>OX387318.1:5994996-8394996 GCA_947562085.1 Eudonia lacustrata
CATAGCTTATCTTCCGACGCAATAACTGGAAACTTGGAAAGTTGGTAAGCCTCCCTTATCAATGGAAAAGAAAAGGATTAAACAAGGCTGGCTGACATAAATAACTAGGACCACCTCTCCTTAGATGGATGGAGAAGTTTTTATCTGACGTGAACAGTGCTAAGTACCCTTATCTTGGTACTGCTGACGGCAGAAATGAGTACACTTTCGATATCTGTAGCTCTTATTGTGAAGACAACAAGGTTGCTTGTGGAAGGTGTAAACATACTTTGCTGTTGCCTTTACTTTCGGACTTTAGTTCGAAACGTTGTTTTACTGTTGGGATGACAACAAAGAAGGAATAACTTTTAGATGTCTCATTTCTATTCTTTCTTTTTTTTTCTTCTAAGATGAAGAACAGTTAAGGGATGGAGTGTCACAAAAAACACAATAGGTTGGCCACTGTTACCTACTACTACTGTTACTGTTGTTTTGAGATTTTGTCCCTCTTAAAAAAAAAGGAAGAAAATCCCAATTGCCAACTTCAGTGGGTGTGCGAGAAAGAAAACGAGAAAATGTTTTTCGGCTAGGCAAATATATTTATTTTCTTCTCTTATTAACAATATTCAATATCACAAATTCATAAATACAGTCCAGGCAAATTTGGGTCGAACGTGACCTGACAGGTTACTGACAATAATCTATACTAATATTATAAAGCTGAAGAGTTTGTTTGTTTGTTTGTTTGTTTGTTTGTTTGTTTGTTTGAACGCGCTAATCTCAGGAACTACTGGTTCGAATTGAATAATTCTTTTTGTGTTGGATAGTCCATTTATCGAGGAAGGCTTTAGGCTATATAACATCACGCTGCGATCAATAGGAGCGAAGCATCAGTGAAAAATGTTGCAAAAACGGGAAAAGAGCCTAAAAAATTTAAAATGCTGCCGAAAGTCACTATTCCACGCGGACGAAGTCGCGAGCACAGCTAGTATATAAATAAAGTTATATTTAAATGTAAGTTAATTTTACTATATAATACCTAACCTTATGGTTTAACGCACCCTAACCTCTAAAAAACCTATGGGGCTTAGGGACCCAGCAGATTCCTGAGATGTTTTAGACATGCACTTTGAGTACACTGTGAGATGGCCCCTGATGGCCAAAACAAATCATTCTTGTATATCCTCGCATAGCCAGTCTTTATCTATTCCAATTTCCTAATACTGATAATTGGCAACAAAACTGTACCTACTCTGGTTACTCTAAATTGGTAACAGGATAATTATAAGCGGCGAAGTTCTCACTCAAGGTGTACACAAAGTTTCGCAGCGAAGTTAGAAATTTATTTGGAATCTGCGACGCGTAACAATTCCATTGTTTGAATTCGTCATCTTCGGCTGTTGAATAATTAACTGTTACCTCGATACGTTTGCTTAGGACGAGATGCGGTGATGGAACGAACGTTTGTGTTAAGGTCCTAGAAACTTGGCCATGATTAATGAAGGTGGGCCTTTGTCAAACAATAACTCTTTGCTCACCTACAGCCCTATGTGGAATATTAAATTAGTTTAAAACATGTGTTGTAACCGAGCGCTCGATCATTTGTTACCGGGGTTGTTACTAATGGGTTGTACTCATATGAATTAATTTTAGCGTTTGTGTTATAGTTTGATTATTAATCAAATTGTTTTTACTCAGATATGTTTGGAGATCGGACTTTTGTTTTGATATCTTTCTTTGAGAAAAAATGTTGTACTGATCACAGGAGAGCAGTGACCGGCAAAGTTAAATGAAAAGTCATAACATAACGTGCCGTGATATTTAAAAAAGGAACGAAACCTAAAATCTTAGCGACTAAAAAAGGTAACCTTCTTGAACATTCTATTTTAATATAAATCAAAGCAAACACGTGTTGTAACCGAGCGCTTGATCATTTGTTATTAATGGGTTGTATGAATTAATCTTAGCGTTTGTGCTTTAGTTTGCTTGATAATGAAATTGTATTTTCTCAGACTTGCTTAGAAATCTTATTCATATTTTGACAATCTTCTTAGAGATACATTGCTGTACTGATCACACGCGAGCAGCGGCCGGCAAAAATAGACGAAAAACATAGCTAACGTGTTTATCGTCATCTTCATCATCATCAGCTCATTTTTATGTCCCCACTGCTGGGGCACGAGCCTTCCCAATGGATGGATAGGAAGAACGGGCCATAAAATGTATGTATGTATGTATGTATGTTGTATGAATAAATAAAATAAACCACCACGCGGGCCCAGTGCGGATTGGTGGTTGTTGACGACTGCTAATGCAGCCGGGACCAACGGCTTTACGTGCCTTCCGAAGCACGGAGGAGCTCGAGATGATACATTTTTGGTCACCCATCCGATGACCGGCCATTGCGAAAGTTGCTTATCCTCGGCACTCGCAGACCGGGCGTGTTAACCGTTGCACCATCAAGCTCCTCCATCGTGTTTATCAGGCCGTTTAAATACCTATATAGACTTATTACTGCCGCGGTATTTAAAAATGGAACGACCTTTCAAAACTTTATCACCAAGAAGGTAACTTTTTGAGGTTCTATTTTAAATCAGTTTTAATCACGGTCTTGTTACCGAGCGCTCGATTATTTGTTACCGGGCTTTGTTACTAACGGGTTGTATGAATAAATTATAGTGTTCATTTGTTGTTAAAATTGTATTTTCTCAGATATGCTTCGAAATCCGATTATTATTTTGACAACTTGCTACACGATACATTGCTGGATTGATTAAACACATGGTCAGCTGCCTGCAAAGTTAGATAAAAGTACATATCTGTCGTTTACAGCCAAATAAGTAACATAATATTAACTACATTTCCCATCGCGCTGCCTCAATCCGTAGTTAACCACAGCCGTTAACTTAGTACCACAACAAAAGTAACCAATAACGGCTTATCATGTTTTCCGAAGCACTACCTTGAAACTTCTTAAAGGTGTCTCCAGGCTATTACCAAACATGTTATTTTGCCTAACATGTTTATTTATTTAATTCTGCACACAAACAGATAACAATCAATGCATGTGTACAATAACATATTTGGTTAACCTTATTAACTAGACGGTAATCCAAAAGAAGTGTACACAGCATGACATTTTGAATACTGCGGACGATAAGTGTCAATAAAACTACCTTATGCTTTTAGTTTTGTAACATGTCATACTATGTGTATAAGCCATATATGTGGACTCACCTTAATAATTACGGTGGCTGATCCTGAGAACCGGCATTGCCAGTATTGCTCCATTTTCAAGAAACGAACGCGCAAACCACCGCTCCGTCCAGTAGCGCTATGTATGTAAGGTTGTAACTTGGAACTAATAATTAGCCGTGTTCACCTCTACCATGCGCCTGGGAAATCAGTGATCCAGATTCTGCGAGAGCTCGACGGCCCCGATAAAACAGTACTGTTGTCCAAAAAATTAATATTATAATATGAAGGGGAAAAAAGTGAAACGCGACATTTCCGAAAGGGGCCCAATTTTGATTAATTTTAATTAAAACTCAGATGCGGTGATGGAAAACGGAAATTTTAACGTTATGCCGTTGTCGCGTCGGCGCTTTCGAATTTAAATATTTGAGTAGGAAAGGTACTTTCTATAATTACTTGGGTTCCGGAGAAATAATTTTAAATGTTTTGGTTTTTGTTTTTCTTGACGATGTCGTTAATGATACTGAAAAGGACTTCATCGATAAACTATTGTAGCCGTTATCACAATTTTCTGATAATGAATAGAACTTAAAAATATTCATGAAATGTAAGTAAACAAGTATTTCGGTGTATATGTTATAGGCACATATCACCATGTTTATATAATTTTTAACGCAAATTTTGTTGCGAACAAATTACAAAAACACAAATGTTGAAAAAATTTCCACGAGCAGGGTTTGAACCTGCACCCTTCTGACATACCGGGTCAGGTGCTCTTCCAATTGAGCTATCGTGGTTTTAACCAGCCCGCCGAAATTATACAACACTATTTATTTTTTACTTTGAAAGCCAAAGGCGCCCATTCAATGTTAACAACTACCGTCATTAACATCCGATCATAATATTTTTACAAATACTAAAGATCAGTTAAGAAGTAGGCAAGCTATTTATAAATGTTTATATAATTTTTAACGCAAATTTTGTTGCGAACAAATTACAAAAACACAAATGTTGAAAAAATTTTTTTAACGGATGTTAATGACGGTAGTTGTTAACATTGAATGGGCGCCTTTGGCTTTCAAAGTAAAAAATAAATAGTGTTGTATAATTTCGGCGGGCTGGTTAGAACCACGATAGCTCAATTGGAAGAGCACCTGACCCGGTACATATCACCATGTTAAAATGCATCAAGAAATCTTTTTTTAAAGTAAGTTTAAAATCGTTGAATTTTTGTAATCCTGATTCAAGACTGACCATTGTGGAACTTAGTTATAAAATCATACACAAAAAATAAGACAGAGACAAACGTTTTAAATAGTCTATATTTCATTTTATTAGGCCACAGTAAAACAAGTGAATGTAAAGAAAATCTCATTTAAATTAACGCAAATCAAAACTTCATCGGTAATTAATTTAAAGCTCTATTTAGCTAACATTTCGCCGTATTTCACACTGGCAAAGGCTTGAGAAGGTAGGCTGGCTTTGTCGAGGTCGGTCTCACGCCGCCAATGCGTCACACTGACACCCAAGGGCCACGTAAAACGTCTATAAGACCCATACCCAGCTTCGTACCTTGACGATAAATAAGTAAGTTACTTCCCACCGAGATGGGGTAATTTATTCTGTTTATGAAACGGGCGGGAGGTATTTTTTAGTCGCCATTTTAGATGGAAAGTCTTTAGTCAATATTTATAAAATTTATAAAATACAGTGAAAAAATTAAACGCTTACTCGACCCAGCCAGGAATCGAACCTGGGTCTTCCGCAATCCGGGCGGCTGCGCTGACCGCTGTGCTACCGGGAAGGCTGACGTAAGCGCTGAATTTTTGTCACTGCTTTTTTTTATATTTTTGAGTGCTAATAACGTTACAGTGCGCAATCTATCCAATTGGTATTGCAACCGATGGCTATGCAGATTCATCTTTCAAGATGAAATACCACAAATTTGATAACACAACGCTATAGTAAATTATTTCTTTTTTTATTTATTACTTTTATTTTTATTTTCAAGTGCTAATTGCTGCACTGAAGCTAAATTAAATATTAATAAAAAACAGTGAAAATAATACTATAATTTAATAATAATATAATAATTTTATAAATATTTAATTTAACTTAAGTGCAGCAATTAGCACTTGAAAATAAAAAAAAGTAAAAATATCTTTAGCCAATGTTCGATTTTTAATCAATTTGTTATTTATCACGATTATTCAAAATATTTGTTATAGTGAAATATCGGGTAACATTAGAAAAGAAGTAGTAAAAGAGCTTTGAACTGTACGTTCCTCCTGGAAAATTAATTTCATGTAAACTTGACGTCATTGTTCATTGTTGTCATCATTGTGTCCCTATTTTTTTGTATAAAATGTAATGTCAGCTGTTTTTTATATATCATCAGATACCAGTTACAAATAATCTTAAGCTAGTATAGACAAAGGAAATCGTATCACTTCAAGAGATCTCTTCCAGACAACCTTTGGTTCTGATCTGAATCTAGCTGCTTTGGACTCGATTGAAAAACGGGCTAAGAGACTCATTGGTGACCCTGCAAGTCTAGAAGCCAAGTTTCAAAATCTAGATCATCGGCGTAGGGTGGCTCGTCTGTCGGTCTTCTACAGGATTCATTTCGGGGAGTACGCGAAGGAGTTGCACGACCTAATCCCACCATCCACTTTTCGCTATCGGAGCGCTAGGCGCGAGTTCCATCCCTATGTTGTAGATATGCCACCTTGTCACACAAGCCGATTCGGTTCAACTTTCTTAGTTTATTTCTTTCTTGTTTTCTTTCTTTCTTTTTCTTTCTTTAGGAATGAAACGCGCTGCCTGCGAGTGTGTTCCCTGAAAGGTATGATCTAGACCTCTTCAAGGCCAGAGTGAATATGCTGTTTCAAGGCAGGCATGTTCCATCCTCGACCGCACCGCCACTTAACATCAGATGAGGTGTGGTCAAGTGCCTGCCTATAACCAATAAAAAAAAAATTTAAAAAATCCATTAAGGATATTGAGATTAAGCCACAACCTAGTAATTGGAACAATGACTTGATTTCAACGATGGAGGCTTTTACCCAGCAACAGGACAGTAGGTATATAGGTAAGCTATTTACTTTATAGTATATCGAGTATTCATTTGGAGCACAACAATCGTCACCTATTGCGGCAGGAGAACGCAATGTCAATTCGGGAACGCGACAATACCGTACGAGAATGGCACAGCAATAAACTCCGAGAATTACTTACAGCGAGAAACTCGAATTCTGTATTATGTAGCGTACGGGAGCACAGAGAAAAAAAATACATCAGTGGAAATTGTTTTCCGCCCGGAGACGCAAAATAAGGACACCTAGAAGGTAAGCTTAAGAGGAAACACTAAGGTTGACTGAATTGAAAAATATTTGTGAAAAGTAGACAATATCAATGTTTCGTAATCCCCTGATTCCTCCTCCAAAACTGGACTGATCTAATTACTTGTTTTGATTAAAAATTAAAGAAAGGCTTTGGCTGTATCCACGCTGTATCCGTATGTTCATAAATTAATTATTAAAAAAGATATGAACTATTAAAACCTTAAAAATTGGCCACATTTTCCGCTGTGTTTCCCAAACTTGACTAGATTATATAAAAAAGCAAAACATAGGGACACAGCCAAAGCTTTTCTTTAATTTTTAATGAAAAAGGTAATTAAATCGGTCCAGTTTTGGAAGAGGAATCAGGGGACCACGAAACGTTGATTTTGTCTACTTTTCATACATAATTTTCAATTCAGTCGACCATAGTATTTATTTTCTCTTAATACTCACCGCGCTCGAGCTACGGCAACGCACGTACGTAGACCCCTTGCACGGATATGGATAGATGGATTTTTTTTTTAATTTTTTTAGAAACAAACGTCAATATACATTAGTGTATTACATGATTCTATCACGTCTCTAGACCTTTAGTTTCCATAATTAACTTATTTATGAATATTACTTATGGCTAAAAAAATAAAAAAAAACATTGCATTTACACTAACATTTACAGGGATACAACAAGGCTTTTAGGTTTGTTTTAAGTTTTCCTAATGAATTTTGAAATATGTCCACATCCAAAAATTTGCTATTATAACTCTCACATGATCGCCTTATAAAACTATTGCCAACGTAACGTTTGTCAGATTTCTTAATGATGAAAAAGACCTTTCACGTTTCCGGGGCACACTGAAATGTATCTGACTAAGTAAAGGTGTACAGTCTATCTTATTATTTTTTATTTTATACAACTACTTGATTATATCTATAAAATCACGACGATTACAAAAAAAACGACTTTATATCTGCTAGCAGACCATTTATAATCATTATGGTCAAGACCCATCCTGTAATCCAGAGCTTTGATGAATTTCCTTTGCACTATTTCAATTCTATCAACAGGAATGTTGAAGAAAGGATCCCAAACACTGCAGGCAAAAATGTATTAAAAAGTGTAATATGTTTATATGAAGCGTATCATCTGATTCTTCAGTCACCTTATTTTGTGCCGGAGGTAGAATGCCTGCAAGGATTACTTTCGCTGATCGTCCGCGCGGCCGATTTTCTTAGTTTATGGGACGAACGGGCGAAGCGAGGAGCGAATAGTTCATTCGGCGGGAATAGAAACCTTTTAGTGGTCGCCGGAGCAAATTGGCAAGTGTGAAGTTGGCGAGATGGATGCCTTCATATGTTAAGAGAATGGTTTCGGATTTTTCCTGTCCGTCTTCGGGCTTGGGTTTGATGACGTGACTGACAAGATGGTGCTCGTGTACTGTGTACTGTTGTCTTAATATAGTAAAGATTTCTGTACGTGCTAATTATTTGGTTTCTACTAAAAATTAAATCCAGACTTTTATCTTATATTTCACCTTCTTCAATATATTCTGAACTTTCATGCTTGATCAGGTTCTGTTTTTATTATTCAAGCTTTTATATTTTATTTCCTTTAGTAATATCTTCTTTTCTTATTTTCACATTTATCATAATTATACGAAATAATACACAAACGCAAACTACACTCAGGGGCACATCCAACCGCCCACCCCGTTATTTTTATACAAACATGTCCACTTTGCGACTCTATGCATAAAAATGTCAATACGTTTCCGCAAAGATCTGTATGCTAATGTTTAGGTTAAGCGTTCGCCTATCCCATTAGCATTTTGAAAAAGCATTGAAACCATTGCATTTGTCCAAAGAGGCAGAACAATAAATGCTTCATCACATTCCATACAATGTCATATGGCAATAAAGTAATGCTTTGCTTAAACGAAGGTTTAAAAACGGGAATAAATTTTTTAAAACTGTTCTAAGTGCTAATTGGACAGTCGAACGCTTAACCTAAACATTACCATATAGATCTTTAATAAACTAATAATAAACTTTCTTAACTCACACAAATTATCTAGCCCAAGAGAAGCTTCGTTATGAAACTCGTTAGATGGTTACTAGACAACGGATAAACACACTTAAAATACTAAAATACATACTTATTATACATAGAAAACACCAAGACCCGAGACAATTTAGAAAAACAATAATTTCTAAATTGACCCGACCGGGGATCGAACCCGGGACCTCAGAGATGGCGACACCATGAAAACCGGTGTACAAACCACTCGACCAAGAAGGTCGTCGATCTTAGCAGAAATATATTGACATTTTTAAGTATAGAGTCGCAAAGTGACCCTGTTTGTATGAAAATAACGGGGTGGGTGGTTAGATGTGCCCCAGAGTGTATGTACTTTGTACTGTAATATGCATCATAGACATATCTTTATACCCAACGTTTCAACCTATTTTTTTAGTTTGCTGATTGCGTCAAACCGCCTTTTCAGTTTCATCGGCCTTTTTTTGGGAGTGGCGAGAAACTTAAAGAGTTCAAGCCGTATATAACGAAGCACCTTCGGCGGTTTTCTAGAGGGAACGGCATCAAGCATTAGTGCATGTCCCCGTGCCCTACTATTCTTCGAGGGGTTCGGATCGGAACGGGATTTGACCTAGTGGCACCGGTCGTGGTCACAGGCTGACAGCCCGTAAGCCCGTGATGGTGATAATCGACACGTACGTAAAAAAGAGACTAAAAAGTTTAAAAGTGTACTAACTATATTAAAAAAAATAAAAAATTCTTTCTAATCCTAATCCTTTCTAATTTTGACCACCTCTGTGGTCTAGTGGCTAAGACCACCGGTGTAGACCCTAAAGTCTCGGGTTCGATTCCCAGAGGGGGTTCATGTTTGTGTACTCGGTTTGGTTGATGGTAGGGCTTGTTTGTCCGCCTGGCTAGCAACCACCATCTTATCTAAAAATGTCGCCATAACATGAATGTTTGTAGCATTGTTGTGTTTCGGCAGCTAGAGATAAGATAGCCAGTACGTCACTAGTTGAGGATCCCGGGTGAAGTGCGCTCCCATCATTGGCCTTATCATCACTTAACATCAGATGAGATCAAGGCACTGTGCTTAGCCGTTAATATAAAACAAAAAAGACTATAAAAATATAACATATAGCACACAACACTTAAACACGTGTCAAAGGTTTTTCTACTCTTACCCCTCATAGTCTATGTTTTCCAATTCTAAGCTCTTTCAAAAGCTACGATGCCCTCCGCCCAATACTGGCACCAAGAAAAATAGTTTCCAATTAAACAAAATCGTATCGACGTGCGTAAAAACTCAACCCTTTTGTGGTGCGAAATAAAACGGGGGTATTCGTTACACCCAGATTCAGGCCAGTTAGACCCCGACCGCTGTGGCATTCAAGCACAAAATGGAAAAACCGGAAAGGAGACCCCAAGGACTGAGCCTGCCTCTTTATGTAAATGTGAGCTCTACAAAAGGTGGAGTAATGTAAAAGTGAGATTGGGACTTCGCTTTCACGGTCCAACATCGAGTCGATACGCAATTTAGGAGCTAAATTTTAAGCCAGAAATTGAAGACAAACAAATGAAATTCGGGAAGCGGAGCCTTGATGTTAAAAATACGAGGTACCTGTAGAAAAGCTGCAATGTCTTTGATGGTAAGGTTTTAATTAGGATGGTAATTAAAGAGTTTAACGTTTCACCTTTATTAAAAACTTAATCACTTTACGCAAATGATTTGATTGAAAACTACAAGCTTTATAGTTACTAGTGGGTCGCCCGCAAAACTTCGCGTTTGTTTAACATATTAAAAAAATATGTTAAATAAACGCGAAGTTTTGCGGAATTTCAAAACCTATGACAGGTTTCTTTATTTTTCTGCACATTTACGGCTGGAGCTCTTCAAAATGAGACCATAACCGTTTTTTTATGTGCAGCTATCGTCCCATAATCACTGGGACAAAAATCGGCTTACGCTATATGGTTACTTATATATAATTTCACGCAATTTTTGTTGTGTACAAATACCAAATTGAAAAAGTTTTGAAGATTTTTTTTTTAAATTTTTTTCCTAACTACAACTTTAGTTTGATCGCTTAGCACAAGGCATTAAAGTAAAGAAGGGAAGAAGGAAGTAATAAAAATAAAAGATGTTATTTTAACTGAATAAAACATTATTGTTTTCCAAAGTTTACGCGAACACAACACATTGAAACGCGAGTAGATCCGTAAAAGTAGTTTCATATCAATAACTAAAACATTGAACATTTGTTTTCTTTTTCATTTTATTAATTTAAAAAAACGGAGTTACAATTATAAATTTAAACTTTTTTTTAGTTTTCCTATATTTACATTGGACTGCAGAGCTAGCAGCTACTTGGGATAGCGAATAAGCCTCGCTATGCAACGAGGAAATGCTGCTATGTCTGTATGGGGATGATCTGAGGCACTTTTTTATTTATAAAGAAGAGTTTTTATAGTAGTTATTATTCATTAATTATATATTTTTATTTTTTAGAGTTTAGTTTTACGTACTTTCGTTTTATATGCTTTAGTATACAAATCATATGTTTGTGTTTTATGTAGTATAGAATAGAATAAAATACTTTATTGTACACATAAAAAAACACAGACATGTTAAACAAAGAAAACAAAAGTAAATAGGAGTCGTACAATGAGCGGCCTTATCACTAAAAGCGATATCTTCTAGGCAACCTAGGGATGGAGATGATTGAAATCAAATAAGTTATGTTGTAAACAAATAAATATATTTACTTTGTATTAGTTGTAAGTGATATATTAAATTGTTTGATGTTATGTTATTATTTATCTAACAAATTCTATCAGAAATCCAACCCGGACTTTAGAGTAAATAGTCATGTTACTACACTGGATTTCTACAATGCATTCGTACCACTAACCTCTAGTTAATCGTAATAAACGGTGAACATTATACCAGTACAGAACTTAATGTATGGGATGTCTTCGCGGGTCCTTCCCTGGAGGTCGCCCTTCCGGAAGACACAGCAATATCCTACCGGAATGTGTTATTACAATGCTCATGAGACGTTAATGACAGGATTTCACTGTTATTGTGCTATTTCGCTGTTAATCTTCATTATAGTGTAACCCTTGTAAGTTCTGAGTTGTGATTGTCTAATCACTTTTATCTGCTAGTATCAACCAGTTAAACTTCCAATCCCCATAACTCTGTTAGACTAGACACTGTCGTAAACCCATACCTTAAAAAAAACAAGCGTAACACCTTTTCTGAATGGGTTGACAAGACTAATAAAATTGTGTTGATAGCGCATTATAATAAACTTAAAAAAATGTAAAATAGCAATAAGGTTAAAGTTTTAAGTTAAAGAGTAACAGGCAACTGGAACCAAGCCTACATTTATATATTTATAGCTAATCAACTTTTCTATATTATGAAATATAATATATATTCAAAGGTAGTAGCAGAACGGTCGTTATTTAGATTCGGGCATCGACCTCCTCCAAGTTATATTAAAAGATTTGTAAGAAAAAAACTTAATCGTAATTTATTAAGATATAATGGAAGAGTCCTTAGTTTTCTTGTAATATGTAAGAGTAATCAAACAATATACCAAAAGTCTTCCACTTCAATATTTATAGCTATTTAAGTTATCATATTCTTTTAAAATTATCGCTCGCTGAATATTATTTATATTGATAAGTAGCTGGCCGGTTCTTTCTTAAGTTATATAAAATTTTATTTATTTTTAAAAACAAGATAATAATTAAACTACTTACATTAAAACTTACAAAAACTATAAATTATAACTAGGTACTACTAACTATAAATAAAAAATTTGCCCCAAATCATCCCCATCAGGAAGAGTGCCCAGTAAGCTATAAATACAAAAGTAAGTATATTTCTTATTTCTTAACGTAACATTTTATTTTACATATTATTGTTTTTTTTTAAATGTACATTCTCAGGCAACAAACTGTATACATAATGTTAAATTACATAGATACCAATATAATATATATATATATTAATACATGATGCAAAAACATTGTACCCCTTTTTACGAAATTTGCGCGGACGGAGGAGTATGAAATTTCGCACACTTATAGTTTATACAGAGAAGGAGTACAGAATGTTAATATTTTTTTTAATTATGCTTAAATAAAAATACATTAAATCAATAAAAAAAAATTACACACACTACTATGTGTTTGACACACATGCATATGTATTTGACACACACGTATAAATACTCTTTTCAAAAATTTCAAAATGGAAGAGGATAATCTGTCATGATGCCAATCCAAACTAACATACTATCTTTTTGAATTTTTCATTGCATAAGATACAATCCGTGCAGCCTTATTATTAAAATTAAAGACGAATTTCGACTACTGGGCGACCACTTGTAGATATAGACTATTCTATTCGTTAAACAGTTAATAACATTAACTTGTACTCATCATCATCATCAGCTCATTTTATGTCCCCACTGCTGGGGCACGAGCCTTCCCTATGGATGGATAGAGAGAACGGGCCATAAACTACCACGCGGGCCCATTGCGGATTGATGGTTGTTAACGATTGCTAATGCAGCCGGGACTAACGGCTTAACGTGCCTTCCGAAGCAAGGAGGGGCTCGAGATGATAAATTTTTGGTCACCCATCCGATGACCGGTATTTGCGAAAGTTGCTTAATTTCAGCAATCGCAGACCGAACGCGATAACCACTGCGCCATCGAGCTCCTCGAACTTGTATTATTGTATTTCTAATAATTAGAATTTTGCATTTAAAATGCTATATACAAGTTACAAGATATTTTTTTACTAGAAAAAGCTCAGTAGTAGTAACATCTTCTGTGCCTTGTGTTTAGTTAAATGCTGTTGAAACATTGTTGAATAAATAAATAAGTAGGTAACCCAGCGGTCAGAGCATTGGACCGTGGGCAAAGGTCGTGGGTTCGATTCCCACTTAAGCTCCTTTGAGGCTAGTTGATTTTTTCTTGTAAAATTTTATCTTTTATTTTAAGAACGGTATCCGATATTAATTCTCGACCTCCTTGGTCGAGTGGTTTGTACACTGGTTTTCATGGTGTCGCCATCTCTAAGGTCCCGGGTCCGAATCCCGGTCGGGTCAATTTAGAAATTATTGTTTTTCTAAATTTTCTCGGGTCTGGGTGTTTTCTATGTGTAATAAGTATGTATTTAAGTATTTAAGTATGTTTATCCGTTGTCTAGTAACCATTTAACGAGTTTCATAACGAAGCTTCTCTTGGGCTAGATAATTGGTGTGAGTGTAGGAAAGTTTAGTTTATTTATTACTATGACACCCAAAACTTTGATTAACATTTATTTATTTATTTTATTTTAAAACTTTTGCAACATATATAACATGGCGGCCTTAATGCCTGAGGCATTCTCTACATAAACATACATAAACATACTTAAAATAACACATTCAATTTGTGGCACAAAAACACACAAATAAAGTTGCAAATGATCATCAAATGCCACCAAGGGTTGAGCAATGGGTTGTGGCGAATATACCGGCCCTCTCAAAAGATCGACCTTCCGGAAGATATGCCAATATCCTCCCGGAACTTACCATTGTAGCTACGTTCCCAGTGATATATTAACTATCATGGATCCGGTATCATTGTGTTACGGCTTATTACTTGCGATGTTTGTCTAAAGTAGCTTAGTTTATCATGTAAGTACAATGATATTGTGAAACAGTATATATTTTTTAATAACAATAGTCTTCTATATATTATAAAATTCTCGTGTCACATGATAGTTGCCATACACCTCCGAAACGGCTCGATCGATTTTTATGAAATTTTATATGTATATTCGGAAGTTCTGACAATCGGTCGTAATCTATTTTTTATACCCCTAAGTGAGGTCCACCCCAAATTTTTTTTAGTTTTTGGAAAGTTTTCCCAAACAAAATGATTTGTTTGTTTTGTTGTCATGGAAACTGTCAAAGCGGTACAAAGTCCGCCGGGTCAGCTAGTAATATAATAAAATTCATTTATTTTTCTCCACATATTTAGGTACCTACACTGGAGTCTGTAACGCGCGCTCTATTAAAAATACCGTTGTCTATAGCACAAAACGTCATCCAAAATCGACACTCCTCGTTCCTCGTCGCTGATTGATACGGGCTGAAAATGATGATGATGATGACGAAAGAAATAAAAATCTTTATTTTTATTTTTGTTTCAGTGGTCTCAGACAAGGATGCATAATTTCACCGCTTCTGTTTAATACGTACACGGAGATAATTATGCGTATAACCCTTGAGGACTGGACGGACGGTGTAACCATAGGTGGATACAAAATTGCCAATCTACGATATGCAGATGACACTACCCTTTTTGCCTCTAGTAGTAGCCGCATGGAAGAACTTCTCCTGAAAATGGAACGTGTCAGCCTAGAGTTTGGTTTGAAGATAAATTGCGGTAAAACTGAGATGATGATTGTCGACAGAGCTAACAACAACTTGCCGAACATCACCAAAATAGCAAACTGTGAGGTCGTACAATCCTACATTTACCTTGGGGCTCTTATCTCAAATCAAGGAAGCTGCATAGATGAAGTTAAGAAACGCATAGCTATGAGCAGCAGTGCAATGGACAAGCTAACCTCAGCACTCGTAGACCGGGTGCGTTATCCACTGCGCCATCGAGCATCTTATTTTTTCATCACCCATTAAATGGGTAATCAAAAGTAATTTAAAAACTTTCTTAATTATTAATAATACAAAGGGGGTTTTTTAATCATTCAATTCATAATAGAAATTTATATTTCATACTCGCTCTGTCACATTATGTTTGTGACAGAGCAATTAAACTTTAAAAAAAGTTAATTACTCATTCTGATAAGCAAAATGCGTTACCTTTATAAAATTTAATTATTATTTAAATCTGCCAACCAATATATTTGGTGCAAACAAGAAGTTTTGATTAATTGAGATTTTTATTTAGAGTATCTTGAGTGTGTCATGCTCTCTTTACTGTCTCTGCGGTGGTGGCATGTGCGTCGGGTCGTTACGTTCCCTAAAATATGGTTGAGCGAAGCGATGGCTGATTCATATGTCATGCTCGTGAACGGGTGCCGCCTGTGGAGGCTGGTCTGCTCTTGCATACTTATCTTATTTTTAGTATTATTAATTATAGTTTGACTTTGTTTTACCTAAACAATTTTTGACTTTTACTAGAGTACTGTAGTGGTGCTGTATGACATTGTGGAAATTGAAACCTTTACATAATTATCTGATGTAAAATTGTTAACTTACATTTTTTATTTTGTTTTTTTACATGTTGTAATTGTCTTATATATATTTTTTGTGTTTATTTGTAATGGAAAGTGTTCTGCTATGATAGGGCATTTTCCAATATTTTTGACGCTGTAAGGGAGAAAAGAGCTGGACACTTGCTGAGTTTCTTGCCGGTTCTTCTCAGTACAAGATCTCCCGCCCAGAGTAGATTTACGAACCGATGGCATAA
Source organism: Eudonia lacustrata (assembly GCA_947562085.1). Classification (NCBI taxonomy): domain Eukaryota; kingdom Metazoa; phylum Arthropoda; class Insecta; order Lepidoptera; family Crambidae; genus Eudonia; species Eudonia lacustrata. Next base: position 6,011,050 of record OX387318.1, read on the forward strand.
TGACATTCACAAGAGCTACTTGTAGCCTAAACTGAATAAATGATTTTGAATTTTGAATTTTTGAATTTTGAAATAAAAGCTCTATTAATCCATTTGCTTTCTATGCCTAATAATCCAATTTCACACTGAAATATGAAACGCTGGCGTTGAATTCTGTTATAAATGGTCGCTCCTTGTGATTTATAATTAGATTTTGCCTAATTTTCTCATAATCTACGCGACAAGTGTCTGCCTACGACAATGTCAACTAATTTATATTCGTAATAAGTGTTATAATTATATTTTCCATTTAATTTTGTAGTGTACTAATTAGATTTCATAAGAACTTGAAAGTGTTTGACTCATTTCTGTAGCTAATTCTTAGTGTTTTTTCTGATTTTATATATACTTATACGTTTGTTGGGGGTAACAAAAGTTTCCAGTGGCGTTGAAAAGGCAGCCTGAGACTATCAGAATACTCTCTTCAAAAAAGCACTACATTATTTTTACTAGCAAGCCAATTGGTACCCCGTTAAGCTTTTATCTGCCGCTAAACTTCATAGACCCCAGTTAACGTAGTAGTTTGTTCTGCCTTATTTATTTTTTTACTTTATTTCATGTGTTAGTGCATATTTTATTATAACGCAGTACTGAATGATTTAGCGTTAATCTATTCTTGTTTTTGTCACATTATTTTGTATAAAAATCGTTCTCCGTCGATTCTAATAATAAAATTGTTATGTAAGAGTGAAAAATATTGTGCTGCTGCTTGTAATGTAATGTGTGTAATCACTTAAACGTGTATGGTATATACAAATAAAATACTTTATTATTATTATTATCTTTATTAATCTTTTTTCTTAGCCTAGATTTGTTATAATATTAATAAAAAAGTAAAATATAAAGCACATACAAAACATAAAAATATTATAAAAACTTAGCCTAGGGTGCCGCCGGCAACGGGGCAGGGCTCAAGCTGCCGGTGGTTAGGGCTGCAGGGACAGGAACCTTCGGACTATCCGCGCCGTGTCCAAGAGTATCGCCTTCTGTATCTGACCCTTGATCCAACCATTGAGCGAGAGTTTCTTAAAGGAATAAATAATTATGAATATAACTAAGGATTTTGATAATAAGTATGAGGTAAGAAGATGGGGCAAAGGGTTGTCGCATTTAACGCAATGTTCATAGATCAATTGCTATATAATAGATAGGTTCTGAAGTTAAAAAATACACTGACGAATACATAGACAGACATGAACAGTAGTGATACAGCGTTGGCACTCCGATGAATAGTCAAAGACGTTAGGAGGAGTCCAAACTAATAGTTATTGCAGACTCAGAAACTTGCTAAGGTAATTCCAGTGGTAACTCTTCTAACTTCGCTTTATGTAGGAACTGAACTTGCCGGTATTGTACAAATTGTACAAATTTAACCTGGGAACAAAATAAGCGCATTTATGACTTAAATTTATTACTTTTTAATTTAATTTGTCGTCATAGTGACACTATTTTATATTTCGATATAAATAAATTTATTAAAAACTTTAGTTTGACGTCAGATACTATATATGATAGATAGATAGATGTATCTTTCTTAGAAATGTAGGACTCAGATAGCTAATTTGTTAGCTTTTAATATACATGATACAGATATAGGTGGTATAACTAAGTCTTTTCTTAATCATTAGTAGTTCTACTAATGCAACTTTTACATCTAGTAATAAGGTTACAACCTCAGGTTTAAACTGAGGTCTAAGACAAAAGCCAAGCCCACATCCATTACTATTATACATCAAAATATTCAGGGTTTGGCTGGCAAGGACTTAGAATTAGAATTATTAGCAAAAAGTCAGGTAATTCATGTATTTTGTATAACTGAGCATTGGCTAAAAAGTCATGACACATCGATCCATGTAAATAACTTCCAACTAGCAAGCGCGTACGTGCGAAGCTCAGCTATTCATGGCGGTTCTCTAATATTAGTAAGAAACAATATTAAATACAAAAATCGCAACGATATTGTAGACCTATCAGTGGAGCGTAACATTGAACTATCGTGTGTGGAGTTCAATAGTTTTGTAATAGTGTGTGTATACCGACCCCCCTCGGGCAATTTCAATATTTTTGAAACAGTAATGGAAGACGTACTTAGAAAATTAAAACTAAAAAAGAAATTTGTTTTAGTATGTGGAGATTTTAATATAAATATTTTAGAAAACACTCCAACGAGTGTTCGTCTTCTTGCCTTATTTAAATGTTTTAATCTTTTGAATCTATTTCTCGAACCCACTAGAATAACTTCACATTCGGCCACTTGTCTTGATAATATTTTTACAGACTATGACCCTGTTTCTAAGTCACTCATTAATAATCTTACGTCTGACCATTGCGGTTTGAAGGTGACCTATGATTTTGATATTAGGGATGAACCAATAATAGTGAACTGTAAACCAGTTACAAAAGAGCGAGTGGAGTGTTTCAAAAATAGTATAGCTTGTAAAATAGATGCATTGCCTTTTGTACAAGATGATCCAGATGTGCTTTATAGTAATCTTTTTAACTTAATCAAGACCGAATACAACCAGGTGTTTACACCAAAAACAATAAAAATTACTCATAAACTTAAGTTCTGTGACTGGGCCACGACTGGTATATATAAAAGTAGAAATAAATTGTATGATTTATATAGTTTAAAACAATATAACCAAAATGTTAATTTTACGGAATATGTAAAGAATTATTCGAAAATGTTTAAGAAAGTGTGCATAGTAGCAAAATCTAATTACATTAAAGAAAAAATTAAAAAGTCTAACAATAAAATCAAAGCCACTTGGGACATCATAAACCGTGAAACAGGTAAATTTAAACCACGGGATAATACTTTCACTTTAAAAGTAAACGACAACTTAGTCAATTCAGATTCACAAATTGCTAATATTTTTGATGATTTTTTTGTAAATATACCTGTAATAACAACATCAAATTTAGATTCATCACCGGAAGCTGCACAAACTTTACTCCAAAAATATGTACCAAAATGTAATCTTTCCTTTCATTTTAAATACATTGATTCAATGAATATTATTAAAACATTCAAATCACTTAAAAAGAAAAACACGAGTGATTTGTGGGGTATATCTATTAAAGTAATTAAGAATATTATTTATTCTATTGCACCGTATCTTGCTGAAATTTTTAATAACTGTGTCGTTAAGGGAATCTTTCCTGATCTTATGAAGTTTAGTAAAGTTATACCTTTATTCAAATCAGGAAACAAAGAAGACCCCAGTAACTATCGGCCCATTTCAATATTACCAGCGCTAAGTAAAATTTATGAAAAAATTATACTCGAACAGTTGATGTCATATTTTAACACAAACAACCTTTTACATAGTAAGCAATATGGTTTTACTAAGGGTCGTTCTACTACTGATGCAGGCGTTGCTCTAATAAAACATATATTTGATGCCTGGGAGAAGTCTCAAAATGCTCTTGGAGTTTTTTGCGACTTGTCCAAGGCTTTTGATTGCGTTGAGCACCGGACTCTGGTGTTGAAGCTACATTATTACGGTCTCGAAGATTTTGCACTAAATTTAATACAGTCATATCTCAGCTCTAGAACTCAAACTGTCGATATAAATGGTACTAAATCATCTGTCATCATCATCATCATCATCGGTTCTCATGTAAAAATGGGAGTTCCACAAGGGTCGATTCTTGGTCCTTTTCTGTTCTTGATTTATATTAATGACTTACCATTCTTTGTAGAGAATTTCTGTGAAATTGTATTATTTGCAGATGATACTTCACTCATTTTTAATGTGACTAGGTGTAGGACTAATTATGAAAATGTAAATAAAGCTCTTTCAGAGGTACTCCATTGGTTTACTATTAATAATTTACAGCTTAACGCTAAGAAAACAAAATGTATTAAATTTATATTACCAAATGTCAGAAATGAACCAACCAATATTAGAATAAACGGTGATCAATTAGATTTGGTAGATTCTACAGTCTTTTTAGGCATTACCCTTGACTCAAAACTTCAATGGAATCCTCATATATCGAAATTGGCCGGTAAACTCAGTTCTGCTGCTTATGCCATTAGAAAAATTAGGCAGTTAACAAACGTTGAAACTGCTAGAACAGTTTATTTTAGTTATTTTCATAGTGTCATGTCGTATGGCGTCCTACTGTGGGGAACAGCGGCTGATATTGAAACTATATTCATTTTACAGAAACGAGCAATAAGAGCAATCTATAAACTAGGATCACGAACTTCCCTAAGAAATCTTTTTAAGGAGATTGATGTCCTGACAGTTGCATCTCAATATATTTATAATTGTATAGTTTTTGTACGTTGCAACATCAACTCCTTTACTAAACACGGTGACGTATACAATTTCAATACTAGAAATAAGACAAAACTTGTAATGCCACTGTTCAGGTTACAGAAGGTACTTGGTTCTTTCTTGGGGCAAGGTATACACTATTACAATAAAATACCAAATTCTGTACTAGATTTACCTTTAGATAAGTTTAAAAAACATGTGAAGTCTTTATTACTTATAAAAGGTTATTATACAGTCAAAGAATATTTAGATGATAAAACAGCCTGGTTATAATAAAAATCACATATTATATTTGAATCAATTTATTAAAATTATTTTTTATACTTTTTATACTGATATGACAGCCTTTATCAGCATTGTCCTACAGATAACAAACAGCGTTGCGTTAAATAGATCATTAAGTTTTTATTTAGAGTATCTTGAGTGTGTCATGCTCTCTTTACTGTCTCTGCGGTGGTGGCGTGTGCGTCGGGTCGTTACGTTCCCTAAAATATGGTTGAGCGAAGCGATGGCTGATTCATACGTCATGCTCGTGAACGGGTGCCGCCTGTGGAGGCTGGTCTGCTCTTGCATACTTATCTTATTTTTAGTATTTTTAATTATAGTTTGACTTTGTTTTACCTAAACAATTTTTGACTTTTACTAGAGTACTGTAGTGGTGCTGTATGACATTGTGGAAATTGAAACTTTTACATAATTATCTGATTTAAATTTGTTAACTTACATTTTTTATTTTAACAGCATTGTCCTACAGATAACAAACAGCGTTGCGTTAAATACATCATTAAGTTTTTATTTAGAGTATCTTGAGTGTGTCATGCTCTCTTTACTGTCTCTGCGGTGGTGGCATGTGCGTCGGGTCGTTACGTTCCCTAAAATATGGTTGAGCGAAGCGATGGCTGATTCATATGTCATGCTCGTGAAAGGGTGCCGCCTGTGGAGGCTGGTCTGCTCTTGCATACTTATCTTATTTTTAGTATTATTAATTATGGTTTGACTTTGTTTTACCTAAACAATTTTTGACTTTTACTAGAGTACTGTAGTGGTGCTGTATGACATTGTGGAAATTGAAACCTTTACATAATTATCTGATGTAAATTTGTTAACTTACATTTTTTATTTTGTTTTTTTACATGTTGTAATTGTCTTATATATATTTTTTGTGTTTATTTGTAATGGAAAGTGTTCTGCTATGATAGGGCATTTTCCAATATTTTTGACGCTGTAAGGGAGAAAAGAGCTGGACACTTGCTGAGTTTCTTGCCGGTTCTTCTCAGTACAAGATCTCCCGCCCAGAGTAGATTTACGAACCGATGGCATAATGACATTCACAAGAGCTACTTGTAGCCTAAACTGAATAAATGATTTTGAATTTTGAATTTTGAATTGAATTGAATTTTGAATTCTTGCTTGTTACAGTTACTTGACTGACATTGTGGGTGTATTGTTTCAGGCAGAGTCAAGAAGGTCCCAAGTTATCTGCATATTGAATATCCAGTGAAATTAACATTGCTCCGTGCCTTTTGCACCCCTTTTTAAACGTGCAGTCTATGGGTTAGACATACGCGACGCGCGCTAGACTCCCTTCGCGTTCAATATAATAGTCCTTCAGGGCGTTGTTGCGTTACACCATCATGCGTAAGAGGACCTCTATGGCGCGGCGGTCGCGGGCCAGCGGCAACAGCGTCCTGAAGTTAATTGCGGTTAGGATGGATAATCCTTTCATGGGGCACTGGATGTCTTTGCATGCACCAGTGCGGGAGACAAGAAGAAAAAAATCATTTTTTCTTTTTATGTCCCGCTGGCCTCTAGTAAAATTTAAATTATATACTTTATATTGTAAATTTTGATTTTAATTATGTTTCTGTGTTTTGTCAAATGCTCTGATGATTTGGATGTGCACATATCTGAATAAATGAATTTAATAATATTGTGGCTAGCCTTCTGTCTTCAAGATCTTCAGATGCTTTTTTGCATTTACCACAGAAGTACTGGTAACAATTTCTTAATTAATAAAAGTTGTTGTTATTGCTGTAGTACTCGTATTAGTAGTAAGTAATGTAAGTAGCCTATAACTGTCCCACTGCTAGGCAAAGGCCTCCATCATTGAAATCAAGTCATCGCTACAATTGATTAGTATTGGCTTAATCGCCACGCTTGCCCAATGCGGGTTGGTGATCACAAATCCGGGTTATGCATCGAAAAAATCCGAAACACACTTTGCCCGACCCGGCAATTGAATCCGGGACGCTTTGCCACCCGACCACCGAGGCGATAGATAGATAGATAGATAGTAGTAGTAGTAAATAGCTTATCGTCGTTGATACTGCAATATAGCGGAACCAACAGTGGTTAATACGGCGGAACTTGGTAGTGACCAGGTTCCCGTTCCCGTAGGAATATCGGGATAAAAAGTATCCTATGTATTAATCCAGCTTATATGCTATTTGTATGCCGAATTCCATCCAAATCCATTCAGTAGTTTTTACGTAAAGGAGTAACAAACACCCATCCATCCATACTTACATACTTTCGCGTTTATAATATTATAGTAGGATTACTACGTCTTTGTCTGAATAAACAATAAATATATTTAGGTACTTTAGCACACGGGATGACGCCAATGGCTATTTAGAACCTATACGCGCGAAATCTCAATTTTGTTTTTTATTTTTGTATTTCCGCGTTATCAGCAACTGTTGGTTACGCAGTATTGCAGTTTCAACGACGTTGACTGTTCCACTGCTGAGCAAAGACCTCCATCATTGAAATAAAGCCATATTTCAGTTTAAAGAGAGAGATTAAATATTTAATGATAAAAAAGTTGTTACAATGGCTTAGGTAATAACATAATGTAAGACTGACTTGAGACTGGATAGAGACAACAAAGTCGCTTATGTGATTACATTTATGTATTATCAAAATGGTGCAATACGCTTTTTTGATTGTTCTACCTTATAAAGGTAAAGGGGAGGCCTATGTCCAGCAGCGGACTAAAATAGGCCGATGATGATGATAATGATGATGATGATAAAGGTAAAGGCAAAGGCAAAGGTTGACCTTTCCCGTGTCCTATTGTTTATGTGAAAAGACGTGAGAACGTTACTTTTAGGTTGAAGATATAATTATGTGTAACAACAGCATTTTAAAATACCATTCTATGGAAGACGTTAGATAGCTTATGCTATTTATAATTAAGCGTACTGGCTAGAGTACATACAATAATGTTTAAGTAGGAGTTTCGCTTTGTCAACAGGTAAGTTTTAGTAATAGTTTTAGAAAACGAACCTTTAGAGACAACCCTTATAAAAAATCTGTAGCATAAAACCGGCTAAACTATTATAAAACAATCTTCAAACTGGAATAGTAAAGTCATAATGATTTCGCCGCATTTCGTGGAACTTCCTCTGTACGCGACAGACCGATTTGGATTCAGATGTCCAATTTTAGCCCAATTCTAACTCCACACGTAGCTATTACTGCACGAGAAAGTTCTGTCTTATGGAACTAACTTCTGCTCTGTGTATACATATTCGATAAGTACGGTCTGCCCGAAATTAGAGGCTGTAATTAACGATGTGATTCTATTGTCGGTACTAGAGAAATTATTTTAGTTTTATTAAAGAAATTTAGTCTAATCACATCACCTAAATTGTAGAGAACCCCTAAGCCATGTTAGGTGACAGACTTACGTCATCTGTCACCTAAAATTGACTAAGGACCACCTAAAAGTTAGGGTTAGGCGGTGAATACTTTTTTTGTTTATCTTTTAATGTAAAGTAAGCAAAACGAGCTACTATTTTAATATAAACATTTTGGTTATTATTTATTTATTTAAATGGCAAAAACAAAATATTAAGTCAAAAAATTTTTTATTATTGGATAGTTTATGTAGTGTTAGGATATAGTAAAAACATTTTAAGGATACCAAAATGAACAAAATTAAAATTTTATAATAATGGTTTAAGCGTTGTAGATCACCAACAACAGGACTACCTAATTAAAGCTTCTTTCAGGCACCTTCAGCAGTAGTAACAATCGATTTAGAAAAACCTTTTTACGAAAATTTACTTTAAACAAAACATTTAAAAAAATCAATATCTACACCATTGCTTTATAAAGCCTATGGCGAATACCGTTTACCAAGAAGAAGCTACAAAAATGACCGCATTTCTAGCCAACACAGCACACATTTATAAATATTTTAAAAGAAAGTCAAAGCATTCGTTCAAAACAATTCGATATAAGTCAAATTATTGGACTTTTTGGCGGGAAAGTGAAGAGTCATGTCTGCGGTTTTGTTTTATTTTCTAAAATTTGTGTTATGTGGAATATTAATGTGAAATAGTGTTGGATTATTTACCGTTAAGTGTTCGTGAGTGTGCATGAGTGTTGGCAAATGAAACAAAACAGTGCAACGTCACTTTTCAAATTCTCTCAAGAAGTCCGCCCGAGGACTTAGTAAAGCCCCACATCTTTACTGAGATACTCGAGGGGTGGGGGGGTATATCATTTCTTACTTTTCATTTCTATTAACATTCATCATCATTAATACAGGAAGGAAATATTGTTTATTTATGTATCACTTGTAAGAAAAATTACTTTGACACTGGCTAAATGTGCTAATCGCACGAAGCCATCAACTAAAGGAAAAAAAAATTCAAATTATTAATTCCATATCTTGTAAGTATTAAGTTATAAAGAGTTATCTAAGTATCTATTTATACTAATTATTATATGTAACAAATATATTACAATAGTAATTTAGTATCTGTACTGTTTTATCATCATCATCCCACCACCACCATCATTACCATCATCGTAACCATCACCAACCTATATCACTACAATGCTGGGTATAATCCTCGATTTATTAAATTAAAATTCAATGCAAAGATATTCAATTCACGTATTCATCAATATTTATAAAATACAGTGAAAAAATTAAACGCCTACCCGACCTAGCCAGGAATCGAACCTTGGTCTTCCGCAATCTGGGCGGCTGCACTGACCGCTATGCTACCGGGAAGGCTGACGCAAGCGCTGAATTTTGTCACTACTTTTTGATTTTTTGAGTGCTAATAGCGGCACAGTGCGCTATTTACTGTCACATATATTATATTATATATTTAATGTCTTAGTCACTGTATTTTATAAATATTTAATTTAGCTTCAGTGCAGCAATTAGCACTTGAAAATAAAAAGTAAAAATTTATTCATCAATTCCAACTTTTCTCTAACACTCGAGTGTTGATAACTCATTTCAATTGCTGTGCGATAATAGCGAGGCACCACCATTAATAATAATTTCCATACATCGTGACACACTGCTCTGACACCAGGCAGCGACAGATGACATGAGCCTCGGGCACAATTCTGTTGACGACGGCTTTTACTTGATATCAGAACATGACATGATTCATACACGCGTGTATTTAGTACCTACGGCATAATGTACGTTGCATTTTGATTATGTAGTAAATAGAGTAGGATTTATGTACTAGGTGTTGGTTTATGTACTCGCCATTCGTTGTAGTAGCAGTTATATAGCTTATTCTAATTACAAATACATCAAAAAATTACGCTAGTGATCGTTATTTTTAGGGTTCCGTACCCAAAGGGTAAAACGGGACCCTATTACTAAGACTCCGCTGTCCGTCCGTCTGTCACCAAGCTGTATCTCATGAACCGTGATAGTTAGTCAGTTGAAATTATCACAGGTGATGTATTTCTGTTGCCGCTATAACAACAAATACTAAAAAAACAGAATAAAATAAATATTTAAGGGGGCATACAACAGATATAAATGGTACGGAACCTTTGTACACGAGTCCGACTCGCACTTGGCTGGTTTTTTTTTCTATAATCACTAGAAATAGGGGTCAGTAACTGATTTTAGACTTAAGCAACAAATAAATACCTAGCTATCATCCCGTAATATTTCAATGACGACTAATGTTATTATTTGGCGACTAGCTGACCCGGCGGACTTCGTACCGCTCTGACAGTTTCTATGACAACAAAATAAAGAAATCGTATTTCTATTAATTTATTTATTATAAATTAAGCAAGTTTTTTCTTACTAGTAATAAATATAGCCTATGTTACTCAGCACTAATGTAGCATTCTAAGGGTGAAAGATTTTTTTAAATCGGTCCAGTAGTTTTTGAGTTTATTCGTAACAAACAAAAGTACAAAAATACAAAGCTTTCCTCTTTATAATAGTACCTATAGATAAAATATGTGTCGAGTACTGGTCTTAAAGTGTTGAACACTGGATCCACTACCAGTGCTTGGCCTTCATCTCATCTGACGTAGGTAAGTAAAGTAAGTAAAGTAAGATGATAAGGCCGAAGGTGGAAGCGCACTTCACCCGGAATCCTCAACTACTGAGGCTCTGGCTATCTTATCTCTAGCTGCCGGAACACAACAATGCTACAAACATTGATGTTATGGCGACATATTCACATAAGACAATATTTTCTTAATATAATTTGTATACAGCTCGAAACGGCTATCAAGTTGATATTTCTATATTAACAGTCTTACACATTTCAATGTAATGGAGAAATGTCAAATAAGGAAAGCCGAACAAAATAAAAATATATGCTAAATGAGTCGCTCGCTACAGCCGGAAACAAAACCTTTTCACGTGTTTCTCATAAAAACATTACAATAGACATCAGAGGAACATTTTTTTTTATTTCTTGTCATTGTGTTTTGTTTAGGCTGTCTTTCATATCTCCCTCAGGGTAGGAGAGATGTCAAAATCAAAAGGTACTTTAAGTAAAAGCTTCATTGAAATGAGAAAAAGTCTTAGAAGACATCTGTAATTAATGAATGGCTGTAGGTATTTCAGTTTGAATACTTAGATAGGATTTTTTTAAGGGGATTAGTTTCTTTTGGGATATAATTATGTTAAGGTGTTCACACCGGCAGATTTAGCGGAACATAAAAAAGAGAGAATATAAAATAGTTAATTTTATTTTTAAATTAATAATAATTGAATGAAATGGCATAAAACAACAATTAAATTAACATGTTTTAACATTAATTTGCATTGCAATACCATATTTAAAGTGTAATGAAAAAAATAATAAACAAAATGCATTTTTCTTAGATTTCGTAATGACAGAGAAACAGTTGAAAACTTAAGATTTCTTGACGGTTTACAATTTCCGATAGATTTTACAATTTACGATTGGCGATCGCTTGAAGAAGGAGTTACAAAATCCCCTTTTTATATTTGGTACTCGTTAGAAAAACGCTAAATAACCAACCATAGTCTTTGTCGTTCCTATCGATTTAATTATGCTTTTCCTTTCACATATTAGGTTTATTGAAATATTTGTTAAGATAAAAATGTTAGTTAAATGACTTGACCAATCTTCATGTATTTTACTCCAAAACTGACGGACTTTCACACAAACTTTTCTATTTGATGATGATTTCCATTAATTCCTATCTTAGTGGCTAGTTATGTCACTTAATTACAGTCCAAATTTCATCTATTGGCTTCAGCAGTTTCGGCTCTGTGATAATGGATCAGTTAGTCAGGATCAAGACAAGTCATTATATGTATATAGATAACGTATCTTCATTTACTAGTGGTTGTCCAAAGGACGAAATTCGACTAAAGTTTAAAAAATATATAGTGTTACTAGCGGCCGCGCGCAGTTTAACCCGCGTGGTTCCCGTTCCCGTGGGAATATCGGGATAAAAAGTATCCTATGTGTCAATCCAGGTTACAAACTCTATGTATGCCGAATTTCATCCAAATCCATCCATCGGTTGCAGCGTGAAGAAGCAACAAATATACACACATACATACACACAAACTTTCGCATTTGTATTATTAGTGTGATATCACTTAATATTATAATTTTTATGTTTTCGGACTCTTTCTACATATAGATTAACTTTATTAATATTTACTATTTTTTACTTTTTATTTATAAGTGCTAATTGCTTCACTGAAGCTAAAATTAAATAATAATTACAATAAATTTAAATAAATAAAATAAAAAAATGAAATGCATTTAATTTTTTTTACTGTATTTTATAATTATTTAATTTTAGCTTCAGTGCAGCAATTAGCACTTAAAAATAAAAAGCAAAATTTACTATAGCGTTGTGTTATCAATTTTGTAGTATTTCATCTGCAAAGATGAATCTGCATAGCCATCGATTGCAATGACCGTTGGATAGATGGCACTGTTCAAAATTCAAAATTCAAAATTCAAAATTCAAAATCATTTATTCAGTTTAGGCTACAAATAGCTCTTATGAACGTCATTTTATGCCATCGGTTCGTAAGTCTATCTACTCTGGGCGGGAGATCTTGTACTGAGAAGAACCGGCAAGAAACTCAGCAAGTGTCCAGCTCTTTTCTCCCTTACAGCGTCATAAATATTGGAAAATGCCCTATCATAAAACGACACTTTCCATCACAAATAAAAACACAAAATGTAAAGGACAATCACAACATGTAAAAAAATACAAAAAATAAAAAATAACTAAATAAAATATTTAAGTCTGCAAAAACATAATTTACCATTTTATTTTTTTACTATATCATACAGTACTAGTAAAAGTAAAAAAAAACTATAGTTAATAATAATAAAAATAAAACTAATTGTAATGTTCAATGCAACGCTATTTTGTTATCCGCAGGACACTGTTTATAAGTAGTATTATGTATATGTTTTTTATTATAGCCAGGCTGTTTTATCTTCTAAATATTCTGTGACTGTATAATAACCTTTTTTAAGTAAAGAAGACTTTACATGTTTTTTAAACTTATCTAAAGGTAAATCTAGTACAGTATTTGGTATTTTATTGTAATAGTGTATACCTTGCCCCAAGAAAGAACCAAGCACCTTCTGTAACCTGAACAGAGGCATTACAAGTTTTGACTTACTTCTAGTATTAAAATTGTGTACATCACTGTGTTTAGTAAATGAATTGATATTACAACGTACAAGAACTATACAATTATAAATAAATTGAGACGCCACTGTCAAGACACCAATTTCTTTAAAAAGATTTCTTAAAGAAGTTCGTGAACCTAGTCTATAGATTGTTTTTACTGCTCGTTTCTGTAAAATAAATATAGTTTCAATATCAGCCTCTGTTCCCCACAGTAAGAGGCCATACGACATGACACTATGAAAATAACTAAAGTAAACTGTTCTAGCAGTCTCAACGTCTGTTAACTGCCTTATTTTTCTAATGGCATTAGCAGCAGAACTGAGTTTGCCGGCCAATTTCGAAATGTGAGGATTCCATTGAAGTTTTGAGTCAAGGGTTATACCTAAGAAAACTGTTGAGTCTACCAAATCTAATCGATCACCGTTTATTCTTATATCGGTTGGTTCATTTTTGACATTTGGTAATTTAAAATTAATACATTTTGTTTTTTTAGCATTAAGCTGCAAATTATTAATAGTAAACCAACTGAGTACATCTGAGAGTGCTTTGTTTACATCGTCGTAAATATTCTTACACCTACTTACATTAAGAATGAGTGAAGTATCAAATAATACGATTTCACAGAAGTTCCCTACAAAGTATGGCAAGTCATTAATATAAATCAAAAACAGAAAAGGACCAAGAATGAACCCTTGTGGAACTCCCATTTTTACCGCCGCCGTTTTACTGTGCCGCTATTAGCACTCAAAAGTTAAAAAGCAGTGTAAATTTTAGTGCCTACGTCAGTCTTCCCGGTAGCATAGTGGTCAGTGCAGCCGCTCGGATTGCGAAAGACCCAGGTTCGTTTCCTGGTTGGGTCGGGTAGGCATTTAATTTTTTTCACTGTATTTTATAAATATTTAATATTATCTATGCCAACTCTCACCCTCCTCCATTCGCGCACTATGCTTAAAAAGGGGGAACGAAGTTTTTCCTTCACGTATACATATAGATAATATCATTGGGTGTACGCAGATAACACATTTAATATTATCATTAACAGCCTATAAACGTCCCACTGCTGGGCACAGGTCTTCCCAAACAAACAAAAATATTATAGCACATGAGGAGATTAGGTGGGTTTTAATGACTGCCTTTTTACGACAGCAACTGGAAGCAACGGCCGAACGTGCCTTCTGAAGCACGGCGGAACTCTGAATATTTTCATTATCACTTATAAGGTGACTGAGCATTTCAAAAGTTGTTTAACTTACAAGATCGCAACATGACCTGAAAGCCGCTGGACCTTCAAACACACACATTTAATATCATTAGAAATACTGTTATACTCGTATTAGGTTATTTATTTCCTAATATCTTGCATGTTTGTATACATTTATACAAAGAAGATAGAAGATTATATTATGTTTATACTTATACTACATACTATATATACATTTAAGTATGATTACTATACTATGAGATACTGTAGCGGATGTTTTTTTTAATGCTGAATCAAAGTACTTTTTTCCGGTGTTTTCATAAAAGATAATTTATCTATCTAAAACAAAATAATTTGTTTGTAGCTTGTACTGCTACTTTTTATTACTACTTAAAAAAATATTTAACATATTAAAAAAAAATAGTGGCTAACGATACTGATATGAAAGAACAAACTTACGATTACGATACAAGCCCGCATTTGCGTATCCCTCATGTTTATTTTCGATTTCACTTCACTTAGTAAACGCGAAGGGAGATTATAATCAGGTTAAATGGAACAAAAATATAAAACGATTTTTCTATAAGTACGTAGATACTATTTGAAAACAATGTGTAGAAGAGTGACAGGTGTAGCCAATTATTCGGATAAAATGGATTGGTCTTTGCTCGTATAATCATACCTCATCTTACTTAACTTATGTATACAAAATGTTATTGATACTGCATAATTTGATATAGTAAATAAGTATATATTTTGTTAAATTTTTAAACTACATAGCGCAAACCAATATTTATGTCAGAAATTTAAAAAAGCATAAGAAAATTTAAGTAGTTGTAATTCTAAACATTTATGAATATGAAGATAATACCAAAGATAACGTTACTTATTTTAATAAACGAAGTGATAAATAAATATTTAATTGCTTAAACTAATTACAAAAAGTGTAAAAAGTATGTCAATGTTTTACATTTACTATGCGTTCGTTGATAGTAATGTTATGTGAAAGATATTTTTGCCGCATTTGAATTAGCAAAATGGTATGGATTAGTCGTTCGTTTGTGATATCAATATTTGTTTACATTCCTCTTGTCTGTAAGTATATTTTTGTAGTATTCGTAGAGTTAAAATTTCGGTGGCCTAGTGACTAAGGCCCGATCCCAATAACCTATCTATCTGTTGTTTTGCCTACTATAGATACAAATTTGACATAAGCTCCATACAAGTTATGGCAAATTTCTAACACCAGTAAGCAAAACAACAGACAGAATATAGGGAACGGGCGTATGTGCTCAGTCCGATATCCGGAGGTTTTGAGTTCAAAACTCAGGTTGCGAAAAGTGTGTTTGGATTTTTCAATGCATAGACCGGGTTTATGATCAGCCAAAACCCATAAATGTATATGATTACATAATTACAATGATGAAGGCATTTAGTCAGCAATAAAAACAAAAATAATTTAGACTTATTTTTTCATTTCAGCCCACAGCAAATCTTTGAAAAATCGCTACAATGGACTTTTTGGCTTTTTCCATGGTTATAAAATCGGATACGAGAATTATAAAATACCTGCTATCATAGTAATGCCGTTTATAAACCAGCAGCAAACAGTGAGTATTCAGAAAACAAATTGCGATACAAAACAAGTGAAGCAAGAGAATCAAGTGAATGAAGTGAATGAAAAAATTGTAAATGATCTGTTACCAGATAAACTTGGGAACTTGACTGCAACGGAAAATGAAAGTGATGACATTGAAGTAGTCTTTAAGCCAGCAGTGAAAAGAGATATACAGAATAAAAACAATATTACTCACGAGGCACCAGATTCTGAAAGGCAGGTAACTGATATAAAAGAAGAATCAACAGTTACAGACGAAAAGCCTACACCTTCACCAGTTATAACTACCACGAAGATAGACGACACTAATATTACAAGTGAAACAACATCTATGTTCAATTCTAGTACTACTATAATGCTTGGTCTCTATCCTAATCCAGAGTATAATAAGGATATTGCTAAAAACATTACTTTTACTACAGAAGCTCCCATGTTGCCAATGTGGCAAAATGTTTCATCATTTGACCAAACAAGGTATTATCCCGTAAATGCTTATATCAATGAAAATCCTGATCATTTATCAAATTTTATTGAAAACCACCTTTTACCACCGCAAAACGACGAGAGATGGCGTCAATTTTCCAAAGTGAATCCTTTCAAAACCTCCGGTGAGTTCAAACCACTTGCCGGCTTGTACTATGACGGATTCCTACATAAGCCATTGAAGAAATACAACTTTACCCCACGTGAATACTTTGCTTTACCAAATTAGGAGCAACGTCAAAAAGGGGGGAGGCAACAATTCTAGGGCTTTCACATTATTTTCAACGGTTTGCTAGGAAACCGTCACAAATTCCTTTCGGAATAATAAGGCTCCATATCCAACGGCGACAACATCGTAAAATCTGAACAATACCGGTAACTATTGCAACCCGACGAGGCTCTAAAATTGGTATTGTCAGAACGTACTCGTAAAGCAAGCAGCGCCTTTTGTGCTCCAACTCATGCGTGTAACATTGTTACGTGAGAATCGTCAGTAAATGAGGGTATTTTATCGTTGGTGGCAATGGTGTTCAGTGCTAATAACCTGTTTGATGTCTTCGCATTCGTGTCAGTAGAGTTGAAATGTGTCGACATTTAAATTAATGGCATTGTAGGTGGCACATAATATTAAATTATATTCACGCGCTGTTGTGTTAATTAAAATATATTACACATACATTCAGGCAAACTAAATAAATAATAAGTTTATTTTTCTGCTTTATTTTCGATGAAAACGTTATGATAATAGTTGAGGATTAAATACATTTATCTTAATTTTGAGTTAAACAGTTATTAAACGAACCGCTGCATCTGAAATGTTTTTGTTTTATTCATATAAATATAGAAGAGCTATTAATATAGGTACATTTGTACTATGTCGTTGTATCCACAAAACCTTATTATTCACCAGGCATTTAGATATATATAGGCAAAGTTTAAATGCCGCACTCAAAGACGCCAATTAACATTAATGGTAATCATTAATTTTAATAATAATAATAATTTTATTTTAATTTATCATCGATTTTTACTACATCTCACCTTTTCATTGTAAAATCTTTCCAATCATGACGTCGTTATTATTTTACTTGAAATTAAACAATATACCTAGGCACTAAATATTTAATAACAAGTAATTTCTAGAGACGGCAGTAAATAAATCGAATGTAAAACAGGCTTTTGGCAAGTATGGTGATTAAAAAAATACCCATGAATTGTAGTAATTGTTTGATTTTAATGATGAAGGCATTGGCCCAGCAGTAAGACTAAAGGTTAATCGGACCAACTGAGCTTTTGAGTATAATATTAGCTAATAGCTTACTATCATTGATAATTTTGAATTTTGCATTTACAATACTCACTCAACTCGAGTTTCCTGAGGCTAATTGACTTTGTCTAGTAAAATTTTATTTTTTAACTTACTATCTACTTAATTCATCTTTACTCCATTAATTCTTAAATGTAATTCACGATAGAGTTAGAGGTAGATAGTATGCTAGCTTTCTACTATATTTTTTTCCTTTTGTTGTTGGCTTCGTGCGATTAGCATATTTCGCCAGTGTCAAAGTAATTTTTCTTACAAGTAATACATATATAAACAATATTTCCTTCCTGTATAATGATGATGAATGATTATAGAAATTAGAAGTGAGAAATGATATAAGCCCAACACCTCGTATCTCAGTAAAGATCCACATCTTTACTGAGTAAAGCCCCACGGCTTTACTAAGACCTCACGCGCACTTTGAAAAGTGACGTTGCACTGTTTACTTTTATTTGCCAACACTTATTTACACTCACGAACACCTAACGGTTATTAATCCACTATTATTTCACATTAATATTCGACATAACACAAATTATAGAAAATCAATTAAAACCGCAGACACGACTCTTCACTTTTCCCTTCTTTTTAATTCTCTTATAATATAATAGATTAATATTATATTATGTTAAAGTAAACATTCAAGACGAATAAAGGCACCAGCACATACTAACGTGAAAATTTACAAGGAATGCCGGCCGACCTGCCCATTCATCAGATTTCATTGCCGTATGTATGAAGCTCACAGTGGCAAGTAAGACAGAAATAAAAGTACACGTTGACTTCCTAAGCATTTATTATTCAGCTGACAAAGTCACTCGCCTTCCCCGTCCTCGTAGAATGTTGGGAAGTAGATTCCCCTCTGAAGTATTATTGTTACGACACAAGAAAGGAACTGAAACGATTCGGGATTTAAGTTTTACTGCTGATATTCATTTTTAATGGTACGCGGATGGATGATTACTTTATGACAGTTTGACGGAGACCAAGTAAATTATTGTTGCCCGAAATACTAACTAATATTTTGAATGCGGGAGAGGATTTGTTTTTCTTCTGCCGTTGTCTCACGGCAAAATGGAGCGATTGGCAGATGGTTGTTTTTTCACTTTTCGTCCCGGTAGTGTACAATGTTCCTGACAAACGATAAAGAATATCGTTTTATGCGGGCAAAGCTATTGGCCAAGGCTGGTTATTGTGTAATAATTCAAATGAAAAAGGGAAAGAAGGAAATCAAAATTTAGAAATACTGGAAGTGCGAAGTATTCCTATTCAAATAAACTTCATTTAAAGTAAACTATTACTCACAAATAAAATGGTTTCTACTTAATAATACCACTAGGAAGACACGAAAGAGAAGAGAGGAAATAATAATAAAATACGTATGCTGAGTCACATTCTCATTTTCTCCTTTTTATATTCTTCTGAATACGTCACGTAGAACACGCGCAATTTCTCTAAATTTTATTTAGTTTATCGTAAGGTCCGTGACCGGCCTAAGATTGTTGGCTTACTTTTCTGGCCGTGACAATAGTCGAAGTTGTGATATAGCTCAACGTGATATCATTCGTGTTCCATCGCATACCATCAAGAAGGTTTTACTTAAGGTTTTAAAATGTTAAGATCGGATGTTGGTGAAGAAGAAAGTTTTTGAACAAGACTTTTCCAAATTGTAATTATATTCTTTGATTTTTGCTGATTCAACTCAATTAAATTTATGATTTTTTTCAACGGCTTAATTAATAACGAAAGCATTAGGAGATTCAAACCTAAAACCGTGGAAATATAGACGTAGGTTCGCTAACCCCTAGACCGACCCCGGCTGGGTTTTAAAATTGGAACCTAGGTAAATCTCAAAATGTTTTTATTATAAAGTTGTGTTAAACTTCAAATGCTGTTGAAACTTTGGCGCTTCTCTTGTTAATTATGCGGCAAACATAAACCGTTGCTTTCATTTCTATGCTTCCTAGCCTTGCACACTATTATGTATTTATACTTAAGTTAATAATATCTCCAAATTTAAAATCTGCGTCTAAAAATGAGAACGATCTTTTTAAATATTGCAAAACGTTACCAGTTTATGATAAAGCTTAGATCTGCCTTTTAAAAGAACATTTTTTTAGTGGGCAGATACGAGCTAAAATAAATCATTCTTTATATACACGTCGAGCCGCACAACATAAACTCGTTACCGTATCGGCAAACAACTACTACGGGGAACGGACGAGCGCATTCCAAATTCCACGTCTGATTAATTCTTTGCCTACCTCCACGCCCACGCGTAATACAATTACTGAACACAATATTAAATACAAATTAAAAAGTTATTTTTTGTCAGCTTTAAAATAATAATTCTATGTTGTGTTCGGAAATGTGATCGTACTGTCAGAACATTGTCGATGCTTAGAATTATAATATGAATGTATTTTGATAATTTATTTCTGATAACGTGGAAGAATACTATTGTTAGGTACTACACACAAACCCAAGAGGCTTAAGTAGTACCCCATATTATAAAAGTAATGTATGTATTGATTCCGATAATAAATAAATAAAAATTTAACAAAAATGTGTGTAAAGGTTTCAATCGTTTGCACTTCCGATTTTAGAGCGTGTCAATTCTCTCCATACGAAGTGCTTTTAAACGACAGTATAAAATTGTTACTGTGTACGTATTGGTACCAAGTTTTATGTTTAATGTTAATTTTTGAGGTGTTATAAATGGTAACCTATCTTACTATCGAAACTCTTTTGTTCAAATTTCAAAACTTCGAAAACGGTTTAACGAAGTTTTGAATTCCAGATATATTTTTTTACATAATATTGTAAGTAATCAATTTATTTTACATATGTTTCATTTTCCAGAAAATCTAATAGCCGATTATCAAAACCACTTTTTTTCTTTTTACAGTGGTTTTGCTTCGATAATTTTCTATTTTAGATGTATTAAATATCGAAGTAACCTTTCCCCTATTCTTACAAACACACTTATTTATTTGTTAACATTATTCATAGAAATAAAAACAAGTATTTATGTATCGTCTGATTTATTTTTATTGAAAAAATAAAATAAAAAATTAGGTTATATTTATTTATTTGGTGTGACAATATTATTATGACATAAAATGTTTTGCGATATAGGGTAGACCCTAATATTGTGCTACAAAAGATATTGACAGAAGCGAATCGCTGCAAAACCGACTCCATGTAGTCTTGTCTGCCCTACGCTAGAGTGTAATTTAAGCCCGCGAAGGCGCGGAGGGGCGAGGCGGCCGTTAACCATTTGCGACGATACGCTCGCGTGGGACCGCTGGAGCCCCGCAGTGCTTGCATGCTGCATGCGTGCTTGCATGCTGCATGTCTGCTTGCATGCTGCATGCCTGCTTGCTTGCTGCATGCCTGCTTGCTTGCTGCATGCCTGCTTGCTTGCTGCATGCGTGCTTGCATGCTGCATGTCTTTTTGGCAACGTCACTACCACTGCAGCACTTTATTAGATTTATACACAGACATTTTAGTACACAATGAAACAAAGACGTTCTGACATTGTTATTAACAATTATTGCTACTTATTAATGTTGAATTTATTGGACATACCTACAAAAGCTGACGTTTGAAATTGTTAAATTATAGTTGGAGTATTAGTTAGGCGTTAGCGTGTTTACAAAACTTGATGGATTGTAAGTATTTGTAATATTTGTCTTTTTATAATATAGGAAACGTTTTTCTGGAAACTAAATCGTCTAACATTAATATATTTATCAAAGGTTGAGTAAAATTTCAAAACGTATAGAATTTAAAAAAAAATCATATTTGAAATTCGGATTATCAGCAATATGTCAATCGTGTTTTCGGTAAAATGAAAGTATGGAAAACAAAAATGTGGCCAAACGTTTTCGGGATAATGAAATTCGTACTAAAAAATCGGTTTTAGAATAGGTAACCGTTATAAATATTATTTTCAAGTAAAAATCTGCCTTTATTGCAAGTCAAGTCTCTGACTATTGGCAGTAATTTCCACGATGTGATATCAATAACCGTTAATTACTCCTCCTAATTCACCTAAATACATATCTGTTTTAGTGTCTTTTTTCATACTTTTTTACTGTATGATCATCGTACTTATATGGTCTTTGAAGTTGTATTCTATGTGTTAAAACTGGCAGTGGTCGAGCTGGCTAGATTCCAGGTCTTAGAGAACCTAAAGCCAAAGTCAAAGTCAATTTTTTTTATTCAAATAAACTTACGAAAAGTGCTTTTAAATCGTCCATACATTTTTTACCTACTACCTATTCAGGACGGAATGAGCGCAAGAAACTCCACAGCTTTAATAGAAGTAACGGCATTTACAAAAAAAAAGTATGGCGTTACCAAATCATACAATATTTACAATTAAAAACTTGCAAGAGCCCGGAATTACCATTTACCCCTATACTTTATTTTGAAAAACTTACTTCGGCACTATGTGTATATTAATTCAAAACTATAGAAAGAAGCTTTATACCTATACCTATAACTATACAGTGTGCAAGAATTGGAGGAATGTCAGTTTCATGCATTCTTATAATATGAACATAATCATTTACATTGTAATAAAAAACATCCCTTTGTCGTATCTCTAAACTTTAAAGGAGCTCCCCTTGATACCAAATCGACCATTGAAATCCTTGGCGTCAATATTTCGAGTGACGTTCAGTTTCGCGGTCATTTGGAAGGTAAAGCTAAATTAGCTTCGAAAAAGCTGGGTGTGCTCAATAGAGCGGGACAGTTTTTCACGCCGACCAATCGCTTACAGCTTAACAAAGCACAGGTCAGGCCACATATGGAATACACATAATAATGACTGTTCCCATCTTTGGGCTGAAGCGCCCCAGTACCAACTCCTCCCATTTGACCGCATTTAACGCAGAGCTGCTCGATTTGTCGGCGACGTGGTAACCTCTGGTCGGCTCGATCCACTGGCCCTTCGGAGACACGTTGCGTCCCTCTGTATATTTTATCGCCCTTATCATGGGGAGTGCTCTGAGGAATTGTTCGGTTTGATCCCTGCCGCTGATTCCCTTCACCGCATTACACGCAATCGACTGTCTTTCCATCAACACCATCTTGATGGATGGCGGTCTCACTGTGCGTTTCTCACGTAATTTTTTACCACGAACTACAGTGCTGTGGAACCAGCTCTCAGCGGCGGTATTTCCGGACCATTACGACTTAGGGATCTTCAAGAAACGAGCCTATTCCTTCCTTAAAGGCCGGCAACGCGTCTGCGATTCCTTTGGTTTTGCGGGTGTCCATGGGCGGCAGTGATTGCTTCCCATCAGGTGACCCGCCTGCTCGTTTGCCTCCTTCTAATATAAAAAATAGACCTTTTTTAAAAGTGTTTCCTTAACGTGTGTCTTAAATTACTCAAAGGGCAAAATTAAAACATCATTCGGGATTTTATTATAATAAGTGACACCTAGACAGACAGACTTAGACTAGGTGGAGCGACGATCTTCGCAAGGTGGCTGGCAAGAGCTGGATGAGAGTAGTCGCGGATCGTGCTCGGTGGCGTGCACTTGGAGAGGCCTATGTCCAGCAGTGGACTAGTATAGGCTGATGATGATGATGATGATGAAGTGAAACCTTGTCCCACAAATGATCCATAACCTTTCTGCAGTCGAAGTTTAGGTACTTATTACAAGTTTATTTTTATTTCTAGTATTATGATTGTGTATATCGCAATGTTTTCTGTAAAAATAAAAGTATAGAATACAGTTATAAATAAACTGGGACGCAACCGTTAGAATATTAATTTCTTTAAACAGCGTCTCAGAAATAGTGATACTAGAGACGTCCAGAACGCTAGAGAGGGGACATCTCTTTTGTATTTGCTAGTATATTAAGGAATTTTGTATTAAGTTATAAAAACGATGCATTTAATTTCGTAAGAATCTCATTCCATACTTCATGATTTGATTGACTATTTTGGGGATGCCATAATTCACCTGCCGTCCCCAACACGAACGAGCTTAAGCACAAATCAAAGCCTCATTAGCCAAGTTTAATTGTGTTCATAATGAGCTTCATCATCAATATTCAAAGTCGGTATTTTGTGTCCCCAAACAGTGTCCCCCACCAAATCGTCGACTGGAATAAGATATTAGGGGACACAACTCCACGCATTGACCCCTTTTGAAAGGTTAACGTCTTGCGTCTCCCTTCCTATCACCTGAATACTAATACAATGTTTACTGATTCAGTTTCTATGAAAATTTAATAATCTGAGAAATGGCCTTTTAACGCGCCAAGATACGTCACGGGTTTAACGGCACTTGTGTAACTGATAACGGGGTGTTCGGCTTATAAAATGTTTGCTTGTCGAGTAATTACAAAATGTTACTTAAACAGTTCTGTACCCAATTTACACTTATAAATAACAATAAAGTATGATTGTATGTTGATCCTCAAATTAAAAGATTGAATAGTACACGGAAAAACATAAAATTTTATGTTGTACTATTTAAACAATTGTATAACTTAGTATTTTACCAATTAAATTTAAATTTAAATGACAAATATGATCTAGGTTACAAAAACACAAATGTTGAAAAAATTTCCACGAGCAAGATTTGAACCTGCACCCTTCCGACATACCGGGTCAGGTGCTCTCCCAATTGAGCTATCGTAAAAAATATTTTTGTTTTGTTTATATAATATTTGCGTTAAAAATTATATAAACAAAACAAAAACATTTTATGAACTAGGTTTCTATTTCATCTAGATAACTTCTTTCTTCCTTATTAGGACCACGCGTGCTGGTCTTCCGTGTCAACGATTTACTGTGCGAACTTTTCCGTCGCAAACGAAGGAATTTAGTGAATAATTGCTTTGTCCCACCACCAAAAAAGGAATGCTCTTCCAGCACACTTACTTTCTCCTACTTACCACATGGGTTCTTTAAACGAGGTGTCAAGAAGCCACATGAATTGCGGCATAAGGCGACACACTAAAAAGATGCACCAACTTTCATCGAATAGTATAAGACTAGGATGTTGCAGACTCATTTTGAGCCGCCCTTTTTATGATATTTTGTATAGTTTTAAATATTTTTCTTTTTACTTTGTCACTTTGATGTTTTATATGAATTATTGTTTGCTTGTCTTTTGAGGTGGTAGAATTAATGTTGTAAGTTATGATAATAAACCCACATTCCGTTTTATAAAAGTATTTTTCATTATTATAGGATTCATCTTTTCCATTGCTATTTTCTCCGTTTCATTTTTGGTCTTAACTATGACTTACGAATCTGAAATGTTGATATAGGTAAATTCATGTCTTTATCTTAAATTTGCTAGCTCAAATACACGATTGTATAATTCTGACTCGATCATAATTATTTTCGAAAACACCACAAAAAAATCACTATTGTTGAAATTACAACAAAATTACTTAATAATTTATATGCTTGGAAACCACTCAAACATAATGATGACATCAATTTTCGTAATTTAGTAGCTGCATATTATTTTGATAACTAAAACCAGGTTTATAGTTTAACTGTTAATTTGCGCAGTCTATATCTGTCTATATTGTCGCAGGCGCTACGTATTATCGACCTTATGCCAGCGTCAGTAAGGATTAGCCTTTTAGAATGTTCAAAAATCGGGGTATTGTCTTAAAAATTTAAGGTCGGCTGGTGAGACACAATACTGCTCTATTAGTGGTCTTTGCATCTGGATTCTGCTTTTACCTAACATCAGAAAGACCGGAGTCATTTTTTGTTAACCTTGCTTGCACACCGGTTTTCATGGTATCGCCATTTCTGAGGTCCCGGGTTCGATCCCCGGTCGGATCAATTTAGAAATACCTGTTTATCTAAATAGTTTCGGGTCTGGGTGTTACCTATGTATAGTAAGTATGTGTTTAAGTATATTAAGTATGTTTATCCGTTGTCTAGTTAACCATTTCTCGAGTTTGTTATGGTAGCTTTTCTTGGGGCTAGATAATTGGTGTGAGTGTGGGAAAACATTTATTTATTTATTTATTTACTCCCACTTCATCATGTACTCATTTGATCATTTTAAATTTATTCCATTTATTTTTTTCCCATTTCATCAAGCTTACTTTGAAAAACAAATAATAAACACCTCGTGACCCGGCAGGGTGAGGGTGACCGATGCTGCGTTGTTTTCACGCGTCACCAGTAATTGTCTTCGCGTCTGGACTCCATTTCCATAACATCAGGTGAAGTGAAAATTTGCCGCGCTAACAAAAAAAAATTTTCTGTTTAGTGTGAGCCTCAGGCTGAAAATGACGAGTACCGTCTGAGTATTTCTCCAACTGTGATGTCGAAAATAAGCAAATTTCAAAAGAACTTTATTGAAAAAGGTTTCGTGTTAAAATACGGCTCGATGAGATTGTTGTGATGATTAACGGCAAAAATCTCTCTTTGTCAAAGAGAAAAAATGTCAGATTTCAGATTAGGTAGGTACGAAATATTTCTCAAATAGACTCGATCAGACTCAATGACCTGTTTTAAGATTAAATAAAGACTTCTCTGAATAACCTTTTGCTATTTTCGTTATAGAAGTTTTCTGGCGAGGGGCGTTCGTTCTTTCCACCCAGTTCAAAGCTTGGTCGCCATTTTAAAAGAATGTAGGCATTAAGTGTTACAATCTATTAAAAACCAACATGACATGCACTTTATTTATAACCTCAGTAAAAACTATAACTAATGAAACTAACAATTACATGTACGTATTTTTCCTATTATTAGTGAAATATGATTACATATTTTTATTGCTTTTATTGCTGTCATGAAGTGTTTTTTTATCTCACCTGATGTTAAGGCGACGCACCGCTAAACAATAAATCTATATAAGTTTTGATACGAGCGTTTGCGCCCCGTACCATAAGAAAAACTGTTTTTTTTTCCTTCAAATTAAAACTACAAATTATTAAAAAAAATGAACTACAATTTTGAAGTGTGTGTTAAAACTAATCTACTAAGAAAATTTTGATGCTTAAACCGGTCTGGTTAGCCTGTAAACTGCAAATCTATGTTTTAAAAGAGGTTACTTTGATATTTTTTTCTCTGTTATAAAAGTTGAAAAATCGTGTTTCTGCAACTAACAAAATGAAGTCAATTAAATGAAAAATCATGTCATCAAATATCATTGTATTTGTATTTGTATTTATTTATGTTTTGTATTTGTTGGGAAAAATCAAAATCCCCGCCACGTAAATTACCAATGCGTCGTCTTAAGTAATGATAAGGCCAATGATGGAAGGGCACTTCACCCGGGATCCACAACTAGTGAGGCTCTGTACAATGATGACAAATGGTTTAGTTACTTTTACTATCACAAGACAAGCTAAAACTTGTGGTAAAATAAACTTAGGTCCACTATCCAATGCTTATTATTAGCAGTTATGGTACCAGTTCATATTTGACGAAACGGTGATGGATGATGAAAGGTGTGCTTGCTGAATTTCTAAATCCACTCAAACAAAAATGCATTGTTTAAAAATAAACTAAACAATTTTTTGACGCCTTCAAAGTTAAAGCTTTGTACTCGTAAATACGTGTAGTAAGTAAGTAAGTAAACAGCCTATAACATTGTCCCACTGCTGGGCAAAGGCCTCCATCATTGAAATCAAGTCATCGCTACAATTGATGGGTAATGGCTTAAAAATCACCACGCTTGCCAAATGAGGGTTGGTGATTACAAACCCGGGCTTTACATCGGAAACAATCCGATAATACATAAATTTTGCCCGACCTGGGAATTGAACCCGGGACCTTCGGGTATCGGGCCGAGCGCTCTGCCACTCGGCCACCGAGGCGTTACGTATAAAACGGAAAATAATAGTTTTTCTTTCGAATACAATGCAATTTTTTTGTTAAGGTTTTTTATGTGCTATTTTGCTGCCTTTGGCGCAATAATAGACAGATGCTATAGACAGACAGGCACAGGTGTCGGACTTTAACATCCCTCTGTTTGCGTCGGGGGTTTAAAATAATAAATATAAAATCAGTCAAGTCACTTTATATCAATTGCTTTTATCTTTGATATTAAATTTATATTAAACACATTTAGGCATATAATTGAGAGAGGCATAAGTCAAATGACATGGGACCTGACAAGCAAGCACAATCAAGCAATTGGACTGACTTGACACAAGCTGATCATGTTGACATTTGACTTGTTTAATAGTTTGCTTACTCTACTGTTACAGGTAGGACTTGAGACTATTATATTAATTATATTAAATATTATATTGTATACCTAGTTAACAAACAATGTAAATGATGTTATATTTAAGTAAGAAAATGACTCAATTTATTCATCTTGATTATTGGACCATCACTTATATTTTATCTTGTATTTTTAATAATATGTATATAGATTCACCAATTGTAATACTTTCGACACAACGGACATTGTTAAGAAATAAATAAACTATGAACCTTGACACTATGAAATGGTTTGCACCTTCGATTAATCAGTTTATTAGTTTTCATCATCCAACCAATTATCTGGAGGAAATCACTTTAAGTCGACTGCCATTTTGTAACTATAACATGTATATATTTTACGTTTATATTTATTGGCAATGCCATAAAAGTATTATCTGTCTATTCATCTGTCGGAAAAAACTCGGCATACTTATAAATCGGATAAAGTGTTATTCATTACAAAATGTCCTGATCCGATCCGAAGCCCTTGGAGAATCTCATAGGTCACGGGGACACGCACTAAGTGCGTGATGCCGTTCCCTCTAGAAAACCTCCGAAGGTAATTCGTTTCACACGGCTTCAGGAACCCTTTAAGTTTCTTGCCGCCCCCTAAAAAGCCCGGTGAAGGTGAAAATGCCGTCTGAGGCAATCAGTCTCAAAAAACCAGCAAAAAGTCATTTAAAGTCAGTTAAGCTAAACTTTCCGCAGTCCAAAGCACGAAAGTACCAAGCTCCTATACACGTTTAGTACAGTGCTTGTTCCGCGAAATTTACTACAAAGTATGTTCTAATTTGAAACCGTTCGCTGTACTCAACGCATTCCAGACTACAGTATGCAGCTGGGAATATTCCGAACTCGTTTATTGTTGCTGCACAGGGCCGGTGCGAGGGTGCTTTGGGTAAATTAAAACTATGATTGCATAAGTCTAGTCCTAGCTTGCGAACCCTGAACTCGGAATTGGTTAAATTCAGTACTTGTTTAGTTTAGTTTGAAAAACTATTTTTTTAATTTCTTATTTGAAAGAATGGCGTGATGTTGCAGGGCACTGGAAAGTGTACCTTTACTCAGTGGAATCTATGGCTGATATAATAATAATAATTATTATTATTTGATAATCTTTTTCGAATCGAAATAGTTTTTACTTTATTGCGAGCCCAGTGAAGGCTAGTTTGATTACGTGATAGGTTAGAAATTTAATGAAAACCTTGAATATCGAGGTTATTTTTTTTATTAGACAACAGAAATCTAGCTCCATACAAACATTGTTGGTACTCGTTTCACAATCACTTATGATAGGAATTGGTACCCAATGCAATATGACAATATATATGCAAGCAATATGACATGGCTTTTTATTTATGTATGTTATGATTAGTAATGACGTTATTGTAAAAACATGTATGCATGAACATTTGGATGCTGTTATATTATTATTATAAAAGAAGTTATGGGGAAATAAAGTATGCCTAATGATTTTTTCTGAATGAACGTTATGCGAAACGAAGAGAATGCCAAAAAACGTTATGCAGTCATAAAATATACCTCTTTCATTTATGCAACCCAATATGGACCCAAGTTTTATTATTATGTGAAAAGAGATACGAGCAATACGATCATGCACAACACAGTCGTACACATAAAATCTAACAATAACAATGAACGTATTACAATATGCAACCAAACGCTTTCACAGTCTGCTTCCGAGCTTGCATATTTCCATTACGACTTACCAATAAAGCAGCATACAGACAGCGCTATGAAACGTCATATCCTTTAAACAGACAAAGCGATATGCAAAACAGTGACGTCTCCCGTAAAGTAAGTACGCGTGTAACATTTACATATCAGGTTGGCAATGAAATCTGTGTGCGGCGTGGCGCGCGGAGCCGGATTATTGAGCCAGGCATCATCCGCGCCGGTATTTACTTTGACGACAGATTGTTGGCGACTAACCTTTTTTATATTTGAAAGTAAATTTTTACAGACACAAGTTTCCATTGCCAAAATTAAAAATATAAATGTTAAATATGGATTAGTAGGTAATGAATATGTGCGCGGCGTGACGCGCGAAGCCGGCATCATTGGCGCCCACCGCCGGTATTTACTTTGACAACAGATATTGTTGGCGACTTACAAGCTACCAACCTTATTTTTCTTCTTTATAAAGCATTTTATAACAGACAACAGTTTCCATTGTCAAAATAAAAAAGAAATCAAATAAGGAAACTTACCGACAGGTATCGGCACACTATGAAAAATACCGCCACACAGCCATTTCATTTCATCAAATCCATCAACTTCTGTTTGACGGATTTCGTTATAATCATGAAGCTGTACCTAAAATATGTATGTATATGTGTATAGGTATGTACGTATATGCATTATAATTAGTTTAAATACCTATTTATTTATTTATATTTAAGGTATTTTTTTATGTTATGGTCGACAATTGGTCTCGCAGACTGCCTTTTCCAACTACAGCTAGGGTTGACTGGAAGAGATCTCTTTTAGAGATAAGTTCACCCTTGTATATGTTTTTATAATGTAATTTGGACTGTAATTTTAATGTACAATAAAGGTTTTAATTTAATTAATACTACAGCTTCATAGTCGCGCCAAACCTCATAGCGCCAACTGACGTTGACGTTTCGCGTGACCATAGAGCCTAGTTACAGACCTCAGAATAATAACTAAAGCTATAGAAACCGGACTAAAATAGTAACACAAATTCATCAGTTCGCACTATTTTAACTAATGAACCTAGGTGATGTATTGGAAAGAGATCGATTGTCCCTTTTCTTTCGTAATTTTGAAGGTATCACCAGATTTGTCAAACGAATCGTCAGCCTTTAAATCAATGTACTTATTTTGGCCGGGCAAAAGGACTCGAGATTTTATTTTTCTGATGACCGAATGACATAACAATACAAAAAATAAAAACTAAGTGTCAACCATTTGTCGAACTCCAATCTCCTTTTCTAGCCATAAGATAGAACGGAACTAAACATAGTTGCACGTTTTTTATTTTAACCTTCCTTCTATAGCTTTAGTTATTGTTCTGAGTTACAGACAGATCACATTCAAGACTAAACAATACTTGGCGTTTCGAAGCGATATGAGCGCCACCTCTCTGAATATTGGGTCCTTACCTATGAAATTGTCAATTTTATTCTCACTTATTAATAGGTGTATTATTTCTAAAAGACAATACCGGTTGTTAATATTATTATACACATTTAATTAGGACTATGTTACTTAGGCTTCAGTAAAAACAATGATTATTCATTTTATAACTTTATGGCCCAATTTTTTTTTAAATTGACTTTTTTGTTCGCGGAATTGACCTTTTGTTTCATTGTAGCTTTGAAGAGTCCAAATTTTTATTTTTAATGTCTGCTATATTTAGCTAATGAAACAAACACGCCACTCTACAATTTTTATTGTGTTAACATAAATAGATGCTAAGAAAATTAAAAAAACGTTAGTATGAAAAATATAATTTTATAAAAATTCTTCATACAAAACTTAATTTTCATAGGTAAGGACCTAATACTTTAAGTAATACACACACTAAATACTCTACTGCGAGTACTAGTTAAGTATCGTGCTTACAAGTCCTTAATACAGAGTAAGCTAAACAACAGCGATAAGTGATTTAATAAATCATTGCACATACCTAAAGCCATTAAGTATAGTAAAATTAATTCTTAGCACGCTATACTGATAAGAGGTTATCTAATATAATAATAAACTCTTCATTAGGTGCGATTACACTTCCGTCATCCCGATGATCCTGTAAAAGTTCCGGGAAATTCTGTTTTAATCCTTTTGTTTACATTCACAAACCTGCCCCTGTAGGTACTAATAAACAAAGTATAAGCTTCGATTAGATAGTCCGTGTTTTGACTCTTTTAAAATGAAGATTACATGACGGAAACAAAATACGGAATATGTATTTCAAGTTTACTAGTGGTCGCCCAGTGGTCGAAATTCGACCGTAATTTTATTAAGGCTACACAGATTGTATCCTAAGCAATGAAAAATTTAAAAAGATAGAATGTGAGTTTGGATTGACATTGACAGATGTCGGCCGCTCCTCTTCTATTTTTGAAATTTTTGAAAGAGATTTATGCGTGTGTGCCAAATGCTGTGTACTCCTTCTCTATATAAATTAAATGTGTGCGAAATTTCATACTCCTTCGTCCACGCAATTTTCGTAAAAAGGGTACAAAGTTTTTGCTTCACGTATTGCATATATAGATATAACGTGTTTATTAGGAAGGCTATAAGAGAATTTAAATTCTCGCAAACAGAAATATAGACTACCAGCTACTGATCCCATTTAATTATAAAAAAGTGAGAATTTTTGGAAAGAGAATTGAAAAATTTGAGTGGTAGAGCCACGCTGCGTTGCAGCACGAAATGGGCCGGCTCGCCCGGCGAAATACCACCCTCTCACAGAATATCGGCGTGAAACAACGGCACTCGTTGCTGTTGTGTTTCGTCCGGTGAGTGAAAGTACCGCAGGCCCATCTCTCACCCCTCCCCCCTCCCAATTCCTACTCCCTCCTCAAGATCCAACTCCTTCCTCAGGGTTGGCAACGCATCTGCAATAACTTTGGTTTTGCGGGTGTCTATGGGCGGCGGTGATTGCTTTCCATCAGGTGACCCGCCTGCTCGTTTGCCTCCTCTTACCATAAATATATATATATATATATATATATATATATATATATATATATATATAATATCAGATTAATAATTGTTATGTTACGTTTTCTATTATAGTTTACTCAACACAATATACTTACACGCCTTTTTTGCCTTATAACAGAAGCTTGCACGCAACGCTCGAAAGATAAGAATAAAACAATATGTCAATTAAATACAATTAAATTCGTAATAAGTGTTACATTTTAAAAAAACACTTTAAATGCTAACTAAATATGACGTTCAAAAAAATCATCCAAAACGAAATCTACCCATCAGTCGTCAATACTGTATCACTGGGTACCTACCATTCAGTAAGTATCAAGAAAAATAATTTGCACGAAAATACATTAGGAGTCCGACTTAAGAATACACATCGGAGCAAGCAGAGTCAATACAAACAGCGAACCTTTTACTTCCCCCACGCTCTTTGTAGTCTGTCCGGGTTAATAATTTATTGATCTGCCCGAGCGCATTGTTGGCACCTACTTTTACTAATTGGTTCCGTTGAAAGGCTCTTTTTAGCGGCACGACGACGGGGCCTTAGTGAATTATTCCAAATTAGTTTCACGTGAGCACTGGCTGGCAAGTAATTATTTTTCTTAGAAAACCCATTTATAATTTGGTTAGTCTGCACCGTTCGGCTTCAGCACGCGACCGACGCCTCACGTTAAAGTGTTTTCGTCAGTCATTTTTAAGCAATTCATGGTGTGGCGCTCACAATATGTCGTAAATTGGTTATATGAAAGTGCTATAGCAGTCTTAAATCAGGTTACAATTATGTTTATTGGTGCTATACAAGTTTTTCAGAATGCAATTATGTAAAAATTTGTGATTACTGTTTTCAATTGTCTTGTTTATTCATCAGTTATTGAAATGCTTATGTAGTCTAGTGGTTAGTATACCAGTCTCAGACTTAGAAGTCCCAGGTTCCCGGTAGTTGCCTAGCTACCACTGCTAGTTTTACCTTGTTAGCGGTTTAATAATGGCCTTCGATTTAGCTGTTTTATAGCATCTACAACTGTGTCGTGTCCGTGTGTAAAATGTACAAATATACATAAGACCTGACCGGCGGACTTCGTACCGCTTTGACAGTTTCCATGACAACAAAACAAACAAAACTTTGACAGTTTCCATGACAACAAAACAAATAGAACGTTCACAGTTTCCATGACAACGAAACAAACAAATCATTCGTCCGCTTAAGAACACCCGTATCCCATGATGGACCCTATAGCAGCGCCACCACCTACCGGGTCCAATTGTAAATCTAAACCATTCTCGAATCCACTTGAACACAGACAGAAAATTTCATCCTAATCGGTCCAACCGTTTAGAAGGAGTTTAATAACATACATACGCACAGAAGATTTATATATACTCGTATAACTAGCGACACGCCCCGGCTTCGCACGGGTGCAATGCTGGTACACGCAACCGCTATGTCGTGTGTAGCGGGGTGTCCCAGACCAGTATAGGCTAGTAAAATATGAAAGGTAAAAACGTATTGTTTCAGCATTTGATATTGTTTATCTTATCCAAAACCAAGAAAGCTGTCAACGAACATATTGCATGTGCATTCCGTATTCTCAACATCGGATACCTAGTCCACCAATAACAATTTCGATTTCCGCGAAAATGTAAGCCAAGAGAGATATCACACAATATGAAAGTACCCTGTCGCGCCGTTGATATCTTTGTTTATATTTTGTAGCGAGTGACGCCGGGAGCGACAGTAATCCTTTTGATCGAACCCCTTTTGTATAGTAAGCATTTGAGTTGCATCTTAAGTGCCTTGCTTAAACTGCCTATGGCCTAGTGGTTAAGACGACGCATTGGTAATTTACGTGGCGGGGATCTTGATTTTTCTCAACAATTACAAAACATATGAAAGTGATATTTGATGACATGATTTTTAATTTAATTGAATTCATTTCGTTAGTTGCAGAAACACGATTTTTCAACTTTTATAACAGAGAAAAAAATATCAAAGTTACCTCTTTTAAAACATAGATTCACATTTTACAGGCTAACCAGACCGATTTAAGCATCAAAATTTTCTTAGTAGATTAGTCTTAACACACACTTTAAAATTGTAGTTCATTTTTTTAAAATAATTTATAGTTTTAATTTGTTGGACAAAAAAACCGTTTTTCTTATGGTACGCAAACGCTCGTATCAAAACGTATGAGATTTATTGTTTAGCGATGCGTCGCCTTAAGACCACCTGTCTAAGACCCAGAGGTCCCGGGTACGATTGTGTACTCAGTTTAGTTGGTGGTAGGACTTGCTTGTCCACCTGGCTAGCCACCACCATCTTATCTAAATGTCGCCATAACATCAATGTTTGTAGCATTGTTGTGTTCCGGCAGCTACACATAATATAGACGGTGCCTCAGTTGTTGAAGGATCCGGGTAGGGTTGCCAACTATTTTTCAGGAAATTAAAGTAAATCTATCACTAACTAGTATAAAAAAGGGATTTAAAGAAAAAGTAAAGTATTTTCCAAGTTTATTGATTTAAATGTTTAAAAAAATATATTTCTTTGTATTCTTGGCACTATCTAATACTTTTTTATTGTTTTATAGCGCGTTCAGAAATTAGCGTTGTGTTTCGTTTCACTTCACCTGAGTCTGAGTATGAGTTGAGTCTGAGTATCATTCAGTAGTTCAGAAATTAAGTCAACCGGAATATTCCGTTCAAACGCACGCATTAGTCGGAAATAAAGTATTTTCCATACTATATTTTTATTAAAAATAATAAAGTATGGGGATAAAAAATAACGTAGGATACGTTATTTTAAAGTATGGTTGGCAACCCTAGCTGAAGTGCGCTTCCACCATTGGCCTTATTATCCTAACCTAACATCAGGTTTGAAGGCACTGTGCTTTACCGTAAGATGAAAAAAAAAGGATTTCGGTGGTTATTGCATAAAAGATTTTAACCTTTTCACCGCCCAACTATCCTGCATGCGATGTCCCGCTGTACGCCAACGTATAAATATATTTTAATAAAGTAGGTACAAAGAAGAACTTCTATAGAAGTGCTGGCGTGGACGGCACGAAAATCTCGAACTTCTATAGAAGTTGTTGGCGGTAAAAAGGTTAAAGTTCTAGTAGCTATTGTTCTTATATATTTCTAGTTGTAAATACGACTAACTTATAAAAACAGTTTTTGATTTTTTTTTCGACTCAGTTTTATATGCAAAATTTAAAATTCAAAATATTTATTTGCATTAAATAGGGGTTTTTATATGATGTTACAAACTTATTTTAAATGTCCTTAACCTATTTAGCCATTTATGAATAGCATGCAAAAACAAAAAAAATGTAAGGTACCTATTTATTAATACTTCATTTTCCATATTTAAAAAAATCATCTATGCTATAAAAAGTGTTTTCCATTAAAAACTTACGAAGCGATATCTTGAAGCTATTAAAGGGACGCTGTTTTATTTGATCCGGTAGTTTATTGTAAGTTTTAATAGCCATATCTGGTGCATTAGATTGAAAACGTTTAGTTTTCGGGAGTATATCCTTTTTTATTTTATTAGGATATCTTAAACTACTCCCTGTAAGATCCTTTGCTACTGTATACAAATGGTGATGCTGTTTCACAAATATACCTGTTTCTAGAACATACAGACAAGTTAAAGGTAATATATTCAGTTCCTTGAAGTATGGTCTACAGGAGACATCCGGGGCAATATTACATATTGCACGTATACATCTTTTTTGACATACAAACACTCTTTTTATGTCGGAGCCATTTCCCCATAGTAAGAGTCCGTATCTTAGTAATGATTCAACATAAGCAAAATAGGCTGTTATGGATGTAGCTTTACTAGCTATTTTAGAAAGGTTGTATAGTGCAAATGAAAACCCATTTATTTTATTGCAAAGTTTATCTATTTGTCCTTTCCAATTTAAACACGGCTCTATAATTAAACCTAAGAATAAAATATTATTTTCATGTCGTATTATTTGATTATTAAATTTAATGTCAACTATTTTATCTTTAAAATTATTAAAATTCATTAGTTTTGTTTTATTCAAATTAATTTGTAAATTGTTTTCAGATAGCCGTTTAATTACGGATGTCAGTGTGTTTGTAATATCAATTTGATGTTGCTCCAATGAACTATTCTTGTCAGATGTCACTATAACTGAAGCATCATCAGCAAACAAGATCATTTTATACTTTGTAATACTAGGCAAGTCATTTACATAGAGCAAGAATAAGAGAGGTCCAAGAACACTACCTTGCGGAACTCCAGAGCAATTTCTCATAAACTCAGACTTGTGGACTTCTGCAGTGTGTTTTGAGTTTAACTGCTGTATTTCTACGCACTGAACACGATCTTGTAGATTTGACTTTATCCAATCCTTATTTATTAATATTATTAAGCAAGTCTTTTTTATTTAGTTTGTGTTTTGTTTATTTAGTACAAATTACAAAAAGGTATAACATTGAGTAAGTATTATGTAGGTAGATAATATGATTGAAAACTTTACAACCAAACCAAATATTCTAAGAGACACAAACAATCTTAATCGAAACGTTTCAAGCTCTATCCCAACGGGTGAAGTTTATGAACAGACTGTTCTCGTCTCGAAATTGATTGAAAAGAAACAAATATGGAGGGGAACTTTTCCCTCCCGATCCATCACTCAATGATAAAGCGCGGAAAGACAATATAACAAGTATCTTTTTCTTTCTAGAAAGATTTCTGCATTTCCTAAAAGTGATTGGTCCAAAAAAAGAACTTTGCGTTATTAATAATAAACGCTAATAAATCATTTTCAGCTTAAAGATAGAAATGAAACAACTTTTACGAATTTGTTTTATACATAGATTTTATTTTATTTTTTCCTGACCTTTATAGGGTCTGTGGTGTGGTGTGTGTTTCAGAGAGACTGGGAGACAGGGAGACAGGGAGTCTCCCTGTGACCACGGACCCTGCAAAGGGTTCGAAACGTCAGGATAAACATTAAATAAGTAATGTGTAAAATAAACGCAAGTAGATCCGTAATAGTAGTTTATGCAACTGTCATATAATGAAGGGTATTAAAACACGAGTGTGAGTTTATGAAACGAGCGCAGCGAGTTTCATAATAGTAACGAGTGTTTTAATACCCGTGTTATATGCAGTTGCATACACTACTTTATCTTCACTAATGCAATTAGTCAAACAACAAGAGTAAAAGCTGACAATAGTTTATTTATAATAATTGTTCAAATTTCCGCCATTAAAATCTAACCAATGAGAGCGCAGCTGCGCGCGCAGGGCCAATCAGGAGCGAGCGCGCGCTGTTCTTTTTTTATTTAATTGGCACAAGATCTTACCAAAGAGTTTTGTGTATGTAAGTTTAGTAGTTTCGACGAAGTTTTCACGTATAACCCAACTGTTTTCAAAAGTCAGCCTAATATCAAAATTTTATACAACTTGTATGAGGATTTTGACATAAGGCTCGCCAGGTTAATTGGTCGCGTTTTATTGATGTTATAATGAGATTTTACGATATCGATGTGGATATTATACCATCATGTGAAATTGCTTAAATTTAGTGTTTTGTTGTCTGCGCTATAACAGTAGTAATTATAAGTCAAGTATTGGAAACATAAGTAGAATGTTACAACATTAGTGTAGATATAAGTTGTTTTATTTCAATGTGTAGTGTTCGCGTAAACTTAAGAAAACAATAAATAAATATTTACGAAAAATTTGTATGACATTGATTGACATTGAAGTAACGCCTCCTAGGGACAAACGACGAGAGTAAAAATGTTACCATACAAATTTTCGTTTTCGTTAACGTAATCAAAATATGTCAAATGAAACTCTCACTAGGCACCCTGTTTGATAAATTGTTGGCTTCGGCGAATAAACGTACCTAACTTCACTGTGGCTCGTCTGAAGTGGCTTTACGTCTTGAAGGTAACTAGATTGGATGGTTACCAAGTTTGGTTAATTCTAATTAGTATACATTAAAGAGACTTTCTAACGTGTACAGAAACTTTTTGAGTCTGCTTAGAATATTACTTGGGACCATACATTTCAATTAAGTGGTATACGCAGAGTAAGTTCAGACCGGCCGGATCTGTCGTTGGTGTTGTAAACTTAAATGGTTGTAAGGCATCTGTTAACGATAAAGTTATTTATTAGTAAGGGTTTGTTAGTTAAATAATACGGCTACTGTTTTATTGGAACTTACAGTTTCTACGCGAAAACAAATGCACTGCGAGATTCACGAAGGGGGTTTTAAATTTCGAAACACATTTTTTTTAAATATACTATTTTCTTAGTTCTTTCGCTGGCTCAGCGACCCGAAATGGATCTTGACCGGAACACGACGCCAATCTTCCTTACTTTCTGCCCTCTCAGACCACTGGTATGCTTAAATATGCAAAAATAAAAACAGATCAAAACATACTTTACAGTTTGTCGAAGTGAAAGATGCCGAGAGAGCAATCTCAGGTAGAGTGTGCTCTCCAGTGAAAACAACTACACATTCGTCGTATAGAATTAATGAAAATAATTACCTGTATTGTCACATCCCTAACAAATCTTCCCGGTTGTTTGCAACATCCTACTTATCCTACTAATATTATAAATGCGAAAGTTTGTGTGTATGTATGTTCGTATATTTGTTACTTCTATACGCTGCAACGGATGGATGGATTTGGATGAAATTCGGCATACAGATAGTTTATAACCTGGAATAACACAAAGGATACTTTTTATCTCGATATTCCCACGGGAACGGGAACCTCGCGGGTAAAACCAGGAGCGGCCGCTAGTACTGTATAAATTAGTAGTAATATTATTTCGTAAATGACTGTGTAACCAAATGGTAGGGAATAAGAATTTCAGTGTTCAGTCACTTACCACTGAAATGACTCTCTCTTCCACTCTCATTTGCCACTGAAATCAGTGGCAGTGCTTCTATGAAGCAAACAAGAAGTTTGCAACCCCCTTATTAAGATAAATAATATGAAAGAAAGGGGTCATAACTCTATATGTGACACGGACGATCAGATATTGTGCAAAATAAAATACAACGTTTGACCTTTCTTATTGAATTAATTTCGGCTGGTTGATCCCTTTGTCATAGAAGTCAATCGTTTGTCCGAGTTTATCCGTTACATTCATTCTCAATCTAATAATAGAACGGGTGAAAGGGTCACATTTTCTTTTAGGGAATCTACCCGTGACCATGTGAATTTAGTTATGATGTACCCTATGCGCCGGTTTTATAGTTGGTATTCCAATAGCAATTGTGGAATGTGATAGGCCAACTGTACGCCTCGGTGGATACAGACGGGCGTTTTATGTCGATCACTGAGACATGTCATACAATAACCCAACATTCATATTTCCCCTTCGACATTGTTTTTTTTATTGCAGCTCCGGTATTTGTATAGTCAACGCTTGCTTTTATTGTATTATTCATTATATTTGTAGCCTTCTGAGATTCAAGACATTGATCCTGCTATTTTTAAGTTTAAGTACATATTTGTTTCTCGGTCGTTTGTGTCATTTGTGGAAAAATTTCCACGAGCAGGATTTGAACCTGCACCCGGTATATCAGAAGGGTGCAGGTTCAAATCCTGCTCGTGGAAATTTTTTCAACATTTGTGTTTTTGTTTTACATGATAGCCTCAAAATCAAGCCGTAAAGACTTCATTGTTGACGTTTTTAATTAGACAATAATTTTAACCGTAGTTTGTAAACAATTCTTCTTATTTAATTTAAGATCCTTACCTAATATACCTACATAAAATGTTTATTTCATAATATCACAATAGAGAAGTATTTGATCTTCCTCTAAGGTTGTAGATAGAAGGAAGCGTACTTTATTCCCAATCCTCAGCCAGTGAGAAACTGGGTGTCTTGTCGTTTCGTAGCAGCGGAACATAATAATAATAATGATTTTGACACTTTCGTTAATGTGTCATACGTAGATAAGATGGTGGTAACAAGCCAGCTTAGAATAATATACGTAATAGGGACACAGTTAGTGTTAAGTGTGGCGGTAGTTGGCAAAATTATGTGACGGTGGATGAAGACTTTGCCGCGCAAACGGAGGCGCAACGACAGCAGTCAGCCCGTGACCACGGCCGTTGTAACTCGGTCGAAACATCGGGTATAAAGAAGGTATGATACCTTTTTACTAGTTAGTTTGCGTTAAGAGCGTTTACGCCGCACACTAGCGCCACTAATGAAAAAAAAACATATCTAGCAATTAGAGATAGAAAATCAAATTATGATCAACAAACTATTTGAATGAAGTAATTTTGCATTTTTACGTTACCTAATGAACACCTCACATGTTATGGTTTAGTTAAATAAGACGTTACGGCCACTTTTAACTATAACGCCATTTTCTATATCTAATTACTAGATATGTTTTTTTTTTCATTGGCGGCGCTAGTGTGCGGCGTAAACGCTCATAATCCCCGTTTAAATTTGTTTAATTATGGAACGCGAAAGTTTAAAAGAGTAAAAGTGCAGCTTAGAATAAGTCTCATTTTTGCGGGTCGGCAAGGCACCAATTTTGCTCCACCGCTGTCTTCGCATCTGGACTCCAACTCCGACTCTGTTTGACATCAGGTAAAACGGAGTCATTTGCCTACTGTTCAATAAAAAAATCACCAATCAACCGAGCACAAGGAGGAGCTCGATGGCGCAGTGGTTAACGCGCCCGGTCTGTGAGTGCTGAGGTTAAGCAACTTTCGCAAAGGTCGGTAATCGGATGGATGACCAAAACTTTATCATCTCGAGCTCCTCCGTGCTTCGGAAGGCACGTAAAGCCGTTGGTCCCGGCTGCATTAGCAGTCGTTAACAACCACCAATCCGCACTGGGCCCGCGTGGCCCGTTCTCCCTATTCATCTATAGGGAATGCTCGTGCCCCAACAGTGGGAACATAAAAATGAGCTGATGATGATGTACCGAGCACAAAACCTCGCTGGGATTTGAACCCAGGTTTACGAACTTATAGAAATGATAGGATAAAGTTTGTTGAACACAGATTTATTGATACATAAAATTACACTTTAATTGCTATTGATAAAACTTATATGATAAAAACACAAATGTTGAAAAAAAATCCACGAGCAGGGTTTGAACCTGCACCCTTCTGACATACCGGGTCAGGTGCTCTTCCAATTGAGCTATCGTGGTTCTAACCAGCCCGCCGAAATTATTCAACACTATTTACTTTTTACTTTGAAAGCCAAAGGCGCCCATTCAATGTTAACAACTACCGTCATTAACATCCGATCATAATATTTTTACAAATACTAAAGATCAGTTAAGAAGTAGGCAAGCTATTTATAAATGTTTATATAATTTTTAACGCAAATTTTGTTGCGAACAAATTACAAAAACACAAATGTTGAAAAAATTTCCACGAGCAGGGTTTGAACCTGCACCCTTCTGACATACCGGGTCAGGTGCTCTTCCAATTGAGCTATCGTGGTTCTAACCAGCCCGCCGAAATTATTCAACACTATTTACTTTTTACTTTGAAAGCCAAAGGCGCCCATTCAATGTTAACAACTACCGTCATTAACATCCGAATTTTTTCAACATTTGTGTTTTTGTAATTTGTTCGCAACAAAATTTGCGTTAAAAATTATATAAACATTTAACTTATATGATGTTAAGTTAATGATCAAAGAGAATACGACGCGATTGCTTAATGTGAACTAAATATAAAGTTATTACAAAATATTCGATGCGGGCGTAAATTGCTGACCGCACGGTATGTACGGTCATTGCACCGTACACCAGGAATAAACCATTCTAAATAAAAGTTCCGTTAGAAAATTAAATGTATTTATTACCAAGCAGCTCTTTACAACCATACCGAAAGGTTTGATGTTTATATGCATGTTTCGTTACATCAATCAGTAATGTCCAGCGCTAGGTATGTCATTTCTGAAACCAGATTTTTTAAAGCGCCAGCTAAATTACAATGATTACATGCCATCTAAAAACCGGCACGGCCGGCGTGATTTGTTGCGGGGAGACAAAAGCAAAAAAAAAAGAAGAAAAAACGGTAAAATCGAAGATTTTCGTACACAATCCCGGAAATTTCCATATCTAAATGGAAAACCGAGCCCGAACAATCAATTTATCCTCCAATATCCTCCAGCGGTTTATACCACCTGTACAATAAATATTTACACTTCGCCCCTCCATTTGTATCGCTCAGCGATTCTTGCAGAAACAAGGACTATCTACGGAGACAATTGCAATTATGATTTGGAATCGTTCGCCAATTGTTTCGACTCGCTCGTAATTTATGAGTTCCGTGCTCTAGTTGTGTATAATTACGGGCTGCGGATATGGCGCTTTCCATTTTGTGTTTTATTTGTGTATAATTACGGGTTACGGGGTATAGATTTTGTGTACGCGTGCGCTTTTGTTTTGCTAATCTCTTGCCTCCATTATCTTGGTAATTGATAATGATGTTTGATAAGGCTCTTTAATCAAGCAAATGTTGACACAACGCTTTAAAAAGCATCAGTTGAACGAGTGAAGGAATGAATGATTAATTAGTGATCGAGTCATTTTAGTAACTGATTTTAAACAATGAGATGATCGAATGATGTTGACTATGTTTGTTTAATCCAACAGAAATATTATAAATAAAAAGTACGAATGTTTGTTAGTTTATTTTTCGATCAAGAATTACATCATAATCTATCTAATGAAAAATATCCGTTCCCGTGGGAATATCTGAATAAAAAGTATCCTATGTGTTATTCCAGGCTATAAACTATCTGTATGCCGAATTTCATCCAAATCTATTTATCCGTTGCAGCGTGAAGAAGCAACAAATATACGAACATACATACACACAAACTTTCGCATTTATAATATTAGTAGGATAATTCCATTAGTGCCAAAAAGTAATGCTAAGAATTGAATGTAAACATCTTTTATTCAGAAACTAGAGTTATAACTATTGCCAAAACTGCAGTTAACCAGCTTAAAGTCACTGAATTGTTCTTACTTTTAACGAAATTCGAATTCCCTTACGTATTTCCTCTACTCTTGTTTCGAGTTTCAGGGCCATAAGCTCTTCTCACTCAATTTAACATCAGCTATTTATTACGTCTTTACTGTGCACTAAGAGTATTTTTTTATTTTATTCCCCCAATGTACCTGTAGTGTTCTGGGTAGTAATAAATCTTCTCGCAGGAACCTTAAGTGTGAAAACTAGGTGTAATG
This sequence comes from Eudonia lacustrata, assembly GCA_947562085.1. Taxonomy (NCBI): domain Eukaryota; kingdom Metazoa; phylum Arthropoda; class Insecta; order Lepidoptera; family Crambidae; genus Eudonia; species Eudonia lacustrata. The sequence goes on from OX387318.1 coordinate 6,055,108, forward strand.
TGAGTGAGTTAAATGGCTTTCAGTATTTATGGCAGATGTTAATTCGACATGACTTTGTCGGTGCTATAATAAGATCTCGGCTTTATATTTGGTGTAACACAAATTGGTCTCATGTAACGCATTACAGTTACGGTTAAGTTATGTGCATAAAGTAACGTTGAAATAATACAACATTGATTTTGACACCTAAAGCAATTAAATCATACAATAAATAAGCAGGAATATTATAAAAATACGAAAAGGGTCTGATACCAGCCCCCCGACCGCCTAACCGATCGCTTTGACTACGCGTATAGTTTATGACGTCATCTTGTAACCTCGCACCGCCTATGAAAGCAATATCAAAAGCTAAAGGCTATAGCTTTCGATATTGCTTATATAGACGGCACGAAACGACAAGATGACGTCATAAACCACACATGAAGTCAAAGCGATCGGTTAGGCGGTCGGGCCCCAGCTCCTTAAAATTATAACAAGCCTATAAGGTTAATACAATGTATTGTTACACAATCTTATATAAAAACATAGAAAAGTATTATATTTATAGCAGTTATATAAAATCAATATTCCGAGTTCTTGATACATACGTGATTGATCATATACACACTCAAACACAAATACACACACAATCAAGTTTATGTAATAGGAACTCGGGCATGATACGCGCACGAAATCAATTTTATGCCAAAACTATTTGGGTTCGTTATTAAGTTAATAGGAACTCAGCCATTTCTAGTACTTTACGATGTTGTGTGATTGTGATAGCAATAACAGTATTTTTTTTTAAATATTATTACAAAAAATTTCAAGAATTACATATTTAAATTCACATTCACTTATCAAAAGGTTACACAAAACAATAGCCACCGTCCCTAAACACATCTCCATTAGTCGGGCCAAAACTGCAACTTTAAAATTATCAAGTATACCCACACGAGGTTCGCAAGATCCTTTACTACGTCCCATTATCCCCAACGTGTTTACCCCAATACAAAGACAGAGGACGAAGCTTTACCGCAAGCTATCAGGTAGAGAAATTTAGGGGCACTATGATACCATTAATCTCAGGAGACGATGTAGTTAACTGTGACCCACTTTATCTATATTTCTTGGGGCCACTAACTCCCACAACGATTACACTGATATTGGATTGTGTTGGGAATTAGCTAGTGGCTAAGTGCACTATGGTTTGGACGTAGCAATCGGCTGTATGCTCATTTCGCTTTTGATGTTATCCGGTAATTTGGTATTGGGAGCAATAGCGCACATTGTTGTAAAAATAAAAATAAATTTCGAAAATAATGGTAATTACAGACCAATAAAATTGGGAACCTCCTCAGTTTTAAAGTCGGTTAAATAAGGCTTTTTGCTGCTGTAGGACTTTGAACCCTAAGTCCCAAGTCCAAGGACTATTTGCAAAGCTCAGCATTGGGAAGTTTATAGGCTGATAATGATGATTAATTAATTAATTTTAAAGTAAAAAGACCGATGGAAAATAGTTTGAGAGAGGGGAAGAAGAGTCCCTAATCCCGGGTTACCACTAACTCCTCTGTATACTAAAGAAAATGTTTTGGTATGTATAAAATTGGCGTAGCTCAGATTAGTAGAATCACACAGGCAAACAGCACAAAAAACAAAATATTACATATTTAACTGGTTCATATCAATAAGCAATTTGCAGTCCACTGCCTATACTCTGGCAGAGGGTTCCCTCTAACTCGGTGCATGACATTCGCGATCCTGAACAATCCCCGTGGCAGAGAAGGGATGACCCTTATCTTACCTGAAATTAAGTGATGATAATACCGAAGGTGGAAGCGCACTTCACCCGGATCCTCAATAACGGACGCCATGGCTATCTTATCTCTAACTGTGGAAACACAACAATGGTACAAACATCGATGTTGTGGCGACATACGTAGATACAATAGTGGTAGCTAGCTAGGCTCTGGGCCTTTTTTTTTTATATGGAGTGGAAAATCTGCTAACAGACGCATCAGCGGGTTGCAGGATGTCTAAGGATGGCCAAGACTCTGTTCCAGGGCCGGAGCCCTAGAGAAAGCGAGGCGAGGCCGACTCGGTAAAAACCACTCCGATGTCCTCTCGTCACCTTGGGACCAGCAAACCGGCGATCATCGCGTCGTCCTCATCTGAGGAGGACGCATCGAACGCCGGCATGGTAGGAGCCTGACGAGGTCATGGGAACCCTTTCGAACACTTCCACAACCCCGTCGGTGACTGCTCGCCCTGTAGAGGGGCGAGCCCCTCTTCCGCCCCTGATTGGGGCGGAGGCTCTGGGCCTGACTCTGGTAGTCTTAAGCAGTTGACCACAGATTTTAGTGGGCATCTTCTCTCCCTTGTTGAGCTTTTTGGGGCTAAAAGACAGAGGGGAGAAGTTCCATATAACCCGTGGTCACCATACTAGCTCCTATGTATACTGAAGAAAATGCTTTGGCATGTGTAAAATTGGTTTAGCTTCGGCCATCGTGACAAGAACACGTTATCCGCCCGCGTAATAAAAGCTTCTTATCTTTGTAACGTACAATATAAATTCTGAAAGCATTTTCATTTCAGGCAAGATTAAGTACCTACACTGTACTGGGTAGTAAGACCAAATTATGTTTCCTTGATGAATCTCATCATAATCATTATCTTTTTAATAGCAAATTTTTGTAAACTTTTACTAGGGTCTTAAATAAACATAGAATCAGCTTCGAATAGCTATTCCGTGTTGTGTCTCTTTTACTTTAATTTGAAATAACACAACATTGACCCAACCGGGAATCGAACCCGGGACCTGAGTTGGCGCCGCCCAAAGTTCGGCCTGCAAACCACTCGGCTACGAAGGTTGTCATATTTATTTTTTATTTTTTATTTAACTCCATCCATTTGGAACCTATTTAATCGCTATTTAAGCGTTATCATCACTTAACATCAGATGATATGATTGCCAAATGCTAGCCAGTAGGTAATAAAAAAAATTACGGTACTCTCACCACAAAGGCATATAATTATAAATAACATATTTCTCTGTACTCTCCGACTAATTGTTACATTTAAAACCACTGCAAAACCTTAACGATAGCCTTTTAGATGAAGGCGTTCCTACACAAAGAAGGCTACACCGTGAAATAAGTCATTCTTCGCCTTTTAGATCAGAAAAAAAAGTTTCCGGCCAGGCAAGGTGTACCATTGTCATTGCCGTGAAACTTCTTTTTATCTCACGGTCACACAGAGAAAAATTAATCTGAAAATCTGGGCCATTACAGGCGCTTCCCTTTTGGCGCCCCTTTGTTGCCTTTCCGTGTTCAGATAAGGCACCTTTGTTTTAAGAGCGGACGGCTCGACCGACGCCGACGGACGCTGGAAAATGGTTCATGCGAATATTTTACGGGTTCCCTTCAAGGGTTTCGGTAGTTGTTACACGGTCTACGGGGGTTGCGAAACCTTTGGAGTGTCCTTTTCGTTTTCCTCGGTTTAATTTTTAGGCAAAGGTCAGAATTTCTCGTTGGGATCATAGGTTCATTCGGTTACTTAGGTTAGGTTATACACCGGAGAAGGGGTTTCGGGAACGAGACCCTCCCAACCATCTGCGCCTCCCTGGCGAAGGAGTATGTATTTCCTACCACACAATAAAACGCATACACTAACTGGATCCAATCATTAGGTTGAAAGCCAAGAGCATTTTTTTGGTTTTGGGTTAAAACCTAAACAAACTCCAGTACCAGCACCTCGTACCTCATTACTTGACCGTGTCTGATTAAATTTCAGCTTATGAAGCTCCACTTGGGTGATGGGTACTTAGAGGTACTTAACGTGTAACGTAGCTGGAAGAGAACCAAAAAGAAGAGATGCTGCTCATCACATCACATCTCCTATGTGCCACCAGACCACATGCTGTAATTGTGCCGCGACAGGATCGCGGTATTCCTTTACAACGGTCGAAGATTCCTCTGCTAAACATTGCTTTTTCCATGAACGACACCGTGCCCGTCTGGGAGTATATGGTTATCTTAGTACTTAGTACATGATATAGCAGGAAGAAGATAAAGAGAGGGAGAGCGAGAAATACCCTCTTGAGCACAAACTCCACCGCTGGCTGGGTTGAGAATGGGTAAAGAGCTAGCTTTCTCCCTCCTCATTATACTAAACAATTCTGGAGTTTCCATATTTTCTTATCTCGGCAATAGTACACAAAGCTTAACCTAAGTTTATTATAGGACTTATATGTAATTTACTGTCCAGCCTAAACCCAGAAGACTGCAGAAGACCGCCGACCTCAGACATAAATATACATAATAAATATTTACCTATAAATCCTATAGACGTAACCAATTTCGTTGACATACAGGTAGGTTATTGCTCATGACATTTTATTGATTACTTTATCAGAAACATATATAATATACGTGTTGTTTAATTAAACCCTTGGAAAGGTAATTACAGGCTAATATTACGTGTGGGCGTTGATTTTACACCAGCACGTCTGTACTTGCGAGAGTTATTTGCTAATGAAATCGATGTCTCTATTCGCCGAATTAATACAGAAGATATTATAATTTAATAATTATATTGCTGTTTGCTTGTGTGCCGAAAAATTACGGGAGGGAACGCGAAAATCAACTATGAATGGCGCGAATTATTAATTAACGACTTAAGCTGTGTTAATTAAAAAAGCAATTAAGATTTTGCTCGCAATAATAATTGAATTGTAACAAAGGTACGAGTACCGTGTAGTTTAAAATAACGCTGTTGGCTATTGTACCTTTTTGGTACCTACTAAAGATTATGGAGAATTTATAATCTAGACACGCGGTAGCGTGTCAATCCAAGTTAAGCTAACAGAACTGGCGAGCAGCACCGTGTGTAATATTACACGAACCATTTAGAGCCACTTTTGACCCCCTCATAACTCAAAAACTATTTCACATAAACATGTCTTTGGCTCATATATTGAGAGAGGTGAGACTTGTGAGATACATATGTGCTCCGAATTTCATAAACACACCTCAAACGGTTATTTAAATATTAACGTCCAAAAATCGTCATTTTTATTACTGACTGAACTATAGATCAAGACTCTAACCCAGTTGACCCAGATGACCTAGAAAATTCAAATTTGGCATTTAGATAAGTAGTAGGGCGAATACAAAGGAATAAATTAGTAATTTGTAAACTTTTATCAATTTAATATATTTTTCAATTAATTGATTCTATTAGGAACAATTACTTATAGATCCAATTACTTATAAATCCAAATATTTCAGTTTTAGTACTTTTACCTACTTATAACTAATAGTAATAATAATAATAATAAATAAATTTATTGTTCAACAACAACATCACATATATAGTTACAGTAATATAAAGTTACAAAAGAAAAAAAACAGCGTTATAGTATGTCTCTGCCTCCTAGGTTAGGAAGACCTGTATTGTAGGAGACAGATCCTTCCTTTTCTTAATTTCTAAAATATTAATATTCTCACAAACATAAAAGTGAATGGATGTGTGTGTGTGTGTGTGTGTGTGTGTGTGTGTGTGTGTGTGTGTGTGTGTGTGTGTGTGTGTGTGTGTGTGTGTGTGTGTGTGTGTGTGTGTGTGTGTGTGTGTGTGTGTGTGTGTGTGTGTGTGTGTGTGTGTGTGTGTGTGTGTGTGTGTGTGTGTGTGTGTGTGTGAGAGTGTGTGTTCAGCTAGGTACTAGGTATTTATTTTATTTTTTGATTGTTTCTTTTTCTTTCCCTTTAAAATAATAATAATTTGGTAATTATTGTTTTACTTAATTAATATTAATTTTTATTTATTATTACTAGCTTTAAAATATGTCATTATACAGTCAAAAGATGTTCTGTATTGTTATAGTCTAGCAGTTGAAGCCAATCTCGTAGTTTTATTTTACATTAAGTTTTTTGTGAATTGTATATTTCTATATTTTTGTTAATCTTGTTGTACAAATGTGGCCCCAAAAAACAAGAGAACCTTTTATAAAAAGTAGTGTTGTATTTCTCTATCCTACATACATTTTTGGCTCTTCTTTTATCAGATTCCAATATTGTTGGGTCATAAATTAATTTGGAATTCAGGGTCAAAACCGTTTTTAAAATAAATAGTTGTCTAACAGTAAGTACCCCACACAATTGATACAACTCAGTAGTACAAAATCTAAATGGTTTAAATGTCATAACTTTTAGGACTGATCTCTGTACTCTTTCTGTGGACAATAACCTTGTCTTACACGCTCCACCCCATACTGTAATACAGTATGAGAGAATGGATTGACATAGTGCGTAGTAAATAGTTTTAAGTAATTGTTTTCTAAAGTTTACGCGAACACTACACATTGAAATGAAACAACTTTTACGGATCTACTCGCGTTTATTTTGCACATTACTTATTTAATGTTTATCCTGACGTTTCGAACCCTTTGCAGGGTCCGTGGTCACAGGGAGACTGAGGTGTTGGTCATCTCATAATTAGTTGGTAGCTTGTATACCCTCATTTAAATTTAATCAGGTGCGTTCCGTTTTACGCAGAAAGAGCTTACAGTATCTTTTGGTCTGGCAGTATGGTGTCGGGGCTGGGATTTAATATTTTGTATGATGGGATCCCAGGCTGGTGGTAGATTCCAACCATCTTCTCTATTAAAATTAGGATGTTTTTTAATTTCAATAGCCTCGCGTATCATCCTAGGGATGAATCGTTGTTCTTTAACGAGTATTTGTGGTTTATCAAATCTGATGTAATGGTTGGGCCCCTCTAGGGAATGTTCGCATACTGCAGACTTATTTTCGCGCCTATGCTTGACGTCGGCTATATGTTCTTTAACACGGGTTCCTATACTTCTCTTTGTTTGCCCGATGTAAGAGAGCCCACAGTCGCAGTCCAGTTTGTACACGCCTGCATCTTGAAGGGGTATGTTGCACTTGACAGGTCGTAAAAATTGGTTGATCTTCTTCGGCGGCTTGAAGTAAGTGTTGATTGAAGCTCGCTTTAAGATATGTCCAATCTTGTCAGTGACACCTTTCATATATGGAAGTACAGCAGGTTGGCGCTCGACTGTGGTTGGTTTATTGCGTTTTCTGTGACAAAGCCGTGGTACTTTCAGTTTATTATCCTGTAGTACGTGCTTGACATGCTGAAGCTCAGCAGCCAGGTGTTGGGTGTCACAGATGCCGCGTGCTCTCTGAAACAAAGATTTCCCTACAGTAGCCAACTGTCTAGGATGGTGGTGAGAATCACCATTGAGATACCTATCTGTATGGGTTACTTTACGATACACAGTGTGACTCAAACTATGATCCGGATTCCTGATAATTAAAATATCCAAGAAAGCTAGCTAACTATCTGCCTCTAACTCCATTGTTAATTGTATTTTTGGATGTATGGAGTTAAGATGATCTAGAAAAGCAGATACTTTATCAGTTGGTAGGATAGTGAAAGTGTCATCTACGTACCGCTTGTAGAACCTAGGGGTTACCGGTGCTGTGCTCAGGGCCCTCTCCTCGAAATCTTCCATAAAGATATCGGCGACGACGGGTGAAACAGGGGAACCCATGGCAACACCCTCTACTTGCAGGTAGTAAATGTCATTCCACAAAAGGTAGCCAGATGTTAGACAATGCTCTAATAGTACTGCATATTCATCAGGCATATCTTGTTCCGCTAGACGTTTTTTGGTAATTTCAATGCAATCCTGAACTGGTAGGCATGTAAATAAGGACTGCACATCAAAACTAACCATAGTTTCATTGTCAGCGAGATGTAGGTCTTTGATATCGTTGACAAATTGGTATTAATTGGTGGTAATTGGCTTATGTGAAGGATTCCTACCAATTTGTCAACGATATCAAAGACCTACATCTCGCTGACAATGAAACTATGGTTAGTTTTGATGTGCAGTCCTTATTTACATGCCTACCAGTTCAGGATTGCATTGAAATTACCAGTATACAAGCTACCAACTAATTATGAGATGACCAACACCTCAGTCTCCCTGTGACCACGGACCCTGCAAAGGGTTCGAAACGTCAGGATAAACATTAAATAAGTAATGTGCAAAATAAACGCGAGTAGATCCGTAAAAGTTGTTTCATTTCAATAGTTTTAAGTAAATTCAGATCAGCCACATGACGCAATTGTTTCATCACCCAAATTACTTTCCTTACTTTGCTGTTTAAATTTTCTATCTGTCTTGTCCAAGAAAGGTGATTGTCTAATTCGACACCGAGGTATCGAATATGATATGCTGCTACTATATCAGTACATGTACATGATTTAGATGGAGAACCATCACATGTATGTGCCCGAATGCCAAAAGATGTTTTAGGTTGGGATCTACCATTAATGGAAAAGTTTATATATTTAGTTTTCCCAACATTTAGTGACAGCAAGTTTCTGTTCAACCAAGCGATCACTACCCTTAGACCTTGCTCAGCATGTTTACGAGCCTCATTCCAAGTGTCACCATAATATACAAGAGCAGTGTCATCTGCAAAGGTAAAAACCTTACCATTAACGGCAGTGTGAAGACATAACTCATTAATGTAAACTAGAAAGAGACTCGGTCCGAGCACACTGCCTTGTGGCGTTCCATAGGTGATGGGCATGTCATCACTAGTTTCCTCACCAATTTTAACGCATTGAAAACGATTTGTAAGGTAGTCCTCAAAGATTTTCAACGGCACTCCACGTATGCCTATATTATCCATCTTATTCAGCAGAATAGGAATAGAGACGGTGTCAAACGCTTTTGCTAGGTCCAAAAATATACCAATACATTTTTTTCTTTTGTCCAGATTGTTAACTATGCATTCTGTTAAATTACCGAAAGCATCTTCGGTTGACTTTCCAGCCCTAAAACCAAATTGTGACTCTGCTAATAAATTTTCATTTTCAAGATATTTAATTAGCCTTTTATTAAGAAGCTTTTCAAAAACTTTAGAAAGAGCTGTTAAGACCGATATTGGTCTATAATTGTTGACATCGTCTCTACTCCATTGCTTGAATACAATAGTATAGACGACTTTTGTATTTAATACGTTATTATTAACTGGGATTTAGTATTAATTATTATTTCATAATAAGCGCACATCAATAGTGTAAGATCATTACTTTTACATATAATTAAATAATACCACGGACCACGGCGCACGGTGCAGCCTCCGTGGAGCAGCGGGGTGGGGAGCGGTACGATAATTTTATTGTGATTAAGTACCTGCTAATAATTTCTGTACAAAAAGTAATGATATCCCATCAAAAACATAAATGTGAAATGAGAGCCAAGTTCAATATTATGATACAATATGCCTTGGTTGTTGACTTCAGCAACAAAAGTGAGATGTAAATGGGGGCCAAGTTCAATGGTCAGTCCTGAAATTTATTTATAACAACATAAAATATTTTATAACAACTTAAAATATAATTTCTTCTTTTATCTTAGGATAATATATTGAAGCCTAAGGTCTAAGTTGGCTAGTTTTCATATACGAATTATATTATAGCCTTCGCAAGTTCTAAAGCTGTAAGTTCTTATTTTATTCTTCCGGAAATTTGCATGGCTGTTAGAAACTAGCCATCGAACATAGGGCTCTTCCATGACTGTTTTAATATGTACTTTATAATAATTCGTATATGAGAACTAGCCAAGTCAGACCTTAGGCTTCAATATATAGTCCTAAGTTATAAGAAGAAATTATATTTTAAGTTGTTACAAAATATTTTATGTTATAAATACATTTCAGGACAGGCCATTGAACTTGGCACCCATTTAGATCTTCCTTCTTTTGTCGTTGAAGTCAAGATAATATCATAATATTGAACTTGGCTCTCATTTCACATTTATGTTTTTGATGGTTTAAAGATAAACTTTATCTATAAAGTTAAGTTAAGTTCAGTTAAGTTAAGGCTTAAGTTTCCTTTAGTAATTAACTGTTATGATATTCAATTTAAATACTAGATTCGTTGATAATAAAGAAAGGAAAATAATAATAATTCGTACCGGAAAGCGCAGTGTGGGCAGGCCTCCAACAAGATGGACCGACGATCTCGTGAAGGTCGCGGGAAGCCGCTGGATGCGAGCAGCACAAAACCGGTCGTTGTGGAGATCCTTGGAGAAGGCCTTTGTCCAGCAGTGGACGTCTTTTGGTTGAGATGATGATGATGATGATGATGATGAAAGAGAGTATGTATGAAGTTTTTTTATGTTATAAAAAGAAATGTCGTTATTTAAATTCATTGATGGATCTACGTAATGTTATTGGAAACTTTTCTATTAATTAATTCGCTGATGGAAACAGTTGTATAATGAAGCTCTTACTTAATTGGCAATAACTGAACATTCGTTAGTTTCTTATTAATAAATCAACTCGAGATATTTTTTCGTGGTGTATTTTAATGAATACCGACTGAGCCGGATTTTTTAGTTTCTTTGGTATTAAACAATATTATTTTTTTATTTATTTATTTATTTAATTAATATTAAAAAAATACATTAATGATAATTCAGATTCAAAATTATATATTTAAATCGGTTTTCATAATTATTAAAGTAGTACGCTAAACTTTGCCCCTTAATACAATGTTTAAGACCTTTTAGTTGTGCAAAGCCGCCACAAATAAATACATTTAAAAAAATACTTTTAGAACACATTTTGGAACTTTCCATTCGACCGTATTTTTCATAAGTAGCTGTCATTATCATCATCATCATCATCTGAGCCAAAAGACGTCCACAGCTGAACAAAGACCTCTCCCAAGGATCTCCACAACGACCGGTTTTGTACTGCTCGCATCCAGCGATAAGTAGCTGTATTGTATTTTATTTATTTATTCTTCTACGTTAAAAACATTACACATTCATAAAAAAACGTGTGACATGGGTACGTCATTGTGTAGCTTGACGATGTCACCAGAAGAATGATAAGAGAGTCAGTGAGTGTAAGGTAGACGATATTTTTCCCTAAATACTCCCATAGTGAATATAAATTCCTAATTACGACTAGTCATAATAAAAACCTTCGTGCCCCGTAACACTGTAGCGAGTAGGTGTTACAATCACGAAGCTACCTCACGATTCACCTCTAAGAAATAGTGCTGCAGAGTTTCCGATTCGGTCGGCAAGTAGGGACAAGTGCGGCGCGCAATCCTCTCGGCGTGTGCCAAGTTTATTTGCAGCGTGCTCCCGATAACACGGCGATTGGTCACACGACTTGCGGGGCGAAGGTTCTCGCCAAATTGTACATACCTGAGACGGTGTTAGGATTTTCTTGTGAGATTTAACCCGAATCTTGAGAGACAGGTTTACGTTTTTAGGAGAAAAGTCTAAAATATGAACTTGTTAGACTACTACTACTCTTCTTGTTTGTTACCTGTATAGAGACAGGTTTGCGGTCACTAAGCTATTATAAAGTCTGAGATGTACAAGGGATGAAAAATTTACATGATTTTTTTTATAGACAGTGTCGTTATGCACTTGTTTTTTAGACGTCTGAGATAAACACGAATTAAAATTCAAATTCAACAAAAATCAATTATTCAGTTTAGGCTAGTGTAGAGTGGTAGAGCCACGCTGCGTTGCAGCACGAAATGGGCCGGCTCGCCCGGCGTAACACCACTGTAGCTGATGGGTCGTGGCTTGCATTTGAAGAGGAGAGAAAGTCAAACAACGTTTTGGCAAAAATGAGGTTAGTGACGATCCGCGACCGTGCGTGGGATTTGCTCTCCCGTGCCGTTGCGACTCGTCTACTGGAACTTTCTACGCCTTTAACCAAGGCGTAGTGGTAGGGAGCGAGAGGGGTAGCTCCGCGCGGGGCAGTGAATTGGCCGCGCGGGCGCGTATCCTTACTATTAGGTTTTTATTATATAAAAACAACACTTACAAAAAATACAATAAGGTAAACTAATAACAAAATTAATAACGCCTAAAGGAAAAAAGGGAGCCATCCGTCGTCTACAACCACCCTCTCACAGAATATCGGCGTGAAACAACGGCACTCGTTGCTGTTGTGTTTTGTCCGGTGAGTGAAAGTACCGGAGGCCCATCTCTCACCCCTCCCCCCTCCCAATTCCTACTCCCTCCTCAAGATCCAACTCCTTTTCCAAGGTTGGCAACGCATCTGCGATAACTTTGGTTTTGCGGGTGTCCATGGGCGGCAGTGATTACTTTCCATCAGGTGACCCGCCTGCTCGTTTGCCTCCTTTTAACATAAAAAAAAACCGACTTCAAAAACAGTAAACTTAAAAAAGTAAAAACAGCTCTAAAAAGCAATAAATAATATTGAAATCATATTATTAATTACCTAGATACGCATGTCAGTTTAAAAAAATGTCTATTGAAGTCGGGTGGTAGGTGGTGGGCTGGGAGACAATTTTGTTTCATTTAAACTTTTAAAGTTGTTCCATTATTTCCACTTTTTTATTCTAAAAGCCCCACCCGACTTCAGTAGACATTTTTTTAAACTGACATGCGTATCTAGGTAATTAATAATATGATTTCAATATTATTTATTGCTTTTTAGAGCTGTTTTTACTTTTTTAAGTTTACTGTTTTTGAAGTCGGTTTTTTTTTTGTAAAAAAACATTTATTTTACGATTTTTAGTGATGGGTAGACGTAGACCAGGTATTATTTTTGTACGAACTAAACATTTGGGCATATTGAACCGTATGAAGTAAGCCCAACAAAAGGTAACTGCTGTAAATCGTTAAGGAATTCCCTCGACTGTCTATGGTCTCCATCATCAGACCTGAAATGGCACTTATAACCCTTATGGGTGCAAAGTTCTTATCAATACAAATGAATTAAGACCAAACACAAGGTAGCTACTGTAAAACGTTGAGGAGTTGCCTTGACTGTCCTTCGTCTTCACCATCAGACTCCTAATGGCAGTCACAACCCATCTAGGTGTAAAGTTCTCATCAATACAAATTAATCAAGCCCAAACACCATGTAATTTCTGTAAATCGTTGAGGAGTTCCCTCGATTGTCTTCCGGCTCCATCATCAGATCGACTCCATACCTTCATTAAGTAGTAGTGCTTTAAAATACTTAATGAAAACATTAATAAACGCACTAGTCGCCCCTACAATTTTCGAAAGTTCTCCTCAATTTCTCAAGGATGCCATCATCAGATCCTGGTTTCCTTATCATGGTACCACCCTTGGGATATCTCCTATCCAACAAAAAAAGAATCATCAAAATCGGTTCATAAACGACGAAGTAATCCGCGAACACACATAAAAAAAAAACATATATACGAGTCGAATTGAGTAACCTCCTCCTTTTTTGAAAACGGTTAAAAAGGCTACAAGTAGCTCTTGTGAATGTCGCTATGCCATCGGTTCGTAAGTCTACTCTGGGCGGGAGATCTTGTACTGAGAAGAACCGGTAAGAAACTCAGCAAGTGTCCAGCTCTTTTCTCCCTTACAGCGTCAAAAAAAATAATTGGAAAATGCCCTATCATAGCAGGACACTTTCCATTACAAATAAACACAAAAAATATAGAAGACAACCACAACATGTAAAAAAAAAAATAAACAAATCTAAGTTATCAAATTTACATCCGGTAAAAGTTAAAATTTCCACAATGTCATACAGTACCACTACAGTACTCTACGATTCTATTCTACTCAGTACGATTTAGACTTCTACAGTGAAAACTCTTAAAAGTATCTTATAAACAACTATTTTTGCGTTGGGGCGTTTCTGTGGGTTACGTTTTTGATTTAGCTGTGTAGTTACAAAACGGATAACTGTATAAGTCTTGACGGGGCTGTCTGACTTACGATTAGCTAGCCCAATGTGGGTTTAATAACGATTGCAATTTCTAATGTATAATAAATAATACCTACCATATGAGCATTTCTTTTTTGCCCGCATTTGCGCAATTTAATACGCTCGGAGTCCATTCGTACAAATATGAAGGAACAACATAGCCGTCACAACACTTCCACATTACAATAACTATTATATTCACTTATAGTCGACTCGGTCGTTCATATGCTCGGCGCGGTCACAATATAATAAAAAGACTCACAGAAGGTAAGCTTAAGGGCTGCCACACATAAACACGATACGATACGTCGCGTCGTACCACGATGGGGCGCCTGTCTAATATTTGACAGGCAATAAGGTCTAAACTAGCCTGGCGCAACGCTTATTTTTGCAGTGCGACGTCGTATCGTGTTTATGTGTTTCGGCCCTAATACATAGCGCGCTCAAGCAACGCAAACATATACCCCTTCCCATTCCCACATTTTCATACACATCTCACTCACATCCACATTCACCCCTCATACACAATATTATATCCCACAGGCACATACCTTAACACACTACACAACACATCCTTACACATACTAACACACACGTCAATATTAAATTAGACTAATAAGTAGGTATAATTAAAAAAATAATTATAAGAATTTTGTAAAAATAAGACACTAGGTATGTTAACTTTTATTTTAATACACACTTAGTTATGTAGAGCGTTGCCTCCTGAAACAGGTGACTATAATAAGCCTCAAAGGAGGATCCGTTAACTAGATATTTATGTAAGTTTTTAAAAAGAAACTAGCTGACCCGACGGACTTCGTACCGGTTTAACAGTTTCCATGACAACAAAACAATCAAATCATTTTCTATTGAAAAAAAAAATCCAAAAACTAATAAAATGTTTCGGGTGGACCCTTATCACTTGGGGTATAAAAAATAGATTACAACAGATTGTCAGACCTACCGAATATGCATATAAAATTTCTTAAAAATCGATAGAGCCGTTTCAGAGGAGTATGGCAACCCACATGTGACACGAGAATTTTATATATACAGCGTGTAACAGAAAGGTGTGGTCAAAATGAATAGATCCAAAGTGTATCCGATCTAGATCTTGTATTCAGAGTTACTAAGTCATGATTATTAACTTTAATGTGTAATACAATTTTAAAATTAATATTTCTATTGTGACCTCACATCAAAATAAACAAGTCTCAGCCTCTAACCTCTGTGTACTAACATTTATGATCACTGCTGCTTGCTTACGCGCGCCTGACGCGCATGACTTCACAAATATAAATATTTCATTAACCATTGCATGACAAATTAAAGTTAATATTTATGTATTAATAACAACACATACAAGTTCTAGATGGGATACACTTTGGATCTTTTCATTTTGACCACACCTTTTTGTTACACGATGTATAGAAGATAAAGAACTTTTAATTTGATCCCTTGCCACGGCTCTCGGAACAGCAGGAACAGTCCGAGCGTATTTGTTATAAGCGTTTACGCCGCACACTAGCGCCGCCAATGAAAAAAAAAACATATCTAGTAATTAGAGATACAAAATCAAATTATGCTCAACAAACTATCTGAATGAAGTAATTCAGCATTTTTACGTCACCTAATGAACACCTGACATGTTATGGTTTAGTTAAATATGGCGTTATAGTTAAAAGTGGCCGTAACGTCTTATTTAACTAAACCATAGAGATTTTCTATCTCTTATTACTAGATATGTTTTTTCTTTCATTAGTGGCGCTAGTGTGCGGCGTAAACGCTCTTAAGAGATTACGTGTCTGTGAGAGGTTGTATAAGACTTATACTATAAGCTATAAGTTAGCAGTGCGCGAGTGCGGTAGTATAAAGTTTACCTTCTGTGAGTCTCCTTATGTTATTGCGTGGTGGTCACGTGTCGGGTCTGCTCCCGCCATCCCAGGGGATTTTGTATTCCATTGCCATTATAAGGTTGTCAAAGAAATTATGAGCTTTGGGAAATGTATTGATAGGGTCAGGAGATAGTGGCTAATTATCTGTCATTGTGATGCCTTGCGAATATGAGGCGGATTAGCTTCGATGGTGCAAAAAATCGAATGACATTTGTCACAGTTGAAAAAGTGGTTAATAAATAACGCTTTTTACAGCTTAGATGAATACTATGCATTAAAAAATACAAAATTGTAATTAACCAACTAATAAGTTTATGATTATTCTTAATATGCAACATAATTAATGATTATTGTAGCAATAAAAATAATGATAACTTATTGTGATTCGGACGACGCATACCTTTTTTACTGCTATTTAAGGCATTATTCCTTAATGAGTATTATTGAACACTGTAACTAGTGACAATATTATTTTATTCGTTTTTCGTAATTGGGTTGCGAATACAAAGATATTTCAGTGAAGGTTTATAAATTCACCTCCCAATTTAATTAAGCACTATTATCTCCGTCGTGTCGCTGTAAACAAAGAAATGTGACAAAATGATTTTATACAGAGAAATATTCGCTTAATGAATACTTGATTCTCCTATAAAAATGTTTATTACATTTTAACCATATCAGCCACAACAACTGTGAGTCTTATTACCACGTACCTTGTGTTGAAGTTTTCATAACTTACTCTTTGTCACTTGTCACTTCTTAATCTCCTCCACTTCTTAACCTATGACCTAAAATTAATTATGTTGTAACCCCTTTGTGGTCGAGTGGCGAAACGATAGGTCTTTTTTAGCTAAGTATTTTTTTTTAAATATATTTTAAAGGGAAGCTCAGTGCCTTGATCTCACCTGATTTACATCAGGTGAAATCAAGGCACTGAGCATCATCACTTTACAGTGATGATGCCAATGATGGAGCGTATTCACCCGGGAACCTCAACTAGTGGGGCACTGGCTATCTTATCTCTAGCAGCCGGAACACAACAATGCTACAAACATTGATGTTATGGCGACATATTTAGATAAGATGGTGGTAGCTAGCCAGGCGGACTAACAAGCCCTACCACCAACCAAACCGAGTACACAAACATGTACCCCCCGCTGGGAATCGAACCCGGGACCTCTGGGTCTAAACCGGTGGTCTTAGCCACTAGACCACTGAGGCGGTTCTTCTTCAAACTCAAATTCTTCACTGAATTATTCCGCGAGGTATGCGGGGTTAGCTTGATGTCATGGCCAACCCACTAAAAACCTAGGACACCCGTCTACTGCTTGTGCGGAATCCCAAGATCTCTGAGGAGTCGTTTACGAACCGCTACAGTCCCTTTAGAGTAGAAATTAATAAAATTAAATACTTTATTGTAAACTAAAAGATAAACAGATATAGGAGTCGTACAATGGGCGGCCTAAACACTTGAAGCGATATCTTCCAGGCCAACTAGGGATGGCGAGGATTGATATTAAATAAGATACGTCTCTTACCTACCATCGCCTCACCTACCGGGTGCGGGGGGAAGCCTATACACCATGAGGAGTTTGTGCGGGAAGTGTGGGGAGAATAGTACTCCCCAGCAGTGCGGCTATGGTCACCTCCTTCGACAAGGAATAGGCCTGATCGATCAAGCAACGTGTGTTTGGATTTTCCGATGCGTAGCCCGGGTATATGAGCACCAACCTGAATTTGATAAGTGTGGTGATTATGCCATGATATTGATTTCAATGACGGAAGCTCATACCCCGCAGTGGGATACTTTAGACGCCTGTACTTGTGACGCCACATCCCGCGGGTGTGGGCTGGACGCCTCTACATCTTGAGGAGTTTGTGTGTGAAGTATTATTGGATGGTATTTGCCACCCCTGCAGTGCGACTAGGCTAGGCGGAGTAGGTCGTGCAGCCGCCTCCTTCGAGAAGCAATAGGCCTGATGGGTCGGGCAATGAGTCTTGGGTTTTTCCAATGAAATAGCCCTCGTTAATAATCACCAACCTGAATTTGGCAAGTGTGCTGATTAAGCCATGATTTTAATTTCAATGACAATGTTTTATTTACCTATTTTATAATATCGAATATGATTGAACCTTCTACGGTTAATTAATTGCGTAAGAAAAGGCACTTGGAAGCATTTGCCTCTGTAGTTTAAATGAAAGAGCATGAGGTCGAGACCTATGGCAAGTCGATTTTTAATCAAAATGTTTTTGAAAGCTGCACACGGTGAAAAAATATTTCAACTATATTATTAAATCGTATGTTAAATTACAATCAAGTTTACATCAACATAATCTCGATTGAGCAAATTGTCCGCTGATTGACAATCCTAGTCAAAATGTAAGTGCTAGATTAAAGTGGAAACACTAAATACAATAAGTAACAAACAGGTGTTTTGATTCCCATATCGTCATTTCCATATATCAGACACGTCACCTCAATTTGCCGGCATAATTTGTAACTCCGCCAGTCGAACGCATATGACTCGAAACTGGCATAATATCTATCTGACGTTCCCTATAAGGTGCGTCTACATCGGCACTGAGAAAAGTACCCGAAAAAGATCATTTGGTAAAGAGTTTCATGAATGTGTATGGAAGTAAATCTATTTATTTACTTTAATTTTAATTTATTTATAAACAAAGCATTACAATTGTGTTTTACAAAAAGGTACAGTATAAACTAATTAAAGATTTTCCGCGTACCTGTTCGAATCAACTGTCCCGGTAGCTCAGTTGGACTGAGTCTTGCTAGCTCAGTTGAGCTCAGTTGAACCGTCGGAATACGTCCTATTACCTACTGAACCTAATTTCGAGTCTTACTTGACATAACCAGTTCGCTGTTGTCATTCAACTACTGCCACTTTGCGTATATCATCGTTCCACCTCATAGGAGGAATACTTTTATATGGGATGCATACAATGCATACCTACATGACCATAGTTTAGGCTACTATGGCATACATGACCGTGGCATACATTTCTGACATACACGACATGGCATACATTTCTGACATACACGACATGGCATACATTTTAGAACATACATGACATGGCATACATTTTATGACGTACATGACATGGCATACATTTTATGACATACATGACATGACATACGTTTTATAACATACATTTTATGAGGTACTGCCAAGCAGTGGCCTGTTACTAGCTGAATATGAAAACGATAATACAATGGATGCAAGTTAGCCAAAAGTGTCTATTAAAAATATGTATCATTATCATTATTGATAGTGCCTATCTATAATCCTTTCAAAATATATATTGCCCTGGCCGTTGTGGACGCGCGTGTACGCCAGCCGACAGACATCGGATTAATTTCGTACGTGCGCAGTTCCGAATGTGTACTTACGAGGGATCCAACTCGTTAATAACTCACCAGACGATTTTATTGTTTGAGTTGCATAATTGAGCGGTGAACGCGCAGTGTCATAAGAATGGCTTTATCAATGGCGACGTTTTTCATGGCGTTTAAGTAAGTGCCAGGCGTTTAACTTCAACTGTCGAGATTTGGTAAGAATAACGGTAATAATCTTAAACAAATGCCTCCTCATACTTTAAAGTGTAATATATTACAGCAAAATTTTATGCGTCCATGCGTTTTCTGAACATGAAAGTCAAAAGTTGGTGCAAGCCTTCATGCTACAGTAAGCATCGGTTTAATGTTTGGCATTTTTTCCTTGTATACGTCACATTATACCAGTAGACCTACACAGTACCGATTGTCATTTGTTTTTAAGCAAGCCCCGCGACAACGCCATTACTAAAACAACAGACGAATGCAAATGCGTGGGCCGCGGTCCCTATGATCTGCTCGGAAATAAATGCGGCATGAAATTACGTATTTACCTACTTAACTAGTCAGTGGGAAAATTGGTTTCTAGATCCGACGGGCTGTCCGTTCGCCTCAGACGATTGGTGTTTGACAGTCGA
The DNA here is from genome assembly GCA_947562085.1 of Eudonia lacustrata. Classification (NCBI taxonomy): domain Eukaryota; kingdom Metazoa; phylum Arthropoda; class Insecta; order Lepidoptera; family Crambidae; genus Eudonia; species Eudonia lacustrata. The sequence continues at coordinate 6,074,759 of OX387318.1, forward strand.
AACGTATAAGAATGGCTGGCTCTATTCCATTAAATGAACCGAACCGATTATATGCATTGAGCGGCCTATTTATTGGAATCGATAGCTTTATTTACTTGATAGAAAAAATAACCAAACCGTCATTTAACTTCGATGTCTAAGTATTGTATATTCAGATAATAATAAATAATAAATAAATTTTCCTACCCTCACACCAATTATCTAGCCCAAGAGAAGCTTCGTCATGAAACTCGTTATATGGTTACTAGACAACGGATAAACATACTTAAAATACTTAAATACATACTTATTATACATAGAAAACACCCAGACCCGAGACAAATTAGAAAAACAATAATTTCTAAATTTACCCGACCGGGGATCGAACCCGGGACCTCAGAGATGGCGACACCATGAAAACCGGTGTACAAACCACTCGACTAAGGAGGTCGTCAAAGGTAGGTATTTCATTTGAACTTTTTCCGTTTATTATTTTTTTTTGTTTTAGCAACGGGCTTGATCTCCATCTCACCTGATGGTGAGTAACGATAAGGCTGAACGTGGAAACACACTTCACGTGAAACCCGTAACTACTGAGAAACCGGCTTTAATTTTTCTTGTATATTTAAAGACTGCAAACGAGCAGGAGGAGCAGGAGGAGCAGGAGGAGCAGGAGGAGCTCGTGGCCGAGCCAAACATAATGGGCGAGACAAAGTCAGTCGAGTCAGAGTCGGATCGGGCTGCGAAAAGAGCATACCTGGGCCGACCAACTGAGAAGCGCCCGGTGGGTGGGAGAAGGATCTTAGCCACCTCCAACGGCCGGACTGGCGAGAGGTGGCTGAGGACAGAGCAGAGTGCCGAAATCTCGTGTCGGAGGCCAAGATCCACTTCGGGTCCCTGAGCCAGCGCAGTAAGTAAGTAAGTAAGTAAACGAGCAAGCATGCCGCCTGATGGTGAGCGGTCACTGCCGCTCATGGGCATCAGCAACATCAGAAGTGTTGCTTTAATGTTTCCGACCTGTAAAAAACCTTTTTACACCCTTTTTAGAAGAATTCTTGGCGTAGCTTAATGGGAAAACTTGCTGTATTATCTCCAACTGTTGGAACACAACAATGTTGTTAAGGCGATAGACTTAGGTACATAAGATGGTGGTACTTCAGACTTAAGGCGAACGTTTCCGACTGTGAGAATTCCAAGGCGTTCCGCTCGGGACTGAATGATGGCGCGAGAGTCGATTAGGCAATAATGTAGATTTTATTGAACGTTTACTTATTATTAAAATTATAATGGCCGACAACTATTACATGTTCAAAGATAATTGGTTTGGTATATTTTTCTTTGTCTGAAACGGTGTATAGCCTGAATAAAATGATATTTAGTCTAATAATAAGACGTATGTTTGATATTATATTCGATGCTGGAAATTGAAATACCAGCCGAAATTACTAGATAAAAGGCCAATGAATAACATATATATTTTTTTTGGATTTAAAATCCTTATACATTTCGAATAAAACTCATTTAAAAACACCGTTTTTTGGAAACCCTCGCCTTAAAATAATGTCTACCACAAACCAAACTGAGTATCCTACATAATCAATACTAGCACTGGTTGTACGACCGTTCGTTGGTCTAACCCAGGGATGGGCAAACTTTTTCATTCGCGTGACAATATTTACTAACAAAATCTATGGCGAGCCAGGCTATTGAATTTATTGCTGTATATTTTCAATAAATAAATATGTCGGATACGTGGCGCTAGCATCGCTTAGAAACGACAAGTATAGTCTATACTTAGTGTGGTCTGCGCAGCCTATGCTCTATGGTACGCGAAACGTCAACGTCAGTTGTTGCGATAACGGACGGGGAACATTCGAACGGTAGCGGTCGGAGAGTACGCACGCGCAGAACTCACTTCGTTTCTAAAATCCATTTGCATCGGGCAACTGTTACTAAATATTGTAATTGTGATATTAAAATAACATTAAAGTGACTGTAAGGAATACGACTGCGTCTTTATTTTGAAGATCCAAGATGAACTGTGTTATCGACGAATCCGAGTTTGCTCGACCGTCCTACTACAAACCAGCCTCGCCGCCGAGAAATATATTTTTTGTGAAATAAAAATATTGATAGGTATGCATTTTCTGAACACATACGCACTTGAATTTTTGTTTGATGGTCGCGGGCCGGACTTCGATCATTCACGGGCCGGAGATGGCCCGCGGGCCGTAGTTTGCCCATCCCTGGTCTAACCACTAGACCAGAAGCGGTTATCATCTGTGTCGTCAACTTGTTGCTCTATAATGTTATCTATCAAGACCCAATTCGTCTTCTCAATTTCTTTATCGCTTCGTCTCAGTGACCGCACTTATTAATATTTATTGCACGTTGACAAATGTTAAGAAAGTCGGGGGTTGTCGATTTTTTTTCTCTCTCGCCCCGCGTCTGAAAAATTAGCAATCATCAAAGGTTCTGAGCGGCGATCATAAATTTTGGGGAAGGGTGGGGGGGTGGTGGTACCCAAAACTGCGTGATTCCATTCGCATTCCCCTTAGAACACGCTACGATAAATTATACCCATCAATAATAACTGGGAGAACATTGTGTCAACAACATTCTATGCTCGAGGTATTTGTAGCTATTTATTAAGGTAACTCTCTATGGTACAATAATGTCAAAGCTGGTAGCTTTTCGTGGATTGGCCAATGCATAATAAATTACTCTAGTGGATTAGGTAATCGTTGGCCCAGTTAAACAGTTGAACGCTTTAGCATAATAGTATTTTTTTAATGTAGACTGGAAGCATCGGAATGATAAGTAAATAGTAATAAGCCTATATACTGTCCCACTGCTGGGCAAAGCAAATATTCTCATAATAATTATAAGATGCCGTTTGTCGTCTGACCAACAACATAGTCTTACTGTGACCATAAATAAACGTGAATAGATTTATATAATCTATCTTAAGTAATAAATTGGAACAATATATACGAGTACATTAAGATCACCATGATGTCATAATTGAAATAAATGATGTTACGTTGATAAAGATAAATAAAAAAATAAACATCCACAAAACATCCGAAGGTTAGTGTAGAAAACATTGCTGTCACTGTCAAACACAATGAAACAAAATATTTAAGTTCAATAATAGAAAAGAGAATTGAGAAGTTGCGACTGTAAGGTACCATTCGCAGACCGCCCAAACTACTTAGACCAACCTTTTTATATCACAATAGAAAAAACCATATCCCCCCGGGAGCACCTCAATGGTTAACGAGAATACTAGGCGTGGTATGTGCAATTTCCAACGGGTACCCCTTTCAGGGTTGAATCGGTAAAACCACAAAACATTCGGATCCTATTTTCGATTCCTGTCACACTACCTCCATCACAAAAGGGTCTGAGAGGTGGTGCTGTTGTTTTGACAATATTTTCAGTAAAATCACTAGGTTTACTTTAGTAAATTTTTCTTTTGAAGTGTGGGAAAGATTGTGGACAGAATAATTATAAAGTATTACTTCAGAATAATTCTGTCCAAGTATATTTTCATGTAATGCCTAGCTCAGAGGATTTTTATCTTTTTGTTAGGTTGTCGTAAAATGGCTAACATTAATCATAAAATCAACTCGAATCGGTGGCGGTGTTTTATTGCTCAATCTTTATAAGAGCTACTGTATATTTCTTGTAAAGAAATGCGAAATTTTTTAATTGAAAATGATGGTGGAATAAGATTGTTCATTGATAAAGGTTTTTTTATTACACGACGAGATTCTACAGGGTAATCAAATAATGACAAGTGTCTGAACTCAACAATGCTAGTTTGAAAGTTATTTAGGCGATAGATTAATGGCTGATTTTTCAATCGTCAGTTAAAGCTTATTCATTGAATAATTTTGATATAATGACAGATTCTCCTTAGAAAATATGTCACAATGACGATATTATTCGTTGGATAAAACTTATCTGATGATTGAAAAATCAAAAATCAAAAATCAAAATAGCCAGTCAAAGTCAGAACAAAAGCTTTAGGCAACCAAAGAGTACTTGAATCCAAAAGCTTGGGGTTTTGAGACCAGCGTGACTGAATCACGAAATCAGTGAGGCTTATAAATCAACAATAAGTAGGTATCTAAATACAAATAAGTCTATAAACTAAGATTCAAAATCATCTTAACATAAAAACATAGCAACAGCTGACGATGTAGCTAGTAACAAGAAATTTTATACCCAAATCCCACTAAAACAGTAATCTGCAGAAGTGATACCCCGAATCTGTAACTGTATTTTATTCCCTAACCTCTCTTTGATGAGCGCTCGGCAAATTCGTATTCGGTATCACGTAGAATCAATTTGAGATCTCCTGCTGTGGGTCAAGGGATATTTATGGAGAAAACTTCGATTTATAGATATTGCTGGACGTCCTTTGCGGCCACCTCCGGCTTATAAACGCTTTATTTTTATTTATCCTTGATTTATGGAGGCAGTTGCGTATGATAAAGACGTGGGTTCGGTTCAAGAAATAATTTATATTGTGTTAATAGTAAGTGACATGTCCGCTTATAGGAATTTGATATTTAATGGCCTCGACGATATTTTTTTTAAGTACATCTGTCGTTCACTTAAATAGATCTGGAATCATCAATGTAATGGATCCAAATATATAGTGTTTACGCCTTCGCAGCGTAATGGAATTTATTTATTTTGAAATAAACTCGGTTTGTTTCTTCTGATAGTATAATCAATTTTTAAAGTACTACAATTTGTTTGCTCAACGGGCGATTACAAGGCAATTTCTATAGCAGTTAAAAAATAACAGATTGATCCATAGACTATTACTTCCACTAAAAAAGGCAAAAGCATAAACATATTACATGTTGCAAATAAACAGGCATTTATTTTTGTTGGAAATAAAACTTTGATTTGTATTATGGACGGATCGATTTGGGAATCGATTATCGAGATTCAATTTATTTAGTGGCATAATGGCCCCCTCACTAATTGTTCTTTTTTTGTTGGTACACTTGTCTCGGGAAGGCAACAATGGCTGGTTTATAGGTTATCGTGTGTTGATAATTAAATAGATTTTAAGCAGTAATAAGGGCATTTGGAGCCGTATTACTCTAATTAAGTGTATTGTGCAACCTGTGTTTTGTGTGTGTGTACGTCGTAAGCGAATCGCATCGGGAGTACAATTCGCCGCTGTCGACGTCTCCGCTGCTGGAGAAAGCAGGTATTTCCTCGGGGGAAAAGTGCACTTGGGGTAGTTTGGGTGTGATTAGGGAGCCCGAGAAGACCCGGACTCGGATTCCGGCCCCATCAGACCATATGGATCCCGTTCTGGACGGCGGGAGCGGCATGGAACTGTGAGTGGATTTTGTAGATTTTAAGGTGTAACCTAATTTTAAACAGTAGCATAGTGTGTGTTGTGGGTTTCCGCAACATTACATATTGGCTGAACCAAATTTAATGATAAATTCAGTTTTACACTTTTCATCTACTTCTTGTTGGGAAAATGTACATTAATTAAGGCGAATTTGCGGTGATGAGTAAGGTAGGCGTTACCACATAGTATCTTTCCATAAAATTATAATCTACTTGGTCTTGAGACTGGTCGAGTTCAAAATTTCTGTTACATTTCAGTATAGACTTAATTATAGTATTATGCAACAAAGGAGTTCCAATATACAACAGGGACAGTATGCTGCCAGAACCAGTTCATTGAATCGGACAACCATTGCAAGCTACACTAACTAATTGAATATCTGTATCTGCGTGGTGATCGTGTGTCGCATAAGTGTATACATACATACACTTTATAGCTCTACTTTATTTCCTTGTTATATTCTTTACGTATATTTATAAAAAAATGTTGTTGAGTTAACGAAATAGCATACAAAGCGACCACCGCCATTCATGAGCTGACCCTAAAGATTAAGTTCTTCTGCTTAAGACCTGTAATTGGTATGGATCTAGTACCCATCAAACGAAAACAGCAATGCAAATCGATGTTGCTTAGCGATAGAGTTAAGGTGATTGCAATCCAGTCGCTGTGGTCTTGCGGTTAAGACCACTGGTTTAGACCCAGAGGTCCCGGGCTCGATTCCCAGCGGGGGTACATGTTTGTGGTCTGCACGGCTAGCTACCACCATCTTATTTAAATATGTCGCCATAACATCAATGTTAGTAGCATTGTTGTGTTCCATCAGCTAGAGATAAGATAGCCAGTGCCTCGGTAGTTAAGAATTCCGGATGAAGTGTGCTTCCATTTTCGGCCTTATCATCACTTAACATTAGGTGAGACATAAAAAAGTCGGATTCAGGACTCCTACCACTGTGCTATTTACTCTCCTGTTCATTATATTAACCATTTTATGTCGAATACTCCGTAAAAGTGTCGAGTCGTCGCTATCGCCTGTCACATATCACCAAGAGTTCGTCCAACCGTCGAGAACAATTTAATTACAGTTAAAAACAATCTGTCGAAAATGTAATTTGTTACCATACCCACTAAATGTGTCAAAAGTCCACGCAGTAAATTAAACGTCTTGTCCTAATAGTACCACGGCTAGCCGAATATTTGTGCTCGTCTATTCAAAAACCAAACTCCGTAAAGGAGCAACTTACTGTAGGTATTATAACAGTATTATTCTTCAGTCCCCTTCGTTACAAGTGCTAAGTGTATTAGTTCTGCTGCATCGGGTATAGTGATTTTTGCCATAAATAACACTGCTGGGGTGGCTGAGGAGACGCAGAAGATTTAGTGCAAGCGACTAACCACACATGCGGTTAGCGGATGCAGCAGGAAAATCAAATTAAAAGTAAAATACTTCCGCCATTCTGAGAAATTGCAAGCAAATAGTGCAAGGGAAATTGTTACCTTTTGTGCGGGATAATTGCGTTCAGGATATTGATATAGCAACACGTATCACTTTCTCTTCTTTTAGTAAGATTTAGTTAAGTATGTACATTCATCATCATCATCATCAGCTCATTTTATGTCCCCACTGCTGGGGCACGAGCCTTCCCTATAGATGGATAGGGAGAACGGGCCATAAACCACCACGCGGGCCCAGTGCGGATTGGTGGTTGTTAACGACTGCTAATGCAGCCGGGACCAACGGCTTTACGTGCATTCCGAAGCACGGAGGAGCTCGAGATGATAAAGTTTTTGGTCACCCATCCGATGACTGGCCTTTGCGAAAGTTACTTAACCTTAGCAATCGCAGACCGGGCGCGTTAAGCACTGCGCCATCGACCTCCTCAATGTACATTGAATTTGTAATAAAATAAAGATGGGCCATGTCGGGCAGGTAATTTGAAAGAAGAGAAGAAGAGTATTAATAATTTATAGGAAGCATATTCAACATCATAAAAGACAAAATATAATTTTTTTTTATATACATTTCAAAATAAATATGAAAGCAAAAGTTCTTGGCACTCGCATATTGTTTAGATTCAAGGAAGAACACCTCTATATTATTACTATTAAATATTAGAACAATTAATTAAATCAGTGTACCTATGTACAAACCAAATTAATAATACTCGTATTTATTCCTTGGCGAAGCTAGGAAACAACAAATACACACTGAACTATATGTGCAAATAAATTGGCTGCCGAATCATTGTCGTCCCGACAGATGTCTTGGTCCAGACGAATTCACCCATTAGTTATATTTTCCCAAAAAATATTCAACGTTTCAAATTTTGGAAGGGAACAAATGCTCCTGGCAATGTGGTGCGGTAAAATACGCCCCGGCCCCCTGAATTTTTCATTCCCTTGTGCCTCGACAACTAAGCATTACCAAAATTGCGTCATATTTCTTTTCCCAACACATTCCAACACGGAAAATAGTTAGGTGAATTGCCATTTTACGGACTCTGAGCGAACTGAGTGCGGTAATGATAATTATTTTCGAGATGAATGACCCTAAGTTGAAAGCAAATATAAAATGGTTTATATGACTTTCGATTACTAAAGTAAGTATTGAATACAATTCTCTTAAAATAGTTTTAAGAAATGTTTAAGTTAGCCCAACTATTTAATCGACAGCAAGGTTCTAATACGGTTTAGCAATACACACTAAAATCTAATAAATTTATATTTATTAATTAACTCTACTAGTCATTATGTTAAACTTTAATTAATGGTTTCTAGCAACAAAACAATACCTACTTTATTTTATTGATCTGTACTTTATCACCATCAGCCAACACACGTCCACTGCTGGATTTAGGCCTCTCCAAGTGCACGCCAGTGAGCACGATCCGATCTGTACTTATGCTAAAAATATTAGTAAAGTAAACAACCTATATAATTGTCCCACTGCTGGGCAAAGGCCTCCACATCATTGAAATCAAGTCATCGCTACAATGGATGGGTAATGGCTTAAAATCACCACGCTTGCCAAATGCGGGTTGGTGATCACAAACCCGGGCTATGCATCCGAAACAAACAAAACAACGAAAATACATATTTATTGCCCGACCTGGGAATTGAACCCGGGACTTTCGGGTATCAGGCCGAGCGCTCTGCCACTCGGCCACCGAGGCGTTACTCGGCCACCGAGGCGTTACTCGGCCACCGAGGCGTTACTCGGCCACCGAGGCGTTACTCGGCCACCGAGGCGTTACTCGGCCACCGAGGTATTACTCGGCCACCGAGGCGTTACTCGGCCACCGAGGCGTTACTCAGCCACCGAGGCGTTACTCGGCCACCGAGGCGTTACTCGGCCACCGAGGCGTTACTCGGCCACCGAGGCGTTACTCGGCCACCGAGGTGTTACTCGGCCACCGAGGCGTTTTCGGCCACCGAGGCGTTCTCGGCCACCGAGGCGTTACTCGGCCACCGAGGCGTTCTCGGCCACCGAGGCGTTCTCGGCCACCGAGGCGTTCTCGGCCACCGAGGCGTTCTCGGCCACCGAGGCGTTACTCGGCCACCGAGGCGTTACTCGGCCACCGAGGCGTTACTCGGCCACCGAGGCGTTACTCGGCCACCGAGGCGTTACTCGGCCACCGAGGAGTTACTCGGCCACCGAGGCGTTCTCGGCCACCGAGGCGTTCTCGGCCACCGAGGCGTTACTCGGCCACCGAGGCGAAAAAATATTATAATGGTTTCAAACTAAATAGTGCACAAGTTTAGGGCTATACGAAAGGATTCGAGAACACTAGATATAGTAATAAAGTAGAACGTCGCTTTGCTAACAAGCAGTTACAAAATGGCTGACGAATTCTGGTAACGGTATTTGACTAGTGTAGCTGTAACTTAAGTTATTGAAATAATACTGAGTGTTTTGAAAACTAATAATGTTATGATTATGATAAATTATGAATTATCATATCAAATAAAGGATAATTAAAAGATATTACAGAAATTGTAAAATTATAATTCGTTTATTTGAGCAACTACTAACGGTTTCTTTTGATTTATGATTCTTTTCTGATTTCATGTAAAATATGCTTTGTAATGGAAACATCTACCGTAACGCGAACGTCTTACATAAAAAACCGAAGCTAAACACATACCATCTTACAAATAAACAAAGAATAAGGTCCGAATAGTTATTCCGTGTTTTGTCTCTTCACTCTAATTCGAAATGACGTTTAGATGGCAGGAACACTCTCTCTTTCACTATAATTTGAAATGATGTTTACATGATAGGAACAAAACACAGAATAACTATTCGGATTTTTTTTTTACGCCGAAAAATAAAAACAAAACACTTCTCAAACCATCACATCATTACCAAGCAACCTTCCGTACGATATAAAAAGCTGTTAGTAAATGCATAGTCTTAAAACACTATGCTGGTAACCGCCGGGTTTTTCAGAAGCATAATTACCACTTTCATTAAACAGAAAAGACTCGCTTTCACTCTTTCAAAACCCAACTGGAATGTGCGGGCATGCCAAAACAAGATTATTCACATTCCCCTTCCGTTTGAGTGCGCAACCTAATATATAACGGGTCATCAATAAGTGAGAGCCTCTCAGTTACGTCGAAAACAGCTTCCATACCTCAATATAGGTATACTCAATAGGTAGGATCGCGGTTTTTATTTATTCAAACCCGTAAGTGAAGATTCATCGTGCTGTCTTTTCAACGGACCTGTACTATACTTGAGTATTGGCAAATGGTTAATGGCTGCAATTTGGGCTTTTCCTGAAATACAAATTGGTGGAGGTTTCAGCGTAACTTAATTGACCTTACTTCGAATCAATTTCTTGTGCACGTCTATTACATTTAGTCAAGTCGTCATTAGCAATTAAATATTAATATAATAATATATTTAACTATTTTTTTTATAAGATCTTGAAAATAAATGCTCAATAGATTCAGATCTAGACTAAACTAGATCTAGATGCATTTATCAACCGACTATTTGATTATTTATTTATTTATTTTAAAACTTTTGCAACATACCTACATGGCGGACTTAATGCCTGATGCATTCTCTACCAGTCAACCATAGGGTGGTGCAGAAATAACAAGGTAGGTGCAATTGGGTGAAGACAACAATTTAGAAATAAAAATAATATATTATAAAACGCACAGTTTATACCTTCATAATACACCTGTTTATATAAATATACTTATATTACTAAATATAATGTATATTATTACATAAACCACTATTAAAAATATAGAACAAAAATAAACGTAATAATACATAATTTATAAATAGTACGTTACTGAGATGATTCTGCCAAGGTTTTATCAAAAAAGAGCATACGTACTTTCTTTTTAAAAGCGTCACGACTCGTAGCCATCCTGTGGCGGTAGCCAAAGTAACATTAAGAAAACGATGGCGAAGTTCGAAAAGAATAAAATATATGGGATTGACATAAGATTGACCACGTGATTTAGCGCGGCTTATGTCAATCCCATACATTTTATTCTTTTCGAACTTCGCTATCGTTTTCTTAATCTTACTTTGGCTAAGCCCTATCATTAATCATGAATGTTATTAATTAATCATTATTAATTAATCATTAACTTTCAACTTATCTTTATAAGGAGTCAATACCAGGTAAAACGAATAATTAAATTGCCTCTGAGTGCCTAGCGTGAGTTTTGTTTACTATCCGTATTCATTCGATTACGTTTACGATAACGAAAATTAGTATGGCATTGAAGCAGCGCCTCCTGGCGACAAACGAGAAGAGTTGACATTCTGCCATACAAGATCTCGTTTTCGTTGACGTAATCGAATGGCGAATTAAACTCGCACCAGGCCCTCTGATATCAGTTCGTTTATTTACGCAGACCATGCTGGCAGGCGGTTGCGTGGTGAGTTTCACAAATCATCACCAGCTTTTTTTATGTCCCCACTGCTGGGGCAGGAGCCTTCCCTATGGATGGATAGGGAGAACGGGCCATAAACCACCACGCGGGCCCAGTGCTGATTGGTGGTTATTAACGACTGCTAATGCAGTCGGGACCAACGGCTTTACGTGCCTTCCAAAGCACGGAGGAGCTCGAGATGATACATTTTTGGTCACCCATCCGATGACCGGCCTTTTCGAAAGTTGCATAACCTTAGCAATCGCAACCTGGGTGCGTTAACCACTGCGCCATCGAGCTTCTCGTTGTTTTAAATAGAATATCAGAAAATATCCTCTTTACTAACAAGAGTAAAAGAAAAGTCAAGAGAAATTAAATTAAAAATAGTTTAAAATTTGATTTTAACAAAGCGAGTTTTAACAAAACTTTCTTAGAAACTTCCCTAATCTCATTACCGTTCTGCGTTTCTTAACGGATAGCGCCAAAATTGGCCAGGACAAAACGAATTTCATTGCTGGCAAGATGCTAAGGTAATTTCATGCAACATTACCCCTTGTCCAAGGGTGCTGTTTACAGAACCCAGTTCGGGAAGCAAACTCTGCCGCTTACGATTTTGGCCGTAATTTCGTACAGCATAAAAGTTATGTTGGTGAAAATCTCGCTGCAAAATGAGTTCACGTAGTACGGGATACGTGCTTATGCATGTCACTTTAATCTTTCATTTTGAATAAAATGGAAATGTACATTTTATAATGGCATGACATTTATTAGAATTACAAATAGTGAGAAATAATTATCATAGTTATTCGTGGTAAAACAAAATTAAACACAACAAAATCATTTATGTTTATCCGTTGTCTAGTAACCTATATAACGAGTTTCATAACGAAACTTCTCTTGGGCTAGATAATTGGTGTGAGTGTAAGAAAATTAATTAATTAATTATTTATTTATTTATATTATTTTAATATTATAGTTAATATTTATATAATTTTTAACGCAAATTTTGTTGCGAACAAATTACAAAAACACAAATGCTGAAAAAATTTCCACGAGCAGGGTTTGAACCTGTACCCTTCTGACATACCGGGTCAGGTGCTCTTCCAATTGAGCTATCGTGGTTCTAACCAGCCCGCCGAAATTATTCAACACTATTTACTTTTTACTTTGAAAGCCAAAGGCGCCCATTCAATGTTAACAACTACCGTCATTAACATCCGATCATAATATTTTTACAAATACTAAAGATCAGTTAAGAAGTAGGCAAGCTATTTATAAATGTTTATATAATTTTTAACGCAAATTTTGTTGCGAACAAATTACAAAAACACAAATGTTGAAAATATAGCTCAATTGGAAGAGCACCTGACCCGGTATGTCAGAAGGGTGCAGGTTCAAACCCTGCTCGTGGAAATTTTTTCAGCATTTGTGTTTTTGTAATTTGTTCGCAACAAAATTTGCGTTAAAAATTATATAAACATTTATAAATAGCTTGCCTACTTCTTAACTGATCTTTAGTATTTGTAAAAATATTATGATCGGATGTTAATGACGGTAGTTGTTAACATTGAATGGGCGCCTTTGGCTTTCAAAGTAAAAAGTAAATAGTGTTGAATAATTTCGGCGAGCTGGTTAGAACCACGATAGCTCAATTGGAAGAGCACCTGACCCGGTATGTCAGAAGGGTGCAGGTTCAAACCCTGCTCGTGGAAATTTTTTCAGCATTTGTGTTTTTTTTTTTTAATATTATAGTTATCAATTGTTATAATAATATTCTAGCTATAAAATGTATATGTTGTAAGGTTAGGAATAATGTAAAACAATCTTGTATAGTCGACCATGAAATTGCTTTATCACTTTTAACAAAAACTTCCTTAGCAATAAAATTACGCTAAGGCTCATTGTCATTAATGACAACGTATCTGTCACTTGGTCTTTTAAACAAAAATAGAACTTGTTGTTTTATTATATGCAAACAAAATTTACTTCTAAGGTGGTAAATTAATTTCATTGTCGACTATACATTCAGAGAATATAATAAGCTGGTTTGTAACTGATTCCGTGGCTTTATAGGTCAATAATTACAAAGTTTATTCTGGGATAACATAAATATTCTTATCTATAGTAAAAAAAATCCTTTAAAACCGAAACTTTTGCCACATCTACAGTAATGTAGAATCCGAGGGGACTCTACTTAACTAAAAAGGGGTTTATAGATATAGAAACAAACTAAACATTTGAGACGTATATTTAAAGTATTACAACAACCACAAGGTGATTGATACAAAATCGGCTTGTGATTACTTTAATAAATCTTGTAGTTCTTAAGTTCTTAAGTACCTAGTTCTTAAGGGTACGCCGTCCGTAAGTGACAAGTGTCATACGTTTTATTTGAAATGTCGTCGTCCATATTTATTTGATGCCGCGCGGCCATACTAATTTTGTATGGGGAATGTAATGTAAGAGGTACAATAATTTAGATAAACTATAAGAAATCTACTAAACGCCGCCACTCGTTTTCATGATTTTTGCCCAACTTTAAATGATATTGTACAAAAAACTATAGCGTGTTATGAATTTATGGTTCTGACAAATTGTAAACACGTTCCCTATGATACTAAATATATATTTTGTTCATTTAATACGATAGTATTTTCAATTATATTTACTTAACCGTAACTGCATTTTTGGCATTTTTTGGTCGGCGCACCCTTAAGTAGTTTGTTTGTGTGAATGATAGTGTGTGCATAGTTTGCTTCCTAATTAGTCTATTTTAGTTTATGCATGTCGTGGCAACCTCTAATTTAGACAGCGCCTTAGAATGTAACTCATTATCGGTTGTTTTATAAATGTACATGGTGTTTGTTTTGTTGGTTGTCCTTAAATAAATAAATACATATTACAATTATTGCCCTATGGAAGCGGCGGCGGGCTGACGCAGAATCTCGAGCCTCTTCTGTTTCCTTCCTTGCGTGTCTTCTTAAATTCAACTACGTTCATACGCAGAACGCAATGGCTGCCAGTAGGCTCGCCCAACCAAGTAGTCCCGATCACTACAATACCTACAGTTCTCTTGTTTAAAACATTCTGTGCAAGGAATGGACATTAAAATACTAGAGAAAATTAATTACGGGTGATTGACCGCTCAGTCCTATTTACGCTTACCATAATTTTGATCATTGTCATTGTTTATAATATAATCCCTATCTTATCCGCTTTAATTTTTTTACCATCAAATGAGAAGAAGGCCAAGTGTTTTCCTTTTCGAAAACAAAAAACAAAGGAATTGCTATTAGGAAGAAAGTTGAAGTGGGCAAAAAAAATGGTCGCGTATCTGTGCGGTGCATAGGAGTGCCCTCCAATGCACGCTCAAGTTGTGGAATAAGCTCTCTGCTGTGGTATTCTCAATGGTTAAGCAAAAGAGTACACCATGGAGCTTCTCAAAAAGGTCATACTCGTAGAAAGACTTTTAAAGGGGCCGGCAATGCGTAAGTGATACTTCGGCCTCTGGTATAACAAACGCCCATGAACTACGGTATTTTACAATCGGATGGTATATAAATAAAAAAAAATAATTAAGCCCAAACACCATGTAATTGCTGTAAATCGTTGAGGAGTTCCCTCGACTGTCTTTCGGTTCCATCATCAGATCGACTCCAGACCTTCATTAAGTGTAGTGCTTTAAAATACTTAATGAAAACATTAACAAATGCACTAGTCGCATCTACAATTTTCGAAAGTTCCCCTCGATTTCTCTAGGGTGCCATCATCAGATCCTGCTTTCCTTATCATGGTACCACTCTTGGGATATCTTCTTTCCAACAAAAAAAGAATCATCAAAATCGGTTCATAAACGAGTAAGTTATCCGCGAACACACATAAAAATATATATATATACGAGTCAAATTGAGTAACCTCCTCCTTTTTTGAAGTCGGTTAATGAAGACGATTACCTACTTAAAGTTGAAACTCAACATAATTGACGTAGTAGTAAGCATAGCCGCCGTTCACGAGTAATTAAGCTCATCGGTTGGGTAAAGTCAATTCGCTAATTTGAACAAGATGGATGTTATGAAATCCTGCAGACGTAAGGCTCCGCGCTAATAAGCCACCGACTACACACTACCACTAATACTTCAGCCATCGGTGGTTTACGCGCTACGTCCTTTGGTACCGCACAAACGAAGGAGGTCGGTTGCCGCCACGAGTGGTCGGTTACCGCCACAAGTGCTCGGTGACTGCTACAATTCGTAACACTCTTTCTGCGCATCGGAGGTGGTCGGTGGCCGTCACGAGTGGTTGGTTACCGCCACAAGTGTTCAGTGGCTGCTACAATTTGTATCACTCTTTCTACACATCAAAGGTCACTGGCCGCTACGAGTGGTCGGTGACAGCCACAAGATATAACACTCTTTATGCCCGGTGCCCGGTGTTCGCCGCACGTGGACACTGGCTGCCATAATTTTTCACACCCGAAGCTGGTCGGTGGCCGCCACAACTTGTAACAATCTTTCTACGCATCGAAGGTGGTGGCCGCCACAATTGGTCGTTAGACGCCACAATTTGTAACGCCCTCTCTGCGCAAACGGAGGTGGTCGGTCCGCTACAATGTGTAACAGTCACGTTATAGCAAAGTCAGTTTTATTTCTAGCGAGTGGCATGTCGCCCACATTGAGTCGCGAGTAGCTCTCAGTACACGTGAGCAGCGAGTCCATACACAAGGTATAATCTATTTATATAAAACTAGCGGCCGCTCGCGGCGTCACCCGCGTGATTTCCGTTCCCGTGGGAATATCTGGATAAAACTATCTGTATGCCAAATTTCATCCAAATCCATCCATCCGTTGCAGCGTGATAAAGCAACAAATATACGAACATACATACACACACTCCCAGTGTGGTGCCGGGGATAAAGAATTGCACCACCCCATCTCTTCCTGTGGGTGTCGTAAAAGCCGCTTAAGGGACCATTCCAGAGGATGGGCAGCAGCATCTCTCTGAAGTTACCCTCAACCTACTGCGATCGCCAACCCGCCTGCCAAGCGTGGCGATTACGGCAAATACCCCTCATATCCTTGGGGGAGGCCTTTGTCCAGCAGTGGACGTCTTGGGCTGAGATGATGATGATGATATACCGAATGGTAGGTCTGACAATCGGTCGTAATCTATTTTTTATACCCCTAAGTGATAAGGGTTGTCCACCCCAAACATTTTTTTTTACAATTTAACTTTCCAATACAAAATGTTCCACGATTTGTTTGTTTTGTTGTCATAGAAACTGTCTAATTGGTACCGGGTCAGCTAGTAATGTATAAAATCATACTGATGGCTGTCGGTGGCTCATTTGCGTGGAGCCTTATTCATGTTCAATAAAATTAAGGCATTTTAGCTGTAATTGAAGTATTTACTTATTATACTATTATACATGGTACTTTTACTTTGTTAGCGACGACTGACTGTGATAATAAACCGCTCCTGTGGTATCCAGACCCAGAGCTTTGAGTTCGATTTTAATATTACCCTCTTGATTGGTGATAGAGCTAGATAATTTTGAATAATAATTTTCAAGTTTAATTCCATAAAATTGTTTCATCATTGTTATCATCAGCCTATACTAGTTCACTGCTGGACGTAGGCCTCTCCAAGTGCATGCCACTGAGCATGATCTGCGGCTACTCTCATCCAAATAATTGTTTACTATCTAATCACCATCAATCATCAATCATCACAACACCAGCTCATTTTATGTCGCCACTGCTGGGCCTCGAGCCTTCCCTATTGATGGACAGGGAGAATCTTATCATCATCTGATGATGATTGATGATGATGATGATGATGATAATTCATCATCATCATCATCATCGGCCTTAGTCCACTGCTGGACATAGGCCTCCCCTAATGAGCGCCATAGCGCCCTAATAAAATCAATAAATAATCTTATAATTAGATCATAATATTTAAATGAAAATTAAAATGTGCCAATTAATTATGATTGTTAATTGACGCCTCTAAGTGCAGTAATTAGTCTAGTAAATTAAATATTACGACGGAACACAACATGTTTTGTTTGTTTGTTAAAGTCACTACAGTATTCGCACGTTATATTTTTTTATTTAATTACTATCACACTAATATTATAAATACGAAAGTTTGTGTGTATGTGAGTATATGTGTATATTTGTTCCTTCTTTACGCTGCAACGTAGGGATGAATTTGAATAGTTTTTATCCTAATATTCCCACGGGAATCACACTATAAATATACTAAAAACGACAATTTAATTTTCCAGTACAAAATGTTTTGTTTCTTTTGTTGTCATGAACACCAAAGAGAATTTAATCACTTGATGGAAACTGTCAAAGCGGTACGAAGTCCGCCGGGTCCACTAATTTATAATAAAAAGCATTGTTAGAAAATTAAGATTTTATTTCAACAAAACACTTTTCACGTTTATCACGTTTGAAGTGTACTTGTAGTTTACTATAGGCTGAATCTTATTCTGGGTGTCAAGTGCGAGATTTCTAAATCATTCAATCACGTTAACGAAACGAGAATTTGTTTTACACTGAAGCAGCGCCTTATTAGTGCCTAGCGCGAATATTATTCACCGTTCGGTCATGTTAACGAGAACAAGAACTTGTATGGAAAAAAATTAAGCGCTCCTTCAATACCATGCGAATTCTCGTATCGTTAACTTGATCGAATGGCAAATCAAACTCGAACTAGACACCCTTGGCGACAAACGAGGAGAGCCAGAATTTAGCTACAGAAATACTCGTTTTCGTGTTAAATTAAACTAGTCTAGGCACAGACACAATAAAGTAAGTAATCATTTATTCAGTGCTTCCAATACATAAACATTACAATAGGTTTCTTATATAACTTTTTAAACTATCATGGTCACTTACGTTAGAATAAATATTATTAACGGGATTATTACCATGTTTATTGTCGTGTTTGAGTATCCGATATTTCCGATATTTGTTTGAGTATTGAGCGCAAAAAACGACTAAGGAAAAGGGTAGATCGTTTTGTCTGCTCATAATCACCCCACCCGCAATAACTTTAGTACATCCGTGATCATGGCGCATGCAACTGTGCCGAAATATCGGATACTCAAACACGACAATAAACATGGTAATAATCCCGTTAATAATATTTATTCTAAGGTTTCTTATATCTAAGGTATATTGAGAGACAACTAAAAGGGCTCACCAGCTCTGCTCATGTTGTAACTTATAATGTATAAAAGCGGATAAAGGTCCCAAAAAGGGAAACAAAACAATGTCTGAATACCAGTTGCTAAAAATCGTATCTAACGCAACAAAGACCACCATAATGAAACAGCGTTCGCGGTTATAGGTGTACCAGGAAATGGGCCATTTCCGAAGAAGCCCTAAAGACGTTTGAGGAGGTAAGCGGGAAATCCGAGCGAACTATTGTCGAAGAAAACAGTCCCGGTATCGTTTTACAGTTTTCAAAACGATTTTTGTGGCATTAGTCTCATTTTTTGTGTACATGTCTTTTAGATTGTGTTATTGCAACTCGTATTATAATATTTATATACCTGAACCTTGTAAAAATAAGAGGAAATTAGCTTTTATTATTGTTTTGATTTTATCTTTAAACATAATGACTTGTCCTGACTGACTGAGTCATCATCGCCGAGCCTAATTAAATAAAATTTGGACTGTGGGTTAATTGAGTGACGTAACCAGCCATTAAGAAAGGATTTTACGAAAATCACATCCTAAGGGGATCACATAGGGAGTGAAAGTTTGTATGAAAGTCCGTCAGTTTTGAAGTAAAATACATGAAAATTGGTATTTGGGTTCTTGAAAAGAATTAAAGAATGACATGTCTCAGGAATTTTGTTTATTTTTCTTTAAAGGAGTAAAAAAGGGAAAAAGGTTTTTTTGGGAAAATCGTTATTTTTAAAGATTTTTCAATAAAAATAAAGAATGACGTATTGAGGCATTTTTCGAAAAACCTCCCCTAGAGAGGTGAAATAAGGATTGAAAGTTTGTATGGAAATCTGTCATCGGTATTTGGCCTGGTTAGAAATTACGAAGAGTTTCAAGATTTTTGGAAAAGGATCCCTTAACTAGGGGATGACACTTTGTACAGGAGGTTTCAGAACGGACCAACACAAGACAATACAGAGTGATCTTTATTACGCAGTTTTGTGTTACACTTTTTACTAATTCTAGCTCGCATGGATGGGCTTTTTAATGATACAAAATGAAAAACTTAATGTTGAAATGACGTGGCATGTTTAGTTGTCTAACCCTTATTATTTATACCCTTATGATATTCTTAAATAAGAGCCACAGCCCACGTGAGCAAAGCCGCGAACAAAAAGCTAGTTAGTAAATAAAATAGTAAAAGTGTTTTTGAATACACTCTTTGCAGGTCATGAGTGCGTGCGATTTGGAATATCGTCCGTAAACTTGAAATGAATAATTGTTCGTGAATTTTCAGTCATCAGTGTGCAAATCAAGTAGTGGTAGAAACCTTCGACTTGACTTTGGAACCGAGTGAGATGGAGCACTTCTAATCGAATAACATAGTTTGAAAATATTTGTCAGCGATTCAAAAATCGCTCCGCTGTACCTTAGTGAGGTCACACTTGGTCAGTTTCAATATTCCCCATTTTAAAAGACTCGCAATAGCCTTCTTCTCGCAAAGATCTTTTTTGCTAATGAATGTATTTATTAAAGTCACACATTTTTTAAACACTTATTACCTACTAGCTGACCCGGCGGGCTTCGTACCGCTTTGACAGTTATTATGACAACAAAACAAACAAATTTATTTATTTATTTAGTTATTTAAACTTTAGTAACATAAATATTAGTGTAGTGATTTGGTTTGCAACACTTGTTTTACAACATAATTTTTGGAGAGAGATTGCTGATTGCCTCAGACGGCATTTTCAGCTTAACCGGGCTTGTTGAGTGGTGGCGAGAAACTTAAAGGGTTCCTCAAACTGTGTGAAACGAATCACCTTTGGAGGTTTTCTAGAGGGAACGGCATCACGCCCTTAAGTGCGTGTCTCCGTGCCCTACTAGATTCTCCAAAGGGTTCGGATCGGATCGGGGAGTTTTATAATTAAAACATTGTAATAATTTATTTAGATATAAAGTATAGCATAGTTACTGTACGACCTTCTATATGCAAACACCACATGTAAGTACTATAAGAATGACGATTGAGTAAATTATATGAAATTAAATGTATGTACTGTCAAATTTAATTAATTTAAAAACTGACGTAATCGCTGAATTTTGTCACTGCTTTTTAATTTTTGAGTGCTAATAGCGGCACAGTGCACCATCTATCCAACGGTCCTTGCAGTTCGAGTGGGCATTTAATTTTTTCACTGTAGGTATTTTATAAATTTTATAAATATTTCCTCAATCAATTTTGAACTTTGTGACTAAAACATATGGTTGAAAAAGTTATAAAGAAATTTGACAGTTTTGTATAGGTTGTAATGTGCAGACGTCTATACATAGTACCAAACTTCAACCGTAAACACAAGACTCGAGCGCTTGTACTAATTCGTGCATTCATCAAATATTCAGCAAATGTGTGTAATTTAAATTTCGTTTGTGAGTAGATAGCTAAGTGTATGATTTAATTTTAATGTGACCTTCTAAGTTAGTCTAGAAATTATTTCGGTTTAAATCACCTTTGTGTTTGTTAATGAAGTTAAGTCATAGAGTCTAAAATTCATTAACACTGCCAACAACTAGTGTTGTATTTATGATTTAATTAATCATGAATGAAAAAAATTGTAAGCAATTTGCAAATTCACACTAAAGTCTAATACACCATAGAGACAGTTAAAAATTAATCACTTTCTCAATAAGCCGGTTTACATATCTGCTTTTTCTTAACTCTGCAACCACACTAGCTACATATTAAAAAAGTATTAGCAGACAAAGAACAAAGAACAACAAACAACCCGGCAAAAACTGAGAGACACAACTATCAACGTTGGCTGTTACATCAGAATTTACCTCCATTTTCCGTCGGTTGCGAGTTTCGAAGTTGTTCCGCAACTTGCAGCTGGCAACAATGACTGACTTTGAGCCTCCTTCCGCTACCGTTTTCTGCGTAACCGTTATTAGACTGACGCTCGTAGCTTCCACGAGTATACGCCTGAGGAGTTTTGTGCATGCAAAAATTAACGCTTAAGTGCATTGCGCTTGATCGTCGTTTGTTTAAAGTGTAGTAAAGTAATTAGCCTGTGTACAGTCCCACTGCTGTGTAAGGGTTAATCGCCATGCTTGTCAAACGCGGGTTAGTGATCAAAAACCAGGGCTATCCATTTACAGGAAACAATTTGAAACATCTTGCCCGTCCTGGGAATTTAAGCCAAGACCTACCACCACTCCCTGCCGCTTTCCGCCGCTCCCCGTTGCTCCCCGCCACTCCTCACCGCTACCCGCCGCTCCACGATACTCCTCACCGCTCCCCGGTGATCCTCACCATCCTGCTGCAGCCGCTGCTATCCAGTTTTTAGACTTTAAGTTCCCATAAGTTTTTTTACTACCAACCAACAGATTTCGACAAAAAACGAACATTATCTTTTCGCTATGAAATTTTTAACATCTTTTCCTACAGATGAAATTGTCTACCAGCAGAAATTTTCCTTCCTTCCTATAATATGGGGTCAAACGAGGTGAGTTGACTGATACTGCGTTGTTTTCACGGTGCACCAGTTTTGTTCGAATGTGGACTCCATTTCCATTTAACATCAAGTGGAGTGGAGTCATTTGCCGCGCTAACTATTAAAAAATATAGAATTTCACACTATTTTGTATACCTAGTGTGTGTCATTATACAGGCGACTTTATTACTCACGAGTGTATTTGTAAGAAGTATTAACTGAATTGTAGTCGCACCCTCTCATATTGAGCGTACACAGAGCCGCTAAGCACCGCCACAGGGATATTACGCAGTTGATAATCATAACGAATGTCTTAAAGGAATTACTCAATTAGCAGACGTAGGCTTTGTCAACCCAAGCCTCACTTCGTAACGAGCCTTTTGCGCCACTGAGACTTGGTGATATAGGTACGCGTTTTATACTTTACCGCCTAAGGCTTCTTCCTTAAGATGCCGGATTTGTTGTAGTTATGGATGAGTAATTATGGCATTATGTCCCATAAGGATTTTGTGCCAGAACGGGCGCACAGGTAATTTTGTGGGGCTTGTCTCGGGTAAGAGCTTTTAATTAAGGAATCTGACTGCAATATTGTCTGAATAGGGAATTTGCATCGCTCATTTATACGTAATAAGAAGCTTGATGACGAAGTGGCTTGCACGTTCTGATCTTGCAATTTAGGGAAACTTCGCAATGTCGGGTCAATGAATGGGTGTGCAAATTAAAATGTCTTTAGCTCTTTCTTGCTTTGGAAGGTACGATAAACAACTACGGGTTACTAATGGCAATCATTTAAACACACCCAAATTGAGCCAGCGTAATAAGCAAGGCTTCGCTTAACTAATAAAATGCATATTGCAAAAGAATTTACCGAAACCGTACATCAACTTCCGCCATAAAAGTATTCAAAACTCCAAACCAGTAACTCAACAAAACGTAAACGCAGCCTTGCCGTAAAACGCACTACACACTACATAGGCGGTATTTCAGTAGCGAGGCACTAATATGCTGGCAAGTCAGAAAATAAACTAGCAGTAACAAAGTTTCTAAAGTTGATCCTTGCGAGCGCCACAAATCAAGGAGTTGGGGACGTTACTTTAAAATACGTTGCCCGATCGAGTCGCAGTCGGCACACATGTTCGAAGTTCGCGCTTCTGCGGCAAAGTAGTAAAGTCGTGCTGATCTTATTGAAGAAAAAAGGTAGAAACCCTTTGTTTTAAGTAGATGTAAAGTTCTTGACATGTACAGACTGTGGTTTTAAGAAGATGTAAAACTTTAATATAGACATACTTTTTGAAAGGCAGTGAATCAGGCTGGCACATGAGAGTCAGTCGTCAACAGTTGGCACATGGTTGGCACACATGTTTGAAGTTCGCGCTTTTGCAGCGAATCTATACTAATATTATAAAGCTGAAGAGTTTGTTTGTTTGGTTGGTTGAACGCGCTAACCTCAGGAACTACTGGTTCGAATTGAAAAAATATTTTTGTGTTGAATAGTCCATTTATTGAGAAAGACTATAGGCTATATTACATCACGCTATGACTAATAGAACGCGGGTGAAGCTGCGGGGCACAGCTTTATTAGTAAAGTCGTGCTTATCATATTGAAGAAAGAAGACAGAATTCAATTGTTTGAAGTATATTGTTATGTAAGTGATGTTATTGAGGAAAAACGGTAGGTCCAATTGTGGTTTTAGTAGATGTAAAACTTTAACTTAAGTATACATACTTTTTTGGAGGTTGTGAATCATGACAGTCGGCACACATTTTTGAAGTTCGCGCTTCTGCGGCAAATTTGTAGTAAAGTCGTGCTGATCTTATTGAAGAAAAAAGGCAGAATTCAATTGTTTAAAGTATATGTTATGTGATGTTATTGAGGAAAATCGGTAGGTCCAACTGTGGTCTAAAGTAGATGTAAAACTTTAACAAAGACATACTTTTTGGAAGGCAATGTATCGAGCTGGTACAGGACAGTCGTCGACAGTTGGCACACATGTATGAAGTTCGCGCTTCTGCGGCGAATTTGTAGTAAAGTCGTGCTGATCTCATCAAAGAAAAAAGGGACAAGACGTCGATGAAAAATTTTAAATATAAACATACTTTTTGAAAGTTAGTGGATCAGGCTGGCACACGAACGCAATCATGTGAAAAAGACGATGCCTCACTCACTCACTCACTCATCAGTGGGATTTAATAAAAAAATATTATTATTCCAATCACAGTGTAACCTTATTCAAATGCAAGAAATAAATTACATTTCATTAAAACAAAATAAGTCCGCCGTACGCGCTCCGGTTCTGATGAGATTCGACTGTAAGTCTACCGCAGAAAAAACCGATGAAAAAAACTGAAAAAAAAACTGCTGTGTACTAGTGATATTGAACTTCTATAAGGACACCAATGCTACCTTTCCCTTAAATTGAAAATCAAAATAACGTAAGCTTATATATAGCTTACCCCCACAGGAAACCAATTTTATGGGATAAGCTTTTCATCAAATTTAGGTGTCCATATTTTTACCTATGTAAACATTACCTTAGAAAATGAATGTGTTTCAGTATATAATATACCTACATACATACTCTCACGTTTCTCCCAAAAATTTGACATCGATATCACCAGTATTTAGTAAACTCGCCGTTATTGACCTCGACGCCACATTTATTTATTTTTCTGTGGTCTAGTGGCTAAGACCACCGGTTTTGACTCTGGGTCAAAACCGGTGGTGGTCCCGGGTTCGATTCCCAGCGGGGGGTGCATGTTTGTGTACTAGGTTTGGTTGATGGTAGGGCTTGTTTGTCCGCCTGGCTAGCTACCCCACCATCTTATCTAAACATGTCGCCATAACATCAATGTTTGTAGCATTGTTGTGTTCCGGCAGCTAGAGATAAGATAGCCAGTACCCTCACTAGTTGAGAATCCCGGGTGAAGTGCGCTTCCCTCATTGGCCTTATCATCATTTAATATCAGGTGAGATCAAGGCACTGTGCTTATAAAAAAAAAGAATAATCAAAGTGATAGGTTTCTAGCCGATCGCCTGATAAGCGAGCATCTTGGAACCCTTGTTCCTTAGTCAGCTCTTTCACATTCAAAGGATGCTAGGCAGCTGATAGGTACATTATTTTCACGTCCCATACCAGCATGGGATATATCAAAGTTATCGAACGAATACGCACAATCTTAGTCACGACTACCGTATCGGTCCAAATATTGTTGATATTTCCCGTTGATTGAAGCAAAGACTCCAAAGAATTTGTTTCGAGGATTACAAATAACAATACCAAAGTGAGTTTGTAATTTATTCCGACGACGCCGATAGAAACGTCTGCTACAAAATAAGAAGGTTCCAGCAGGCAAGCATAGTACACACGCCTGCACATCAACCTACCACAAACTGTCAAAATTCCTCAATAGACTTTGAACTTTTTTTTTTATTTATTAAGAGACTAACAGTTTTATCACAAAGAAAAAAATATATATAAAATTTCCTTAAATGTAAACCTATAGTCCCCTAAGTGAAATTAAGAAACAGCACAATACAAAAACAAAAATAAAAACAACACAAAAACAAAAACATACAACTTGTCACTTATGCCCTATGTCCTTTATGGTAACTTTATACCTAAAGAATATGGTTGAAAATGTATTGAAGAAATTTGACAGTTTTGGATAGGTTCACGTGCAGGCGTCTGTACGTATAATGCGCTCGAGCAACGCTCACATCGTCGCGTCGGTCGAATCACGAAGGGGCGTATTTGCATTAGCCCAAATTCACATGAGAGCAATTTAAAAAAAAAACAGCATTTATCTTTAAGTCACTTACTTAGTTCAATTCAATTAAATTAAATTTACTTATTTACATTTCTTGTGTACAAAAAGGTTTTACAAAGTAGGTATAGAGTGCTTACAAGAACCCTGTAAGGGCACAGCAAAATCTTATAAACTAATTTTTCATACAAAAATACAATTCAAAATAAATTAAATTTCTAAATACGTTATTGTTATGATGACATCTATTTATTTAGTTTTTTTTTTAATTTCCTTTAGTTTGATGGCTTCGTGCAATTAACACATTTAGCCAGTATCAAAGTAATTTTTCTTACAAGTAATACATAAATAAATAATATTTCCTTCCTGTATGATGATGATGAATGTTAATAGAAATGAGAAGTGAGAAATGATATACCCCCCAACCCCTCGAGTATCTGAGTAAAGATGTGGGCCTTCACTGAGTCCTCGCGCAGACTTCTTGAGAGAATTTGTTATGTGACGTTGCACTGTTTTGTTTCATTTGCCAACACTCATGCACACTCACACTTAACGGTTAATAATCCACGATTATTTCACATTAATATTCGACATAACACAAGTTTTAGAAAATAATACAAAACCGCAGACATGACTCTTCACTTTCTTTAGTATTTTTTATGTCACCTAAAAGATAGGCACCATAGACCATAGACTATGTTGAGTCCGACCGCTGATTCCGTTTCCGTAAGAGGTTGTCTATGTGTGAACCAGCTTGCTTTATGAAGCTTACTTTCTGCATTATCCATAGATTGTGCGTCTGCCTTCCGTAATATTGATGGTAGAAATTCAAGTTTAATAATATTTGTTGGAAAACAATGTCTGTATTAGAATCACGTTCAATAGACGTCTCAATCAAAACAAGATGGAGTTAGAAATTATTTTGATCTTTTAATTCAAAAAGGATTTAATGATGACATCCTTAAATTCAAACTTATAAAATATTGTAATCGTTAACATTACACAAATAATTAATTTAGGTCTAACCGCCTCTGTGGTGTAGTGGCTAAGTCCACCGTGTTAAGATCCAGAGGTCCCGGGTTCGATTCCCAGCGGGGGGTACATGTTTGTGTACTCGGTTTGGTTGGTGGTAGGGCTTGTTTGTCCGCCTGGCTAGCTACCACCATCTTATCTAAATATGTCGCCATAACATCAATGTTTGTAGCATTGTTGTGTTCGGGCAGCTAAAGATAAGATAAGATAGCCAGTGCCTCACTAGTTGAGGTTCCCGGGTGAAGTGCGCTTCCATCATTGGCCTTTATCATCTCATAACATCAGGTGAGATCAAGGCACTGTGCTTACCCGTAAAATATATAATATAAAATTATATAGAATTGAGATATTGAAATATGACTTGGAAATATAAAATATGACCATTAACTTTCGTTTTGTTTTTTCAAAAGCACTAAAGAGCACAATCAAAGCAGTAAAAAAAATCAGTGCTTACGTCAGCCTTCCCGGTAGCATAATGGTAAGCCGCCCAGATTCCGGAAGACCTAAGTTCGATTCCTGGCTGGGTCAGGTAGACATTTAATTTTTTCACTATAATATTTTATAAATATTTATATTTTTTTAATTAATGTTTCTTATTTTACTCTCGGTTACAGCGCAGCGTTCGCACATAGACATTAATAAACTAGACTTCATATAAGTCTAAGCTTAATATAGGTATTTTTAATAACCTTACATTGTAAGTAAAAAAGGTTATGTTATGTGTTCTTATGAAAGTCATGTTAAAAATACACACCACGCACTGAGTTACTACGAAGACATTTTAAAAAAAATATGTAATCTAACTAGGCGGACTCAAACCAATCCCACCACCAACCGAACCGTGTACTCCCCCTTCCACTACACTGAGAGTGATCCCAAGCAGGATTATGTAAAGGCCTCTTTACATAAATACGTCAAATTTTAGGCAAGTTATGTGCGTAATGAAGGCTACAGGTAGGGTTGATGCTATGTAGAGGTCACAGTCAGGAATTTCAAGCGTTCGTCGAAATAAATTTGAGTTACCGTAACTTGTAGTGGTGCGTCGCCTTGGAAGAACGAATGTCAACAGACATATACATAGACATAGACACGAATACAACAACAATAACAAAAACACAAACCGTTGTGCGCCACAGCAGGAAATAGGACTCGACTCAGCATTATACGTCTCAGCCAAAGAGCAGTTACTCGCTGATTATTGCCGAGACCTTTCCTCAGTCGCAAAATTCTCCGACAATCAAGTCCACTATGCAATAATCATTATCCATTCCATCATTTATGTAGTTCATACTTACTATTTTATGAAGCCGACATTATTCATCATCATTATTAAAATAAAACAGGAAATTACTTATTTCTTTATTCATAACTAGCGGCCGCTCGCGGTTTCACCCGCGTGGTTCCCGTTCCCGTGGGAATATCGGGATAAAAAGTATCCTATGTGTTAATCTAAGTTATAAACTATCTGTATGCCGAATTTCATCCAAATCCATTCAGTAGTTTTTACGTGAAAGAGTAACAAACATCCATCCATACTTACAAACTTTCGCGTTTATAATTTAATGATTAATTAATCAGGTTAGATGGCATGCTTTAGTATTATACTTATACCCATAAGTAAAATACTAAAGCATACCATGCCATTACATACCAGACCATGTGCAAAAACCTTTTGTTAGCTCATGCGGATTTAATTCTAAAATGAGACGAAGCTTTATAATTTTTGTCAGGATTTGTTACTACGATTTGTGTGTATTTATTGACTTGAGCGATGTTTACAACAACACGAAGCCTACATAAGCATTATTTTAGCAACAGAGTGGTTAATGCCTGAAATAAACTGCTCAATGAATCTACAACAGCATACAATGTCGATCAGTTTAAAAAATAGACTGGCCCCATACTACAACAAAATAAATTGAAAACAAAAACTATCAGTTGTTCCAAATGATTGCACGTTTACCTATAATAATAATAATATTAGACGATAGATGATGATGTAGATTTGACTGCCTCGGTGAACTGGCTACGTTTCGGTGACCTCTTTGGGGAAACTGAAGGTTTTGTATGTGCCATTGAAGATGAAGTTATCAAGACGAATAACTACCGGAAATATATTATGAGGGACGGTACGGTCGACATCTGTCGGGCATGCCGCCGTCCAGGAGAATCACTCCGACATAATTATTTCTGGTTGTTCTCATCTTGCTAACGGAGAGTGTTTGCACAGACACAACCAAGTAGCCAGAATAATTCACCAGCAGCTTGCTCTTGGATATGGCCTTGTTGAATCGGAGGTGCCGTACTATAAGTACGCACCTGCGCCAGTACTCGAAAATGGTCATGCAACGCTCTACTGGGATCGCTCTATCATTACGGACAGGACTATTGTCGCCAATAAGCCTGATATCGTGATGGTCGACCGATCCCAGTGCCGGGCAATACTGGTTGATATCACCATACCTCATGATGAGAACCTCGTGAAAGCCGAGAAGGACAAGCTCAGTAAGTACATTGACTTGGCTCACGAGGTTACCGCCATGTGGGATGTGGATTCAACCATTATTGTACCGATAGTCGTTTCGACAAACGGTCTTTTAGCCAAGAGCCTCGATCAACACCTAGAGAGGCTCTCGCTGAAAGGTTCGGTCAAGGGTCAGATGCAAAAGGCAGTACTCCTTGACACGGCACGTATAGTCAGGAGGTTCCTCACTCTGCAGCCCTGACCACCGGTAGTTTGGGCCCTGCCTCGCTGCTGGCGGTACTCTAGGATTAGGTTTTTATAATGTTTTATCGTTTTTATATTAAAATATTGTAAAAATCTAGTTTTAAGGAAAAAAATAAATAAAGAGTATAATAATAGTAATGAATAAACAAAAATAATAAGAATATGTATATATCATTTTATATATGTATATGTGTATAGGTATGTACGGATATGCATTATAATTAGTTTAAGTACCCATTTATTTATTTATATTCAGGGTATTTATTTATGTTATGGTCGACAATTGGTCCCGCAGACTTTCTTTTCCAACTACGGCTAGGGTTGGCTGGAAGAGATCTCTTTTAGAGATAAGCTCACCCTTGTATATGTTTTTTGTAATGTAATTTAGACTGTAATTTTAATGTGCAATAAAGGATTTAATAAAGTTTTTACTTTGAGAAACGCTGGCTTAAGAAGCCTGTGCGTTCCATAGCCAATTAGCAGCAATTCCATAACTTCTTGGTTCAAGCGAAACTTTTTAACAGTCTCCTTGCGGCTTAACACCGGCAGTTTCAAGTTTAGCGTTGCAAAACATTTATTTTTTATTACCTACGAGCGTGCAAATACAAGTTGCGTGGCCGCTATGACTTGGAAAGCAAGGACAAACACTCTATTCTATAGGAAATCTAGAACACAAATGACCAACTTTCTTTTCTAACACATTACGGGAAAGCGCTTAAAGTTTTTTATACAGAAATGTAGGCAAATGACTTTGTTTTAAATGGTGTTGAGCAAAAGCGGAGTCCAGATGCAAAGATAGCTAGTTTTTTTATTTTGTTTTAATTCCAAATGTGTAAGCATTTTGGCTTTCATTTTATTTTATCCTGATGTTAAGAACCCATTGCTGGGTCACTGGTCACAGCGAAAATGAGGTGTTGGTCGTCTCACAGTTAATTTATATCTTGCTACCATATTTTTTTATCGAAAGCGTTTCATTTTACGGGGATCGAGCTTACTCTGTGAGTTTTGCTTTTGCAGGGTGGTGTTGCAATTGGGATTTAATAACCTGGATGTTGGCAGACAATTAAGAAAGCTGGCTTAATATGGTAATTAAAAAGGTTTTAAAATGTTTAACTTAGCGTATTATTTAAATAATGAATTGTTATTCTATAGCGACTATTTTGGGATTCAACGTATCTTATTTAAAAGAAAATTATTCAACAACCTAGATATTTTGAAATGTATAAAAGTAAATAGCAATTTAATTACGATTATATTATTTAGATTGTATTGATTTTAAGTCTATAGGCTCAAATCTAAATTGACCTATTCCTTTCTAATACCACAAACTAATACCAATGGTATTTGTTTATTATCGTTATTATTTTTTTATTCTTAAAGAATACCACTCATAAACTAATCCCAAAACAAATGAAATGGTATGAGATACAGTCAGTAGTAAAAATGCTTTTAAATGTGTTTTTAAGTAATATTTATTTAATCAAAATCAGTCTTATCATTATAAATCAAATCTATGTGCAACGTTTGAAAAATATCACAAACAATCAACGATTACTATTAATAAATATTTACTTACTAAAAATTATAAATACATATTACAAAAAATCAACTTTAGCAGCAAAAATATTGGAAAACGTTAAAAAAATTGTAAAACCATTATAAAATGTCAGACAATCAGTATACAAAGAGAATCAAAAAGAGAAACATCTAAGTCAACAAATTTGAAAGTATTAGATACAATCTGGGCGGTACCTATTTAGCAATTTGTCAATGCTAATGATCCTAAGTTCGTTGTCCGAAATTATCCATTTCGCTCTTTCTTTTCGCAATGAATTTATTTCAACATCTCCGGCGATCTAATCGTCCGAGATTCCTTTCCTTTATTCCCGAGAAAACTTTTAAACGGCACCTCACCCTTTTTTCTTTATAAAATACTTTAGTTAATATATACTTTAATCTAATAACAAAGCTTTTTGGATCTTCACAAATTTATGTCCTAAAGGGGAAACTTTAGGTTTCTTTTTTCCTTAAATCCCTTTTTATACTTAAATAAGGGGCTCGTTGTGGTGGCAAGGCATTATTGTCCCGCTAACAATGTACCCTCGAAACACAATATTTCGTCATGCTTTTCGGTGTATGCCAACCGTCCTGTATACAGATGAGCAATTGTTAGTATTGGAAATGTCTAGAGACGTATCATAAACATCTTTTAAGTTCAAGTTGTTGGTAAACAAATCGAGGGAATAGTCGACAGCAAATAATGATGGTTGTTACTCGGGTTGAGTGCGAAAATCGTAGTCAATCTCCACAGTAATGATTGTTATCTATTTATATAAGATTGCCAACATAATTTACAATATAATCACAATACTAGTGGTCGCCTAGCGGTCGAAATTCGACCGTAATTTTTGTAAAAAGCTGTTTACTAAACAATATTTAATTATGGCTGCACGGATTGTATCCTAAGCAATGGAAAATAAAAAAATACAATGTGAGTTTGGATTGGCATTGACAGATTTCGGCCGCTCCTCATCCATTATTGAAATATTTAAAAATTTATGAAACAATGTTTTTTTTTTAATTTAATGTATTTTATGCATAATTTTAAAAAAATATTGGCAATCAGCACTCCTTTTCTACAAAAACTTTAAGTGTGCGAAATTTCATACTCCTCTGTCCGCGCAATTTTCGTAAAAAGGGGTACAAAGTATTTGCTTCACGTATGATTATTGATTATATAGATAAGAAAAGTAATTGGCATGCACTAGAAGGTAAACAGAAATTTTATTGCAATCCCAATAAAAAATGTTTAAAAATCAAAATAGATAAAAGAAAACCTTTAACCTGTAACCTATATTTACCTTAAGTTTTACATGCCCACTGGATTTTATGTAATATTAAGTGTATAACAATAAAACAATGACGCAGACGATGACGTTTTGAGGCAATTTTTTGCTTTATAGTTAGTAGTATATTAGAATTTATAGTTTTTTATTGTTATTGTCTTTGTTTGTAAATAAAGATATAAACCAATAAGCTTTAGGTTCTAGATTCAAGGTTCAGCAACAATATTCAATAATAACTTGTGTCAAAGTTAAGCTAGTGAGTCTCCCAAAAAATCGAGATTTACGTGCTTTCGTGAGAGCATAATATAAAAGCAACTTGGGCTATGGACAGTAGAGTCCCAATCCGGTCCGAACCCTTCGGAGAATCTAGTTGGCCACGAGGAACCTCCGAAGGTGATTCGTTTCACACGGCTTGAGGCACCCTTTAAGTTTCTCGCCACCCCCAAAAAAGCCCGGTGAAGTTGAAAATGCCGTTTGAGGTAATCAGCAAACTCTTTCCAAAAAAAAGGACAGAGAGCGTTTCCCACGTTGGTCCTCCTGAAGCGGGCATGTAATAGGGCACGAGGATTTAGGAGCAATCTTGACGGGACGTTAATTGAAAATTTGTTCAGTAGAATAGGAGAATCAACAGTGCCATTCAATTTGTTATTAAAGGAAGAATCATCCAGATCGGTTCACCCAGTCGAAAGTTCAGAGGTAACAAACTTAAAAAAAAACAGTCGAATTCAGAACCTCCTTCTTTTTTTAAAGTAGGAAAATAGACTTATATTGCGTTTTTCCCATCCGTGAAGCTATGTCCTAATAATATTATAAACGCGAAAGTTGGTAAGTATCGATGGATGTTTGTTACTCTTTCACGTAAAAACTACTTAATGGATTTGGATGAACTTCGGCATACAGATAGTTTATAAGCTGGATTAACGCACAAGATACTTTTTATTTCGATATTCCCACGTGAAAGGGAACCATGCGGGTGAAACTGCGAGCGGCCGCTAGTTTACAAATATTTTTAATATTTTAATTTTTGCGTTTAAATGCTAGGTATATTTATGTAGATACAAGATAAAAAATTTACTAGAAAAAATCAATTAGTCTCAGGAAGTTCGAGTGATAATCGGTCAGATTCAGCGGTCAGATGGATCGGTAATCCAAGGGGCCTGGGTTCGATTCCCACGGAGCTTCCTAATACATTTATGTTAGATATGGTTCACGCCAATTGTCTAACGGAACTATGAGGATTGAACCATGATGTCTCCCATTCAACTTGATCGCCTTTCGTTATAATGGAGATTTTTATATATATATTAACTGATAAGCACAGTGCCTTGATCTCACCTGATGTTAAGTGATGATAAGGCCAATGTTGGAAGCGCACTTTACCTGGGATCCTCAACTAGTGAAGCACTGGCTATCTTATCTCTAGCAGCCGGGACACAACAATGCTACAAACATTGATGTTATGGTTACATAAATAAGATAGTGGTAGCTAGCCAGGCGGGCAAACAAGCCCTACCACCAACCAAACCGAGTACACAAACATGTACTCCCCGCTGGAAATCGAACCCGGGACCTCTGGGTCTAAACCGGTGGTCTTAGCCACTAAACCAACAATGCTAACAATGCTAACCAGCTAGCTACTACGTAAACTACAACTAGATGCCATCCATGTTATCCAAATGTAACTAATGGTGGCGAAATATGATAGCGATCACGTGCTTTTTCGATTTGAATAGCCCCATAATGATTACCTGGGAGCATTAACTTCGTGGGTCATTATACTAAATTGATGTTTTGCCAGAATATCAGGGGCAACTTGTTTTGCAAGATCAAAAGGAAAAATGTTTCCCCCATTTTTCACGGTGGCGAATATAATTTGATTTCCGTGGAGGGATGTCGGCAGTTGATTTTAAATTTAACTTTTCTGAACTTGGGAAACTGAAATGGATTTTTTATGTACCAACTCCCAACATTAACTGTTTATTTTTGTGGGAATTTACTCCGCTTATTAAGTAGGACAAGGTTTCTGCTCAGATTTCAGCCTGGCATTTGTTAGTTAAACAACGTTGGAACTGAACAAATTAATTTTTCTGGATTTCATTTTCTTTATTTTTTAAATACGCAAGTAAGTAACAGGCAATCTTAGATTATTATGTTATTGTACTGTATGAAAATGATACTGCTTATAGTATGTGCAATAAATAAACAAAAATACACAGAATTGATTTAAATTGTTTAGTTACAAAATTCACATATACGTATTTAGTTGGACTGGGAAAATAGAACAAAAAGGTCTGTGCGTTACTTTTTTATTAATTAATATAATATTATTATACTGAAAATCATCAATTTGTTTAATAATATACTGTATTCCCAAATGGGAGAATCAAATTTACCCGATAATAATATGGTTTTCATAAAAAATATGAGTAAATTTTATGTTGTCTAATTAATTTATTGTCAGATTTACTCCTTCATTAATCATCTCATCATCATCAACTCCTTCATTAGCTTATGACAATTTAAAAATTATAATTTGTATCTTTATAGTACTCGTATATCTTTTTATGCCTTAATAGTACTAAATTTATTTTATTAAATAATGCTTGTATTTGTTATTCTCATTTTTACTAAATTTCGTTGATATTTTGGTTCCTGTTACATGTCTGTTATGATTACTAATTGACGACACAAAAAGATAAAAGCTACAAAAATTATAATAATTATTGTGTTTTTCAGGATTAAAATACTTCAATTAAACGCGTTAACATCAGGAAAAACCACCAAACAGAAGAAGTTATCCGACCGCTAAATATTACAACACCAATCCCGGGCCGAACGCGGGATTAACACAACTTCAAGTAATACCCGGACTAGTGGCCAAATAATAATGGCATTGTACAATCGCTCTTTGTGGATCCGTAATCCAGATGATCACAATATCGGGCTGTGTGCCCTCGATATTCCGTGCGACCGGACGCAGATTGTCGATGACGCGACGACGTAATCCCACAAAATAAAAAGACTACAGGAGGTAGGCTTAATAGAACCTTTTGAAAAAAAAATATATACAACATTAAGTCGGAACGGAGGTAAAGTATAAATGATAGTGAATAACTTTTGTCTAAGAACTTTTCCTTAAAAATGGATAATTTTAGATTAACAGCTTTTTAAAATTTCATAAGAAATTACGCTTTGGTAGCCCTG
This sequence comes from Eudonia lacustrata, assembly GCA_947562085.1. NCBI lineage: Eukaryota > Metazoa > Arthropoda > Insecta > Lepidoptera > Crambidae > Eudonia > Eudonia lacustrata. The sequence goes on from OX387318.1 coordinate 6,110,281, forward strand.
GCGGTCACAAAAAAAAACAATTTATAAGTTACAAAAACACAAATGTTGAAAAAATTTCCACGAGCAGGGTTTGAACCTGCACCCTTCTGACATACCGGGTCAGGTGCTCTTCCAATTGAGCTATCGTTGTTAACGTAGTTATCGTTGTTAATGACGGTAGTTGTTAACATTGAATGGGCGCCTTTGGCTTTCAAAGTAAAAAAAAGTAAATAGTGTTGAATAATTTCGGCGGGCTGGTTAGAACCACGATAGCTCAATTGGAAGAGCACCTGACCCGGTATGTCAGAAGGGTGCAGGTTCAAACCCAGCTCGTGGAAATTTTTTCAACATTTGTGTTTTTGTAATTTGTTCGCAACAAAATTTGCGTTAAAAATTATATAAACATTTATAAATAGCTTGCCTACTTCTTAACTGATCTTTAGTATTTGTAAAAATATTATGATCGGATTTTAATGACGGTAGTTGTTAACATTGAATGGGCGCCTTTGGCTTTCAAAGTAAAAAAAAGTAAATAGTGTTGAATAATTTCGGCGGGCTGGTTAGAACCACGATAGCTCAATTGGAAGAGCACCTGACCCGGTATGTCAGAAGGGTGCAGGTTCAAACACTGCTCGTGGAAATTTTTTCAACATTTGTGTTTTTGTAATTTGTTCGCAACAAAATTTGCGTTAAAAATTATATAAACATTTATTAATTTATAAGTTAATATTATTGGATACATTAGTCCAGTTAGGGATAGAAAACTCGACTCTTTACAATGCCCGTACGTTGACATTAGAGATAAACCTATTTGCTAAGAACCTACGTCAAAACCGTAGCCTACTAGATCTTTGTAAACCAATCAAATGTAAATAAAAATAATAAAAAAACAAAAAGTTATTCACTATCATGTATACTTTACCCTCCTTTCGGCTTAGTACCCCCGTTCCGACTAACGTTGTATAATCATAAATATAGTTTGCCTAATTCTTAAAAGATCTTTTAATATTTGTAAAAATATTAAGATCGGATGTTGATGACGTAGTTGTGACATTGAATAGGGCTCCTTTTGCTTACAGAGTAAGAGTAGATAGTGTTGATTAATTTCGGCGAGTTGGATTTAGCCACGACAGCATAGTTGGTAGTGCACCTGACCCGACATGTCATGGGGTGCGGGTTCGAATGCTGCTCGTGGAAATTTTTCAACAATTCCAAATTCAAAATCATTTATTCAGTTTAGACTACAAGTAGCTCTTGTGAATGTCACTATGCCATCGGTTCGTAAGTCTACTCTGGGCGGGAGACCTTGTACTGAGAAGAACCGGCAAAAACTTAGCAAAAATCAAGCTCTTTTCTTCCTTACAGCGTCAAAATAATTGAAAAATGCCCTATCATAAAAAGACAACATCACAAATAAACACACAAAATATAAAGGATAACCACAACATGTACATACATCAGGTAAAAGTTTCAATTTCCACAATGTCATACAGTACTCTAGTAACAGTCAGAAGAAGAAAGACAAAGTCAAACTATAGTGAATAATACTAAAAATAAGATAAGTAGGTATGCAAGAGCAGACCAGCCTCCACAGGCGGCACCCGTTCACGAGTATGACATATGAATCAGCCATCGCTTCGCTCAACCATATTTTAGGGAACGTAAACGGTATGTACGATGCTTACCTTCTGCAGTCTTCTAATTTTGCGACAATCTGAACAGAAGGACCAGTTGTGTTTGACACCGGCACAATGCGACCCTATATTGAAAATATGCGGTGACCTTTGAAGCTTGGATCGTCGAAAGCGGTTAACGGATTAGTCCTTTAAGGTCGCTTGTATTAATTGGAACAATAACGCTGTGTAGAGAGAAAGGGACAAAATTAAATTTATTGTTTTCTTAAATGTATTAAGAAAAAAGGTTGAAACGCTCTTTATCAGAAATCTTCAACTACTTATCTCAAACAAGCGAAAATTTTTATCCGTCAATAGTACAGATAAATAGAAAAGTGCCTTTGTCGACTTGACACCCATTTAAGTCAACAAAGCAATTCAATTTTTGTATGCCTTTTTTTTTGCGCAGGACCGATCGATGTGGCGATCCTTGGGAACCTATGCCTAGCGGTGGGCGTCATATGGCTGACGATGATGATGATGTTGATACCATTTATTTCCGAAAAGTAACGCCTGATTCCAAGAGTAACGCCTGATACCAATCATTAGATACCTGTTCAGTGTTGCTAGTTACCTACTTTACCTAGTGTAGGTGATAACATAACGACCGTTTTTCCCCAACAGCAGTAAGTACAGGTGTATAGAAAAGTGCTTTTGTCATTTTGACACCCATTTATGTCAACAATGCAAGAAGACTCCCCTTCACGCAAGTTATTTATCGCTTTCGCGACAATGCAGCTGAGTGGCAATCCCCATCTTACACGCCTCACCACGAGGTGTGTAAATAATGTAAAGCCCGGTAATGGTGTCGTTATCTTTGCTCATTTATTGGCTATTCAAGCATTTTATGCGCCACTTTGGCGGTTATTTTATTGAATGTTTACGTTGGTAATTGTACTGTTTGTTGAACACGTTGTGAAACGTTTGGATTGTTTTTGGATAATTTAGTGAATTAAAAGTTATTTGTTTAATGTTATTTTTGAAGTTCAAATTTTAAGACAGCTTCGTAAGGTTGACGGTGGAGACTTTGTACCTACAATTGTTTTCACACAGGGATTAAGGACTAACAACGGTCACGGAAGCGTTATATTTATAACTAGCAGCCCGCTCGCGACTTCGTCCACTTTAGTGAACACCCGTATCCTATAGAAATCTATGGCAGCGCAGCGCCACCTACCGGGTCCGATTGTATGCATGTTTTATACATATAAACCTTCCTCTTTAATCACTCTATCTATTAAAAAAACCGTATCAAAATCCGTTGCGTAGTTTTAAAGATCTAAGTATACATACATACATAGGGACAGACCAGACAGCGGGAAGCGACCTTGTTTTATACTATGTAGTGATAGTGATTATTGGTTTGTTTTAGCGTATTTGCCAATTCTTTATCGTTATTAGCCTTTGAACGTCCCACTGCTGGGCTAAGCTTCCACTCAAATAGTATGTACCTCCTTCTTTCTAACGTTTATTCCGTCTTGTGACGGGGACCGCTTATCCGCTTTCCTTTCTCCACTTTACCCTGTCATGGACATCCTATTCTTTCTACCCTTCTTCCCTCTTTATCATGTGATACACTCGCAAGCCACTGCACCATCGAAGTACGTTAAGGTTGACTTACACGTAGTCACTGACGCCCTAGTCGTGGAAGTCACTGGTATAATAAAGTAGCCGCCTCCACGGCCCGGTCTACCCGAGCCGAGGTCCGTGCCTTTAGAGGCGCCCTCGGGTGGTTCCGCTCCCCGATCCGATCCGAACCCTTCGGAGACTCTGGGAGGGCACGGGGACGCGCACTTTTAAGTGTGCGATGCTGTACCCTCTAGAAATCCTCCGAAGGTGATTCGTTTCAACACGGCTTGAGGTACCCTTTACGTACCTCGCCGCCCCTAAAACAAGCCCAGTGAAGCTGAAAATGCCCCTCGGCAATCAGCAGTCTCTCTCAAAAAAAAAAAAAAATACACTGTTCCAGCACTGACGGTTTACGCTGAACTGGCCTAAAAAAAGTGTTAAACATGGAGCCGGCAGCAGCGTCTGGATACGTGTAAATCAGCCTTTAAGTATAGTCAGATAATTTACCTCTGTGGGTATTTGTTGAAGTCAGCATATCCATGACATGCTTATTAGTCCGTTTAATCAATTCACGTACGTGGCACTCAGCTAGATGATTTGTAATGGACGACTGGAGTCCACGGGAAGCCTCTGTAGGGTTACCAGATAATCGGATTTATTTTACCATAATTTCCTGTTTCACTGAACTGCATTTGTTTTGTTTACAAGTAGAAATAAGGCTTATGGACGATGTGCAATTTGCGCTTTTATTAGGTTACTAGCAGCCGCTCGCGGTTTCACCCGCATGGTTCCCGTTCCCGTAGGAATATCGGGATAAAAACTATTCTTTGTGTTAATCCAGGTTATAAACTATCTGTATACCGAATTTCATCCAAATCCATTTAGTAGTTTTTACGTGAAAGAGTAACAAACATCCATCCATACTTACAAACTTTCGCGTTTATAATATTAATAGGATTGCTTGTATTGTTGGTTGTCCTTATAAAAAAATGTAACAAAACTAAGTCTCATCAGACTGGATATGCCACTGACACACCTCAAAATTAAGCCTATAGCTGTAAATGCATACTGCTGAATCATAATTGAGTAACGTATTTTTTTTTGTAAACGCCTTTATATTACTAGTACTCATTTTTAATTTTGTTACGTACTTATGTTTTTATGTCAACATCAATCAACCTGCACTTACACACACAAACACACCCTCACACACACACATTCAATTAAATTTTCTTAAAATATTCAAATGTTTTGATTTTTCCTTTTTTTTTATTAGATATACTGATTATGATTATTGTTTCTCGACTTTACCAATTGTGTTTTGTCTACAGGAAGGAACTGGCTTCCGTTTCACAAATGTACTTTTTAACAGTAGCCAGGGCAAAATGAATTTGTAAATTGGTGTTTCATCATCATCATCTCAGCCAAAAGACGTCCACTGCTGGACAAAGGCCTCCCCCAAGGATCTCCACAACGACGGTTTTGTGCTACTCGCATCCAGCGGCTTCCCGCGACCTTCACCAGATCGTCGGTCCACCTTGTTGGAGGCCTGCCCACCCTGCGCTTTCCGGTACGCGGTCGCCACTCCAGGACTATCCCGCCCCAGCGGCCATCAGTCCTACGAGCAATGTGCCCTGCCCACATTGCCCAATTGGTGTTTATTACAATAAAAACATTTTTTATTTTTATTTTATATAAAAGCTTTGCAGTTTTTTGTCTCCTTACTTCTCCACAGCTAAAGGAAGCCCTAAATTCCTAGTAAATTACAAAAGATATGTCCCGATTATGTCATAGTAACGTGTGCACCCTGACAAATTGCACTAAGCGCCTCCGGACAGGTCGCCTCGTGACGGGCCCTACGTGCTCGGTGTACGGCTAAATGGTGATTTAGGGCCACAATTCACTTGTCAAACCACCCCTCCGTTCATTTATTAAACATTAGATAAATCAATACGAGAAAACGTCTCGCTACTTCTCTTCTAAGACACTTCAATTATCAGTATAAAAGTACTATCATTTATGTGGTAGAATACAATATTTATTTATTGCGCTATCGTACACAAACATGACAATTTATATTACATTAAAAAGCACTCGAACATTCGCGCAAGCGCCCTGCGCCGCCTAAACGAAACAGCAGGAATACATTTTCACCGCGCCGGCTGTCATCCGTCTTACGAATTTTCGATCAGGCCACGTGTCCTGACGCGAATTTAATTTTTTTTACCCATTACAAAAAAAGTGTACAACGCCGCTAAAAAAGTTTTCACTTCAAAAATGTGTGTGGCGGCTAGTTGTATTCCATTTTATAGATTAAATAAAACTTTTATAAGACAGAGCTTTCTTCACTAGTGGACCCGGCGGATGGAAACTGTCAAAGCGGTACCGCTTTGACAGTTTCCATCAAGTGACTAAATTCTCTTTGGTTTCCATGACAACAAAAGAAACAAATCATTTTGTATTGGAAAATTAAATTGTTGTTTTTAGTATATTTATAGTGTGATTTCCGTGGGAATATCGGGATAAAAACTATCCTATGTGTTAATCCAGGTTCTAAACTATCTGTGTGCCGAATTTCATACAAATCCATCCATCCCTTGCAGCGTGAAGAAGGAAAAAATATACAAACATACACACAAACTTTGGCATTTATAATACAATTAGTAGGATTTAGTTTGGAGAGATAGAGTTTGTTGATTGCCTAAGCGGCATCTTTGAGGATTATTTGTTTATTTACTTATAAAAGCACAATAACACTGTTATTACTTGTGATTGATACAACTGGTATTAATCGTAATACCAGATGTATCAATCACAAGTAATAACAGTGTATATTTTATTTTTTTTCGGTTGAAACATACATAATAAATCGTTATTATGTATGTTTCAACCGAAAAAAAATAAAATATAGGTAACATTTTAAAAATGTAGTAATTCTTTTATCAACTATGTCAACTTAAACGTAAATAAAAAAAATAGATCGTTATAATTAACATCCAATAAGTAAACAAGACGTGAAAACGAACGATTTATGTTAAAATGGACTGCGTAGCGGTTGCCGAGGCAAATATTTGGCGGAGCATTTTGCTGAAGCGCTGTTTTTTGTCCAACTATACAATTGTTTGTCATGTTTCCGGAGGGGATATTTATGGCTCTACACAGCCATGACCGCCGAAACACAGTCGGAAACGATTCCAACGTAAATAAGGGCAAAAACGATAGTCTCCACAAAAAAATGTTGTGATAAAAAATATCTACTAGGTAGAACATTGAAATGCGAAGGAATTCGGTTATTACTTTATTGCTGATGAATTGAAGTTCATTCATTTTTTACATTATCAAACGACAAAAATAGTGGTTTGCTATGAGTGGATGTTAAACTGTTAAAAAAATAACAATAAATTCATATTTTAGGCAACAAAGTTACAAAAATAATAGGTCCCTAATTAAGTATATACCGTATAAACCAACAGATACATACCAATAAAGACATGTTTGTTAGTACCTATACTATTATCGTCGCTTTTCTGACGAAGGGACGTAACTGATAATTCTGACGTAACTGCGCTAAATTCAATAATATCACAGTAATTATGTATTTCAAATAACTAGAAAGATCTTAACTCAATTATTGTAGAATATTTACTTTATTTGATCGTTCTGCCACCGAAAATATTAAGTATAAATACGAAACAGCTTCTCCTGAATAATTTAGTAAATGTCAGATACGCCCCTTTGTCAGAAAAATGACGATATAACATAACTAGTAGTAAGTAGTAGTAGCAGTAAATAGCCTATAACTGTCCCACTGCACGCAAAGGCCTCCATCGTTGAAATCAAGTCATCACTACATCAGTATGTTGCACTTGACAGGTCGTAAAAATTGGTTGATCTTCTTCGGCGGCTTGAAGTAAGTGTTGATTGAAGCTCGCTTTAAGATATGTCCAATCTTGTCAGTGACACCTTTCATATATGGAAGTACAGCAGGTTGGCGCTCGACTGTGGTTGGTTTATTGCGTTTTCTGTGACAAAGCCGTGGTACTTTCAGTTTATTATCCTGTAGTACGTGCTTGACATGCTGAAGCTCAGCAGCCAGGTGTTGGGTGTCACAGATGCCGCGTGCTCTCTGAAACAAAGATTTCCCTACAGTAGCCAACTGTCTAGGATGGTGGTGAGAATCACCATTGAGATACCTATCTGTATGGGTTACTTTACGATACACAGTGTGACTCAAACTATGATCCGGATTCCTGATAATTAAAATATCCAAGAAAGCTAGCAGGCAAAAGGTAGCAGTATCCACAAAAGGTAGCCAGATGTTAGACAATGCTCTAATAGTACTGCATATTCATCAGGCATATCTTGTTCCGCTAGACGTTTTTTGGTAATTTCAATGCAATCCTGAACTGGTAAGCATGTAAATAAGGACTGCACATCAAGACTAACCATAGTTTCATTGTCAGCGAGATGTAGGTCTTTGATATCCTATAGTATCCGAGGATTTTGCACACTTAACTTTTTCAGGCAATACATTCCACAGACGGACAGCGTGAACCGAAAAGGATTTGTCAAGGAATTTTGTGGAATGCACTGGTATCGCCAAGTTCAGGCTCTCTGATGACCTCAAAACTCGAGAGTGCGTCTCATGAAGGAATTGGAAACGTTCCTTAAGATAAGGCGGTGAGAGAGGATGAAACAAAATATTGTAAAGAAGGGAAACAATGTGTGCATTCCGGCGAAGGCGAATAGGCAACCACTTGATCTTAGCACGGAATTCAGATACGCGATCATATTTACGTAATCCAAATATAAATCTTATACTAAAATTTTGAAGACGCTCAAGTTTATTCAGTTGCTCCTCAGTAAGATCGATCACGATTCTATAAATAAATATTTAAATAAAAAAGTGTTATAAAAGAAAAAAAATACATATTTTATTGTATTGTCTTTCTTAATGTGATGTGCGTTTTTTACGTATAACCGATAACCGATTACCGTTATTGGTTGTTTGTATTGGTTCAGGCAAGGACTATGCTTCAGGCTATAAGTCTAACTACGGGGGCTGAACCAAGATTTGTAGCATTCAACACGAGCACCATATCGGCTACCAACGCTTTGCTCTAGAAGCTGCTCTAGGACATATTGTGTTTTGTTTTCTATTTTATTGTATCTATTATTATATTATTCTATTATATTATATTATATTATATTATATTATATTATATTATTCTATTATGCTCTTCCGGCGACTGTGTTTCCCGACACATATGACTTGGGTCTATTCAAGATCAGAGTGAATGGGCACCTTATGGGTGAGCGCGGTCCATCTTAGACCACATCTACACTTTCCATCAGGTGAGATAGTGGTCAAGCGCAAACCTATTGGATTAAAAAAAAATCTATTTAATTTTTTCTATTTTATTATGACTTTGCCATTATCTCATTAATAACAGTCTCGGTAGCCCATTTAGAAATTAGCTTCCTATAGAACGGATTCACGAGAGTACTCTTACAAATCTATGGGGATTGTAGTTATTACCTTTTCCCGTATTCAACCCAGCTACCAACGCTTGTGATTTAAGAGATTTCCAGTTTTATAACTTAGCGCAAAACAAAAATGGCGCACAGTACCCCTTGTGTACTTATTTCGCCGTTTAGTTTGAAGTGTGGAAATCGAACTCCAAACGTTCGTAGCACCGTCAGCGAATCGCCGGTGCCACGTCCTGCTTGTATTATGAAGTACCTTCTATTTTGCACTGACATTTCTCGTTCACCAGCAACGCGATTGGATTTTTGAAATGTGTAAACTCGATACAACCTGCGCCAGTGGGAATGAGTTAGTCACATTCAGTTCGCTATTGTATGTGTATATTGTACGAAGTTTATGATGACCGGTTTTTCGTTGAAGTAAGTACCGTTGAGGAGCTCAATGGTGCAGTGGTTAACGCGCCTGGTCTGCGAGTGCTGAGGTTATGCAACATTCGCAAAGGCCGGTCATCAGATGGGTGACCGAAAAAAAAATCTTCTCGAGCTCTTCCGTGCTTTGGAAGGCACGTAAAGCCGTTTGTCCCGACTGCATTAGCAGTCGTTAATAACCACCAATCCGCACTGGGCCCGCGTGGTGGTTTATGGCCCGTTCTCCCTATCCATCCATAAGGAAGACTCGTGCCCCAGCAGTGGGGACATAAAATAAGCTGATGATGATGATGAAGTACCGTTGAGGAGGTCGTTGGTGTTGTTGCGCGTTTGTGTTAATAGTATAGCAAATTGGTAACGCAATGGCGCATCGGTATATAATTTAAAAATACTATTTTCGGGGTTTAAGTAAAATGAAACATTGAGGTAAGTCATATTTTATGTATAGTGTAGCGTTCGTGAGTGTAGTCAGAGTATGTTATTAGTTCAATTGGATTGTACCCTATTGTTCTAGAAATATAGTTCAAAGTCTATTGAGGAAATTTGACTTGTGGTAGTCTGATGCGCATGCGCGTCCCTATGAACCAAATTGTAGACTAAAATTAAAACTGTTTTAAAACTGATGCAATCTCTTTTTGTTAATAATGGTAGACAGTGACAGCAACACTTTTGAATTTAACTCCACGTCTGGCAATAACAGCGTATTGTTGAACTTGTCTACTACCTACATAAATATTAAAATTTCGGAAATTCAATTAAATTAGCCCTCAACAAGTACTACATATATACGTATTTTCTTACGTACATTCACGGAAGAAAATCGTAAGGTTTTTGTTTTCAGTATGGTTTACGTAATTAAGCAAAATTGGTACACTAACATCAAATATCATTCAGAAAGATTCAATTGCAAAAATCCTAACATTACAAATATATAGTTTTACTCAATACTCGTTCGATCAAAGTCAACACACAAATTCGATATAAACGAAATCTTTGAAGCGGCACTGCAACAAAATACAAAATTGGTAGCAGGACAGTCTCCCCAGGTAATGGCAGCGCGTCATCAGCGGTGAATGCAACGAGGAAATTCCGCGGTGGACACACGTGCGCTCGTCTTTGAGGCGAACAGGGAACTGTGTGGAGCAGTTTATGCGAAGCTGAAAGAACAGAGTGCTGTGAATGCAGGACAATATAAAAACAACTGCAATCTCAAGTAAAAGTAAATTGGTGGCAGGACAGTCTCCTCAGGTAATGGCGGCGCGTCATCAGCGGTGAATGCAACGAGGAAATTCCGCGCGCTCGTCTTCAAGGCGAACAGGGAACTGTGTGGAGATGTGTATGCGGAGCTATTTATATGACATAGAGCTTAAAATTCAGGACAATATAAAAACAACTACAATCTCAAGTAAGAAGTAAATTGGTGGCGAGACAGTCTCCCCAGGTAATGGCGGCGCGTCATCAGCGAGGAAATGCCGCGATGGAAACACGTGCGTTCGTCTTCGAGGCGAACATGAACTGTGTAGAGCTATTTAAAGGACATAGCGCTGAAATTCAGGAGAATATAAAAACTCCTGCCATCTCAAGTAAGAAATAAATTGGTAGCGGATAAGAAATAATTGCTAGTAAGGTTGGTAGCGGCGGGTAACATGATAAATATACTAACGTAATGTAGGTAATAAATATGTACCTACTAACGTAAAAAAATCACATCACAATACTTAGCCTCTCTACAGCACCGTTCTTCCCGACAATGCAACGGTCACAGGTAATATATTTGGAATTTTCCAGTGCTATGAAAACGTTACGTGATCCCTTGAGAGATTTTCGTCTCGAAAGCGTGCACTTACATTTTTGTAAAATTTGTAGACTGGAATGTGTCATAGGACATTAGCATTACTGCAAAACTTTTCACAATAGTTTTATAAAATTCAATTCAATACAAAGCCTTTATTTTAGACAATGGTAAGATTTCCTTTGTCTAAAATTTTATATGGGTGGAACTTTATATGAACAGACAATTAAAGTTATATACAGCCAGTAAATAAAATATTTACTAAATCTTTGTTTTCTGTAATATTTAATTATTCTAGAACAGTCTCAGTACTCTATAGATTAATTGATAAACCATTAATATTACATAAATAATAATTATTTTTGTATATCAGACCAGTTTAATAGAGCCGCATAATAAGAGCAAGGATAAGAAACATTATTACCTACAAAAAAATGGCAAACCTAAAATTGATTGTATACTTGAAGGAATTGAATTTGAGATCATTATCATCATTAACAACATGTTGTATATTTAGCGCCATTTGGCACCGACAAAAGGAAACTAATTATGTTGCATTCAATCTAGACAATGTATCATTTATGAGTAGTTCCTATTTTTCCCGCAAACAGCGACAGTCTGCCAATAAATAAGGGCCTGTGCGCCCGCCACTCGTTCTCTTTTCACGGCTGCAAAAAGGTTCAGCACAATAAATGTACCTTAATAGTTACAGGTGGTTTCACTCGCCCAAGCTCCTCCCAAACATTAACATCATCATCATCTTCTCATCCAAAAGACGTCTATTGCTAAACAAAGGCTTCCCACGAGGCTTCTTCCCGCGACCTATAAACCAGATCGTTGGTCCTTGTTGGAGGCCTGCCCAATTGAGATAATTTTGGATAATCAATATTTTTGTGTATCATCATCATCATCATCATCCCAGCCAAAAGACGTCCACTGCTGGACAAAGGCCTCCCCCAAGGATACATGAGGGGATTTGCCATAATCGCCACGCTTTTTGTGTATATATGCTTTATTTTATTTATAATATGAAGGTGCGAATGTGTGGCAGGAGGTGGCGCAAGACAGATCCAGATGTAGACTCTTATTATCGGAGGCCAAGACTCACTTTGGGTAGCTATATAGGATACATGTAGTATATATATATATAAGTAAGTATACACAAAAAGAAAGAAGTAATATATAATTTTTTATTAAGATTTTTTTTAAATTTCTAATCATTTGTAGGTAATAAAATTAATATTGTATACAGCCACATCATCCTATTGGTAGGGCGTCAAACCGTAAATTGTTTTGATAGCGCGGTTTCAAATCACGCTTATGGAAAACTTTCACTTTTTCCGAATCATCAAAACTGCTCGTTTCAAATTTGCATAAATATCTGCTGGTCCTAAATTACTTTCTAAATCTCCCGTTTAATAACGGCCCTCCAAGTCGCGTGATGGAATAAAATAAACAAAAATAATGACCGTCGCTATCTGCCGTAAGTGGCATTAAAGCTTGTAATTCCTTTGATATATTCGTCGATTTAAATTTAAAATGTCAGTTGCTGGCATTATTAAATAAACTGGGGGCTTCTCGAAACCATTTCTGGCTATAATGGCCACTCGAATCACTGCGTGCGCGGTACTGCAAAGAAAATTAACAGAATATTATTTGCGTTTAGGCGTAATAGAATTTGATACAATTAAAATTTTGAATGTTTTTGACAATTGAGGAACCTAATTATCACCATCTGTAAAAGTGTCACTCTTGGCTCAGACCTTTCCATAAGAACAATAAGCACATAGGAAGGTGTTCCCCGCCCAAACCTCTAAATGCCACTACACATTTACAGAATACACTAAACATGCACACTAGTTTAGGCTCAAGACACCGTACTCGTAGAACAAGGGTACGAAGAACCGGTTCACACGCGCTCTATACCAGGTACAGACAGGTACCTGGGCGCTTCTCTCCTCCACCATGGCCTGGTCAACCCGAGCCGAGGTCCGAGCCTTTAGAGGCGGCCTCGGGTTGTTCCGCTCCCCGATCCGAACCGAACCCTTCGAAGAATCTAGTAGTGATGATTTAAAAGTGTGATGCCGTTCCCTCTAGAATAGCTCGGGTGAAGTACGCTTCCACTTTTGGCCTTATCATCACTTAACATCAGGCACGTACCTTAATCTCATCATATAAGAAAACAATACAATTTAATAATATACAAATATAACTTAAACTATGTTATTAATTACTTTGACATTTTCTGTGTCGTATAGGTGGCGCTTACTGGAAGTCTTCCATGAAAGCTGTATGTACACCACTCCTTTCAGCCAGAAGTCTTCTCTTATGAAGGATTCCCACCACATATTTTAAGCTTTAAAGCTACTCGTAGTCTTATAGCGCGACTCCAACGGCTCAACCCTCAATAGGAAGTTGGTCTACATGTGACTCAAAGCACGGACTCTGCAAAGGGTTCGAAACGTCAGGATAAAATTAAACCAAATCAATATGTAAAATAAACGCGAGTAGAACCGTAAAAGTGGATTAATTTCAATTTATAGGACTTACTTTACATATTAGATGTAACTCATTAGAAGTAGATAACTTATCTCTTAAAGAGCCGGTAGACACGATGTTCAATTTATATTTTAAAAAAACCATTCGTAAGACGATAAGCTTATAAATAGTTGACTAGAACTTTACCTGTAATATTTTATCGTAGCCTTTCCAGATCAAACCTGAGTTTCTTTACAAATTCCCCAAAACTTTTAGGGACGCAATGTCTTTCTTTTTAAGCTATAAGTCTTAAGGTTGGGAGCGAAGAACTTCAACTTTCTAGCAAAATTTCGCTTAACTGTACGTACAATATGTTTCCATTATCTATATTTATGTTCTACGATAACTTTCTTAAACCACAAATAGGTAAATGTATTAAATTATACAGTAATTGTAAGTATAGTCCCTTTACCGATTACAAGAATGGGTCATTGATGCTCTTCAAATGATGTCAATCAATAACGTTTGACCTACAAGTAAGGCTTTCAAGTAAATTGAATTAAACTGTGCACTTATTCTCCTTTCAAGAAAATTACGAGAACTCACTACTGAATCAAGAACCCTGGTTGTCTAGTTCAATTATCAATCTTCTATCAATATTAAACGTTTTGTATTAATTAAGGACAGTTACTCAGAACTACGGCAAAACGCTAATTCTTTTCAGCAGTTAAACTTTAATAGAATATTGTTTAAGATTAAGCAAACGAACATACCGGCCGCCATATTGTAAAAGACGACCGCAATCCACTCACGCTTTCGATACCTACTGATGGTGTCAAAATCCTTTCAAAGTCTAAAGTCTTCGGTCCTTAAGCTTTAAATCGTAAATTTGTATGCCCTAAAGTTACACTAGATCTAGTAGATACCCTTGAATTTATTAATGTAAACCCTCTAATGTCAAACCATGCTTGCATCCATGATGATGCAGTGAACCCTTTTTGACCCTTAATCAAACAATGGTAGAATACATGCCACATCCGACATGTAGATTTGTTTTGGTAAAGAACAATATTATGCGAACGCAACCAATATATATTTTTTAAATCTATAAGAACAAATGTTAAACTTTTTACTATTGTCAGTAATGATAAAAAAAAATTTTTTTTTTTTTTACCAGAAATAACGATAAACGATAAAGGGTTAAAGAGTGTGCTGATGCCTTAGACGGCATTTTCAGCTTCACCTGATATTATTGTGACTGAGTTTTCCGGATAGCAAACAGTTTTTATGCGTTTCTGGCCTTCTGCTTTTCTGGCCTTCTGCGTTTCTAGCATTTTGTGTTCCTGACCACATGCGTACATACGTTATACATCAGATTAAGCCAGTCGCGTTTATTGTCCACATATTTGGACTGGCACCGCAGAGTGAGTGTTTTCGAACGCTGTTACCGCACAGAAAATTAGGAATTTGAAGAAGTGAGTCAAGCATGATGGACATAAATTTAAGACGGAGAGAGAAGAGAGACCGGGTTACTTGCAAATCGTCTTAGCCTAGCTTCGAGGTATCATTGGGTGCGTTGACATATAAGCTAAGTAAGTCTTCTGGTGTCACTAGTCGTAGATAAGAGTTTCTTATGATACTCCTATGTCATTTGTGTCACAGTATAAATTATGTCTATGCTATCCTATTCTGAATTAGCAATAACCAACCCAAACTACATCGTGTACTGGAAACACGAGTTTGCAATCATGCTTATTGCACAAATGTGTTGTTTGCTCCGAGCACGCGGCCACTGCCTAATTACTAAACAGCTTTATGTATGGAACGACCTCATTAAGCTGGAGTGGAGTGTCGTTCAGAGAGACACTTTAACGCCCGGAGACGCGCCGATGTTCTGACGCGTCACGAGAAAATTGTTTTAAAAGGGTGTAGGTAATGGTGATAAAAAAAGTGTTATGGCCAGTTCTGGTACGACGAACTTTTAAAGTGGAAGTACTTGAGCCGTAATGACTCGAAGCGTCACGCCATAGTTTGTGATATTTAAAAAATAACTCGAGTAAGTATTTTAACAAGTCTGCCCAGTATGGTATAGCAGGCTTAGTTCCTCCTCTTACGGCTTCCGCCCACGACCGACTTTTTTTAGGACGGATAATCGGACCGTTTTTTCGCCGAGGTTTTAGTACCGATTTTGTGACCGACTTTTTGTGGGAAAATGAAACGTATGGTATTCTATGTTGTAACGCGTGTGCGTTGCAACATAGAATACCATACGTTTCATTTTCACCGACGAAAAATCGGTCACCGATTATCGGACATGGGCGAGGGCACTATGGAGGCACGTGACAGTTGGATGTTAAATAGGTTGTCATGATGATGATGGAGACAGTGTGGTGTATAATGGGTGTTAAGCGAATTATAGAGACTTTTAATCTGGCTAATTTCATAAATTAAAAGCGTATTTAGGTACAGCGATTAAAAGAGGTTCTCATCAGCTTAATATTAGGTATAAATTAAAAATATATTTAGGCACATTATATAATTTCTTCACTTTTATGATCACTTTTAATTAACTTAGTTTCTTGGTTTTTTAATAATTACACGGCTTGTTTAAAACCTTAACCTACTTATTCCAAAACTTCTTCGTCTTATTTTTGTTAGTAAAGGCAGATAGTGAAAACATCAGTTTCAAAACCAAGCCCAATTTTAGTCCATGTTTAAGAGTTAGAGGTAAGTATTTTTGTAATGACCTTGTACACCCAAAATATTCGTCAGCAATAGCTAAACCATTAGTACTATTAAAATTTTCCGTTAAATATTAAACTGATGATATAGTCAAGTGCATTATAATTTATGTACCACAGTCTGAGTGCTCAGACGAAAACAAATGATTTGCTCTTAGATACATTTTATGGTCGCTTTTTGCATGTACATATTGAATGGGCGCGCAAAGTGCATTAGATGTCTAAGACATGAGCTACACTTAGTGAAGAGTAACTGGCTAATGTAATAAGGATGCATCTATTCCTGTCGCGACGGGAAAGGCTTCGCGCGTTTTAGGACGACTTTGAAACACTACGTAGGACTATCATGATTGTTTCTACTAAAAAGTAGCCGGCTAGGGCAATATTAGATATAGATAAGATAAGATAAGATAAAATGTATTTATAACAATTGCTACAATACATATTACTATACATCATACTTATTTTAGGATATGTGAACATTATAAGTGCAGCTAGTCTTTATACTGGGAAAACCCTTGCTATAAGTGCTAGCTCCTTCCTGTAATACTATTAAATTAAGTACCTAGATTTATCTTTAATAGAAATCATTAATAAAATCTGAAGAATAAAAATTTCAAAACAAATATAAAAGTACACTTTAAAACATCCATATTTTGTGTTCACTATTATCATGTTTGAGTATAATGTACGTAGGTAGGTACCTACCTACCTATATGAAGGTATGTAATTGAAAGTATTATGAAAGTTATTGAAAGTCGCTACGTCATCATCGGTTCGTAAATCTACGGCATTTGACAGTAGACCAGAAGGAGCTCGAGATGTAGTTGGTCACCCATCGGAGAACCCAGAATTAAGAAAACTGCTTAACATGAACGACCAATGACCACGTTTTTGGTCTAGTGGTTAAGACCACCGCTTTCAGAGGTCTGAGGTTCGTATATCTTTACGTACTCGATTTGGTTGATGATAGGGTTTTGGTCGCTACGCCAGCTACCACCATCTTATCATCTATATATTATAATACGAAAAGCAAAAACTTTGTACCCCTTTTTTACGAAAATTGCGCGGACGGAGGAGTATGAAATTTCGCACACTTACAGTTTATATAGAGAAGGTTATCCGAATGTTAATATTTTTTTAAATTATGCATAATAGTAGATTATACACCAAGGGGATAAAGCACTGTATTATGTCACGGGCGCGATATTTGAATCCTGAGCGTAACGAAGGACTCCAGATTTAACTCCCGAGCGTAGCGAGGGGGTTTCGAGTTGATTCCCGAGCGAAGCGAGGGAATTAAAATGGAGTCCTGAGAGCAGTGAAGGATTTAAGAGCGCCCAAGGCAAAATCAGTTTTATCCCTGAGGAGTATACTCTACTTTTCTCACCTTTTGCGAGACAATAAAAACCAAGGCTACTAGAAAAAGTATTTTATTTATTAAAATACTATTTTCATTACTAATTATATATAATTGACACAGTAAATAACAATAAAAAGTAAATTAAAAATTAAAATTGATGTTTGATACATTAGTCCAGTTATGTAAAGATATGGTTATATTTTTTGGTACGCTTATGTTAGTTGAGGTGGAATTTATTTGAGTAGCAGCACCCAATACATCAGAACCTTGCGTGTGAGGGTCGTTTGGCACAGTAAAGGTTGGGGAAGGTGGTGCTTGAGGCAGTGGGCTTGACGGGATATATTTTGAGCTAGATGGCTGTGGTGGCAAAGGTTTCCAAGGATCATCAATAATGGACGTAGTTTTCAGATGAATGTTGTCACCAATACGACAGCTTATCTTGTTTTTGTTTTGTATGGAATTCTCTATGTAGTCCTCCGCTACTGCATCGGATTTCCAGCCACCATGACGTTTTATCTGGGCCATATCTGCTCCTGAATCTGCCAACAGACTTGCCGATGTTCTCCTCAAACAATGACCCGTATAGAGCTCGAGATTTTGAAATTTGAGGTATTTTGCAATTTCTTTTGGCATGGCGCTGATTTTATTCTTGCCAATGACTTGCCTGGTGCATTTGCCATTACTGTAACCGATAAAAAATCTGTTGGTTTTTATATTAGAGGGGCGCAGAGCTTGGTACTTTTCAACAATTCTTGCATAATCTTCACGAACTATGACCGAACGTTCTCTATTTGTTTTGGTATCTGGTAAGTTAATCAGCAATAAATCTGCATGTTTTTTGATATCATTGACTTTTATGTTTACGAGTTCATTTCCACGACATGCGCCATTCACTCCAAAAATCAAGGCTACCTGTAACAAAAAATAGAATTGTGAGTAAATAGATAGATACACTACTACATTTTTTGACCTTTATATTATAAAGAAAGCTTGCGACAAAACCTTAGAATGTGTATTTTTTAAATGTGTGCCATTTAAATACCCTTTTATTCATTAACTATTTTATAGAGCTATTATAGGTAGGTACTAGAAACGTAACTAAAAAGTAGGCAGTACTCATACTTACTTTCATGGCCAGAAAGCTGTGATCAGGAGCCTCATTCAGAAAAGTTTCCACATCTTGCGCTGTCAATACTTTTGACTTCTTTGCTCGATGACCATCTGATTTCCTCTTTAAAAATGCCAATAACTTGCTATATGTATTTATCTTAATGTCGTGTTTGATGCTTATTGTTAACCTGAGCATCGAATAGATACACCACAGGCTGCTGGACTTCTTTGTACACGATAAATACTCGAAATAAACAAGAAGCACTGACTCCGACACAGACTTTGCGCCTTTTGCAGTTTTCCATTTGTGGAAATCGTCGTAAGCTTTCAAGTATTTTTCCTTCGACTTCTCTGGTAGTAGGTTATTAACAATACCTAAGGCGTCTAATTTAATGGACTCCGGAGTTAAATCACTTTCGTCACTCGACATTTTCTTAATGTTTTATTCTATCTTCTTTTGCAGTTTTGTCTGATACTGATTGCACCGTATTGAAATACGCGGCTTTTGTTTTAAGTACTGAATTTTTTCGTTCGGCTTGCCGTGGCGTGGTCAGCTCGATTTTCGAATAAGTTCGATTTTCAAATAAATGAGGCGCGGCGCGCGCCGCCGTCCACCTCCTCGCCGTCGGCCACCAGCAGCAGCAGCAGCCGCGCGCCGCGCGATTTTGACGAAATTAGACTTTAAATGCATAACAATAAGAACTAAGAGAAGTGAGTTTCACATTACTGCCCGGCGGGTTATAATGAAATTCAGTACAACATTACACCCCGGCAAAAGACAAGGGCTATAATGATTTACTTTGAGTAAGGTTTGCATGATATATAATGAGGCATTGTCGAGCAATGGTGTGAAAAAATACATTAAATCAATAAAACAAACATTACACACACTACCATGTATCTGATACACACGCATAAATACTCTTTTCAAAAATTCAAAAATGGAAAAGGAGCGGCCGATATCTGTCAATGCCAATCCAAACTCACATTCTATATTTTTAAATTTTTCATTGCTTAGGATACGATCCATGCAGCCTTAATAAAATTACGGTCGAATTTCAGCCACTGGGCGACCACTAGTAAATGTTATGTCGCCATAACATCAGTGTTTGAAGCATTGCTGCGTTGCGGCAGCTAGAGATAGAAGAGTTGAGGATGCCGGGTGAAGTGCGCTTCCACTTTATCATCACTTAACATCAGGTGGGAAGAAGGCCAGGTGCTTTTTAGTAAGCCATAACAAATGAACGACGGAGTCAGCCGCAACACTAAACGAGCTTATAAGATCGTGTAAATGATTACTATGTCTACTTAACAAACGTAGTCCTGCACGCAACGTGACTTTTTATAACCTATCGGTACTGGAAAAGGATGAATAAATAAAGTAATAAACTTTCCTACACTCACACCAATTATCTAGCCCAAGAGAAGCTTCGTTATGAAACTCGTTAAATGGTTACTAGACAACGGATAAACATACTTAAAATACTTAAATACATACTTATTATACACAGAAAACACCCAGACCCGAGACAATTTAGAAAAACAATAATTTCTAAATTGACCCGACCGGGGATCGAACCCGGGACCTCAGAGATGGCGACACCATGAAAACCGGTGTGCAAGCCACTCGACCAAGGAGGTCATCATGATACGGTCTAATGGGCAATGACCTTTAGTGTTGTTTTGTTGCGCACTTTCTTATTGCTACTGCTCCGATGGTGTCCATCTTCATAGCTTGACTGTCACGACTAACCACAAATGCCATAAAACTGACACGGACAAAAATGAGTAGTCTATCTTAAAGTTTGTACTGTGCGTGTTCAAACACATTGTGTTATTATTATTATCCTAAATTGTCCTTTTGAAGGGTAAGCCTCTCCACCCTCCTTGGTTCAAAGCTATGGGGTTCCAATCTAAAAGGAAAAAGTCCAGCTCATACGCCTCAGTCCTCCGCAAAACCCTAATTCTTTGACCAGATCTCTATCATTGAAATCAAATTACTTAATCCTAATTCTATTAGGAAATATTTTAGCCATTAAGTAACCTTATGTAACATTATATAACATTATGTAACATTATATAACATTATGTACCATCGTGTAACCCACCAACTCATGATAGGCCAGCAACGTGGTGAAGGTTCTATATAAGATTGGGAAAAGTGTTTTTCAGTTTCGATGCCAAGGGATTGTGATCACCAACCCGCATTTGGCAAACGTAGTAAAGAAGCCATTAGCCATTTGTAGCGATGACTTGATTTCAATGATGGAAGCCTATGCCCAACAGAGAGACGGTATGTAGGCTATTTACTTACATACATTACAATTGTATTCCTCAGCATTAGCTCATTTGAATGTCCCCACTGGTGGGTCACAAGCCTTCCCTATGGATGGATAGGGAGAAAGGGCAATAAACCACCACGTGGGCCCGTTGGTCGTTGTTAACGATTGCTAATGCAGCCGGGACCAACGACTCTACGTGCCTTCCGAAGCACGGATGAGCTCGAGATGATAAAGTTTTGGCTACCCATCCGATGACTGGCCTTTGTGAAAGTTTAAGCAACCTCACTCGCAGACCAGGCGCGTTAGTCACTGCACCATCGAGTTCCTCCATTGTATTACTAAAGGGTGGCAATGCATCAGCGATTCCTCTGGTGTTGAAGAGTTCTAGGTGATTTCTTTTTATCAGGTGATCGGCAGGCTCGTATACCACCTCCTACATAAAAAATACTTACTGCTCTTACCTATGGTTTATCTTCTGATATAGCTTTAGTAAATACATATTGAGTCCTTTAATATATTTATGGCCGGCTCAGCTTTAATATCAAAATAATAAAACCATAATACTTTAAATCACAAAATTGCCACAGTATCGCCCTTATTAGTATGTATGGACTGGTAGTTAGGGTAAAGTGCATAGTGATGTAAAAAGGTCGATGTTATTGTTTTTATAAATATTTATTGTAATACTTGTATTAACAACAGTGCGCAAGATTGTATTTTCTTTGTCCCTATGTAAGATTTCGAAACGAATAGCTTATATTAGGTAAAAAATAAACTTGAAAGAGTTAGATAGCGGCTTCTACGTCGTCTCGTATATATACCACTGCTGTATGGGATTTATCCTAATACGAACTTATAATAAGCGTACAAAAGTCTTTCCAAAAGTAATGATCGTTATTTAAGCATGTCTTTACTTGGTAGGTAAGTATTCATGAAATATCCACTTAATGGATTGTTTTCTAAATTTGCATACTTTGTACATGTCGTGCAATCGTGTTTCTCTGTGTCTGTTGGACCAATTAGTTTATTAGCCTAAGTTTTCTTTTTATGTAACTAACTGTTACTATCAAAACAACAATTATTCAACATTGAAGAGTTTAGTTCCCATCATAATAAATAAAACCTGACAGAACACACTTCAAAGAACTGAGGTTGCTGATAAAAGTAGAACAAGTCATTTATATCCATTGACAACCCCAGAAATAGAGTCGACAAAATGATCGATAACAATCATCATTCGACACAGACTATCGATGTTTTGATACCATCTGTCTCGTGCCTACATACGCATAAAATAAGTATGTATCACCCAGCAAGGTTCAAACGTGGTACGCACATCGAATTCAGATCAACCAAGGGCCGTTCTAGTTGATGGAGTTTTGATGTCATGCCGGGCACCTATTACCGATGTATATGCTTGCTTGCTAGGCTTGCTTCTATCGTCATATCGATGGCAATTAATCGCTAAACCCCGATGTTGATAATGTTTTTTTTTTAAATATACAGATGATCTAAATGGGTACCTTTACGTTTGTATGAATCTAGTATAGTTACATAGTCAGGTAGATGTGTTTATTATGAGAAGTCAACTGTTTAAAACATCAGCACCAAGAACAGGAACGCGCAAATTCATTACATACACAATACACATCAGTAATTAGCTACATATTAAGTGGTACCAAAATATAGCGATGACTTGATTTCAATGATGGAGGCCTTTGCCCAGCAGTGGGACAATTATAGGCTGTTTACTACTACTACTACTTACTAAGTAGGTACACTTGGTTGGGCGAGTCTACTGGCAGCCGTCGCGTTCTGCGTATGAACGTAGTTGTCCATTAAGAATAAACGCATAGAAGCAAAAAGAAGACGATCGCGGTTCTTCTACGTCAGCCCGCCCGCCGCACGATAGGGCACGATTGTAATTAATTATTAGTATTTTAGTAAATGTATTAAACGCTCTGTGTGTTTAAATTGATAAACGCCCCCGTTATTATAAATGTTCAACCACTTTTTTTTTTATAGTTAGGTCGGCAAATGACTCCATCCCACCTGATGTTAAGTGGAAATGGAGTCCAGACGCGAAGATAACTGGTGCAGCGTGGAAACAAACGTAGCATCAGTTAACCTCACTCTGCCGGCCCACAAGATGCTTCTTCACGCCTCTCTTGTAGGACCCCATAACATAGGAAGAAGGAAAAACGTGTGCTGGTAGACTATTCCATCTTTTGGAGGTGCAACAAAGAAACGAGTCACCAAATTTCTTTGTACGCGATGGGATATTTGAGACAGTGAAGCGGGTGAACGTCGGTTGTAATGGTACCTTATATACATTAAAAAAGGCCAAACACACTATTCAGTTTATTATACATGCCTATTGAGATACAGTATTAGTAGTATAGTAGTAGAGAAGTTAGATAGGCTGTGGTAGTACTCGTAGTATGTAGTGGAATATTAGCATGTTACCATGTACGAGTCGTTTATGAACCGTTGTACACCCAGTAGTACCACCAGCCGGTTACTTTTTCATTACCGTGGTACAAACAGTAGACTGGTTGTACTATGGTTATAACTGTGGTACTAGCATTAACAGACAGATTACTAAAATGACCAAAAGGTGGTGCGTCGACTTCATTCAAATATTTTTTTATCGGTCGATTCGTTTTTAAAATCAGCACCTTTATATAAAACATTTACGTTAAGTTGTAGTATGTAAGCATAATGTATAATAGTTTTAAGATTGCATTTGCTACTGACTTAAGCTTATTGTGTACATTATAATTTTGTTTCTGAGTTAAGGTATCGATTCAAATAAAATAATATAATCAGCCATCTTTTAGATAACAAGAGACATCCTAAAATGAAGTGAATTTTACATAAGATTTGAAAAATCAAAACAGTTTTTAGATAAGCCTTATACGGCTAATACCCATTGCTCCGACATAATTAAGTATACACTACAGTTCCCATCTCCACTGAACTTAATCTAGGAGATTGTTGTGTAAATACAACGGAGTGGTTCTTTGTAAACTCGATAGAACTCCAACGAGTCTAAGACGTTATTGCTTTCTAAGAACCCTTCATTCATTATACTTTACTCGGCGTCAAAGTTCAGTAGCTTCTGGGCATTTGCTAAGCTCTTTTGGATGATTAAAATTGGCTGCTAATAAGGAACCGTGCTCGTCTTAAGGATGGAAAGTTGTTGGCATATTCCCTGTCTCCATTAGTAAATTGTGTATTACTTATTGGTAAACGTTTTGCTGTTAAACTCGGTTTTTAATATTGTTTATTGATTTATTTTATTGGTAAACGCAACCTGTAACCATCAAATTATAATATTGTAACTAAGTAAAACCAGATCGAGACATGACAACATGTCGTCTAAAAAAATGTTAATTCTTAATGAAATTTCAATATCAAATTAAAATAAAATAAAATTAGAACCTAACAACAAACATATTTAACACAGTTTTATTTTGATATATAACTTGATCATAGTATTAACCCTCATCTACGGCGAGCACTGATCAATAAGTACCCTAAACAATTGAAATGCTATTGCGTCTGTATTCTCAGCCAGCAACCACCAATCAGCAATGGGCCTGCGTGGTGGTTTATGACCCATTCTCCCTACCTATCCATAGGGAAGGCTCGTGCCCCAACAGTGGGGTCATAAAATTGAGCTGAGTCATCATCAGCTCAATTTTGATTTTAATTTTGATGATAGTCGATGAACAAATTCGTACATTCGTAACAGATTCGTATTCACTTGACCAATCATGATGATGATTAGCCAGTTAACGTGCTAATGCTGTATTTTCAACTTTTTACTCAGACCGAAGCAAATGAAGATATTTAGATGCCTCTGTGGTTTAGTGATTCATCGTAAACACTGGTCCAGATCCATAGGTCAAGGGATCAATTCCCAACAGTGGTACATGTTATTGTACTCAGTATGGTTATTGGTAAGGGGCAAACAAGCCTATTGATCATACTTAGTATTAAATATTTATAAAATTTATAAAATACCTTGAAAAAATTAAACGCCTACCTGACCCAGCCAGGAATCGAACATGGGTCTTCCGCAATTCGGGCGGCTGCACTGACCGCTATGCTACCGGGAAGGCTGACGTAAGCGCTGAATTTTGTCACTGCTTTTTAATTTTTTGAGTGCTAATTAGCGGCACGGTGAGCCATCTATCCAACGGTTATTGCAACCGATGGCTATGCAGATTCATCTTTGCAGATGAAATACCACAAATTTCATAACACAACGCCTTAATACCTAAATTTTTTAAAGTGCTAATTGCTGCACTGAAGCCAAATTAAATATTTATAAAATTTATAAAGTAATGTGAAAAAAATATTATTAATAATAAAAGTAATAAATAAGTATTAATTATTTATAATACTAAGTATTAATTTTACCCGCCGTCGCCGCCGGGACATCTGGGTCTGATACCGGCGGCGGCAGCGGTCTAACCACAGAATACATAATAGTACGTCTAACTACTACGTCGACTTCTTAGCGGGAAAGTGAAGAGTAATGTCTGCGATTTTGTTTTATTTTCTAAAATTTGTGCTATGTCGAATATTAATGTGAAATAATGGTGTATTATTAACCGTTAAGTGTTCGTGAGTGTGCTTGAGTGTTAGCAAATGAAACAAAACAGTGCAACGTCACTTTTCAAATTCTCTCAAGAAGTCCGCGTAAGGACTTAGTAAAGGCCTACATCTTTACTGAGATACTCGAGGGGTTGGGGGTATATCATTTCTCACTTCCCATTTCTATTATCATTCATCATTATAATACAGGAAGGAAATATTGTTTGATTATGTATTACTTGTAAGGAAAATTATTTCATTGGCTAAATGCTTGTGCAAAGCCATAAAAAAAACTAGTCACATTGCTGTATTAAGTATGTGAGCTCAACATTGCCGTTGCCGTCCAAATTAATCAAGCTACAATAGTATGTAAGTTTAGATTACAAACCGTCACATCCAACCCTTGTTATAAGTTGAATACAAAAAAAAGCAAAGTTTTTATCCCTCACTTAGAAGCGAACCTTCCCCATTTCTATTTGAGTCATGTTTCTATAAAAAGCCTTCAGCCAACAAGTTATGGCTGAGAGCAACTTCTGAGACGAGTATTTTTATTTTCTTTTTCGAAATTTGCGAATATTGTGTTGTTCTCCAGAGAATTCTCCCAACTTTCTTGTTCCGATGCCTTTTGCAATATATTGGAATGGTCTTGTTTTATTTAGCTAAGGGCTTTCCTTTATAGTGGTCGTTCACATTGCCCGATAGTTAATCGAATTTTTTATCATTATTGAAATCATGTTTCGATGTTCCTTGGTTGTTCTCTGGGGGCGTTTTAATTAATTATTTTATCGAGTTCTTTGGACTCTTTGATGGACCGTGTTCAATGTTATATTTAAATAGGCTTTTCTATTCTTATTCCTGTTATTTAGATAGAGTTTCAATTTATCAAGTACGGATATTTCAGGTCTGTAAATTTTAGGTTTATATTAATTTTAGAAAGCATACTCTTGAGAAGCTTGATATGTTTTCCGCACATATTTTTAACTAATATTAATATATAGACATGTCGCATTTTTGATTAGTAAATAGCCTATGATTGTCCCACGGCTGGGCAAAGACTTCCATCATTGAAATCAAGCTATCACTAGAATTGGCGGGCAATGACTTATATCGGGTTGACCTCTTTGCCACGCGGTCACCGAGACGTCATCACTTTTGATTAAGAACAAGAAATTGGGCTAAAGAAGTTTGTTTTGAAATGAAACAACTTTTACGGATTCGCGTTTATTTTACACATTACTTTTAATTAATGTTTATCCTTACGTTCCAACCGTTCCAACCATCTTCTCTATTGAAATTATAATTTCAATAAAGAAAATGGTTAGAATCTACCACCAGCCTGGGATCCCACCATACAAAATATTAAATCCCAGCCCCAACACCATACTGCCAGACCAAAAGACACTGTAAGCTCTTTCTGCTTGAAACGAAACGCACCTGATTAAATTTAAATGAGGTTATAACAAGCTACTAAGTAGCTAATTATGAGACGACTTCTCAACCATGAGATACCTCAGTCTCCCTGTGACCACGGACCATGCAAAGGGTTCTAAACGTCAGGATAAACATTAAATAAGTAACGTGCAAAATAAACGCGAGTAGATCCGTAAAAGTTGTATCATTGCAATGTGTAGTGTTCACGTAAACTTTAGGGGGCTTACTAATAAACAAAGTGGAAGCTTGGAGTAGTTACTCAGTGTTTTGTCTCTTCTACTCTCATATGAAATGAAGTTCACATGACAGGAACAAAACACGGAGTAACTAAGTACTCCAAGCTTACACTTTGTTTATTAATACGGGGGTTGAAGTTTGTTTTGTCACAGGGACGATCGTGGCTTGACGTATTTATAACTTGAGCCGCAGTGGATAGTTTTTCTTTACATTGCTTAGTAGATGATGCGTCCACGCTACATAATTTGAGCGTCTCTTGTCTTCATCCATACGACAACACCAGGACTAATGGATTTACGTGTCTTCTTGAGACGGATATAGGATCTCATGCTACGAGTATTTTAGTTCAATCACCCATCAAAAGACTTAGCATCGCGAATAGGCTTACTTTTTAGGAACGCAAACGTCCAACCTGCCACGCTTTCCTTACCAGCTAGTTTTATATCTCCACTGCTGAAGCACGAACCTTCCCTATAGATGGATAAGAAACAAGCCATATACAGCCACGAGTCCATGCGGATTGGTGGTTGCTAACGACGGCTTTACGTGCCTTCCGAAGCACGAAGGTCCGTGCTACGGCTCAAGATGACACATTAGGGGATGACCCATCAGATGACTTGCCTACGTGAAAATTGCTTCACTTTATCAATCGCAGACTAGGCGTGTTAACCTCTGCGTCATCAAAGTCCTCGATCTATCAATCCACTTAATTCACCGTACGTTACTATATTTATTATAGAGTATTCATAATCCATTAACATCGTTATCGTTCTAGTGAACTATGTGGATTTAACAGAAATAACTTTTTGCTAAAGCGAAGTAGTGTTTCTCGATAATAATACAAATTCGCGGACTATATGTGGGAGTTAATAAGGCTTTCAATTGAATCAGTTATCGAATAAGGCTGATATTATATTCCGTTTTCTGAAAAAGTATAACAATTATAAGACAATTATCAAAAAAAGAGACTGCAGATACAAACGCGCTCAATTAGCTCACACATCCCCCCGATCCGATCCGAGCCCCTCGGAGAATCTAGTAGGGCACGAGGACACGCACTAGTGCGTGATGCCGTTGCCTCTAAAAACCTCCGAAGGTGATATGTTTCACACGGCTTGAGGTACCCTTTGAGTACCTCGCCGCCCCCAAAAAGGCCCGGTGAAGCCCAAGATGCCGTCTGAGTGATGTCAGCTAACGGTCTCAAAAAAAAAACTTACACATGGAGCCCTTGCATAAACATGGATCTCGGAACACTCCGAGCGCAGATGTCGCACGATTCCGTGTCCGTGAGATATTGTCTGTGTGCGTTGCTGTATAAATAATAATAATAAATAAATGTTTCCCACACTCACACCAATTATCTAGCCCCAAGAAAAGCTTCCATAAGAAACTCGAGAAATGGTTAACTAGACAACGGATAAACATACTTAATATACTAAAATACATACTTATTATACATAGGAAATACCCAGACCCGAAACAATTTAGAAAAACAGGTATTTCTAAACTGATCCGACCGGGGATCGAACCCGGGACCTCAGAGATGGCGACACCATGAAAACCGGTGTGCAAGCCACTCGACCAAGGAGGTCGTCGTCGTATGTATTGAGCTTACCACGGAATAGATAAGAGGTTGCCTTCTGGGCCTCTTTATTTTGTGTAATTATATTGTGTTATGTCATGATCAACTGAACATTGCACGTGTGAGCTCAGAACAATAACTAAAGCTATAGAAGGATGGCTAAAATAAAAATCGTGCTATAACTATGTTTAGTTCCATTCTATCTTATGGCTAGAAAAGGAGGTCGGAGTGCAACAAATGGTTGACACTTAGTTTTTATTTTTTGTATTGTTATGTCAAACGGTCATCAGATAATCGGTGATCAAAATAAATCTTGAGTCCTTTATAAAGTCACTCACTACATTACCTCAAATATGACGTCACAAATCTGGTGACACCTTTGCTATTTTAGTCCGGTTTCTATAGCTTTTGTTATTATTCTGAGCGTGTGAGAATAAGAAAGAGAGAAAAATAACAGTTATTATAACTCCTTTTTTTATAACTCTCTCCTTACTCCTTTGGGGGTTAAAGTTACTCGCGTCCGTAGGTTTACCCTTGAGACCCTACACGTGACCCCTGGGTGGTGCTAAATGAGTGACACTGTCTGAGTGGTAGAGCCACGCTGCGTTGCAGCACGAAATGGGCCGGCTCGCCCGGCGTAACACCACCCTCTCACAGAATATCGGCGTAAAACAATGGCACTCGTTTCTGTTATGTTTCGTCCGGTGAGTGAAAGTACCGGAGACCCATCTCTCACCCCTCCCCCCTCCCAATTCCTACTCCCTCCTCAAGATCCAACTCCTTCCTCAAGGTCGGCAACGCATCTGCGATTACTTTGGTTTTGCGGGTGTCCATGGGCGGTGGTGATTACTTTCCATCACGGGACCCGCCTGCTCGTTTGCCTCCTATTAAAAAAAAACATGTATATTTAAAAAACTTCTAAATTAAAATTTTCCTTTTTTTAATATGAGCGGTTACCATCCAATCAGTAAGTGTGAAAGCTTCCTTGTTGTAAATTTTAAAAAAAGCCTTTGACATTGGGTGAAAAACTTAATTATTTTGCTATCTTTTTCATCGTCATTATCATCAGCTTAATTAGTCCACTGCTGGATATATCTATATTATATAAAATTCTCGTGTCACAATGTTAGTTGCCATACTTCTCCGAAACGGCTTGATCGATTTTTATTAGGCCTCTCCAAGTGCACGCCACTGAGCACGATACACGGCTACTCTCATCCAGCTCTTGCCAACCATTTAGCTATAGCAACGTATACAGTATGTTTGTCACCGGTGTCTACCCGTTAAGGCGCAGCAACATGATCAATTTTATCGACAAATCCTCTGCATTAATACATTTTTTCCCATACTGTTAAAAAAATGGCGGCCATTTAATTTTTTTTTGTTACTGAGTCCGGCTGGGTTCATTTATTTAGCAATATCTACCGATGTAGAGAATCTAGAAGCATACAAATGAATTCGTTTGACAACTGAAAGAGTAGACAATAAGTTGGCATTAAAAAGTTTATCAAAAACTCCCAATAAAATCTTTAAAAAACAGTTGAAACGTAAAAAATTAAATATATTTTTGTTTTTTATTATTTTTTCAATGTAAAAAAACTAGACCATTAACATACCTTTTTTTTAACTATTTAGATGCACTATGTCATGACCTAAAAACTAATGTTAAAACCTAAGCTTTAAGTCAAATAGTCTAGGAACTGTGACTATTTGAATAATATGACTGTAATGATCCTGACCAGTAGAAGAAAAATAAAAAATATTTTTTTAATAGTAGGGAAAAAACGTAGTATTACAGTGGATTTGTTTATAAAATTGATCATGTTGCTGCACCTTACGGTGACCAAACACACTGTATATCAACGCCAAAAACTGTTTTAGTCGTAGGTATATCCGTTTCAGCCATGAACCTCTGAGTGCAAGCTTATTTGAACGTCCGAACACGTAGCGTGTAACCGTAAAAACCTAGTGAGTTGCAAAAACAAGACGCAGCTTGCGCGAATTGTCATATATGTTTAATTGAACTTGTCTTATCTTTTAGTCTAGAAAGCTTAAGCTTTTGTGAGCTTATTTGCTAGAAAAGGGGAATAGTAAAATGTACAAAGCTTATGCATTGTTAGAGGAAATGCAGACTAATATCATGATTAGGAGTATTTTATGTAAGTTAAAGAAATGAACAAATGCGAGGTAACTTGAGTTGAATCGAAAGTCAGCAATATTATTTTTTAAGTCAAAACTCATTATTGTGTCACACACTAGGTAACTACATAATTTTCATTCGCTCATACATTCTAGATTTTTAAAATAAATCAGGAGTTCGTGATTATTTGAATAATTGATACATTTTGTTTAACAGAAGGAGGAGGCGCTCGATGGCGCAGTTGGTGACGCGCCCGGTCAGCGATTGCTAAGATTAAGCAATTTTTGCAAAGGCCGGTCATCGGATGGGTGCCCAAAGATGTATCATCTCAAGCTCCTCCGTGCTTCGGAAGGCACGTAAAGCCTGTTGGTCTCAGCAGCATTAGCAGTCTTAACAACCGCCAACACGCACTATGCCCGCGTGGTTTATGGCCCGTTCTGGTTGGTTGTTTTCTTCGGCCCCTGCTTTGGGGCCCGTTCGGGAGTCGAGGTCTGGCCTGGGCCGGGCCTCCTTTGGGGGTACGGCAGGGGTACAGATGCTCTTTTCTGTTTTTTTTTTCTTTTTTTTTGGCAGTTTTTTTTGGTTTGTTTTGTATTTTTTTTTTTTTCCCACACTGCCTTGCCGCGAGCCTTAGTGTGGCTCCTTGGTAGTGCCGCACGCCTGTCCTCGCCCTGCGAAGCCCTCGGCGCGGTCAGCCCCCCGGGTGATTCAGTGTTGACCGAGGCCCGGTGAGCGGACCGCGGCTTACGGGTCCGGTAAGGCGGGCGGCGGATGGTAGGTAAGTAATGGCCCGTTCTCTTTATCCATGCATAGGGAAGGCTTGTGCCCCAGCAGTGGGCACGTATATGAGCTCATGATGGTAAAGGTGATGATGATGGTTTTGCAAAGGAGTCTGACCATAAACTTTTTAAAGCAGTATTATTGCAATGTTATTACTGTTATAAAAAACGAGACGCCTTCGTTTTCACAAACGCAAGAACTCTGCTACAATACTGCTTTAAGGGCTCATAGTTACCCACCTGGTTTTTAGGGTTCCGTACCCAAAGGGTAAAACGGGACCCTATTACAAAGACTCCGCTGTCCGTCCGTCTGTCTCCAGGACAGCCTGGTGATAGACGGACAGACAGACGGTTCATGAGATACAGATCTCATGAACCGTGTTAGTTAGACAGTTGAAATTTTCACAGATGATGTATTCCGTTACCGCTATAACAAAAAAATACTAAAAAATAGATTAAAATAAATATTTAAGGGGCTCCCATACACCAAAAGTGATTTTTTTTGCTCGTTTTTGCTCGATATTGATAACGGCAACAGGTAGACGCTTGAAATGTTCACAGAATCTCTCTCTTCTTAGTCGGTTACTCTTGACAGAGTGGTCGTGGTCAATGAAGGGTCGCCTTTCGTGCTCGCAGCAGTTTTTTTTATTTTTATTGATGGCTTTGTGCGATTAGCACATTTAGCCAGTGTCAAAGTAATTTAACTTACAAGTAATACATAAATAAACAATATTTCCATATATGATGATGATGAATGATATTAGAAATGGGAAGTGGGAAATGATATACCCCCCAACCCCTCGAGTATCTCAGTAAAGATGTGGGGCTTTACTAAGTCCTCACGCGAGCTTCTTGAGAGAATTTGAAAAGTGACGTTGCACTGTTTTGTTTCATTTGCCAACACTTATGCACACTCACGAACACTTAACGGTTAATAATCCACCATTATTTCACATTAATATTCGACATAACACAAATTTTGGAAAATAAAGCAAAACCGCAGACATGACGCTTCACTTTCCCGCCAAGAAGCCCTCGCAGCAGTTGCTGCCCTTGCAAGCCTTCTCCACGGGTTTCTGTTGGCCGCATGGCGAACGCACTCCGTCATAAGAGTCCAAGTGACGGATTTTATGATGTCAGTCCATCTTGCTGGCGATCGGCTGTGGGATCTTTTGCCCTCGACTCTGCCCTGAATTACAAGCCGCTCCATTGAGTTGGTTTTACGTGTAACGTGTATAAAGAATTTCAAAATCCGCAATTGCACAAGCGATGACAGTCTCTGCTTTATTTTGATTTCCTTCAATATGGACACGTTGGTGCGATGGGCGGTCCATCTTATTCTAAGCTTGCGTCTCCAGCACCACATTTTCAGAGCATCGATCCTACGTCGGTCTTGGGGTCGCAGCGTCCATAGGACATAGATAGGATAGGAGAGTCATAGATAATTCACAGAATATTTAGTTATATAGACATTTTAAAAATAAATGATTAAATTAAAATGAAACAAATATTTTTAGAGGCTCCCATACAACAGACATTTTTTTTCCGTTTTTATAGATAATGGTACGGAACCCTTCGTGCTCACTCGCACTTGGCCGGTTTTTTTTAGAATTGGTTCAGCAGTTCTACAGATTGAATCGCCTCTGTGGTCTAGTAGTTGAGACCACGGTCGTGGACAAGGTCTCAATCCCAGTCCCGGGTTCGATTTCCAGTGGGAAACATGTACCCCCCAGTACATGTTTGTGTACTCAGATTGGATGGTGGCAAAAAAAATTCCCCTTAATTATAAACAAACTAATTTGTTGGGTTGTATTATTAGTTATTATTATAAGTGTAATTGACGGAGAAAAATGTTAAAGATAGGTAGGTAATATAATTATCAGTCTATGGTTAGGTATATCAAACACTGAAATGAAACGCACAAAGTATATACCAATTTTGCCATATAATCCTAAATAGTCATCGTAACGTAAGCAATAATGAAAAATAACAAAAGTTTTTTTTTCACAACAACAATCTTGTTCCAAGGGTGCGTTGTGGCGCAAGAATAGTCTGAGCAAAGTTTTGAAGTGTCTCCAGACCGCAGTCTTGAAACTTGGCTTTGGCCAAGCCTTTCTCTACTTACTCCGCTGGATTTCGGCTTTTCCTTTTGTCGTTTTTTGTTTTTTTTTTGTTGTTATCATGATTATACTGTTGCTTGCTTAGCGAGATTACAGCTCCGGTGACCTATCTGGATATTAGGTAGTGGACTATACGTGTCCACGGGGCGACTAGCTTGAGACACTAGTCTTAAAAGTACTGGATGAAGGTTGCGTACCGGCGTGTTCTGATCTGGCGTTATGACCTGACGTAGATGGTCCCTTGCGCTTGCGTAAGGATGTCTGACACCTACTTTGTAACCGCATAGGTTGGTAGGGGGGTCAGTATAAACTTTAAAGTAGTGTATAGCGGGTTGTTGCGTAATAGTTACTCTATACTATTAAATAAAACGAAATACTATTCGTTAACAGTTAGTACATTGAAATGAAGTACCTACTACAAGAGTTTTTATAGTATCTACCTAAACTATGCAGAAGACTAACAGTCAGTCTTCAGTCTCCCTGTGACTAAAGGCTGCAAAGTGTTCTAATCTAAGTTCTTAAATATATTTAAAATGTATGATGTTTATGGTGATCGAAATTTAATAGGCTGGCTATATACTCCACAGAGCAATTATTGATCTTATTTTCTGATTGGGTATAACAGAAATATACCTATACATTTGAAGTTAAATCATTTCCTTCACTTTTTCGTACTGACAAAATATCCTTTTGTACCCAACTTTTTCCTAAACAATTAAACGACTCGAGCAATTCAAAGAACATTAACAGTTTCCCATTTATTTTTTTCCGTAACATTCATAAAAATCCTTACAGCAAAGCTTTAATTAAAGAATGTCAAAACATTTTTTTATTATTATTATAATTCAAATTGCCGACAAAAAAGACTCAAACAGTTTCAACTTTCGTGAGGAAATTGTTTAAGGGAAGTGGGAAATTAATCTTTTGGTTAATTAGCAAAGTTGGTCGGACGCTACGGCCACGGTTGGGTATTCAATAAATCAAGGTGTTGCTGTGCTTTCGAACGCGAAGGGCAACCATTCTTTGCTTTTAAGACCGCGATATTTTAGAGCGCCCTTATCGATATTTCAACTGCCAAACGCGAAGGGTGGGAAGCCATCTGTCGGACGCGATAAGGTAGACGGAGTTCCACTGTTAGTTTTTACAATAAATCAGAAGTTGGCAACATTCACCGATCACTAAGAATGGATGGTGAATAGATCTGTGCGATGTGCTGTGATTACTGTATTTGGTTGTCAGGTTTCTGCTGAATTCTGTTATATTAAATGTTTATTAAGTAGCCTAAACTTTCCTACTATTGAGCAAAGGCTTTCATAATTTAAATCAAGTATCGATAAGGTCGATGGGTATTGGTTTAATCTCCAAAATTGTCACATGTGTCTAGATCATTAAAAACTTTATAAATTAATTTATACATAGTACCTTTTAAACATAATTTAGATACCGCGCAGTGTTTTGAGGGCGTTTAAAGGCAATTTTTATAATACATAATTATCGTATAGAGTTCTAACAGCCAAGCTGGACACTTTTATGAAAGAGGATGTAATGTCCGGCCTATTATACTAGATAACCATTGCTTATAGTTGATTTGGCCGTCCAGACACACTTGATAAATTCACCCTGTCTAATGTAGATGTGTTTATGCTCCCGATGACATCTCGCCTGGGAATCTAAGTGAATTGTCCCTAGGCGTCATGCGTCAGTGCCCCAAATGCGTCAAGAATTTCAAACGACAACATTAGGGTGGCATTGTATTATTGAACGATTTCTACTTGTTCGGCTTATTTTAAGCTTTATCACGCCATTTAGGTAGGTGATTTCCAGGATTCGTTTTAGGCATCTTAAATTTTAAATCAAATAATTTTTTGCAATGAAACATTTTTATTCAAGTCTTTTTTATTATGCCAAAATATTTAAATTTTATTCCTTTTAGCAAAAATACAACATAAGGCGGACTTTCTGACTCTAAAAGTCATCCAAGTATATTAAGAGAGAAAAACTAATCACAATAAAAACTCAACCAAGAAAATATTTAATACAATGTATGAAATATATTATTTAGATTATTTATTATTATTATATATATTTATTCATTTATTATTTTATTTATTTTATTCTGTTGTTATTCTTTTACAATAAAATAAAACAAATAAAATAATAAATGAATAAATTCTGCTAAGATTTGTTATCACTAAACTGGTTCATCCGTGTTTAATATATTATATTTATGTTGAATCATCAATCATTAACTTTAGGATATGTATGGACGTAAATCATGATTTATCATATAGGAGTTAATGCAAGAATTTAAACAGCAGTACTTTTCTCGAAGTACATAAATAAACACGGGTAAACAAGTGATAAGAAATCCTAGTAAACTTAGTTCATACAGTGTATGAGGTTTTCTTGATAAAGTTAAAGGTTAAAGAATTTTATATTCATAACACAAAACTTTTACTCTTGTGATTACAATCTGAAAATTCAAACAGTAATACAAACGAACATTTCACATGTAAAAACGTATAGGTACAATGAACCTTCGGCATTAGCATAAGAACTCTTTGGAAAGCAAAAAGCGGAGAGGCATAGATAATTAGAAATCCCAGTTGGGGACACTTCCCCTATCCCTCAAGTTAATACGTAATAGAAATTGTGATACTAGACGGATTTTGTAAGTAATCAGCTGCTTAGAGGGGTCCTCAAATGATTTAAAGTGTAAAATCTTGTCTTTGCATCTTTTATCGCTCTTCAGAAGTTAGGGGCTTAGAAACCTTGTTCGTCTAAGTGTTTAAGAGGACAATAGTATGATTATTACCGTCAGAAAAGTTTGCAACGATCTTTCCTGTAGACTACTTTCGATTGGATGAATTTTAAATAGGCTTCAACCTTTTGCGACATACAGTTACGTATTAGTAAACAAAGTATTTTTGAGTATCAAAGTCATAGCTTTGTTAATTGCCCCTTTTTAATGGGAAAGTTGTACCAAGATGAAGCCCCATCAAAATCGGCCAGGGCTATTTCGGTCTCCGGTTTTGTGTTTCAATACAAGATACAAGTTTAGTAAAATTCATAACAGTAATTTCTCGCGCACTGTTTTATATGGCTTATATGTTTTGACCATATACTTTAAATTAATGTAAAGGCATTTCAACAAAACATGAAAAAACAACTTTTCAACTTTCATCATCGGGGAGATAAAGGCCCACAGACTTCGCTGGCTCGGCCACCTCGAGAGGATGGGAGAGGATCGTGCGGTAAAGCGAGCATACATGAGACGTCCTAGTGGCCGACGACCGGTTGGAAGACCCAGGTACCGCTGGGAGGACGAGGTCGGTAAGGACTTGCGTGAGCTCAACGCGGATGACTGGCACCAGGTGGCGCAGGACCGACCCAGATGGCGACTCTTATTATTGGAAGCCAAGACTCACTTTGGGTCGTTGCGCCATTCTAGTTAGTTTTTTTTTATTTTAACAAAACAAAAGAAAGCCAAGTGGGTAATGTAGTAGGTACTGATGAAGAGTTTAGAGTGGTCGATAGAAAATACTAACTATGTTTATTATAAATATTGATAATAACACATTTTGGAGTCGGACATAATTAGCTACATACAAAAAAAAACACGAGAAATCGTAATACTTGAAAAAATAGCGATGTATTTATTTTTGAACGAGAAATATGGCGTCTAGATTTGTTTTTAGAACGTTTTTATTTTATTTTAAGAAAAAACATAGTTTTGGTGTCAGCTTGGATAACAGGATAGGTGAAATATATTAACAAAAATGAGTCTTGTAACTTGAAATAAAATACATTTTGTATTACGATCTTATCAATACAATTACAAACCACGACTCTAATACAAACAGTAACAAACGGTTGAGCCCTATAATTTTCCCATCAAACTTTTTGGTAGGAAGTGAATTATTTGTGACTTGCAACACTAAGACGACGCGCCATGCAAGCAAGATTTAATGAGGCCATTAGCTACCATTCATGAATCGATAGGGCTAATCCGCCTCCGCAGGCACGCAACACAACTTCGGCGTATAAATCTTTCACCAACTGTAGCGCATTCATTAAAATTTCTTCAGACGTGCGTGCGATAAACCAGTGGGACGTAACTACCTTTCGAAAACTTCGACTTATCTCCCTCACGTAGTCGGTCGTTACCTTGAAATTATGGCCGTGGTTAAACACATGCTACATTTAGTCGAAAGTTCATGTTACGCCCGAATAACTTCCCGTTAGGAAACCCTTCTGTTCGGGAGACGCAAAAACTCCCCAATAACTTCGATTTAGGGAGGAATTGTGCCCCATAAGCCGTTAGAAGTGTTGCCCTTTCAAGGACGAGCTTTTATACTCTTATTTCTTGGCAGCTTTCCTCTTGGTTTACATCGCGTTGTTAGGAAGTTGATGTTAACTCAATTCTGTTTATTGAGAATCATTCCTTGTGTATAATGAATTACTGCTAGTTATGTGTAGTATATTGTGAGAAAACTTAGTTTAAAAACAAAGGACATCCTGGGACTCGTGTGCTAATTTAGAACGTTGCGCGAGGCCTGACTCTAAAACTGAACACTGACACAACATAACTGTGGACGTTAGGACAAGCAAAATCTAGGCCTTGGTCGGTTGCTATAATATCTACAATTAAATCTTTTTCTTAATAACCACCTGTCTTCTTTCTTTCTTAATCAATCTCTCGCACCTGAGGATCGCGACCACCTGCAACACGTCTTCAGACTATGCGGTCTTTAGACGTTTCTACCTCCACATGTTACTCCCAGTGGCTGTATCCAACTATCTTGCCGGTACTCTGTTTAATTAATAGCTCTGTTTCCTTAATTAGCTTTTCTAGACCGCATAATATATCCGAAAAAGCTTATGGTACGCTCCTAGCGTGTAACGGAAAGCCCTTTGGATATGTTCAGCTTCTTGAGAATGGACTCGAAGGCTGTCCACGGTACTCTCAATAGTCTTAGCCAAGACCACATACAAATAAATAGATGGTTAAAATTTCATTTAACTTTAGCACATAAAATCCCCCTGTTTCGTACTAAGGATTAGAAACTTTGCGTGGCACAATTTAGAAATAAACCTATTGGAAGTTTGCCCTTTAAAGGTCAAGACAAGATTGTTTTTCGTTTCATTTCAAATGCTATTTGTTTGTTTGTGGTATAAAAAGTAAGTTGATAGCCATGATAAATTGGCACAGTTTGATCGGAGAAAAGCTACATATTAGTTCTTTTGTTTTACTATGATAGTTAAATTTATTGCAATAATATGATACAATTTAATGATTGGGTTTTATATCAATAAATAAATCTGGACATCTCGCATCTGGACTCTGTTTTTGCATAACATCAGGCAGTCATTTGCCAAAGTTACCATAAAAAATATTCAAAAACTACAATATTTATATAGATCTTACATAATATGCATTTACACCATATTGGGGCGCCCGATGAAGGCAGACTAGATGAAGTGACGAGCTGCGCAGGGCGGCTGGCAGAAAGATACGAAGAATCAAAAAATCAGGCTCAATGGCGCATCTTGGTTGAGACTCATGACCAGTGATTGCGACTGCGATAATAATGCTGATGATGATGATGATGTTATCTACCGATAAATTTTCTTGACAACTCATTAGTACTTACATTATAATAGGTACTACAGAACGTTTATAGCTATTGTAGCAAAACGAGCCAATAATATGGGTTGAACGAAAATTAACAGACCACATTGCATTCCATAATGCTTGTAATTAACGAAATAATGCGGACCGCGTCGGAATATTCATTTAACAGCAACATCAAAGAGAAATATTGTGCATTCGAATGAATGATATGTTTAATTATGCAATTTATACTGGAGCAAGTTAAAATTACTCTGTCCTTAATAAAGCAAAAGTAATTATTTTGTAAAGTTGAATCGATAGAACGAAGACTGAATAGGTATGTTTTAAGCTCCATGTATACGTGTTAGATATTATAATTACAAATTAAATAAATAATTTCATTTTTCCTTTCTAAATTATTGGTTTTTAAAGTTAATTTCAATAACATTTAATTTGATTGGTTGGTTAAATTTCTTGGACTAAAAGGGATACACTGTGGGCTAGTATGGGCTATCCTGGCAGAGTTCCCATGCGCTTTGGGCTAGGAGAGACTTGAAAGAAACGATTATAAATTTGATTTCATCATCGTCATCATCATAATCAGAGCCAAAAGACGGCCACTGCTAGACAAAGACTTTCCCAAGGATCTCCACAACAACCGGTTTTGTGCTGCTCGCATCCCGTGACCTGCACCAGATTGTAAGTTAAATACCGTACAATATATGTAACTGTACCTGTAACTGTAAATTATGCAACACGAGAAGTGAGATAAGTCACACACTACAGGGAATTGAAAGGGCTGTCGCTCGAATTGTGAAAGATCAAGGCCTTCAGACACACCTGAGACATTCTCCAATTTTCCATATAAATAATATTATTGCACAGTAAGTTTATACCAAAGTAACTGTTAATCAAGATAATGCAGCTCTGATTGGCAATTAAATTGTATTATTTGTGTCATCTAAGCAAGATGAAAAAATCTTATTAATATTTTTTATACGATGTGCTTTTTAGGTGTCTTTCAGACACACAATGAGCAATAAAGATCGCAATGATTGGGGTTCAAAAATGCGAATTATTCCCCAGAGATACACTTTCCCCGTAGAGACACTTTTATTATAACTGCGCTTTTATTCCTGTAAGATACACTTTTTTTAAACCCTTCCAATTTGTCCTCTTAGATACACTTTTAGGTACTGTCAAGTACTGTTGTGTATAAAATAATTGCTGAATATAAATAGTTTGAATGTTTAAACCACCACAGGCACAAACAATCTTTTACATATTATAACAACACCAACAACAACATGTTGCACTATAGATTTAATATTTCCAACATAAAGTACCAGGCTACCATAACTATGCAGGAGATTGCTTATTAATATTATTATAATCTTTGCTATATGTATATGTATTTACAAGACTATAACTATAATTTATTTAAAATTAGTAAGCAATCTCCTGCTTAGTTATGTTAGCCTGGTACTTTATGTTGGAAATATTAAATCTAGTGCACTAAAAATTATTAAAACTAAATAATAATATTTTTAGTGCACTAGATTTAATATTTTCATCTAAAAACATTTCTATTTAGGCTTTCAAGCTGAAAGTGTATCTTTGGGGAATAAAAGCTTTAATTTTGGTTAATTATGATTTATTTATTTTTCCTTTTCATCTAAAACACATTTCTATTTAAGTGTCCAAGCCGAATGTGTATCTTACAGGAATAAAAGCGCAGTTTTATTAAAAGTGTCTCTACGGGGAAATTGTATCTCTGGGGAATAATTCAAAAATGCATATGAAAAATAGAGATCCGCAGACGAATTTCAGTGACTTACATAGGTAAAACGATGAAGGGTTTATTCCGCGTAACAGAGAAAAAATATAAAGGCAATATTTCAAATTTAAAAAATGAACTATCCTAATGATGTTACACCCCCAAAAATGCATGTTCTAGCAGCTACGGGATATCAAATTAAAAAACATATAAAACCCACCTATATTTCACAACCCCAGGTGCACTTTCGAACGGAATATGGGGACAGAATTGATTGTACAGGGCCGTTTTCCATTTAGATATGGAAATTCTGTCAGTGTGTGCCCGACACCAGTGAAACCATTGAAAAATAATTTCGACGATTACGTTGTGCTTCGTGTTTCGAAACGATGTTTTCAATTATTCTAGATTGTGTGTGTTTTTGTAACTGTTATCAAATAGTTGCACTGATAATGTAAAAAATCTTTAGAAAAATGGATAAATATGTGCACAACAGTTTTTCAAATGTTCAAGCAAATTAAAGTAATTAAATTAATTGATGTTTTGTATTGACCAGGCTAATTACACTGTTTAGGTATATTTTGATAAAAAAATATCTTTTTTATTACTCTACAGATATTTTTGTCAATTCGTACATCATTTTATATAACTTAAAAATCGACGTTCTCATTGGCATTTTACTTTAGTTCATTAGAATTTGAGATTTTGGATTTAAAAAAAAGAATATAATAATAATCATTTTTTTTTGTAAATTACTCCAAGGCCAATCGCTTTCCCGTTGTGTTAATTTTATAATCACTGTGTAAAAAATAATTTAAAAACCTATATTTTATCCATTTTCTAAAGCTGCCAGTTATCCATCTATAAAGATATAATTCCAGAAATGCCGAAAATCTCTACCTCAAATTCAGTATCAAGTAAAGTCAAGGTATAGAAGGACTTGAATTACTGAAAAGTCAAATCCGAGCACTATAGCGAGAGCTGCTCTCTAGGTTGTTGTTCCCAAGGCCTGTAACGATCCAGGCTTTAATTAGTTCATCAGATAATTTAGTTTGCGCAGCGCTCGTTAGACCAACGAAGTGGACGGCTAATGCAGCCTAAGCCTATAATTCAATTATTCGACGAGACAAATACAAATTGGTCGTGTTATACCTGTGGAACGAAGAGTGTTAAAGACTCTTTGAATATATCTAATTAAGCAATTTTAAATTCTCTTAGAAGTGTCTTAGAGCTCAAAGTATTGTAATAACGACTTTTTTTTGTTGTTTTAATGCTTACACAGTTTGTTTGCATCATCATCATCATCATCATCATCTCAGCCAAAAGACGTCCACTGCTGGACAAAGGCCTCCCCCAAGGATCTCCACAACGACCGGTTTTGTGCTGCTTGCATCCAGCGGCTTCCCGCGACCTTCACCAGATCGTCGGTCCACCTTGTTTGTTTGCATACACATTATTTAATGCACTTTATAAGCCCGTTCTAGAGACAAAAAACAAAATTCAGCCTAAGTAAACTTTTGTTTCTCTTCGCAATTCTGAGATGTTTTGAGTAAAAACCAAATTATTAAAATTAAACAAAAAACCCGACTGCTAAAACAACTATATAAAAAATAACTACAAAGAGAAAAATACTGAAAAGAAAAAACAAGCTCTACGATCCCAGAATTGTCAAAGTCAAAGTCAAAGTCAAATATTCTTTATTCAAATAAACTTTAGAAAAGTGCTTTTGAATCGTCCATAATTTTTTTACCTACTACCCATTCAGGACGTCTATTTTTTAGCTGTGGAGAAGAATGGGCGCAAGAAACTCCACAGCTTTAATTCATTATGTAACGACATTTACAAAATTATATGCCGTTACGTTACCAAGTTATACAAGTTTAAAAAACCTTAACAATATATTGGATTAGAAATAGATTGGAGCATTTTAAACCCATGCTGTTTTGTCTTCAATGTAATCAGACACTTTATAATAAGCTTTTATATAAAGCTTTTCTTTAATAGCGATTTTAAATTTATTAATATCTAGTTTTTGGATATTACTTGGAACTTTATTGTAAAAACGTACACACAGGCCTCTAAATGAATTATTTACTTTGTGGAGCCTAGTATTAGGTACTGCTAGTTTGTTTTTATTTCTAGTGTTTACATTGTGAATATCACTGTTTTTAGAAAAAGTTTCAATATTTTTATATACATACATTAGGTTCTCGTAAATATATTGTGATGCAACTGTCATTATATTAATATCTTTAAATCTCTCCCTAAGAGAATTACCAGCTTTTAGATTATAAATTGCTCGAATAGCCCGCTTCTGCAGCACAAAGATAGTTTGAATATCGGCAGCATTGCCCCACAGTAAAATGCCGTACGACATTACGCTATGGAAATAACTAAAGTAAACAAGTCTAGCTGTTTCAATGTCAGTGATCTGACGAATTTTCATTACTGCATAAGCCGCAGAGCTCAGTCTACTCGACAATTTATCTATATGTGGGCCCCACTGTAGCTTTGCATCCAACGTAATGCCTAGAAACATTGTGGTGTCCACAAGGTCCACATTCTTATCTTTAATTTTTACACTGGTTTTTACCTCCTTAACGTTGGGTAATACAAATCTTATACATTTGGTTTTTTGTTCATTTAATAGCAAATTGTTAACACTAAACCAATGAACTATCTTTGTGACAGCATTGTTCACATCGTCATCAATCGGCTGTCGTCGTTTCACTTTGAATAAAAGTGAGGTATCATCTGCAAACAATACTATCTCATGTTTGTCTTTTACAAAGTAAGGCAAGTCGTTAATATAAATTAAAAATAAGAAAGGACCAAGAATTAAACCCTGTGGAACACCCATTGTAACCACCGATCCCGGAGATCTTTTACCGTTAACATCAACCCTCTGAACCCTATCACTCAAATATGAGATAAGAAGATTCAGTGATGCATCTCTAATTCCATAGTGGTAGAGCTTCCTGACCAGGGTTTCATGTAAAACACAATCAAAGGCCTTGGATAAATCACAAAAAACCCCTACGGCATCG
The DNA here is from genome assembly GCA_947562085.1 of Eudonia lacustrata. Classification (NCBI taxonomy): domain Eukaryota; kingdom Metazoa; phylum Arthropoda; class Insecta; order Lepidoptera; family Crambidae; genus Eudonia; species Eudonia lacustrata. The sequence continues at coordinate 6,154,516 of OX387318.1, forward strand.
TGAGAATCCTCCCAGGCATTAAATATTTGAAGAATAAGCTCAACACCAGCGTCAGTAGTCGAGCGCCCCCTAGTGAAACCATATTGTCTAGAATGTAAAAGTTTATTTCTATAAAAATTAACTTGAATTTGGTCTAGAATTATCTTTTCAAATATTTTACTAAATGTGGGTAACACAGAAATTGGTCTAAAGTTAGAGGGGTCACATGTGCTACCTGATTTGAATAATGGGATTACTTTACTGTGCTTCATTAGGTCAGGAAAAACACCACAGTCAATGCATTCATTAAATATGCAAGCTAAAACTGGAGCTATTGTCTCAATAACGGATTTAGTGACGTCGACGGAATTACCCCACAGATCAGCAGTCTTCTTTTTATTAAGAGTATTAAAAGTTTTAATTATATCTCTAAAATCAATTTTTTGAAAACTAAAATAGTTTTTACTAGGTTTGACATTTTCCTTTAGAACCGCTTCAGCTACAGTGGGGGAGGAGTCTAAAGCCTTTGTAGTTGAAACTGGAATATCAGTAAAAAACTTCTCAAATGCCGCAGCAACATCAGCATCGGAAGTTAAGGTTTGATTTTCGTAGCTCAATTTGTACTCATTGTTACGACTTTTGACATTTCCAGTTTCACTATTTATAATATTCCATGTCATTTTTATTTTGTTATCACTTAGCTTAATCTTTGAACTCAGGAACTTTGCCTTTGCTAATCGACATACTATTTTAAATAACTTAGAATAATTTTTGACATACAATTTAAAATCTTCACTGGTGTTATAGTTGCGTTCATCATATAGCTCATAAAGTCGCTTTCTACTTTTGTGGATACCAATTGCAGCCCATTCACTAAAAGTAACAGTACCACTAACCGAGATCCTTTTTGGAATAAAAGTTTTATTAAATTCTGTACAATATTTATGAAAGAAATTATTATAAAATTCATTTGGGTTATCATTATACTTTAAAAAACATATATTATCATAAAGATTGTTTTTAAAGCGTTCCAGACGGCCTGCAGTTTTTGGTACAACAGTGATATTCTGTTTCTTCACTTGCTTACACTGATGTGGAAGGCTGACCATTTGGCCACAATGATCAGAGTCCAGTTTATTAATAATGAGTTTAGACAGTGGTACTAGATCGGTATATATGTTATCAATACAAGTGGCCGAAGTGGCAGTTATTCTAGTTGGCTCCATAAATAAATTATTTAAATTATACGATTGAAATAAATTTTTAATTTTGATAGAACCTGTAGACTTTTCTAACAAATTAATATTAAAATCACCGCAAATAACTATCTTTTTACCTACATTGCGGATTTTATATAATGCTTCATCCATTACTTTTTCAAAATAATCATACAATGCTGACGGAGGCCTGTATACACTTAATACAACAAGTCGCTCCAGCTCCACACAAGCTATTTCTATTGTTCGCTCAACCGAGAGGCTCACTATGTCTTTTCGTTCCTTTAATTTCTTATTAACTATAATTAAGGAGCCACCATGAATTGAATTTACTCGACTGAACGAACTACCTACCAAATGATTATTAAAATTGAACATGAACTGATGATCTTTAAGCCAGTGTTCAGTAATACATAAAATATCAACTTTATTATCGTTCATGAACAATTCAATCTCCAGATCTTTGCCTGTCATCCCTTGAATGTTCTGGTGAACTATATTAATCGAGTGAACACTTTTAATAATTGTAGGTTGGGACGGGCTTTTCTTAGAATTAATTTTACATTTATTTAAAATATTACCAAACATGTTGCAAGAGAATTCCTCTTTTGTCTTATGATTCAATTTAAATTATTGATTGGAATGTCAGTAGAAACACTACTGACATTTATGTCTATTAAACATTGCTCAATAGGAGCAACTTGTTTAGCCAAGTTTTTGGCTGAGATGTGAAAAAATAAGATAGCGATGAAGCTATTTGTCGCTTGAAATAAATTGGCAGATAATAACTATCTTTTGTCAAATAAAAATTACTAACATAATTGTTAGTGTCAATTAAATCTCTCGGTATGGGGTATGGGGTATGTCTCGGGTATGGGTGTTTTCTATGTATAATAAGTATGTATTTAAGTATTTTAAGTATATTTATCCGTTATCTAGTAAACATTTAACGAGTTTCATAACGAAGCTTCTCTTGGGCTAGATAATTGGTGTGAGTGTAGGAAAGTTTATTTATTTATTTATTTATTTATTTATAGTAGTAGTAGTAGTTAATGCAACACGAAATATTTTTAAATACATTGAATATTGATAGTTGTCGCAGGCGGGGACAATCACCAACCAAAGAGAGTGCGGATTTAATTGAGCTAGCCACGGCCGCTTGGTTGATGTTTGTCCCTGTCTGCGACAACTATCAATATTCAATGTATTTAGAACTATTTCACGTTGCATTCAACATTACTCAAATTGAATTCTGGGATCGTAGAGCTTGTTCTCTTCTTTTCATTTTTTTCTCTTTGCAGTTATATTTTATATAACTAATATTTTACAAGTCGGGTTTTTTGTTTTATTTTAATAATTTGGTTTATTTCAAACATTTTAGTTTTGTAAAGTAAATAACCAAGCATTTCGAAACCTAAATAAAATATTATATTAAAACGCGCCTTACTCTTTTAAATAGCAAAGTCATAGCGAATACACCAATTGTCAATAATCTAATTAAGGCGTAAAACGAAACTCTTGACGTCTAGTATTTTTGACTGACAAGTTCTTTGAGTTTTTTTAAACATGGGAATAAAATCTGCTAATATTCCCGAAAACAAAACACCATTATAACATACTCACATAAACATTGCTGTACCTAAATGAAAAATATTAACTACATCTACGTCCATAGACAAATTGGCCATATTCTTTAATTTCCGTAGACGTTGTAGTACGTTAAAAGAATTATGATCGTGTGGTCGATCTAACAGTTTTTTGGGGTCAAGACTACTAATAGCTAACCCGGTCAATGTTTTTACTTTTTCTTTGTTTTTTTATTTATTTTATAGCCTATGTCACTCCCACAGTGAAACAAATCTAACGACACCTCATATGTTAAAATCTAACATGCCGTTTGGGCTGTAGGGCGTGCAAAAGAAACAGACATACATACATACATACATACATACATACATACATACATACATACAAACAAACATACATACATACATACATACATACATACATACATACATACATACATACATACATACATACATACATACATACATACATACATACATACATACATACATACATACATACATACATACATACATACATACATACATACATACATACATACATACATACATACATACATACATACACTCGAAAAACATAACCCTCCTCCTGAGGCAGTCGGGTAAAAATAAAAATACTTATCTTGAGAATTTAAGGTCACATCAACGCAATAAAACATAATCTTCAAAACGATGCAGCTATTACTTAATGAGCAAGTATCAATAATATGAAAATTTAAATATCCAATTCAACATTAATATAAAAAATAAAAGTGACTGCCAGTTCAAAACGATTGAATTTTTATCCTTATTTAAATTATATTTTTATTGATAGTAGGTAATATTATAGTACAGGACAATAAAAATGTGACCAAATAATTTATACTATTCGTCGCCCAATAGTCAAAATTGGAACGTAATTCAAAAATATACAATGTTTAAACGATGTAAATTAACACATAAACTCTATCTTTCAGGACTCCTTCCCCACATCAACTTTAACTATACCAAATTTCACACTCCTCCGTACGCGCACGCGCTTAAAAAGGGACACGAAGTTTTCTTTGCGCGTAATTCAAAAATATTGTTTTCTAAAGTTTACGTGAACACTACACATTGAAATGAAACTTCTTTTTGACCACACCTCACCTGATGTTATGTGACGGTGCGGTCGAGGATGGAACATGCCTGCCTAGAAATAGCCCATTCACTCTGGCCTTGAAGAGGTCCAGATTATACCTTTCAGGGAACACACTCGCAGGCAGCGCGTTCCTTTCCCTAGCTGTACGCACTAGGAAAGTTGAATCGAATCGGCTCGTGCAACAAGGTGGCATATTTACAACATAGGGATGGAACTCGCGCCTCGCGCTCCGATACAGAAAGTGGATGGTGGGATCTACTGGCGTTTATTTTATACATTAGGTTTAAATCTTGTTAACTTAAAATTAAACTTCAGGATAAACATTAATTAAACCTAATGTATAAAATAAACGCAAGTAGATCCGTAAAAGTAGTTTCATTTCGAAATTCAAATCTCAATTTTTTTATTTAAAATTAACTTTAGTATTTTTAAACGTCAATTTAAACCCATGACCTCGTTAGGCGTACGGTGAAGACGTTGTACCGAGAAGAAGCCGCAAGACGAATTCATATATAGATATGTGCAACTACTGGCTTACCATATTGGCTACTTACGCAGACGCCTGTTGACTGGAAGCTGATACACCAATTTACTTAACTGGAAAGCTGGACGTTGATTCTGCTATTAAAAACCATCCACAATTTTCCATTTGACAAGTTGGACATAATTCTAATGTCAAAATCAGGCTTCTGATACACTATCAAAACGTTATTGAATTACCAGACTAGGCTTTATTTACAAAATGAAAGTATCCAGACTCTTCTATTGTCATTTGTTCTCCTTATAATATATAAAATTTTTAGTGATGTGTTGGTTAAGGTAAATGTTTTTTTTTAAATATTGAAATACTTGCACATTATTTGTTCAAGGTGAACATGTAAAATCTCTTTGTTGATATCATATAAAATAAATTAATAATAATTATAATTCATATATAGCAATTGATTTTAAAGTAATGGTCAAAATATGTTTTTCTTTTTTTACGCTACACTGGGCTCAGGCCTACCCTAATTGTATGAAAAAATATTTCTAAAAGTTGGAGAAATAAAAGAAAAAATATTTCAATTATTTTTAGAAATGACTTTAATCTTCCTTTTACTTGGAAATAATTACAGACTTTAAAAATCTTAACACTATAATTTATTTACAATCGGTCGCTAATTTATAGTTACAATTCATTTATTTCTCTAATATTTATACACAAAGAAACCCAAAATTTATCTAACTTATATTTAAATGTTACACAGTTCTTGAACGCTTAATTTATAGTTTTTACAACTATATCACATTTTCATCTTTATACCTATAAGTTAATTATAATAGTCATGTTATGTTGTATTCACATTTAAAAATAATGTTCAAATGATGTTTACAATGTAAAAATTTTAAACAAAAAAATGGTAAATCTTTTATATATTTATATAGCATACCTTTGTCAGAACACTAACCATTAATTTCACTAACATAGCTTTGTATTATTTATTTTGTTTTCTTAAATTTGTATTGTCAAGCATGGTACGAGTATGTACACAGATATGTTGATTGATAAGACAAAAATTGTGAGAATCGTCTAAAAAAACTATGCGTGGTATCTGTAAAACTAACCATAATTATTAATGTTACAATATTATTTACAAATTTCTACAATATCGTGATAGAGAACTTTTGATTCCATTTACTGTTTACAAAGGTAGCAAACAAATCGAGTGCACCGGTTTAACCAAAAAGTTTTACCAAAAAACTTCAAGTAGGCACTTTCGCCAGATCAGTCTTCCTTCTAATCCTACACGAAAACACTTTATCCCTACCGGGGCGGGCTCGAAAGTCGCTCGCTTATTACACAGTTGTCTCTAAAATATCTGGAGAGGGTCAACAAAAGCCGTCCTTGAGATCGGGGTATCCAAGGTCGGGCATAGCTCGCCTGGAGCCGGTGCCCCGCGAGTTATCTACGCGCACGCCCCGCCCTGCTCTGCCTAAGCTGGCATACCTTGTATCCGCGAGCTTATCTCTTTGTGCTACCTCGTCGTAGTATCTTGCGTCGTTCAAGCCGGCGCTGTATTTCTGGCTTAAGCTGTACTTATCTATCGTGGCATACTTTTGCACGGTGGCGTATTGACGTGCCGCTTCAGGTACACCGTTCGTTTTGGCACGGTCGAATGGCCTCTCTTCTGGAGGCAGTGCACCGTCTAAACGCGCTTTGAACTCCTTGTCTTTCCTCCTGCGTTTTCTGCACGCACACAGAGCTACTAGAACTGCGCAAAGAAGTAAGCCGGCGCCAGCAGCGGCGGCAACGTAAGGTGGGGGGAGTGATATCCTAAATGAGCAATTTGAGTCGTCTTCATCGTAACCAGAAGGACAGTGAGGACTTCCATCACACCATAGTGCGATGGGGATACAAGCGTTGAGCTCGGGGCAACTAAACAAAAAGAAAAGGAAATATTATTAACAAGTTGGTGGTTCAGTAGTAAAGTCTACCATCAGTTTTTCACCAGACCATCAGACTGAGATCCCTTATTCAATTTCAAGCGGTAGGACAAATAGTCATCATCATCAGCTTATTATTATGTCCCCACTGTTGGGACACGAGCCTTCCCTATGGATGGATAGGGAGAACGGGCCATAAACTGCCACGCGAGCCCAGTGCGGATTGGTGGTTGTTAACGACTGCTAATGCATCCGGGACCAACGGCTTTATATGCCTTCCGAAGCATGGAGGAGCTCGAGATGATAAATATTTGGTCACTCATCCAATGACCAGCCTTTGCGAAAGTTGCTTAACCTCAGCGCTCGCAAACCGGGCGCATTAACCACTGCGCCATCGAGCTCCTCGGACAAATAGTCCTAGTATAGTTAGTAGCTGACAAACACAACAATGTTAGTATAGCTGCATTGTTGAAGTGCGTTTTCATCTTTAGTCTAAACATTTCTTACCATTATCTGAGATAAATAACTACTCTTCGCATAAAAAAAAACTCAGAGATTAAAATTTATTAAAATAAGTTTGTACATACCTATAACGGCATTCAAGGGATGCTGCAACTGGCAGAAAGCTGGATTCCGGGTCAGGTTCAAATATCGGTTTCTTCATTAACTCTATCCACTTGATTGAGTAGTCGGCTTGCTCGTGCTGTAGAAAATCAACAACATAACTGCGGGCGTGCGGTTTCAATGAAGTTTCTAATGGTGTTTGAGTAGACAACCAGCCCGGAGAGTACAGCTCTAACGAGTTCGGTCCGTCTGGGCATATTTCTCGGTACCAAGACGTATCTCTTGCTTCGTATACGAACAGTCTATTCGGAGTAGGACAAAACGGTGACGTAGTCGTCATTTCGTATCCAGGTATTCTGACGTAAAGATATCTCCCCTGTACCGGAGTTACTTCATCACCCCCCGGTTCGATAAGCCAAGGTCTGTGAACACAAGCAACTTCAGCTCTTACGCTCTCAGATATAACGTTTCTATCGCCAACGATTTCTGGTACAATAGGCGTGTGCCTTTTGTCAAACAGTCTGATCTCTCCACTGCTCCCCCTTAGTTGTCGTTTTCCCCAACCAGTAGAACACACAGTTTCGTCACCTGGCCCAGTGGGCACGAATTTGTATTCACCTTCAAACGCGAAGTCGTCGTAATCTTCGGTGATGTTCATCATGGTAACTGTGAAATTCAACTCTACGACTGGAGCGGTAAGGGTGTGTATGTTTAGAGGTTCTGATCGATTTGTGCATAAACAGTCACGCTGTATTGGCACCCCCTCCCATGGGTATTCGGTTATAATGATTTGGGCTAGGCCTTCACCCCCTATCGTTCTTCTTTGCGGTCTGTCACACTTCCACCGGCCCGTTCGGGGATCTTTATGCGTACTGCAATGTTTGTTGCCGAAGTAAGTGCTCGTGAATGTCAATTGTACTCTTTCCCCTGGCTTGGCTTCCAACCTGATGACAAAGAGAAACTGATCGTGTATACTGATCGTGTATAACTTGTTTTTTTGTAATGACTGTGTCGAAAAATTAACTTGCTTGTAAAATAATACTGTAAGAGCTACACCAAATTATAAATTAAATTTGAAAATGGTTTTACCATAAGCATGATATGATCCAGAACTTTATTTCGGGTATCTGCATTATACTTAAGCTATCGTAATCGAACAACCAGATGAGATAAATTATATTAATTGACTAGAACTGCAAAAATTTTTTCACAATTTTTTTTTTAATTCTAATATTTACATACATGTTTTTTTCATTTTATTTTCATTTATATCTTCATTCACCACACAAAAAATACTTTAGTCCTTTAATTTTTTTAGACACTCAATAAATAGTGTACAGAAACAGAAGGCATTGATCAAATACTGCCACTATTTGTTAGATTTGACAGATCTCGCCGTTGTCGAGCTAAACTGAACTATTATTAAAACACCTATTACAATTAACACAATCAAATCTCAAAACAAGAAATAAACAACAGTCCTTACCGCAATATGCAAGTGAGGTTCTGCGCACCACCACGGCCGTAGTAGAAAATCGCCCTGGGAGCCTGGAACCGCCCGGAGTAGGTTTGGGCGGATTTGAAGACGCGGTCGCAGGCTGACCGGGAGTCCACGAGAGGCTGGCCTTGCTCGCTTACGTCGACGAACTCGTAGCGAAGCAAGAAGGATACGGGGTAGAGCGCTGACCCCTGACGCAGCTCCTGAGAGAGATCGGGTAAATAAGGAAAAGGTTGTTTAACTTTTTTTTTACAACTTTAACGAAACAGTTTTTATTCAGAGTCTTACTAAAAAGTTTGTTAGAAGGATCGATTGTTTTAGTTGTGCGCTAACATTTTGATTTTTTTAAATGATTTACTATTTATCTGATTGCTATTTAGAGCTAATACTACGGTTACTCAGATAATAATAATATGTTGGTATCTGATAAGTTTTGTAAGTTGTATGAAAATAACAAAGAAAACAAGGAACGAAAGCATATTTTCAAAATTACAAGACAATAAAAAAATAAAAAGTTTTATTTACGTAAACAGCTTAATACAATAATTCATAATAAGTCTCCTTAGGTCTCAAATGAAATACAATACCAAATATGTGGTCTATGTAGCATATACACCGTGTAGTTTGACAAATTTTTAGAAAACATTAATTTTGATGTTAAAACATTATTTGCCTCACGAAACCCTAAAATACGGTTGTGCAAACTAAATCCGTATTAATTATTTATATTTCGTATTCGCTGGTGGCTCGAAGCAACAACAGTGTCGTAAGCAAGAGATTAAACAAGTTTTCATTCTAGTCGTATTATGTTGAGCACAAAACCAAGTCGGGGCGAATAGCTCAACAGACACTCAGCATTAAGTTTGTTTCGCCATCGTCTCGAGTCTCCGTTTGACTTGAAAATGTTAGTAATTACGTGCCTCGCACTAGCAAGATAATGTTACATTCCTACGTTAATATTGATTTAGTTTAGATAGACAACATGTGAAGTGCACACACACGTTACTAAAATTTCTAGGCATGTTGGAGTGATGTAATGATGATGAAGTTGATAAAAAAGTCTCCTAAGTTTCTTGCCAGCTCTTCTCGCTGGAAGGCTTGTTAAGATATATGGTGCAGAGTATAAGTAAAAGCGTTGATTACTCAAATAGTCTTTTATTCGCAACAGAGTTATTTTACACACGTTTGTGAAAAAACAGTAGCAACCGGAAGGACATAGACAAAAGTGTTGCCAGTAAAAATGAGCATTTACAATTGTTTCCTCAATAAGGCTCTCCCCAAAATCAGAAACGGGGGGTAGATTCAGTATTTATGTTGAAACGAAATTTTTGACAAGTGCCAGTGAAGGTTTATATTGAATAAATGATGAAAAGATTATGGGATGGTATGAATGAAAAAGGGAGTGACTATAAAGGTGTCTGCTGATAGAGGAGAACGAAAGAAAAAGACTTAAAGATAAAGTTATGCCATTCTTATATAACATAGAGTCTAGGAAGGAGCTCGATGGCGCAGTGGTTAACAACGCACCCGGTCTGCGGTTGCTAAGGTTAAGCAACTTTCACAAAGGCCGATCATCGGATGGGTGATCAAACATGTATCAGCCAAGGCACATAAAGCCGTTGGTCCCGGCTGCATTAGCTGCGCCCGCGTGGTGGTTTATGGCCTGTTCTCTCCTCATCTATTCATAGGGAAGGCTTATGAGAGCCCAGTGCAGGTTGGTGGTTTTAACGACTGGAAACCAGGGTAAGCGTGTCTTCCGAAGCAGGAATAAATTCGAGATGATAAACTTTTGGTCACCTATTCGATGACATGTCTTTGTGAAAGTTGCTAACCTTCAGTAATCGCTGACCGGGCGCGTTAACAATTGCGCCAACGAGCTCCTCCATGAACGAGATCAAAATCCATCGAGATAAGGCTACTTATCTGTTAAAACACAGGAATGTGTACTTTGTATCAGTATGATTTATATCTAAATGCATAAAACTTTAAAAGGTACAAACTGAGCTTAGAAAATACGCTAGCCTACAAATAATAATAAATATTAGACAACATTACATACATTGCTCTGACTCCAAAGCTTGTGTTATGGAAATCAGAAACAACGACAGTACCACAACCACCCAGACCCGAGAAAATATTGAAAGAGTTCATTGTTCCACATCGACCCGACCGGGAATCGAACCTGGGACTTCGGAGATGGCAACACCAGAAACCGGCGTGCAAGCCACTCGACTACGGAGGTCGTCAAAATTCATATACCTCACGAGCACAGATTTATCTCCAAGGTCGCCAACGTTGACGAACACAACGTGGTGTAGTAGAACTTCAAATATTTAGTTATAACTTTCCCGGGTCCTTCCTCTGTTGAATTTAATATTGAATAATAAAGCAGTTCGCTACTAGCGACTTCAACAACTTGCTTAAGACTAGTTTTCTATATTAAAGTAGGGCACAATTTGCAAGAAAGTTGAGTTGCATGCTAAACGCCACCTTAGACTAACTAAAGCAGGGAAGTAAAAATATAAGTCTTTATTCGTATTGTAATTTGTTTGCAACAAATTTGTGTAAAATTTATATAAACCTATATTAATAAACGTATGTATACAAAAGTATGTGCCTCCGGTTTCATTCGCAAAGGCCGGTCATCGGATGGGTGACCAAAAATGTATCATCTCGGGCTCCTCCGTGCTTCGGAAGGCACGTAAAGCCGTCGGTCCCGGCTGCATTAGCAGTCGTTAACAACCACCAACCCGCACTGGGCCTGCGTGGTAGTATATGGCCCGTTCTTCCTATCCATCCATAGGAACGCTCGTGCCCCAGCAGTGGGGACATAAAATGAGCTGATGATGATGATATTAATAATAATAATAATAATAATAATAATAGTACCCTAGGCTAGGTTATTTATAATATTTTTATGTTTTGTATGTGCTTTTGTATTTTACTTTTATATTAATATTATAACAAACCTAGGCTAAGAAAAAAAAGAAATAAAGAGATAATAATAATAATAATAAGTCTCCTAAAGTCCAACCTCACGCACGAGCAGACCATCTAGCCTCGTAGGGGACGGGCAACGTAAATTCTTTACTTATACGGCTAACGGGGCAATGGCATCAAAAGATGATGGTACATAATCGCAGAGAACGTATAGGGCCGCTGCCTGGGGGTAATCGCCAGGGCACGTCTGGAGCTGGCGCTGGACGTGGCAGCATGCGGGCCGCCAGTACCAACCGACTGGGCCGACCACCTGCCCAGTCATCGACATCATCTCCTCCAGTGCGCTTGGCACCGGCAGGGGCTGCCCAGCCCCAGCAATCGGGGTCCGCCGCTGGAGGTTCAAGGCGCATGAGGTGGACTACAGATCAAAACAAAAACCTCATGCGTGCTTACTACGGGGCAAGAGAGGGAGAAGTCGGCAGGACTGGATATCGAGCACGTATGCTTATTGCATTTTTACAGCTGGAGCCAAATTTAAGAGTCGCTGAACAAAACCTGTCCGATAGAGCTCGATGGATATTGCGTTCTAACATCTTCAATGCCACCGAGCTCGAACAATTACAAAGCGAGGCTGTTTGCTGTGTTCAGCCCGCACCCACTGTGCAGGCTGCTCCTCCTGAGCCTTCTGGTGATGAGGATGGGGTAGGTCATGACGTAGAAGCGGGTGGTGCACCGGAAATGGTCGTCCAGGAGTTAGAGCGAATGAGGGGGATTTTAGAAGAGGTGGTTTTGGAGTTCAAGAATACTCCCCTGGAAGAAAGGCCTAGGCTTCCAAGATTACCACTCAGTATTCGGATTCGGGATGTCATTGAGGCCGTAAACCAAATGCTGCCCCAGTATTTGGAGTGTAGCTCTGGTCTGATGGAGACCGGTGCGATTCTCTTCAGTGCAGCAATGACGGTCTGCCGTTTCACAGGCATCAGAGTTGGACAAAAACCAAGCGCTGCGCGTGCTACCCGAAGTTGTAGTGTTGTGCCAGCCTGGAAGAGGAGAATCGAACAGCGTATCGGGCAAGCCAGGGCTCTCATCGGCAAGCTGACGTGCTTCCGCTCGGGCAATACCAGGCCGAGAATCGTGCGCTTTGTAAGGAGGGAGTTTTCTGGGATGGCTGTAAATTTGACTAACCCAGAATTTTCTCGGAAACTTACGCAGCGCATCGACGAGCTGAAGCAAAAGATTGCTGCGTGGGCGAAGCGCATCAGAAGGTATTCTGAAAGGGTTGAGAGATACGAACAAAATCGCCTCTTCGTAAGTGACCAGAAGAAGTTTTATAAGTCTCTGGAAAGCTCCGAGTCTCGCAATACCGGTGAAAGACCGAATAAGGCTGACGTCATAGACTTCTGGCGCAGTATCTGGTCGTCGCCGGTGGAGCACAACGAAGGACCTTGGATTGGTGCGATAGAGGAAGCGTGTGCATCGATACCGGCGATGAACCCTATCCTCATCACTGATGAGGACGTGACTGCTGCAGTGCGTAGAGCTCCGAACTGGAAAAGTCCGGGGTTAGACGGGCTGCAAAATTACTGGTTGAAAGGGTTTTCGGCATGCCACGTGACCTTGGCCCGCCAATTCCAGGAAGCGCTGCAGACTACTGCTCTTCCTAACTTCCTCACTACTAGAGTCACTTATCTAGCCCCTAAAGCACAGGATACCGCGGACCCAAGTAAATACCGCCCAATAACGTGTCTTCCTACCATCTATAAGACACTGACATCCATTCTGAGCACCAAAATTCGGAACCACATAGATACAAACAGTCTGATGTCCGACGCTCAGAATGGATGTCGGGCTGGTAGCCGCGGATCAAAGGAGCTCCTCCTCATTGATGCTGTCGCTAGCCAACTGGTCAAACGCAACCGCCGAAACTTCTCTGCTGCCTGGATTGACTACAAAAAGGCATTTGACTCGGTTCCTCATACATGGCTTAAGAGGGTCCTCGAGCTGTATAAAATTGATTATACAGTTCGACACTTCCTCGGGCAGTGTATGGAGCAATTGAGTACAATTCTAAGTCTCCAGGGCGAGAGAATGACGGCTGTAGAAGACCGAATTAGTATCAGGAGGGGAATATACCAGGGTGATTGTCTAAATCCGCTTTGGTTTTGCCTGGCCCTGAACCCTCTTAGCAGATTGCTGGAGAATACGGGGACAGGATTTCAGTTTCGGAGGGGGAGTGGCCGGGTATCGCACCTCTTCTACATGGATGACCTAAAGCTGTTGGCCCCGACGGCTCATAAACTGAGGGACCTACTGAATATCGTTGTCGATTTTAGTGGTTCCATCGGAATGGAATTGGGGGTTGATAAGTGTGCAGTTATCCATGTTACTAGGGGAAAGAGTATGCGATCACAGGAGGTCGACCTTGGGGCCGTCCAACTAAAATCATTCTCCGAAACTGATACATACCGGTATCTAGGTATGGCACAGAGTATAGGTGTGAGAGAACCGGACGTAAAACAGTCCATTGGCAAAGCCTTTTTTGAACGCCTCACAAAGGTACTTAACAGTTCTTTGTCTGGCGTCAATAAGGTCAAAGCCTATAACGGCTGGGTTATGCCGGTTCTTCTATACACCTTTGGCATACTTAGGTGGACGCAGACCGAATTAAACGCCCTGGATCGAAAAGTCCGCACTACTATGACACTCCATAGAATGCATCACCCCAGATCATCGGTCATGAGGATGTATATCTCGAGGAAACGTGGTGGTAGAGGCCTTTTAAGCGCTAAAACTGTGCACGACCGCGAGATATCCAGCCTTAGAGCCTATTTTATGATGAAGACTGATGTGAAGATGCACCGAGATGTCATAGCGTGTGATAAAGGACTCACTCCTCTTGATCTAGGCAACGAGTCATGGCAGTCACGAGCAGTATTGAGTGTATCCGATCGGGAGACCGTATGGAAGGGAAAAGAGCTACACGGACGGTTTTTCAAGGCTTTACACGAGCCTCACGTAGACCGAAAAGCCTCTGTATATTGGCTTCGCTTCGGAGACCTCTTTGGGGAAACGGAAGAATTTATCTGTGCGATACAAGACCAGGTTATCAGGACGAACAACTACCGAAAGTACATCATAAAGGACGGTACAGTGGACATTTGTCGGGCCTGTCGCCGTCCTGGAGAATCACTCCGCCATGTGGTTTCGGGTTGTTCGGCTCTTGCAAACACCGAGTATCTGCACAGGCATAATCAAGCAGCCAAAATCCTCCACCAAGAGCTCGCTCTGAAGTACGGTCTCGTCGATCGCAGCCTGCCCTACTATAAATACTCACCGGAGCCAGTATTAGAGAATGACAGTATCCGGCTCTACTGGGACCGGCCAATCATAACTGACAGGACTGTTCTTGCCAATAAGCCCGATATAGTGTTGATGGACCGGGCGCAATCGAAGGTGTTTTTGGTGGACATCACTATCTCTCATGACGAGAACCTCGTGAAGGCCGAGACTGAGAAACAAAGGAAGTACTTGGACCTACTACACGACGTGACTGAAATGTGGGAGGTGACGTCCACTGAAATCATCCCGATTGTCATATCAGCGAACGGGCTAATCCCAGCTACGTTGAGTAAACATCTGAAAAGGCTGGAATTCGGCGGCGGCGGTTCACTTCCAGCGAAAATGCAAAAAGCGGTGGTACTTGATACCGCGCGCATTGTCCGCCGATTTCTCTCCCTCGTGCCCTGACTCCGGCCGATTGTGCTATTGCCGGACTTAACCGCCATAGGCGAGAGGTATTTAGCTACTACTATAATAATAATAATAATAATAAACTTTATTTGCACACAAAAAATACAGATACAGACAAATTAATAAAAAAGAAAATTGTACAAAATAGGCGGCCTTATTGCTAACAAGCAATCTCTTCCAGGCAACCTTAGGCGAAAAATAATAAAATTGAAAAAAATAAAAATGGGTGCACTTGCACCCATTTTTACTTAAATTATTATTATATTATATAACATTATTTTTACTTAAAAATAAACTAAATTATAATAATAACATCAAATAAACGTATACATATACATGTAAAAATAAATATATTAAACAGAGTTTATGCAATATAAATCATAAAAAAAATAAACATAACTAAGGTGAATTTAGAAAATGGCTCCGAACCAGACCCTTGAACGACTCCAACGTGCGAGCACTTCTGATGCGCTCAGGCAAAGAATTCCATAACCGGACAGCATGCACAGAAAAAGAGTAAGAAAGGAAATTAGTAGAATGAAGAGGAGTCACAAGAGCTAGGTTATACGCAGAACGCAAGGTAAGGCTTGAGGAAGTGGAACGGAAGGAGAAACAATTTTGCAGATATGAAGGTGAAGTGGGTAGAAAGAGGACAGTATACAGAAAGGAAAGAATGTGTAAGTCTCTACGCCGGCAAATTGGCAACCATTTAAGTTGAGCTCGAAAAATCGAGACATGATCGTACTTCCTCAAGTTATAAATAAACCGAATACAGAGATTCTGCAAACGCTCCAGTTTATTTAGAAGTTCCTCCGAAAGATCAGCGTAGCAAACATCAGCATAGTCAATGATGGACAGCAGGAGAGTTTGCGCCAGAGTAATCTTTGTGCTAATCGGCAAGAAGTTACGAAGACGATTGAGTGAACTGTACGCAGCAAATACCCTTTTCCGAACAGCATCAACTTGCGAATGCCAAGTGAGACACTGGTCAAAAACAACACCCAAGTTTCTCACTGTCTTTGAGTATGGTATATTAATGCCGGCGAAGTTAACAGAAGGTAGAAGTCCAAAATCGATCCTCGAGACAAAATAGGAACTGCCGATGATGATTGTCTGGGTCTTCCTTGGATTGACATCGAGACCAAACGATTTGCTCCAGTCAAAGATAACCTCGAGATCCCTGTTAGTAACCTCTACAGCACGAGCAAGGTCTAATAGAGGTGCTTGTGTGTAAATTTGTACATCATCAGCATACAAGTGATAGGAACATGAAAGCGGTTGTGTAATAGAGTTTATAAAGATTGAAAAAAGAAGAGGAGATAAGACGCCACCCTGAGGGACACCAGCATTAATATTACACCACGACGAGAGAGATTCTTCAATACGTATGCGCTGCCGGCGCCCTAGCAGGTAGCTTTGAAACCAACCAACCAAGGCAGGAGATATGCCAAGAGAACGTAAAACACCGAGGAGAATATCAAAATCCACTGAATTAAAGGCATTACTAAAATCTAATAATGTCAAAAGGGTAAGTTGGCGTTTCTCCATACCACGATGAATATCGTCTGTTATTTTAACCAATGCTGAAGTCGTACTATGACCCGTACGGAATCCGGATTGAAATGGGTTAAGGAGACTATTTTTGTTCAAGAAAGAAGTGAGTTGACGATGGATAAGCTTTTCAATGACTTTAGAAAGGAAAGGTAGTATGGAAATAGGACGGTACTCTGAATATAAGGTAGGATTTGACTTTTTGGGAAGAGGGATAACAGAAGCCTCCTTCCAAGCAGACAGAACCACTTGAGAAGCAACTGATGTGTTAAGGATATGAACTATAATGGGAGTAAGGATATCTAATATAGGAAGGATCATATTACGACTTATTGCATCAGTACCCACAGCATTAGAGCTTATGGAGAATATAGTTTTCTTAACATCACTGTCCGTAAATTGATCTAAAACAAATGGAGATATAACAGGTGCTGGTAAATTAGAAAGACGCTGCAAGGTGGCAGTCTTGTAGTGGACGTCAATAGGTGACGAGGAGGTAAAGTGAGAATTGAGAAGATTGATATCCAGATTGTTATTGATATTAGCGTTCTGAGATTTACCAACCCCGAGAGATTTGAGGAATTTCCACACTTTAGCAGGGTCTTCATTGTGAACAGAATTATAAATGTGGCGTCTTTGAGCGTCCCTTATCACTGTGTTGCAACGATTTCTAGCGCGATGATATCTAGATTCATTCCGTTTTGATGGATCGAGTTTGTACTTAGTCTTCGCAGAATTCTTTTTAGCCATAAGTTGTCGTATGTCGTCTGTCAACCATGGGGCAGGTAAATGTTTGATTTTAACCGGTCGGACAGGAGCGTGCACGTCGTACAGGTCAATCATGAGCTTATTAAAAACTTCTATCTGCTCATATTAATAAATATAGCTTGCATATTTTAAACCGATTCTTGATATTTGTAAAAATATTAACACGTTAGCTGCCGCGTAGGTCACCGGTGACCTACGAACAATAAATTTTCTATTTTGTCTGGTTTGGTGGCAGTCAACCTGTTAAGACCAGTTGTTAATGATGTAGAATTGTAGAGAAGTGGCTCCAGTGTTCAACAAGAACCAGTGATCGACATTTTGGTCGTTTAAACATTAAAAGTAGGGGTCAGCCATTGATTTAAGTCTTAATCAACAGTTGAGTACCGACCTCCTGCTTCATCATCTCAGCCAAAAGACGTGCACTGCTGGACAAAGGCCTCCCCCAAGGATCTCCACAACGACCGGTTTTTGTGCTGCTCGCATCCAGCGGCTTTTCGTGACCTTCACCAGATCGTCGGTCCACTTTGTTAGAGGCCTGCCAACATTGCGCTTTCCGGTACGTGGTCGCCACTTTAGGACTGTTCCGCCCCAGCGGCCATCAGTCCTGCGAGTGATGTGCCCTGCCCACTGCCACTTGAGCTCAGCAACTCTTCGGGCTATGTCGGTTACCTTTGTTCTTCTGCGGATCTCCTCATTTCTGATTCGATCACGCAGAGAAACCCCGAGCATAACCCTCTCCATTGCTATTTGAGTGACCTTGAGCCTTCTAATAAGGCTCATAGTGAGCGACTTCCTGCTTCCTAGCTGAATAATCCCGTAAACTCTGTCGAACCGTTGCTGCCATTAACCTAGATGTTAACATTGAATAAAGCTTCTTTGCAAATATATCTTATCTTTCATTCTCTTTTAGAATTATACTTATAAACAAACAAATATATATTTTGTAGGCTTTTAAGGCAGAACATAGAGGCTCTTATAAAACAATGTAAGACCGCATTATTATGTATGGACGACCATGAAATTGCTTTACCACTCTTGCCAAAAAATCTATTACAATAAAATTTGTTAAGGCGCATTGTCAATGATGAAAACGTATCTGCAGCGGTCTGGTATGCAAAAATAGACCTTATGGCATACGGCTCGAGCCCACGACCGACTTTTTTTAGGACCCATTTTTTAATTTATATAAGCATGGTTTTTAATATATTTTTATAGTAGCATAGTTTTTAATTTATATAAGTATATTATTTGTATGTATGTTAGTCTTTAAGGTGACTATTCTATGGGCCTCTTTGTATTTTACCATCTTGTACACTGTTTTGTTGCCTGAAATAAATAAATAAATTAAAAAAAAAAGTCTATTAATCGGCGATAAATTCGGTCCGATTATCGGTCCTAGAAAAAGTCAGCCGTGAGCGGGAGCAGTAGCTAGTGATCGCCCAGTGGTTGAAATTTCATCGAAGTCCACAAAATATACAATGTTTAAATTTAACATTCATTTTACATTAATTTAATATTCAGGGACTCCTTCTCCATATAAACTGTAACTATACCAAATTTCAAACTCCTCCGTGCGCTCAATGTTCTTGAAACGGGGTACGAAGTTTTCGCTTCACGTGTTAAATAGAACTAGTGGTAGCCCAGTCGTCGAAATTCGACCGTAATTTTTATAAAAAGCTTCTGTTTACTAAACAATATTTTATTAAGACTGCACGGATTATATCCTAAGCAATGAAAAATTAAAAAAGACAGAATGTGAGTTTGGATTGGCATTGAAAGATTTCGGCCGCTCCTCTTTCAATTTTGAAATTTTGGAAAAATGTATGAAACAATGTTTATTTAATTTAATGTATTTTTTATGCATGATTTAAAAAAAAATATTAGCATTCTGCACTTTTTCTCTATAAAATATAAGTGTGCGAAATTTCATGCTCCTCCGTCCGCGCAATTTTCGTAAAAAGGGGTACAAAGTTTTCGCTTTACGTATTAAATAGAATATTAATATATGCAAACAACGACTTTTAAGGTGGTAAAGCAATTTTATGGACGACTATAGAAATGCCTTTGATTCAGATACAAAGGTATTAGTAATTTCAATTTATATGATAAATCTCTTTAGTCTGAACATTCGTTATCCTTTCGCTGCCCAAGGTAAAGCTGTAATCAAAGGAGCAGCCATTCCTTTAGTAACAACTCACATTATAGAGACAGCCGTATGCATCGCAGGTCACCGGCATTCCATCACAGCTTCCACTAACACTGGCTTGTGTCATAGTCAAGTTGTAAACAGTAGAGTAATTTGAAATTTCATTAAAATTTAATTCTATACTCGTTAAATCAGATTTTTTTGATTTTGCTTATGTGTAAGCTTCAAGATAATTATAATAAAATAACAAATAATTTAAAGCTCTATGGAATTGATTTTCAATAAAGCAGACTAAGAGATAATGTTTTATAAATAACTAAAAGATTTGAATATTATTATTTTTAGATAGATTCCAATTTTACAAGCTTTTATTTAGCTTGCATTTAGCTTGCTAAAAAGAAAAAAAAACTTTTACTATCAACTTATAACGTCATTACCTACACAATTTATATGATATAAAAGCTTGTCGCGAGATTTACTTGTGTAGATAAACAAGTAAATTAAATAACTTGCTGTGATTGATTTTAACTAATAACATTTTCAATCTAAGTAAATACGAGTAGGTAGGTACAAATCTCGCGACAAGCTATTATATCATATAAATTGTGTAGGAATGTTATTGAATTGTTGTGTAAAAAAGGCTTCACTTCAACAAACACTATAATAACAAACTCGACAACTATAACAAGTAGTCAGCTGAAAATAGCAATAACCTACTCCCATTCACATATACTATGCACGTCCGACTTGCATTATTCACTATGGCAAATGCAACTCTGAGCACGTGACTTATCTACACTCCAGGATGAATGTTTCACCGGGCAGAAAATGTTCGAATACAACCCGAGTAGTATAAAACGGCTGAAAGGACACACGGACAGTGCAGTAGTTCGCAAATGTACCTATAGAACGGAGCTGCGAAAGCCTATTTTTTTCTGTGCACAAAAACACGTTAAATAGGACACAGTGAAACTTTTTGGTGGGACTGTTTTTGCGCGTATTTTTTTAATCTCGGACCACTTACTTGATTTAAAATGTGAATAAAAATGTTCTGCTTGATGTTTTGTTGTAAAAATATTTGGAATATGTTTTTGAGAATTGTGTTTATTTTGATAATTAAGCAAATTATAAAAAAAAATAATTGAGAATGTGTCTCAACCCTAGTCTCATATAATAAATAATCCTGAATAATCAAAGGCTTATTTATTTATTCTTTCTTATTTTTTTATTTTTCTTTTTCGTTCTTTTTTACATTCTTAAAGTAAAAACAGGGTTGTTTCTCAAGTAAAATTTTTGGATTCTAAAGATAAAAGTATAAACCAAGTGTTACTTGTGGTTGAATGTTGTAGTTCCTTAACTTACAACATTAATTTTGACTAGATATTTGCCTGACACTAGAGGACACCCAATGGCTTAGATTTATTGAGTAAGATTTTTTATAGTGTTATTCCACTGATCAGTTTCACACAATAAATGCTTATCTACGACTATTTAATGTCTTATGTACATTAACGGATCGCTTAGTTCCAACTTCCTTTTTAGATATTTCAAACTTCAACATTCGGTGAAACATCGGAAATGAAGTTCGCAAGCTCAGTAGTATAATGTGTTTACAGCCTTTGGCACGCAGCCACATCTAGGCCGTATATCTATCTGCGTACAGCGTTTTGTTTAAAAAATCCCGTGCACTCTACGTCGCGTCGGTCGTTCCACTGAGTGCATACGCAAGTATCCCTTTACAAAATGGAAAGCTAATATTTGCCAGCTTTAATTAGGTGCTCTCTCGTAGGATTGTAAGTTGGTACCAACTTTGGCGAGCGTACAATCTTAGATTAAACAATTTAAGTGGGATATACGTTAGTAGATTTTATTGTTGAACTGGACACTAGGTTTCTGGTAGACGATTAAGAGAGTCAGTAGTTTACATTTGGTGTAAATTAATATTATATTTAATATATGAATTACAATTAATAACTATTATTTATTTTATATAATCGGTATTTTATTATATTCTAATCACACTGAAGCGCAAACTCATCGACATTTTTCTTTGCTTCTCGTTTTATGGATATTAAAAATATAGGATGCATGCTCGAACATACATAAATAAATTTTATTTACAGACGAATTGAGAACCTCCTTTTGCTGGACAGAGACGGCAGTCTAGTACATAATATAGATGACAGGAATGTTTAGTGCCCCCGCCCATGTCCGATAATCAGTGACCGATTTTTTATTCGGTGAAAATAAAACGTATGAAATTCTGTGTTGCAATGCAAACGTTCTACAATAAGTCGGTCATAAAATCAGTACTAAAACCTCCGCGAAAAAATCGGTCAGATTTATCGGTCCTACGAAAAGTCGGTCGTGGGCGGGAGCCGTTAAGATTAAAGCTTATCGTGATAAGAAAAGAAAATAAAATAAACTAAGCTTAAGAATTGATGGAAGCTGGAGAATCATCATAATACATTTTTATAGGGATTATCGGAGCAAACAAATGGCCTACCATCACTGAGCTAATGAAGTCGTTGTAGATACGCCAGTAAAATTTACAAAATCGACAATACTTTAAAGTCGTTTAGTGTTATCGTTTCCGCGCAGATAGCGGCATTGCCAAATGGCTTGAATATTGGGGACAAAAAATTTAAAAGAGACGAATTGAATGGTTGAGTTTCATTAAAAATAAAAAAATAAAAATATACATGAACCAAATGTTTGTGCCTCTTTTTACTATATAAACTATAAGTGTGCAAAATTTCATACTCCTCCGTCCGCGCAATTTTCGTACGTACGTACTCCTGTACAGAATGTTAATATTTTTTTTAATATTATGCATAAAAATACATTAAATCAATAAAACAAACATTACACATACTACGATGTATTTGACACACACGCATAAATACTCTTTTCAAAAATTTCAAAAATGTAACAGGAGCGGCCGTAATCTGTCATGATGCCAATCAAAACTCACATTCTATCTTTTTTAATTTTTCATTGCTTAGGATACAATCCGTGCAGCCTTAATAAAATTACGGACGAATATCGACCACTGGGCGACCACTAGTATATATAGATATATATACTTACATACATACTCTCAAGTCCATCTCCCAATAAATGGTAGACAGAGCATTGAAATCGCCAATTTTGAGCATGCTCGCAATTAGTGACATGACGCCATATTTAGCATAAACAAAGTACGGTTCCGCGGTGGAATAAATAACAGCGATGGGTTGCTAGCCGACCGCCTGATGTGCTGATACATTATTTTTAGCATGGAATGGAATGGGATAAAAAATCTATACGTGAAAAAAAATCGGGATTCAAACCCCGCTCATGGAAAAAAGTCTCTTTCCTCGTTGGTCACTAGGAAGCATGGCGGTTCTCCAATATCATACCCACTAATTTTCGTTTCTGATGACATGATCAAATGGCAAATAAAATTTACGTCCTAGTGTTAATAAGTTCGGCTATTGACGTCGCTTCAAGTTTTGTTGTGATTTTTTGTTGTTTTATATCAAAATACCTACCTGTACCTGTAAAATAGTGAGTGCCGGGCCTGTGTAGGTATCTAATGGTGCGCTGGATCTAAGAGCGCGCGTGGCATTCGACAGCAGTGCGTGGTCGCATATAGACGGGGGACTCTTCTCGGCAGAATAAACCCAGGAAAGACCTATACCTATAAGATGGTGAGTGCCTGTGGTGGTGTAGCTCTTTGATGGAGCACCGGCTAGGGGGACTCTTCTCTGCAGAATGAGCCCAAGAGTGACTTAAACCTTTATACCTGTATAATAGTAAGTGCCGGGTCGGTTGTGATATAAGTCTCTCACGGTGCGCAGGGTCTGGTGGTGCGCATCGTCGCACAGACGGGGGGGACTCTTCTCGGCAGAATGAACCCAGGAAAGACCTATACCTATAAGATGGTGAGAGCTGGCCCTGTGGTGATGTAGCTCTTTGATGGAGCGTGGGGTCTGGTGGTGTGCATGGTCGCACCGGCTAGGGGGACTCTTCCCTGCAGAATGAGCCCAAAGAGTGACTTAAACCTTTTACCTAAAACAGTAAGTGCCAGGTCGGTTGTGATGTAAGTCTCTGACAGTGTGCAGGGTCTGGTGGTGCGCATCGTCGCACAGACAAAGGGACTCTTCTTGGCAGAATGAACCCAGGAAAGACCTATACCTATAAGATGGTGAGTGCCGGCCCTGTGGTGATGTAGTTCTCTATCAGTGCGCAGGGTCTGGTGGTGGGCATCGTCGCACAGACGGCGGGACGCTTCTTGGCAGAATGAACCCAAGAAAAACCTATACCTGTAAAATGGTGAGTGCAGGTCCGGTGGTAATGTAGCTCTCTGATGGTGCGCAGGGTCTGGTGGCGCGCGTGGCATTCGACAGTAGAGCGTGGTCGCATAGGCGGGGGGACTCTTCTCTGCAAAACGAGCCCAGGAGTGACTTCTTGTCCGACATGTCCAGCTGGAAAAGAACTACAGCATCAGTATAAACGTCAAAGTTAACCCAGTAAAAAATACATTAAAAATACTAGTTTTAATTCTCTATAATGCTTTATTTGTAATTTTTTTAAGTACTTGAGTGTCCTAACTTTGGTAAGCTCACGCTTTCTTCAATATTTTTTTATTAAGCGAGGAAGCAAACTACCTTACGATCCACTTGATGGAAAGCAGTAACAATAGAGGTACCTATCACTCGAGCGTTGCTGACCATGTAAAAACCTCTTTATTCCTTTGTGAAAGAACCTTATTCTCCAGTCTCTTGGGGAAACTTCGACAGAAAACTCATTTCACAATCCATTCATCCGTTGGAATAAGGTCCTGTGAAACCGCACTGTGTGCGATCAATTCTTTACTAAGGTCCACACCTTAAAACGAGCAAATATATCTTAAAAATAACTGGTTACAAGCTTTTTGGACGACGATTATCAATACCATGACTAAAATTCATTATTGTGTAAATTTATAGTGGCATTAAAATATAATATTAAATCACAGATCTTGTTGGATAATACATTATAACTTTTTTTTCAATAATCTTTTTAACCCAATGTACCTCATGCCACCAACTTTTGCTAGTTTGTGACTAATAACTGTGATGTTAATGACGGTAGTTGTTAACATTGAATGGGCGCCTTTGGCTTTCAAAGTAAATAGTGTTGAATAATTTCGGCGGGCTGGTTAGAACCACGATAGCTCAATTGGAAGAGCACCTGACCCGGTATGTCAGAAGGGTGCAGGTTCAAAGCCTGCTCGTGGAAATTTTTTCAACATTTGTGTTTTTGTAATTTGTTCGCAACAAAATTTGCGTTAAAAGTTATATAAACATTTATAAATAGCTTGCCTACTTCTTAACTGATCTTTAGTATTTGTAAAATATTATGATCGGATGTTAATGACGGTAGTTGTTAACATTGAATGGGCGCCTTTGGCTTTCAAAGTAAAAAGTAAATAGTGTTGAATAATTTCGGCGGGCTGGTTAGAACCACGATAGCTCAATTGGAAGAGCACCTGACCCGGTATGGCAGAAGGGTGCAGGTTCAAAGCCTGCTCGTGGAAATTTTTTCAACATTTGTGTTTTTGAAACTTTTTGAACTATGCGTAATATATTTTTTTTTTAAAGATATTATATACATTATATTATATACCTACTTCAATGTAGGTAGGTACTTTTGTGCTCTAAAATGTTAACCTATTAAATCTATTTCGTGCTCTAACTAATTTTAATAATAATCATTGTATGTTAGCCAATAATAAATAAAAATATGTATATTTACTTTAGATATACTAGCGACTTGTTTCTAAAGGGGTGACCCAATTAAATTATTTCCAACTTCAAGAAAGCATGTTGTTTACTTTTAAATAACTGTTGCATTTACCTTAGCGTTTTTATATGACAACATTGTCCTTGGATAAAGGTTGCAGTTGTTGTTAAACCAAATTAATTAATTAGCTGTAAGTAGGTAGCGTCCTTGCAACATTCGTGGTCACTTGCACCCTTCCCCCGCCCAGTGTGTTTAAATTGTAAATTTAAACTAAGGAATTCCGAATGAATGAAACGAAACACCGCAGTGCAGTCAGTCGAGAACCCGGTAAGAGTGCTCAGACACATTAAAGAAAATTAATGTTTGGCTGCCGACGTCAAGTGGGTAGAGGTAGTTGGGTAGTTGGCAAAGTGAAATGGTACGAATAAAGGCGGGCGCGCCACCCAATTTTATATCGCTTCTGTATTGTATTGCGCATAATTCACATTGCAAAATGCAAAAGTTTCCACACGTCCAAGTTTATCCACATTTCATTACGATATGTTAACTTTTTGCCGTTCCGAAGTGCAGTTCGAACTTTATGGTGGCGACGACGCGCTGATATTATGGTTTATTTTTTTAATGTTTAACGGCTTATTGGCCGGAGTTGAGTTGGGACGGGAGTTTTTGGCAAACACTTAGGTATTGTGCATGAAAAAGTTGGATTAAAGACGCGAAGCAACAGGCGCATTTATTGTTTGCAGTTAAATTACCGAATCTTCAAGTAGCTCTACTGGAAAACCGCATTAGTGCAGTGAAATTCGGAAAAGAATAATTATTATTTTTGCGATTTCCCGGTCCACGAAGCCCACCAAATGCTGTTAAGGGAGTGATTTCTAATTACATATAATTTAATATTTTTTTTGTCTTTACCTTCGATGAGTACACAATTTCTGTTTTATTACCTTAAATTAGTTTAATTATAGTTTTTATAACACACAAATTGAGTAGGTAGGTATATGATAGCCCGGAAGATTACTTAGAAGTCGATTACAAAATTGTTGATAATTACCTCCCACGCATATTCGAAGGCACCGGTCAATAAGTGACACTTAAATTTCTAGTTTCGTTTTCCTGAATAAATAGATTGGAAAAAATTATGTGGTGTATTAAAAAATTGTGGTGCGTTTCCTTTAACTCAATACACAACACACCACATTATTTTTTCAATCTATTTATTTAGGAAAACGTAAGGAAACGCACCACAATTAATTAATGTAGGTTTAATTCGATCTTACATTAACAGACACTCTTTACCGTGACAATGCCGATACGTGAGAGAGCGAGAGGAATATAATTATGAGCAAGACAAAACATCCATTTAAGTTCGGATACACTACCACTCCTTCTAGAAATTATTTACCGATTTTAAGAAAATGCAAAATTCACCTTTCTATCCAGGTCAGCATCAGGTGCAGCCCCATCCCATATGGTCAGTTGCGATGAGCAATCCTTCTGCTGATCGAAGCCAGCCGGTTCCGTTCCAGCGGAGTGGTATTTCACAAATGACACCCACACTATCTCGTTAGGACGGCCCTAAAAAAATGTTAAGGAATAAGTAACAGACAGGTCTTGAGCATGTCTCCGGGTAATCGAGCCGGTCGCCTCTGGCTTTTCTAACTAGAGAGAAATAAAATTTATGAAATAAAGTCATCACAACAATTCATGGGTAATGGGTTAATCACTACGTTTTTCGAATGCGGGTTAGTGACCAAACACCCGCGGGCTATGCATCGAAAAATCCAGAACACGCTTTGCTCGACCTGGGAAATGAACCCGGGACCTTCGGGTAGAAAGCCAAGCGCTGTCACTTGGCCATTGAGGCGTTAATAAAATGAAAATGAAATGGAAGTTCCTAGTTTTGCCATATTAATTGTACTTAGAGTTGAGAGACATAAAATTAAATTGACAAAAGATAACATATGAACAATATCAATATATTGAGTTTTCTAACAAGTATATTATTGTGTTCTACGAATTTATGCATCATCATACCTGGAAATAGTAGACACACGACGTGTTCGGCGGTAGTGAGTGCCTCGGATTCTTCAGTACGCCACTCGTCTTGTCCGACGAGCGCAATACAAAACGACACCGACCATCGGCACGCACGTAGGAGTGGGAATCTTTGTCGACGTATAACACCTGACAAAGGAAATTGAACCCTTATAATACGTACGCAACATCGAATTTGATTCAAACGCTAAACCAATAACGATAGAATGTATAAAGACGTAGATATTGCATTTAAATCAAGGGTTAACTTTGAAACGGATAGAATATTGAATGGAATATCTAAAGCATTAAATTGATTACGATCTTTGGAAGGTCTTGGAATGAACAGATTCATCAAATTAGCTTGAGACGATCTGAACTAAACTAATACGAAGTTTCCATTTATAAAGTTTGCTCTTGTATACATAAGAGGTGCGTAAAGGAATTGTATGATAAAGAAGATTAACAAGTCGAAGTTAAATACAATTAAACCTTTTCCGTAACGCATATTGTAATTAAGAAATAAGAATAGTTTTTATTTTGGTAATTCTCTAAATGCCTTGTTAACTACAATAAAAATATTGTTTTATTGTCACATATAAACAGAAAAATAATAAAACCAATTTAGAGAAACATATCAAAATTGCTCTGATAAAGTGTACAAAGATTCCGTAAAAACCATAAACGTAACATAATATTTTTAATTTAAAAAGTTAAGCCTAACGTTCCAGCATTTTAACATTCAGAAGACCAAGATAAAACAAAAACCTACTTACTTGAACCTCAAGCTCGAATCCAGGTAGATAGCTCAATGGCACCGGGTGAAACGGATTGTCGTATGGCGATGTATGGAATTCCAGCAACATATTGGGGCTTCTGCTAACAATGTCGGGTACCGCGTCCCCTCCACAAAGGCGGACTAACACAGGCGAGTCTCTTGTAGCCCCATCCCAGACTGTTAGGTAATCTTGTACCACGTTACATTGGTCCCATATTCTAAAAACACAGAAAAAAATCTAGTACTACTGAAACAACAAAGGTTCTATATAGGCAGCTACATTTCAAAGAAATTAGTTTCATATTGAAGATATTTTAATAGTATAAGGAAGAAGTGTGTAATTTCTATATGCAAAGTCTTCTTGGTATTATTATAGAAAAAGACAGTTAACTCAAAATGCGTCACAGAAGAATTCTCATGAAAAGGTAATTTACCAAAATGTACTGGCACATCAAACAAGAAATCTTTTCATATTTATGATTTCACAGATTACACAATGAATAAGAAATTGGCCACAAACGCCTTGAAATTTGAAGGTAAATGATGTAGAAAACTCGTAAAAAAACTTTCTCACAAAGACAGTCATGATGTTTCGACATGTTGTCGATTTTCGTAGAAAAGTTTTTATGAAACCTTAAAAAAATATTGCTGGCACCAAAATTTATGGCTGGAAAGTTGTGTTTAGCAGTACTTGTCACTATACTTGATGCTTTACTGTAACTTGTGATACAACATTTAATTTAAAATATCACTATAAAGTTTTAAGCTTAGTCCATGGTTAAGCTAAATGAGAAGCCAATATAGCATAAATTCATTAGAGTGTTTGTGAAAACAGTTACGAAATGCGAGGAGAACGTAATACAAACTTGTTGTAATGCTAAATACGTCGCAACTTTGTATCTTACAACAATTAGGTAAATATTTGCTTTTCATCAGTGTGCATGTCTGTTCAACTTACAAGTATATTTATTTCTACATTCCTAGCTTTAACAATAACCTTTTATACCTATTTTATACTCACTTCAATACTCGTTGGCTCCTATCATATTTCACTATTTGGTCTTTGATATGTATTTTGTGACTATTCGTCTGTCTTACTGCTATTAACACATGTTTGTCTGCTGGTATCTGAAAACAAATAATGATTTTAGAATTCTCAATATTCAGGCCTGTAAACATTATCTTTTGTTTTAATTTAGATGAGTAGATAAACAAGTAGTAAGGTCCGCCCGATGGTAGGCAGTTCCTGACGTTTTAGCATCATGGGTATAACTTGTACATTCCTGACTCTTAGGCCCATATCTCTACTAATTTTACTGGATCTTCTACTCTTCAAACTGAACTCTGTCCTGTTTCAACAAGGCAATGCAGAACACTACACTGCTTGGGTGCCAAAATGTGTATGAGAGTGGTAGTCATCCTGACGTGTTATGTGCAAGAACTTTACCAACAGCTAACCATTTTGTCATACAAAAACATAAAACAAAAGAATAGTAAATCAGAGTTAGCTTAACGATTCAGATAAAACCGAATCGTCACATTTACATCTTTGATGGCAGCGTTTAAAACTTAAGCTTGAAAGAGATAAAAACGATGCAGTTTACGTTAGGACCTAAAAGATGCCATAGAGATTATAATGAAGCAACGATAATTTAAAGAAACTACTTTGAAATCAGTATAGTTTTATAATTTCTGTTGAAAACTTTTATAATGATGGCTAAGAGTATGAAGAATTCTGAACCTTTTTAGCATACAAGAAGAATTCATATTGATAACTTCATAAAAGCGTGTGCTAAACTGCTAAGCTACGTAATACGTAGACATGTTTTGATGACATTTTTAATTATTGCCTACTTTCTTGCAGAAAAAGTCACAATAAAGCTTTACACCCTAAAATATGTTTCTTCGGCATTTGTTACATTATGCAATTTGACTACAAACATTTAACTCTGCTATCCGGGCCTCATCACTTCAACCTCTCACGTGCAAATATAATTTATTTACGCAAGGGCCCGTCGCGTCGCAATGTAGTTGGTGTGAAATTTGAATTAAATATTAATTGGAACCACCACAACGGATATATTTAAATCGGGCTGACGTGGCGTGTCCTCTTGTTACATTATTTACTTTAACGTTTTATTTACTTGTCGACGTACGTGTGACGGGACTCGTAGGTAAATTGAATGCGAGCGTTCTGAATGTCTTTGTTCTTTCGAACCCACCAGCGCTTTAAAATAGGTTTGTTGTGGTAACACAACCTTCTTGTCCCGTAACCTTATGCTACAATACAATGTCGTTACTTTTGTTTTATTTTTAGGTTGTTTATTCCTTTTAAGTTGTAGGTATGTTGGTGGCTCATTTTTTACATCTACCTTTTTTTATACATTACGGGTAAGCACGGTGCCTTCATCTTACCATGTTAAGTGATGATAAAGGCTAGTGGTGGAAGCGCACTTTACCCAGTATCCATAACTACTAAGGCACTTATCTTATCTCTAGCTGCCGGAACACAACAATGCTGCAAACATTGATGTTATGGTGACATATTTAGATAAGATGGTGGTAGCTAGCCAGGCAGACAAACAAGTCTTACCATTAAACGAACCGAGTACACAAACGTGTACCGAACACTGGGAATCGAACAGGGACCTTTGGGTCTAAACCGGTGGTCTTAACAACAAGACCACAGAGGCGGTTGTGAATTACGTAAGAGGTGGCGTGTTCTTTGACCAAGAACTCCTGTGGATGTTTTGCGGTCTAATGATTTCTCTGTCCGTTGCGCGTTATGTACGAAAGTTTTAGTCAACCGTAACTGCAAGAACTCAATGAATAACTTGCCGAGTGGTGCTCCCGATATCCGATAAATTAAAAACATACTCACTATCGGTTAAACAAACATTTATACAAATAATATCTAGGCCTGGATGTCAACGATGTATTGTTTTTGACACATTTATTTGCTCCAGGAATAATCGTTAGCTCATATATAAACTGAATTGACATTAGTAATGTTTCATCGTTATTAATCAAAAGAATAATGCTTAGTGAGCGCACTGTGATATTCTTATAATAGTATTGTGGAACAAACATAGAACTAAGAACCTAATCCATCAAGCTTACTTTTATTTTGTGACAGAAACTAAATGGATTGACCGTCACAGACTGATTCAATATACGAGCTTTTATTAAATGTATTTCAGCTGTTTTCTTCTTGTGTAATTGAAATCGAGTAGGTACACAAAATAAATGGAATTTATAAGTTGGTATTCATAATGTTTATTTTGGTTTATTTTGAGATTGACAGAAATACTGCTTTTGTAAAGTTTCTGCTTTAACCAGCAGATAAAGTTTATTCATGTAGGATGCAATGGAGGCAAAACTGAGAGAGAGAAAACTGTTATATCATGTCGCTTCCTTTGAGAATATTTTCAAGGTCTTCCACTAATCAGAAAAGTCAAATTATTGCTAAGCAATAATTAATGCATTTAAATTCGATTTTATTTTACTGGGAGTAATTAGTTACAGTTACAGATAATAATCAGTTAATTGACATCTTTGAGTGCGGCAGTTAGTCACAAAATGGTGTAGCCCTTAATACTTTGGATCATAGTATCCTTAGTACTGTAGTGATAAATTAAACCAAGTGTATCGTTCGCGCTCCAGGCGTCCCTAGTGTAACTATTAATATTAGGGCTCTTTAATGAATAAAACTGAGAAAACTACTTAATTTGTTTTATTACGACTGCACAGTAAGAATACCAAAATCATAGAGAATATATAGTGCTGCCATCAAAATACTAGTACATAAAACGATGGGCAACGACACTGTGGCTATTCAGTCAAGATCAAAATATTCTATTAACAAGTTAAAAGTAACTAACTACCTTTGATATCATATTGTGGGTTTACTTTTAAAGGCAGCCTCAAAGACGAGAAGCCGCAATTTGTTGGAATACACATGATTCAAAGGTAACTTCGTTCAATGGTATTACCTTTTTAAGTTTAAAAGTCTAGACAAGTGGCATAACGCTAATAAAATAGAATTGGAATAGAATGATTATCTTAGCTATGACTATCTTACGCCCGTTCCCTAAATTTTATATGTCTGTTGTTTTGCTTAATGGAGTTAGAAATTTGACATAATTTGTATGGAGCTTATGTCAAATTTGTATCTATAGTAGGCAAAACAACAGATGGGAGCGGGCGTTAAATGACGGCTTATGTCAATTTTATATCTAATCTCTCTAATATCTAATTTTATTCTATATCTATTTTAGCGTTATGCCACTTATCTAGGCCTTCTTCTAGGCGTTCGTGCCTCATTTGTTTTGCTGCTGAGCTTTCTCACCTTAGTATGTTCAATGCGGTAGGTGCACGTCGCGTTTCTAGGGTACACTCCAGGGAAGTTGGGTGACTGGATCCTGCAGGCGCGCAGGTCGCAGTCGCTCAGTATGCGGTCGCAGTAGGTGCCCTGCACCCTCTCCCCCCTCCATGCCCCCACCGTCGCATTCCCATACCGCAGCCTCGCCTCACTCCGTCTCAGGAACTTGTATGCCAACTTGAAGTCGAAATTGTATCCAACACCCTACAACCAACAGGGCTGTTAGTAACTGTTTTATTGCTGTGAAGTTCCATTTGTACGCTTAGCTGTCGTGTCTGGCGTTACAGTCATAAGTAGGTATAATTGTTAACTTTAACTAATTGGATATTCGGTGATAAATAGAGGTAGAGGAGAATATAGTTTTATATATCTAATGAAACACGTTATAAGCATCTGCTCGCGTTTGTTGTAGGTACATAATATTTTATCCTGACGTTTTATACTAGATCCGTGGTTACAGGGAGACAAAAGGTCTCTCAAAAGATAAATATGCGTTGGTTGATCTGTATAGAGTGCTACATTACAATGTGTAGTGTTTTCTTAAACTTCAAAATACCATATCATATTAGCCGTCAATACTTTTGGTGGCTCATTGTCTTAAATAAAATAAAAAATTGTGTAAATTTGTTGAGGTCGCTGTCAACGGAACCAATGAGTAAGACTTAATATTTA
Source organism: Eudonia lacustrata (assembly GCA_947562085.1). Classification (NCBI taxonomy): domain Eukaryota; kingdom Metazoa; phylum Arthropoda; class Insecta; order Lepidoptera; family Crambidae; genus Eudonia; species Eudonia lacustrata. Next base: position 6,187,693 of record OX387318.1, read on the forward strand.
GGTAGCGTTAAAAATATGGTACAGCCTTATAAAATGAATACTTAAAAGAAATGTCCTGACTCACTAATTGGCTAATTAACGCAATTTTAGGCTAAACCCGTGGACCTAGAAAGCTAAAATTTTTGCACAGACGTTCCCTTTTATAATAATTACACAAGAAATTCGTGGGGTCTTCAGAAAATTCTGCCTTAATTTTCCGAGATCCCCACGGGATTACGGGTATTTAGGCGGATAAAGTCGCGAGCACTCGCTAGTATATCTACTCATATACGTGTTGTTAATAGAAGTTGCTCATTCATAAGTTTCGAAAATTGGTTAACAAAGTTAGTTACATTTGGCCCGAAGTTGTGTCGTGTTTATTAACATGGGGACGAAGTATGAAAACGTTGATCTCCTAAGGAGTCTATTATTATTTATGGTATAAGTTTAACACATGATTTGTTGAATACTGCGGTAACTAGGTACGTCAATATAATTATACTGTTATACTATTACGTTGATACGTTCGTAGAACAAACAAAAGACGATAGTGGTTTTGGAAAGCTCGAAATTATTAAGTAAGATGTAATTTTAAAAAGATATACTAGATACTAGAAGTATAACTTTCTTGTTTTACGCAACAACGAGGATGCTCTTCATAGTCACCTCACATCAGATAAGTCTTCATAATGCCAAAGATGGAAGCGTACTTTACATAGAAATTAATTCACTATAAATACCTACTGCTTCAATAATTACTATTGCACATTTTATATCACTTATCAATGTCTCCGTTATCACCAAAAAATAGAGACCTTTCTAATACAGTTACCAACAAAACTTCGTTATAGTATTCGAAGCGAGTATTCCGTAATATTAAATTACAGAATCGGCCGGTAACAACATCCATTATTGTAATTGTGAGCAAGGCCTATCCTGGTGGCCCCTAGAGGGTGTCCTAATCGTCACTTAATTAATTGATTGAAAGTTCAACCCTCGGTGCACATAATACGGCTGCTAACCGAAGATAAAGGAAGAGCAGCGAACCGTTCAAAGCCGTTAAAGGCCGATGTGAAATATTAGTCGAGTCACATGCGAAAACGTGTAGTTACGTTACGTGCGTCAGTGGAACACAAAGGGATGTGTAAGTGACTCTTAATGAAGATAAATACCGTTGTTCATTTATACAGATTAGCGATGCGTGCAAAAAGTACGTACTAATGAAACGCTACCGAGTTACGGGGAGGTGTTGATATGCCCCAGCGGAGTTCGGAGCGGGCTGATTAGACCTGGGTGCTATATGCAAGTTATTTATATCATTTTATCACGCTAATAAAAACGAGATTTTGTGTGGCAACATTTTAAATATATTCGTTTGTTACAAAGACCACAATGTGCCTATCTATCGATAAAAAAATAATTTTGTTTAAATGATGTTTCATAGTATTAAATGCGTGATAATTTTTTAGAGTACAGTTTTACATTAGTAGGTACAATGTACCGTGTCCAGGATACAGGGTACGATATATTTTTAAGCAATTTTTTTCTAATATATATTATATTGTTTTTTTAATACTGTATGTTGTATACGCTCGTGTTCGAATCATCGCAATAGCTACACAGGCCCATACAATAAAACTGAGACATTGTTATTTAAAACAAAAATAATATTTTGAAAAAACTAAATAATTAATACTAGAGTAGTAGTAAAAGTAGTTTAATTTCAATGAAATTTTAAGTTTTTATTTGGCGGCGTAAACTGTGTCGAACGCTGGTGATACTACGATACCGTTCTTGTATAAAAAATCGACTAATAATAACGACCCCAGTCACTAAAAACGTGTCTAAAATAATGGCCGAAAGATTTTAATCAATCGTATGCTACCTTTCACGCTACATGCCTACTTTACTATCCAAATAATTTAAACACAAATTATACAGTACCTACTCACAACGTAAGTAAATTCAATGGATATATTCAAAGGTAAATTATGCGAGCAATCGATGGCACCAATAATTACACTCTGCTAGTCGTCAACACAAATACGACACGGCATTCCTGATAATATCGCCTTATAATTACCAGATGGAAACGCAAAATTTCCAGTGAATTCCTGTCATTCAGTATGTAATTACAGTCTTGCCTATGTATAGGTATTTGACGTTACAGCTTTTAGTACGAGCACAATTAGTTGGCACTGCATTTGTAGAATAGATAAAGTACTTAAAAAAGATTAAAAACGTCATCAAATTTATACAATATTCCGACCTTTTCTGGAAACATATAGTAACGGCCCATAAATATGTAATGAGATTTTACAGTAACTGCCCGTTATGGAGATAAAAAATAATATTTTATACATAAGTAGTCGTAAATTATTTATTAAATGTAATTTTAAAAGATACCAATATTACATTATAAAAAGATAGTCCCTCTCATGTAAAAAATATAAAATGGTGCTCACAATGTCCTGAAAGGACTCGATATATAAACAGAGAAGTCCTCTAAATAATACCTTTCAATTTGACATTTGAAAGCTATTCAATAACTTCAAAATAATTCACTAGTGCAAGTGACCGTGAACGCGAGCGCGACGCGTTTTTAAATGATGTGGAATGAAGGACATCGTCAATTTGAAATTTATTTAGAATTATCTATGCAAAATGACAAGCGTTAATATCTTTGAAAGGTATCGTGATAGAGGTGCTGAATGAGTCGTAGGAAAAAAATGTATCGACAACTAGCTGACCCGGCGGACTTACCGTACCGCTTTGACAGTTTCCATGACAACAAAACAAAGAAATCGTATTTCTATTAATTTATTTATAATAAAGCATCTTTTTTTTCTAGTAATAAATATAACCTATGTTACTTCAACCTTCTAATGGTGAAAGATTTTTTAAACGGGTCCAGTTGTTTTTGAGTTTATTCGTACTAAAATACACTAATACAAATATACAAAGCTTTCCTCTTTATAACATTAGTATAGATTAAAAAGCACTTTTCTTAAGTTTGTTTGAATAAAAAATTTTGACTTTGGCTTTTGACTTTGATTGGGGAATCTGTCCTGATTCGTCGTATTCGTGTTTCATCGGATTCTTGATTCAAAGTATGTACCTACCCAATAGGAATCTGTCTTGATTCGTCGTATTCCTGTTTCGTCCGATTCCTGATTCGTCGGATATTCAACATCATTATGTAAGAAACAGAACAACAAAGAACTATGTTAAGTTATAAAGGTTGATATCAAAATATACTCAGAATGTTCATTATTAAAAATAACTGTTACCATGTTTCCCACTCTGCCCTTGATAAATAACAATCCCATACAAAAGTTTGTACCAAATTTACAAAAGTTTTTGTTAAGTTAGCTCCACAACGAAAGAAGTAAGTATATTATTATAATCGTCACAAGAATCACACGAATAAACTATACCTACATTAAAGTCACATTAGTAATGATATTTACTTTGACCTGGGTGCCTAGTGTAAGTTTAATTTGTCAACGAAAACGAAAGTTTGTATTGAAGCAGCGCCTCCAGGCGACACATACGAAAAGAAAAAAAAATTGTTATGAAATTTTTCGTTTTCGTAAACGTAATCGAATGATACGGATAAAACAAAACTTACACTGAACACTCCGATAAAAACAACAACGTGAATCGTTTATGGCACAAAGAAATCACAAAAATAATAATCATGAATTTATATAGGTACGTACTAGCGGCCGCTCGCGGTTTCACCCGCGTGGTTCCCTTTCCCATGGGAATATCGGGATAAAAAGTATTCTATGTTTTAATCCAGGCTATAAACTATCTGTATGCCGAATTTAATCCAAATCCATCCATCCATTGCACACATACATACGCACAAACTTTCGCATTTATAATTTAGAGTGATGAGGATGTAGATATAGAGATGAGGATGGCTGGTAGAAGCTAACTCTAGTTGTAATTAAAAAAAAGTCTGTTAAAACAATGGTACAATACTAATTTATTTGAGGAGCTCGATGGCGCAGTGGTTAACGCGCCTGGTCTGCGAGTGCTGAGGTTAAGCAACTTTCGCAAAGGCCGGTTATCGGATGGGTGACCAAACATTTATCATCTCGAGCTCCTCCGTGTTACGGAGGGTACGTTAAGCCGTTGGTCCCGGCTGCATCAGCAGTCGTTAACAACCACCAATCCGTACTAGGCCCGCGTGGTGGTTTATAGCCCGTTCTCTCTATCCTTCCATAGGGAAGCCTCGTGCCTCAGCAGTGGGGACATAAAATGAGCTGATGATGATGATGATGTAGTAGCACCAATGTGCAACACAGTAAGCCCAGAGTTCGATATAGTTTTCATCACCAAAAACAAAAGAACTTCATTGAAAAAAAAAAACTTGCAACAAAATTTGCGTTAAAGAATTATATAAACAAAAAAAACATTTTATAAATAGCTTGCCTACTTCTTAACTGATCTTTAGTATTTGTAAAAATATTATGATCGGATGTTAATGAGTAGTTGTTGACATTGAATGCCCTTGGCTTTCAAAGTAAAGAAGTAAATAGTGTTGAATAATTTCGGCAGGCTGGTTAGAACCACGATAGCTCAATTGGGAGAGCACCTGACCCGGTATGTCAGAAGGGTGCAGGTTCAAATCCTGCTCGTAGAATTTTTTTCAACATTTGTGTTTTTGTAATTTGTTCGCAACAAAATTTGCGTTAAAAATTATATATACAAAACAAAAACATTTTGACTTCATTGAAATTTAATTGAATGACAGCGAGGAAGCAAGTGTATTCATCATCGACAGCTCATTATTATGTCCCCACAGCTGGGCACGAGCCTTCCCTATGGATGGATAGGGAGAACGAGCCATAAACCACCGCGCAGGCCCAGGCAGGGCGGTCTGTATTCAATTGTTTCTAAAACCAGAAGTCAGTTGTAGACTCCTATTCTTAATGATAAAAAAAAATATCAGTCACCGGTTAATGTTTAAAACTGGGGTCACTACGATATACGATATACCTTAACTAATTGTAAAGTAATTAGATATATTAAGGCGACGCACCGCTAAACAATAAAACTGTTTTTTTTCCTTCAAATTAAAACTACAAATTATTTAAAAAAAAATTAACTACAATATTGAAGTGTGTGTTAAGACTAATCTACTTAGAAAATTTAGATGCTTAAATCGGTCTAGTTAGCCTGTAAAATACAAATCTATGTTTTAAAAAAAGTTACTTTGATAATTTTTTCTCTGTTATAAAAGTTGACAAATCGTGTTTCTGCAACTAGCAAAATGAAGTCAATTAAATGTAAAAAATCATGTCAACAAATATCACTTTCCTATGTTTTGTAATTGTTGGGGAAAATCAAGATCCCCGCCACGTAAATTTCCAATGCGTCGCCTTAAAACATATGTTCCAAAACTTTGTATAATTATGTAGAGTTAAAATCTTTTCCAGCCAACTGTAGCTGTGGTTGAAAGGAATTTTACAAGACTAAGGCTGGCTTGCACCAAAGCTCACTAAATGCGTTTAGCGCTAAACACGTTTAAAATGTAATTCCATTACTGTTATTTGTTGGAAGTTGAAAGAGACAGAATGATACTATAAACATGTTTAGCGCTAAACGTATTTAGTGAGTTTTGGTGCAAGCCCGCCTAACTGTTCGTATAATATATAAATACATATATTTACTAAGTATGTTTATAATACTGTAAGGAGTTTATAATGCAGCTCATAGTGAAAGTTAGTTTAATTTATTTGTATGTAAGCCTCTTTAGTCTGGATGAGTATTTGAACCATCGAATATGTAATTAAAAAGGTTTGCAACAGTTTGACACAGTCGCAGACAGAAGGAGTCAGGAGCTAGACAGCCCGGCTAAAAGCCGAGGTGCTCGGAGATCAGTAATATTATGTAACAGTTTAATTATTAATACACAAAGTTAAATGAAAGTGGTGTTATCATTTAACATCTACACCACAGTACCTACGTTGATATACACACAAAATGCATAATTATATATAATAATCACAACCGAACAATTTGTTCACATTATTATAATCAGTAACTGATTAACGATTGTGTTGGACAGTTAGTGATCATTTAGTTTGTATCTGAACGATTAATATTAAGGTCAAGTGAATTACGTACCTACTTATTATATATTTAGTATAATTACGAGCTAATTACAAATATATATTACCTGTTGACTTAATCTGTCTAATCTCAGCGTCATGTTTATTGAGTCTGATTCGCTGAAGTAGACCGTGTAGCCCCAAGCTGAGCCACACCATTGTCCAGTGGGGGGTGATGGGCTCCTCTCCACTATAGTCATGTGACCGTCGGGGCAGCCATCCGACGTGAACGACACAAACTTTCCGACCGTGAAAGTATCAAATGTTAGCTGAAACAAATAACGTTATTTATAGAACAAATGCCTGTGAAAAATTCCGAAGAAAGGGCATCGCACAGTCGACCAAGCGAATGTATTTAATGAGCTTCCCGTCAAGCTTTGATATTGTTTTCTTATCGTAAAGGGGACGTTGATTGATTTCTTAAAGAGTAGTATCTACCTACCTTATCAATATTATCATTGTTTTAAAATTAATAATGTTTCTTGTTCGTGGCATGTCTATTTTTTGGCTTCTATTGTTTTGGTTTGGACACAATGATTTTTTTGAATGAACGTTAATAAAGATTTCTGGATAAGGAATATTTAACTTAGAAAAGACTATCGTGTACAATATTTTAATATACCGGATTTGAACCTGAAACCATTCGGTTGAGACCGGAGGGTGGTATACCCATTCTTTTTTATTTTTTTCTTTATTCTTTATTAAGAAAACCAACTGCGTAACAATACAATATTTTCTTACATAGTACTTAAACAATAATAGGTAAAGCTAATTACAGGTTTCCCTTAACATAATTAATTGCATAAGGCGTAAAAAAAAAATTGTTGATAAATACATTCTAATATATAATATTAAAAAAATATATATATAAAATATACAATATATACGCTATACATATATAATATATACACTAAATCCATACATATATACACACACACACACAATGTATATATGTATTTATGTACTTCCACGTATATTATAATTTCCTTACTACAGTAAATATTAGGTATCTACTTATAGTTTATTTTTATTTTTATTTTCATTTATATCTAGTTTATCATTGTTTCGACTAAATTATATAGATTGTTAGCTCGGAATTGAGATTGAGGTTTAAATTTCAATGACATCATCTACGTTTTTTTAGTCTTTGGCTGGGAGCCGGCTTTACAGGACATTGTCAATGTTAAGGCTAAGTCTATGCTGAGATGCAGGCGACGCAGCTCCGCGCAGCGCAGAGCAGAGCAGATTTTGTAATGCTTGGATGTGCTGAGAACTGCGTACGCATCGGCGCAGGCACGTGGGACGCAGACGTGTGTCTGCCCTGCCCTGCGTTGTAGTGCCGGCACAGATTTCTGCGTAACGCGTGCGTGTCGAGACATGTTTTTTTACCATTTTATTATAATTTTGTAACAATGACAGAACAATTTATCCATTAGTAGAATGTTTTCTCGGATAATCACTTTAATTTTTCTATGCTTTGCCAAACTGTAAAGTAGCAACAACTCATTAAATTCATTATCACACTTTGATTCTAAACTCATTTTGTTCATCAACTTCAAAACTCCTATCCTTTGTACTAGCTAGGACGTTAATGAAGTGTCTGTGCTGTGTCACTTAGCTGCGTCGCAGCATGCGTTCGCGGCCTATTTCTGCCCCAACTGCCCTGCCCTGCCCTGCAAAATCGGCGCTGTGCTGTGCTACGTCACCTGCGTGTTAGTATACGCTTAGCCTAAAGCCTGGTAAAGGTTGAAAGTGCTGCACGATCATAAAGGATTGCATAAATGAAAGCAAGCAGCGTTAGCAGTAGGTGTTAATAAAGATATAGCTTCAATTCATTAAATATAAGTACCTATGGATGGAAATCCTAAGTAAAACAGTCAGTTAGAATTCGTTATACAATATGTTGTAAATAGTAAGATGAAATACCTGTATGATGTCTCCATAGTTGCCACCAGAGGCAGTGAAGTTTAAGTGACATATAAACGGAAGGTGGTCTTCTCTAGGTCTTCTGACTTCAAGTTCATACGTGCGGCCCACGTCACCCATGTAAGTCCTGTTGCAAGCTGAAAAGAAAACAGTAGTTTAGCCATTTTACCATAATGTCATCCACAAAGTGCTCTTTTAAGCTCCCAAGTGACTTATAAGTCAAGGGTAGACCTGACCAGGTGAGTCAAGTTTGAGGATATGACCGTATTTTAGTAAGGTTTGACCAATCTGATGGAAAACGGTCACCGCAGCCAATCAGCAGCGGTTCACGCAAGTAAAACCTGGAGCATAATTTGTCGTTACCGGCCCATATATCTTTGTCACTATACTATATCATCATTAGCTCATTTTATGTCCCCACTGCTGGGGCACGAGCCTTACCTATGAATGGAGAGGAAGAACGGGCCATAAACCACCACGCGGGCCCAGTGCAGATTACTGGTTGTTAACGACTGCCAATGCAAGCAATGCAGCCGGGACCAAAGGCTTTACGTTCCTTCTGAAGCATGGAGGAGCTCGAGATGATACAATTTTGGTCACCGATCCGATGACTGGCCTTTGCGAAAGTTGCTTAACATTAGCAATCGCAGACTGGAAGCGTTTACCACTGCGCCATTGAGCTCCTCAATTTATGTCTCTACGCTCATTAATTTTACTGGACATCATATCTTTTCGAACAGAATATAATAACAATAGTTAGCAGCAAAAATATATGCAAGCCAAACACCTTCTTCGTCGGTATCATACCCTACCATCAGGTAGGACAAAGGTCAAGCGCTTCCTCGTAATAGCAAAATACTAATAATAAATAAATAAATAAATAAATAAATAAACTTTCCTACACTCACACCAATTATCTAGCCCATGAGAAGTTTCGTTATGAAACTCGTTAAATGGTTACTAGACAACAGATAAAAATACTTAAAATACTTAATACATACTTATTATACATAGAAAACACCCAGACCCGAGACAATTTAGAAAAACAATAATTTCTAAATTGACCCGACCGGGGATCGAACCCGGGACCTCAGAGATGGCAACACCATGAAAACCGGTGTACAGATCATGGAGGTCGAGGAGGAGGAGGAGATAATGAGATAGTAGTGGGGATGTAGTAGATATCTTATAACTCCGGGAAAAAAGGGACGGGTCAATCCCACATTCAATACGAAAAAAAGGATTTGGATCAATTTACAAAAGAAAATTACATAATTTGACTCAAGACGTTATTTCCGATTGCTGTCTCCAAATATCTTTTGCTGCCTTTTTCGCTAGGAATAAATGAATGAAATGCAATGTCGCTTTTGCTTATATTTTAATACAATGTCTAGGTATGAAACCCAACTGCTACATAAGTGAGCATACATCGAATTCGCAGTAAGTAATTCACCACGCTAGCCTAGTTAGAAAGCTAGTATATTGGCGAGTAACAATGAGTTAATTAGACATTGTACTCAGTTTGGTATATACATATTTAGCTGCCTGGATAGTTACAGCTCACAGCAGCCTAAAGATGTCGCTATTCAATTCAATTGAAACACAACAATGCAAGTAACCATTATTTGACGACCTTCGTAGCTGAGTGGCTTGCACGCCGGACTTTGGGCGGCGCTAACTCTGAGGTCCCGGGTTCGATTCCCGGTCGGGTCAATGTCGAAAACGAACTCTTCGATATTGTGTCGGGTCTGGGTGGTTGTGGTACCGTCGTTGTTTCTGATTTCCCTGAAACGAGTGCTTCAGCTACTAACCTTGAGATCAGAACAATGTATGTGATATTGTCTCATATTTATTTAAATTAAAAGTTATTTAATTTTAATTTAATTATGGCCTATACAATGATCGGTATTGGACCTGCAATTGCACGGGATTTAACGACGTTATATAATATTCATATATTATGCTCTACCACCCCATCAACGGAAGTTTTAGAAAACGTATGACTGTAACGTTGAAAGCGATATTAAAGGTGAATGTACTATTTATGTCATTATCATCACCCGCTCATAATGTCCCCACCGCTGGGGGCTCGAGCCTGCCCTATGGATGGATAGGGAGAACGGGTCATAAACCACCACGCGTGCCCAGTGTGGATTGGTTGTTGTTAACGACTGCGGCAGCTGGGACCAACGGCTTTACGTGCCTTCCGAAACACGGAGAAGCTCAAGATGATATATTTTTGGTCACCCATCCGATGACCGGCCTTTGCGAAAGTTGCTTAACGTCAGTAATCGTAGACAAATGTTAAAAGCTTCCTTTTATTCAAATTCATAATATTTAAAAAAATATAATTAATATGTGAACAGACCTTATTAATCGCGTGTGGAGCCTTGGGCGGAAGCTAGTTATTATCAAGAGCTTTGACATAAAAAATACCAACTTAACACTTTAAAATATTCTGCATTTTTGCATAAACTGTAACCTGTATAAAATACAAAGACCTGGTTTTCACAGTAATGATGATTACACTATGCCCCACATTTTAAAAGTGGTTCACTTTATGATATATGATTTAGTGGAACTGTTGACTGCATAATGTAAATATTAAAAAAAAAGACAAATTGTTGAAAAAATTCCACGAGCGGGTTTCAAATCGGCACTCCATGACATGCCGGGTCAGGTGCACTATCGACTATGTTATCGTAGCTCAATCCAACTCTCCGAAATTAATCACCACTATCGACACTTACTCTATGCCAAAGCCAAAGCAGCCCTATTTAATGTCGACAACTACCTCATCAACATCCGATATTATTTTTACAAATATTGAAAGATCAGTTAAGAATTAGGCAGGAGAATTAGGATTATGAAAAAAGGCAAGTTGTTGTAAAAATTCCACGAGCGAAATTCGAACCCGCACCCTATGACATGCCGGGTCATTTGTTCGCAACAAAATTAGCGTAAAATTATGTATTACCATAATCATGGATAATTTATGTTTAATTATTTATTTTCTATTTTTTTAGTACAGTATTGCACTACCAACGAAAAGCTCCTCATTTACTTCCACATAACTACAAAAAAGCTTGCGTATATTTTATATTTATCCATAATCCACATATTTTTTCGAAATTTTATCAATCTAAAAAATTTCAATAATTTATAAACTTATTTTGTAGAATTATATATTTAAACAACCCAGAGGTCTTGGGGTTAAATAAATAAATAAACTTTCCTGCACTCACACCAATTATCTAGCCCAAGCGAAGCTTCGTTATGAAACTCGTTAAATGGTTACTAGACAACGGATAAACATACTTAAAATACTTAAATAAACTTATTATACATAGAAAACACCCAGACCCGAGACAATTTAGAAAAACAATAATTTCTAAATTGACCCGATCGGGGATCGAACCCGGGACCTCAGAGATGGTGACACCATGAAAACCGGTGTACAAACCACTCGATCAAGGAGGTCGTTCAAGATAAATGGTTTCAGACTCAGAGGTCCTGATTTCGATTTCCAACGGTTATTTTGTCTTTAACAACGGAACACAACAATGCTAGCGTAATTTTTTTATAGCAATAGATTAAGATAAGATGGTAGTAGTTATCGAGGCGGGTATATAGAAAGCATGACTACAAACCAAACCGAGTACAAAATTGCCCCTACCGGTAATCGAATCCTGAATCTTTGGGTGTGAAATATCAGTAGTCAAAGCACTAGAGAGGTCGCCACAAAAGCGATTATGTTAACATGTAACCGTTACGTAAAATCATATTTTTTAAACCCAAGAGAAGCATCACCTGTTTCAAAATTACTGGTCCAACAAAATTATGCGAGTCATGATAAACGTTCCGTACCTGCCCCCTGTACTATTGTTAATCCTTACAAACACAAAAATAAGGAAATGAGAAGTAAAAAGATCTGAATAAAGCGGGCCACACAATAGAGACCGGCCATATTTTCCAGGACCTTTTAAAAAAAACGAGGCGGGCCTTTGTCCGCCCTGTCAGCGCATTACATAGCAAGACGAGTGTTCACTTTGGGCCGCAAAACGGAATAGTCGGTCCGTTGTTTACTATGCTTTTATATTATAGTTTGTGCTCCATGAAGTACTTACATGGGGACGTATTTTTATGTCACCGGTGTACTTGAAATCAAAAGTAACATGAAATAGTCATCGAGAATTTAAGCGTCAAAAATCATCTGTATCTTCGAAGAGTAAGAAAGAAAAACCATAATTGAAATCATAGCGTGAGAATTAGTTACCGGTTCAAAAACCACACCTCCGGTTGATTCATGAATTGCCAGGTCTTTTTAAAATCATTATTTTCAGCCTTTTATCGTATGGGGTGAATAGGTATAGGCCGAAAATATTTATAATGAAAACACGAGTTTATTTATTTATGAAAGCATTCAACGCATTACATAGCCGGTTCAATGCTCTGACCGCTGAGCTACCGAGGCGCCAGAAGACTCGTTGAATTCTTCTGTGAGGGTGAGGTGACTGAGGTTAGTAACTTCAAAGTGACGTAATACCGCTGACTTGCAGCGTAAATCACAAACTACTAGAAGAATTCGACGAGTCTTCTGCCCTCCGTAGCTCAGTGTTCAGAGCATTAGACCGGATAGAAAGACAAGAACACTTTGGGCCACAAAACGAAACTGTCGTATGTTTTTTTTAAATGAATTATTACTTGTGCTGACTGAAGGTCATTACAGATCTGTTCATTGGTTTTTCGTGCTTTTATCATCATTATGTTTAGCATATAAACATCTCATTTCAGGACTTAATTAAGCCTGTTACATTACAAATTGTATATGGAGAGAGTGGGTTATAAGCTACCTCGCTTGTCCAATGCAGGTTAGTGGGATTTACCCAATGCCATCTTACGACAACAATCGCTGATCAACGGCTTAATGTGTCTTCTCTTTATGGAACAGCAGTCTGCTAGAGATATTTTAATTTGCTGACCCAACATTGTGAAAGTACCTTGGTTGGTAGCGTCGCTTCCTTGAACTTGGAAGATTGCAACCCGCCATCGAGTGTTAAACACTCCAAATAAAAATAAAATGCAAATTATTTAATCTTCTTCTACAGTTCTATAAAAGTTGTTAAGTACGGATATAATTCTATTCAAAAACCTTTATAATAGACCTACTTATTTTAGTCTAACTAAATTTTCAAACCGATTGCAAGGTCACAAGCGCGGTTAGGTGAAATTCAAATTCAATTTCAGATTCAGTTTTGTTTGTGATTCACATGTTAGGTCATTAAATCTAATTATATTTATTATTAGATATTACTGCAATCTACCTTATCGGCATACAAAAATAGTAAAATCATTAGGAAAATAATAGAAATTACTATACATTAACAAAAGGTCAAATAATAAAAAGTACATTGCAAGACTGTAAGGTCATTTGAAAAAATAATATAATATAAATTAAAAAAAAAAACACAAGGTAATGTCAAGAAAAAGGGATAGTGATGTATTTGATACAGACAATTCAAATTCTTTCATTGTGTAAGTTCGGAGTATTATTGGGTTGGGATTTAATAAACTATACGGATAAACCATCTATTCGCAAATTAACAACGACTTATTCCTAGAATAATACGCAAGGCTATGAATACTTTAATTTCAAAAGAGAAAATTGCGTATTTATTATGCGTTGTTTTTTTAATTCTGATTATATTATCCCTTTTCTGTTACTAGGGTCTATATTACGTTGATACATAAAATACCTTGAATACAACGGCAGAAGAAATATGCATTAATAAAATTACACAGTACAATTGCAAAGTTAAGTTAAGAACGATGCGCATTTTTTTAATTTATGTAATCTTTAGATAAGTACTTAATGTAATATATGAAAAAAAAGACAAAGTGTTGAAAAAATTGCCATGTAGCTTACCTAATTCTTAACTGATCTTTAATAATATAACTATTTAAACTATCATGGTCACTTGCACTAGGTTATTAACTTGATGATCTTTAATACTTGTAAAAATATTATGATCGGATGTTGAATACGTAGTTTTTGAAATTGAATAGGGCTACTTTGTCTTACAGAGTAAGAGTAGATAGTGTTGATTAATTTCGGCGAGTTGGATTGAGCCACGATAGCATAGTTGGTAGTGCACCTGACCGAGACATGGTCGTACTTCCTCAAGTTATAAATAAACCGAATACAGAGATTCTGCAAACGCTCCAGTTTATTTAGAAGTTCCTCCGAAAGAACAGCGTAGCAAACATCAGCATAGTTAATGATGGACAGCAGGAGATTTTGCGCCAGAGTGATCTTTGAATCGGCAAGAAGTTACGAAGACGATTGAGTGAACTGTACGCAGCAAAGACCCTTTTCCGAACAGCTACAACTTGCGAATGCCAAGTGAGACACTGGTCAAAAACAACAAGCAAGTTTCTCACTGTCTTTGAGTATGGTATATTAATGCCGGCGGAGTTAACAAAAGGAAGAAGTTCAAAATCGATCCTCGAAACAAAATAGGAACTGCCGATGATGATTGTCTGGGTCTTACTTGGATTGACATCGAGACCAAATGATTTGCTCTAGTTAAAGATAACCTCGAGATCCTTGTTAGTAACCTCAACAGTACGAGAAAAGTCTAATAGTGGTGCTTGTGTGTAAATTTGTAGATCATCAGCATACAAGTGATAGGAACATGAAAGTGGTTGTGTAATAGAGTTTATATAGATTGAAAAAAGGAGAGGAGATAAAACGCCACCCTGAGGGACACCAGCATTAATATTGCACCACGACGAGAAAGATTCCTCAATACGCATGCGCTGCCGGCGCCCTAGCAGGTAACTTTAAAACCAATCAACCACGGCAGGAGATATGCCAAGAGAATGGAAAACACCGAAGAGTATATCAAAATCTACTGAGTTAAAGGCATTACTAAAATCTAATAATGTCAATAAAGTAAGTTGGCGTTTCTCCATACCACGATGTATATCGTCGGTTATTTCAACCAATGCTGAAGTCGTACTACGACCCGTATGGAATCCGGATTGAAATGGGTTAAGGAGACTATTTTTATTCAGGAAAGAAGTGAGTTGACGTTGGATAAGCTTTTCAAAGACTTTAGAAAGGAAAGGTAGTATGGAAATGGGACGGTACTCAGAATATAGGGTAGGATTTGACTTTTTGGGAAGAGGGATAACAGAAGCCTCCTTCCAATCAGACGGAAAGACTCGAGATGCAACTGATGTGATAAGGAACTACAATGGGAGAAAGGATATCTAAAATAGGAAGGATCTTAATACGACTTATTGCATCAGTACCCACAGCATTAGAGCTTATGGAGAGTATAGTTCTCTTAACATCACTGTCCGTAAATTGATCTAAAACAAAGGGAGTTAAAACAGGTGCTGGTAAATTAGAAAGAGGCTGCAAGGTGGCAGTCTTGTAGTGGACGTCAATAGGTGATGAAGAGGTAAAGTGAGAATTGAGAAGATTGATATCTAGATAGTTATTGATATTAGCGTTCTGAGATTTACCAACCCCAAGAGATTTGAGGAATTTCCAAACTTTAGCAGGGTCCTCATTTTGAACGGAATTGATAATAATATTGATATTAGAAATAACTTGATGAAGATTTATGCTTATTAAATCTCTGTTAGCGTTGAGTTGTCAATGCTTGATATACTCGTAGTCGTTGCCGTTGTCGATAAGATAAAACTGGCCAAATTAGGCTTGTTTCAGAGTGAACTTGTTTTCTACTTTAATAAGACAAAAGAAAAAAAACAAGATTGGCTGCCGCAATGGCTTTTCTTCTAAAGCTTTCATGAAACGTTTAATCTTTACATTTCCTAGACATTTCTATCTTCTCTGCATTCATTGCACAAAACGATAACAAGTACTCTATTTTCAAAGCAACAAGATCGGTTTCAGATTATTAGACAGTGCTGAACGGGTGAAGCCATTGTTCTGTGATTTATTCACAGTTGTACACTTGCGTGCCACTTAGTGCTTTGCATGGGAATCTTGGATCAAGTGCTGTTGAATGGTTCGCTACTTGTTTTACTGAGTTCAGGCATCATTATTTAATGCGTTTTACTGGTTACCATTGTGCCTTGGTTGTGAAAACATTTCTACGTAATAATTTTATATTTTTTCTTATTTTTTTATCACTAAGGCCAACGAGCATAGTTATAGCCTGATGGAAAACGGTGAGATTTTGCTAATGGCCTCATACAACATTTTAAGCGTCACCGGACTTTTTTGGGGGTAGCGAGCGCCTTAAGGGTTCCTCTTGCCGTGTTATCGAATAAAACCATCAGAAAGTTTCCGTACCCAAAGGGTAAAACGGGATCCTATTACTAAGACTTCGCTGTCCGTCCCTCTGTCTGTCCGTCTGTCACCAGGCTGTATCTCATGAACCGTGATAGTTAGACAGTTGAAATTTTCACAGATGATGTATTTCTGTTGCCGCTATAACAACAAATACTAAAACAGAATAAAATAAATACGTAAGTGGGGCTCCCATACAACAGACATGATTTTTTTGGCGTTTTTATAGATAATGGTACGGAACTCTTCATGCGCAAGTCCGACTCGCACTTGGCCGGTTTTTTGGTTTGTATCTGGGCAGTTAAAGTTCATATTTATGTTTAAAAATTATTTCTATCAAAAAAAGTTTTAATGAAACGTCAGAGTTTACTCGTACGTACAACCAATCAAAAACAGCTATAACGACTGCATTATTCACCGATTTAGAATACCTAGATACACCGTCACCTACAAATTCACGTCGAAAAAGTGTCCCGACTCGCTTAGTTGTAAGTATACGTGTATAGTAGACAATTTAAAAACATATAATGTGCTAAGACCATATTTATAAAAATTAAATACAACTTTATTCCCCACAGATAAGGTTTTATTTGTATTGCACGCGTTAGGCGGTTGTGACATTACAAAATGCGATCATCGCGAAAGTCGTAAAATTTAATGACCTCCGCCTCTTAGAGGAACAGAGTAAGTGGAGTCGTGTTCAACAAAATTATTTTCATGTACTTATTGTACAATTTGTGAAATTGGTGTAATGCTAGTTGCACAACTTTTTTTATAAATTGTAGTAAAAATAAAACAAATAACTTATTATTAAAACATATAATATGTTTATGTACCCTGAAACAAAATTTAATATATTGTTAACTTGTCGTTTCGAAGTAATTTTTTTTAAAGTTTTCTTTTTTACAAATTTAATGCAGACGCACATCTACATATTTCTGAACTGCTGATTTTGTCAGTTTATAAATATGGTGAAATTGATCACTTGTATGAGCATTTGTATTTTTAAATAGCTTCATGTGCATTAGACATCGCAGTATTTGCATCGTTAAAAAATTTACCATTATACCGCCTTAACAGTGTACTTCCGCCACTTATTTTAATATAGTGCCTGATGATCTTTTCAGATTCATTGCAAATTAGGTATAAATCATTAGACGCATAACACAAACCGCCAACATGGCCAAAATGGCAATTACATTATTTCGTTCACCTAATGCGGTCACCGAACTTGTTTACTACTACTTAGGCCAACGATCGTTGTTTTCACAATAATCTGTCCGCCTACTGCAGCTTACGTCATTCATTACCTATGGCCACCTTCTGTCTCCATCATCAGACCAGCTAGATGGTACCATCATATTACATTTTCAACGGACTTTATATGTTTGCAAAAAAGCTCAATCGGTTGAGGAGGATAACTGCTTTAAAATTCATTTGCAAGATTTGACCCGAACAAACATACATTTATACATACAAACATACTTACGTACATACTTACATACATACATGCATTGCTATTTAATACAAAGCGTGTAAAAAATAATGTTTGACAAATATCAGTAGAAGTACAGTAGGTACAGTACTTATCGGTCATAAATAATTATCATTTTCGCTTTGATCTGAGTATTTATTATAGTAGCTGAAAAACATTTATTAATTTTAATTCCATAGAAACATACCAACATACCGCCAAAAGATGTGGACTACAAAACTAAATTTAAAAAAACTAAACAGGCGGCTCTATATATTTAGTATTTAACTATGTTTTACTTTTACGAATCTTTCGTCTCTTTTAACACGTGAATAGCGTCACGCGAGGGAAAAGGACAACCGCGTAAGCGAATTATTCAAACTATTTTGCAAAAATAATGTTTTTACTTAGGTAGAAGGTAAATTTAGCCACAAATTCATTACATTATGAAACCTTGAATGAATACTTAGCAAAAATGCGAAACCCCATCCTTTTTTAAGCTATTTGAAGTATTATTTTTGCACTTTTTCACGGAGCACTTAGGCATGTTGACTTGACGGTGATCGGCGCGCGACTACGAGTGCAATTGTGCTAGAACGCGATTTTAGCACAATTGATTCAAGCCGCGTGTGAGGCGTTGTTGGTGTATCTAGGTATTCTAAATCGATGGCATTATTACTTAACTCATCTAGCCAAAGAAAGCAATTTACAGGAGGCAAAAGCAAATAACAAAACAACGTCATATTCAGTCTTGTTCTAATTTTGAAATTGGATTTAGATGGTATTTCTGATAGTGAATTGTTTGATGGTAGGTACATTGTTTATCGGCGCGATCGGGATTACGCTTGCTTAGGACAAGCTTTGGGTGGCGGGGTTTTGTTAGCAGTGAGGCGCGACCTTGCTGTCTTGTGCAGAACAGCACGGCAGAAGACATTTGGGTCACTTTGTTGATGAAGCATAAAAGACCTGCGATTACTTATAAAATGCATATTAGTACGTTATATTTATGCAAGGAGGAGGGTGGTTACTTATACAAAGAACAACTTAATAACTTTTGTGACAAACTCAGTGACATAGTATGCAATCACCCGTTGGATAAATTCATTGTGGTCGGTGATTTTAACTTCAGTAATAATGTGCATTGGGTAAGATCGAATGACGGAGCGACATTGTTGCCGGTTAACTATAGTGCTGATTATTTGTGTCATTTCTTTGATCTCATAGACACATGTAATCTAGGTCAGTTCAATAGTGAATTTAACCTAAATGACCGACTATTGGATCTAGTGTTTTCAAATGGGACATTGCATGTACAAAGTTGTGATAAACCTTTGGTACCAGAGGATCTACATCATAAGTCACTTGAAATATGCGCTGAATTTGTTGAAATACATGAACTAAAAACTATGAGGCAAATGAAATATATCTATAGCTGGGGTGATTACTCCATAATTACATCTGAACTCAATAAAATTAATTGGGCTGATTGTTTGAGTGTAGGAACATTAGACGACGCGGTAACATTTTTTTATAATGAATTATATAAGCTTCGTGACCAACATATACCTCACAAATTAATTAAACAAAATTCTTATCCACCGTGGTATAACTCTAGTCTTATAAAAGTCTTGAAAGAAAAATCTAAGTATCACTCTAAGTATAAAACATACGGCAACTTAGCAGACTATCAAACATTCTCCTTGCTGCGTAAAAGAGTAAATGATCTTTAGCAGGACTGTTTTTATAAGTATATTGAGCGTGTCGAGTCTTCAATTGTGGAAAACCCTAAAGCTTTTTGGGCATTTCTAAAAGCGAAAAGGAATAGCTCAACTTTTCCTAGTGTAATGACTTACAAATCAGTAAGCGCGGATACTGGTGAAGGTATAAGTAATTTGTTTGCGGAGTATTTTCATTCCACTTTTTTGGCTACAAGGCAAAATATAGGTCATGCTATAAGCATGACCTCTGATGATGGCCTTTGTAGTATTAGTAATGTTGATATCGATCCAACTAAAGTATCCAACCTTTTAAAATCGCTTGATTTATCTAAGTCTGGTGGACCAGACTTAATACCCGCTCTCTTTATTGTCAAATGCGTCGATGGTCTAACTATACCATTGTGTCTGCTGTTTAGGCGGTCGCTTTCGGAGGGTACTGTTCCCAAAATATGGAAATCTGCTTTTATTACCCCAGTACTTAAAAAAGGTGACAAAAGTAATGTGGAGAACTATCGTCCCATATCCAAGCTGTGTTTATTTGCAAAGGTCCTGGAAAGGCTAGTTTATCAAAATGTTTACTCCAGTTTGAGAAGTTCATTCAGTGAAGAACAGCATGGTTTTCTCAAGCACCGCTCGACATCCACTAACCTCATTATTGCGAATGAATTTATAGCAGGCGGAATGGAAAATGGAGCACAAGTAGATGTAATATACACCGACTACCAAAAATGTTTTGATAGAATAGATCATTCTGTGTTACTTTCTAAACTATATTCAGCGGGTATACATGGCAATCTGTATCGTTGGTTTGCGTCCTATATTGATAACCGAAGTCAAGCTGTAGTCTTACGTGGCTATGTGTCTCGGTGGACAGAAATACCATCTGGGGTACCCCAGGGGTCCATCTTAGTCCCTCTTTTATTTATAATATGTATCATGGATATTAATAAATGCTTTTTACATTCCAAATCCTTACTTTTCGTTGATGTCATGAAAATTCTTAAGGAGATTCGTAGTCCTTTAGATGCCCATGATTTGCAACAAGATCTCTCACGATTTGAACAATACCTTATTCTGAATAGATTAGATCTTAACGTGTCAAAGTGCTTCTATATGACATTTACACGTAAAAAAAACAAAGTTTTGTCTAAGTACTTTCTCCTTAATCACAGTCTAGCTAGAGTGAATAATATAAAAGACTTGGGGGTTATTTATGATTCTAAATGAATTTTTGGGGATCATGTCCATCATATTGCTAGTAAGGCCTCTAAGGCCCTGGGGTTTGTTATGCGTATGTCCAAAGAATTCAAGTCTTTGAAATCAATTAAAGTTCTTTATTGTGCGTTCGTGCGTAGTCATCTTGAGTACGCATCACAAGTATGGAATCCGCAGTATAACATTTATATCAATCGTTTAGAGATGATACAAAAAAGATTTCTACGATACCTTGACTTCAAGGCTAGACAACAGTCTGCTAACTACGAGCACCGTTGCAAACGATATCACTTTTTACCTCTTCACATTCGACGTGAAGTGAATGACGCTTGTTTTATATCTAAACTCGTTAACGGCAATATCGACTGTCCGGAATTACTATCAAAAATTGGTCTTCGCACAAATATACTGCTGCGTCCGCGCCCATTGCTTCACATACCTTTTGTTCGTACAAATTACCGAGAAAATACTTTCTTAGTGCGCGGTTGTGTTACAACAGGTATAGCACTGAACACGACTTGGATCTGTTCTCGACAAGCACAGCGACTATTAGGCGAACTGTATGTCAAAATTTATTTTCTTAGGTTGCAATTATCATTTTTAAAATATATATATATGTTACGTATTACTGAACAGCAGTATTTGACACTGACGTGACAGTGTACTTTGTTGTATTTCTATTTTACTTGTTTTTGTAATTCTATTTATTTTTTCTTTGTAATTTTGTGTTAACCAATGGTTTACTTGTGGGGGTTTGTAATTAGCTTTAAGATTTTACATAGTTTAATATTTTTTGTTTAACAGCTGTAAACCTTCCTTAAAAATAAAATAAATAAATAAATAAATAAATTTAAAACAAAGGACGAGCACGAGCCGCGTAAACGGTTCGATCAAATAATTTTCGCCTTAGCGAACATACCCTAATTGAAATTTCTTAGCGAGAATACTGTTAATGCCGCTTTTACACCAGAGCTAAGCGACGAGTTAAGAGGTACGCGAGGAAAAAAATCAACCAATAGGAAAACAGCATTCTACACCGCAAGGTAAAGTAAGTAATCCTATTGGTGGGTTTTTTATTGACCATCACTTAGCTACATCGCACAGCTCTGGTGGCAAAGCAGACTTTTTTTAAACTAGGTAAAAAGCTTTGCGCTTAGGACTCTCCTCCGCTTCCTTCGCCCAGCTACAAAAGCTCTGCAAGGGGAAGGAAGGTCTACCCACTAAAAATCCTAGTAACAACCCTTCTCTGCCGCGGGGATAACTCGGCAGGCTTATCACCGAAAAAGCAACTAATTGTTAATTGAACAGTTGCATCGTTGCTCTAGTTCCGGTTGATAAATTGGTATTAACATGTGATTAAAAGTATTGCTACAAAATAAGGTAAGCTTCGTACAAACGCGCACGTAATCTCGTAATATCTACGCTCGGACTGTTCTGAGTTGTTCTGAGATCCGTGTCCGTGCAAGGGGTCTATGTGTGTGTTGTCCGAGTGCGGTATGTATTAAAAGGCCTATCACAAAATACGTGCGCTCGCGCTTTCTCAGTACTACGAGCGGCCGACGCATCGCAAAAGTAGCATTTTGTGCAGTTGTAATTACATTTATTCGATGTTTAATAATTTTTTATCGTTCAAAAAAAGTATATAATTTGAAATCTTATAAACTAACGTTAATTCTGGTGTACATTTAAACTTAATAATATTAATGGAGTAAGGAGATATTTACAGATAATTCTGAACGTTTTATGGCTTTGAATGGGATTTTTTTGTAGAAATTCCATTCATATTTCGAAATTCCGAGGCCGCTACAAACTTAACCACTATTTAAGAGATATTATTATTTTCGTTTGTTTAGTACAGTAGTTCAATCCATGAGCTTGAAAATGGCCGTCAGCGTATATAATTGAAAACTAGCTGCAGAATTTGCTGCTTTATATAAATAGATAAGGGAAAAAAAAAAGCAGAAAGCAGAAAGCGAGGCCTCTACGAATTATACTAATAACTATTCTTCACCATACAATAAGTCAAAATTGTCTAAGGGTTTCAGTTTATCTGAACAAGAACGCCGAAATTGGGCATTTAATGCAAAAATCACGGTCAAAATGTAATAGGGCCCTCTACGCACTCTTTATTTTATGATAATGCCCTGAGATTTAATACAACCACATTAACTATTTGCTACTTACACACCAAAACTAATCGTCGAGGAGTACTGTTGACACAGCAGATTATCGTGGATTACTGGATATATAGAGGATCTTGGGAAGCCATAATATGATTGCTTATGGATTATGTGTGTCATATGCGAGTTTATACTGACGTCATTTTCGTTTCAAACCAGATTATCTTTAATCAAGCAGTTCAGGGCAAAGGTAAAGGTAATTTAAAACAAATAAAATACTTTTAAACAATAATCTTCAGGTATAACAAAAAGAGCTTACGAAATTTATGAATTGTTGTAAAAAACTATAAGATGAAAAAAACTTAAATTGTTATTATCTATATATTAATACGTGAAGCAAAAACTTTGTACCCCTTTTTACGAAAATTGCGAGGACGGAGGAGTATGAAATTTCGCACACTTATAGTTTATATATAGAGAGCGCAGAATGCATTTTTTTAAATTACGCATAAAAAATACATTAAATCAAATAAACATTGTTTCATACCTTTTCCAAAAAATTCAAAAATGGAAGAAGAGCGGCTGAAATTTGTCAATGCTAATCCAAACTCACTTTCTATCTTTTTTAATTTTTCATTGCTTAGGATACAATCCGTGCAGCCTTAATAAAATATTGTATTTAATACTATTTCATCATTCAGCCGAAATAGTACAGCTTTTTATAAAAATTACAGTCAAATTTCGACCACTGGGCGGCTACTCGTTACAATAAACATCTAATATTAATATATTATTATATTATAATTATAGATATTGGAAATAGTAATAAATTTAGGGCTTCGTACCTTTTAACAAACAATACAAAGAAAATCCCTACAAAAATGGTAGGCATAGAGTTGAAATTACTATCAAATGCAGTCTCTATCATCATCCTACTGCAAAAAAAAACAAGTTTCCAGTTGATCGCTACACACTTCGATGTGTATTAAATTTTCTCTCAGTGTTTTTCATACTAAAAGTCTAACTTACTAACATAATTACGATTGTGTTTTATTAGTAAATGCACTATACCCGCTAATCCTTTTCTTTTATAAAAGTATAAATTAATCTTGCAGATACCATCCGGTCTAAGGAAGCCCGCTGGTTACATGGTGACTCTACTTCAGCTCCTGCCTCCCTTTCCCGGTTCGTAGCCTCGACAGGAATTTGGGGGAAGGGGGTAGGGGGTACATAACATACCCACTAAGGCTTGTTTCACACGTACCACAACCACACCACAACCACAACACGTGGGCGGGCGTTTATGTGTATGAAAATTTTTAGTTGAATTCACACGGGCCACATTTTGTCGTCATTATTGACCGCATGTTTGATATCGACCACATCGCAGCCACGTCGCACACCAGCGACACCGCGAACTAGCGGCCGGCCATATCGCAAACATTTTGTAGGTAACACAACGCAACCGCAAGAAGCCGCAGCGATACTATTCACATGTAACCACAGCTTGACCACCTTTTGTCGCGACGGTGTGGCGTGGTTGTGGTACGTGTGAAACAAGCCTAAAACTTCTTTAACCATCCCATTAAGGTACAGTCACGAGCAAACATATTAAAACAATTGTAACTCTTATTGCAATGGAATAAGAATCAAAGTGTATACATATCTGTGCTCGTCATTGTACGTTTACTTATGCTTGTCCAGCGTAACGTAGTGTGAGGCAACCTTTCATAGCTTTAGATTCGAGTTTCAATCTACAGTATATTGAGTGTTCATACAAATGCCACGCCGCCAAATTAGAATTTTGTATACTTGAATAGACTTCAAATGCGCTCTATTGAAATTTATATTTTCAGTACACCGCTGGCAACTATGTATTATTGTATTGTTATTTTGTAGGCTGCAAATGACTTTGATGTTTTAACCATTAGTTTAGTAAAAAATTATGGTTGGTAAGTCATGGTAAGTATGGTGCAGAATTCAGAAAGTGCTTTTGTTTCGACTTTTTATATTAATAATTACATACTATAGATAACATTGTTGCAGTGTTTGAAAAAGTGTGAGGTTAAAACAAAAACGACTATGCATTTCGAAATAATAAACGACTGTAAATAATAAATAAACTTTCCTACACTCACACTAATTATCTAGCCCAAGAGAAGCTTCGTTGTTAAACTCGTTAAATGGTTACTAGACAACGGATAAACATAAATTGACCCGACCGGGGATCGAACCCGGGACCTCAGAGATGGCGGCACCATGAAAACCGGTGTACAAACCACTCGACCAAGGA
This sequence comes from Eudonia lacustrata, assembly GCA_947562085.1. Lineage (NCBI taxonomy): Eukaryota > Metazoa > Arthropoda > Insecta > Lepidoptera > Crambidae > Eudonia > Eudonia lacustrata. The sequence goes on from OX387318.1 coordinate 6,212,869, forward strand.
GGTCGTCAAATTAAAATGATTAGAGAATAAATAGGCATTTTTTCATACCATAACATTACGTAAGGAAAATATCAAGAAATATGTAGCAAAGGATGGTGCGTAAGCTTGTTCATTCAATATACCTACAAATTAACGAGTACAAAATGAAACATGATACGCATCATCAGGCGACGTCACATCTCAGATTAGCAGGCCTCATTACGAACTCGACACTGTCAGCAGTGTAATGCCTTACATCGTTTACCCAACAAAAGAGCTTTGCGCTACACACCGCATCACGAAAATTTCGAATACAGCTACGAGACTACGACAGCGTCGTAGCAGCGTAGCACACACGTGTCGTAGCGACGCTCGCTGTAATGCTACGACTCTAAATCGCGCACTGCTCACTTTTCAAAACGTTTTCCAGCTATTTTTGTTGTCCTATTTGCTTTCTGTGCAATTAGTTTCACAAAAAACCTTTGTAGCAAATTTCAAAACATGCTTTTCAGAGGCAACGCTACGCTTCCATGTAAGCAAAGGTTTAAAAGGTTCCGTGACAACCGCCAGTCCATTTTGTAAACACCGCTACGGCAGACTTAACACTTTATTAAATGGGACATGGGTTTTTGGTAATTGAAGCTATATTTCGGGTTTAACGACTACCTACGTGAGAGCGATAAAAGATAAGCTCACATCAGCCACCGCTATAATTAAAGGTTTATTGTTTCCTTGAATCTTCGAGTGCCATTTAGTATCTCCCGTGTGAAATGAGTTTTGTTCATATCACTTCGTAATTCAGTAGCAAAAGTAGGTTAATTACAAGAAGAAAAAATACATTGTGTCTCATTCAGATCCATATCTGTTGTTATAGACTGAACTTATTAGTTTATAATTAGTAAAATTACAATAATAATGAAACTATCGGTTTTTTATCAAATTTACAAAATTTTAGAGAATCTTTAGAACGTGATAATTTTCACTCAATAATAAAATAATCTGCGAACAGGCTTATATACTATTATGCTTCCTCGAAACGAACTTCGATAAGTTCTCTAGGTTGTAGAAATTTCACTGGATAGTTAATTATATTATTTTATTAAAATAAGTTTATGATGATTTAAAACAATCACTGACAATGAATTAAAATACAAAAATACAATTTATTCTTTTATAAGAGAAGCGTTTGACAGCTGATGTAACATGACGATAAGGGCGAAAATTGAATTGCACCTTCGGAATCCTAAACCACGGACGAGCTGGCTACCTTATCTCTAACAATTGGTACACAATAACTGCACATTTCAACGTCAGTATTACAGACAGACAGCGAACATGCTCCGCTCGATGCTTCGTCTTTAAGGCCGCGCCTTCAACAATTTAACATCTGCTGTGAGCGGGGCGGAAGCGTTAGCGGGGCGGACAGCAGAAATGCCTGTCCTCAACGGCAGCGGGCTGGCACATTGCTTGCAATTGCTACAGCGTCAAAAAGTCTCGAAACATTCGACAGTCGCCCGCCGCTCGAATTCCGCTCTCTTATTATTATTTTTATTTTATTTTATCAGTTTACAAACGAGCAGGCGGGCCGCCTAATGGTGAGCGGTCTCCGCCGCCCATGGTCTCTTAACACCCCTTTTGAAAAAGTCCATGTCTTAGCTCAATGAGAAAACCTCGGTTGGCAGATTGTTGCGCCGCTCCTGCTGTCGTCGAGGACCCAAGTCAGTGTGTGCGTAGAGCGGCACCGAACGAAAAGAGCAGCCGGGTATTCAACACTCCAAATCCTTCCTATGCAAAAACGCCTTTTATCAGAGTAAGCTAATATGCGGAGGCAGTAGAAGGCAGGCCGGATTAACGATCGGTTCGTTGACAGGGCACTTTGCCACAAAACAAATGCTTCACAGAATGCATCTATCAGCGAACAGCTTGAGTAGGGCATGTGGAGAGAAAACAGAGTCAATGCAGCACCTACTGTGTGATTGCGACTTATTCGAAACCAGGCTATTCTCTGTTAAAGACAGTGCCAAACTTATGGCATCTATCTTTACAGAGGAAGAAGAGTGAAAGGATGTGGTTGCACAAAAGATCCCGATGAGTCGAAGTGCTTGAAAGGTAAACATCAGCAGGCCCCACTAAGATAAGATGATATAAGATGCGTAGGGCGTCACCGCTTCCCGCTACGCAACCGCTCCCGCTCACTCACCGCAGATGACGAGGACGCGGCCTCAACGTTGTTCCGAGGATAAATTCCATAGACTCTATACCCGTTAACGGACACTGGACATTGACAGCTTTTGCAGTAGAGACTGCTTGTGTAAACAATTGACTAACAATACTTTGAGTGTTGCGTTGTGGTATGAGAGATAAGGGTAGCTTGGAATTTGTAAAAAATAGAGAGAGAAAGAAAAAGTATCAGTAGTCTAGCGGATAGATGCTCGGGTTGAATGACCCGATCCGATCCAAACATTTCGGAGAATCTCGTAGGGAAAGGGGGACCGTTTGCGTGACGCCATTCTCTCTAGAAATCATCTGACGGTGTTTCGATCACACGGTAGGAACCCTTTAAGTTTCTCGCCACCCCCAAAAAAGTCCGCTGACGCTGAAAATGCCGTCTAAGGCCAAAAAGGCCTTAATCAGGAAAGAAATCGTATTTGAACTTCGGGTTCGAGGCTGGACGTTTAATTGCTACATTTTGAAAAAGCTATATGCTGTGCCGGACAAAAAGCATGTCTGATATATTGTCAAAATAAAGACTTTGATTGCTATTTGTGTTTATTATAACATTTTTAACAGTCGTGTAACAGAGATGTGGTTACCATTTTGTAACAGCATTTCCATTAACAAAAATATAGACTCAAATCTTTTAGGACTTTTTTTTACATTAGAAGGAGGCAAACGAGCAGGCGGGTCACCTGATGGAAAGCAATCACCGCCGCCCATGGACACCCGCAAAACCAAAGGAATCACAGATGCGTTGCCGGCCTTTAAAAACAAGCCTTTAAACTTAGGCCACCAGCAAACTCTCTACAAAACAAAGGGTTGAATGCGAAAAATCGTGGAACAATCAATAGCATCGTTAGACTACTGACGTGAACCTATAAACAAGCGTTAGCTTAGCTTTACTGGATGTATTAATAGGACTTTTACGAGTATTAATGCGTTAATAGCGCATTAAAAGTAATCTTTTAAAAATAACGAGAAAAAACATGTGCCTTTTATAGTTTTTGTGATTGACGATAAGGCCTGAAGGTGAAAGCACGATTATTAAACCTAAATAAATTGAATACGTGTTTATGACTGCTACTATCATAATCACACTAATATTATAAATGCAAAAGTTTGTGTGTATGTATGTCTGTATATTTGTTCCTTCTTCACGCTGCAACTGATAGATGGATTTGGATGAAATTCGGCATACAGATAGTTTATATCCTGGATTAACACATATGATAATTTTTATCCGGATATTCCCACGGGAATCACACTATAAATATACTAAAAACGACAGTTTAATTTTCCAATACAAAATTATTTGATTGTTTTGTTGTCATGGAAACCAAAGAGAATTTAACTACTTGATGGAAATTGTCAAAGCGGTACGAAGTCTGCCGGGTCCACTAGTATTATTATAAAATTAACATTCACTTTAAGAATTTTGCCGACGATAATACTGACACAATAGAATTAATCAATACGTTGACCTTATGCTTGAGCTTCCCAAATATGTTATTTCAAAGGTAATAAATTTATATAATAGTCACATTATTATAAAACATGGAAAAAGGTTGGAAGAGTGGTGGAACAATATTGTTATTAATATTTCTTCCTCTATTTCTATATTAAAGTTTATTTAGTTTATACTCCGCAATTAATATGAAGGACTACGATTATTTCAATAATTTAAAAGTTATTAACGAAATTACAATTACATAATTTTCATTTCAAAAATCATTTACCAGTATTTAAAGTCTATTTAAAATTATAACAGACTCCAAAGCCATCTTTAGCCAAATGATGTCGTTAAAAATCGCTAAACAACTAGATATTTAAGAATACTCCAGCATAGCATATATATATTGGAGAAAATTATAGGCTGTTTCCAACATAGTTTATTGTCTATCCTCCAATAGACCATAAAACGTGAAAGGTTCTTAAAGTCAAAATGTCACCTGCTTTTTGTAATAAAGTATTATAGCCCAACGGCTGACGATGATGTCACAAAAGAGAGAAACTTATTATACGTAGGCGTATCGGGAAAGATGTAATTGAATAAAAGCATTCGTTGCTCTTTTATGGTACCGTGAAGTATCTGGCACAAAGATTGGTAGAGGGAATAAATAATAATATATACATGGTTCATGTAAGTCTGGCTGACGTCACAAACTTTACACAATGCTGGCAGACATAACAATGAATAGAATAGCCAATTTATGCTTTTATATAGAATCACAACATTTTTGTTATTATCGACCAATTTTTGTAAATATTTTTGTTAATAGAAATGCTGTCACAAAATGGTAACCACATCTCTGTTACGCGACTGTTAAAAATGTTATAACAAACACAAATAGCAATCAAAGTCTTTATTTTGACAATATATCAGACGTGCTTTTTGTCCGGGACGATTAAAAAATTAATCGTATTTTATGACATGGATCCATATTGACACAGCATATAGATTTTGCAAAATGTAGCAATTAAACGTCCAGCCTCGAACCCGAAGTACAAATATGATTTCTAAGGAGGGAAGGTATACTCTTTTTTGTTAACCATTCCAGCTAACCTGTTGACCCATCTTTAAAAGTTTGTTTTTAGTTACGGGGTTTTCGCATTCAACTACAACGATTTATTTATTTATATATTTAGGCACATAAAACAAATTACAATCATGTTATATATTAATTATTTGGTACTTATCAATAATCTAGATTATTACTCTTGTGCACAGAATGATCCAAATTATTAGTCATGTTTAATAACAAAACGATTTGCAAGGGTGATGATTTTCATTTTTTTATTTTATTTTATGCCATTATCCATCAATTGTAGTGATGACTCGATTTCAACGGCTGTTGGACAGCTACAGGCTATTTACTTTACATACCATTACAACAATGTAATTTGTATAACTATGTTTCCTCAGTTAAAAGAATTAATACATTTTGATATCCCATACTAACTTCCAAATTCAAAATTTATTTTTAAAGCATCAAGCCGTGGGAAAGTTAACTTACTCATCATTAGGTTAGCAGTTGTGGCGAATTAAATAGAAAAGAACTTAATTATTAACATCATTCATTATTACTGACTACACAAAGGCGTTCGATAAAATCTCTCATTCCTTATTAATTCGTAAATTGGGAGAGGTTGGTATACATGGCGATCTACTTCGCTGGCTCCAGTCCTATCTAAGCGATCGAAGTCAGGCGGTTGCTATTAAAGCATTTTGTTCGTCTTTTGTACCAGTGACTTCTGGCGTGCCACAGAGCTCTCACTTTGGTCCACTTTTGTTTAATTATATTTCTCAAGAACATATCGAGAGCTTTTCATAATTCTGAAATACTTTTATTTGCAGACGGCATGAAAATTTGCAGAGTTATAAGGTCTTCATCGGATTGTTTATTGTTATAAGATGATCTTAATGAGCCTTGTAACTATTGTAATAATAATTGTCTGTGTCTAAATGTAAAAAAATGCTGTAGTATTCCTTTTTCACGTAAACGTAAGCTTATAAAATTTAATTACACTCTTAATGGTGCAACTCATTCAAGACAGAATGAGGTTAAAGACTTAGGTCTTTAACTGGATAGTAAATTATCTTTCAATGCCCATATAAACTATACCACAGCTAAGGCTTATAAAATGTTAGGTTTTCTTTTTAGAGTCGGCAAAGATTTTTAAAATGTTCCACACTGTGTTTATTGTACAATTCCTATGTGCGTTCTATATTAGAGTATGTGGTCTGGAATCATCAATATAAGACACATGTCAACAGCATTAATAGACTGCAAAGGAAATTTAAGAAACATCTAAATTTTAAGAACAATTCGTATATAGTTGACTCTTGTTATGACTTGTCATTGGCCAATCGGCGAATGGAGAAAGACGAGTCTAACATGTTGTTATTTAATTCTTTACAAATTAATTAACAACATGTTAGACTCGCCCTACCTTTTAAGCTGTATTAAATTCAGGTGCCCTCGGAGAAGTTCCCGCAGCGACGATTTGTTTTGTGTCCCTTTTACCAGTACAAATTATACAAATAAAACGTTTTTGTATCGAGCGTGTACAAATTACAACAAGAAATTGTCACACGTGGTTATGTTTAACTACACGCTAAAAACTTTTAAAAAAGAATTTAAAAAAAAAATCTTTCGAGTTAGTCATTATGTTATAATATCTTGTGTTGTTTATTATTGCTATTATGTATTGTTAGTTTATTTGGAAACTTGATTATGTTATTCCTAATTGTATTTTTGTAAGAATTTTGCAATTGTTTGTTTCCCAAATAAAGAAAAATAAAATAAAAATAAATAAATGAACTTGTATTATATAAGTTGGTATGTTATTCAAACATCGTTCGGTATAACATAATAGAAATTCTGCCAATAACGTTCAATGCTCCAACCCAAGGGCTTGAATTATAAATTTAACAAGCCAACTTTGATTCCCACTGTTATACAATAACTTCCCAATAAATTAGTCAAGTAACCTAAAGTTTACTTTCATAAACTCAACGTACAATGAAGAAATAACTTTATTATAGACATCTAAGTATAATAGTAAAGAGACATGGCTTTTCGTCACTTACTAATATCTTTATTTAATACCACAACGACGAAACACTAAGTCACTTCCATCTGCTCTACTGATATTCATTCTCAGTCTTCTGAGATGATAGGGCTGAATGTAGAAGACTTTACCTGAAATCTTTAACTAATCTTTAACTCGTTATATTATATGTAACTGATGAAACACAAAATATTTATCTTCTCGAAGCCTGAAGACCAATGCATCCTACCCGTAATGACCTACGTAGCCGTGACGTGGACACTAAAGTCGCGACTAGTACACAAGTTTAAAGTTGCATAACGGGCAATGTAAAGAGCTATGCTAAAAGTGTCTCTGATAGAACGAATTTAAAATGAGGAAACTCATCAGAGAATCAACGGACACAGCTCATACGATAAGCAAGCTGAAGTGGTAGTGGGCTGATCATATCTGTCGCAAAACCGATGATCGTTGAAGGAGAGATGGAGCGACGATCAGCGCAAAGCGGCTGGCATAAATTGGATGCGGAGAGCCGAAGATTGGGTTCAGTGGCGCGCCTTGGGTGAAGCAATAGACTCCAGCAACAGACTGTTGGTTGATGATGATGAACACTGCAATGTTGTTACGGCAACAGATTAGTTGTTACTAGCCCGGCGAGCTAAAAGTTTCAGTTTTGTACAACTAATGTTCATATTCAGGAGCTCGATGGCGTAGTGGTTATAGCGCCCAGTCTGCGATTGCTAAGGTTAAGCAACTTTCGCAAAGGCCGGTCATGTGATGGGTAGCCAAAAATTTATCATCTTGAGCTCCTCCGTTAGCTGTCGTTAACAATCACCAATTCACACTGGGCCCACGTTGTAGTTTACGACCCGTTCTCCCTATCCATCTATAGGGAAGGCTCGTGTCCTAGCAGTGGGGACATAAAATGAGCTGATGATGATGAATGTTGATATTTGTTATCGTAATACGAGTAATAGGTATTCATATAATATATTCACGAAAAGTATGAAATAACGGGAAGGTTCACAATATTTAATTTTATGTAATTATAATCTTGAAAATATTATGGGTAGTGCGAATGTTTAGTAATTCGCAAATAAATCGTGCCGAAACGGCGTATTCGCACGTACACCGGGTGAGTTATCTAAATGGGTCAGTAGGGGAAACCTGAAACAATATCAAGGAAAATTCGTTCTTAAGAGTATCCAAATCGTTAGTTCTTGCGTTAAGAAAAAAAATTGTATTGCCACGTTGCGCACCTTTATACACTTAATTTCAAACTTTTTACTTTTCTCATCCTAGTCACAGAACCCATTTAAGTGAGTTTTATACTTATTTCTGCTAACAAGCAGCAATGCTGTGCGTTGATTGAATAATCGATTGATGTTTCGGTTCGAAGGAAATGAGATCCAATTAGGCATGAAGCTATAATAATAACTCAGAGTATTGCAAGCACCAATGGGCTCAAATCTGAACATGTTTAACTTTTTTTTACAACTAAAGCATATTGAATTATTATAATCATCATCATCACCAAGTGAGGTATTATCCAATTACTACCAATACAAGAAAGGTTAACTTCAAATACGTGATAATTATATTGAAAATTATTTAATGATAATCTCAAAGTTTTTTTTAAATAAGACAATTTCACGCGATTCACTATTTTTATTTTATTTTATTTTTTATTTATTTGGGACACAGACAATTATACAAAATCATATAAAATCATACATACAAAATAACACATAAATCAGTAAAGTTTCCACAATTACATTGAACAGACAACAATACGTAGTCTCTCTTTATCACACACACACGCACACGCGCATTAATTTAATTTATAAACAAACTTGAATACACAAATATATGACTTGAAAAAATAACATAAATAAATAACTAGATTGAATCATCCGACAATCCCCTGATTAATTTTTTGTATGATTTTAAGTTACAGTTTAACAAATCCAACGTATGAAAATTCTTATTATAACTTTGACAAGATATAAACAGAAAACTGTTGCCAAAGACTAAGAGAACTTGAGCTTATCCGAGGGCACCTGAAGCATAATATATTACCCAAAAGAAAACTGCTGTCTATCAAATTAGTAACTATCATAAATAAAAACAATTAATCTCTCTCTACACGACGACTCTCCAGAGTTGGGACTAGAGGAATAGACTCTGTATCACCATCTACACTATACACGTAAACAAAGTCACGGCCTGCAGTTAGGACTATACGGATTACAAAAAAACTGAAAACACAATCACACCCCGCCCTAGTCGCAAAATAAAAGTACCTTCTTAGCGCTGCATCTAATGACGAAATGAACCATTTATTCGAAAGTGAAAATTGGCGGAACACGGTCGCTAGGGTCTTTATGTCCCCCGAGAAGAAATTGTGGACACTGAGAGTAATCTAGTTCTTTCAATCCCTTTGTAAGGACATCTCCAAGGTCTTTTGTGTAAGACAATTATCGTTCCGAACGTTTCTAGCGTGAAAACGTATTTACGGGTACCAAAATAGTATGGCTGGGAGAACCGGAGGGTTGAATTGCAGTGGATTAAAGTCAGAATACGCTTTAAAGATCCATATAGAGTGCTTTGGTGAAACTTTCGACTGATTTGCGGGTTGACCTGAGGCATTTAAGACTTTAGCTAATATAACAGAAATATTTGAAAGGAAAGCTATCAATAGCGATTGAATTTTTTATGTAATTTAATGTTCTACCTACTATAATTTATTCTAGCGAAAAAAAATTTTGCTATAATAAATCTTTTTAAAATGGCTGTTCAGTACCCAGTTTTATCCAAGTTAAATTAAATTTCAACAATAACATTAACAGCATAATCGATTTTTGAAATGAGCTACTACCATTACTCATGTTGAACTCTTCTCGATAGAGGAAACGAACGAATGTTTAGTAAAGTAATACATACTTTTTTAGATATTTGTTTGTTTTGAATGTTCTAGTTGTATTGTTTTCTAAAGTTTACGCGAACATTACACATTGAAATGAAACAACTTTTACGAATCTACTCGCGTTTATTTTACACATTACTTTTTTAATGTTTATCCTGACGTTTCGAACCCTTTGCAGGGTCCGTGGTCACAGGGAAACTGAGGTGTTGGTCATCTCATAATTAGTTGGTAGCTTGTATACCCTCATTTAAAAATCAGGTGCGTTCCGTTTTACGCAGAAAGAGCTTACAGTATCTTTTGGTCTGGCAGTATGGTTTTGGGGCTGGGATTTAAGGGTTCAAGGTTTAAGGATTTAAGAATTCGAAACGTCAGGATAAACATTAAATAAGTAATGTGTAAAATAAACGCGAGTAGATCCGTAAAAGTAGTAGCATTTCAATGTTCTAGTTGTGTTACCTAAATAATTATCAATGAAATAACGCTGACAATAAACGTGAGAAACAAGCACTTAAAAAAATAATTAAGCAACCAGTGTCCCAGTACTACTACGAGTAGTTATAACAAATGGAGTCGTCGATACGGAGGAATCGCGCCACTCATTCCCGCCTCTGCAACTGCCGTGTAGCCACAAGATCAATATCGTTGGCTACATGATAAATCCCTGGCCAGTGAAGTGAAGCTCAGGTCGTTCCCAGAAAAGTTAATCTGTCTTGGAACCGGCAGCGATATTAATCAGAAATAATGAGTGGAGAGTGTACGAAAATAAGTTGTTACGTAGAATCGGCGGGAGTGATCCTTTGTTCCGCGTTTGCTTATTAAACGTTGGAATATTTCACCATCCATTTCATTTATTCAGATATAGGTAGGAACAGGGTTTTGGTTCAGTATTTAGCGACGTATTTAACTTAATATTATTGTACTGGTCTTGCTTGTTAGTCCTTCTCGCCTCGGTGGCCCAACTAAAGTAAGAAAGAGAGAGAGAGAGAGTAACATATATTGACCACTTACTAATAAAAATAAAAACAATCACTAAGCAAAGTCAATCAGGCCCGCCTCAGCTTGTGTTGTTAAGAACGAGGCTTGGTATTCTTCTCAAAAAGTGCTACTTGCTGTGCTGTGTGCTTCTGGTAAAGTACTCGGTCTGATATCAGAAGTCCGGTAAGCTTAGCCAAAGTAACATTAAGAAAATGGTAGCGAAGTTCGAATATAATAAAATGTATGGGATTGACATAAGCCGCGCTAAATCACGTGGTCAATTTTAAGTCAATCTTTGGCTACCGCCACTGAGCTAAATTCCCAGGTCCGGCTTTGACGATGCATAGCCAAGGTTTGTGATCATCAAAGCGTGGTGATTAATTCAATACCCATCATCACACGACTTGATTTCTATGATTATATTGCCTTCGTTTAGCAGTGGTTATTTGGCTAATAAATACTTTGGTTGTTAGTAGGTTTATTTAAGTTTGTAGCTATTACAAAAAAAAATATTATAATTATGCAATACGCTCATTTTACTTTGACGTGTAGATATTTTCGATGATTGCTTTGATTTTGACGCTCTGGAATCTGTTATAATATGCAAAACACAACTTTTACAATAACTAAATGCTGAGAAAAACCATTTTTCTGCTTAAAAAAAGAAAGAAATAAAAAAAAAATTTAAAAAAGTTAAAATCAAAGTTAGAATTAATATAAACTTTTTATTTATTGCAGTTTCAAATAATTGCCAACCAATCCCACAGCAGCCATCCGGTTCTCGTTCATCAATAGTGTTAGTGACATTTTGTTTCGCCAGTTTGTCAATACTTGAGGTTTGAGCTTCCGTCTTTAACTTAATTTTCGCTAATCATAAGATTAAGTTGAAGAGGTAGGTGATAAAAACACACTGGATTACGTTGAAAAACATAACTAGGGAAGTGGCACCAGTCTTTGACATTTTATTTTACTAGTGGTCGCCCAGTGGTCGAAATTCGATCGTAATGTTATTAAGGCTGCACGGATTGTATCCTAGGCAATAAAAAATTAAAAAGTTTATTTTTTATTTTTTTTATTTGGGACAACAAACAATTGACCAATATATATTACAAAGTGAATAGGTACATTAACAGGTAAATAATCGGACAATCAACACCGTTATCCACAAAGACAAATAATAGAAAAAGTGCCATTTAACCATAGACATACTTAAACGTACAGTTAAGAGCATAAACATGCATACTCCTTTGAATAGTTTTGTCTCCTAATGCATTGTATTAAGAGTTACATTGTTTACATGTTAATGCCCGTGACTGCACTTATACAACACATTAAAGCAAACGAAAACTGCTTGGCATAAGCAAGTTTGGATTGGCATTGCCAGATTTCGGCCGCTTATCTTCCATTTTTGAAATTTTTGAAAAGAGTATATGCGTGTGTGTCAAATACATAAGCATCAATTTAAAAAATATTAACATTCGGATAACCTTCTCTATATTTCATACTCCTCAGTCTCCGCGCAATTTTCGTAAAAAAGGAGTACACAGTTTTTGCTTCACGTATTAATATATAGATTTCAATCATAAAAATAAAGGGTCAGCAACGAATTTATTTCTTTAGCAGCAAATAAATACTTGCCACCTACATCCCTGGTTCCAATCCTGAGTTGTACAGTCTACAGCAAAAGTAGATGATGTTTACTAGATTTCAAAATTAAGATAGTGTAAGTCGGTATTTTCTATATAACTACAGTCAAAGTTTACAGGTATTAGTAGACACTCGAAGGTTTTTCGATATGCGTTTAAAAAGTTTTGATTTTCTGATGACTGATTTCATATTTTCAAACTTGACCAATCATCAGTTACCTTTGTTGACTGTACATCATCTCAAGCAAATCGCTTGAGAAACGCATCTATATTAAATTTATATAACTTAGCTAACTTTATTTTTCTTTATTACTCAGCTGGAAAGATTGATTTGCATATAGGTTTGTGACTTCACTGATTACTTAATTTTACTTTATTTTATTTTGTCACTGTCTACGATGACAATAATTAATACTAACAATTAGCTTAAGGTAAACCTGTTATAAGCCTTACCATTAGTTATTACAATAAGAACTATTTTTAAGATTACGCTGTTGGTTTACTTAAATAAATTTAAAAAAAACAAAAAAGTCAATGGAAATCTATGTAATTTTTTGGCGACGAAAACTGTGTCGAGCATTGGCTTTAAAGTTTCGAACACATTTAGCCTCTACCCTACTAATGTTAGTTTCTAATCATGTGAAATTGCAACACAAACGCCTCTACTAAGTATTTGCCTAGAAAATTCTAGTTGCTAATCACGCTACATGCTTGTTTCTCATTACCCACAGTCTCGTAACGACCCCCTCTCTTTGTTCAATGGTTCAAAGTTAAAATTGAACTCTGTACGTAGTCAACAGAAAGTTCAAATTGCATTGACATAGACAATTGCTAAAGTCAACTGAAACAGAGGAAGGCACTGCTGCTTTTTGTTAAGCACACACATACGGAGCAAAGCAACATTTTAAATGCACGTTAATTTAAAACAAAAAAGTTTTTATTTTAGTTAGTGAAAAGGCAGTAAAGAAATAAGGGGAAAATAAAAAATAAGTGAAAGTTATTTATGCACTTATATTTCGAGGTAATTCATGTTAAGCTTTATCGATAAATAAGATTGAAAAAGTGGAAACTCGATAGCGCAAGAATAGCGCGATCCGTAAGTTGCAATCTTTGAAGATTAGCAACTGTCGCAATGCCGGATCACCAGACGGGCAATCAAATTTCAGCGTCTCGAGCTAGGCCGTTGAGTTGTCGTTAGTTAGTAGTCGTTATTACCCACCCCCTGTGTGGTGCCGGGGATAAAGAATTGCGCCACCCCATCTCTTCCCGTGGGTGTCGTAAAAGCCGACTAAGGGATCATTCCAGAGGATGGGCAGCAGCATCTCTCTGAGGTTACCCTCAACCTACTGGATCGCCAACCTGCCTGCCAAGCGTGGCGATTACGGCAAATACCCCTCATATCCTTGGGGGAGTCCTTTGTCCAGCAGTGGACGTCTTTGGCTGAGATGATGATGATGATGATTACCCATCAACTTGCATTGAGCAGCGTGGAAGGCTGTGGTCCTATCTCCTACACACTCACACACATGTGCTACACTTCAAAAGGAAACTACTATTTATGTTTACTACTGGTGTGAATATGTCATTAGTTTTCTAATGTATAACTGCATAGCTAATCTTGTTTTGATAATGTTGATTCACCTAAAAAAATATTAAAATGTGGGAAAGTCAGCCGTGGGACCTTATCTTATCTTATCTTAGTGGGACCTACTGAGGGTTCTCTCTCCCAGTAGCACTTCGATCCATCGGGATCTATTGTGCAACCCCAATCGTTTTATTCTTCTCTAAAAGATATAAATTAAAGAAAGATATAGATTAAAGATAGATGCCATAAGATTGGCAAGGTCTTTGAGAGCGTAGAGCCTTAAGTCTGAAGGCGGATCCCGGGAGTCCCATTCTGTCTCTAGCCGTGGGACCTTTATATTGTGGTCGATAGTTGATCTTTGAATATCAACGGTGGGGAAAAATATGGATAAATATGCAGCGCAGCAGCAGCTGGACGTTTTGAGAAAACAGCTGGTGGGACGTGGTTACTATAGGTTTGTATGTGGATTGAAAACCTAGTTTCTTTTTTTACAAAAGATCAAGCAAACTTCCACAGCCTTTCTTTTTGATAAAACATAAGTAACATACTAGTACATATGCATTACTCAAGCAATAGTTTCGTACGAAGGGTACAATAAATTGTTAACGACCCAATAAAAGCGAGTTGAAGAAAGGGCTACTTCACTTAGCGTATCTTCTACGCAGAATCTATAAACATATTTCATATTATGTTTTGGCGTGGTCCTCGCATAACTGCGGGGGTTGAATATTACATAAAAGACGATGTAGCCAAGTCTGTCCACCGCTGACACAGCCACTCCGTTGCCATACGTTGTGGCCACGAAGTTGGCGTAAACGCAATTTTTTTTCCGTCGTACTTTTTTTTTACAACTCTATCAGTATATACTTACCTATATTTTTTTATCTAACTTATCATCGTCAGCTCATTTTATGTCCCCATTATGCTAGGCCACCACCACGCGGGTCCAGTGCGGATTGGTAGTTTTTAACACTTTATAGAGCTTTGTCCATATATTGGACACCATAATTTTAACTTTATCACCTTAACATAAGGTCGAAGACCAATGAAAAATTTCAACTTGCTCTGCCCATTAAAGGGTTAACGACTGCTAATGCAGCCGGGACCAACGTCTTTACGTGCTTTCCGAAGCAAGGAGGAGCTCGAGATGATACATTTTTGATCACCCATCCGATTACCCGGCCTTTGCGAAAGTTGCTTAACTTCGCAGACCGGGCGCGTTACCCTCTGCGCCATCGAGTTTCAAATTATCTGTGTGATAACAATTATAAGCAAAAGAAAAAGAAAAAATTTCAATACTGTAATAAAACTACTACAATAGCTTCTCTGCTATTTTTTGGTATTTTGTAACTTATACTTATATATATAGAATAGTTTAATTAATTATTTTCAGTTTAAGTAGTTCAAATTGTAATTCTAATGAAAAATGGTTTAATTAAACCAATATAATGTTAAGAGACCTATCACAAAATACGCGCGCTCGCGCTTTCTCAGTACTACAAGCGGCGACGTACGCAAAAGTGGCATTTTGTGTAGTTGTAATTATATTTATTTGATGTTTAATACATTTTTATCGTTCAAAAAAGTATATAATTTGAAATCTTATAAACTAACGTTAATTCTGATGTACATTTAACTTAATAATATTAATGGAGAAAGGAGATATTTACAGCTAATTCTGAACGTTTTATGGCTTTGAATGGGATTTTTTTTGTAGAAATTCCATTCATATTTCGAAATTCCGAGGTCGCTACAAACTTAACCACTATTTAAGAGATATTATTATATTTTTCATTTCATTTGCTTAGTACAGTAGTTCAATCCATGAGCTTGAAAATTGCCGTCAGCGCATTTAAGTGAAAACCAGCTTCGGAATTTGGGCTTTATATAAATAGATAAGGGAAAATTGCAGAAAGCGAGGCCGCTACGAATTATACTAATAACTATTCTCCACTATACAATAAGTCAAAATTGGGCATTTAATGCAGAAATCACAGTCAAAATGTAGTAGGCCCCTTATGTTAAAGTCCATTAAAGTTAATTAATTATATTTGCTATATTCTGTAGGGGTTATTTTTAGACCTATTTTATATTGAAGGACCCTTTTTTACAACAAGAAATGCAAATATTCGAGTATTGTAATAACCAAAAAGGATATCAATAACAAAAAAATAATAATTGATTTAGACGCACTTTTTGTTTTTAATGAAATAAAATAACAGTAGTATTCTTTGATGTTTGAAATTAAGGATATTTGCGAAGCTTACGCATTTGAAAAGACTTGCGTGAACTAACAAACCTTTGTACCTTTGTACAATGTTATCTTCAACTATGTTAAATATACTTCAAACAAAATCCCTCCAGCTAGAAAGTCAAAGAATGTAAAAAGTATTTTCAGTGAAACACAAAATAGGTCATCAATAAAGCATTGTCATCCTTTTGTATATTCAACCGCGCCTTTCATAGCCGCACCATAGCAGCTTTGAGTACCTTTTCTTTTGTGACAGATGTCAGCATACCGTGGAGGGGGACATATTAAAAAATGCGTCTCAATGGCCTAAACCTACTCCTCGTCGGACATGAATGAGCTGTCCTTTTTCTTGTGAAGTACGGCTTACTAAGGGATTAATGAAAGAGCGAGTTTGTTGACCCCGTTGCTGGCCGAGATTGAAGTTTGATATCCCATTTTTAGGATCCGCTATCCTAAGAGTACCTAACATGTCAGATACTTAGAGTGTTAATCAAGAGTTTTGATTAATCATGTTTTATCTGCAACGGAGAAGAGGTTTATTTAAGCCTCACGACGACTAGGTCCACGGAAGCACTCTTTACCCGAAATTTTCAATCAATGAAAGACTTATTAGGGTTACCATACCTCGAACGGGTGTAGGAATAATGTTAACGTTGTTATTAACGCGACAGACTAGGATTTTCCAATTTTGAAGCTGAGCCACTTCAAGTAATTTGTTTCGTTTTTAATGTGTATTGTTATGTATTTTTTTTCTGTCTGTATGTCTTTAAAAAAGAAACAATTTATTTCAGACACATGGTCCATAGAGAGTGTTAGTAATTAGTAACAATGTTTCTTAAACTAAGTTAGTAAGATTATTATACGAGTAATACATCAACATCAAATAAATTCAATAATAATAAATCATAATCAAAAACAAAATCAAAATAAAATAAATACAAATCAAATAAAAAAAAAAAAATTTTTAATTTTTGCTTACCACTCAACGATTGCGCGGTGTCATGACACCGCGGCCATTATTCCGTCAACACCCGCGCGGTGTCATGTCACCGCACCCGACCACGCGACAATAATCTCAATTTACGATAAGTTAAAGCCTACTTTTGTATGAAGAAGTTTGGCTATAAACAAACTAGAGTAAATTTGCTACACTAAAACAAGCAACAATTGTATGCTCTGTGCGTTAAACTTTTTAAAAAGTCAATGTCAAATATGTCAAATTTTGACAATTAAGCGATCGAATTCTATGGACTCTATGTCATCTAAATAGAGCCTACTTTTGTATAAAGAAGTTTGTTTATAAAAAAACTAGAATAAATAGTTTGATCATGTACAACTAATAAACTATTTCAGTAATCACATTTATTTTGATAACTGCCAGAGGAAATATATCAATTAGTAAATTGTCTTTTACAAAATGATAAAATATGATCTAATTGCAACTTATTCATTATTTTAGTGGACATCGACTTTAGGTATTCGCCATTTTGCAAATTACGTGATACTTCCGCGGTACTTCCGCATTCCGCGTTCCGCGGTAGAAAGGCTAGAAGCAATAAACATTTTATTTACTTATTTATTTAAATATAATACATGTTATATATATACATATATGTATATATATAATATATATATATACATGTTACCTACTTATGAGCCGAATGAATGACAATATATAAATACTGTCATTCATTCATAAATAATCTTGAGTCTTATCAGCACGGCAAGCATTATGCTAATGTACTGCGCCATGCTTCCGAAGGCCAGTCAAGCTATTGGTCCCGATTGATGGCGTAACATAACACCTCCTCATGTGATATTGTTAATGTGGGAAGGCCTGAGCCGAAACTGCCGGAGAATAGGACGCTTATAAGCCGGTGATGATGACCACGACTCGACAAATGTAAGACGCACTTCGGCGCGATAGAGTTACGTTACACGCTAAGTGGCTGGCAGCAGTTGAACAAGAAGAACCGAAAATCGGACTCGGTGGCAAGCATTAGAAGAGGCCCATGTCCAGTAGAGGACTCATAGTAGGGACATTATGAAACATAATATGTATTTCTTTTAAAACTTTTCAAACGAATAAATCAGTAGGTACTCACGTGTGCAAGACTTGGGCTCGTCGCTCTTATCACCGCAGTCGTCCTCACCATTGCAGTACTTGTCCAACGATATACACTGTCCCGTATCACACAACAGTTCACTCAGCCTGCACGGGCCTGCGCCCGCGTCCCTTGCGAACAGCACTTTGGTCACCGGCACCACCATACTCAAATCCGATGTGTCGATGCTATCCTCGTTCACAAACTCCTCGCTTAAGTCCTGAGGACTGCACAACTTCAGTGACAGCAGCACTGTTATGAACAAAAAGGTTCTGCTCCCCGTGACGTCCCGGTAACACTTTATCAAACACATTTTCGTAAGTCCACCGCTAACATCTAAAGATTGATGTTTGTCACAACATTTTCACGAACGTGAGCCGGCTCCCTTTTGTACCTGAAACAATAAAATTATCGTTGTTTTAGGATCGAGATTACTGTACGCGCGTTGTGTAAAACGACTTATGTGACATTCGTAGTGCATTTGTTACGGCAATTGTTTATTTTGACATTTGTTTAGTGTGTTGCTACGTACGTTCGTTCGATGTTGATTTTGTATTATCAACGCAACACAATTACACAATGGCCTAAATGATACAAACGACAAACGATCACTGTCCCTAATTGTTTGCATTGAATCTACATTTAAATGCAGCATTATCTCGTAACGAATGATTTGTTTTAAACACATTGGTTTTTAGTACACAAACTCAGCAACGTTCACATTAGCCTGGTACCTACTAAAGCGAAGATGGAAAGTTAGGGAAGGAGATTTTGAAAGCAACTATTAAATGGACAGTAGTTAGGTAAAAACGACATCTTATTCATTGTTAACGACACATCTCTCCTCTTCGCCCGTATCATCATCATCATTATCAGCTCATTTTATGTCCCCACTGCTGGGGCACGAACCTTGCCTATGGATGGATAGGGAGAACGGGCCATAAACCACCACGCGGGCCCAGTGTAGGTTGGTGGTTGTTAACGACTGCTAATGCAGCCGGGACCAACGGCTTTACGTGCCTTCCTAAGCACGGAGGAGCTCGGGATGATACATTTTTGGTCACCCATCCGATGACCGGCCTTTGCGAAAGTTGCAAGACCGGGCGCGTTAACCAACTGCGCCATTGAGCCCTTATCCGCTTTTGTAATACCGGGTCTTATTTAATTGTAACATTGTCATAAAGTAAAAAAAACAGGTTGTTATAAACATAATTCATAGACAATTTAAAAAATAAAATTTGATATAAAAAAAATAAAGGTTGATTTTTTTAGTAAAATAGTAGCCTCGAGCCAGAAGCTCGAGTGGGAACGATCGGGGGCCTCAGTAGCTCAGCGGTCTGAGCATTGGACCGGTTTCCAAAGGTCATGGGTTCGATTACAAAAATCTATAGACAATTATTACCAAAGGTAGATAGGTATGTTGTAATATCGATATCAACAGAAATATAAGAAACATAAAAAATAAAAAAGTGCACGTTGAAAGTATTAAGTATCATATTTTATAGGCTTTCATTCACTACTTCCCATACGCCCTATATCGGAGTAAGTGCATGCTCTCGAACATAAATCAGTTTTATGCATCGCAAGCGTATATTAAATTTCTTTATCCATCCCTGATCTGGCTTACAGGTGTGCACTGTAATTTATGTTCGTCGTATTTGAAGGAAAGGGTGGTACAATGTGTTCGCTTTCTTATAAGGGATGGCGCATACTTGTTAGATTTTATTAAGTTACTATCTTAGCTTAGTAGAGCTCGAAGGGGTTTCCCTCTTTTATTAGTACCTACCGATCGGGATCTTTTATGCTACCCTGTGCAACCCCATCCTTCCACTCTTTTTCCTCAGTGAATATAAGTTAGGATGTCTTTAATCTTTAAAGAGCCTGAAGTGTTCTAGTTTCAGATAGGCTGATTCTAGTACTGCTATTCTACCATAAGTTACTATAAATATTAATTATTTTAAATCCATTTATTAAGTCGGTAATACAACATGTAACAGAAAAGTGTGGTCAAAATGAAAAAGTCCGAAATGTGTCCGATCTAAGTCTTGTATGCAGAGTTACTTAGGCATAATTATTAACTTTAATTTGTTATGCAATTATTAATTAAATATTTGAATTGTGACGTCACAATCAAAATAAACAAGTCACAGCCCAGTTTAGTAAACCTTGTGTACTTACATTGATGTTTTTTTTTATAGTTGTTCGGCAAATGACTCCATCCCACCTGATGTTAAGTGAAAATGGAGTCCAGACGCGAAGATAACTGGTGCAGCGTGGAAACAAACGTAGCATCAGTTAACTTCACTCTGCCGGCCCACAAGGTACTTCTTCACGCCTCTCTTGAAGGACCCCATATCATAGGAAGGAGGGAAAACGTGTGCTTGTAGACTATTCCACTATGATAACTGCTGCTTGCTTATGCGCGCCTGACGCGTATGACTTCACTAATATAATTATTTAATTTACAATTACATGACAAACTAAAGTTAATAATTATGTTTCTGTAACTCTGCATACAAGATCTTGATCGGATACACTTTGGATCTTTTCATTTTGACCACACCTTTCTGTTACACGTTGTATAAACAAAAAAAAAACGACGGGTTGCACTCCGGGAGTGCCGGCAGAAGTGAAAACTTGAATATTAACGTTGCGCATTTTTTATATTTTGGAATGGTTAGGGAATAATTTTGCACGAATTGCTTCAATTATCAGTATAAAAGTACTATCATTTATGTGGTAGAATACAATATTTATTGAAAGCCATCAGCTGTCACCATCCATGGATGCGCGTGGCACGCTGTAACATAAACACACACGAACATTCGCGCAAGCGCCCTGCGCCGCCTAAACGAAACAGCAGGCATACATTTTCGCTGCGCCGTAGAAAGAGAGGGGGATACTTCCTCTCCTACGCCGCGCCGGCTGTCTACTCTCCATCTGTCTTACGAATTTTCGATCAGGTCACGTGTCCTGACGTGAATTTAACATTTTTTACCCATTACAAAAAAAGTGTACAATGCCGCTAAAGAAGTTTTCACTTCAAAAATTTACCCAATATGGACTTACCGTAAGTCACTTTAGAATTATGTCTATGATTCTGGGTTCTAAAGGTCAAATGCTAAAGATTAACTCTAATAAACACATAATGTATTTATACACTGGCCTGCAAAATTAAGTATCACACTTTTAAAATTGCAATAACTTTTTAAGTACACGAGATATACTTTGGAAACAAAAAGGAAAATGTTACTAATGTATAATTTACTTTAGTTTTAAAGAAAGCTGATAAAAATTGCTGCAAAACGTTTTTTATTTAAAAATCTCTAACTTCTATAGTTTTCAAATTAAATAAATATTAAAAGTGTAGTACTTATTTTTGCAGGCCAGTATAGATTATGAGGTCATTACTCTTACTTGTGAAGCGTGTAATTTAGGGCATTTAATGGATGCTGAATTTCATTTTCAGTCTCACATAAAGGAGGTTACTCGTAATTGTTTTCACCGTTTAAAGATATTATATAAAGTACGAAATTTACCGTTAGCGGTAAGAATGAAAGTATTATTATATTTTGTGAGCAGTTGAAGAGTCTTACCAGGTAAGTATTTAGTCGGTGAAAATGAAACGTATGGAGTTCTATGTTGCAACTCACGAGTTCTACAAAAAGTCAGTCACAAAATCGGTGATAAAAACTCGGCAAAAAAATAGGTCGATTGTTGTTGTAGAAAAGATTGTTGGTCCTATAAAAAGTCGGTCGTGGGCGGTCGCTACGACAGTCGTTCTTGTATAGAAAATTCAGTATGTCAAGAAGAAGTCAAAGTGTCAACCAAAAGTAACATTTAAAGGTTCAGATTAGGCGAGCACACCGAAAAATCAAAGCGCCAAATTCTTCCATTTGCCTACGCAACGCTGATCTGGCTTAAAGGTGCTTACGATAATTTATGTTCTCCACACATGCCGGGAAGGGTCCTTTCTGTATTGCCCTACTTACTAGGGGTCGATTGAAATTTCGCACTTGTGCCCACGGATGTTTGCACTTAGATTTGATCTTTTTGTTTGTGTGTTTGTTTAAAGATTTTATAATGTAGGCAATTGTTATTTATGCATCGAAAGTGCCTACACACCTGCTCACACAATATATTCGCGACTTATTTTTGAGTTGAAGGGTTAAATATTTATTTAAAATTTAAGTAGGTATCTGCCACAGTAAGATAGATATCTTCCTAAGTATCTACTTAAGACCTTATTTGACTATTCTGTGCCTAAGAGATACAATAAATCGAAAAAAAATGTTTTATATACTAAAGTTAAAAAGTAGTTTCACTTTTATACAAAAAACGAATCTTGGCGTTGAGTAGTCTGATGGCTTTAGCCGCGAAATCGAAATGAGCTATTGCAAACAATAGTGCAGACCGATAATGTATAAAACATATAATAAAACGAGATAAGTAGATTTTTTAATTAAGACAACACCTCGATTTGTGCATCAAAAAGGTTGATCCTTACTAGCGCTGTCATAAGGTCGAAAATACGTAGCGCCTGCGACAATTGAGACCACAAATTAACAGAATCTTAAAAATATTAAAAAAAATACTTATTGATTTTAGTTATTAAAATATGCAGCTACTAAATTACGAGTATTGATGTTATTAATGTATTAAAGTGGTTTTCAAGCATATAAAATAAGTAATTTTGTTGTAATTTCAACAATAGTAGTTTTTAGTGGTGGAGCGCTATGCCACTCGGCCACCGAGGCGTTCAAATTGAATTATCGTAACTTAAGCAAAGAGAAAAAACGTCAGACAGCGATAGCAAAATAAACGCGAACAGAAACTTATATAGTGTTTTAATTATAAATACCTATGTGAACAGTAAGCGTGCTTAAGAATCAATCAGAATCAGAATCGGAATGAAGAATGAATCAGAATACAGTTAACAAAGAAAAAAATCAATTCGTATTCTTGCATGCTATAAAAATTTCTAATCTTACTTACCTACCTTGTCTGGTCGACACACAATACAATACGAGAACAAATTTTCATAAGCGTCTGTAATCCGGCTCCCTTCCGCCGTTCAAATGTAAATTTTCTAAATTCCTTCATTTCAATCCTTTGGTGAAATCAAGAATTCAAATCGAGATTTCTGCTTCTTCAGTACTTGCACGAAGAATGGATTCGGCTGTTTCTTAATGCTATCATCTGTCTTTATTATTATGGAAAGGACTTTACCTTTCAATGTTGAAACTTCATTATCTTAAATAATGACTACCTACGATTTGTTCTAGTAACATTCAAATGTAATTTTCTCTCTCAAAATACAAAGGATTTTTGAAACGGTGACATTAATTTCCAAACTGTAGGTAATGTCAATTGCGAGTTTTCCTTTCCATTCGCATTCGAACATAAGAAGTTTAGTTTTGTAATTTTAAATTAACCATTTAGATGATGCTAAATTATAATCATAAATTGTGTTAGAATGCTTTAATCTTGTTCTCAACTAGCACCTTTGTAGAACAAAAAAGTCCCAACTGACTACTACTCGTATTATAACGCCCAGACCAACCCCTTCGACCTAAGCTGAAATTTGCACACAGCTTCACTTTGTGACTAAAACAAGAAACAAGGGGATACGCACATGAACTCGATACTCTTGTAATTGTTTTTTAAGTGTCTTCTTCTCATGGTGGCACTCCATTACTAGAGGTCTGCCGTCAGCTTTTTGAATTTGCCTTTATCCCTCGCCATTCAGAACAGTTCTTCTACGCTGGTGATTCCGGTCTATTCCCGAATGTTTCTAAGCCAAGATTTCTTCCGTCTACCAACGCGTCTTTTCCCTTCTATTTTGCCCATCATAATCGGCTGAAGCAATTGGTACATATCATGCCTTAAAATATGACCCAGATACCCAACTATTCTCTTCTTGATGGTACGCGACAACTCTCGGGTCTTCTGGACGCGCTGGAGAACTCTCTCGTTAGAAACCTTCTGCACCCAACTAATGCGAAGCATACGGCGGTAGCGCCACATTTCAAACGCTTCTAAGCCTTAAGTTTAATCTACGACAACATAAGACTTTCTGCATTTTATTGAAGGATGCTCGGATTATTTCTATTCGGGTTTTTATTTCCTGGTCACTATCCCAATCAACATTAACCCAAGCACCAACATATTTATATTGCCGTACACGCTCCATAAAGCCCAGCTCTTCTACTGATCTCATATGCTCTGTTTGCTATAATAATCTGCGATACCGCGATGGACGACGCAATCAATACAGTGTCATCAGCACAGCGCAGATTATTTATAAATAAATAATAAAAAAATAAAACCATTTATTTACATTTATTTACATTTAACAATACATAAAGATTGTTAGTAAAGTAATTAATTTAAAACTTTATTTATAAGACTCTCCCATAAATGAGAAGAGAACCTCTCAGCTATAGTCCTCAGGATGCTATTGGGACTGTCCCGCACCCTCCGGATCAGGGATGCCGTCTTTTTGCGTAAAATGGCATTAAAGCCATCAGTGCGATAGTGTGCAAACATCCCCGATACGCTACAGAAGCGAGGCAGCCCCAATATCATCCTAAAGATATTATTATATTGGACGCGAAGGGCGTCCAGCGACCTTCTGGTGTGATTGACCCACAGACTTGCCGTTTACTGTAACGCCAACATTCAAGTTTTCCAGCTTTTTTTTTTGAGAAAGATTGCTGATTGCCTCAAACGGCATTTTCAGCGTCACCGGGCTTTTTTGGGGGTAGCGAGGTACGTAAGGGGTACCTCAAGCCGTGTGAAAAGAATCACCTTCGGAGGTTTTCTAGAGGGAACGGCATCACTCACTTAAAAGTGCGTGTCCCCGTGCCCAACTAGATTCTCCGAAGGGTTCGGATCGGATCGGGGAGCGGAACAACCCGAGGGCGCCTCTAAAGGCTCGGACCTCGGCTCGGGTTGACCGGGCCATGGAGGAGGAGAGAAGCGCCCAGGTACATGTCTGTACCTTGTATAGAGTGCGTGTGAACCGGTTCTTCGTACCCTTGTTCTACGAGTACGGTGTCTTGGGCCTAAACTAGTGTGCATGTTTAGTGTATTCTGTAAATGTGTAGTGGCATTTAGAGGATCGGGCGGGGGAGTTTTCCAGCGCCTCAGTCATCACAGCCTTTTTTTAGGTATATTCACCATTAAATACTATATCACAACTGGCACGGAGATCGTTCATGCACAAATAGTTAACCGTCCGGCATCGGAAGTCACCCATATTACATAACCCGGCAACATGCAAATGACCGTAAAAGCGAATTTGTGTTCCGAAATGCAGAGAGCTTACAAAGGGTTTAAATTTGCAATTCTATATATGAGCGATGGAGATAATACGGTGAAATGTAAAACCGATGGCATAGTTTGACGGATACAGGCGTACTTATGCGAGCCGATCTAAATAGTGAGATCGGCATTGAAATGGTCATGCATATTCATAGGTGCATGTTTTACCGAAATTTATTTGCGAATGTAGGCATAATCTGATCCGAATTTTTGACATTCATATTAGGTTTATTTTCTAGTTTTAATGCAAACAAAACAATACATGGTGAACCTTTGTGTTCTTGCTTCGGCTTGTGCATCGTTCTAGCAAGGCTACTTGCGCAATGTCTGCGTCACCGAGCTCTTCCAAGCTCCAGAAGAAAGATACATCAAGCTCTTTACTCGGTTGATTTCATAACATGGCAGTCGTTATAACCGCATGGATAACGCATAAGATCTCCGTGCTGGGTTACGGCTATGACCATCCATTATGCTATTGTTTATGTGGAAAGCTCTAAGCCCAATAGTGGAACATTTAGAATCGAACCGATCTAGTTTCGGTTTTCTTGGTTCTAGCCCCCCCATTTCACCAAACGTGTATGAATGGCTACGACTTTCATCTAGTAAACAGCTCCTCCTCCTTTGCAGTTTGATAGGTCTAAGATTTAGAAAAACTACTAGGAATTTCAATTAAAGCTTTAGAAAGGTATAGCAATAATTAAAATAAGTAATTACACCAATATCATAGATCTAAACCTAACATTTGTGTTAACAATTAAACAAAGAGTACAACGGTTTGATTTACATCACCAAAACATTAACTGTGACGTTTAATGCTATTCTAAAACGGTTCTTAAATACCCATTGACGTGTCCAGAGCTAATTTCAATATAACAAAATATTTCAAAGAACACAACACCGGGATTATGTATAAAACGGTCCCATTTTATTATATGAAATCATGCCATTGCAGTTTTCAAAGCATTCGCGGCACGAAACGGCCACAAAGGTTTATTTGCACGCAGACAAACCGTATAAATTGCTAAGTTGAGGCTGGATTTTAATGCAATTATGAGGAGTCGTAATTTAACGAGCCACTTGTGCTGCAAAGTCGCTGCTAGGTCGAAAGTACTTTTGCTACAGCTCACAAATGATTTTGTGGCATGACCTTTTGGGTACCGAATCTGAGATTGGGTTAGCGAAACCTGTAATGTACTGTAAGTTTATTTGTTGTTTCTTACTTAAGATTGATAAGCGTCCTTGCTTTGTTTAACTTATTAATATTATTTTAAGAATGAATTAACTGCTAGTTTTGCTCGCAGCTCCTGTTACCTATTGCTGTGCGCTACTCCTATCACCTGGACTTACACATTTGCTTTTTTAATATACCAAATATGTCAGTTAGACTAATTGGTGTGGGTGAACTAAAAGTTTTAAGGTTATTAATAATAGTGATCAGCAACTAATTTTAGTCTTCAGCAACAATTTTCGGAAATGTGAAAATCTATTAAGTGGCTATCAATGCTGTATTTTGTATTATGTATTATTTTAAAGTCAATTCGCATGTACTTATAGTTTTTATTATTATTATTGTCTAATTCAATAATTTTTATTATTACTTTTGTTAAATTAAATTATATTTTTTATTGTTAATTAAATTATTATTTACTTAATCTTAGCATAATTTTGTGATTTTTGCTGTAGCACTTTCGTATGCATGTAGTTTACACATATAATTGAGGTGACCCTTATCAAGCGTCTGATTTATGCAATGTAATGGTGTTTACTTTGTTGGTGTAACAATAAAAATAAATAAATAAACAATTGAATACTTACCACCTGCTCCCTAGCTGTCACCCGTAAAATATAATGGCGACATTTGTATAAAAAAACTTAGAGAAAATTATATTGATATTGAAATGAAACAACTTTTACGAATCTACTCGCGTTTACTTTACACATTACTTATTTAATGTTTATCCTGACGTTTTGAACCCTTTGCAGGGTCCGTGGTCACAGGGAGACTGAGGTGTTAGTCGTCTCATAATTAGTTGGTAGCTTGTATACCCTCATTTAAATTTACTCAGGTGGGTTCCGTTTTACGTAGAAAGAGCTTACAGTATCTTTTGGTCTGTCAGTATGGTGTTGGGGCTGGGATTTAATATTTTGTATGGTGGGATCCCAGGCTGGTGGTAGATTCCAACCATCTTCTCTATTGAAATTAGGATGTTTTTTTTAATTTCAATAGTCACGCGTATCATCCTAGATTGATATGTTTTAAATCCTTGCCTTCAGAAAGTAACTTCCAGCAGGAATTATATTTTTAAAACCCGGGGAAAATGGGTTATTGAATTTTGTAATTAATTGAACGAAACGCATTTTTCACACTACACAGCAAGTCGGAACCATAAAAAAAAACAGCAACTGCCATCTGCCTGTGACTGTCATGTCTTGTCTTTGTCACCGTCACGCAAGATACTTAGAACGATTTATTTACCCAAAACTAATATTAGTATTACCAGTATTACCAGTAAGATTATCTTTCAATTAAATATAGTTTCAAACTGTCTATATTTTCTGGTTTTTTTTTGTACAAAATGTTGTATGGGACTCGCCATCATTCTTTGTGTTGGGGGAAGCTGATTTGTGTACTGGTGTTATCTTGGAGATAAGAAAAGAAGAGACTACACTTATAGAATAGAATATTCTTTGCTGGATACAAATTACAGACATATTATTTGCATGGTGAATGTTCACGGGTTATTCCAAGCGTTTTCAGACACCAGTTTTTAATGAAAATCTATGTTAATTTTTGAAACACTGGGCTTAAAGTGTGTGTGAATATGGTGCCATTACCCTATACAACTTAACTAGCTGTGCCCCGCGGTTTCACGCGCGTTCTATTAGTCATAGCGTGATGTAATATAGCTTAAAGCCTTCCTCAATAAATGGACTATTCAACACCAAAAAAGAATTAAATTCGAACCAGTAGTTCCTGAGATTAGCGCGTTCAACCAAACAAACAAACAAATTCTACAGCTTTATAATATTAGTATAGATTAACTCTTACTCTTCGTATCTTTAACAAAACTTGTTTATTTCTAGAATTTATCATTAGAAATGATTCGAAAAATCGCGGTTGCATTAGCAGTCGTTAAGAACTCCATATTCACACTGAGGCCGCATGGCTGTTTATTGTCGGTTTTCCCTATCCATCCATAGCGAAAACTTGTGCCTCAGTCATAAATTGAGCTGATGATGATGATGGTAATGATGATGATGATGAACTATTTTAATTATTTAATTCTACCCAGTTTACGCTTGATGCTCAGACAAACGGTACAAACAGACATTTATTTAATTACGTTATGACGTTAGTAAATTTCCCGATAAATAGAGTTAATTTTAGAAACAATTTGCTCAACAAAAATGAACCTTATTATAACTGGTCATAAATTAAAATGTAATTAACATTGGCATCCACACGCTGTAACGACAGGCTATCAATTAGGCCTGTTATACTTCCCTCGGAAAATGCAACTTATTGTGCTCAACAGAATCGAATTTTCGTTGGAAATCATGGGAATGATGTTACTATTAAGGTATGATAAAATTAAGTTAATATTGAAATTGTTTTCTTTTGTTTGTGTATTATTTTGTGTTTATATACTCGTAGTTGTATGTGTTGGATGTTGGGACGGATAAACTACGTTGGATGACATTAAATGTGCCTACACTTGTATATAAATGTTGTTTTGCTAATTTAATAAGTAAAATAAAAAAATAAGTAAAAATATCGCTAGTTCATAAAAAGTTTATAATATTCGTGTTTGCGTATAGATTCTTAAAATAATATGATTTAAAACGACTCACAAAATAATGGCAAGAAATCGTTTTAAAGTGTTCCTATATAAAACTCAAAGGTTCATGTAAAACACAACAACAATTTAGTTAGAACCAAACACATTTTTAATAGTGACCGTCTATCAAACATTTTATTGCCACTTGAGTTTAACAGTTATTTTACGACAAAGTTCGTTGGCATAAAAACAAACAGACGACGATAAAACACAAACAAATAATACCTCTTTACCTAACAAGCAGTTTTAGCTTCAGATCTGGCGTTTTGAGGGTTCCATTCGCCGCTAAGCAACCGTAAAATACGGGCAGCTTAATATTCGAGCTTGTTGTGGCCTAACTATATTCCGGGCCGACCTAAATGGCGAGAATAAAATAGAAAAACTCCATTTGTTCGGCTTTAGAGACAGAAGGTGGAATTTAAATGGGCCAATTATTTTTTTCCACTGCGAAAGCGTCATTTGTCAGGGCAGTGCATTCTACAGTTTTTTGTCAACGATCAGTAGCAACGTTTATTTATTTGCTCATTAATTTATCAATGTCGAGCTAATTGTCTTGGGCACTAAGATCGATGGCGATGGCTCAATTTGTGTTGGGGGAAGCAGATTTGTATACTGGCGTTATCTTGGAGATAAGAAAAGAAGTGATAACACTTAGAGAATAGAATATTCTTTGCTGGACAGAAATTACAGGCATATTATTTGCACGGGGTGAGACTTGGTGACTGTTCACAGGCTATCCCAAGCCTTTTCGGGCACCAGTTTTTATACAAATCAAGACACAGGTTAATTGTTGTTATATTACCTATGTGAATTGTGTAAGAAAAAAAAACCAACCTTTTTTTAAAAAAAATGTTAGAAGGTAGGTAGTATTTGGTAGGATTACTACCAATCAACTAACGGGAAGGATAACCCGTTGTGTTCAGTGAGAGTTGGTAATTTTTCTTCTACTATAGTGACCATTTTTTCGGAGTATTCTTCAAACAAAAGGTACTGCATGAGGCAGAGATAGGTATTAAAGTGGTCCCCATCAAGTCAGATTATATACAGAATTCTACCACAAGGCTCCATTCCAAAGCGCATCAACAGATTAAATAGTTTAATTAAAAATACAACTGTACCGCCAATCAGTTTACACATGCAAATCTCAATCCCAGCCAATTGTTATATTAAGCTTTGCGATTATGCGTATTCAATATGAAGCTGAATTTGTAATTACAGTACCAAATGGAGGCATACATCTAGCTACTTATGCAAATAATCTTAATGTCTATGTAACGTTAGGTATAGACAAATTTGCATGTTATGCGCATATTCATAAGGTGTTAAATAAGAAAGCAATTAGCTGTCTTCCTAATAATTAAGTGAGCGTAATCTTGCACAATAATTAGTAGCAGATGTTGTTGCATAAATAAACGTATATAAACACCATAATTATTGAGATATTAAAACGGAAAGCAGAGTGCAATTATAAAGTTGAATAACGTTGCTGGGTATTACCGACTAAGAGAAAATTGTATTTATAAACTGTTAACACCTCGATGGACGAATTGCATAGCGCTCGGCCTAATATCCAGACATCCTGGCTTCAATTCTCCGGTCAGTCAAAGTGTATTTCAGTTTTTCTATGCATAGGTATGACCTCTTTCTTGTGTTCTGTGGGTATGACCTATTCGGATTGCTTACTAGCAATAGGAGCAATTCAGCCAGGAAAACCTAGGTAAGTACTGTAGTGACCGAGACTTCCTGGTTGGGCGAGCCTACTGGCAGCCGTCGCGTTCTGAATATGAACGTATATACAATTAAGAAGACACGTGGAGAAGATAAAACAAGAGAGATTTATTTATTTATTTAAAAAACAAAGTCTTGTAAGCTTACAGAACAATCCAAAGCGCTTGCAAGCTCTATAGCTTGTAAGCGCTTTGGATTGTTCTGTGTTATTGTGTACCTATGGTACACATGCCAAAAGATAATTAAGTTGTTCAAAACATTATTACATATTAATTAAAAATTTAAATAGATATGTCAAGATAGACTCAGATTCAATGGTGAATGTCAGTGAATTAGATTAAAGTTATATAAAAACACTTAAAATTACACTAAAAATTAGATATGAACACACATGTCAAATTACTCGCTTGCCTGGACTCGCTTGTCATCCGCGGCTACGACAACATCTATTTGATTATATTCCATGTTAACTTGAAAAAGCTAATACATTTATAAAACACTCCAAGTGTTTTTTTTTGTCTACGCCTTCCTTTTTAAGTAGAGTCCCCTCAGGCTACAGTACCTAGCCAGGCGGACTTGCTGGATTCCGCTGGTACTTAACCAGCACTTTAGTTGTTACATTCTAACTAATACTATAAATGCGAAAGTGGGTTTGTTTGTTTGTTTGTTGTTTGTTACGCGTTCGCGCGTAAACTATTCAACTGATCATCATGAAATTTTGCACACATATTCTCAAGAGTGTAATCGAAGACATATTAGGATACTAATTATTTAAAAAAGTAAGTTTGTTTGATACGCTTTTACGCGTTAACTATTTAACGATTTCTTTGTTTTATTGTCATACAAACTGTCAAAGCGGTACGAAGTCTGCCGGTTCAGCTAGTACTTATTTATTTATTTATTTATTTATTACAACACATAACAGATTACAGTCAGTAAATACAATAATATTGGGGAAACTTGAAAAAATTGGACCAGACTATAACCCAATAAAATGCGTCTGTAACATGAACTATGGTTACAAGTAATAAACGTCACAACACAAACAATATCAAAATCAATAAATAAATTTAGCATAATTCATCATAGTAATAATTTCAGAACTAAAACAATTAAAACTTAATTAAAATTTACCAAATTGAATTAATTTTCAATTAGTAATCATTATCATCATTATTATTATAGGCATGAAAAGTAAACCAAGTAAATTTACAAATAGAATTACAGATTATAATTATTAAAGAGACGATATAACAAACAAGAAACAAGAAACTTTTTGGATTGCCAAACTGGATTAAGGAAATAGTTTACGGATGCTAAATAAAAAATGTCTTAAGTTGCCACAAAAGATATCAATGTCAGCATTTTGTTTAACAGTATTTAGTACTGATA
Source organism: Eudonia lacustrata (assembly GCA_947562085.1). Lineage (NCBI taxonomy): Eukaryota > Metazoa > Arthropoda > Insecta > Lepidoptera > Crambidae > Eudonia > Eudonia lacustrata. The sequence continues at coordinate 6,245,389 of OX387318.1, forward strand.
TAGTTAAGAAAGGTTTCGGCCTTATCGTCACTCACGATCAAAATATTACAAACAAAAGCGCGTCTCCGTTAGGAAATAACAAATGAAACTACATAACTTACTTAAGTATTAAGTATGTAAACGATTGTCAGATGTTTTTCTACGCTCGTGATTAAGTATCCATACGTTTCACCATACCTTGGAGTTCTTATCCTTACTCAATGAATAACCACAATTCAAACTACAGCACAGGCAAAGGGGGGTTATGAATTATCTTCCATGGCGGGCCGCGGTCGGCAAAACGAAAAACTTTTCTGGCGTCGGCTCAAGCTTGTTGGTACGAAACAGCATCGTCCCCTAAGTATTTGCTTCATTATTTAATGACGGCGCGCTCGCCGGACGCATTCCGTTGGAACTGGGAGTGACAAAGTTGAAGCTCCATTTTTTAGGATCCGAGCCATGTAAACCGTGGCAGTAAAGTAATGGTACTATGTTTTTAGTAGGTTTTTGAATTGACGAGGGAAGGAGAGCAGAGTATCACATGACACGGGGTCGCCCCCGGCTCTGGTCAGAAAAAGGAAAGCTTTTTGACTAATTAAAAAAAGGGTGGTTTAATACCTTCTAGCCATGATAATTGTGTGTGTCACATTTCCATAATCACCGTTGTCGCAGTTTTTCGAAGCGTTAGATAGTATACAGAATATTAAAATTTGTCATATGTTTTCTTCATGAGACTGACCAATCATTATTAAGTATGAATATCATTGCTCCAATACCTAATTTTAATAACGGTACATACGCTTTATGAAAACTAAAACAGTATCAGTAAATTTTTTATAAATTAATTTGCCTAGTCCGATAATTGAACCCGTTGAAACACACACTTGATAGAAAACTGAAAGGTAGGTAATCGTTCTTAGGTACAAAGTTAACTTATAATAAAAAGGAATCTTACTAAGATAGCTAACTGGGGTCAGTCAATAACATTTTGCCAATAAGTTTGATAATCAAACCGTATATAGTCACGCGGAAGCAATAATTAGGCGATGATAATACGCTACATTCCGTTTGCGGGTGACAACACACTGCTTTAATTAATAATACACGGAATATTGCCAGCCAACTAGACATGGGAATGCAATTTAAACACCTAAATGTATGGAAAACTGCGTGCTACGAAATGTATCGAGGCAAAGGAGGCAAGTTAAATTTTCTTTGCAAAGATTATTTATAATAAAATTGAAAGTGCACCATACCCAAAAATGAAAAATTTTGGTCACCCATCCGATGACCGGCTTTGTTGCTTAAGAGCGTTTACGCCGCACACTAGCGCCACTAATGAAAAAAGAAACATATCTAGTAAATAGAGATAGAAAATCAAATTATGCTCAACAAACTATTTGAATGAAGTAATTTAGCATTTTTACGTCACCTAATGAACACCTCACATGTTATGGTTTAGTTAAATATGACGTTATAGTTAAAAGTGATCGTAACGTCGTGTGCGGCGTAAACGCCCTTAACCTTAGCAATCGCAGACCGGGCGCGTTAACCAATGCGCAATCGGGCTTCTCGTAATTAATAGAATAGTCCTATCACAGCACCTAAAGTACAATTTGACAGATATGAAGCGACGCATTTACTTCACTCCCGTTGTACTGGCCTACCTATCTCGGACACTATAATTAATCACTAACTCTTATACGATCTTACTTCAACTTGCGGAACAAACGGTGTTTATTAATGCGGTCCATTATTCAGAGGCAACCGCAGATGAGACTCGGTGCCGGGGCATAAAACATTCCTCAAATTAAATTCATCTTGCCTCGTTAAAAGAAAGTTGGGTCGGAAACTCGCCTTCCGCGATAGTTGTCGTTTGTCTAAAGCTTTTAATTATTCTAGGAATTTGGTTTTATCAAGATCTGCTTTCGCATACCGGCTCACTTTATCTTGTGCTGCAACCCTTTACTACGGGTTGATTACCAAATTGATGTTCTCGCTTTACGAGAAGCGAGTTTTATGGTTTGTGATTTAAAGGAATTTATGAATAGAACTCATAATATTTAACAATAGAGAGGGATTAATGAGCCAGTATTTTATTTAACGTTTTATGTTAATGTATTTTACATATTTAAATTAAAAATATAAGAAGGCCTTCCTACCTCGACGGTGCAGCTGCTTTCACATTTTGATTGCGATTTTTCACGCTAAGCAAATTTCAAAATAACGGGTTTCCAGATGGGTGACCAACGAAGATCTTGACTCCTTTATGTATTAGTGTTGTATATTTAGCGCCATTTGGCACCGACAAAGGGAAACTAATTATATTGCAATCAATCTAGACAATGTATCACTTATGAGTAGTTCCTATTATTCCCGCAAACAACGACAGTCTGTCATATATGAGGGCCTGCGCGCCCGCCACTCGTTCTCTTTTTACGGCTACAACAAGGTTGAGCACAATAAATGTACCTTAATAGTTAAAGGTGGTTTCACTCGCCCAAGCTACTCACAATTAGAATGTACGTTCAGCTGGTTACTAGTTCTTATTGTTGTCATACGTTGTCAATGTTAAAAAATAGGATGCAACCAACTCCCACGACCCAGTCAACTCTAGTCAAAAGGTCTTTTACGGCACCTTCGGGTCGTTCCACTCCCGGTCACATCAAAATCCTTCTTAGAATTTTGTAGGGAACGACGACACGCTTGCGTGGTCTTCCCTCTAAAAACTCTCTGACGGTGTTTCGATCTTGACGGATTGAGGAACCCTTTAAGTTTCTCACCGCCCTCTAAAAAGTCCGGTAACATTTGAAGCCAAAAGCAAACTCTCTCTAAAAGACAACGGGTGAAGCGCATGCGGGAAGGCCAAAGCCCAGTATTGGGACGTTTATTAGCAAATGATGATTATTTACAATACAGTTATGACGGCAGACCAGGTAAATTATGCTAGCCAGGAATTCTAGGCAAGAACAAGCCCACAACTAACAAAATATTTACGTAATCCTCTTCGCAACCTGCTGGAAATTAAGCCAGGGCCTTACAGAGGCAGCAATAGCCAATAAATGTTTTGTAAGTCTTCGCAGAGCGGCCTGGAGCTCGCCTAAGTATGCCAGTCCGCCCCTGATAGTATTGGAATTCAAATTCCTGAATGCCGGCTGAGCCTCTATCGGAAATAAACTGCTATCGGCATTTGAGATCATTCTTGTGTTTGAGGAGGTGACATTAAACGGACAGACTAGCAATATGTATATCTGCATATCATCTGTACAGAGGATTTATATTGTATGTGTTGGATTGAACTTTCCTTTATTATACAAATTATTTACGAGCAGACCAGTTTAAACTGTTACATCTCGATATTGTTCGTTTGCATACACTTTAGTAGCCCATATTTGTTGAAAAGGGATCTTATAAAATCTACAACGCCCTTACGGGGTGTTGGTAATTTCTAATGTAGTATAGGTATTTTTTATATATGTCGGAGACATGGCGCTAGCATCTCTTAGAAACGACAAGTACAGTCTATACTTGAGTGTGGTCTGCGCAGCCTATGCTCTATGGTACGCGAAACGTCAACGTCAGTTGGCGCAACAACGCACTGGACACATTTGAACGGGAGCGGTCGGAGATACGCACGCGCAGAATGCACTTCGTTTCTAAAATCCATTTGCATCGGGCAACTGTTTCTAAATAATTTAATCGTGATGTTAAAATAACATTAAAGTGACTGTAAGGAATACGACTGCGTCTTTATTTAGAAGGTCCAAGATTAACTGTGTTATCCACGAATCCGAGTTTGCTCGACCGTCCTACCTACAAACAACCTCGCCGCCGACATATATATATATCTTACAGATAAGCACTTAAACTTCATCTCACCTGATGTTAAGTGCTGATAAGGCCGCAGGTGGAAGCGCACTTCATCCAGAATCCTCAACTACTGAGTTTATAGTACATGACGACGGACATGCAAATAAAAATGGAATTAAATTAATATTGCGATTGCTTCTTCATTTCTTATTACCAAAGCGTGGCGAAGTTAATATCAGTTGTCTAAGACGATTAACAAAACAATTTATAGACCGTCATGAAATAATGACAGTTGTATAATACTTGTTTGCGTGGCTTTAGCGAATTCGAGGAAAAGTAATTTATGACATGACGGAAAATGATTTGATTCGTCAGAAAATAGCTGCTCGACAATTGTTGTTTTTTTATTTTGAAACTGTGTCTATTTGCTTAGAAAACTTAATAAAATATCATACTTTGTTAAACTTAGTTCTTTATTCAAATATGAAACACCGTGTATACGGATTTTTTTATGTTTGAACCTTTTCAAAACTCCTTCGAGGTCCAAAACGTAAAGATAAAGTAATATATAAATTAAAAGCGACTAAACTCAATCATAAATCAATGGTAAGCATCGTTCCTAATTTGTTTTAATACGTTCAAAGTGTAAGGAAGACCCTCTGCTTGTATTAATAGAAAACACTAAACCACAGAAGCGTTTATATCTATATACCTCCAGATATACAGAGTGTAATAATATGCTGTAACTCTACGGGCATCTGCAGACAACATGTAAAGCAATATACTACATATTAATAAAATTAAGATAATTAACAAAAAAATTACCAATAAAATAAAAACAATAAATTAAAATAACAATCATAAAAATAAAACTTAATAAAAAATGGAATTGAATAGAACATAAAAAGAATCAAACATTAATAAAAAGTAAAAATTTAAATTAAATTAAAATAATTCAAACAAAATTAAATCATTATATTATCATAATTTATCAATCGTAGTGACGACGTTTCCAAACTCTGTTAGTTATTAAAATAATAGTACATAAACGGTATTTGTCTTAATTACATAACAAGATAACAAAACCAACACCTTAACCAACCCTTACGTCCCATATAACAAGACAATTACCAATTTATTTTTCCGTTTCGGAAGTTCGGGAAACGCAAATGGCTGAGGCATGTCTTCCTCCAAATTTCCTATAAGATTGTGCAAAATTAATGGATCTCTCTCTCCTAACTTTATTATAATCTTCGCAATCGGGCAACCAGCCACATGATCCAAATTATGTGGACGACGGAGAAAAATAGATCGACATTTTTCATCGGAATACTTAACAAACAATTCCGATGGCAACTTCGTGATGGGAGTCGCATTTATTCTGTTTTATCTTTGAAAATAAATAATTGAATTTGAATATTATAGAATTGGAGGAGTTCAATGACACAGTGGTTAACGCGCCCGGTCTGCTATTGCTAAGGTTGCCACTTTTGCTAAACCTTCAATTCAACTTTTGGTTAAAAGCAACCTTTGCTTAGTCTTAGCAATAACAAAAGTTGAGCGTCGGTAACCTGGTAATCATACTGGTTTAAATGCATTAGTAAAAATAAATTATGTAAGCTATCTAAATTGATACAGGCGTTTTGAAAAGATCTAATACCAGGCTAAACATGAGTTTTATCCATCTTGATCAAAGTGAGAACATTCGAGAGCGTTAACAATCTAACCATTATTGGTGTATGCCAATTATTCCTTTCAAATATTAGGTCCGTACCTATAAAATTGACGTTTTATATGAAGATTTTTTATAAAATTTTATTTTTCATATTAACGTTTTTTTAATTTTCTTAGCATCCATTTATGTTAACACTATGAAAATTGTAGAGTAGTGTGTTTGTTTCACTAGCTAAATATAGCAGACATTTAAAAGGAAAAAATCAAGTCCCTTCAAAGCTACAATGAAACAAAAAGACAATTCCGCGAATATAAAAAGTAGTCAATTTAAAAAAAAAATTGGGTGATAAAGACACAAAATTGATAATCATTGTTATTACTGAAGCCTAAGTAACATAGTCCTAATTAAATTTGTATTATAATATTAACAACCGGTGTTGACTTTTAGAACTTTTAGACCTTTTAATAAGTGAGAAAAAAACGTCAATTTCATAGGTAAGGACCTAATATTATGAGGGTAGGTTATAGATATATGACGTGTATTGAATAAGAAATTTGCACATTAATTACATACTTATATATTGTTACTAGGGCAAATTAGGTAAAACACTTTTATTTTAAGTTTCAAAAATAAATAAAAAATGCACAAAATTCTAAGTACCATTGTAATAAACATAATGATAAAATAATAATAGTCTTCTAGGGCCTTGGCAGGTCAGCGGTCAGATCATTGGTCCGGTTACCCAAAGGTCGTGGGTTCGATTATAGACAGGTTTTGATTTTTACTAGTACTGTATGACATTGTAAAAAATTAAACTGGTAAATGATGTTTTTGCAAACTTAAATATTTAATTAAGGTATTATTTTTTTCTGTTTTTGTGTTTTTTTTACATGTTGTGATTGTCGTTTTAATTTTGTGTTTTTATTTGTGATGGAAATTGTCCTTTTATGATAGGGCATTTTCCAATATATATGCCGCTGTAAGGTAGAAAAGAGCACTTGCTGAGTTTCTTGCCGGTTCTTCTCAGTATAAGATCTCCCGCCCAGAGTAGATAGACTTACGAACCGATGGCATAATGACGTTCATAAGAGCTATTTGTAGCCTAAACTGAATAAATGATTTTGAATTTTGAATTTTGATGCCCACTCGAGCTTCCTGAGGCTGGTTGATTTTTTTAGTAATTTTTTTTTCTAGTAAAACTATATATAGCATTCTGAGTACAAAAAGAAAAACAACGTAAGGGCTACACAAAAGTTAAATTTTAGATGACACCACGCAGTCAAAGTTGCAGGCGAAAAAGTAATCATATACAAAATATTAAAAGGCTACAGCCAGAAGATGCCGTCCAAAAATACAAACATCTATATCTTTTAATAACATACGAAGTGTGAGCGCAGTGTGTCAATAAACCATAGCAACTATTTAGAAAAAACAACGTCGGACGCGCATACATCAGCCGGCAGCGTTCATATTACTCCACCCATTCACATCCATCAGAGTAACTTAGATTACCGAACAAACAACATTCAAAAAGGAATAAACAGAGCATTGAGGAGCCATGAAAGCCCACAATTTTCGCAACAAACAGAATATGTTGGACACGGCTCACTTGTTCGCGGCAGTATTGTATTTTGTGGGGCCATCACTGTGTTTTCGAGCATTTGTTTCCTTACGGAACGGCAGTTAGGAATATTTATTGGATGAACTTGTGGCGTGACATCGCTTTTTAGCCAATTGTAGCCATTTTTGCACTGTCCCACCGCACTTCAGACTGAAATAACGGAGGTTGTAAAAGTTCTTGGTAGTAATTTCGATTGTTCGACTAGGTATTTTTCGTGTTTCTAAATGTTGAAGTTTGAACTGTTGTGGTTGTCAGTTTTTAAATTGCGGAGTTATGAATGAATAAATCAATTGAAACGTAGCATTGGTTATTATTTTTTAATTTTATATTACTTTAATGTAATTAAGTGCTAAACTACTTCATATAAATATTGTCATTTATATTTATTCTCCACAACGACCAGTTTTGTGGGGGAGGCCTTTGTCCAGCAGTTGACGTCTTTTGGCTGAGATGATGATGATGATGATGATGACGACGTTTATTCTGCCACGCCGCCCCATAGTACTACTTCATGAATACATGACACAATGATACAATAGTCCTCTGTATGAATTATTGTATGGTGTAGGTACAATAAAGTATTTTTTATTTTCATTTTTATTCATTCAATAACTCATTCATAGCATAATAATTTAAGGTTCAAAACTTATTTTAATGGCGTAATTAAAAGAATTTTTCTAGTATTACATACTTTTTTATTGTATTTACATGTATTTTTATTTTACAGAACGGGAGCTTTTCGTAAACTGTTATTCATAGAACTGTCAGAAAACCCACCACTATTTAGTAACCACATTCAATATCACAAGTCTAAAATATAAGCAGTTTATTGTTTACCGTTATGCTACCGAATATCAATATCTCGTATTCCCTAATAGACACGCCAGACTTCACCGAATCTATTCCATTATCCAAACAGACCATGTTTCCTTCAACAAAACATTTAATCAAGCCGTAGGTACTACCCAACAACGCCCAGCCTACATATAAAAATAAACAAATGCTATCCGATTAATCCGTACATCCAATAATGTTTCACAGGAGCCATCAGGGTCTTATTAAAGTTTACGACCCATCTTCCATCCAGGGCCGGATTTATGCAAACGAGTGACGGCTTCGCTGGCGTGTGCCCGGCTTATGGGGGTCGGCCGGTGTTTTTACAATGCGGCCCGTCACGTGGTTTAAACAAAACGAAGCCCTTGTTTGAAGTGTACTTAAAATGGGCGTTCGATTGAACAAAAACAAAAGCGTAAATATATTATTGTTACACAATTTATGAAGCCGGTGTTGAGTGGGCACTGGGTACGCCATTCTATGCTAATCAAGTATGCCTGGGTATCAAGCTTTAGGTATTTGTGAAGTTAACATCTGTCAAAGCTTTTGTTTTGAGATCATTGCTTTTAAAGTAAGTAATTTAACGTTGTTCTTTCTACCTTTCTACTGTCAAATGCCTTTAACATTTAAATCAAGTGATGACTACTATTGGTGGGTATTTTATTATTAAAGTTTACTTTAAGATCTGCTATTGACATATTCATGAAAGTCCTCATCACCCATCCAGAAGATAAAACGCCTGTGTAAGAAAAAGCTGGTATAGGAGTAATGGGCAATGAACCAAAAATTGAGATAGTGGACAAATGTAAACCTATCAAACTAAAAAAAAAAACCATGAAATTTGTTCGATGTTGAGGAGCTCGATTCGCAGTGGTTAACACGCCCGGTCTGCGAGTGCTAAGGTTAAGCAACTTTCGCAAAGGCCGGTCATCGGATGGGTGACCAAAAATGCATCATCTTGAGCTCCTCCGTGTTTCGGAAGGCACGTAAAGCCGTTGGTCCCGGCTGCATTAGCAGTCGTTAACAACCACTAACCTGCAATGGGCCTGCGTGGTGGTTTAAGGCCCGTTCTCCTTATCTATCCATAGGGAAGGCTCGTGCCTCAGCAGTGAGGACATAAAATGAGCTGATGATGATGATGAATTAATTGTTCGGCTGTCAATACATTATAAATGTATTGATTTACCTCACTTAGGACTCGAACGAACTACCTTGGCCTTAATCTCACTTAGTAGTGACATTAAGACCGATGATGGTAGCGCACTTCACATGGAACCCTCAACTGCTGAGGAGTCTACATTACCTCTAACCTTTAGCGTGGTTCTGGTGACCGATCGGCACCTTATCTCTAACAGTAGGGCTATGTCGTTGTTCTGACGACAGATTTAGAGAAAACGGTGATTAGTCAGGCGTATTTAATCAGAACAAACCCTACAAACAGAACACATTAACATAATTATCCCTCGCTGAGAATTTCGTTCTGGACGTGGTATTATAATTAGGTCAAAATATCTACAGTGTAAGTGTAAGTATGTAACGTTAGGCCGAAAAAGGAGTTTCAACTCTATAGCAAATATTTCACAGGGAAAATGTTTTCGTTTAACGACCAATATATTTATCTGGACCGTTTTATCTCACCCATACTATCCACAAACTCGGTCGTTAGGATATAATTTAGCTGGCACATCGGTTGATAAGTGTGTATCACTTCTAATCTTGTGTTTTTACGTCTTTGTTTTTGGTAGTGTCCCTTGGGTTAGCGTGGACTAGATCTTATTTATGGATCATTCGAAAAATGTGTTCTTTTTTCACACGACCGATGATACATATAGGCAATCTGCAGAAAAATAAAGACATATTTACAGAACACAAATTAAAAAGAAATGTACTAGGAAGGTTTTAATTTAATAAGAAAAAACCAGCGTCAAGATTTCCCCAAAAAATTAAAGCCGACTTTTTATGCAAAACGAAGCTCAAATGATCAAGACTTCATTTTTTTGTACCACTTTATTTCGTCCGCGTATTTTCTGTCAACAAAAGTTTAATTTCATCTCGTTTCGAACGCTTCCTTCGTCGCTCCCTTGATCCTCTACAGTACATTATCTATGTCAATACTCCGAAATGGAAGAGCCATTTTAGGAAAACATTTTGGTGTATCGCGTGTACTCTTATATTAAGGGCCCATGTGGGACCCATTATGCGGAGATTTCTTATCCCACAAACAGCTTGTAATACGAGTATAGGTATGCCTGGAGTAATGTGTTTGGCTATCTCGCTTTTTCGGTAGCTATGTTGTCGCATTTAGTCTTTTTTGTGTTTTTTAGACTCTAAAAGATAAATGTTTATATAATTTTTAACGCATTTTTTTTTCTCTAAGAGATTCTTTTGTATTGTATGTGCCAAATAAATGATTATTCTATTATATTCTTAAAAGGTCGTCTGACCCTTTTTTGTAACTGTTTATTTAAGGTTTCACGTAGAATAACTGTTAACAATTATAATTTTTATGCATCATGTAACTCACAAAACCTCATCATCATCATCATCATCATCATCATCAGCTCATTTATGTCCCCACTGCTGAGACACGAGCCTTCCCTATGGATGGATAGGGAGAACGGGCTATAAACCACCATGCGGGCCCAGTGCGGATTGGTGGTTGTTAACGACTGCTAATACAGCCGGGACCAACGGCTTAACGTGCCTTCCAAAGCACGTAGGAGCTCGAGATGATAAATTTTTGGTCACCCATCCGATGACCGGCCTTTGCAAAAGTTGCTTAACCTCAGCACTCGCAGACGGAGTGTCAACCACTGCGCCATCGAGCTCCTCACACAGCTCAGCACAAAACCTATGTAATAGGTTATGGCCGGATCTTTCCATGTGCTATTGTTTATATGTGAATGCGTGAGCTCAGCACACCAGTTTGACGTTTTATAGGCTGATGATAACAGTAAACCTTTGTGGAATGGATCAATAGCATAATGGGAATGGCGAGCCATAACCCACCATTTTGGCGCTATTTAGATTGACGTTATACGTGTAAATTTTAGTTCTATAAAACTAATCAATGTTTAACGTAGTAACATAACTTTCATTGTTCAGTAAAATTAAAACATTACCAAAATTCCAAAGAAATCTAAAATATAGCCATAACTAGGTATATAATTATTTTTCACTAATCTTCACCATTGACAAATTTATTTTCATTTGCTCCCTAATCAACTAAAACAATTTTTCAGTGATTTCGTGCTAACTGAATACAAATTAATTTCTATTGTCAGCTCCCTTCATGTTTCATTAAAACGACTATTATTTGAACAAAAAACTTCCATCAATAGACTTTCGAACACAAAGAGCATTGATTTTTTGACGATTAACAAGGGATTAATAGACGGGGGACTAGAATACGGGGGTGTCTGTATTTTCAAAGTTCTGTTAGTTTTAAAGGTACCCATTATTTATACATTAAGCTTTATTATACCATCTGTGATGGTGACCGGCTGTCATTATTTTGATATAAATTATATTCGTTGTCATTTGTTTTGTTTGCCTGTGTTAAAGGAAAGGGGTCCTCAAATGAAACAATCGATACAAGAACAAACTCAAATATATTTACCATGAGTGTGAGTGCGAATTAAATTATCTTATAAAATTGGCTACTTATGTAAACGGCGAAGTTGAAGCTATAGCGCGATGCAGGAAGGAATTGATCAACGCCATCTAGTTTATAAAATAAGAACTAAAATTGACAATTACACAAACCACTTATAAAATGCAGATATATTATTGGACAGCCTGTGTAGTCCCCTTCGTGTTCAGGGTTACGTTGGGTATTGAGGTATTACAGAATACGCACTTTTTAGAAAAGAGTTATTGACGGCCTGAGACGGCCTTCAATAACTCTCTCCGTCTCCTACGCGTCACCGGACTTTTGGGGGTGGCCGAAAGAGGTTTCTAGAGGGATTGGCATCCCCGTTTCCTACTAGATTCTCCGAGGGGTAGCTTTTGTTTGGTATTTAACTAGTAATTTTACAAACGATTATAAACCCACCCCCACACTTAGCAAGCTTCTACTGCGACTAATACGAGCTAGCTATGGTGTTAGGTAGCAGACTGAGCTGTTTGTCTTCTTCCAATGAATTTATAACTTGTTTACCTTTAAATATTTTTATCGGATGCGTTCCGTTATACGCAAAATAATCTTCAAAAACACTAACACACCGAACATTTTAATTAAACTTTAATTAAACAAAAACCGGATGGTGCAAGTTTTATTTTAGAAAAACTTAATTTTAATAGGTATAAAAACTGGTAAAATATTGTAAAACATCCCGACTAAGACCAACATTAGTAAGTAAGCGCGGGATATGCACGTTTTAAGTATCTCATATATCAAACAAGCATTAATCTTCGTGAAATAGAGCCTGTATTAGGGGCACTTAATAAAAATTCATTATTTTATCTAAAATTTGCCGGGGTAGTATGAAGTAGCCCGGGACAGAGACGAGTGGAGATGTAGGAGGCCCTTGCCCAGAAGGGAAACACAATATGTGGAGTGGCTATAAAAATATATTACGAGAATATAGATGTAAAGAAAAATATTTGTAAAAGTGTTGAAAAATTCGAACCCAAGCCCCATATATACCGGGTCAGGACCCAACTATGCTATCGTAATTTTGAGTTTGCGTAAAATTATAAATAACACACTGAAAATTTAACATTGAGTGAGTACAAGTTACGATTTGGCAGCCTTATTGCTCCGGATGGAGAGCACTTATCTTATCTTAATCAAAGAATATACATACTACTATTATTATCATTATTTTTTGAAAAAAAAAACGACAAAGTATTAAAAATTTCAACGAGCGGGATTTGAACCCGCACCCCATGACATGCCGGGTTAGGTGTACTACCAACTATGCTATCGTGGCTCAATCCAACTCGCCGAAATCAATCAACACTATTTACTCTTACTCTGTGAACCAAAGGAGCACTATTCAATGTCGACAACTACGTCATCAACATCCGATCTTAAAAATTTTACAAATATTAAAGATCAGTTAATAATTAGGTAAGCGACATTTATTATTATGGTTATATATAATATATATAATTCATGAAGGAAATTTTTCGACACTTTGCTTTTTTTCAAATTATAATTTGTTCGCAACAAAATTTGCGTAAAATTATATAACCAAAATCATAAACAAAATATTAGTTATATAAAACAGCTACAGAATATCACTCGTAGGTATGTGCTCGACTTTATAAATATTTAATATTTGAATAAACATGATTAGTTGAAAAATAAAACACTAAATACCTTTTGATATTTACGAATATATCTACAGCTCCCATAAGTGAGAAGCTCGTCATAGTGTGGACAATAACCGACACAAGTGGTACCACGCTACTGAACTTAACAATGCCCTAGTTATATGTAAAACATCATTAATTTTGTTAAAACTCCTTTTAGTTAAAGGTTTAAAATAGCGCAGAGCACAAAGTATGAGTTAAAATCCGACAGGCTAAAATATTAGCGTAAAAAATTGTGAGCTAGCAGCAAAATACCGACCAGTAATAGCATGCAGTCGCGGGCTTTGAGATTGACCTTTTTTACGCGACCACGCAATTATCCAAGTGAAATAGTGTCTGTAGGAACACTTACCTACCTAGTTTTACGATCTTAACTATTTATAGAGTATTTAAATTATTTATAGGTTTAGCTTATACCAAACATAAATAGATACCTATTATTTTGTAATTAGGACTTATGTTTTGTAGTAGTTAGTATGAAACCTACTTGAAAAATATGAATGTAAATTTTACTTTTTTTTATTTACAAGTGCTAATTGCTGCACTGAAGCTAAATTAAATATTTATAAAATACAGTGATAGCACTAAAAAATTAAAAAAAGCAGTGACAAAATTCAGCGCTTACGTCAGTCTTCCCGGTAGCATAGCGGTCAGTGCAGCCGCCGGATTGCGGAAGACCCAGGTTCGATTCCTAATTTTAATTTTTTCACTGTATTTTATTAATATTGAATATGAATGTACCTATACAAAATGTTTAACAGATCAATGCATTAAAAATGAGTTCGACTTTGACTAAGACACCATAAAGTTAGAAAAACCTAATATGTAAATATTTTGGTAACAAGAAGACTACAAATAAATTCAAAGGATAAAATAGTTTTATCATCATCATCTGTCTATTAACGACCCGCTGCTGGGCTCAGGTCTTCCACATAAACAAATAGCACACAGAGAGAGACTATTGTGAGTTGCTATTGCGACAACAACCTTCTGGTTGGGCCAACGGCTTAATGTGCCTCCCGAAGCACCATAATGGTCGGTCACCTTTCCAGTGACCCGGTAATGCGAAAGTTACTTAACACGCAAAATCGTAACACGAACACTCAAGCCGCTGCACCATCAAACTCCTCTGAATATTACATTACATTGTAAAACATTCTGAGCAAAGGCCAGTTTTAGCGAGCGATCGTGGAGTGAACGGCGGGCCTTAATCTCCCCTTTGCCGACCAAGCAATTTGCTGTGTAAAATTTTATCTGTATTATAAAGCACTTTGTTTTATTACCCGAACTAAGAGAACCGGGAAAAAACTTACTTTAAAAAAAACTTTGGAAGTTCAAAATTACAAATGAAATGGTTATATAAAACACGTACTTGAGTGCTAAATTTTAACATTGTAAAAAACTTAGAGCAAAGGCATGTCTTAGATAGCAGTAGCAGATAGCAGCATACCTATGCCCATTTTCACCATTGACCCCTAAGATTTAGGTGACCCCTAAGCCATTTTAGGTGACGGTTTTGCTCCAACAACTGTCACCTAACATGGCTTAGGGGTCACCTAAAACTTAGGGGTCAATGGTGAAATCAAGCATTAGTTTCCTTACCCAAACTTAGAAAACTAGTTAAAAAACTTTAGTAACAAATATAAAAGCTATACAAAAAATATTAGAAAATAAATGTTACTTTGTAAAAAATCTCTTAACTAAGGCTCGTTTTAGCGAGCGGTCGTAGAGTGTGCGACGTGCCTTAATCCCGTTGGCCGACCAAGCAATTATCTACGTGAAATAGTGTATGTATTAAGAGCACTTCCTTTTATTATCCAAACTAAGAGACAGTTTAAAAAAAATCAGTACCATTTCATAATGTAAAACCTATACAAAAAAAACCGGCCAAGTGCGAGTCGGACTCACGCACGAAGGGTAATAATCTATAAAAATATTTCAAGTTTCTACCTGTTATCGTTATTAAAACAGAGAATAAAATTGGAAAAAAATCATGTTTGAAGTATGCTCCCCTTAAATATTTGTTTTATTTTAATTTAATTATTTATTTTTAAAGTGAATATATAACTAAATATTCTGTGAATATTTCACGCGTCTACCTGTTGCCGTTATCAATATTAAGCAGAAACGAGCACGTCAAAAAAATCACGTTAGTTGTATGGAAGCCCCTTAAATATTTATTTAATTCCGTTTTTTAGTATCTGTTGTTATAGCGGCAACAGAAATAAATCATCTGTGAAAATTTCAAATGTCTAACTATCACAGTTCATGAGATACAGCCTGGTGACAGACGGACAAATAGACTAACGGACAGCGGAGTCTTAGTAATAGTGTCCCGTTTTACCCTTTGAGTACGGAACCCTAAAAAAACATTTAAATTAAATTTTATTATTACTTTTATAGGTAATTCAGGCTGGCAGTGGAACAACTGATACTTGCCTGTATCTAATATAAACTCAAATTATTTGTTTTTATTTCATTTTCTATTCTTAAACAACGTGAAAATCTCTAAACCAAGGCCAGTTTTAGCGAGCGGTCGTAGAGTGTGCGACGTGCCTTAATCCTGTTTGCCGACCAAGCAATTACTTTCGTGAAATAGTCCATGTATTAAGAGCACTTACTTTTATTATCCAAACTAAGAGAACCAGTTAAAAATTTTAGTAACATTAGTAGCTTTAAAACCTATAAAAAAATCATATAAAATGAATTTTGTTATTATTATTTTATTATTATTATTATATTATAAACGCGCCCGGTCTGCGAGTAGAGAGGTTAAGCAACTTTCGCAAAGGCCAGTCATCGAATGGATAACCAAAAAATATATCATCTTGAGCTCCTCTGTGCTTCGGAAGGCACGTAAAGCCGTTAGTCCCGGCTTTATTAGCAGTCGTTTAATAATTAACAACCACCAAACCGCACTGGGCCCGCGTGGTGGTTTATGGCCCGTTCTCCTTATCCATCCATAGCGAAGGCTCGTGCCCATAGCAATGGGTACATAAAATGAGCTGATGATTATTATTGGCAGGCTGTGACAACTAATAGTTGCCTATATCCAATGTAAACTCCTTTTGTTGTAGTATAGTAGTCTATTCTTCATCTCAGCCAAAAGACGTCCACTGCTGGACAAAGGCCTCCCCCAAGGATATGAGGGGTATTTGCCGTAATCGCCACGCTTTGCAGGCGGATTGGCGATCGCAGTAGGTTGAGGGTAACCTCAGAGAGATGCTGCTGCCCATCCTCTGGAATAGTCCTTTAGTCGGCTTTTACGACACCCAAGGGAAGAGAGGGGGTGGTGCAATTCTTTATCCCCGGCACCACACAGATCTATTCTTAAACAACCTAAAAATCTCTGAACCAAGGCCCCTTTTAGCGAGCCGGTCGTAGAGTGTGCGACGTTCCTTAATCCCGTTCGCCGACCAAGCAATTATCTACGTGAAATAGTGTCTGTATTAGGAGCACTTACTTTGGTACGGCTTAAACAGGATCACGTTAACTGGAAGTAGCCAGTGTTGTTCGGCGGGAAATAACAGTATTAGTGCAATCAGCGTCGCTGCGGATACACAGGCGGTTGTTTTAATCACTGCACGTGTTCTAAGAGGTGATTCTGACAGTCACTATTAATAATATATATGACTATCATGGTAATAAAACTATAAAACATATATTTTTTTAATTTCATTCAATTCTATTTCAATTTATTTTATTTTCAATAGCGGTATTATTTTCTTTTTGTTGCGTATGTTTATTGTCAATTAATTTTTCGTCTTAATGTAATTCTAATGTTTTTATTTATAAATGTTGAAATTTTAAATTTTAGATTAAGTATTTAATGTGCAATTGCGTGCGGTCTTCACCTCTAATTGTATTTGCATATAGTTTTCTTTTTTTATGTTTGTCCCTATATTTTTCTGATGTAAAATACGTTGGTGTTCTAAATAAATAAATAAATAAATACAGCTTTGCCAATGTTTTTTTCTAAAAACATTACATTGAATAATCGCTGCTTTGAGTATCTTCTGCCATAGACAAGGAAAGGATATTACAAAAAAAACCTTAAAACTAAAACATAATTATTCGATGAACCAAAATGTTAGAACACCTGATTTACTACCTACCTACAAACATACTATCATCGTTTCTTGTAAGTGGATTTTTTTATTTATGTTTCACTATTAGCATTTTCATTTGTATCCCTAAAGCTTAAATATTACGATACAGCGGCCACTCGCGGTTTCACCCGCGTGGATCCCGTTCCCGTAGGAATATCGGGATAAAAACTATTATATGTGTTAATCCAGGTTATAAACTATCTGTATGCCGAATTTTATCCAAATCCAGTCAGTAGTCTTTACGTGAAAGAGTAACAAACATCCATCCATACTTACAAACTTTCGCGTTTATAATATTAGTAGGATGTTTCACTATTAGCATTATCATTTGTATCCGTAAAGCTTAAATATTATGTACTTTAGCGGTACAATTTAGTTTATTTTATATTATGATATTACCACAAACTTTAGTAACGACTAAAATTATACGACAAGACAAAATGTTTAACGAGTATTAAATCATGGTCTCTATCATAATACAGCAACAAATAGAAATGAAAATAAATCTAAACTTTTAATGTTGCTTAAAAAACTTCACGATTACTTGATTAAAAACTATACATCACGAAACCCAATCCCAAACTGAATTTAATCTACTTGATACATCCACAACACAGCGTAATATACGGCAAAGATATAAAAAGTTATTCACACTGCCAGGGCTGCCGCAAAAGCCGGGGTATATAGATCAACCCATTAGTATTCATGCCTATTGGGCGTATTTAAAATTCAAATAAAGTTTTAACTCGCGTCCTCCCCAATTCGTGCCGTTTGATTACTATTTTGATTACAAAGGGTCCGGGCTCATTCAGAAACGAGGGGTCCGTGCACGGTCAGTTGATCAATAGCCAACTGTAAGGTTGACGACAATAGATCAGAATGTGGCATTAATTCAAAAGAATAATAAATCTGTGTGATTTAAGCGCTTTTAAGCGGTTTTTGCTGCGTAAAAACGCTATGGGTTATGAATAAACAATGAATTACTCTTATTTGAAATGACGTTTACATGACAGGAACAAAACACTGAATAACTATTCAGAGGAGTTTCACCCGTGTTCTTTCCGTAATAACACGTGTTGTAAGACTCCATTTTAATTTCTATCTACCGTACAAATTGTACCCTTACTACTTATATTAAAAACACTTGAAATTGGCTAAATGCTAAACTCGAAGCCATTAATTAAGATAATGAATTAATTAACTATTCAGAGCTTATACTTTGTATATTTGTAAAGCACTATTTGTTAGATACAAAAGTTACGAATATGCATTGGTTATAGCGTTCAAACCATTTGTGTGACGCATTATTTTTGATTGTAGAATCTTGACGCGTCAAGTACAGCTATTGCCGCAAAAGCCGCGCGTATGACCTCCCTTTGACACAAATTTCGTTTATCACTAATTCAGTAGGTATAATAATAAAAAATGCGTTAGTTTTGTTTATCATTAATCTGTAATGCATTTGTAATCATATATGAGCACTTATTTTTTTTCTTCTATAAACAAAGTTATTATAAACTCTGTGGCGACTTTGTTGTTGACTCTCTTGCGGTCTCTGTTGTTGTTGGCATAGCATTTTGTCATTACATCACCAAAGAGACCATCAAAAAGTGTCAACCCTCAGATGGCGACCCTAGTAGTAGCCGCCGGCAGTTATTTTCCACGAAGTACTTCACACAAATCTATGGTATTTGACATCTTTACGCATATTTTTTTTTAATAAACGCTGTTTTCCCGCTAATAAATACGCCAGTCGCTGTGGCTTAGCGTTTTGTCGTCACTTCGCCAAACAGGCCATCAAAAAGTTTCAACCCTCAGCTGGCGACCCTAGTAGTAGCCGCAGGCGGCTATCTTTCCACGGTTTTACGTATTCACGATCGGCTCGTCCGAATTCACTTTATTGTTCTCAAATGCGATTAAACGATTGAATATTTTAATTTTGAAGTCCTCCCCTCTGTGTTCTTATTATCGTATTGAGAGATCTGCAAATTACTAGCCAAACAAATTGCCGCTAAAGTTAAATATAGATGGTTTCAATACAAAGCCCCTTGATTGAATGAAAACTGAATTGAAAATATGAATAGCATAGATTTCAATATTAGTTGTTGTTTTGTTGAGACAATGAAATGTGAGGGTTGAGAAATTTGTTATCTTACTTGACTACAAACTTATTACTTTGTCGTTTTGATAATTAAAGTTATTAAATATTTTGAGGTTGTATTTGATACAAAAATGTTAGTTCTAGTAGTCCTTTATTATACTTATTATTTTCTTTTGAAAGGGAATTTGATATAAGCTGTATCAACTACAGCTACACCAGCGCTGCTATTGGTTGACACGTCATAAAAAGCTCAAAGTACCTTAAAACGACATTTAATATTATCAGTTAAAATATACCAAAATGGTCAACGGCAGGGACAAGCACTTTAGCATTAATACCAAAGAAAAAGATACTATACTTTATTAAACCACCAAACACATTCCACAAACAAATGAAGTTTCTTAAAAGAAAACTTGACGTTGCCGCGACACGAAAATTCAGGTCAAGCGAAGCACCGTAAGCTTCCTTAATCAAAAGATCTTTTCAATTTCACCAAAGACAAATACACGCAAACTCACATTGTAGAAGCGCACTAAACGGCTGGATAGAAAATGCGAACCTCTTAAAAAAACATTAATGTAAGACACAATTCTTACACGAAGGTAAAAAACTTTATGGAGACGTTTCGTTCGTCGCGACTTCATTCGCAATTAAATTTACAAGGCATCCATTATTCATAAAATGTGACATTTGCGTAAATGATAAAGGCTTAAAATAAATATTCCTCCTTTTCAGAACGAATGGAGCGTCGCAATATAATACAGTACTGTTCGTTAGAGTAAAAAGCGACCAAGCTTTTAATTAAGGGGTAAATAGGGAAGACATTTTAAAATCTGCGGCCAGCACATGGCGCAGGAATAAAATTAAAATAATACCGCGATGTTTTTGCACCGTAAAAAGAAAATGGCTGTTCGTTATTTGTAGAAATAATAAAATGGCGACAGCGCGCGTGTTCCTTTCAAATTATTGAATCAATTAGTTAAAATAGGTAGAGAAGAAGTTGACGAATAACTCGAAACTATAACTAAAATACACTCTAATATAAATAATAATAATAATAAATATCTTCTCATCTTGCGTCTTATGGTACTAAAGTGGATTGCCTTACCTATCTCTTTGTAGCGACAATCTCCGTCTGTACAAAGCACAGTGAATGGCCACTTCTGGGCAAGCGTGCTCTATCTTATCTTAGCTCAAGCTCATGTGAATACGGCAAAGGCGAAGCTTGCTTTGAAAATTAATGTGAAAATATGTTTTTTACTATACTGCGGTAAAGTTTCTTTATCTATGCGTTTACTTGTTTTTAAAATGTTTTTAGTAACTATCTACAATTTAATAATGTGTTTTCTATGGACCATCAACAAAATTACATAAAAAATACATACTGATACAAAGTTGTTATAAATGATGTATGTATACTTAAGATTCTAATTATAGACGGGTTCACTGTATTTCTTAAGCTTGTTGTTACTATATGAACATAATATTTATATATGCCTATATATTTATGCCTCCCTGTGTGGTGCCGGGGTTAAAGAATTGTACCACCCCATCTCTTCCCGTGGGTGTCGTAAAAGCCGACTAAGGAAGCATTCCAGAGGATGGGCAGCAGCATCTCTCTGAGGTTACCCTCAACCTACTGCGATCGCCAATCCGCCTGCCAAGCGTGGCGATTACGGCAAATACCCCTCATATCCTTGGGGGAGGCCTTTGTCCAGCAGTGGACGTCTTTTGGCTGAGATGATGATGAGATGAGATGATTTATGCCTATCGGGCTCTTTTTGAGCTTTGTATGTAGCACAAAATACTAAATTATAAAATAATCATAAATCTATGTAATACTAGCTGACCCGGCGGACTTCGTACCGCTTTGAAAGTTTCTATGACAACAAAACAAACAAATCGTTTAATCGTTCGTTTTTAGTATTTTCCGTTACTTATTATGTATGTTTCTCACCTCTTAAACCTTCCCTGAACTTCCACAAATATTTTAAAATCAAAATTAGCCAAATCGGTCCAGCCATTCTCGAGTTTTAGCGAGACAAATGCACAGCAATTGATTTTTGTATATATAGATAACAAAAAAATCTAAAATTTATGTTCTATTATTTACAGAATGTAGTCTCAAGACTGTTATCTATATCTAGTTGTTAGCTTAAAATATTAGTCGGTGTGAATAATAGCTTTTGATTTATCTATCTTGATATCAGTATCTATCATAATTTAAAACTGTACCAAACGTAGCAGACGATTATTTGCCGGAAACAAATTAGTAACTTTGCAATAGAAACATTTAAAATATAATACATCAAAAGGTCAGTTATATTTTTAAAATAGAAGCTATTAAACTCCATCTTCTAATCAAAATGAAAAATGAAGTATGGAACGGGAACACGCTTGCTTAATGCGTCGTTCCCTCTATAAACCTCTGACGATGTTTCGATCACACGACTTGAGGAACCCTTTAAGTTTCTCGCCGCCCCAAAAAAAGTCCAGGGACGCTGAGAAGGCCATCAGCAAAATATCTCCATAAACAAATGATTAATGAAACAAATTTTTAGGCTAAGCATGGGATAAGATACTGTGCACTGAAGTTATTTTCATGTGAGTTGACTCGCTAGTCTAGGATCGATTTTCTAAGCCAGAACTTATTTAGTAGGTCAACTAAACGAAGATAGTGCTAGATACAAAGTGACATCTTATGTGACGGTTTTCCGAAAGACTGGCTGGTGGTAAGTCTCGAATAGACTTGCCTAGACATTGCCTCGTTGCTAACTTCAGAGATAGTGGAAATTATTGTTTTTTTTATGTCTCACGGGTAAGCACTTAACTTTCAACTCACCTGATGTTAAGTGATGATAAGCTCACTTCACCCGGATTCCTCAACTACTGAGGCACTGGCTATCTTATCTCTAGCTGCCGGATCACAAGAATGCTACAAACATTGATGTTATGGCGACATATATAGATAAGATGGTGGTAGCTACCCATGCGGGCACAAGCCCTACCGCAACCCAAACCGAGAATACAAACATGTAGTCCCCGCTGGGAATTGAACCCTGGACTTCTGGGTCTAAACCGGTGGTATTAACCACTAGACCACAGACGCGATTAAATAGCAGCAGATATATTAAGAGCGTTTACGCCGCACACTAGTGCCGCCAATGAAAAAAAAACATATCTAGTAATTAGAGATAGAAAATCAAATTATGCTCAACAAACTATCTGAATGAAGTAGTTTAGCATTTTTACGTTACCTAATGAACACCTGATATGTTATGGTTTAGTTAAATATGGCGTTATAGTTAAAAGTGGCCGTAACGTCTTATTTAACTAAACCATAACATGTGAGGTGTTCATTAGGTGCCGTAAAAATGCTAAATTACTTCATTCAAATAGTTTGTTGCATAATTTGATTTTCTGTCTTTAATTTTTTATCTGTAATTGTCGAAACTGTGTCGAAACACAACAATGCTACTTATATTGTTATTATGGCGACAGACTTAGATAAGACGAAGGTATGATACTTTTAGGTATTATTAAAAAAACAGCAGGTTATAAATAAATATAAGATTAACTTAAATTAATATGCGAGTACTTCCGTTTAGTGTTATATCGCGGTAATTTCTTATAAACCTTAATTGTATTTGTTATACAAAATATAAAGCAATACAGAATATTTTTATTTCTTTAAGTGTATATGTCATGTATTCCATCAACGGATTTCCCTTCGAAGCGAAATATACAAGTAATAAAATGGTGTAAGAAACTTTGCAATTTTTTTCAAACAAATTGCTTTTAAATCTTATATGTTTAACAAATTTTTGAAAATGATTTTTTTTCGATTTCGACGAAAGGCAAAGTTTTTTTTAAATTTGTTTAGTTGTTTATGTTGATTCGAGATCTTGGCACAATATACTGTACTGTAAACTAAACTGTATAAATAAATATGAACTCAAGCCAGATTTTCGTGAAATTGCTATGTTTTACAATATTTGGGTGACCAAATCTTGTAAAACATAGCAATTTCACTGACTGGGTTGGGTTGGGTTTGGTTTGACTGGGCTGGCTGACAAATATTTTTGTATTTGAGACGAGCCACCATACCACCAACCAACCAACTTAATTTTTTATTTTACTAGACAATATTACTGAAACATCCGTAATGAATTAAAGTGGAATTTATAAATTTTAATTAAAATTCCTTTGGCGCAACAACAATTGGCAGACACCCAATCTCGTGATGTACCTTTAAAATGTCACAACACAATATACCTATAAAGTCGTTTTTACTATAATCACGTATCTGTATGCAAATCTCATCGGACATGAGAGCGTATATAAAGGTTTAATTGCGAAACGGATGGTTATTCGCGCTGTGGCGGCGGACGGGAAATTATATCTGTATTAATAACTGGTACGGTTTTCCCGTACGGATAATTTCATTAATGGATTTTTTGCACGGAACATAATCTCGGCAATAAAAATATATCATTTTTTTAACGGACGCCTTGACGTGAGCGGTATCCCTTTTAATTAAAAATAAAAATATATAGCGTCCAGTCGACGGTTCTAAGAATAGGACAACTAGCTTTCCCTTTGACCGTTTCATTAATGGATTCGTGGAATTTTTATGATCTTTGAGTTGACAAAAAGGAAAAAATGAAGGCGTGCCGCTAAGTTTTAGGGTTCCGTACCTAAATGAGGGAGGAGCTCGATGGCGCAGTGGTTAACGCGCCCGGTCTGCGAGTGCTGCGGTTAAGTAACTTTCGCAAAAGCCGGTCATCGGAAGGGTGACCAAAAATGTTTCATCTCGAGCTTCTGCTCTCAGCTCTGCTTCGGAAGGCACGTAAAGCCGTTGGTCCCGGCTGCATTAGCAGTCGTTAACAACCACCAATCCGCACTGGGCCCGCGTGGTGGTTTATGGCCCGTTCTCCCTATCCATCCACAGGGAAGGCTCGTGCCCCAGCAGTGGGGACATAAACGTAAATTTATTTATAATTGCATAGTTTTTGTGCGTTGCAACATCAACTCTTTTACTAAACACGGTGATGTACACAATTTCAATACTAGAAATAAGAAAAAACTTGTAATGCCACAACTTGTAATGTTCAGGTTGCAAAAGGTTCTTGGCTCTTTCCTGGGGCAAGGTATACACTACTATAATAAAATACCTAGTACTGTACAAGATTTACCTTTAGATAAGTTTAAAAAACATGTAAAATCTTCTTTAATTAAGAAAGGTTATTATACAGTCAAAGAATATTTAGATGACAAAACAGCTTGGTTATAATAAAAAAATAAAAATACTCTTTATTTTATTTTATTGGGATCAATAATTACTTTAAAAATATCTTAGCGCTGATATGATAGCCTTTATCAGCAGTGTCCTACAGTTTAAAAATAATATTTATGTTACGTTAAACTTTTCATTAGGTTTTTATTTAGAGTAGCTTGAGTGTGGCATGCTCTCTTTACTGTCTCTGCGGTGGTGGCATGTGCGTCGGGTCGTTACATTCCCTAAGATATGGTTGAGTGAAGCGATGGCTGATTCATATGTCATACTCGTGAACGGGTGCCGCCTGTGGAGGCTGGTCTGCTCTTGCATACTATTATTTTTATTATTATTAACTATAGTTTAATTTTGTTTTTTTTCTTTCTTAGACAATTTTTGACCTTTATTAGTGCTGTATGACATTGTGAAAATTTTTAACTGGTAACTGATGTTTTGCAAATGTAGATATTATTATATTTTCTCTTTTGTTTTTTTTAATATGTGTGATTGTCCTTTATATTTTGTGTTTTTATTTGTGATGGAGAGTGTCCTTTTATGATAGGGCATTTTCCAATATTTTTGACGCTGTAAGGGAGAAAAGAGCTGGACACTTGCTGAGTTTCTTGCCGGTTCTTCTCAGTACAAGATCTCCCGCCCAGAGTAGACTTACGAACCGATGGCATAATGACGTTCATAAGAGCTATTTGTAGCCTAAACTGAATAAATGATTTTGAATTTTGAATTATTTTTTTTGAACGAGCTGATGATGATGATGACCCAAAGAGTAAAATAGGAACCCTATTACTAAGACTCCGCTATCCGTCCGTCCGTCCGTCCGTCCATCTGTCTGTCGTCACCAGGCTGTATCTAATGAACCGTGATAGTTAGATAGTTGAAATTTTCACAGATGATGTATTTCTGTTGCTACTATAAGAACAAATACTAAAAAACAGAATAAAATAAATATTTAAGGGGCTCCCATACAACAGACATGATTTTTTGCTGTTTTTATAGATAATGGTACGGAACCCTTCGTGCGCGAGTCCGAATCGCATTTGGCCGGTTTTTTTTTATTTATGTTAATCAAGAATGAAAATTATAAAAAATCTGTTCAAAGTTAACATGAATCAAAGTACCTATTTGTTGACTGTCACAATATAAATAATTCATTACATTTATTTAAATACATAGGTGCAAAAAAAAACAAATTTTAAGGACAAATAATTAACAAAAATGGTTAAGTTTTATGTACCTATGTATTAACATTACTATAATTATAATCTGGTGTGCTGAACTATGTTTCAATGTAACATCTGTTTTATCCACATGAAGCAATGAATTAAAGAATAAACCGAATTTTTTTTTAGCGATGTTCAGATTCCAAATGTACAGTCAGAAACAAAACACTGTACACTTAAATACTTTGTCAAAGCTAATGAGGGATCGATGTTATTACGAAACGATACTAAATTGTTTCGTTGCTGACTATACAATACCAAACAGCAACAAAGAAAATATGTTTACATTCGCACCGTTTGCGTAATATGACGCGAACTCGCAATAAAGTTGAGATCATTTGTTTGGAACGACGTTTTCTAAAGTGGACTGCCGGACACAATTCAATTTCCTAAGCGGGCAGGGCATGAGGCGGACTGGCGTTTCCTTTACAGTGATCGCAGGATGCCAGTCGTGAATAAACTTGAACACCAGTGGCGTTTCTAGGTTATCATGGTAGTAATTAGCCTATTACTAAAAAAAAGTTTTGTCGGGATATACCTATATTGAGGAGCTCGATGGCGCAGTTGTTAACGCGTCCGGTCTGCGAGTGCTGAGGTTAAGCAACTTTCGCAAAGGCCGGTCATCGGATCGGTGACCAAAAATGTATTATCTCGAGCTCCTCCGTGCTTCGGAAGGCACGTGAAGCCGTTGGTTCCGGCTGCATTAGCAGTCGTTAACAACCACCAATCCGCACTGGGCCCGCGTGGTGGTTTATGGTCCGTTCTCCCTATCCATCCATAGGGAAGGCTCGTGCCCCCAGCAGTAGGGACATAAAATGAGCTGATGATGATATTGATACCTATTTTTATACTTGACGTATCAAACGAGTTGCATCGGTGGTTCCGTACTAATATCGAGTCTGACAGTAATTGAGGATCGGACTTATCACCACTTAACATCGTTGACATGAAGGTCAAGTGCTTACCTGAAGAGAAATAAGACGTATTAATTATTAATGGGTATTAATTTTTTTCCTTTTTTTAAAAGCGTCAAATATTGGAACCGACCGCGGACCGGCCTTTCAGGGTAAGACATTAACATCAGGTGAGAGCAGGCCAAACTTACAATCTTACAAGGGAAACGGAAAACGGTACTTCTTATCTCCCTGTCTTTTAATGGGTCAAATATTAGAACCACGCTATCAGATAAGGACTCTTTCCATTTTAATTTATAATCAGAATATTCTACTTCTACGCTTTTTTTTTAAAGAGTCAGCTGATTCATCATCAGCTCATTACCTATATTATTATGTCCTCACTGCTGGGGCACGAGCCTTCCCTACGGATGGATAGGGAGAACGGGCCATAAACCACCACGCGAGCCCAGTGCGGATTGGTGCGCATTGGAAATTTACGTGGCGGGGATCTTGATATTTCCCAAGAATTACAAAACATATGAAAGTGATATTTGATGACATGATTTTTTATTTAATTGACTTTATATTGTTAGTTGCAGAAACACGATTTGTTAACTTTTATAATGAAAAAAAAAGTAACCTCTTTTAAAACATAGATTTGCATTTTACAGGCAAACCAGACCGATTTAAGCATCTAAATTTTCTTAGTAGATTAGTCTTAACACACACTTAAAAATGCTAGTTCATTTTTTAAAACTTATTTGTAGTTTTAATTGGAAAGAAAAAAAAAACAGTTTTACTTATGGTACGGGGCGCAAACACTCCGTATTAGATTAATTGTTTAGCGATGCGTCGTCTTAATGACTGCTAATGCAGCCGGGACCAACGGCTTTACGTGCCTTCCGAAGCAAGGAGATCGAGATGATAAAGTTTTGATCACATATCCGATGACCGGCCTTTTCGAAAGTTCTGCTGCTTAACCTTAGCACTCGCAGACCGGGCGCGTTAACCACTGCGCCATCGACCTCCTGAGCTTGTCAGCTGATTGCCATTGGGCATTTTCAGCTTCACCGGGCTTTTTTGGGGTCGGCGAGAAACTTGAGTCGTCAGAGGTTCTCTAGAAGGACTGGCATCACGCACTAGTGTGTATCCCCGTGCTTACTTGATTCTCCGAGGGGTCCAGATCGGATCGGAAGCTTCGCTCAACCAATCACAGCGGGCGTACCGCCGAGACTCATTTATAGATAACTTCGAATAGAGCCACAATGGCCGCCAGAACAGATTCCCAAAGCACTTGTATTCAATATTTGCATCTTTCATAGTTACGCGATGCGATTGACTGGTTGTATTGTTCACCGAGTCTCCCTAACAAGGAAGTGTCAGTATGATCGGTCTTCCAGTGTTGTATGAGAGTCTTGCTCGTTACGCGCTAGCCCAAGCTTTGTACGTAGCGTCATAGTCGTGTTTTGTAAAGTGCAGTGCAAGCTTTATAGAGCGTTAAAGTCACAAAAAAGGTTTCCACGGTGTGTATAGAATGTTGGCGTTTTCATTTTCTTTCTCATAGTCGTAGGTATAGTCGACAATGAAATTGCTTTGCCACCTTAGAAGTTAATTTTGTTTGCATACAATAAAACAACAAGTTCTATTTTTGTTTAAAAGACCAAGTGACAGATACGTTGTCATTATTGACAATGAGCCTTAGCGAAATTTTATTGTTATGGAAGTTTTTGTCAAAAGTGATAAAGCTATTTCATGGTCGACTATACTACAAAAAGTGTTTTTGTGAAAAGAGTATTTCATAAAAGTCTGGAAACCCGATTAAAAAAATGTAAAATTTCGTGTTTTTTATGATGTACTCGTACGTTGGCATTGTTAAAGGATTTGTCGGTTTAAAACAAACACTATTACTAACCTAATAACAATACCAAACGACTTCTTGGCGGGGAAGTGAAAAGTCATGCCTGCGGTATTGTTTTATTTTCTAAAATTTGTGTTAGGTCGAATATTAATATGAAATAATGGTGGATTATTAACCGTTAAGTGTTCGTAAGTGTGCATGAGTGTTGGCAAATGAAACAAAACAGTACAACGGCACATTTCAAATTCTCTCAAGAATTCCGCCCGAGGACTTAAAGCCCCACATCTTTACTGAGATACTCGAGGGGTTGGGGGGTATATCATTTCTCACTTCTTATTTCTTTTATCATTCATCATCATCATCATACAGCAAGAAAATATTGTTTATATATGTATTACTTATTAGTTTTTGTTGTGCGCCAATAAAATGTATTTCTTTCTTCTTCTTTCTTTCTTTCTACTTGTAAGAAAAATTACTTTGACACTGGCTAAATGTGCTAATCGCATGAAGCCATCAACTAAAAGAAAAAAAACAATATCAAACGTCTCGGTGGCCGAGTGGCAAAGCGGTCGGCCTAATACCCAAAGGTCCCGGGTTCAATTCCCAAGTCGGGCAGAGTGTGTTTCGGATTTTGGATGCATATCCTGAGTTTGTGATCACCAACCCGCATTTAGCAAGCGTGGAGGCCTTTGCCCAGCAGTGGGACAGTTATAGGCTATTTACTTTACTAACCTTGTCATTTTCACAAGCTTTTACAATTTATAAAACTAGATCCTGTTTTATGAGAACTGTTTTGTTACAACAACGTCTATTACTTCGGAAAGCCTCGAGGAATTATCTATATATTAATATGTGAAGCTTTGATGCATGATGAGCATGAAATTTCGCACACTTATAGTTTATACAGAGAAGGTTATCCGAATGTTATTTTTTTTTAATTATGCATAAAAACACATTAAATCAATAAAACAAACATTACACCCGTAGTGGGTGTAATGTTGTAATGTATTTGACACACAAGCATATTATACTCTTTTCAAATAATTCAAAAATGCAAGAGGAGCGGCCGAAATCTGTCAATGCCAATCCAAGCTCACATTCTATATTTTTAAATTTTTCATTGCTTAGGATACAATCCGTGCAGTCATAATAAAATCACTAGTTATCATAAAGCCTTATTAAACCGCCTGCTATTCCTGCGTGGTATGAAATCTATTTTAATTTAGCCGGTGGTCAGGCTCAAGTACACGGGGTATTACTCTCATAACATTATGTCAGACTAATTTCTTTGTTTACTTGTAGTCTGATATTAATCAAAGCATTGCTATTTTTGTTTTGTCATTTTTTTTTGTACCTTTTTGTAATCAACATTAGTGTTTTAGGTAGGTATATTTTATTTATTTATAGGGCAGTCAACAAAAACATGTACCACCAAACAAACAGCAGGTATGGGTAAATGCCAAACTTATTCTAAGTACAGTTTTCAATTATAGACAGCCACGGCATGCGATGTGAACTAATAGTTATAAAAACTAATCTAACAAATTTTACCAAACTTAAAATTACAATAATATTATTAAATACCTAAAATATGATTTAAAGTTTAAAGGGGGCTTACGTAACTATTTCTAATAATCTGTCTGAACTTGCGGGCAGTGTCCTGAAAAATATCTAATATTATTATTACCAATAGTCTATGCAATGAATTGAAATTACTATTTATTATATTATTATTATGTTCCAGTTTCAAGTTCCAGACAAATTACTGAGGCAAGATAACATAGGCCTCATAGTCGACAATGCGCGAGTTTCATATTTAGTGTTGCAAGTGTTAATAAAATAGGCTTTAGTAACTGCTTTTGTGCGGTTAAGAGTATCCTAATGTGGGATTACCTCCTCTTCCCTCGTCCAGCCACGAAATGCTCGTCGAAGGGAGGGGCCTAACCATTAAATACCTAGTAACATCCCTTAACGCCAAATACCGACTTATGTCTAGAATACCTATAAGAAGGAGTTCTCATTAACTCCAGCGACGTTTTAAACTTTTTTATTTATTACCACTTCACAAAATGCAAAAGCACCAATTATGACATACAACCTTTTCGAACAACTGCAACACATTCCACAAGTGATGTGCGCCTTTATTTCAAAAATCCAATTCTGTCCACACAACGAAACAGTTTAAAGCAATTCCATCTTTTACAATATCCGCGCCCGGTTGCCGACTTCCTGTTTGCGAAGTGGCCTATTTTGTAGTACCACTGACCGGAACACGTCTGTCCCCCGAATCAATACACTTTTAACGACATAAAACACTTTAACGGGAATCGCAAAAAGAGAATTTTTTATAATAGTTTTAAAATCCGTCCAGAGAGTTGCACCTCGGGCAGTCGATCGAATTGACTGATCCATATTTGAGCGGATTGTAATTCTCCTTTGCGCTCGGAACGAGGTTGGATCGAATAATTTGGTAATTCTTCTGATTTTTCTGAAAATACCATTATGATTATAGCCGCACTTGCTTTTACAATATTGTAAAACCAATTTTTGACATTTAAATAAACTACCTACAATACCATAATAATATGGCAGAATTATCAATTATGATACCATATTATGGTATTGTAGGTTGCTTATTTAAATGTTAAGTATAAGGTTGCTTATTTTAATGTTATGTTCTTTTACACACGAAAGGGTTGAAATCAATATAACAATAGAAAATAGAATATAGAATTAACAATGACGTATATTTTTTTACAAATCATAAAGAGAATGCAGTAAATACTCATTCCTCTCACTTCCCTTAAAGAAGACATTTGACATATCAAAATGACTGTTGATAGCCAAATGACACAATATGTCACATATAATATAGGGTATATTAATACATAATAATTAGGGTTACAAAATTACGTAATTTTACCGAAAGTGCGGTAAAATACGTTTAAAACGTGTTTTACCCATTATCTAACACTATTTATTACGGAAGTGAGTACCTATGTGTGTGTGTGTATGTCTTTACTCTTTAACATGTAAATGGAATTGAACTCACTCACTATTTATTTTATTACCATATTGAACCGAAAAATACTTAATATTACGTAAAATATACGTACGTATTTTACCGCTTTACATCCCTACATATAATTTTAATATGTCATGTCCATAATATCGATTACAGAATTTCCAAAATGGCGCTCGCTCGCGCGCTTCCTCGACTTCCTGTTTCACACTTCCGAACTTCCGTCCCATTTCACGAAATCACTCCCACAAATTGCAAGAAAGCGAGCGGAAAGATTTTGATACATCAAAAAATAACCCTGTTGCTAAAAATGTGACCTTTTTTATATCTTACGGGTTAGCACAGTGCCTTCAAATTTCCTGATGTTAAAGTGACGTTAAGGCCAGTGGTAAAAGCGTACTTTAGTACTGATCCTCGACTACTTAGCCACTGGCTATTTTATCTCTAGCTGCCGGAACACAACAATGCTACTCGCACAAACATTTTTATTTTGAAATAATTAGATAAGATGGTGGTAGCAAGCCAGGCGCACAAACAAGCCCTACCACCAACCAAACCGAGTTCGCAAACATGTACTACCCGCTGGGAATCGAACCCGGGACTTCTGGGCTGTGACCGGTGATCTCAACCACACTGGACTTCAGAGGCGATAAAGTGAAGCGGCGGTTGACCTCCAAGCAACGACTAGCTTAGAGAAAAGCTTAAAAAAATATTCTCGCCTTTCCAAGTTTCAGGCTTCATAAAACAGTTTGTTCGTTCTTGGGTGAATGTGTTGCAATTTAAAACAAACAGTAAATTTTTCGAGAAGATTTTTAAACAACGTAACAGTACCTACATGTCAAAACACCTTTACGAACTAAAGATTAGTATAATTTGATATTTATATATACAACAGTAGTTAAGAAATTACTGATATATGAATTTTACTAAATTTTATATCTTATTGCATAAACCAGAGAAAAAAATAGCCGAGAAATTGTCAAGATTCTTGCGGCCTCTTTTCGGTACAGGATCCCCGCCGTAGGGAATACGACGACATGGCTTAGATTTTAAAGTACAAACGTAATGCTTTGTTTAAATTTCATTTCAGATAAAAATATTTTTCATAATTACCTCTTGTTAAGATTAAGTTACCAGTATTCTATGAACGAAAGGCCCCGCAGCATTCAAATTAATTAAAAATAATATTAAAGTAATTAAACAGCCTATAACGTAAAGTAAGTACATCTAATGCTAAGTTAATTAACATCACATCATCATCATCATCATCATCATTTCGCTCCTACGACTCAAGCCATCAGACTACTTAACGCCTTGATTGCACAGGAGCCAGATCTAGACATCTTTAATACGAAATTGTATGTGTTCATTGATTTCTGTGTTAGATTTTTAAGTTGTTAATTTGAGCTGTACCTATGTATATGTGTTTTTAAATTGTAATGACCTGTTACACGTCTTGGCGTTGCTGTAAGTGTAGCAGGTATTTGATGTTTAAATAAATAAATAAATAACTAAATCATCAGCTCATTTAATGTCCCCACTGCTGGGGCACGAGCCTACCCCAATTGATAAATAGGAAGAACGGGCTTTATAGAACAAAACGCGGGCCCAGTGCGAATTGGTGGTTGTTAACGACTGCTAATGCAGCCGGGACCAACGGCTTTACGTGCCTTTCAAAGCACTCGAGAGCTCGAGATGATAAGTTTTTGGTCACCCATCCGATGACCGGCCATTGCGAAAGTTGCTTAAACTCAGCACTCGCAGACCGGGCGCGTTAACCACTGCGCCATCGACCTCCTGAGCTTGTCAGCTGATTGCCATTGGGCATTTTCAGCTTCACCGGGCTTTGCGCACCACTGCGCCATCGAGCTCCTCATACTAAGTCCATCTATATATTATATAAAAATCAATTGCTGTTCGTTTATCTCGCTAAAACTCGAGAATGGCTGGACCGATTTGGCTAATTTTGATTTTGAAATATTTGTGGAAGTTCAGGGAAGGTTTAGGTGGTGAGAAACGTAAAAAGTAAGTAACGGAATATACTAAAAACGACAATTTAATTTTCCAATACAAAGTGTTCCTAGCTACTTAACGATTTGTTTGTTTTGTTGTCATAGAAACTATCAAAGCGGTACGAAGTCCGCCGGGTGAGCTAGTTTAGAATAAACATTTGTATACATATTGACAGTGACAAGTGTCATATGTTTTATTTGAAATGTCGTCGTCCATATTTATTTGATGCCGCGCGGCCATACTAATTTTGTATGGGGAATTTAAGGTGCTTAATAAAAAATAATTATTTAAATAACCACTTGCTGAATCGAAAATGTAGTCTAGCATTTTGTAGTTTATCCATTGATGATTGTTTAGACAAAATCAGAGGTACAATAATTTAGATAAACTATAAGAAATCTACTAAACGCCGCCACTCGTTTTCATGATTTTTGCCTAACTTTAAATGATATTGTAGAAAAAACTATAGCGTGTTATGAACTTATGGTTCTGACAAATTGTAAACACGTTCCCTATGATACTAAATATATATTTTGTTCATTTAATACGATAGTATTTTCAATTATATCTACTTAACCGTTACTGCATTTTTTGCATTTTTAGTCGGCGCACCCTTAAGGTTTAAGTGGATAGTGTTCTATGACAAACACTCTTCGCAGCCTTCGAATTAAATAAACCAAACTAAATTTTACCGAACTTTAGTTACCAAATTGTAAAAACGTTAAAGTAGTATTTATGCTACTTTACACTAGTTATTAAATCTCAGCTCCAATGTAAAGTAGACAGGAATAGATAAAGTGTTTCATTTAAAATTAAATGTTGGCGTGAAAAAACAACTTAAAAAGTGATTTTCATTAAAATTACTAAGACTTCACTAAGTCGCTTCACTGCGTCAGTGGACCATGAAAAAAAATTTAAAAGTAAGATACTGGTAACAAATTTTAAAATAATTTATAAATTTTTCTTAGAAAGTGCTCGACCAAGGGGGTAACCACGAGCTCTTAAAGCAGTATTATTGCAGTTGTGAAAACGAGACGCGTGTAGCGGCAAATATACTTGCGTCTCTTTTCCACAACTGCAATAGTACTGCTATAAGAGTTCATAGTCAGGTGGCAAGGCGCATGTTATTATTTAGGGAAAATGAAACGTTTTCGATTTGACGTTGTCCAAATTCGATGGCGCAGTTGTTAACGCACCTTGTCTGCGATTGCTAAGGTTGAGCAACTTTTGTAAAGGCCGATCAACGGATGGGTGACCAAAAACTTAGAATTTCGAGCTCCTCCTTGCTGCAAAGCCGATGGTCCTGGCTGCATTAGCAGTCGTTAACAACCACCAATCCATCCACCAAGCACTAGGCCCGCACCCAATCCAACTGGTGATTTTAAGGAATCTTAAGCTCCAGGGATGGTCGAAGCTGACCCGGTAAAACCCCTGAGGGTTGCCTATAGCCTTGGAAGGGCTTCATAGGCTGACGGAACGGTCGCCTCCCGGGATGGGAGGCGACGTTGGCGTTACTCAATCAGAGCGCACGCCGGCGCCGGCGCCGTGGTGAAGTCGGCGCGCCCCCTAGTAGGACGCGCTCAATCTGCAGTGATGCTGTCTATGTCGGCTGACTTAAACTAAGCGACGAAGTGCCCTGTGCTGCAAGTAGGCAATCCAAGTCACGTGTTAACTGATTGGGGGGATCCGATAAAGCGTGTTTGGTCTCCCTATCTATCCATAGGATAGGATAGGATAACAATCTAACTTCTTCTGTAAAAGCGATATGCCACTAAGTTATGACTGAGTGGCTAACCAAGAAATCTCAGGAACTGTTAAAGCCTTTAATCTAGTTATTATAAGGTTCAATTTGTTATATTATTGTGTAAACCGCCAAGAAAGGTTTTTTTATCTTTAAATCACGATAAAGTTTTAACTTGAATTTTATTCTATATTTTATTATGTTCTATTCAAGAAGGTGAAGGTCGCTAACGTTTGCTAGTTCAATCATGAACTAACTACCTTAACCCGAATCCCAAAAATAAAAAGGCCTTCAATATAATTGAGATTCTCATGTGAACCATTATAAGAGTTTTCAAATGTTTGAAGTTCATCTTTACAGTAATGTGAACTATTATTAAGAATTAAATGCTAGTTGGATACATATAAGAACCTTTATACAATTATTGTCATATTTTTTCCCTCTTATAGTCTTCTTATACGGCTTTATATATTAAAGCTGATTAGAAGGGTCGCAGTGTACTTCTATTACACTCATTGTAATATACAAAGCTAAATATACTCTTTTTTGCAGCCCTTATACGGGTATAAGTATCTTTTTTAGTTTCGGGATCACAATCATGTGAGAGGTTCACATGAAAGTTTTCAAATGCTTGAAGTTCATCTTTACACTAAATGTAAGCCGTTATTGAGGACTAAATGCTATTTGAGCGGTGTAGGCATTCACTGAGAAAGGATTTTTATTAATATCTCTTGAAATCACGGGGCACGAATGTTCACACTAAAAAAGACGCGAACAGTCGCTAGTGACAAAGGTGTACACCTCATTCTTTATGTACAACAGGACAGCTCCTATATTTCGCCTAGTTCCCTATTTCGGCAATTTTACCTGCTTGTATGTAATGTCAAGGAAACAAAGGAAATAATTAAAAATAAACAAATTATGTTAAATTTAGCATAGTCAACATCTTCTTATTTTTCTAATCAACTGTAATAAAATATACAAAGAACATAATTATAAGTGTTTTGTATAAAATAAGAATTGTAAATGTTAATTCAAAACGGAGTTCTTTTCATCTTTCTTTCTCCGATGGAAACCGCTTCAAGCAATAAGTCCATTCATTGTTGACTTAGTGTATACGTTTATTTGAAGTTGTATTTAATGTTTAAAAACAATTAAAATAATGAAGTACTTTTATTTATAAAGTATTTTCCATTTGCTTAGACCATACATTTTCTTTCATTGTTAGTTTAGTAAATCATCTAGAGTATCACTTAGAAATTAAAATATATTAAGAATTGAAATGTTCATAAAATATTCCATTACGTACCTACCTTGAAGAACAAACCTGATTTTAATTACATGAAGTCATACAATTAATTAGATATGCAAGAATAAACAATTAAAGGTACAAATTAAATTGTATTAAATACGCTCTTTTGTTCGTTTTATAAAAATAATATAATTACTACAAGTAGAAACAGTACTGGCTGAAATCATCAACGTAATAGAAAGCTTAGCGTAGTCTTATATTTACCTGTCTTCCTCAAATTACTCGCGGCATTAGTAACTCCATTACATCACTCGGTGCATGGTTTATGTCTTATTTATTATACACCACCACAACGACACCAGAATTACTAAATCCGCTGGAATTGCGAAAACAACTCGTGTTCAGTACAACACTGGGTAAGCTGGAATAATTTACATCCCGTCCAATCTACCGCAACACGTCTAATTCGGCCCAATTTGCCGATCAGACCATATTAATGTTCAAAAAATTGCATACAACGTTCACTACTTCAGTCTGGCGGTAACAAAGGAGCATGAGCGTTTTTCCTTTCACGAGTGGATGTCACAAAAGGTCGATTTTATTCACTTCTAACAAAAAAATAACAAATCGTCACGATCCACCGGGGCTTTTGTCCGATGTGAAAGCTACTGACTACGCCGTAGCCGCGTCGTAGTCTCGCTACGGCCCGCACGGCACTGGCGGGGGCTACAGTCCCGGATCGCTCACTCACACACTGAGGGCGAGCTCTCCGACGAGCGCCCGCTCACGCACACAACGCTTACACAGAGCGGGTGCGAAAGAGACAACTACACTTACGAAGCTTGTAAATGATGTGCACACCAATGGTGATTTACTCACACAGTTGCGAGTGAACACATAACTTCTTTCATGCCGATACACATAGAAGCGATTTAAACTTTTAATCCTAACGATGATTTGAATTTAAAGGATTTAGTAGCAATAATAAGTTTCGAATGAAATTATTTATATCAATAAAGCTAATGTCATAACAAAGGGAAATAATAAATTAACATTTTGAGGTAAACGTGAAAGCGCTGGCACGTGGTAAAATTCCCCCTGCTGTAACCGCATTGAATTTGCATCGGGTTTTTGTGAGGGGTAACATTTTAATTTGCTTAATTTACTCTCATTATAGTAGATGTAAATGTACGAGGAAAGATGTTAAGATAGATAACATTTGTCTGTGTTTAAGAAAATGTCTAAACTCTAGGAGAGTTTAATTTAGAAAGATTTTACACGAAAAGATACAAAAACACGTTTAATTCAAAACTTTCATAAAGACATTACGACGCGTTAGCCGAGAATAAAGACAGGTAGGGTCAATTATTAAAATTTTATTTTGATGTTAGTTGGTCATAAGTTTTAGTTTTTTTTAATAAATATACGTTAGATATACAATAGATACTTACAAAATTTTGATCTTACAACTTACTTAATTATAATTACCTGAGATTTGTAAATGACATTAGTTAACTCAAATTGTCTAGCAATAGTTAATATTTGACTGTAAATCTTCCAACAAGTAAATAAATAAATAAAAATATTATATTAGTACCAATATTAAAAATATAAAAACATAGCCCACAACAAAAAAAAAATACTCACGCTTCATTAAAACGCAAACTCTAGTCATCGTTTGATAGACAGATGTCTTTAACAGCTTTACAAGACAAACTCCAAATAAACTACACTCTCATCTCGACTAAATTATGTTACATAAGCCCTTCAAATTTATTTGTTTGCTTATACTAAAGTTATCTCAAAAACAGACAACTTTCTTAATAATGTTTTGGTAATCCCTCCTAGATATCTCCCAAAATAGGCCAGGGGCTAGCAGCCATGGATTTAATACGGGATTAATGTTTTTTTTATTTGCCATGGTTGGATGAAGTGAGCAAGGTTTGTAAAAAATATTTTATAAAAAAATAATGTTAGTGTAAGGCTTTTATAAAAAGTACCTATAAATTAAACAAAATGTTTTTCTGTATACGTGTGTTAATATACGTACTTTTTAATTTGTTTCCTGTGAAACAATAAAGAGGAGGAACATCGAAGAGCTCGATGGCACAGTGGTTAATGCGCCCGGTCTGCGATTGCTGATGTTAAGCAACTTTTGCAAAGGCCGGTCATTGGATGGGTAACCAAAAATATATGGAAGGCACGTAAAGCCGTAGGTACCGGCTGCCCCAGCAGTGGGGACATATTGAGCTGGTGATGTGATGTGTGAAACGTGTGAAATAATAAAATGCAAACGTATCGTAAAATACATTATAGGTAAACCTTAAAGGCTTAAATAACCCCATATTTCTACTTATATAATATACCGGTTCCTTTATAAGAAAGCTACTTAGTTTTTAAATAATAATTAAGTGTCTATTGATAAAAGCAGAGAGCTGAAAGTAGATCAGACAGGAACTTTGTAAATAAATACTATCTATAGCAAATATTTTTCACAATCTGACGATAAATCGAATATTTATAAAAAAATCTAAGGATTTTCTTTATGTAAAACCATTTCCATTTCATAGATCAACATTAGACAGACTTACAAAAGACAATATTTGATCAAAGTTAACCGAATTGTCTACCAATAAAAAGGCAATTTTATTCATTTTGTCAGTTTTTGCTTTCACGTTATCGTCAGCAACGCGACTTTCAGCCTCTCGTCTACGGCTGATTGAAGGGAAAATTTGTTTTAAATTTACTTGAAGAAAGGCTCAGTCACCCTTCTTCGTCTTTTATGTCAGACACATAGGATTGTGGAAGTTTCCTCGAACAAAATTTAGCTATCAAAGTAAAGTGAAAAGTTTCCGAGAAAGATGTCGCAATTAATTTTCGATATAAAATTTTGCTCGTTAACGTTGGAAAATTACAGTCTTTATTGAAAATGCACAAAGTTTTTTCATTTACACTGTTTGCTCTCTTTTTTTGAGTTGGCCATTCTTAGTTACCAGCAGTACTGGGGCAAGACGGTGAAGCTATTAACTATATGACAGCCCTAGCGCCAGCAGCGGTATCAGCATCGGCAATGACTGCGGCGGCGGAAGCGGCAACAGCGGCCGCAGCGGCGGGCGGCAGCTTCGTGAGCGGCATCAGTGAGATGGTGATCTTAGTGCCCAGGCACGACCTTGCCGCTGTGAGCAGCGTCTAAGCGTTAGCGGCAAGTGGTATACGCCACGATGTGCCAGATGCAGCAGCAAGCGGCTTTTCCCGAGGAGCTAATCGCTGCGGTGCCGCGCGCCGCTCCCAGTTGCCGAAAAACGATAAGCCAAATGTCGTGACCAGGCCCAAAGTCCGTTCTCTAGGCGCCATCGCCTCCTATGCCACCACTGACATTGAGAAAACACAAAAAAATAGACAATGCGGTGTCATACAACCCGCAAACTGGTGATGGCCATAGTCGGCAAGCAGCTGCCGCTCCTATTAGCCGCTGTTGTCACTGCCGCTATTGCAGTTGCCGCAACTGTCGCTGCAGCTGGCGCTGTCATCCAGTTTATAGCCTGAAGATGAAGATGAAGCCTATACTATGTATATACTATGTATACTATGTATATACCTATACTGTACATAGCTAATTGAAATCAATTTGTAGCATCAGCTTCTCTTAATTACAAAAATATAAACAGTTTACCGAATTCGTAAAATATCCGCATGAAATCCCTTTTGTCTTTAAAAGAAATAATAATAAAAAGAATAATGTCTAAAAATCCGTGGATCACTTTTAATCCAATACCCTCTTCTTGTATCCGTAAAAGCGTTCTCTCGATTAGGCTCTCGAAATAATCAAACATTTCTAACGGCCGAGCCCCGGCTATTCCGTAGAAAGGTTGCAATAAAACTGCATGGCGACACGGACTGTTCACCATTTCGGAGCGGACATTAGCGAGCGATCATTCTTTTAGCGCCGCACTTACCGGCCGATTCAGGGCCGCAACCATAGACTTGAAACGGGCGATCCCGACAGTAACATTTATAACTTATTTATTTAATATATTTTACATAATATAAATTTTACGCAAAATATCATCAGCATCATCATCATCATCATCAGCCTATGTTAGCCCACTGCTAAACATACTTACGCCTCTTCACGCCACAGAGCAAGATCCGCGGCTACTCTCATCCAGCCCTGAACGCAATATCTATAGCATCTTTAAAATATTAATTTTAAATTAATTTTGTAAGGAACAAACTACATTCTGGAAACGATGTTTAAAAAACATGAGTAGGATTAAAACCTGCACGCTCTGTCATACTGGGTGACGCCTTAAAGCATTAAACCAACGTGAGGCGCACTACCAATTTGGCTATGGCTATCCCCGCTCGTGTATTTTTTTTTCAACATTTATTGTGTGTCATAGTTAGATTTTTGAGGACAGGGCGTAGATAAAATAAAGATGGCCGACAACACTGCTGACCCATTCAAGAGTGATAACATCCGTACAATTTATTAATATGCTTCAGATGATCGTACTTTTAATATTTCATTTAATACAGAAAAGTGTAAACATCCTT
The DNA here is from genome assembly GCA_947562085.1 of Eudonia lacustrata. NCBI lineage: Eukaryota > Metazoa > Arthropoda > Insecta > Lepidoptera > Crambidae > Eudonia > Eudonia lacustrata. The sequence goes on from OX387318.1 coordinate 6,286,689, forward strand.
CCGTATCCTACGCATATTGAACAATACGTTAAATTATTTACGTATTTGATATTTATCTATAACATCGTTTATCTAAACATTTCAAAAATTTAATTTAATTTAAATTTAATAATGTTATAAGTTATAACATAACATAGTAGTATCAGTTATAAAAACACAATCAACTTCACCATCGTTGACGTCGATAGTCTAACATGACTATGGAGACTGAACCGCACAAGCTCACTCTCTAATAACAGAAATAAAAATCCTCGAAGAAGAGAAGGTTTCATGAGGACATAAACATAAGGTTTCTTAACAATCATCATAGCAGTCATAGCAAATTTAGTTCAAAATTAATAATATGACAAGAGCCAAAATTGACTCTTCATTTAGTCTCAGTATTAGTCACGTAACCTAATCAGACTACCTACATAGTTTAGAATACAGTACTAACTCTGCTCTTTCTAAATTACCCACTTGAAATGCCGCTAAGCTTGGATTACCTAACATCACATCGCACTGAATATGTGAAATTAGTGCACTGTAAACGGGCAAAGCCGCAAACGTTTTAATTTGATTAATCGAACGCTAGCGATGAGTGGTTATTTAGCAATTCATTACTACGCTGCTAACCACAAAATTAGCATTCGAACAATCCATAAAAGCCTTTATACTGCCGAGCTCAGGCAGGCACTCCTAGAAAGACAATTTCACTTTTATTATAGTCATTATCTTCTTCATCTTCGCCAAAAGACGAAATCTGGACTAATGCTCCATCTCCAGGATCTCCATAACGACCGGTTCTTGGCTGCTCGCATCCAGCGGCTACCTGCGGCCTTCACCAGATCCCGACGATCCAGTTACTTAGAGACTACCACTAGTTAGAGGCCTGCCCACACTGCGTTTTCCGATACGCGGTCGTTCTCGAGAACTGTTCTGCCTCAGCGGCCATCAGTCCTGCGAGCGATGTGCCCTGCCCACTGCTACTTGAGCTATTTTAAAGAGTTATTTTAAAAGAGAATATTTTAAAAGAACTATTTTAAAGAGTTTGAATTGTGCCGGATTGTACCGGATTGTGCCTCAGTAGCCGCAGCCTCCATGCAGCAGTTAAGAGAGTGAAGCCTTTACAGTCGCCAACCTTCGTAGAGAAGCTGCAACCTAACCCCCTTACAAATAAACAAAGAATATGGTCCGAATAGTTATGCCGTGTTTTGTCTCTTTTAATCTAATTTGAAATGACGTTTACATGACAGAAACAAAACACGGAATAATTCGGACCTTATTCTTTGTAAAAACCTTACAAAGGTACCAAACCTTACCAAACCTTATTATTTGCAAGGCGGTATGAGGATAAAGAAGAAGTTTTTGACGGGAGAGAGACTTGCTTGCAGTATTGTTCATGTATTGTTGTTTGAAAACGTGCATGCGTATTGGCAAAAAAAAAACAAATAAAAAGAAAGAAGGAACAAAAATAAAAGGATGAAGAAAAGAATCGTGAAAACTTATGCAACCGCCTTTTATAACATTCATAAGTCTATGATTGACGAAAGGAAACGACCAAAGGAGGATCGCGGGGAAACTGTTAAGACGGAAGCATGGACCGAACTGGCATGTGACTGGTCGAAGGAGAATTCCGATAGTTTATTTATATAAGGAAAACTAATCATGAACGTAACGAGATCTCTGTGTTATTAAGCAACGTTTTAATTGGAAAATAATAATAATAATGAAGTATGAGTATTAATTAAATCAAGCTTGTCAAAATTATTATAAACAAAACCTTTTGATCGTCGAAATTAAATCATTGCAACAATTTATTAACATTGTCTATAACACCACTATTGCCAAATGCGAGTTGCTAAAATCAAACCTGAAACTCTTTTGCCCGAACTGTGAACTCAAGCCAGGAACTTCGAGTGCCTTCATTTACGTAATTTTTTGAAAAGGTAAATTATTAAGAAAAATAACATTTAAAATATGGGTTTAAATACAGACGCAAATTTTCTTAAGTAAAATGTTATCTATACATATAATAAGAACGTAGGGATAAAAAAATCTGTAATTGCAAGATATAAAAAAAAAATTACACAGATTGCCTTAAATTCACTTACGGAACACGATAGAATAGTTTAAAAAAAATTGTTTGTTTGTTTGTTTGTTTGTTTGTTTGAACCCGATAAACTCGAGAACTACTAAACGGATTTTGATCCGGTTTTTACCAAAATGCTAAGAAAAATCCGGAGAATAATATAGGCTACATAAATACTCGAAAAATACAGGGTGTCTCATTTAAATTCGTCAGTATGGGAAAGTCTGAAACTATAAGACATACAAAGATCTGTCTTCAGGAACCATGTCATCGATTTTAATAAGAAGAAAAACTGCATTCATACATTTTAAAAAACCTGTACTCAGCTCGGGAATCGAACCCGGTTGTTTTGAAAAAAATAAACTTATACTATTTCTATTTAGATATCGATTGTGTAGGTCTTTAGCAGTAAATGGCTCTTTGAAACATGATGTCTAAAATGAATAAAATGCATTGTTTTCACGTACTTTAATTTATTTTAGTAGGTGTTCGAAGTGACCACCGTTACATTCAACAAGTTCAGGCATGTAAAATTGTCTCTATGGTTGTTTGTACCTCTTTGCTGGTTTTGTAATTGTAAGATCGTTACCTAAACGTGTTGAATATTGTATTGAAAAAAACGGTGGTCACTTCGAACACCTTCTAAAATAAATAAAAGTATGTGAAAACAATGCATTTTATTCATTTTAGACATCATGTTTCAAAGAGTCATTTACTGCTTAAGACCTACACAATCGATATCTAAATAGAAATAGTGTAAGTTAATTTTTTTCAAAACAACCGGGTTCGATTCCCGAGCTGAGTACAGGTTTTTTTAAATGTATGAATGCAGTTTTTCTTCTTATTAAAATCGATGACATGGTTCCTAAGAACAGATCTTCGTATGTCTTATAGTTTCAGACTTTCCCATACTGACCGATTTAAATGAGACACCCTGATGTATAATGATTATTTGTAGTCTGTGGTTTTGATTCTATGTTAAAAATGTAAAGGAGATTGTCTGTGGTCTAGTTATTAAAAAGATGGCTTCTAGCTCATAAAATATCTAAGTGTTTCATTTCAAATATTTAATTAAGTATTCAATAATATTACATGGCGCAGTCGGGTTAGCACTAAATTTAAAGTGTGTTTAAAGTTAAATATGGAAAACGCGGTGAAGTTGCCTCCGAATATCGACATAAGAAATCAGTCGGCAGCCAGCGAGTGGACATTTTGGAAATGCCTTTTCGAGGATTACTTGATTGCAATAGGGCAAGATGGAGCGGCGGATAAAATAAAACAGTCGTTACTAAGAAATATGATGGGTCCAGAGTCTACAAAAGTAATTATGAGTTTAAAAATGTCCAAAGAAAATTCACAAGTTTATCAAAAAGTTATCAACGCCATTGACGCGTATGTGAACCCCAAGCTCAACGAAGTGTTTGAGAGATACAAATTTAACGAAAGGAAGCAGAAAAATGGGGAAAGTTTTGAAAATTTTTACACTGATTTACGTCAGTTAATTTCTACGTGTAACTTTATTTCATCAACGGAACCTTTAGAAGACCAGTTACTTAGAGACAGGTTAGTTCAGGGTTTAAGCGACAAGTCACTGCAAGAAAGTTTACTGCGTATGGAAGGTCTAACATTAGACAAAGTTGCAAATATATGCAGAGCAGGTGAAATAAGCAGAGCGCAAGTAAGAGAAATGAACCCTACAATAGAGATAGATGCAGTTAAATATAAAAAGAATTTTGATAAGTATAAAGAGGACAGGAGACAAAATTTTAATAAGTATAACAATAAATATAATAATAAAGAAAAGTATACAAAAGGTGAAAATTCTAAGTTTATGTGCCGGCGGTGCCAACAACTACATGGGCCGAGAGAGTGTCCTGCATATGGGAAGAAGTGCACAAAGTGTGGATTACTCAATCATTTTGCAGTCAGTTGTAAAGTCAAGAAAGTTGGTGAAGTTAATTGTTTGGAAGAATATTATAAAACAAGAAGTAATTCTGAAGAAAGTTTTTATTGTGGTTCAGTAAAAATGTCAAGTATAAATAAGTGTGATTGGACTGAAAATATTTTAATTGAGAACCAAAATTTTAAATGTAAATTAGATACAGGTGCTGATGTGAGTATTATGCCTAAAACGATTTTTAAAAAAAATTAACAAAAATATAAATTGTAAATTACATGACACTAATTTAAAGATCGAGTCTTTTGTTGGGGAAAAAGTTCAACCAATTGGAATGGTAAATTTAAAGTGTAAATATAAAGAAAATGAGTGTTATGAGAATTTTATTGTGGTCAATTGTAGTACCATGTTATTGGGATTACCTGCTTGTGTCTCATTAAATTTAGTTAAGCGTGTGCATTCAGTTGAATTTAATAATGTCAAAGAAAAGTTTATACAGCAACATATTAAAGTTTTCGAAGGTATAGGTAGAACGCCAGGGAGTGTGGACATTCCTACTAAGTTTATAGAGGAACAAATTTGTCACCCTTCACCTAGATTGCCATCTTGTTTATTAGAACCGTTAAAGTTTGAGCTAAAAAGGTTAGAAAGTAGAAAAGCTATTTTTAAAGTTGATAATATAAATGAAAATGCATGTGTGAATAGAATAGTTTTAGTTGAAAAGCCAAATGGAAGTGTTAGATTATGCCTTGATCCCTCAGATTTAAATAAAATAATTGTAAAAAAGCCTAAAGTTTTGCCTACACTTGAAGATTTAAGTTTTAAATTAAAAGGTAAAATATTTTTTTCTGTGTTAGATTTATCTGAAGGTTTTCATCATTTGGTGTTATCTGAGTCAGCTTCGTGGAAATGCTGTTTTGCTACTCCTTTTGGTGTTTATAGATATTGTGTTTTACCGTATGGTCTTATGAATGCTCCAGAATTATTCCAAGATATACTTGAAAGTCACTTTGGTGACATACCTAATGTAATAATAATAATATGGGCTGATGATATTTTGTGTATGGGAAGTACTGAGGAAGAACATGATTTAGCATTGTTAAGTGTAATAAAGAAGGCTGAAATGTTAGGAATTATATTTAATAAGAATAAGTTTCAATATAAGCAATCAGAAGTTCGTTATGTAGGTCAAGTATTTAATGAGCAAGGAATGTCTCTAGATAAAGATAGAGTTGAGTCTCTCTTAGGTTTAAAAGAGCCTAGCAACAAAGATGAACTGAGACAAATTTTAGGTTCATTTAATTATGTCCGTAGATATGTTCCGGATATGGCCAATTTAATGTCACCTCTTTTTAAATTATTAAAGAAGGATTCTGAATTTAATGGGTTACCTGCTCATAGGCTAGCATTTGCTGAGCTAAAGAGAAAAGTATGTACAGCTCCAGCTCTAGTTCCATTTGATTCAAAGAAAAAGATTATTTTACAATGTGATGCATCCAAGAGTGGTATAGGATGTTGTTTATTTCAGCAAGATGAGCAAAAAGTTTTTAAATTGGTTGCTTGTACGTCAAGAACAATGAATGACGCAGAACTGAATTACAGTCAAACTGAAAAAGAATTATTGTCTATTTGTTATGCTGTAAAAAAAATTCATAGATTTATATATGGATCTCATGTTGATGTGCAAACTGATCACAAACCTATTGTGTCCATAATGTTAAAACCTATTTGTAAAATTGGATCTCCTAGATTAAAACGTTTAAGACTAAAATTGTTAATTTATAATTTAAATGTGTATTATGTTCCGGGTAAATTGTTACATTTTGCAGATATGTTGTCTAGGAACAGTCTTACGTATACTGAAGTTGATAAGGGAATGTCGTGTATTGTTCATTCGGTTACTGCACACTTACCAATGTCACCTGAAAGAAAACTTAAATTTATAAATGAAACTAAGTTTGATTCTGTTTTAAGTTTATTATATAAATACTATAAGAATGGTTGGCCTGATGAAAGTTTAGTTTCCAAGGAGTGTAAAGATTACTGTAGAATTAAAGAGGATATATATTTTGAAGGTGGATTAGCATTTTTTCAAAACAAAATAATTGTACCAAAGTCCCTAAGGTCTTATTTGTTAAATTTAGTTCATGAAGGTCATCCGGGAATTTGTAAATGTATAGCTAAAGCTAGGCAATTATTTTATTGGCCTGGAATGTCAAAAGACATACAAAATTTTGTTCTTCAGTGCCGTACATGTGAAAAATTTAGACCAGCTAATTCCTATGATAAATTACTACCACATAAAATACCTAATCGTAGATATGCAAAGGTTGGTACAGATATTTTAGATTTTAATGGTAAATATTTTTGGTAATTATTGACTATTTTTCTTGTGAGGATAGAGTGGATTACAGAGATTATTTGTTAAATTATAATAATACTCCATTAACGGGGTTAGAAGTTTCCCTTCACAAATTCTGAATAGCAGACGGGTTAGAACCCTTATTCCTACTAAAAGTATTTTGTTAGAACCTAAAATAGAAAGAAACATTCATAATTTGTTAACCTTGAAACAGTCAGTGAAAAAAGATATTAATTGTAAAAATAAAATTAGAAAGAGGGAAATTAAGTTTAATGTTGGAGATGAGGTAGTTCACAAGACAGACAAGGAAAAAACTTGGAGGAAAGGGAGAATAGTAGGGATATGTAATGAGCCTAGATCTTATTTGATAGAGGGAAAAGAAGGTCAAAGCAAGTTTAGAAGGAATAGTAAGCATATTAAGAAGTCATTTACTGGGAATAGATATGTTACAAATTTTGACTATAATTTTTATGATAGTAGTAATTCTGTATCACAGCCAGTTAAGGCATCTATTGAAGATGATGCTTTCGTAAGAGAAGCTCCTATTGAGAATGTCGTAAGAACTAGAAGTGGAAGAATTATTAAACCTAGGAATATATTAAACTTGTAAGATTTTTATTATTGTCTAGGGGGGAAGATGATGTATAATGATTATTTGTAGTCTGTGGTTTTGATTCTATGTTAAAAATGTAAAGGAGATTGTCTGCGGTCTAGTTATTAAAAAGATGGCTTCTAGCTCATAAAATATCTAAGTGTTTCATTTCAAATATTTAATTAAGTATTCAAATATATTACACACCCTGCATAATAAGAACGTAGGGATAAAAAATCTGTAATTGCAAGATATAAAAAAAATACTTTAAAATCACTTACGGAACACGATAGAATAGTTTAAAAAGAAATTGTTTGTTTGTTTGTTTGTTTGTTTATTTGTTTGAACACGATAAACTCGAGAATTACTAAACGGATTTTGATCCGGTTTTACCGAAATGCTAAGAAATTTCCGGAGAATAACATAGGCTACATAAATACTCGAAAATTGTTAAATTTTGATTTGGTCTAAACCGGGATTTAATCCTTGGTTGCTTGGCAACTGTTGTTTATTATGTAACATAGGGGATTTTTTTTTAATGAGTTTTACGGCTCTCATTGCAGTCATTGATAGTTGTTGCCATGAGAATACCGATTTTGATGCGGTTATCACCAAATTGCTTAGAAAATTTCGGAGAGTAACATACAAATCGAAAAATGTTAAACAAATTTTAATATACGTATTTACGCGACCAACTGTTAGATACGTTCGTTGAGTTATTATTTTAGAAAAGTGTTGTTACTCTCTAAGGTTACCTACCCTTTATAAATCTGTGAGGCACCTAAGCGAACATTAGCACCGCAGTAGTAAAGCGACGGAAAATAAAAACAAGCTCGAAATCACGCACATCATTAAACTTGACTGTACATAGGTACACCTTTTGTTTCATTTTCCAAAATAACCAATAATAATATGGCTATTTAGTCGCGCCTGCGCGCGGCGCTTATTGCAGTTTTCTAATACACAGAAATGTTAAAAGTTAAAACATTACCTATATTTGGCGGTATAAACCTCTGTGTCGTTGCCCAAAATAATGTCTCTTTTTTTAGTTATGCATAGAAATGTTACCTACTCATTAAATTTGGCTGTATAAAACTTTGTATCATTGCCCAAAATCATGTCTCTATTTTTTAAAATATTGCACATAGAAGATATCTTGAATTACATAGCTTGGCTGTATAAACCTTTGGGTCGTTGCCCAAAATACTTAATGTTATTTTTTTAAATCTATTTGGTGAAAAAACGCGAGAACAGGAAAATTAAAAAAAAATTGGCGCTCAAATTTTGAAACGAACAGAAGGAAATTTTGATGTTTTGCAATGCAATAAGTACCTATTTTTATTTTGTTAATAATTTTCAAACTACATTAATTATTCATTGTGTAAAAGTTTTTTAAAGCATTTTATGCAGGTACGTTAAATATTTCAGTACTTATTCAGATCTTATTAATTTTCAAATAAGATTTATTCATGTGTAATAGTTTTATGAAACATTTGATGCAGGCAAGTTAAACACTTATTTCAGTACTTATTTTACATGTAAGCGGTTTCTTACTTTGGTTTCTTAACATGTTTATAGGATAAATCTGTGTTCAATGATACAATATAAGCAAGTAAGTATCATAACAATGTTAATATCATAAAACCTATAAATAATGAATTTTGTACATACTTCCAGATTACAGAAAAATGGTTTTTCCATTCTTCTATCGCATAAGACGATGGCTACCTCTGGTATTAGAGTTGCAAAAATGTTTAAGTTTGCAGGGTACAACTGTATTAGAGGCACGGACTTCAGATTTTTTTTTATTAGAGGTAACTTCTTTCTGTGTCCTGTGATCTACCTCTAAAAAGCTACCTACCTAACAAGATGCCACGAAGAAGTTCAAATTTATCGCAAGTATGTAACATAAAATACTATACTGTATTACATATTAGACAATAATATAATTCATTACAGTTCTCAATTTATTGATATTTTGTATCTACGAATAAGAACATAGTTGGTAAATAGTTTATTGTGCCTTCTGGCCGACAACCAATAATCCTGGACCGCTACCTGCTACTCGATATCCAGCTCCGGTGGACAAGGCAAAAAATATTTTGAAGTCCGTGGTTGGACAGTATAACAGTAGACACATCTTAGCTAAGATTCACCAGTGCCTAGGACGACTCCGGACGAGTACCTGAGCTGTAAAATACCAATTTTATTACATATAATTGAGCGGCAGTAAACCCATTTCAGGTTTGTATGACGTAGTAAATACGCGCAACCCACCGAGAAACGGTGTTGTATACTGAATGTATGTGGAGGGATAATTGAAACGGGAAACTGAGTGAGAATCTGTATGAACGGGACGATTCTGTGCTTCAAACTAAATATATGTATGTACATGGCAGAGATGATAGTCGAAAGAATAAGAGATAATGTATGAAAATAATGATGAACGTAAAGGAGGCACAGGAAGTATGCCAGAACCACACTAAATGGAGATCGATTGTCTTTGTCTATCTCAGCATTCCAAGCTAAAAGGATATTAAGAGTGAGTAGATGTACGTACTTATGTCGGTAAATATAATGTCAATTTTCTAAATTTCCGATGCATATAATTTTATTATACCCTAATAAGCTTAAATAGATACTTACATAAAAATTAAACTGTACAGACTACAGCCTTTAGCTCACGCGGACGAAGTCGCGGGCAACAGCTATTTAGAATAAGTGTCAGTATCATCTATATATATAAAAATCAATTGCTGTTCGTTTGAGTGGCTAAAACTCGAGAATGGCTGGACCGATTTGGCTAATTTTGATTTTGAAATATTTATGGAAGTTCAGGGAAGGTTTAAACGGTGAGAAACATTAATAATAAGTAACGGAAATTAGTGAAAAAAAATTTTTATTTCCAATAAAAAATGTTTCTTTTGTTGTCATGGAAACTGTCAAAGCGGTACGAAGTCCGCCGGGTCAGCTAGTAGAAAAATAAAACGAAATGCGAATTCGAATCACACTATTTAGATCTTAAAACACTTTCCAGAATAACAGTATCGTATTAAAAACCTTACCAATCTTAGACTTGTAGGGCAAACTTATAAATAGTTATATTTATAAGTTTATATTATATTATGCACTTCCTAATGGAAGTATATATAGTAGATATGTAAACATATTTATTCCATCCCTCAATACACTTGTGCTTATATTTAGCTTTAACATAAAATTTTACAAATAATTTCATAAGAAACTTAAGTAACAAGTAACAGTAATAGTAGATCATTATATTATATCATTAACGTTATACTTAAACTTGCAATTAATTAGTAAAATATTCTATTAAACGAATTCAAGAGACGAAACGAGTTTGATTGGTTTGAGGATTTGATAGTAGATATTACCATCCATACCATTATTTAATTCTATCGTCTGGTTTCTGATGTTATTGATAATCAAAATAATAACAAATTAAAATGATGACATTCCAACTAATTATGAATAATGCTTGTTAATTAATTATCGACAATACTAAACCAATTTTGGTTAAAGTTCTCGGAATAATATTCAGTGATATAAATAATTTTATGAAAAACAGATATTGAATTATACAAGCTCCTACTTTCTACCCAATTTTGGGTTCGTTGATGAGCTTGTCTTGGTGACAAAAGGGATTGTCATGCCCTTGTAAAAGATTAAGGCTCAGAAGTTAGTATTTTATTCATAAGCTAGAGCTTCAGAAATTATTAATTTAACCAATTTTCCGAGGAGCGGACAAATTTATATTCTTGAAAACTTGTTTTGCCAGTAAACCGTCTTTGCTTACATAATGTAATAGTTAAGAACACAAACTCTTTAAAGTAAAGACCGCTATCGACCTTTGTAGAAAGGAGTACTTATTAGAAAATAATAGAATTGTAGTCGTATATTGGTTTTGTAATGCTCGTGTACCGAGATAAAAAGCGTGCCTAAATATCTTTTACATATTTTATGTAGTGGGTTTAATAATAACGTTGAGTCATGGATGTTACTTAAAAAAAAAGACGATACAAAAGAAGCTTAAGTTAACAGCTTAAGATTTAGTGAAATGTATCCTACTACTCTGTGTTTATGGTAATAAATGGTTTTATTTAATAGTTTATTAATGTTACTAACAACAAAGGGTACCAACATACAATCCTAACTTTATTATTTTAAAAATATTAATTAATTAATTATTTTATCTACCTGGCTCCTTTGTAGGTACAAAAATTTTAATATGGTTTATACAAGTAATATGCTTAAAAATTATATAATCTATTTAATAATAAAGCTAAAGAGGGTCGAAAGTCTGTACATGGAAAATATTTGAAAAAAAGTTGGCTGGGGATACTTAGAATCTATAATAGAACACGTTCCAACAGTTTTCTGAATTGTTGTCTGTTTGTCTGTTTATCTGCTTATCTGTTTGTTTGTTTATTTGACCGCGCATCATGTGAAAGTGGCAGAACGGATTTGGGTGAAACTTTGCACATAGACAGACCATGACCCGGACCAGGATATAGGATAATTTTTATCCCGGTAACAGGTTCCTGTGGGATAGCGTAGTCTTCGCGATCGAAGTCGCGGGCGACAACTAGTTAAAAATAAAATAATAAACTGGCTGCAAACTTTTGACCATGGAACTGCATGGTCAAAAGAGATCCTCACCAACTGCTGAGGATCTCTTGTGCTCTAACATGTGTTAGAGTTTAGTAATCTTCGGCGGTTTTCATGGTGTGTGTGTTGGCATACGCGAGTGCATACATACATACTCGTAGTACTTTATCTTTCATGTTGATATGTATTTGTGTATTTATATCAACATCAATCAACCTGCACTTACACATCTATCGCACATTATGGGCCTCTGCCTTCCGCTCGCCAAAGTATTTTCGATGATGAGGTGGAAAACTAACAGCCGAACCACGTTACCCGCGTGTGTAGGTGTGTGTGTATGGTACTCCTCGTGATAGGATTGTACACGAAGTCCGATAAAGTCGGCAAAACCAAAAATAATCCCCTAAACTGCTCTATCGGTTCCAGACTAAGTGCTTAGCTTAAGATATTGCAACGATCGCCCGACCCTTTGAGACTTCCTACTAGCGGAAATTTAATTTAATCGCATTTTCTTCTTTGCTAAACGAGCTCTAAAGCATATGAGGAGGAGTTTTCAAAAGGATTTTCTTTCTGAAAATGTTGCCCGAGGATCCAGAGGCAAAGCACAACGTTCTTTTGTCAACGAGATGGCTTTAAAATGTCCATATTTTGTTGCCGCACAAGACGTGGGTACCATTGCGAGATAGTTTTATATTTTACGTAATGGTGAGGAGCTGGAATAAAGACAAGTTTTCTTATTGTTTAAGATGATGGGTACTTCTGACTTACTCGCAGAATATATGCATTCGTTTGAAATAGCTTTGAATGCCAGTGATGGTTTGTTTTAGTCGTATATTTTTAGGTTAGTAAATTATTTCATGTTATTTTACTATTTGTTATAAACACAGACAAACAGACCATCGCTATGTCAGAAGGTACAAAGGTTCCTAAGAACACCCGTATCCCATGATGGACCCCTATAGCAGCGCCACCTACGGGGTCCAATTGTAAACCTAGACTATTCTCGAATCCACTTAAACACACACAATTTTTTATATCTAAATCAGTCCAGCCGTTTAGAAGGAGTTCAATAATACCTACACACGCACAGAAGATTTATAGGTATATAATTAAAGATTTTGTCTTTATTACAAACAATACCGCTTCTGTATCTTCTATGGTTTACTGGTCAAAATAGAGCGTTCTGTTCGATTCCCAACGAGAGTATATTGTGATAAGTGGTAAGGGTTGTTGTAAGTCCGCCTGGCTAGCCACCATCTTCTTATCTAAGTTTGTCGCTACAACAATAAAGTTTATTATCATTAAAAAAAACATAAATGTTTCAAAAATTTCCACGAGCAGGATTTGAACCTGCACCTTTCTGATATACCGGGTCAGGTGCTCTCCCAATTGAGGAAGAAAGAACAGAAGGGTGCAGGTTCAAATCCTCCTCGTGGTAATTTTCTCAATATTTGTGTTTTTGTAATTTGTTCGCAACAAAATTTGCGTTAAAAATTATATAAAACAAAACATTTTATTATCATTGTTGTGTTGCAACAGTTGGAGATAAGATAGTTAATATTTTAGTAAAAGTTTTCGGGTGAAGTACGCTTCCATCTTGGATCTTATCGTGACATACTTCAGCTGAGATGAAAGCGAAGCGCTCAGCATTAGTAAAAAACATAAACAACAAAACTAATAAGAAATAAACATACTATCACAGTTCTAAAGTTTATCTACGAAAGAGGCCTTTGCCCAAAAAGGTCATAACGCTATAATAATAAAACAGCTGCAATTCCTAATGGAAAGCCTGTAGTTCTATCTATTGTTATTGGCTGTAATTGCACATTCCTTTGCATAACCCATCACGCTGATCCAATGCGGGTCAGATCGCTATCTTCAGACAACTTACAGTTAGGACGTGATTTCGTTTTCAACGTGGACGAAGGAGTCCGACATTAAAATAACAATAATAATAAATAGGTACTTTTATTGCACAAAAGAAAACAGATAACAGAAGAACTTGACAAAACACAGAGGTAAAAATAGTCGTAAGCAATTCTCATTAACAACTATAATAAAATTGTACTGTGATTTGTAGGTACTGTAATGGTGATAAAATTGTTTCTAAATAAATAAATAAATAAAAAAAGTAACAATAACATCGCCTCAGTGGCCGAGTGGCATAGCACTCGGCCCGATACCCGAAGGTCCCGGGCTCAATTCCCAGGCCGGTCAAGGTCTTTTGGTTATTTCGACGTATAGCCTGGATTTGTGATCACCAACCCGCAAGGCAAGCGTGACGATTAAGCCAATACACCTCATTTGCAGCGATGACTTGATTTCAATGATGAAGGACTTTGCCCAGCAGTGGGACAGTTATAGGCTATTTACTTACTAATAACAATAATCTTCATATTTCGTTTGCTATTGTTCTTTTCGAAATTAGCTTATTGGTATATAAAAATTTGGAACTTTGAATTTTGTAAGAAATATCGATTAAAGGCTCTTTACGCGCTCCCGACGCACGGATCAGCTCGATATAATAAATTTTTGGTCACCCATCCGGTGACCCACCATTACGAAAGTTGCTTAGCTTACAAGATACAAACTACAAAAAATACGCAACACAAACGAATACACCATTAAGATACCTAACACGGTATCATCATCAGCGCATTTTTTTTTTGTCCTCACTACTTCCCTATGATAGGGCGGACAGACCACAAACCCCAACGCGGGCCCAGTGCGGATTGATGGTTGTGACTATTAATGCAGCCGGGCCAACGGATGCTTCCGAAGCACGGAGGAGCTCAAGATGATAAATTTTTGGTTACCCATCCGGTGACCCACCATTACAAAAGTAGTTCAACTTACAAGATCGCAACACAAACACGCAAACCGCTGCACCATTAAGCTACCTCATAACCCAGTAAAAACACGGTATACACTTCCCTAATACGCAAAGCATTGTTGAACAAACCTCCGCCCTGATTTCAGCTGTATTTCTTGCGACAATATATCATCCCAGCATCGATATTTAGCGGGAAATGCTGAGAGAACGAGTCAATAAATCATTAACTAGTATTACGTTTGCTTATGCAAGATATATCACGTGAAAACTAGGTGCCGACAGCGTTAATTATCAGGGGAAATATTCCGACGATATTTCCATATTCAAGCTTTATTCTTTGCCAGTATAATTAGGTGCCACAAATGTAAAACATAATTAGAAGGAGGTTGGTTTTTTATAGGTAGCGTACGTGGCTGAAATCGTAAGCGTTACCTGCATGTTTTAAGATACCACACACAATTATTAGGTTACCTATGAAACTGGCGTTTTGTATGAAGATTTTTTATAAAATTTAATTTTTCATACTAACGTTTTTTAAATTTTCTTAGCATCTATTTATTTTAACACTATAAAAATTGTAGAGTAGTGTGTTTGTTTCACTAGCTAAATATAGTAGATATTAAGAAGACAAACAATCAAGTCCTTTCAAAGCTAAAATGAAACAAAAGGACAATTCCGCGAACAAAAAAGTTAGTAAATTTTTTTTTAAAGTTGGGCGATAAAGACACAAAATTAATAATCATTGTTATTACTGAAGCCTAAGTAACATAGTCCTAATTAAAGGATACACCTTTAATAATATATACAACCGGTATTGACTTTTAGAAGTAATACACCTATTAATAAGTGTAAAAAAAAGCGTCAATTTCATAGGTAAGGACCTATTATATTCCTATTTCAATCAACAAATAGTTACTTATTGTTGGCAATTTATTTAATTTCATAATTGTTATACTATTATTCATATTTTACAAAATATTTAATTGTTTAACTACCTTTATTTTGCATCAGTATGTCAAGTCATCACGGCCAACTTTTTGTAAGACCGATAATCGTACCGATTTTTTCGCCGAGGTTTTAGTTTTTCATCGTCTAAAAAATCGGCCACAATCGATTATGGGACGTGGGCGATATTTTATGTGATGGACGAACGTGCCAACGTTAAAAAAAACTTGAAAAGACGAACAACGTGACAACGACAATAACATATACGTGACTCCATCAATACCTGCTTGCGGTCAAGGTTTGTGTACTTTACATAGCTAATGCGTGGAAATTACCTTACAGAAACTTTGTACCTACGTCTTTAAGAAATTGTTTATTGTGTTTTTTCTTACTTAAATGATAAAGTATATTTTGCAATCATCATCATCATCATCATCATCATCATCATCATCATCATCTCAGCCAAAAGACGTCCACAAAGGCCTCCCTCCCCCAAGGATCTCCACAACGACGGGTTCTGGGTTGCTCACATCCAGCGGCTGCCCGCGACCTTCACCAGATCGTTGGTCCACCTTGTTGGAGGCCTCGTGTGGTGCTGGGGATAAAGAATAGCACCATCTCTTCTCTTCCCGTAGGTGTCTTAGAAGCCGACTGACGGACCATACCAGAAGATGGGCAGCAGCGTCTCTTTCACCCTTCTGCGATCGCCAACCCGCCTGCCAAGCGTGGCGATTATGGTAAATTCCCCTCACATTCTGCAAGCCAACATTTCAAGTTCAATAATAAATAAAATCCTTAATAAGTAACCTTCTTAGTTGCCATTTTTTAGAATAAAAAGTTCGTTACATTTTTAATAACCGGACAGTTATAATATTTTCTTCGTTTTCATTGTAACTTATTCGTTCTGTTAAACACGACAGATAACGTTTTTTATAATAACTTGCCGTCTGCTGCTCGTATGTACTCGTATTTGACCAGTACAGCAATTTCGATTTATTTCGACGAAGGTTGTCAAAATAATGATCCAATTTCTAAACATAGTGTTGGGATATACTAAATAAAAATGAAAAAAATTAATGAACAAATTGACGTCGATTGACATTAGTGATTACTTTGTACCTATGATGTTGGCTTGTACTCATAGAAACGATCAAAAAAATGAAAGAGGATTCACTTTAAGAAAAAAAAGTCTTGTAATGAAAAAAAAAAAAAGTAATGCTCAAATCACAAACTATAAATGCGTGTACCACAACTAAGTACAGAAGGCGTAGATGGTTTTGTTATATTTTGCCTATTTTTCTTAGGAAAAGTAGTTCTGTATCGCCACCTGAAAGAAACTTAGAAGGAACGTAATTTATAAAATAAAGACTTTAATATAATAATTATTGTAAACAAAGAAAACCTTAAAACGAACATATATCATAATAATGTATGTACCTATGTAAATAAGGATTTAACTATGTTGTATATACAAAGAAACTAGCAAAGTGACTTATTTTAATAAACCTTGGTCCGCTTTTCAATTTGAATGCTCAATTCTTTATGCCGCCATAGATCTTTAGCAAAACCATCCTTCAATTAATTGAAACGAAGACAATGATAACTGTAGTAATTAAAACTCTTGACTATGGTTTGCATTTGTTAAAAAAAAACTTGAGCAGAACGGAAATATCCTTTGTGATCCTTCACCTTTCACCTTTGTTCTTTTATAAAATGATTAATGAACTCAATGGCATAGTGGCTTACTTAATTCTAATTATGATTTTGTAAATTGAAGTAATTACCAGCGGATGGGAATGGGACCATCTTCCGTGCTTCGGAAGGCACGGAATGCCATCGGTCCCGACTGCATCAGACGTCGTAAACAACCACCAGTCCGCAATGGGCTCGTTTGGGGGTGTATGACCCGTTCTCGCTATGGTATTTCCATCCATAGCAAAGGAAAGGCCCAACAGGAGGGACATATAATTAATTCATGGAATCAGGCGTTACTTTGTGGAAATCCACGATATTTGGCTTATATTATAATATTAGGTCCTTACCTATGAAATTGACGTTTTGTATGAAGATTTTTTATAAAATTTTATTTTTCATACTTCCGTTTTTTTTTAAATTTTCTTAGCATCTGTTCATGTTAACACTATAACAATTGTAGAGTAGTGTGTTTGTTTCATTAGCTAAATATAGCAGATATTAAAAAGAAAAAAACAAGCCCCTTCGAAGCTACAATGAAACAAAAAGACAATGCTGCGAACATAAAAAGTAGTCAATTAAAAAAAAATATTGGGCGATATAGACACAAAATTAATAATCATTGTTATTACTGAAGCCTAAGTAACATACATACATACATACATACATATAATCACGCCTCTTTCCCGTAGGGGTAGGCAGAGACCACTTTTTTTTCATTTTTTTAAGTAACATAGTCCTAATTAAAGGTGTATAATAATATTAACAACCGGTATTAACTTTTACAACTTTTAGACCATTTAATAAGTGAGAAAAGACGTCAATTGCATAGGTAAGTACCTAATAACTAGCGGCCGCCGTCCCCGGCTTCGTGCGGGTTGACATTTTTTTATTTTTTATTTATTCGTTACAAACATACAAAATTACAAAGCTTTCCTCTTTATAATATTAGTATGATACTAAAGGGATTGCAGTGCTCGATGGCATAGTGGCTTTTTATTCTAGCTGTGATCTTGCAAAGTGAAGTGATTTTTAGCGGATGGGTGATCAAATCTTCGAGCTCGTCTTTTATCGGCAAAGAAGGAGCTCGGTAGGCATGTTAAGCCGTTGGTGCTTATTAATGGCAGTCGCTAAAATCCACCAACCCCCACTGTCTCCCCATATCCTATTCTTCATGTGGAAGGGATTGAGCCTAGCAATGGGATGCATATGATGATAATGAAAGTGACTGACATCCACAAAGACCTTATTGTCAAATTTTGCTACCAAATCATCTCTTTAATGTTCTGGCAAGTCTATACAGATTGTTACTCTCTTTGGCAACAGAAATTGTATTCTGTGTTGCTCTTGAAGCGGCCATGTTGCTTTGAACGTCAGCACGAATCTACACTTGTTTTCTAATCAAACACAGTTGGAAAATTATCGTGGCCTACATTGTCAATCGACGCTCTGTTTGTTGCAACCTCAATCGTTTCATTTGAATCGTAGGATAAGAAGTAATAGTGGTTTTATGTCATTGAAGTACATTTGCGCCATTTTTTTTTTATATTTATATGAACGGGTAAGCACAGTGCCTTGATCTCACCTAATGTTAAGTGATGATAAGGCCAATGATGGAGGAGTACTTCACCCGGGATCCTCAACTAGTGAGGCATTGGCTATCTTATTTCTAGCTGCCGGAACACAACAATGCTACAAACATTGATGTTATGGCGACTTATGAAGTCAGGGAATGTTTGAACATCGCATTTTAGATGATTAGTTATTTGATGATCACAAAACGGGACAGTGCTAACCCATAAAATAAGAAGACTGAAGCAGGTATGCTTCATAGAAATGTGTTCGAGCCACTGACACATATAGGGTCTAACAATATCAATAAGCGAACGTTTAAGGGGAGCATCTATACATCACACTGAGTATGGTCACCAAATTTGGTCTAAAACTGCAGCCTCGTTACCGAGATTATCAACAATACATCATCATAATTCACCAAAAAATACACCCTTTCCAAACCCTTACAGCTGCACTACACGCACTCAAAGATAGCCGCGAACATGCCAATTGTGTGAGTGTATCTGTACACTATCTTTTTATTGAGGCTTGCGTGCGTGTTAGTAAAGATACAGCATGTTCCATGATGTGCATTGTTTTAATTGATTTAGTTTGTTAGAAAACATATCTTTGTAAAATCAATAAAACTGGAGCCCATTTTTTGTCATTGTATTCAGAATGATGTATAGATACCGCCCTTAAACTTTCGCTTATTGATTTTGTTAGACCATGTATACAAACTCTCACGGACACGGAATGTCGCAACAGCTGCGCTTTACAGCTCCGGTGACCTATCTGGATATTAGGTAGTGGACTATACGTGTCCACGGGGCAACTAGCTTGAGACACAAGTCTTAAAAGTACCGGATGAAGGATGCGGAACCAGCGTGTTCTGATCTGGCGTTATGACCTGACGTAGATGGTCCCTTGTGCTTGCATAAAGATGTCTGACACCTAACTTTATAACCCTGAGGTTGGTGGGGGGTGTCAGTATAAACCTTTAAGTAGTGTATAGCGGGGTGTTCCGAGCTGTTCCGAGATCCGTGTCCGTGTGAGGGTCTACGTGTGCGTCGCTTGAGCGCGGTATGTATATAGGCTATGGGTAATCTTATACTTGCCCTTACACATTTTAAAACATCCCTTGACTCGTTCAGAGTACTAGATTCTTTTACAGTTAAGGCTACCAGCCTTGGAATAACCTCCCGCCTGATATTCGTCACTCCAAGCCACTTGCTATATTTAAGATTAAACTTCATTATTTTCTTTTAGCTAGGTCTTAGTCTGCAACAACTGTATCGTATGTAGGTATATGTAGTTTATTATAATATTAGTAGGTATTATATATATATATCCTAAATTACCTATCTTAATAAGTATAATATTTTTTTTTCTATATTTCCTAGTTGCCGGTACACTACCTCTCATTGTCTTCTAATCTGTCCTATGCCACAAAGGTTGTCTGGAAGAGATCGCTTTAAGGCGACGCATTGGAAATTTACGTGGCGGGGATCTTGATTTTTCCCAAAATTTACAAAACATATGAAAGTGATATTTGATGACATGATTTTTCATTTTATTGATTTCATTTTGCTAGTTGCAGAAACACGATTTGTCAACTTTTATAACAGAGAAAAAAATATCAAAGTAACCTTTTTAAAACATAGATTTGCATTTTACAGGCTAACCAGACCGATTTAAGCATCTAAATTTTTAAGTAGATTAGTCTTAAGACACACTTCAATATTGTAGTTCATTTTTTTTAAATCATTTGTAGTTTTAATTTGAAGGAAAAAAAAACAGTTTTTCTTATGGTACGGGGCACAAACGCTCCGTATGAGATTTATTGTTTAGCGATGCGTCGCCTTAAGCGATAAGACCGCCTTTGCCCACTATTGTTTTAAAATTTCCTATTATTTGTTTTGTGTATAATTGTATAAGCAATAAAGTGTTTATCTATCTATCTATCTTTACATTTCCATAAGGTGATTTAAAATCACATGAGGGTAAGTAACAATAAGATTTTAACACTTGTAAAAAGTTAGTAACTTCAATTATGTTGAATGGTTTACTGTAAAAAATGAAAATGAAAATATTTTTTTACAAAAAAACTGACTTCAAAAAACAGGAAACTTAAAAAAGTGAAAACAGCTCTAAAAAGCAAGAAATAATATTAAAATCATATTATTAATTACCTAGATACGCATGTCAGTTTAAAAAAATGTCTATTAAAGTCGGGTGGTTAGTGGTCGGCTGGGGGACAATTTTGTTTCATTGAAACTTTTATAGTTGTTCCATTATCTCCACTTTTTTATTGTAAAAGCCCCACCCGACTTTAGTCGACATTGTTATTATATTCAAATTCAAAAAGATCTATAAGAAGTCTATTTCAGGTTGAGTTTTATGACACAAGTTGATATCGCGTCATTCACAATAAAACTGATTTATTGAATACAAAGCAGTTTGATTTATTCAATCCCTTTCATAGTTGCATGTAGTTAGTATTTCAGAAATTACGAGGCGTATCCTCTTTTCTCTCCTTACCGGGGACGATGGCACTTGATTTGTATCATCTGGCCCGGTAAATATATCACCGGGCCAGATGGGATACACTCATCGTTGAGGAATTCCCTCGACTGTCTATGGTCTCCATCATCAGACCTGTAATGACACTTATAACCCATAACGGTGCAAAGTTCTTATCAATAGAAATAAATTAAGACCAAACACAAGGTAGCTACTGTAAAACGTTGAGGAGTTTTCTTACTGCCATTTGTCATCATCATCAGACCCCTAATGACAGTCACAACCCATCTAGGTGTTATGTTCTCATCAATACAAATTAATCAAGCCCAAACACCATGTAATTGCTATAAATCGTTGAGGAGTTCCCTCGACTGTCTTTCGGCTCCATCATCAGATTGACTCCAGACCTTCATTAAATAGTAGTGCTTTAAAATACTTAATGAAAAAAATTAACAAACGCACTAGTCGCTACTACGATTTTCGAAGGTTGCCCTCGATTTCTCTGGGATGCCATCATCAGATCCTGGTTTCATTATCATGGTACTACCCTTGGGATATCTTCTTTCCAACCAAAAATAATCATTAAAATCGGTTCATAAACGACGAAGTTATCTGCGAACACACATAAAAAAATATATACGAGTCGAATTGAGAAACCTCCTCCTTTTTTGAAGTCTGTTAAAAACATAACAATACAATCAATTAAACTAGCAGAGACCACCCGGGACCCCAGAGCTAGCAGCTACTTGGGACAGCGAATAAGCTGATAATACTGGGTAATCTGACTGATGGAGATGATCTGGGGCAATTTTTGTATTTATGAATTGCTTGATAGTTTCTAAGAGTTTGGGTTTAAGTAGTTTAATTTATTACTTATTACTTACTTAGTACACTGGCTCAGCGACCCGAAGTGGGTCTTGGCCTCCGACGTAGTTTAAAATACTCTGTAAATATTCTGTAAATAAAATTATTTCCTACTTCACAGAAATGTGTTTTGTGGTACTTCACACTATTCAGAATGAAAGTAACAACGACACGGGTAGTTTATAACTGGCAACTGCGCTGGTTTGTGAGCAATATTTCACTGCGTAATGGAAACAGTCATAAATTAATTACATATGGCGCACCATATTTTATGGGCGTCAACGATTAATTCGTTGAGCAAGCAATAATTTTTCCTTTTAACAACACAAAAGAATGCATTAACTATTTACTCAATTTGTCATTGGATAGCTCATTAAAGATTTAAAATATTTAGGCCATAACTTAAACGCGCTTGGTCTGTGATAGTTGAAGTTCAGCAACTTTCGCAAAGGTCGGTCATTGGATGGGTGATCAAAAATGTATCGTCTCGAGCTCCTCCGTGCTTTGAGAGGTACGTAAAGCCGTTGGTCTCGGCTGCATTAGCAGTCGTTAACAACCGCTAACCGCATCGGGCCCGCACCGTGTAGTGGTTTATGGCCCGTTCTCCCAGTGATATGTAATGATTAATGATAAAATTTTGTTTAAAATTTTACAAAGTTAAGTATATAATTGAAAGGGCTATGCTCGGAGTTTCTTTAAAGGATCGACTTCGGAATGAGGTGATCCGACAGAGAACGAAAGTAATCGACATAGCCCATCGGATCAGCAAGCTGAAGTGGCAGTGGGCCGGTCATATTAGCCGCAGAACCGACAACCATTGTGGTAAGCGAGTTCTCGAGTGGAGACGCCCTCAGACTAGGTGGAGCGACGATCTTCACAAGGTGGCTGGCAAGAGCTGGATGAGAGTAGCCGCGGATCGTGTTCGGTGGCGTGCACTTGGAGAGGCCTATGTCCAGCAGTGGACTAGTATAGGCTGATGATGATGATGATGATGATGGTGTGATGGTAAGTAATGATAGCGCTGAAGGTTAAAGCGCACTCCACTGATAATACCTCTACTTCTAACGAAATAGTTATCTCATCTCTCAAGTGTCAGAACACAACAAGTTGTTATGGGGATAGACTTACATAGATGGTGATAGCTAGGAAGGCGGGGTTAAAACAAGACCTACCATTAACAAAATCTGCTACAATTCTTCTATTATTAGTACTTAACTCCTCATTGTGTTTCGAAATTGCACCTGAAACCTCTATCCATGAGACTCGACTTCGCTGCGTGGGCGAACACAAACCTTGTTTGACCTCCCGATCCGATCGGAACCCCTCAGAGAATCTATTAGGGAATGGGGGAATTTTGATCACACGGCTTGAGGCATCCTATAAGTTTCTAGCCACCCCCAAAATTTCTCGGTGACGCTAAAAAGGCTATCATCGATCGTGATCAAATAGCATATAAAACTCGTACTAGGCGCCCTAAACGTCGTTGATCAGCTAGTGGCCCCCCGATACTAGGCTTACCAATCGGATCAGTGGCGGAGAAGGAATGGTATTGGGTTTTATTGTGGGTATACCTCCCCTTATGGCCCGTTCTCACTGTCCATCCATAGGGAAGGCTCGTGCCCGTGCGTGCAGTAGTGGGGACATAAAATGAGCTGATGATGATGATACCTCCCTTCCCCTCGACGAAGAGGAGGAGAGTCCTAGACCTCTTTGTGCAGTAAAAATAAATTTTCTTTGGTTCGAATTGACCACTTCAAAAAAGGTTGGCCATTCATACCTTGGTCCGAACAGCTCATGGTATGAACATTGAACAGCCTAACGACCCTAACCCGGGGGGTCGCCCCTAGAACCGGTGTATGCGCACAGCAGTTTGCCTAGTATAGAAAAAAGGCTTACCCAATCGCGCGAAATACAATTGCATAGTATACCAGAGCTTTATCTCGCAAAACCGAAAGGCGAGAGGCAAACAGATGTGAACAAAGATGAAAAAAGTTTGCACAAATCGGGAATGGGGCATGATTACAGTACACAGAATGGAGTTGCGGCGTTATTATGAACTCCCCCCTTTGTACTGATTCCGAATGTTTCCCTTTCAAAGTTTCCACAAGTTTATAGCTGGCCCCCGAATCGTTATACTTACGCAGAAAAGTCCAATTTGCTTCGGATCTTGTAATATTTTATTGTTCTCTCTTTTGTTTTTCTTTATCTTGAGCATTTGGTCAGGTTGGAAATATACCGATTGTCTATAGCGTCAAAGCTAGATTTATTTTTAAGAGGTTTCTGTTAACTGACTTTGAATTAAGTTAATGTTATAATGAACTAAAGCTTTTTAAGTTATGTTTACATGTATTTGTATGAAGGTAGCCAATTAATTATTCTTTGTACATAGACTAGCTGCTATTCACGGATTCTTTTTATTCGTAGGTATATTTATTTGTGAATTCAATAGATGTTTTATAACAACTTTTATACTTCCAATATTTGTATAGAATTGTGTCA
This sequence comes from Eudonia lacustrata, assembly GCA_947562085.1. Lineage (NCBI taxonomy): Eukaryota > Metazoa > Arthropoda > Insecta > Lepidoptera > Crambidae > Eudonia > Eudonia lacustrata. The sequence continues at coordinate 6,311,150 of OX387318.1, forward strand.
CGCCATTAAGTTTGCACTCAGAATCTTTTTACCTTAAACAAACTTCAACGAATTTGTAAACAACGAACTATAAAGTTAAGGACTACTGGGAAAGACGGAGGCTTAACCTTTCGTCTTCTCTGTTCACTGTAATTAACTTTTGTCTAGATTGTCAGTTTTTGTACTCTTTTAAATAAATAATAGAAGAGATTTTAAAATTCAACCTGGTGTATCAGGCTTAGTTTCGTTTCGGCACCTTCCCATTTCGGCACTCTTGGGGTGCCAAATTGGAAAGGTGCCGAAATGGGAGTTTTGAGGGCGATAAATTCCCATTTTGACACCCAGTCATAATTCACTAAGAATTTCGTAATTCTAAAGGTACAGTCCTTTAATAACTTGTAAGGAAATAAAAAAAATAATACAGAGTATAACGTGCTTAAAAATATATTAACACAAAAAACCTGCTCACGATCTAACCCGTTAGCAAGAAAAAAAAATAAACACTGTTTTATCAAGTGATATAATTTAGTATATTTCAGAATCATAAGGTCATACGGGTTTATGCTCCTACGACGACACACCCTGACGATGAGGTGGAGGCTACGTATGAGGACATTTCTAGAGCCATACAAGCCTCCAAAAATCATTACACCGTTGTCATGGGAGATTTTAAAGCAAAACTAGGCAAATAAAGTGGCGATGAGATGAGAGTGGGACGAAGGAGATAAGAAACTAACCCCCATTTTTCGGTTAGGATCGGTTTTTAGTTTATTCGTTACAAACATACATACATCCATACAAAGGTTTCCTCTTTATAATATTAGTATAGAAAACTCTGCAGTATTAAATACACAACGCCGCTGAAAGGTATTCAAATACAATTGCTATTCAAGGAAAAACATTTCATATTTTCCGGGAAGATTATAACGGAGAATACTTCAGTTGCTGTTCGAATGGTTGCTATTCGAACAGTTGAAATTCACCGAATGCCTCAAAATAAATCACCCAATCCGGTTTGTTAGACGATGTGGGTTCAAGTAACACTGTTGGAAAAAAATAACCAGAACTTCTTTTTTAGTTTAATTTTTATATACCACAAGCTGTTGCCCGCGACTTTGTTAGCAGGGACTACACTATCCCAAAGGAAAAGTTAACGGGACAATAAGTACCTTATGCCCTAGTCCTGGTAATGGTCTGTCTATGTGCAAATTTTCGCCCATATCCTTATAGCCGTTCTCAAGTGATGCGCTTACCCACGATAAGCATTTCATTTTCATTTATAGGTATATCATTATCACCAGCTGATTTTATGTCCCCACTGATAGGGCACAAGCCTTCCCTATGGATGGATATGGCGAACAGTGTCGGTAGACAAAGTAACATTAAGAAAACGATAGCGAAGTTCGAAAAGAATAAAATGTATGGGATTGACATAAGATTGACCACGTGATTTAGCGCGGCTTGCTTCTTAATGTTACTTTGGCTAGGCCTACAGGCCTTAAACCACCACGCGGGCCCAGTGCGGATCAATAATCCTAGTTAGGTACAACGTTTACTTATCTACCTAGATAGGTAAGTATACGTTTATGATACCCACCTAAAAATCATCGCTGTTGAATTTCCAAATCGGTAGAACGGGACATACAGCCGGGACCAACGGCTTTATGTGCCTTCTGAAGCACGGAGGAGCTCGAGATGATACATTTTTGGTCACCCATCCGATGACCGGCCTATGTGAAAGTTGCTTAACCTTACCAATCGCAGAGGGGGCGCGTTAACCACTGCACCATCGAGATCCTCATTTTTAGGTATATGATTATTAGATATATGTATAAATAGGTATATAATTAAATAACCTGCTATAATATTTTGAAATAAATTATTCTTTGATTAATCATCATTTTCTTTTGAAAGCATGTATCAAATCCGAAACACGCTCTAGCCTACCTGGAAATCAAACACTAGAATTCCGAATATCATAACGAATTCAAAAAAGTGGTAACATCAATTCAAATCTTCTATACATATAATGACTTGTCCTGACTGACTGATTCATCATCGCCGAGCCGAAACCGCTGGAGCTAATTAGATGAATTTTGTACTGTAGGTTAATTGAGTGACGTAACCAGCCGCTAAGAAAGGACTTTACGGAAATCATACCCTAAGGGGGTTAAATAAGGGGTCAAAGTTTGTATGAAAGTCAGTCAGTTTTGAAGTAAAATAAATGAAAATTGGTATTTGGCTTTTTAAAACAAGATAAAGAAAGACGTGTCTCAGGAATTTCGGTTTTTTTCCTTTAAAGAGTAAAAAGGGAAAAAGGTTTTTTGGGGAAATTATTATTTTTAAAGTATTGGTCCTTATCTATAAAAAATAATAATTTAATCGATCTGTAGATTTTTCAATAAAAATAAAGAATGACGTGTTTTTGCATTTATCAAAAAATCTCCCCTAGAGGGGTGAAATAAGGGTGTAAAGTTTGTATGGAAATCTGTCATTTCTTAAATTTCGGTATTTGGCCTGGTTAGAAATTATGAAGTGTTTTAGGACTTTTGGAAAATGATTCCTTAGGTAGGGGGTGACAATTTGTACAGGAGGTTTCAAAACGGACCAAATTTACTTATTATAGAGTGATCTTTATTAGGTTACTTTGTGTTAGACATTTTTATGCGTGGGCTTTTTATTGATAAAAAATGAAAATCTTAATGTTGAAATGACGTGACATGTTTAGTTGTCTTATCCTTTTTACGTATACTCTTATGATATTATAAGTTTGGCTTTTATTACCCACGTGAGCAAAGCCGCGAACAAAAGCTAGTTCAAAATAAAAAGGACATTAAATAGTCGTTGACATGATTCTCACATGAGGCGCCGCCGGCCGCCCCTTGCCTATACCCAGATGACATTTTCTCATTTCCTAAATTCCGTGTACGTATATTTCCTCAAAAATATTGTTGAAACGGCTCCCTCAAATTGACATATTCTGTCACCTTTGTTGTTTAGCGTGCAGCATTTTTCTCAATTTCCTTTGACTTTGATGGTTTTATCATAAAAAAAACAATATCAACGAGATATGGTGCTGCAATAATGTGCGATTATTCCTGTCAAGTTTGCTTACGTTAATTTGGACTGTGTTATTATTTAAATGGTTGCGCTCCCAACCACACTAAGGTGTTCGAGAAAGACCAACGTCAGGTTCTCCTATAATCTAGAAGGCCTGACGTCATGCTGACCGTTTAGTGCCACTTGTAATGTCATTTGTGTTGTGTCACTTATAAAATGTCTTCTATTCTATTCTATTTATATCTATTATCTTTTCATTTATGTTGCGTGGTCGGCCAGGCACTAGGCTAATATGTTATTCGTGGTGCTACATGGCAAGTTCCTTGAAGATCGTTACAAGTTTTCAACTATGTGGCAAGCAAATTAATAAATTAATAAATAAACATTTGTAACTAACTCGTATATAAGGAGAGAGAGGTAAGATTAATAATTTTTTTAGCTCAAACTAAGTTTTAATATGATTTTTATAATACAAATCTGCAAAAGATATTTTATATTAATAGCAATGTAAGTAAATAAAATAACCAGGTATTTGTAATAAATATTAATTTAAATTAATGGTAAAGTAATTTCCCCGTAGGTAACTGGTAAGATTTATCAGTCTCGAATCCAGTGATGTAGACCTTTATGTATAGCTATGTATAGCTATGCAAAGAGGTCACATGTTTCAGCTATTTTTCAATAGTTGACCTCACTATCACCGCTTCTACATCTCCACAAGTTATCATTATAAATTCGTTTAACATTACAAAAGTACTTAATTATAATAATATTATTCCTGAAAGGAATTAACTGCGTTCACGGTTACCAAAATATGGGTAGAATGTTATTTGCGCTATTAATTTTCGTATCAACTACCGATGCCGATGAATGCTGAACCCCTCTATAATATTCGACAATGAAACGACAAACAGGTGGGGAGGCTGCGGGGAGGAAGGGAGGACAACTGTCAAATTTCATGCACTAAAGCCCTAGCGATGGTCTTTCGCCCAAGTTGATAGGCAAGTACAGTGGTGCACATAATATTGCAGTACAATCTTTTTATTCATATAAGTAATGTTAATATTTTTTTAAATAATTAATATATTATATATAACTATAGATTTAAGTATAAAGTGTTAGCTGAGTTGTTTTGGAGGCGGCGAGGGTTCCTGAGGCCGTGTGACCTTTCGGTGTTTCCATCTTCAGAGGATTTTAGAGGGAACGGCATCACCCCTTTTGGATTCCCCGAGGGGTTCAGATCGGATTTGTATAAGAGTAGATTGTTTGGTCACGGGTCGGACAGATGCACGATAGTCTAATAATTGGTAGTTCACCTGAACAGGTACGTCAGAAGGTGCGGAGAAATCCTAATCGTGGAAAGCGTTCCGTGTCACGATTCTTTTTGGATGCTGGAAAATATGTTATCTATATATTAACTCTTTCAGGGTCAGAGGGATGTATATTCCTACCACATTTTGAACTTTATGTGATTGAGATAAGATTAAAAACCAAATGAAATATGTGGTCGAAAAATCAACTACCATGCCTCAAAGAGTTAATACGTGAAGCAAAAACTTTGTACCCCTTTTTTACGAAAATTGCGCTGACGGAGGAGTATGATATTTCGCACACTTATAGTTTATATAGAGAAGGTTATCCGAATGTTATTTTTTTTTAAATTTTGCATAAAAATACATTATAAATCAATAAAACAAACATTACACACACTATCATGTATTTGACACACACGCTTATGTATTTGACATACTTTTTTAAAAAAATTCAAAAATGGAAGAGGAGCGGCCGAAATCTGTCAATGCCAATTCAAACTCACATTCTATCTTTTTTAATTTTTCATTGCTTATGATACAATCCGTGCAGCCTTAATAAAATTACGGTCGAATTTCGACCACTAGGCGACCACTAGTATGTTGTTATTATGTTTTTATTAAGTCCTCAAAGTAATGTAAAAGTAACATTTTGAGTCCTGTAACATGAAATGAAAGTAACATGATAGGGTCAAAAGTAAAGTAAAATATTACAAAAGTATCATTCTGGGAACGCTGACGTTAACCTTTGTACAGGAATATATTCTTTTACAAAGGCTAACGATTCGTCCTTCCCCAAGACAAAACATTTCCATATGAATATGGAACGTCAAGTTACAAAGAAATCTGTATCCCTAATTTAAGATAACATCCAATGCCACAACATGGTTGTATGCTAAATGTGGAGTCGTACGTGACTGTACAGTGTGCATTTCACCAGACAGGGGCCATCGGTGGTCCGCTTTATCTCTCCCATACAGTGCTTGATAAGAAGCTTACGAGCCAAAGTTAATAAGAGTCGACGTGCTCCGTCGCTTCGAAAGAGAGTAAGCCTTTTGTCTGCAGCAACACGGCTTAATTTAGATAACGCGATACTGACAGCCTGCCATACCACCTGTGTGGAGCTGTATGCATAATGATACCCTGGGCTTTTTAGGTATAAAGTGCACAATAGGATGCAATTATGATGCTTGCCGTTTTTGCTCCGACGGGTATTGGAAGCGGCGTAACTAACTCAATAAGGTATGTTGTTTCAGGCGATACTTGGCAAGATATCGGTACCGTAGTTATGATAGCTTCGAAATGATGTTTTATTCGGTGCACCGGTTAAAAAATCTTTTTATCAGTCTTCATTATTCGCCGGCCCTGTTCCTCCTTAACTTAGGGTTATTTGGGACCGGCGAAAAAAGTTTTTCCTTTCCTTCTTCCATACTCCTCGATCAGCCGTCTTTTGAGCATTACTCATATCTTTGCCATCATCTTAAGGTGAGTCCACATTTAGTAACATGTTATAAAACTTATGCTATATGACATGTTACAAAACTAAGGACCTTACAAATAAACAAAGAATAAGGTCCGAATGGTTATTCCGTGTTTTGTCTCTTTCACTCTAATTTGAAATGACGTTTACATGACAGGAACAAAACACGGAATAACTATTCGGACCTTATTCTTTGTTTATTTGTTAGGGGGTTAAAGTCTAAGGTTGTTTTATTGACAATTATCGTAGGTGTATACTAATAAAACATGGTACATAACTATAAAATAGAATAGAATCATTTATTTCCGAAAAAATAGGTAGCATAATAAGATGGAGCAGATAAAATTTCAGTATTACATATTTTTGCCATAAACAGCGTAGAAATGTCTAGAAATTAAAGTTAAATACAATTAAACCTTAATAGAAAATTCAAATTAATTATAGCATCTTATCAAAATACATGCATGTTTTATCTTGTAACTGTATATAGCATTGTGAATACAACATTCAAAAATAGTAAAAAAAATTAAAATGATAAAATTAATCAATTATTATACTAAAGATATGCTATGCTATATAACATGTTTTGCCACATTGTCTGAACGCACCTTTACATACAGTGTATCCATCTTTTCTCCAGAAACCCGAAGTTTTGAGTGGTAGAGCCACGCTGCGTTGCAGCAGGAAATGGGCCGGCTCGCCCGGCGTAATACCACCCTCTCACAGAATATCGGCGTGAAACAACGGCACTCGTTGCTGTTGTGTTTCGTCCGGTGAGTGAAAGTATCGGAGGCCCATCTCTCACCCCTCCCCCCTCCCAATTCCTACTCTCTCCTCAAGATCCAACTCCTTCTTCAGGGTCGGCAACATGTCTGCGATTACTTTGGTTTTGCGGGTGTCCATGGGTGGCGGTGATTACTTTCCATCAGGTGACCCGCCTTCTCTTTTGCCTCCTTTTAAAATTTAAAAAAAACTTTTCTTCAACTTTCATGTTCAGCATCTTCCTCGACATGCTGATCAACTCACCTCATCTTTCGGTCACTGGTGCATAGTGTAGACTTCCCCTAAAGTAATTACTCACTTTATCCATCTTGTCACTCACTCATTATCGGTAAGTATTCAAAACTACCATAAGTAATCTCGTTATTAAACCACCGATCCGATCCGATACCTTCGGAGACTCTAGTAGGGCACGGGGAGGCGCACTTTTAAGTGTGCGATGCCGTTCCCTCTATCCTCCGAAGGTGATTCGTTTCAACACGGCTTGAGGTACCCTTTACGTACCTCGCCGCCCCCAAAAAAGCCCGGTGATGCTGAAAATGCCGTTTGAGGCAATCAGCAATCTCTCTCAAAAAAAACCGGTCTCCGATCAAAAGCTTCCAGGTTCGATTCTCAGGAATACATATTAAATCCAGGTTTGTAGACAGGACTTATTCTAAGTCTTCTTCTAGCTAACTAACTAACATTATCTTATCTCACTATTCGTTATGACAACAATGTATGTAGCATAGTTTTGTGTTCCGAGAGTTAGAAGTAAGTAAGTTAGATTGGATTGGATAGATAATATCCTCCTTGGTTGAGAATTCCGGGCAAAGTGAGTTGCCAGATTTTGGCCTTATCAAATTCTTTATTTCCATTTATATATCCAAGACGACACGTTATACAAAACGCAAGAACTGCAGTGCAGCCATATTTAATTGAAAATAGTTATCATATTATCTTAAAACGTAAACAAAAATGAAGTTTTTCAATTATGACTTAAATTATTGCAACTAATTACAATTAATCATTGTACAATATTAATTATGAATTAATTGGATTTAATACGTTTTACATTAGTATTAATGTAAACTTCATATAAATTAAAGAAAATGCTAAGGAATTACAAGAAATAAAAAAAAAGAAGTGCCTTAGCTAAAATTTGATTTTAATACTAGCTGTGCTCGCGACTTCGTCCGCGTGGAATAGTGACTTTCGGCAGCATTTTTAATTTTTTAGGCTCTTTTCCCGTTTTTGCAACATTTTTCACTGATGCTTCGCTCCTATTGGTCGCAGCGTGATGTTATATAGCCTAAAGCCTTCCTCGATAAATGGACTATCCAACACAAAAAGAATTATTCAATTCGAACCAGTAGTTCCTGAGATTAGCGCGTTCAAACAAACAAACAAACAAACAAACTCTTCAGCTTTATATATTAGTATAGATTGTTGAATTTAATCAAGTTTTGACCTTTATTTTCTTGGAGGTTAACTACTAAGAACAATGTATCAGATAGAGCGTTGTCACTTTGCGATTTTACTTATTAACAAACAAAATCAATATCTCGGCCGGCGATGAATGATTGGTCTCGTTGCGCTAGACTATATGCCGCGCTTCCTAAAAACAATAGCTCCGTGAATGCGGCAACTCAATATTGTAGTGTGTGTGTAAGAACGGTGTCCTTCTTATTTCTTGTAGTATTATTTTTACACAGTTTAACTACGCAAACTGGCATTTTACTTCAGTTTATGACCAAAATTTAACAAACGTTCGGTACGCGCACCTAACACACAGTTTGCAACGCGACTGACAGCAGGCGACTGACGGGGGTACGCCGACTTCGGCGTAGTATTTTTTGCCGCATTTAACAAGTACGCCGGCGGCGGTATCTAGTCGAGTGCAGCGAGACCAATCTTTAATCTAACATCTCGGCCATTTAGTGCTTGTTCATAATTTTCCGGGTTTTTATGCACGGTGACCTATCTGTTACACTAGAAATTTGTACAGGTGTTACCAAACACTGTATCATACTAAGTATTAAGTCCTTACCTATGAAATTGACGTTTTGTATGAAGATTTTTTCTAAAATTATATTTTTCATACTAACGTTTTTTTTTAATTTTATTAACATCTATTAATGTTAACACTATAAAAATTGTAGAGTAGTGTGTTTGTTTCACTAGCTAAATATAGTAAACATTAAAAAGAAAAAAATCCAGTCCCTTCAAAGCTACAATGAAACAAAAGGTCAATTCCGCGAACACAAAAAAGAAATCAATTTAAAAAAAATTGGGCGATATAGACACAAAACAAAATGAATAATCATTGTTAGTCCTGAAGCCTAAGTAACATTGTCCTAATTAAAGGTGTATAATAATATTAACAACCGGTTTTGACTTTTAGAAGTAATACACCTATTAATAAGTGAGAAAAAAAATCAATAGGGTAAGGACCTATTAGTTTGCGTTAAATCCAAATAAAAAACTTCGTTATTGGTATCATATCATTGGTCATATTAAAACTGACTAGACACTAAACTGTTAGCACTTTTATTTACATTTACACAAAACAATCAGCTGACCTCACAAAACGAATATAATCCGTTTAATATAATAGTTGACCTTCCAACTGACCTTTTCAGTTATCCGCACAGTGTTATTTAACTGCACACCCGTTGCTAGGGCATATTGTTCCACAATCCGGGTACAAAACATAACGATGCCCAGAACAATTTATCATCGGGCACATTTGAAACTAAATACGTTCCCAACTATGTATAATTACGGATTAAAAATTTTGTTTATAGGTATCTAGTTACATTCCGCGTTGTAATTCGTAATGTATGGAGAGTTGATTACGTTAATGTAATGATAATAATTGGTGTTGTTGAAATTTCGTGGAACGTATAAGATATTAATTAAGAAGAAAGGGAAAATACGTTCCCAACTATAATTACTATATACAACTATATACTAAGTAATGTATGGGAAGTTAATTACGTAAATGTAATAATAATTGGTGTTGTTGAAACTTCCGTGGTACGTTTCAATGAGATAATAATTAAGAAGTAATGATGTAATGAATTATTCTTTGAATCCGTAGTATAGGTATCTGGAACTTATAATAGTTTCGATAAGTCTGTTTAATCATCTCGACATGAATATGGATTTATGTCTTTTTTATAGTGGGATATGAAACCACTAGTATCAGACTGGTACCGGCTTTGATACCTTTCGGGAGTATATGATATACTAGCAATCGGAATGGTTAGCTGCAGCATTTTTTCTAAGCACGACGCTATAACAACAATTTTGGTAACGTTGTTGTGTTGCGTTAGTTAGAGATAAGATAGTCGGTTACTCAGTAGTGATTATCTACAGAGTAGCGTTTTTGTCAAATCAACAGGGAGTCCATTACTGTCTTGCCTCAGTAGGTGGTGCTGATAACTTATCATGACCAAGTCACAAATGAGAAGCAATTATTTTCATGACAAAATATGTGTTTAATTTTACGAATTTTTAAATATTTTGGGAATGTTTCTGAATCTGGTTTATCAAAAGTATGGTCTATGCACAACATTATTTTTTAATAGGAAGGTATAATGCTGTATGTGTAATACATCGAAGCCAGGGATTATATGGGACTCTCCTTCTCTTCCCTCGTCAAAACACGAAAAGCTCAGAGGGGAAGCCTTCCCACTAAAAAAACCTCTGCCATGGGGATAGCTCGAGACCACGCTGTGACAACTTAAGATTTCAAAAAAGAAATTGAACACCACGTACTCTAAAGCATGTTACAAAATTTAATCGAGAGAGACCTTCAATCATATTTAGATTACCTATAAAGTCAATTGCTAAAACTTACTAACATTTATAAGGCCACTTCCATCTCACACGAATACTTAGCAACAGTGGCACGAACGAACAGTAAGTTCTGTTCTACAACTTCAAAGGGTAAAATATCAAATATCGGGAGGCTCTTATACTCGTAGAATTCTACCGTTGCTATGGTAATGGAAAACTGTTCCGTCTGCGTTGCCATTTCCCGTTGCCATATGGGGCCGAGTACTCGTGGTACGCCACAAAATAACAAGATGGCAGAGGGTAAGCCTCATAGATCGAGCAACGCACACATATACACTTCTCACGGACATGGAATTTTGTAAATGCTGCGTCCGAGAACTTATCGCTTACAGCTTTACAAAGCACAAGTTAGGCCTCATATGGAATACTGTTTCTATCTTTGGGCTAAAGCGCCCTAGTACCAACTCCTCCCATTTGACCGCATTCAACGCAGAGCTGCTCAAATTGTCAACGACGTGGTCCCCTCTGGTCGGCTCGATCCACTGGCCCTTCGGAGAGACGTTGCGTCTCTCTGTATATTTTATCGCCTTTATCATGGGGAGTGCTCTGAGGAATTGTTCGGTTTGATCCCTGCTGCTGATTTCCTTTACCGTACTACACGCAATCGACTGTCTTTCCATCCACACCATCTTGATGGATGGCGATCTACTACTGTGCGTTTCTCACGTAATTTTTTACCACGAACTACATTGCTGTGGAACCAACTCTCAGCGGCGGTATTTCCAGACCATCACGACTTAGGGATCTTCAAGAAACGAGCCTATTCCTTCCTTAGGCCGGCAACGCATCTGCGATTCCTTTGGTTTTGCGGGTGTCCATGGGTGGCTGTGATTGCTTCCCATCAGGTGACCCGCCTGCTCGTTTAAGTATCGTTTAAGTACTCCTTCTAATATATAAAAATCGCCAAGCGTGGCGATTACGGCAAATACCCCTCATATCCTTGGGGGAGGCCTTTGTCCAGCAGTGGACGTCTTTTGGCTGAAATGATGAATATATAAAAAATAACTGTTGCGAGTATCTGTGTCCGTGACAGGGTCTGTGTGTGCGTAGCTCGAGCGCGTCATGTATGAAGCTTTCCTTCTGCAGTCTCCGTCTGTTGTGTGGTGCGCAGGCAATTTATGACAGGACACGTGTGAAGCGCGGTTTTAATATCAGTTGTAAATTAGACTGTGCGGGCGGGCGCAAATTGGCGAGTTATAGAGGAAAGAGGTTTATTGCCTCACCGCTAGGTTGTTTGTGTGGTGCTGCAGTTGTGTCGTTTCGACTCTGCAAACGATTCGCGATTGTTTTGTTATAGTTTTCATTCTGGATCCAGCGCACCCAATGTGCACTGTCTACAAACAAGTAATGTTTGGGAGTTTGTTTGTTTGAGAAGAGTAATCTCCGGAACTACTGGTCCAACTCCGAAAATTCTTTCATTGATAGAAAACTACATTCCTTGCGGGTAAAATAGGCTATATTAATAAAAAAGATTTTTTTTTTATAATCTAAGTATTTTAATCGTTGTTTAAAGGACAAAATAACGAAGTCAAGTTATTTAGAATACCGGTGCAACTCTGTTTTCACCTTCGGCCTTAATATCACCTAACATCAGCTGTGATGAAGGCCTAGTCACTGTAATATTATCTACCGTGGCCTAGTAATTATTATTTACGATTATTATTATTTAATCCTATATTGTACATATAAAACACACATTAAAACAGACGTTATACAAGATATATACAAAGGTGAGTTTATCTCTAGAAGAGATCTCTTCCAGCCAACCCTAGCTGTGGTGTGGAACAAGAGTTTGCGGGACTATTCTACGAACTAATTACTGATACATATACATACTTAAACTATATAACCATATTTGTACACATACATACATATACATACACAATATACATATAATAATTTAAATGTATAATTTGTTGACGTTACTGTTTACCAGTTTTGGAAAGGTAGTGATCTTTCAACTTATGTCTAATTGATTCCACCGATGAACTCTCACAAATGTCGGCAGGCAATTTATTCCTTAAAGAAGAATAATAAACATTCAAGCAAGCTCTATCCTGATTCTTATCCCCGTTTAATTCCTAAGCCGGTTAAAATGTGTTTTAATATCAGTTGTAAATTATGTAGACTGCGCGAGCGGGCGCAAATTGGCGAGTCATATAGGAAAGAGGTTTATTGGCTCACTACTAGGTTGTTTGTGTGGTGCTGCAGTTGTGTCGTTTCGATTCTGCAAACGATTCGGAATTGTTTTGTTTTAGTTTTCATTTTGCATTCGCCACCATTAGTTTTTATAGTCAATAGTGTCGTTGTATGATGACCAGGTCAGCGTAAAGGTATGATTCCGAACACCGCTGCACGCAGCAGTGCTGACGCAGCAGTGCTGTCGCAGCACTACTGGTCCCCATATATTCTCTATAAGTTTACTAAGTCCAGATTTTTACATATTGGAAACATTTTGAGACAAATAAATATAAACTCAGAGGCTCAACTAACCTTGATTAATTGAAGAAAAACTTGATAAATTCTCATTTTTTTTTTACTTTCTGCAATTTATTCTTTCGTGTAAAAGCAGTTTTTAATTTAGAAAACACTTTTCAATGCATAGAATTACAATATTATTACAAATTGTACTAATATAAAAACTTTTTATAAAATAAAAATTACAAGGAGGCCGGTTAATTGTGCCACTGAGTGTATTATGCTAGTTCAATATATTATGATGGGCATTGTGGAAGGAAAAAAGACGCGTTAGGTGAAGGTTCTAGTGACTGCGAAACATGGGTACCTGTTCTGTCTCGCTATAGACAAGGGAATATACGAAGCTGACGGCTAACCCTTAAAGTTTTAAGATGTGCTTCTTAATCCTTGAAGGTTGACAAGAAGAAGACCACATTATAGCGGTAGGCCGTATATCTGGTGATCCTGGTTTCATCTCTCTCGCTCGCCATCTCTAACTGGTGGAACACAACAACGTCCATCGATGCTTTTGCGACTGCGACCAACGTTTTATATACTATCATAAATAAGGTCGAGTGAATGCGTTTCCAAATTGCTGAATAGCATTGTGCGCGCGATGTTTTGTCGTTATGTTATGGTAGTGTCACGGGCCGTTGGAACCAATGTTTACGTGAAAACAAACGAGTTCTTTTTTTAATGAAATTTATACAAGTTTTTTTTATTCTCAATAAATTTAATTTATTTTATATTTTTATATGCCCGTATGTATTTTTGAAAGCGATGTTCGTGACGTCAAAATAAGGAAATAAGAAACATATTTGCTTTTTTTCTTTAACTCTACATTCATGACAAGCACATGGGCCCATTTAAATTCAATTGATGACTGTTTCTTTATTATATGTAGTGATTTATTTTTAAATACTTTCCTATAGGCAAACCATCAAATGATAATAGATCTTTTTAAGAACTGTCACGAGCTAACCTACCGTCCATTTCCGTACATCATTTACAACACAATATCGACAACGTTTTATAACATTATAGGTAATCTGATTACTCCTGACTAATTAAAAACGTAGCGTAGCATTTTGCGAATCTTCGTGCGACGACGACGTCCGAAAAGCGTTTTATTCAATCCAACTTCGTGAACGAAATAAGGTCCCGGTAAATTGGTGTTATTTCCTCATTAATGCGACTCTGGATGTCGGGCCGGATTAAAAACGCCCGTGGGGCCCGCCGGCCTGCCCGCGCAATTACCTCCGACAAGGTAAAGGCCGCCCGGCCCGGCCCTAATTGAGAATAAGCGTCTTCGGCCTTTTAATTCTTATGCAGTTTACCCAAACGTGTTGGGTACATTTTCGAGGTGTTCAGTAATAGGTTTGCGTTTTTTCGTGTTAGTAGGGAATTAATGTTTCGTTTGTTCGATGTATAGAACGTTTGGATTGTATAGTATTAATTTTTAATTATAAAAACTACTGCTATTTTAGGTTCTATAATTAGTTTCTGTGCTGCAACGTATAGGTAACCGTCTTCGCCTTTTTAATTCTTATGTAGGTGCGAGTTTCATTCGCCATTTTGTTTAAATTTTCTTTTGTTTATTTGTTTAAATAATTTACTGTTCAAAATATGGTACATTGTGTTATACATAGGTTCGTGAGTCTCACATTTAACTGTCTTACAGCATACAATATGACACAAATTAAAACGGATAGTAAACAAAACTATAAACTATAGGAACCCAGAGTAAAAATTTTGCCATACAAATTCTCGTTTTCGTTAAGGGCGGATTTAAGGGGGGGGCACGGGGGCACGTGGCCCCCGTGCCCCGTGACAATGCGCATAAGGCAACGCATTGGAAATTTACGTGGCGGGGATCTTGATTTTCCCAAAATTTACAAAACATATGAAAGTGATATTTGATGACATGATTTTTCGTTTAATTGACTTCATTTTGCTAGTTGCAGAAACACGATTTGTCGACTTTTATAACAGAGAAAAAAATATCAAAGTAACCTCTTTTAAAACATAGATTTGCATTTTACAGGCTAACCAGACCGATTTAAGAATCTAAATGTTCTTAGTAGATTAGTCTTAACACACACTTCAATATTGTAGTTCATTTTTTTTAAATAATTTGTAGTTTTAATTTGAAGGAAAAAAAAACAGTTTTTCTTATGGTACGGGGCAAAATGCTCCGTATGAGATATATTGTTTAGCGGTGCGTCGCCTTAACAAGATATCTGAAGGTTCTAAGTTCTTCCGCACACAGCCAATAACTATCAAATGTGCAATAAATAAATTTCAATGGCGTTATTAGCCCTTGCCCTGCAGTGGGAAAGTATAAAGGTACAAATTTATTTTACTATTATTAATTTGCTATTGAATAATAATATTCATGTGTTATTTAACCCATCCAGAATACGCTGCTTGTGTTACGTATGGGTTACGGTTAAAGGAAGGAGGCGATAGGAAAAGGGTGGACTGTATTAATGAAAGAGAAGGAAAAGTAAAATAATTATAATTAAAATAATAAGAAAATAATAAAATAAAACATACCTACATACATCAGCAATGAGGATAATAATGCAAGAGCTTCGAACAATTTAGTTATCCAAATTGCAAGAGAGATAAAAACAAAACAAAAGAAGGTTGACATTTAGAAAAGTAGAATTATATAAAAAGTTTATATAACGTTATGAAACTCGTTAAATGGTTACTAAACAACGGATAAACATACTTAAAATACTTAAATACATACTTATTATACATAGAAAACACCCGAGACATTTTAGAAAACAATAATTTCTAAATTGACCCGACCGGGGATCGAACCCGGGACCTCAGAGATGGCGACACCATGAAAACCGGTGTACAAACCACTCCACCAAGGAGGTCGTCAATGATCAAGACCTTTGCCCAGCAATGTGGGACAGTATATAGGCTGTTTACTTACTATATTATGTTGGTATAATTATTGCAATCTGATTGTAAAAATCTCTGTTGCTGCTTAACATTAGGGCTAGCCATTTTGCTGTTATGATAAGCGTCTAATTTAGTGTCCAGTCGAAAATTTAACAAAAGAACGCCGCATTATATTAGCGTCGTCAAGCGAACTATATTTTCTGATATGCTCCATCTAGTTAGCTTCTATTGGAAGCTCCCTCCAACACTGTTGTTGTTACAAAGTAGCTGCCAACAATCTACATTAGGCAAGTAGTCTAAGCTATCTGTCTTATATTGTAATCGGAAAGTATACCATCTTCGGTGTTCACATCATTACACGCGACCACACGTTGCCGAAACACGTTCGCGCCGCAGATTAGTTCGTAGCACATTAGGGTTGTCAAAGATTTTTTATTTTATTTATTTATCTACATATATATTAATACGTGAAGCAAAAACTTCGTACCCCTTTTTACGAAAATTGCGCGGACGGACGGAGGAGTATGAAAGTTCGCACACTTATAGTTTATACAGAGAAGTAGTACATAATGTTAATATATTTTTTTAATTATGCTTATAAAATACATTAAATTAATAAAACAAACATTACACACACTACCATGTATTTGACACAAACGAATAGGTATAAATACTCTTTTTAAAAATTTCAAAAATGGAAGAGGAGCGTCCGAAATCTATCAATGCCAATCCAAACTCACATCCTATCTTTTTAATTTTTCATTGCTTAGGATACAATCCGTGCAGCCTTAATAAAATTACGGTAGAATTTCGGCCACACTTGTGTGGCCGAAATTCTAACCTTAATCTTGATTAAGGTTTATGAACTAAAAAAAGTAAAGTTAATTTGCTTGGTCTAAAATCTAAATGATTATTTTGACCAAGCAAATTAACAACATTTGGCAATTCAGAACTTTTTATTGGCTTGACCAGTTGAAACGAAAATAAGGCTTGGCAAATCGAAACAAAATTGGGACTTGACTAATGATTACTTTTGCATTGCTTGGCAAATCAGAACAAAAACACGCGGTAAAATCACACTTGAACAATTGGAACTTTCTTTCTGCTTGACGAATTAGTACCTAAATCAAGATTAACACAAATACAAGCAAAATTGTTTTCGTACAAAAATGAACTTAAGCTAAGTGTCATCTTACATATAGGCTGCTACGGCATGCAATGTGGACTAAAATATATTATTCAAATAAGTACCTGCTTAACTAGGTTCCTACAAGTTAGTCAAGTTACGAAAAAACAAATACAATTTATTGCAACTATTCATTAATTATTTGGCGTTACTTCAAGGGACTGCACAAAGGAAAACATCTTTTTTATGTCACAATGGAAAAGCGTTTGATTTGCTTATTTCTATATTTATTTAAATGGCACAACTACAGAATACAATGCAGTACATTGACAACACGGGTATTATAATATCTCACGTGGTGTATCTTAAGCTCTGATCTCAAGAATAGATGTGTTAGCTAACCAGATGAACACAGAACAAACCCTCACAACATGTACATACGTTATTATTTTAAGATAATTTCTTTTATATCTTTCAAAGTTGTTGAAAATGTTGTAGATGTAGGTATTATTATGTAAAGTAATTAAAAAAAACAAAGTTTATGTGTAAAAATAACTTATTTCCTTATGCTTCATTGCAATTGTATACTTTACGTAAAACGTACCTTAAAGAATTGTGAAATTTAAAAAACCACTGATTTAATTTCACTGGTGAGCTCAAAACGCTTTATGCAATATAAAAGCTTTTTATAAGTATCGAAAAACGATACTGTGCTTTTGACAGCCCTGCGTAACCACAACAAGCAAGCAACTTTTACAATTAATACCTTCCATCCCCCAGGGGTTTGTACCGATCGATTTGTTTCCTATCTCTCTAATAAACACGTTGTAGTTATCTGCTATCATAATTCAGCAATGTACTTCCAGATAAGCCGGGCTATCATCATCGGTAATACTCGCATTAAATGATGTTGCAGTTATTCTTTTATCATTATTGTTTGTTCACGTAACAATTTATTTACCTATCTACATTTATCGTTTAGCGTAAATATTCAGTAATTATTCGAAAGTGAGACATGTTTAGGCGGGCAGGGCACGAGCCTTCCCTATGGAAAGATACGGAGAACGGGCCATAAACCACCAAGCGAGCCCGGTGCGGATTGGTGGTTGTTAACGACTGCTAATGCAGCTGACACCAACGGCTTTACGTGCCTTCTGAAGCACGGAGGAGCTCGAGATAATAGATTTTTAGTGACACATCCAATCAATTGCAGGCTGGGAGCGTTAATTACTGCGCCATCGAGCTTCTCAGGCACCTTGTTCAGGTATTATTATCAAAGTCAAACCAGCAACAACAGTAGTTGAGGTTGAGGCCAAGTGCGCTTCTATCTTTGGCCTTATAATCGTTTAACCCTTGTACTAAAAACAGTATTTAAAGTTAACAATGGCTAAAGACGTGTTTACACATCTGTAAACAGCATCTGTTTTAAGTATTGTCTAACTTTAGCCATCGTTTTGTAGGTAAGTGAGATGAAGGCCGGCAAGTGCGTACCCGATTGGTATCTTTACATAGTATAAAACAAAGTCGCACCCGCTGTTTGTGCGCTTAAATCTTTTTAATTACGCAACAGATTTTAATGCAGTTTTTAGCAATGTATAGAGTGATTCAAGAGAAAGGTTTGTATGTATAATACATGCATATAATTGGACGCGTTTTGTAGGTAAGTGAGATGAAGGCCGGCAAGTGCGTACCCGAATGTTATCTTTACATAGTATAAAACAAAGTTGCACCCGCTGTTTGTGCGCTTAGATCTTTTAAATTACGCAACGGATTTTAATGTAGTTTTTAGCAATATATAGAATGATTCAAGAGAAAGGTTTGTATGTTTAATATAATTGGACGCGGTAGGTGGCGCTGCTATAGGGTTCTATAGGATACGGGTGTTCACTCAAGCAGACAAAGTCGCGAGCGTGCCGCTAGTAAAAATATAAAAGCAACAGTTGCTTAAAGTTTAGTATGGTCGTTGGCGTAAAGACTATTTATTTGTTTCGCTTTGTCAACGATAATTTATTAAGTGATAATTCGAATCTGACAGATCAACCCCACCATTTGCCCGCATGCCAGCTGAGACAACAGAAAATATTCTATACATTTAACTCTAAGAAAACTTTGTTTTTTGATATTAACGTAAGAACTTTAAAAGATTTTAAGATTAATTTGGGAAGGAATTGGGAGTTTTAAACGATCTCTGCTGAAATAATTAGAAGTTTGCAAATAGTTTGCATCGCCTTTTGGACAACAAGCGACCCGAACTGGTATGCAGGTGCGCTGTTTTCCACGAATGCTGGGTATGACAAAAGTTTGGTTGCTCAGAATTTTTGGAACAACACACCTACGTAGATACATAACTAGCGTGAGCCCGCCAATTTTATAAAGTTTATGCTAAGTACAATTATCTAAGGGCAAAAATGTCACTACGTCATCGGTTCGTTAGTCAACATTTTTTTGGCATTTTCAGCGTCACCGGGCTTTTTTCTTCAAGCCGTGTGAAACGATTAACCTTCAGAGGTTTTCTAGAGGGAACGACATCGCACACTTAAAAGTGCGCGTCCCCGTGCCCAACTAGATTCTCCGAAGGGTTCGGATCGGATCGGGGTTGTTAGTCAACAGGGCAGGATAGCTTGCACTGAGAAAAACCTGTATTCCGTGGCCCCGAGAAAATTACGTAGACATCCCATCTTCTTCCTTCTTCCTTCTAAGTCCAGCAATCAAAGCTGTGTGATGTTGATCGTTCTTTAGACAGTAAAGAATTTATTGGTTTTGGACCCGCAGGTGGGTAGATCAGACTATGAAACTGAACAACTTTCCCCAAGATACATAGGTCAAAAAATGAGATATTTATTTAACTTTTCTATATAAAGCCTCTATTGACCGAGCATGGTTGACGACCTCCTTGGTCGAGTGGTTTGTACACCGGTTTTGATGGTGTCGCCATCTCAGAGGTCCCAGGTTCGATCCCCGGTCGGGTCAATTTAGAAATTATTGTTTTTCTAAATTGTCTCGGGTCTGGGTGTTTTCTATGTAATAATAAGTATGTATTTAAGTATTTTAAGTATGTGTATCCGTTGTCTAATAACCATTTATCGAGTTTCATAACGAAGCTTCTCTTGGGCTAGGTAATTGGTGTGAGTGTAGGAAAATTTATTTATTATTATTTATGGTTTGTACTTACGGGAAAGTTAAAAAAATATCTCTTTTTTAGACCTATGTTTCTTGGGAAAAGTTTTTCAGTTTCATGGTCTGATCTATCCACCTGCGGGTCCAAAACCAATAAAAAATAACAGTGTATGTATAGGTAATACTGGGCCTTAACGAGATAATCAGAAACTGGAAAAGTTTGTGAAAACCTACTCAACCTTCTGGCATGTCAAGTGGTGAGCCCGTCGCTTTGAGAAGTTATTGCATACGAGTACGGCAGTAAGAGACTATTAAATAAGTAGTTATTTAATAGTCTCTTACTGCCGTACTCAGAAACGTCACTTAGCTTTAATGCACAATTAAATGTCTTTCCTTCTCTATTTACCACTATACATAAGAAAGTGACAGCAAGAGACTTAATTGTCATTAAAACTTAATTCACTTCCCCCGGACCTCGGTTACGAGTAGACGTCTCCAATACTGTACAACGTTTAATTAAAAATTTAATAACACATTATCATAAATTTAATTCAGCTTGTATAATTAGGAGTGTATAAATTGAAAGTGGTGTGGTGTAGTGTAACAGGGACCAAGCAAGACTGAAAAGGACAGCGATAGTGACTCTGGTGTATTCACTGCACGCACACAACGCAATATTGCTACAGATCGCATGTGCATCTGAGCGCGCGCGCAACTAGTGAAACAAGGATAGCTATAGAAAACCCAACTGCGCTGCGATCCGCACGTCTGAGCCCTGCGCCCACATCTAACTAGCAAGTATAAACGCAAGCTCCTTGAACATTCGGCGCGCCTAGTACTACAATCTCAGAATCAGCAAATTTTGAGCGCGAATTTTCAAATTTGGCCTAGAGCATCCTACTACATAACCTTCCACCTCTGTGTTGTGTATGCATGCCTGGTACCTCACACACTTTATCAACCCTAAGTGCAAAGCTACTCAGTGATCATAGGTGAAAATCTGATATCGTACACATGTATGAGCTCCTGGTACTTTTAAAAGTAATTACAAGTGCTTAGTGACGTTCATAAATAAACTTTTGTAGCTATCCTCCTGATTTGTTGTGTGCCCCTGGTACTTATGTCTGGCTGTAATAAACTTTAGAATAAAAAAGCTACTGTAGTAACAAGCCGAAATACAAACTGTGACCTCCTACGGGACTCCTACTGTGACCTCCTACGGATGTATACTCCTCCTCCTCCTACTCCTACTACTATTAAACCCTGCTCAAACTCACCCAAAGATGCCACTGAAACGAACCCCCCCTCCACCCGCTGCTTCCCCCTCTCGCAGTGAGTCGGAACCTGACCTTAGTGGTGTGCATGTTGGTGTAACTCACAGGCATAAACGAGTCCGAGAAGAGGTGGACATTTTTGAGTTTATGGATGATATGAAAAACCTCCTAAAGGACTTTAAAAGTGACCAAGACCGTAAATTAGACGCCCTGCAGGGATCTATTGCCGGAATAAGAATACAACAAGATGAGAAGCTTAACTCTTTACAACAAACAACTGACGAAATAAGAAAGCAAAATGATGCCATAAACACATCTATGGAATACCTTCTAAAAGAGAACGCTGAACTAAAAGAGAAAGTGCAGAAAATGGAGAACGAGCAAAAAGAGAGCGCTACGATCATCCACTCATTAGAGGATAAAATTGAGGGCTTGGAACGGCAAAGTAGATGCACAAGTATTGAAATATGCAACGTTCCTGTATCAAAAACGGAGACCAAAGAAGACCTCCTAAATGTTTTCCTAAGCATATCAACGGCTTTAAATGTCAACGCGTCTGCGTCTGATGTTTGTGATGTCTTCAGAATCAACACCAAAGTCCCGTCACAAAAACCTATTGTATGTAACCTTAATAATGTATTAATTAAGGAAAAACTGCTAAAATGCCTAAAAATTTTTAATAATGCCCATAAAGGAAATAGATTTAGTACAGAGCATATTCATATCAAAGGCGCAGCCCAGCCAGTATTCATCTCCGAGAACCTAACTCCAAAAACTAGAAGTCTATACTTCCTAGCACGCGATTTCGCAAACTCTAATGAGTACTCCTTCTGTTGGGTGACCCATGGCCGAGTATTTCTTCGTAAAAAAGAGGGTGAAAAACTAGTTCGCGTGGACTCGGAGATGGATTTAGCTAGGCTGCAAAATAAAACCGCATGACTAGATACTTGCTTAGACTGCTTAAGTGTTAATATTGTTGCTTGTTACTTTCTATGTATTATTTTACTCATACTACTTAAAAAACCAACACAGCAAAATCATATACACTCACTCTTACACACACGTAATATAACATTTACCTGCCCAATACCACACAAATTGCATATCACACACACCCACAGTATCTCTTCTACCCATAGTCTTGTATTTTTATATTTATGTATACGAGTGCAACCCAGTAAAACTAAGATTGAACAAAACAACAAAACACCCCTAAAGTGTACCAATAAAAATTATTCAAACTGCATATGGAAATAAACCAATTAAATGCTGAAGTAGACCAATCTAACTGTTATGAATCATTTATCTGCTTTCCTCGCGAGTTTGCCTCGTATGCAATTACAAGCCGTAAACAGTTAAAAGTATTTCATGCTAACATAAGAAGTATTAACAAAAATTTCGATGAACTTTGTATTTTCTTAAATAGGGTGAATATTAGTATGGATGTCATTATACTTTCGGAATGCTGGCTTAGTAAGGTTGATAACGTACCTGTATTACAAGGTTATACTTCTCATTGTTCCAACTGGATCAATCAGAACGACGGTGTAATTACGTATGTTAGGGCAGAAATAAAGTGTAAAGTTTCCATAGTAAATCTAACGGATGCTAGCTGCTTAAAAGTTTGTTTTAAGGATGGTCCAACAATAATTGGTGTGTATAGATCTCCATCTGTCAAAAATATTGATAAATTCCTCAACTCACTAAATAGTTTGCTAATATCCCTAGCATCGTACAAAACCATAACAATCATTGGAGATATTAATATCAATCTGCTTTCTGATAAACGGGAACCTAAGCCTGATAACTATCTGAATCTTTTAGCATCACATGGACTATCACCTACACATTTATTCATCACACATGATAATGCCTGTCTTGACCATGTTATGATGAAAACTAACCTTAAGACAACCACCATCGTCTCGAGTGTGAAATTTACTGATCATAGTCCCGTCGTCACACTTATAGACTTACGGCATCAAACATCATTATATCACAAAACCAAGGTTCATGTTAATACCCAAAATGTTACAAATGAATTAGCCAACACTGATTTTTCAGCCATCTTAGCGACCACAGACGCTAATCTGGCAGCTGATTTATTGGTTTCGACTATTTCTACTTGCATCCAAAATAACACTAAGACAGTCAAAGTTTCTTGCAGGAAGCGTATAATGAAACCATGGATTACACCCGGGCTTCTTAGGTGTATCCGCAACCGTGATAATTTGCATAGAAAAATAAAAAAGGATCCTAACAATGAAATATCTAAAGTCATATATTTACGATATCGCAACTACTGCAACAAACTTCTAAAAAAATTAAAACGATTATATGAACGTAGTGAATTCCAAAAAGCTAAAAACAACCCTAAAGCCACATGGAGCGTTATTAAAAGTATTGCTCACCTTAGTTCTTCTTCACCTGCATCTACGGAGTTATTAGACCTAACAAACGACCCAAATGCCTCTTTAAATAGGGTAAATGACTTCTTTGTTAGCATTGGACCGAATCTAGCCTCTAAAATTCTTATAAACCAAACTAAAGCTAATTTACCAACCAAACCTATTCCTTCATCAACAGCTCAAAATCCCTTAGGTAACTCAATGGTTTTATTGGAGACAGATGAATCAGAAGTTCAGAAGATAATCATTAACCTTAAAACAGATAGCGCTGTTGGCTATGATGGAATCTCCTCTGCTGTTATCAAAGCCACCCAAGGTACTCTTGTCTTGCCTATAACGTACGTATGCAACCTCTGTCTTAAAACAGGAGTCTTTCCCAATGCCTTTAAAAAGGCAGTAGTCCATCCCATCTTTAAGAGTGGGGACAGAGCCAGTGTCAACAATTATAGGCCTATCTCCGTCCTCAGCGCGCTCTCTAAAATTCTGGAAAAAATTCTTAACAAAAGGCTGATAAGTTATTTGAATAAATACAACCTTATATCTGATAATCAATTCGGCTTTAGAAGTGGCTTATCCACTGAAGATGCTGTAATGAATTTAGTAGATTTTATAGTTCAAAATATAGACAATAAATGCAAAGTCATAGGAACCTTCCTTGATTTATCAAAAGCCTTTGATACTGTCTCTGTCCCCATTCTAATTCAAAAACTGGATCAAATAGGCATAAGAGGATTGGCTCTAAATATTTTCAAAGACTATCTCTCCGATCGCAGGCAATATATTAAAATGGATACATTTGTCAGTGATGATAGATACCTGTCTTATGGTGTCCCCCAGGGCAGCGTGCTAGGGCCAACTCTGTTCCTGGTGTACATAGATAGCCTATATCGCTTGACTCTTCCTAATTGTCGTATCATTACATACGCAGACGATACCGTTTTACTGATACAGGACAAGACGTGGGAGAGCACCCGATCAAAAATGGAGCACGCTTTGTATGTTGTATCTAAATGGCTCAGCGACAATCTGTTGACCCTGAATACTGAAAAGACCAAGTACATTACCTTTTCTGCATCCAAAACATCTCTGCCAAACACAGATTCCTCTTATGTCAAAATCCATCATTGTGGCAAACAACACAACAACAACAAACAACAAACAAACAACAAGACAAAGACAGACAACATTAAATATCTGGGAGTCATATTGGACAGTACACTTACCTGGGCACCTCAAATAGACAACATGACATCACGAGTACGAAAAATAATTTCAGTTTTTAAGAAATTAAGGAATTCCGCAGACACTTAAACTCTAAAACTGGTATATTTTGCGCTGGCACAGTCAATTATCTCCTACTGCATCCCTGCCTGGGGTGGGGCCTGCTCCACTCATTTTTTAAAATTGGAACGAGCTCAGAGAGCCGTGTTAAAAGTCATGACTAAAAAGCATTTTCGATATCCGACTATCCAGCTTTATAAAGACTGCGAGGTACTCACGGCTAGGCAATTTTATGTGCTCCAGATGACTCTTCGAAAACATCGCTCGCTCCCACGTGAGTATAATGTTCAAACAGTAAACCGACGATTAAAACACTGGGTGTGTAAGCATGTTCCCCACAGAACAGCAATGGCTAGCAGACAATACTACGTCCGAAGTACCCATGTATACAACAGGCTTCATAAAGATTTAAACATTTATACTATCAACACAAGAATGTGTAAAATTAAGCTAAAAGAATGGTTGCAGAAGCTTTCCTACGAGGAAATGGAAGAGATTTTAAGAAACCTTAACAAAACCTGAATCACTAACTTAAATCTATAGTTGCACAATGTCGTAGGGCTCATACACACCTAATGAGGGTTGTTGTCTTATACACAAGCGATCCCAAGACGTTAATGTGGGCTTACACACACACAAATAACACACACAATACACACACGCACACACACAAAAAACACACACGCACTCACACAACACACGCGCTCACACTCCCACACACGTACACATACACACAATCATACCCATACATACACAGACACACCTTGTATTGTACAATTTTTATTTTTTTTGTTTTTTCTTTTTCTTCTAAAATGTTTACCTAAAATAAATGCTGTACCTAGTTATTACATGTAATAAAACAAATTTGAAACTTGGCAGTAGCTACCTGGGTCCTGTACGTCCGGTGGAAGGCGCTAACGACTGTCCTACAGTTTTTATCCTAAAACTAGTACAGACGTTAACGTTTAAGCTTCTTAAATAATTTATTTGTGTTGCCAAATGATTAAAACATTGTAATAGTATTAAGATACCATGCATGTTCTATAGTGAAAATAAACATTATTATTATTATAATTGACGACTCTAAGTGCGGCCATTAGTTGCCTTTTATGACACTTCCGTAAACAATATGAAGTAAAATTGATAATTGTTGCTGTGCCAAGTAGCTACAGCTGACCAATATAGTCTTATAAATATACCAATATACCTACTAGGTATGTGTTATTTAAAGTTGTGTACCTTTTAGTAGTCACGTGAGTGATCGGTTGTAAAGCATTATGTCGATTTTTATACAATCACTTAATCTTGGCATAACGCGTTAGATGATGCGTACGCTTGGTAGATATAATAAACACTCAAATTAATTATTTTTTATAATTATAATTTCGCATTAACAGTTATATTCCATATTTTAGTTGCCCTATTATACTATATCTATACACTATTTTAAACTCGTACTAAACCGTTTCCTTAAGTTGCCGCGAACGACTCCAAATCTACTCTAAAAACTGAAGGCGATATTTTATAAAAAAAAAGTAAGTAACAAAATACTACCACTATATTAGCAGTTCCGTAAGATCGATGCACCGTAAGAGAAAATAGTAACAAGTCATCGGGTTCCTTAGTCGCTTCTCAACGCGCCATTAAGGGCAGATTGCCTGAGCAGAATACTGTTTATTTGCCTAATGTTCCTGAGAAATACCAATTTGTAACTCCACCGTTTTCATGCTAGCTTAGTCTGAACTGTTAGTTCTGAATGAAACCATATTTCTATTGCATTAAGGTTGCAAGCTGCAAGATGTAGCTAGTAACATATTAATAAAGGATATTTTATGTTTAAAATTTCTAGTACAGTTTGTATCTCAATAAAAAAATATAAAAATGTAAATGTTTCCAAGAACTACGTATGAAATAAGTTCTGCTAATTTGCGTTGATTTATTTATTTTTTAATCTCCAAGGCGGTTCCAAGAGCGGAACAGTTCGAGGACACCCCTAGATTTAGGACATTTGGCTCGTTCATGCATATATGCTGCTTTACGGCAGATATAGAGAGATATAATATATCATCATCATCATCATCATGATCAGCCTACACACGTCCACTGCTGGACATAGGCCTCTCCAAGTGCACGCCACTAGCACGATCCGCGGCTACTCTCATCCAGCTCAATATATAAACCTTTATAACATATATACCCTATACCTACCCATATACTTATTTTAAATGTGTATGGTTAAAGGATGTATAGAGACATATCTAGGTATTAGGATATTCACCATCCAGTTAATTTCTAGGTAGAGCCTTAGCTGCCGGCAAAGTTACCCGAATCACAAAATATCATGTTCACATCCACGAAAGAAGAACCAATTTAAAAAATCCACTTCCAATATTTGGTCTAAAAGAGCACGTGTACCAAAATCGGTATTCCCCCGAGCTCCGTTCGGTACGCCTGTCCTAACTGCGACTAATATTTTGCTATCACTCGAAGTAAACCAATAATTCAGTACGTGAGATTAATGCCGCCGCGATACCTAGCTCCCTTGGGAGTGGGGCTTATAGCGAGTCAGCTTATCGACGTCCAGGATCCGAGCTAACGCTACGATGATGGCAAGTTGTATGTCAATTTGTCCATGTTACAGTTTGGTATAGAACTATGTCTTTTTATTTGTAGACATAGCGACGTTGAATCAATTTAAGCGAAGTTGTATGTCGATTTGTCCATGTTACACTTTGATATAGAATTGTCTTTTTTAATATGTAGATACAGCGACATTGAATCAAGTTAAGCTTATCGAGATCCAGGAGTCGAGCTAACGCTATGACGATGGCAAGTTTTATGTCGATTTGTCCATGTTAAGTTTGGTATAGGAAAGAAACGCATTTTTTAATTAATAGGTATAGTGGTATTGTTTTAAGTCAGTACGGATATATTTTGTCCAATTTGCGCAATATCATAAAAAAATTAGTTCAAGAATAACAAAATTACGAGTATGTTGTAATGCAGAAAAGCATTCGATGGATCGAAATGCTATTAGAAGAATACTCGTCAGTAATTCAATACTATTCGTATAAGTTCCTCAGACAATTTAAGTAAGACTAAATCCTGTTAGTTCGGTAGACGAAGATTTGAAAAAGGATAACTACCTTGCAAATTTTTATCTTGGATGGTTGGAACGCGATATACAGTCCACGCAGACGGAATCGCGGGCAACGTCTAGTCGCGTACCAAAGGGAATACCTTCAGTAGGAAGTTTGACCCGTGTCGCGTTGATCTACTCGTAAATTTTACGACTGGCCATAGACGGTTTTCGAAGCGTTTTGCTGATACGAGTTTTTGGGGAACAAAAAGGATGGTGAAAAATGTTATTCGAAAATATTTAAGATATTTTTTGTTGTTTTACAACGTTTAAAAATAAATTAGATTAAAAAATATGCAATATTAAATATAAGTAAACATAGCTAAGAAAATGTAGAGATGGCTGCAAAAATATTTAAACAGCTTACCACTTTTCACATCTTGTAAAGCTATTGTACGATAGGACCCTACTATATAGTGGTCATCGAGTTATGATGTTGAATATACGTAAGAAATGACTGTAAACCTTTCCCGTGAACGAGTCGAACGTTAAAGATCACAAACTCGGGCTATGTATCGAGAAAGCTGACGCACTTTGCTCGGGTCTGAAGCCAAACCGGAGACCTACGGATAAATAACAAATGAGAGTAATACCATCTGTAAATCTTACGTACATAATTTAATAAATATTATACACTACTTCCTCCATTATTTTTTTATTAAACAAGGGATAGTGGTTTAAACCACTATTTATTTAATTATGTACGTAAGATTTACAGATGGTATTACACTCGTTTATAATTTATAAGTTTTACACCAAAACATTATCGCTGAAAACTAACATAGTGGAAGAAACCTTCGGCAGACGAAAGCTTACATAACAAAAGGTTTATCACCCCTGATGAAGTGCAACGCCCCGTCATTGCCAGTCGTCCTTTCGTAATCATGGAAGAACGAAACACTGCTAATAATGTATGTGATAGGAATCTAAATGTTAACTAAACTAAATAAGGTTTATTTATAATTAATACTCGCGCATTCAGTGCAGCTCTTTATTTAATTAAGACGATAGAGTAGGTACATTAATTGCTGTGCTTTTAAACGACTGTTGAATGTCTAATTGAATACGTTTAATTACTAAACTGGAATCAACGTCGCCTTTGTATTCGATAGACAATTTTGTCTTATTATGTATTATATTCTGTTTCTCTGCTATTTTTAAAACAAATCAGTATTTTTTGAAAGGAAATATTGGACTTAAATAAGTAGTTAAGTTCGTGGTTTTGTAGGAAAAAATCATAATATAGGAAAATAATAATGATATTAATAGAGATAAGTTGGCCGCCAGTTAGGATTACTACGTTCAAATCACACTATAACCAAGTCAGATCCTCACTTTAAGATGTAAACCCAATCTTAGTAACAGAACCAATAATAAACCATTCTTAGAATAACCCATAACATTATCCGTGCTTCAGAAAGCAAGTAAAGTCGTTGGTCCCGCCTGCATTACCATTCGTTGATACTACTAATCCGCACTGGGTCTGCGTGGTGGCTTAGAACCGGTTTTTCCTGTTGTGTTCCATCCATAGGGAAAGCTCGTGCCCCAGCAGTGGGGACATAAAAAGAGCTGGTAATGGTGATGATGTGATGCTAACATAAGCCAGTTCTTAAGAGACGTAGACCCAATATTAGCAAGAGAAGCTATTAAAAAACCATTCAAAAGAAAACGAGCGAGCCTTCCAGTAGTCGCATATGATGTGTAACATTTGACATCTCATCGTAGTAATAAGCAATTTTAACATTATATTCTGAAAAAATGGGTCAGGTATTACATTATTTTATAACTTTTAAATAAATACAGTAAATACTCATTAAAAGACGTTTGACATATCAAAATGACCTTTGATAGTCAAATGACACAATATGTCACATTTAATAATATGTCATGTTCATAATATCGATTTAAAATTTACAAAATGGCGCGCGCTTGCGCGCTTCCCCGACTTCCTGTCACACTGTTACACCTACTTCCGTCACATTTAACAAAATCACTCCTACAAATTGTATATATAGAAGGCGAGCGGAAAGATGTTACACATCAAAAAAACCATAACCTAATCGTATAGTGATCGGGAGATAAACACGAACTCTTTACAGAGACCTCACTTGAATAACCGCTTTTGAACTAAACGTTTTCAGGGCAAACTAAGAGATGGCGCTAGTTTGCGCTCACACTCGACACGAAAGACTTCACGACCGATCTCTTTCAATTAACTGGAGAGCCCTCAACAACTGGAAGACCAAATCGCATTATAAATTCGGCTCAAGCTTTCAGCTGTACTGTAAAATAATCTGTCTTAAGTTCTCCTCAAATTACTTATACGCTCGATGGCACTTAAAAATTTAATTTTATACGTAGGTAGGTACCTACTTCATTGAATTATTCAGTTATTCTGTTTATGTAAATATTTTGATTATTCGAATTTACCAAAGATAGATTTGTTGATATTTATTCAATTTTTATTTCTTTATTTTAGTAAAATAACCAGTTCAGTATCATCATTTGTATGTGTGTATATATAGAGAAAAGAAATACATTCATTGGCACACACTAAGTAGATAGGTACAACAAAAATTAATTACATGTAAAAAATATAGAAAAAACAAAAGTACATTCACAAAAAAAAATCTGAAGACAAAGTGTGGCTAACTAGGCCCCAGTCTCAGTACGTATCATGCTCCGTAATCAAGGCGCATACATCTGTGCCGATCAAAAAACATCGTAATAAGCTTTTAATAATAATTATTCTCATATAAATGACCATGATGGTTTAAAAAGTTATAAAACTTGATTCTTTGCTATTATTTGACTAACGACTCAACTGAAAGCTGTAGGTGGAATGTATAAGAATATGTGCCTATAAATCTCTTTGACAGCACCACAATATTGTGGCTGAAAATTCAATTAGGCATTTGTCATCGGTTGGTTGGACACGGGCGGGTCGTGCGTAACGCGCTCGGCATTCATGCGAGTGATGACCCTTATTTTTATTTTATGTACCTACTATGCGGTAGGGCTGCAATAAGTTTGCTATCAAATGTTGCAGCAAGTATTAAACCTCATTATCGATATGAAACACTTTTTACTGATGCGCTGCTGTTTAATTTACTTTAATGTTGTATGTTTAATTTGATCATGTGATGAGACGAGATGATGACCACATGATTAAAAGGGTTATGTTGTGAGTGTGGGAGAGGTAAAAAGAGGTCATGAACGACCTCCAATAACCTGGATTCAGACCATTATGAGGGACATGGAGTTAAAGAACCAACAGCTGAGACAACCCACAACCGTGAGATGTGGCGCCGAATTACTAGAAGGGCTGACTCCAAATGAATTGGGCATAATTATAGCCAGGACAAAAAAGAAAATATGTGGTAGGGCTGCAAAAAGTTTCGTATCATACGTTACAGCAGGTATTAAACCGCATTATCGTAATGACATAACATTATCGTAATAACTTTTTACTGATGCGCTCCTGTTTATTTTTCATGTTCTTTTGTTTTTCATCGAAGTAAATAGACTAGAAACAAATCTCGAAAAATCACGTCAAACCCGTGATAGCTAACACAGCATTGTGGTAATCATACCTCAGTGGCTAAATTACTGTTTTTGTTACAGGAAACAAGTAGAATACGCTTCCGAACCGTCTTGACCAGGTTTTTGCTAGGACCCGGGAAGTGTGTGGGCTTGATCACAGGATGGGATGTGACCGATCGACTAAACTGCTTAACGCCCGTCAACCGCCGGGCGGGACTCCGAGTACTCGAAGAGTCTTTCACGGGCCGCCGCGGGGTATAAGACAGAGATCAGTGGAAGAAACTAGAAAAACAGCAGCATTTTTTACTCTATGTTATGTATATAGTATGTATAGCTTCCAAAGAATCCACATAAACAATCAAAATAACAAACTTTACCTCTGAATACAGGTTGAATACAGACTACTTGCTTCCCAGCTGACAAAATTTAAAATTTCAATTTCTTAAAAACATTTAATGAAAATTTATATTATTTTTGGCTATGAAAATTTGTGTCAAATACTGTTTGAACACTGATGCTACTTCCCTTACCGTTAAGGGGTAGGTATAACGAATGTCTTTTAAAAAGGGTAGGTACTTAATAAAAGTGAGGGTACTGAGACTACACTACACAATCAATCTCATCTGCGTAGTCAGTACTGCGATCTGTTGCACTGTAACTCGGTTCGTAGTCAGATGAGATGCAGTACGTATTACTAAGCCAAGAGAGATAAAAATAGAAACCTCAGGGCTTCCAACTCGCAAGCTATATTGGTAGTTACATGAGATGCCGGCATAGAATTGGCTTACCAAATAAAATAATTCAGAAAAAAATTAAAGGGTTATAATATAACAATAGCAAAGAAATCAAAAATTACAACTTAATTATGTATATAATTTTTCCGTAGGTGTCTGATTTTATCCAATTTTCATGAAACTTTTTGTGTGTATTAGAGTTGATCCCTGGATGGTTTAGATTAACAATCGCACCCGTTAGGTCGCGCTGGCATTATGACGTTCATAAGAGCTATTTGTAGCCTAAACTGAATAAATGATTTTGAATTATGAATTTTTTGAATTTCATGTGTACATCAGGCGCACGAAATCGCAAACGAGCCGCTAGTACGAGTATAACATAAAAAGTTGTAAGCACTAGTGAAATACTTAATTTAAAAAAATATGGCTTAATAACTCAATACTTATTTAATTGGTGGTTTTTTTGTCTATTCGATCTAACTAAACTTATTACTTACTTAGAATAGATCGAATTTTACTTATAACTACCAAATTAAACTTATATCTTTAAAAAAATCATAACAAAACATTGGGTAAATCATAAAGATTCCAACATCAATAATGTACACTTATCGTTGTTTGTTGAAATTTCAATTGGGCTCCGTATTATCCTAACCTTCCTTTTTAACGTTATTGACAACCCTATTAGGGGAAAGATTTGTTGTGAGTGCTCGTGGCAGGCGCGTTTAGAAGTCCCCAGATTTATCGTAATTATAACGAGACCGGAATCGTAATCATGTTTATTCTATATAGACGTGCCGTTTGAAAAATTACAGCGTTGAGAGCCCACCGTTTGTCTTTTTAAGACTTGCACCGCAATATCCCTAATGTAGGTACAGTCAGCTACGAAAATAGCTGAACTCTTTTTTACTGTACCATAACATTATTCCGCCTTATCATCGCGTCTGTGGTCTATTTTATTTTATTCAAAGGTAGGTTTACAGCCAATCTATATAATACGTGATTCAAAAACTTTGCACCCCTTTTTTACGAAAATTGCGCGGACGGAGGAGTATGAAATTTTGCACGCTTATAGTTTATGTAGAGTTTATATATATGTACTCCTTATACAGAATGTTAATTTTTTTTTTTAATTATGCATAAAAATACATTTAAATCAATAAAACAAACATTACACACACTACCATATATTTGACACACACGTATAAATACTCTTCTTAAAAATTTCAAAAATGGAAGAGAAGCGGCCGTAATCTGTCAATGCCAATCCAAACTCACATTCTATCTTTTTAAATTTTCATTGCTTAGGATACAATCCGTGCAGCCTTAATAAAATTACTGTCGAATTTCGACCATTGGGCGACCACTAGTGTTAGTAATTGTACAACTAAGTAGCATCTACAAGCTAATAACAAACCTCCAAATATAGAGGTAATGGTTAAAGACGACTACTCTCAGCCCTAGAGGACCCTTGTTCGATTGCCAGCATGTTTGTGTACTCGGTTTGGTCGGTTAGGTATATTCGTCCGCCTGGCTCTAGCTACCACTATCTTATTACCAAAAATGGTGATCGCGGCTCGAAGACTAAATGGATGGGCGAGAACGACAAAAATGGCGGCGCGGACGATATTATGCTATTTGGTGGACTGTATTTTTTTTGTTTGCGCGGGAAGGTTTAAACTGCGAGGAACGGTGATGTGGACAACTAGGTGATCAGTTCAAATGAGGTGGGTAAGGAAAATACATTTGAACAGCGACAGCGGCCGACGGCGCGTGGGCGGCAGGCGGGCGAGCAGTCGCAACCGGCACGAGGTTGGTGGCCGGCAGACGAACTTTGCTGGAGTAGGGGCTTGGAATACCAGCGCGTGGTCCCTCGCAGGTGTAACACTTTAAACGCGGATATTTCGGATTGCCGAAATGAAAATTCCCAATGGAGGCGCGCCGCGAGTATCTTCTTCAAACGTCATCAAGCACTCAAGAACTTGCGCGGTCGCGGCGCTGGCATCCTCTTCAGACGCTAAGTATGTCATCATAACGTCAATGTTAATTGCACTGTTGTGTTCCGACTAGAGATAAGATAGCGAGTGCCTCAGCCCTCGCGCCACTTCGTCACTTAACATCAGGTGAGATTAAAGCCAAGTGCTTAAATTTATTTAAAGTCAGTAACTCCTCGGATGCTGTAGATGTGTATAGTGGACGTTGACCACATTCCATCAGATGGCTCACCAACTCGATTGCCGTCTATTGACATTAAAAAGCTTGATAATGAGCTCGGTGGCGCAGTGGTTAACGCGCCCGGTCTGCGAGTGCTGAGGTTAAGCAACTTTCGGAAAGGCCGGTCATCTGATGGGTGACCAAAAATGTTTCATCTCAAGCTCCTCCGGAACATGTAAAGACGTTGGCCCCGGCTGCATTAGCAGTCGTTAACAACCACCAATCCGCACTGGGCCCGCGTGGTGGTTTATGGCCCGTTCTTCCTATCCATCCATAGGGAAGGCTCGTGCCCCAGCAGTGGGGACATAAATTGAGCTGATGATGATAATGATAATGATAATGAACAAAAAAAAAGATTTGCATTATTTGAATCTGTTTAAAACATAATTATGTGGGTTATAAACTACTAACACGGGCAGACACAATGTTGCTGTCCGTTTTATTTACGATTAGGGCGGAAAGCGTATAAGATTTAGTTCGTTCTTGCTGAAAGTAGCAATAAGAATGCATTAACCGTTGCTTCATAAATTTCAGACAAACAGCAATATTATTATAATATTTTCCTTATTCTTAAAGCACTTACCCTTCGAGTTAAAACAAAATAAAAATGTATTTACAATTCACAAAACAAAATCTAGAGTTTATTGCGCGTTGTAGGAACAATACAAAGTTAAGGTCCATAAACCACATTCGGCCTTATCATAACTTCACATCGGGTAAGAGAAAGGCCTAGTGTTTATTCGTAAGGAATAAAAATATTAAAATGTTTTTGGTTTGTTTATAATAATTTTTAACGAACTTTTGTTGCGAACAAATTACAAAAACACAAATGTTGAAAAAATTTCCACGAGCAGGGTTTGAACCTGCACCCTTCTGACATACCGGGTCAGGTGCTCTTCCAATTGAGCTATCGTGGTTCTAACCAGCCCGCCGAAATTATTCAACACTATTTACTTTTTACTTTGAAAGCCAAAGGCGCCCATTCAATGTCAACAACTACCGTCATTAACATCCGATATTAATATCTTTACAAATACTAAAGATCAGTTAAAAAATTTTTCAACATTTGTGGTTTTTTTTAAATATTACCCATATCACCATCGCCAGATCATTTTATGTTCCCAATGCTGGGGCACAAGTCTTCACTATGGATGGACAGGAAGAACTGGCCATAAACCTCCAAGCAAGCTCAGTGCGGATTGGTGGTTGTTAACTATTGCTAATGCAGCCGAGACCAACGTCTTTACGTGCCTTCCGAAGCATGAAATCCATATTAGGTATACCTACCTTATAATTTCAATGTTGATATTATATCAACATTGAGAGCTAATATATTAGTCCCTTGTACATAGCAAACTATACAACCTTATTTTTAGTTTATACGAAAACTGAAACAAGGGTCAAATATTTTATATAAAGATCCAGTACAAAAAAATTTAAATAATATCTTAAAAATTCACGAAGTTATAAGCTTTTTGTGCCCGTTGTCCTCGTGCGAACGTTGTCACAAACAGCACGCGAAATGCACTTATTGATTACGTATTGGTTACGTCGCACTGCCGCGAAAACGTTATAACCACACACAGCTAGCGTTCGTACCATTTCTGTGTACTGAGCGTTGGTGTATCGAAATCCCATTTTCCCGATACGGAAACTAAAACTGCGCGGGAGCAAAAGTCAAGACTCGCGGGGGCGTGGCGCATGCGACACATACGCACCGGTCGATAGCTTCCGGGTGACTGACACGGGGGGTGGTGGTGGCCCGGTGCTGCGACCCTGCGCCTTCTCGCATTCACGTGACAAGCGATGCGCGCGGCCGGCGCACGAGCGAATTTTTTTTTAATAGGGTGTACATTATTTAAGATTTTGTAAATATTATTTGGTCAAAATGTAACATGGTATACATTTTTTTTAAATCGATTCTATTACTGATTCTGAACAAACAGTTTTCAGATTTCGTATAAACTAAAAATAACGTTGTATATTGAAACATATGTAAACAAAACATATTATAAGGGTGTTTCGATCTCTACCAGGCAACCCTAAATATGTCGTGGAAAGAAAGTCTGCGAGATTATTTTTTTCATTTACACTTTGAAACTTTCGCGTTCTGAAGACTAATAAGAAATTACTGAAAAGTTAAAGAATTGTGTAGGTATCTCAGTCATCTTTTAATACCAAAAAAAACTTGATAGATACCACAATAACTAATAAAATAAAAACAGAAAAAACACGGAAGCTTCGTACCGAACAGATTTGACTGTGCCACAGCACAGTTCTGTTTGAGTGAGGAATCAATTTGTTCCACCGTTTTCATTTATGCGATTCGAGAGATCCCATTTATTCCAACGTAAATTGAAGGGAGACTGGCTGAGTTGTCAGTTGCGGCTTATGCAGTTCCTCCCGGCTTAACATAGTCTGCTATGGGGGAAAAAGATAAGTTTGTGTATTGAAAGAACGTATTGCTAGCAGTTTTTGTCGCTTGTAGTCTAGTAGTTAGACCAACACTCTCAGACTCGAAGGTCCCGAGTTCGATTCCCAGCTTTTGCAGGTTTGGTGGTAAGCAGACCTCCAACAAGGTGGATCGACGATCCGGTGAAGGTCGCGGGTAGACGCTGGGTACGAGCAGCACAAAACCAGTCGTTGTGGAGATCCTTGGCGGAGGCCTTTGTGCTGTGGTGGACGTCTTTTGGCTGAGATGATGGATGATGTATTAGATGGTGGTATAAGTATGTAAGCCTTGTTCTAAGTCTCGTCAAGCTACCACCGTATTGTCTCATCTTATCAACAATATCGGTAAATTTATAGCTAAGTATATTTTAGAAATATAGTCTATAAATCCTACTAATATTATAAACGCGAAAGTTTGTAAGTATGGATGGATGTTTGTTACTCTTTCACCTAACAACTACTGAATGGATCTGGATGAAATTCAAGTTACAGATAGTTTATAACCTGAATTATTACATAGGATACTTTTTATCCCGATATTCCCACAGGAACGGGAACCACGCGGGTGAAACCGCGAGTGACCGCTAGTTGTTTATATTTCCTCAGTATATTCAATATACTTTAATATCTATAGGCATTGATTGGCATCAATGACTACACATCTTCTTCATATTTTAATTCCCTTTTTAAATTTTATTATTAGTAATCACAATGAAACGAAATGAAACATTCAATATGGCTTTCCTGGCGTTTTCTATTATAGCGTGTAGAATACTTAAAACCAAAAGAAATCTTTATTTAGATTTCTATATACCTAGAGCTGGAGCTAGAGCTGGTGCTCATTTTATGCCCACTGCTGGGGCACGAGCCTACCCTGTGGATGGATTGGGAGAACGGGCCATAAACCACCACGCGGGCCCAGTGCGGATCAATAATCCTAGTAAGGTACAACGATATTATCTACCTAGGTATGCGTTTAAGATAACCACCTAAAAATCATCGCTGTTGAATTTCCGAATCGTAGTTAAGGACATCAAAGCTTACACATAAACGTATTAAGCAAAACAAAATGGAAACTTTCAATAAATCCCACTGTAGTCTGCAGACTGTAGGTGGCTAATCGAGTTGGGTAATGAATCAAAGGCTGGACGAAGCGCGTGGGTACGGTAGTTCTGATAGCTTTTTTAACTTACAGCTTTTCTGTTTTCACCAGTCTCGTTAGTAAATAGAATCCTTGATCACAAATTCGTGTTTTTTTTTTCTATAGGGCGTGTTTTTTGTAAATTCGATAGCCGACTCTTTTTTTTGATTTTTAAAAATTTATGTTTTAGAACTTTTAGATTATTAATGATAATATTGTTTATTATTTTATAAAATGTACGCAAACACTACATATGGAAATGAAACCACTTTTACGTATCTTCGTTTGTTTTGGGTTATTAAAACCCGGCCCAAAAACCACACTGCAAGACCAAAAGACACTTTAAGCTTTCTGAGCGTAAAACGAAACGTACCCGATAAAAAAAAACTGCATACAAATATTTATAAAATACAGTGAAAAAACTAAACGCTCACACCACGAATTTTATAAATTTTATAAATATTTAATTTAGCTTCAATGCAGCAATTAGCACTTGAAAATAAAAAGTAAAATTAACTGCATACAAGTTATAAATTAGTTATGAGACGACCGACACCTCTTAGTCTTCCTTCCATAACACTGACCCTGGACGAGTTCGAAATGTAAGGATAAAACTAAATAAAAACTAAATAAAATAAACGCGAGTAGATCCGTAAAACTTGTTTCGTTTTAATCAATATTGTTTATTAAATTTTGTGTAAAGGTTGCCGATGGATACATTAAAAGGACATTAAGGTGTTGGTCATTTACACCCATCTATGATTAGGTCTGTATGGCTAAAGCTTAATTATAGCTTAAGCTTAATTATACTACAAATGTGGACTGTGGCTGTGATTAAACTGGTCATTTAGAACCAGGAAAATTTTTGACCAATTTTATATTCGTACAAGAGGTCAGGACAGGCCCTCTGAAGTCGGCAGTAGGGCGATTGATTATTTATTTTGATGATTGTAATACTGTGCGTTATACTATGGTATATATTGTAAAGGCCGTCTGATATTGCCAATACAACTGATTTATTTAACATATTATAATTTACTGCAGTGCTAGACTAACAGACTATTCAGTAATTTTGTTATCTTTGGATTTGAATGGCAGATCTTTGGATTTATATGCACATACACACACATAAGCAGATTATCTTAGATAAATGATTCAATAATTTATGTGGTGTATGATAATGTGGTGGTTTATGGCCCGTTCTCCCTATCCATCGATAGGGAAGGCTCGTGCCCCAGCAATGGGGCCATAAATGAGCTGATGATGATGAATCTAACAACACTCTTAACTAAGCTTAATCAAATACCAACAAAAATCAAAGATCGAACATGTAGCTCAAAGAGCAGAAAAAGAAAGATGGAAATTATTGACTTTTGAGCGAGATTGGGTTCGATTGAGAACTACCAAGTTATCAAATAGCCAGTATTACAAAATCGGAAAAAAGATAACCATTCAAAGGCCCGATAAACTAAGAATACTAAAAAAGACGCAATCTATCAAAAACTCATAGCCGCTCAAACGCAAAATAAATACGGGAGACGTTGCATGCGAATCGTTTCATTGATTGATACGAGCGCACGTTCCTCCAACGATAAGTCGTACTACGAGCATATTAGGGTTATCTACAACACCAATAAAGCATTTTTATACCACAACACCTCGGTAGACGAAGTGGCAATACGGTTTAATAATAGAAATAAAAACCCTTTTTCGCTTTCCATATTTAACACCAACTTACAAAATTTTTAATGAAACAAAATTAATGAACATAAGCAACTCTACGCTTAAAACACATGTATTTTAATTAGAAAAATTATCGATAGAACCATCCATACCAACTTGTCTTTTACCACAAAGTCTCAAATAAGTAAACGCAGTCTTCGTCGGCCAAGCTTACTTGTTTTACCTAAAGCACGTACTAACTATGCAAAAAAAGGGGGCACAACTTTACAATAACCTTCCTTCCTGTTTAAAAGATGTCAGCTCATTTTAAGTCAAAACTATCCAAATATGTCATTGTAAACTATGCACTATTTAAGACTTAAATTTATTTGTTCAAACGTACCCACTTATTACTAATTATTTACTAAGTTGTGTTCTCGGTGATCATTATTAAGATTATTCTTTTTGTTTGAGTTATTTTTGTTCTCTTGTAAGTGGTATTTGTCTTTTTTGAGAAATAAACTCTTTAAACCATATAACCGATAGTAGGAGTTAGTTAAATCTAGGTCGGGCAAAGTATGTTTCGAATTTTTTAGATGCCATTTCTGTGATCACCAACCATTAGGTGATTAGTTTACCCATTAGTTGTAGCAATGACTTAATTTTAATTCAATTAAAATTCAATTCAATTCAAAAATCATTTATTCAAAAACACAAATGTTGAAAAAATTTCCACGAGCAGGGTTTGAACCTGCACCCTTCTGACATACCGGGTCAGGTGCTCTTCCAATTGAGCTATCGTGGTTCTAACCAGCCCGCCGAAATTATTCAACACTATTCAACTTCAATTCACTATTCAACGCTCGTGGAAATTTTTTCAACATTTGTGTTTTTGTAATTTGTTCGCAAAAAAATTTGCGTTAAAAATTATATAAACATTTATCATTTATTCAGTTTAGGCAACAAGTAGCTCTTGTGAATGTCGCTATGCCATCGGTTCGTAAGTCTACTCTGGGCGGGAGATCTTGTACTGAGAAGAACCGGCAAGAAACTCAGAAAGTGTCCAGCTCTTTTCTCCCTTACAGCGTCAAAAAATATTGGAAAATGTCCTATCATAGCAGGACACTTTCCATTACAAATAAACACAAAACATATAGAAGACAACCACAACATGTAAAAAAACAAAATAAAAAAATCTAAGTTATCAAAACATCAAAATCATTTAATGATGGAGGGCTTTGCCCAGCTGCAAGACAGTATATGGGTATATATTGGTTGATAACATTGACATGGTAGTTGCGCATACTGTACGCAGTTTGGTTGGTTGTAAAGGATTGTTCTTAGCCCGCCTGGCTAGCTAACGCCATCTTATCAAAGGACCAAGCCCGCTACACACGACTTTAAAGTTTTTACTGACACCCCCCACCAACCGACAGGTCATAAAGTACGTGTCAGACAACCTTGCGCAAGCACAAAGGACCATCAGCGTCAGGTCATAACGCCAGATCAGGACGCACCGAAGCGCATTGCAAAGCATCGCTTGTCAAAGGACCGTCTCCGTTGGCTCGCTCATGTCGAACGAATGGGGAAGATTGGGTGACTAAGCGCACGTTGGTACACGGAAGTTCTTGGAAGTGGCCGGTCCAGAGTCTTAAGCACCGCCGGAAGGACTTGGTCATCAAGGACCTGTTGGAGCTTAGGTACGCGTGCGACTGACATGTGATCACGCAGGACAGAAAGCAGTGACGCCATCTTGTGTCAGAGGTCAACACCCATTCAGGTCAATGAGCCAAAGGTGGAACTGAAATGAAATCGGCTTTTGCTCCAGGGCAAATATATCGCTGAGCTTACGACCTTTTTTATACTGTTGCAGCACACTCACATGCCACATAATTTAGGCTTATTTTGATATTTTTGTTTGCTTTTAACCGTTGTATCATTGTTTCATGTGTGTGTGTGTCTGTGGTTTTGAATAAATGCATTTTTTATTATCTATTTAACTTAAAGTGTAGTATGTAAGTTATTAAATAAACTATATACGCCAAAAACTTTCAAGATTAACTAAAAGGCATAGATAATTCCCGCTACCAACCCTACAGAGTCAATAGCCGAGTTTTTCTATTAATTCCATCTCACTGTATTCCCGGCTGCTGAGGAATCGATTTAATGCCGTCTTTCCATTTATCTACATACAAATCGGAGTGGCTGTCAGTCGCGGTTGTGCAGATGCCGGGCGGCGCGACAAAAGACTGGCGGGCGGGCGGGCGGGCGGTGTTGGCTCTTTTTGCTGCCGACCTCTTTTGAATAACGATGGCAGATTGTGAATTAGCGTCTTCAACTGCGCACTTTCTGTTTGTGGGCAAATTAAAACTTTGGCTTGGTAAAGAAAGCGGCACTGGAAATGAGAAAAAGTAATAAGCGTTTGACGTTACTTGAAACGTTCACGTTCCGAACTGGGGTCATTCAATGTTAAATTAAATTATTGGGAATTACTGTGTGGCGTGTACGAATAGTTGTGATAATAATATATTGTAAACTAGCAATCAAATACAAATAAATGGGCATAAAGATATTTAAACTTACAATATTAATTTAGCAATGCTAGTTTGTGCCAGTTAACCAGATTGTGATGCAGGCTGGGGCAACCGTTCACTACCAGACAAAACGTCTGCTTGTATGTCTTCATCAGTCAGCATTGCATTAAGCAAATCTCAATTTAACGCAATTATTTTTTTATTAAAATTTAACGTACATACATACATACATATAATCACGCCTCTTTCCCGTAGGGGTAGGCAGAGACCACTTTTTTCCACTTGCTACGATCCATACATACTTGTTTCGCTTCGTCCACTTTCATTATTTTCTTCATACATGCTCTTCGGTTTAGGGTACTCTTGACCTGGCCTTTTTCCAAGACGTCCCCGATTTGGTCTCGAAACGTCCGCCTAGGTCTACCCCTTCCAACACTTCCATTCACACTCCCCTTATACACTTTTTTCGTCAATCGTTCTTCATTCATTCTCTCGACATGTCCAAACCATCTCAGCATACCTTTCTCAATTTTTGTCACTACATCTTCTTTCAGACCACAACGTTTCAAAATTTAACGTTCCCGTGTGAAATCGTTCGCGGGGCATACTTTCCGATTTTTTTCAGTCAAAACTGACGCGCCCTCCCTTTGTACGAGGTTTCCCTCCTTACGCGCTTTTTGCACGCCTCCGTCCTTCGTGACACTTCATTTATAATTCTGCTTAATCCAAGTGAGTGAGTTCTTACTGAATGAATTTGTAATGTAAAGATTAATGATTTATGCTACAAGTTCTTTGGGAG
The DNA here is from genome assembly GCA_947562085.1 of Eudonia lacustrata. NCBI lineage: Eukaryota > Metazoa > Arthropoda > Insecta > Lepidoptera > Crambidae > Eudonia > Eudonia lacustrata. The sequence continues at coordinate 6,354,404 of OX387318.1, forward strand.
GGCTCCTACCTTGTTATATTCTTATCGTATTTATCAAGGCTGCTCTTTTGTAGTCGATATAAAAGGTTTTTTTGGCAAATTAAATTAGTCGTGAGTGCTTACAGATTTTTAATATGCTGTCCTTTTTAGGGTTCCGTACCTCAAAAGGAAAAAACGGAACCCTTATAAGATCACTTTGTTGTCCGTCTGTCTGTCAAAACCCTTTATTTCAAAAACGCGTGGAGGTGTCGAGTTGAAATTAAAACCATATACTTAAATGTTTATATAATTTTTAACGCAAATTTTGTTACAAACAAATTACAAAAACACAAATGTTGAAAAAATTTCCACGAGCAGGGTTTAAACCTGCACTCTTCTGACATACCGGGTCAGGTGCTCTTCCAATTGAGCTATCGTGGTTCTAACCAGCCCGCCGAAATTATTCAAAACTATTTACTTTTTACTTTGAAAGCCAAAGGCGCCCATTCAATGTTAACAACTACTGTCATTAACATCCGATCATAATATTTTTACAAATACTAAAGATCAGTTAAGAAGTAGGCAAGCTATTTATAAATGTTTATATAATTTTTAACGCAAATTTTGTTGCGAACAAATTACAAAAACACAAATGTTGAAAAAATTTCCACGAGCAGGGTTTGAACCTGCACCCTTCTGACATACCGGGTCAGGTGCTCTTAACTGATCTTTAGTATTTGTAAAAATATTATGATCGGATGTTAATGACAGTAGTTGTTAACATTGAATGGGCGCCTTTGGCTTTCAAAGTAAAAAGTAAATAGTGTTGAATAATTTCGGCGGGCTGGTTAGAACCACGATAGCTCAATTGGAAGAGCACCTGACCCGGTATGTCAGAAGGGTGCAGGTTCAAACCCTGCTCGTGGAAATTTTTTCAACATTTGTGTTTTTGTAATTTGTTCGCAACAAAATTTGCGTTAAAAATTATATAAACATTTATAAATAGCTTGCCTACTTCTTAACTGATCTTTAGTATTTGTAAAAATATTATGATCGGATGTTAATGACAGTAGTTGTTAACATTGAATGGGCGCCTTTGGCTTTCAAAGTAAAAAGTAAATAGTTTTGAATAATTTCGGCGGGCTAGTTAGAACCACGATAGCTCAATTGGAAGAGCACCTGACCCGGTATGTCAGAAGGGTGCAGGTTCAAACCCTGCTCGTGGAAATTTTTTCAACATTTGTGATTTTGTAATTTGTTCGCAACAAAATTTGCGTTAAAAATTATATAAACATTTATAAATAGCTTGCCTACTTCTTAACTGATCTTTAGTATTTGTAAAAATATTATGATCGGATGTTAATGACAGTAGTTGTTAACATTGAATGGGCGCCTTTGGCTTTCAAAGTAAAAAGTAAATAGTGTTGAATAATTTCGGCGGGCTGGTTAGAACCACGATAGCTCAATTGGAAGAGCACCTGACCCGGTATGTCAGAAGGGTGCAGGTTCAAACCCTGCTCGTGGAAATTTTTTCAATTTTTTTTTTGAAACATTTGTTTCCATATACTTAAGTTTGTGGTCCCTTAAAGCTGTGAAAAAATCAAACTTCTAAGTTAACGGAAAAAAAGATACGGCTGTTTATGTCGCAAAAAACGTATATTTCGACACTCTCAAGGGAATCAAAATTCATAGGGTACTTGCCGTTGACCTAGAACTACGAAGATTGGCAAGTAATATCGTCTTATACTACAAATACAGGGAAATATCTGAGAACTATACATATTTAATTATAAATCACAAAAAAACAGGGTCTTTATCTTTATGCAAGGAACAGTGGTCAAAATTTTGAAGTAAGTTAACCGTGTCATGTGGGGTATCCTATGAAAGGGCTTCATTTGCATAAGCTTAAACAGATTCTTAATTATTTTTATGATGTAGGTTTAAAGTTTTCGATTTATGACGAAGAATGAAAAAAGAAATACCTTTTCCCTCTTTTATATGCCTATACCTAATAACTTTGGTGTATGTATTACCTAACAGTCGGAAAAAGTTCGAGGCTCGATTCCTGAACTATATAATATGTAAGTACCCATAAATTTGTACGGAACCCTCGGTGGGCGAGTCCGACTCGAACTTGTTCGGTTTTTTTATTTAGAAGGTTTGGCAAATGACTTCGCTCTGACTGATGTTAACCAGAAGCAGAGTCTGGATGTGAGGACAGTGGACCAGGATTGTGCTTCACTAGCCGTAGCCGTCCTCATCATACCGACCCAAGTTGCTTCTCCACACCTTGCTTAACGACCCCATGTTGTTATATAGATACTAGCGGACTTCGTACCGCTTTGACAGTTTATGACAACAAAACAAAAAAATCATTTTGTATTAAAAAAAATTCCAAAAACTAAAAAAATTCTTGGGGTGGACCATCCTTGTCACTTAGGGGTATAAAAATAAATTATGACCGATTTTCAAACCAACCGAATATACATAAAATTTCATAAAAATCGATGGAGCCGTTTCGGAGAAGTACCTATCAGAATTTTATATATATAGATATAGATACTGCGGGTTCAAATCCTGCTCGTGGAAATTTTTTCAACATTTGTGTTTTTGTAATTTGTTCGCAACAAAATTTGCGTTAAAAATTATATAAACATTTTATAGATAATTCTTCTATTGCAACAAAATAAAATTAACAATGTAATTTGAAAAAAAAAGTCAAAGTGTTGCAAATATCCACGAGCGGGATAAGGCTAATAATCCTTTGGCTTATAAAGTAAGAGTAGATAATGTTGATTATGTTCGGCGAGTTGGATTGAACCACGATAGCATAGTTGGCAGTGCACTTGACGCGGGATGTCATGGGGTGCGGATTCGAATCCCGCTCGTGGATTTTTTCAACAGTTTAGCTTTTTTTAAATTGAAATTTGTTCGCAACAACATTTGCGTAAAATTATATGTAAATAATCATAAATATAGCTTGCCTAATTCTTAACTGATCCTTCAATGTATTTTGTAAAAATATGTTGATGACGTAGCGTTGTCGACATTGAATAGCCCCTTTGGCTTATAAATTAGTAAAAATAGAAGTGTTGATTAATTTCGGCGAGTTGGATTGAGCCACGATAGCATAGTTGGCAGTGCACCTGACCCGGCATGTCATGGGATGCGGGTTCGAATCCCGCTCGTGGAATTTCTTCAACACTTTGTCTTTTTTCAAATGGTAATTTGTTCGCAACAATATTTGCGTAAATTTATATGTAAATAATCATTACCAATGTACTATAGATAATTAAAATTAAAATAGTTACAATTTGGTGGTCTTATCGCTTAAGACCGATTTCTTCTAGACAATCAGTTGTTAGAAGGAAGAAATACATGTGCTGAGAGGAAATTCCATTTTTTGGTGATTTAATGGAAAATGATGGAGTTATGTTGCTATTTTACCTCATAACGGCCATAATCTCATCTTTTTTAAATATTTTCTTTACAATACTGCTATAAAAAGATGTCAGCTGTCACTGCCGAATTATGAAATGATTAGTGGGCAGCGTTCTCGTAGACACTGTTGTCATCGTTTATGTAATACAATTCCATACTTTAATACTGCTGGACTCTGTCACGAAGATGAAGCAAATAGTACAGAAATGTGTTATTCTGTGGAAAGACACAACATAAATAAGAATAAAAGCAATAAATAACAAACATTAACTGAAGCAAATGTTAGAAGTTTAGCTGATGTGGTACGATAATTTAATTACCTAATAATGCAGGCGCTGTTTCCTCGTTAAATTTTCAACGCTAGAAACTGCAATTTTTTTTTTAGATGAGAGTTAATGGAAAGGAATTTGGAAAGAAGCTAGTGAATTAATATAAAATTATATATACCTAGTACTATGAATTTAAAAAAATCTAAAATCTATAAAGTCTAATCTAAAGTCTAAAGTCTAAAACCTATTTGGCCTGCAGGTAGCATTCGGTCGTATATATTTTCAAATATATTAAATAATCCAACAGTCTATTTATACCATAAAGTGCTGTGGCGACAAACAAATAAATACTCCACATTATATATATATATATTTTTCTGTCACACCGGTCGTGAAATTGTAATTTACGGTTTGGCACTTAAAATTATGTGAACGTTTATGTTCACATAATTTTTGTCAATATAATGATATCTTATCTTATCTTCCTGCTGAATTTTCCCTCTCTCAGTAACACTTCGACCCATCGGGATCGTTTGTGCGACCCCATCCTTTCACTCTTCTTCCTCTGTAAATAAGATGCCATAAGTTTGGCAACGTCTTTATGGTTCGCGAAGAGCCTGAAGTCCTTCTGTCTCGGATAAGCCGATCCCAGGAGTCAATGAATGATAATGATATCAGTTATGAGTGCGATCACTCGCATATACCATAGGAAACCTAAACCAAATAAACCCTGTAAAAAAAGCACTTGTAAATAAGTATTTTATAAAAATAAAAGTTACTTTTTATTTACTGTCTCATGTTCGCTACGCCTTAGAGGGTGTCACCTTTATTTATCTAACCCCGCTAAATTGTAATGTGTCTTGCAAACGTTTGAATCAAATTAAATTGAACTGTGACACACAACCACCCGTGAACCCCAAAATTGACAAACAAAATTAATTTAGTAAGTAAACAAATAGCCTATAAATATCGCACTGCTGGACAAAAGCCGTTATCATTGAAATCAAGTCATCACTACAATTGATGGGTAATGGCTTAATCACCACGCTTGCCAAACGCGTGTGTGGTTTATGACGTCATCTTATCGTTTCGTGCCGCCTATGAAAGCAATATCGAAAGCCATTGCCTTCAGCTTTTGATATTGCTTTCATAGGCGGTGCGAGGTGGCAAGATGACTTCATAAACTATACGCGTAGTCAAAGCGATCGGTTAGGCGGTCGGGGGGCTGGGAATTGAACCCTGGGACCTTCGGTATCGAGTCGAGCGCCTTGCCACTAGGCCACCCGAAGCGTAGCGAGGCGAAATTCATTTAATTGCAATAAAAATAAAGATAAGTAACACTCGCTCCACGCAGTGAAGATAAACAAACATTACATTAACCGATCCGAGCTTTATTGAAATGTAACGTTTGGGCCGGGCCAAATTTAATTGTCGAAGTTCGGATTGAAAAAGTTACGGCGGTCTCATAATTTCAGAAAACGAGGCCCGGTGCTTGGCGCGTAATTATTAGATATGTTTGTTTTGTACAATTTGGTTAATGTGGCCCGTCGAGTTTTACGGCCGAAATTTCGGAGCGCCCGCCGCCGCTCCTTTCCTTCCCGCACCGCGTACTTACGTAGGTGGAAATAATTTTCTTGAACTTTTAATGCGGCCTACGTCGTCGTGGGCTTTTTGGAAATAGGACTTTGTAATTAGACAGTTTATTTTAATAATTGTCTTTGGTGGAACGATTTATGTTGCTATTTTACCTCATAACGGCCATAATCTCATCTTTTTTAAATATTTTCTTTACAATACTGCTATAAAAAGATGTCAGCTGTCACTGCCAAATCATGAAAAGTGGGCAGCGTTCTCGTAGACACTGTTGTCATCGTTTATGTAATACAATTCCATACTTTCCTACAATTTAGACGATAAGATTTCAAAAATATTTTATAGCTTACATTAACTAAATAAATTCAAGTAACGTTAAAGGTTTTGAGAAAAAATTGTTTAAGGCTTAACTGGGTTAATAACAATAAATAAATAAACATTGACTAGATTTGCAGAAATTCTGACTACAAAAGTTAAATTATTCATTTCTGAACATGAACTGTCATGTTTGTTGGTGACAAGAAATGGTTTACCGTGACTGCTTACGAGTTTGGGACAGGACTGTTGCAAATGTGAAATGCAAGATTTATTTAATTTTATTTATTTTATTTTATTTTCTTAGGTGAATCAACAGTAACAAAAAAGGGTAGCTATGCAACTTTATACATAAGAAATCCAATGACAAATTCACACCAATAGACTTAAAATAGCAGAGAAATTATTGAGCTAGCAGAACAAACATTGAAATGAAACAACTTTTACGGATCTACTCGCGTTTATTTTACACATTACTTATTTAATGTTTATCCTGACGTTTCGAACCCTCTGCAGGGTCTGTGGTCACATAATAAACATGTTTGTATAGCTAGGATTGAGGCTAGAGGCCTTATCTCATGGTAAGATCTCATACTCTTCAAGCAGTATTACTGCTATGTCATTGCAGTTGACAAAATGAGACGCATGTACAGACGCCGCTACATGCGTCTCGCTCGCACAATTGCAACAACACTTTTACAATACAGCTTTATGGTGACCCCCCAGAGTTGTAAGGCACACTTTAACCGCCACTTTATAGTGGTTAAGACCACCGGTTTAGACCAGAGGTCCCGGGTTCCGTTCCCAGTGGGGGGTACACAAACTTGATTGTCCGCCTTGGCTAGCTACTACTATCTTATCTAAATATGTCGCCATAACATCAATGTTTTCAGCATTGTTATGTTCCGGCAGCTAAAGATAAGACAGCAAGTGCCTTAGTAGTTGAAGATACCGAGTGTAGTGCGCTTCCACCATTGGCCTTTATCATCACATTCCCTGTGTGGTGCCGGGGATAAAGAATTGCACCACCCCATCTCTTCCCGGGGGTGTCGTAAAAGCCGACTAAGGGACCAATCCAGAGGATGGGCAGCAGCATCTCTCTGAGGTTACCCTCGACCTACTGCGATCGCCAACCCGCCTGCCAAGCGTGGCGATTACGGCAAATACCCCTCATATCCTTGGGGGAGGCCTTTGTCCAGCAGTGGACGTCTTTTGGCTGAGATGATGAGATGATCACATTGAGATGAAGGCACTGTGCTTTCCATAAGATATAAAAAAAAACACTTTTTAAAATCGTGAAGACATAGACCGATTCTAAAGTCGAATCGTGAATATAAAGTAAGGGTTGTGATACCACTGTTAAACTTTCTGTTATTTCTATAATGTATTCTTTTAAATTTCACCCGTTATAATGTTTTATCGAAAAGTTAGGAATCGATTCTAAGTTTTTGATAGCAATCAATAAGAAATTGTATAGCACTAAAAAAGCTTTTAAAACTTTCGTGGAAAGAGTCCCTTCTATTATATAAATATATTCAACACCCAATGACATGGCCGGGTCGCACGAAATATATTTTTTATAATTAACCACTTTAAACTTATAATAACTCATACGTTTGCTCCTTAACTAGTACTTAATTTTGGTGTGGTAACTACAAATATTGTGCGAAAAAAGGTTACCTACCTACTAAGTAGATAGAAACTACAAACAATGAAATGTTTTGGCAAGATGTACTTATTAAGTCGATTACTATGTCTCTTCGCTTAGAGTTTTTTTTTTTTTTTTTTAATTTTTTTTTTTTTTTAATTTTTTTTATCTCACAAATCTTCTGGAAAATCACCATCTGGCCGCGCTACAGATACCCTGTTTATTTCCACTTCTCAAGCACATCAAGTATTGTTGTAGTTGCCCATATGCCTCTTTTTTTACCCCATGCAAATCTAGCATATTGTCTACTATGCTTCTTTAGCATGACCTTAGCGTATTCCTTCACATATAACATTTTATATGTATAGACGTCAGACAGCGCAAGATGCAGATTACAAATGTCTTCTTTACTTTAAGGTTATTAAGGCACAATTCTGCTCCACTAGTAATCCTCCACATGGACTCCGCTGTTCCTTAAAATCAGGTATTAGAGAGAAGTCATCTGTCAAACTATGTATATAAAAAAAAATCTTCTAGGTTTGTTTTACATTATGCCATAAATCTGCATTCAGCAGCTATGTTCCGCGTCGTTTCAATCCAGGGTTATTGAAAGCCAACTGACACATCGAAGCGAGCAAGAATGCGTCTGCGTTGAAAAAATACACTGAACATTGTCGAGGAAATGTTCGTTTGTCGGAATAACAAGTGCACGTGGCGTTCATTACGTTGCGAACAATCTGCCGCGGCCGAGTTTTAATCCATTTAACTGCATAACACTGCGAAACTATCAGACAGGAGCGTGCGTGCAAAATCAAGGGTACTATAACGGAATACTGCCTTTTGTTTTCTAGTGGTTAATTCTACCGGTTTCGTTCCCATCAAGGAGTACATGTAGGTACTTGGTTTGGTTGGTGGTAGGGCTTGCTTTAAGACCTAGCTGGCTAGCTGCTATCATTTATCAAGCTAAAATAGGAGGAGTTCGATGGCGCAGTTGTTAACGCGCCCGGTCTGCGAGTGCTGAGGTTAAGCAACTTTCGCAAAGGCCGGTCACAGGATGGGTGACCAAAGTTTTGTCATCTCGAGCTCCTCCGTGCTTCAGAAGGCACGTAAAGCAGTTAGTCCCAGCTGCATTGGTAGTCGTTAACAACCACCAATCCGCACTGGGCTCGTCTTGGTGTATGGCCCGATCTCCCTACCCATTCATAGGGAAGGCTCGTGCGCCAGCAGTGGGGACATAACATGAGCTGATGATGATGATCAAGATGTCACGGTAACATCAGTGTATTAACACTGCAGTGTCTCTTACTGTCGGGTCACATCTATGCTGAATGCATTGATGTTAGCCTGTTCCTCAGTAGTTGGGGATGCCCAGGTGACGTGCGCTTCCACCTCCGGCCTTATTACCATTTAACATCAAGTGAAATGAGAGCGAAGAGAATATTTACCCTGAAAAAGATAACTATGGTTCAATTCGTGGAGGGAGCAGTTGACAGAATTACACGTTATTAGGAGAGGATCAACTCGTCTGTATCCTCTGTAGCTTCAGCGTCTCTGTATCAGCAGCGGTAAAAACCAAGGGCTCGATTCTGCTATTTAAAAACGACCACAATCGTGTCTCATTTGCCCGATTTTGACATTTTCTCTATATATTGACTTTATCTTAATTGAGGTCTCTAACCAATGTTTTATCAATAAAGTGTTTACTAACTACACTTTGAAGGTTACAGAAAATTGTGTACATATTATTATTATTTTATACTAGCGGCCGCTCGCGGTTTCATCTGCGTGGTTCCCGTTCCCGTAAGGATATCTGGATAAAAAGTATTCTATGTGTTATTCCAGGTTATAAACTATCTGTATGCCAAATTTCATCCAAATCCATTCAGTAGTTTTTACGTGAAAGAGTAACAAACAACCATTTCTACTTACAAACTTTCGCGTTTATAATATATGTATATTAGTAGGATTTAATTTCGCGGTTATTCTTTCCGCGGACCTGTAGGGTGTGGAACGGGCTTCCTTCAGAGGTGTTCCCGTTGCGCTATAATATGAGGTTCTCCAAGAAGCGTGTCAATAGTGATCCCAAAGTCGGTAACGTATAGGCAGCTCCCCGGTTGCTGCACATGTCCATGGGCGGTGATGACCATTTCTCATCAAGCTGCTCGATTACAGTAATTCTAAATTTATAAAAAAGTCAATGGTGTGTTGAATATTGGACTGTATCTTCATGCATTGAGAGGTGGGCAGGATTAACCTGGAGCACAGTTTTAATTTGTAGAAATGTTACTTGATGTCATTTTTGGTGTTTTGGATGTCCCAAAATCCAGACTGGTGATAGATTCAGTAGTATAGCTTAAACAAATTCTTTGTTTTTTTTGTCTGGGTCGGGTAGGCGTTTAATTTTCACACTGAATTTTATAAATTTTATAAATATTTTCTTTTTTCGTTATTATTTGGTATTTTTCTAATTTTTACGTCAATAGGTGCCTGTGTAAGCTTAAATTGAATAAATGTTTTAAATTTGACATTAGAAGTAATAATTGTTCTTGCTGTAAATATACTCGTTTAAATTACCGGCAACGAACATACGCTATGCTATGTAATTATCACATTTAACAAGGGGCGTCGATGGTCGTAACTTTTACTTTCGTAATAGACCCCTAGGCTCAGATTAATGATTGCCAAATGGATATTGATTGTAATACGAAAGCAGATACTTTTGAAAAAGCTTTTTGTAATTAGGTACCTATTGCTTTTTCATGATATCATAATCATCATGAAAAGCAACTCTTTACACATTTTGATTTCTGCAATTAATTTTATTATTTTAAACTTTTATACAGCTTGTTTGGTAATATGTATACAGCGTGTAACAAAAAGGTGTGGTCAAAATGAAAAGGTTCAAAGTGTATCCGATCTAGATCTTGTATGTAGAGTTACTTAGACATAGTTATTAACTTTAATTTGTTATGCAATTTTTAATTAAATATTTGAATTGTGACGTCGCAATCAAAATAAGCAAACAACAGCCCTAGTGGTTTAGTAACCTCTCTGTACTCACATTTATGATAACTGCTGCTTGTTTATGCGAGCCTGACGCGCATGACTTCACTATAAGTATTTAATTTAAAATTACATGACAAACGTTAAAGTTAATAATTATGTCTCTGTAACAAGACGTACAAGATCTAGATCGGATATACTTTGTACCTTTTCATTTTGACCACACCTTTCTGTTACACGTTGTATAGTCCCAAATATGGCTGCAAGGTACCCTTGCATAAAACCCTGGAAAATTACAAACATCCCCAAAAAGCAACACATGGCTGAGATGTTGAATTTGTTTGTTACAAAGCTATAATGCAAGTGACAACCTTAGGTCCAGCTGATCCATTGTCTAAGGTCACGTCAGCGCTTTGGTTATAGAAACATTTCGTTAGCTAATCCATTTCGTCCATCTTATCTAAACCACGTCCAATAAGATGCGCGAGCGCACGTCTTTGTAACGCCCTTGCGCCCCTTACCCCCTTCCCCTAAGGACCTCAGTGACATTGACTCGGTAGATCAGTTACGTCCGGAATTCGGTGAAATTCGAGCATACGTCACAGAAAAAAAAAATATTTTTGAAAGTAAATAACCAAGCATTTCAAAACCTACATAAATTATTTATAATAATATTTTATGTAGGTTTTGAAATAGCCTTATGTACCTAAGCTTATAAATGCAATGTCGTAGCGCATTATCCAGCAAACTACTAAGCAAATCCACCACTGTCCATATGGTGACAATAGGGACAGTGACGTTTTTGCTCTTAGACCTTTTTCTAATTAAGACGTTGTCTTAATCAGATTATTGACAGTCAATAATCTAAAAACGAAACTCTTGATGTCTAGTACTTTTGACTGACAAGTTCTTTAAGTTTTTTAACAAGAAAACAAAACACCATAAAACATTGCTGTACCTAAATGAAAATTATTAACTACATCTACGTCCATAGAAAATTGGCCATATCCTTTAAATTTCCTTAGACGTTGTAGTTCGTTTAAAGAATTTTGATCGTGTGCTCGATCTAACAGTTTTTTGGGGTCAAGACTACTAATAGCTAACCCGGCCAATAGTTTTTTTTATATATTTACCTATATCACTCACACAGTCAAGACAAAACTAACGACACCTCTTAAGTTAAAATCCACCATGCCGTTTGGGCTGTAGGGCGTGCCAAAGAAACAGACATATATACATATACATACATACATATACATACATACATACATACATACATACATACATACATACATACATTCGAAAAACAACCCTCCTTCTGACGCAGTCGGGTAAAAACAGGCTGTATGTCGGTACATAGTTAATGAAGTACATGCCAGAACAACTATTTTGATCGCAAGGCAATCGCGTTCATTTGGCTTGTGTGTGTGTGTGTATATCTTTATACAAACCAAGGTAGATCCCGAAACAAACTCGCGAAGCTGCACAGACCTTTATTATTGGTCTGTGCAAAGCTGCAAATGTCTCAAGAATTTACTAGACAAGAAAATGTGAAAACACTATTTATCCCGGATCTATTCGATTCAGTCGTTCTAACCGAAGCGAGCAAACGGCTTAAAATATCTATTCTATGCTAGACGCTTTAATTCCACATCGATTTCTTTAAAAGTAAAAAGGAATCAGTTAATAAGGCATGCAATAACATGCAATGATGAACGTGGGAGTGAACTACTCGTAATCAAAGAATGGGATGTAAATGGAAAGCAAACGGAATTTTGTATACTAATCAGAATTGAAAAGAGTAAACGAAAATGTTAGTTCGTACATGTCTACGATGTATAAAGCTCAGATCCGAAGAATGATTCGTTTCGCAGGTTATGACGAATCTACGATGTACTGGCTTAAAACTTAGCAAAATATTTACCCGAATAGCAACTCGCGCCATTTTCTTGTTATTACCTTTTATTATTGTTATATCAAACCGAGTCCAAATTGGACTCCGACGTTGTGTGTCAGGTAAATATTTGTCAATTGACCCAACCAATTGAATCGTAACTTTGCTTTTGTGGAAAGAACAAAATATCGCACATTTTTCGTAGTCAGTCTATCAAATTGTGGATACAGTATTTTGAATGATTTGTCTGTAATTCTTCTTTTACATTTTTTAGTGTATATTTGGTTATATGAAATGCAAGATAACGATTTTATAAGCAAATAAATAATTATATTTATTTAAGGAAGATTTTGTTACTGTCTATTGATGTGCTAGTATTAAACTGTAATAATGACTGAAAGCCATAAACATATCTTTGCCAAAACCACAAACACCGCATGCACTGTGTCGAGAGCAATTTATAAAGAAAGGAAACTTATAACTGATAGCCGTTATTCATATCCTATTTCTAGAGATAAATAGCGACTCTTAGCTAGTATCATGTCTCATCATCACCATCAGCTTATATTATGTCCCCACTGCTGGGGCACGAGTATGAATAAAGAGAACGGGCCATAAACCACCACGCGAACCCAGTGTGGATCGGTAGTTGTTAACGACTGCTAATGCAACCGGTACCAACGGCTTTCCGTGCAAGTTTCAAGCAAGAAGAAGGGAGGAGCTCGAGCTGACAAATTTTTGGTTACCCATCCAATGACCAGCCTTTGCGAAAGTTGCTTTACCTTTAGCAATCAGAGGCCGGGCGATCTAACCACTACGCCATTGAGCTCTCTATATCATGTCACTTGTGTTTATTTTTAAACTTTAGCATATGACTGATTTTAAAATAAATGTTTAAAAAACAACAATCAAGAACGCTTCACAATTCGGTAGTTTACTAAGCGGGGATTAAGCCGTTTGTTTGCGAGGCTCTAAGTAGACACGCGCTAATGAAGGGATTAAAGAGAAAAAGTGGCCCTGCCCTCCATCCGGATGAAACTAGATTAGCGCCGAGATGCGATCATTAGTGAGCGATACACCTGATTAGGGGATCACTTTGATACCGGCTGACTGATGATTTGGCCTTACACCGACTTTACAGGAATTGATTTGCTTCGATTACCTACGGTGTGCTGCGTCTGTCGTGTTATGGTAATAAGTTGTGTGTAATAACAATCATAATAATAAATAACTTTCTTTGCTTTTCTTTAAAAAAAGCAACAGTGTACAGAAGCAGTAAAAATTAAAGTTACAAATTAGAGAGAAAAAAATCATTTGCGACGTTTGAGCGCGCTTTTTCTGACCAGCTGGGTTGTTACGTCTTTGGTTCTGATAGTAGTCCGAATGATGACGATGGTGACGACCTCCACGACGTATCCGCCGAGGGTGACACTGACGTCATTTCCTAACGTGCGCTCTGATTTTTCATTTTTTTTTTCGGCTCTGATGTAACTTGCAAAGTCGAACTTGGTCTTGAAGGTTTGGTTACAGGTCAAATAATTAAAAAGAAAACCTAGCAGATAATTGCTACCGGCGCAGATATTTATTTTGTAGAAAACATTTATATTTTGAAAAAAAAAAAACAGTACATACCGCTGAGTAGTAGCCCATATAATGCTTATAATCCGTTATCACGCGTTTAGTGGCAGGTATTTACGACCTCCCCATATTATTATTATTCATATGGGAAGGTTTGAGTTCATCTGTGAGGCGTTTATAGGTAGATACTTGCATCCCGCCCGCGATTACGTCCGCGTAAACATCCGCATCCCGTGATGGGTAATAGTTTTTTTTTCATTTATTCCGGCATCAAACAATCGTGTTTTTAGCTTACATAAAAACACGACAGTTATGCCAGTCATTCATATCAGTCAGTCAAAACAGATATAAAAAGACTTACAGTGCCAAATATCTTGAAAACAAAAAAGTAGTTAAAACTGAATTTTTGTACTAATTAAAACATAAAAGATTTATAACCTATGTGTTTTTTGTTAAAAAAAATAATTAACAAAGCTTAGCTTTGCAATTACCATAGCGTAAGCGCGTTCGAACAACAACTTACCAAAGTTTCGGATCGGACGAGAATACTAATAAGATAACAATTAATAATTTAAAATTGTACAATCGCCTATTGTTTTTTTGTTTATCAAACGTAAAACTTAGTAACTATATACCCGTAATAGCCTCATATACGTCCATATCCGGTATCCGGGAGTCCTTCCGGTAAATCAAATTATTGTAAATTTTATGAACAAGATTATTAGCAGTTAATTACTTTTGCTTTACATTTGTACAGCTGCCAGTTTTGTCAGTAATCCATACTGTCAGTACTCCAGTACTATCAGTTGTCCAGTACTACCAGTACTCCAGCACTATTAGTACTCCAGTACCGCCGTACTCTTGCACTAAACCCGATCCGATCCGAACCCTTCGGAGAATCTAGTAGGGCACGGGGACACGCACTAGTGCGTGATGCCGTTCCCTCTAAAAACCTCCGTAGGTGATTTGTTTCACACGGCTTGAGGAACCCTTTAAGTTTCTCGCCGCCCCCAAACAAGCCTGGTGAAGCTGAAAATGTCACTTAAGGCAATCAGCAATCTCTCTCCAAAAAAATAATCTTGTACACACGGCGGCAGATCAACCTACCCAAAACTGTCAAATTTCTACAATCAATTTTGAACTTTATAGTTTGGTTATAAGAATCAATATTCATTGGAGAAATTTGACAGATTTGGGTAGGTTGATCTGCTACCGACTGTACTAAAATAAGAATATTAAAATTAATTTGCTTAATCTGTTCCAACGCTTGGCAAATCCACATTACGATCAAGTTAGTCATTGCAAATAATAGCCCAAAAATAAATTAATGTTAATTCGTTCTTTAAAACTACCACGCATGCTTGTCTGTGATCTTTCAAACATCTAACCGTACGAAACATCATTAGGTGCATTTCATCTTCATAAAACGGCAGTCCATAAAATTGTAACTTCAACAAAGCATCTTCCAACTTACTGCACAGACGGAGCGCACTTCCAGTGTTTTTAATGATTTGCTTGTCTGGAACATGCTGCTTGAGAATTGAGGAAACAATGTTAGCTCTAGAGATGTGTTCGCACTGTTCGCATTCCCCTCGTTACAACTCTGTACGATCCTTTGGGTTAAACTAATGCTTCAGTTTCCTTTTTAAAAGTCTTTCTACCACTTATTTCTTTGCAAATGGTAATAGTTTGTGATAAAGGAATGTTTGTAATAAGTAGGGTTTATCGTAACTTTGCGAGGCTCTTAAGCATAAAGTAAGTACTAGTAGTACTTATACATTAAGTAAATTAAATAACAAATAGGTAGTGGTGGTTTTATCGCCACTATATCGACATATTAGGTCCTTACCTATGAAATTGACGTTTAGTATGAAGATTTTTTATAAAATTATATTTTAATAACTAACGTTTTTTTTTTAAATTTTAATAGCATCTATTTATGTTAACACCATAAAAATTGTAGAGTAGTGTGTTTGTTTCACTAGCTAAATATAGCAGACATAAAAAAAAAATCAAGACCCTTCAAAGCTACAATGTAACAAAAGGTCAATTCCGCGAATAAAAAAAGAAGTCATTTATTTATAAAAAAAAATTGCGATAAAGACACTAAATCAATAATCATTGTTATTACTGAAGCCTAAGTAACATAGTCCTAATTAAAGGTGTATAATAATATTAGCAACCGGTATTGACTTTTAGAAATAATACACCTAAAAGTATACTATATAATAAGTGAGAAAAAAACGTCAATTTCATAGGTAAGGACCTAATATATAATTATCGACTTAGACCACAGTAGTTAGACCAGCGTTCTGATATCCAGAGGTCCTAGGTTCGATGCCTGCGAAGAGTACTATTTTTGTACTCAGTTAGGTTGCTGATAGATTCACAATAACAATGTACCATTTTATGTAAATCGTATAATAGGTATCGCCACTGGTGCTAAATGCCACGAGCCCTACAGACAAAATATGTAAATTAGTAATTATATTATTGAGTTTTTAAACTTATTATTTATGCTATTTTATCGAATAGGCTCTAAAATTTTAACGGTATTTTGGGTATTCAGTAAATATAATATTTATCATATCGATGTGAAATAATAAGAAATACTTACGAAGCTCGATGGCGCAGTAGCTAACGCGCCCGGTCTGCGAGTGCTGAGGTTAAGCAACTTTCGCAAAGGCCGGTCATCGGATGGGTGACCAAAAAAGTTTCATCTCGAACTCCTCCGTGTTTCGGAAGGCACGTAAAGCCGTTGGTCCCGGCTGCATTAGCAGTCGTTAACAACCACCAATCCGCACTGGGCTCGCGTGATGGTTTATGGCCCATTCTCCCTATCCATCCATAGGGAGGACTCGTGCCTGAGCTGATGATGATGAAACTTATTATTAAGAAATGTTTTACTGCTATATCTGTAGGTGGGGCATCGAAATTACTATTTACCTTTTTTCATGACTGTGTGTAATATGAACACAATGATAGTGTACAAATAAATACCTAAACAAATAATGCGAAAGACTAAACAATAAACTGGTTCGCGATTCCTTACTACTTACAATCAAAGATTTATACACAATAAAGCAACATAGTATTACAACAGCATCAATCCACTCAGTTCTTGAAATTCATCTCATATTTATGTTTGAATAAACTTGGGCAGAACATAGTATTCAGGGATTAGACTGTAAGCAGAAATGCGGTTCCCGGATCGCCGTCTGCAGTTGGATACAGCTTTTATACGATTTACCAATAATCCATCCTTTGTTAGGTCTCATAGCATCCCCTCGGTTAAAACTAATTCGTGCAATCAAATCTACAAAAGAATAGATTCTAAATAAGGACTGATTGCGAACCACTCGAACGTGCGTACATTTTGTCGTGGTTAAAATTATACCACTGAAACATTTGGATGTGTGACGTATGACATAATATAAAGTATGAGTAAACGTTTTTACTATATTTCACTTTATTATTATTATGGTTACGTGTTGTCAAATCTTTAGGCAGTACAGATAGACGTTCAGACAATATAATTTCAAAAATGTCTGCTGTCATTGATGAATAATATTTTCATTTATAGTTTTTAGAATTTTTAATAACATAAAATTAAGCAGGACCTTGTAGAAAGTTCTAAGTAATTTTGCAGTAAATCTTAAAACTAAAATGAATACCTTTATACAGATTTGATCCCGTTACCCACCCGATCACATTACATAATTATTTATCCTGACGGACGTCTCAACGAAGATCTCAATTTCATTATACGTATTCACGTAAACTTTGGCAGACAGTATTGTATTCTATTCAGTGAAACTCAATCAGCGTCTGGCCTCCACATTCCTCGCTCGAAGTTTGTTTCTTCAAAATCCCCGAGTGCCTTATTCCATTCTCAATCCGTGGAAAGTTATCGAGCGATTCCAAATTAGAAGCTTACTTCTGTCCGGTCCTGTCCGGCCCGGTTCGCTCGACGATGTAGTAATATTTTATAGATATTGGACCGCGCTTTCTGTCATTATCGTAAAAGGAGCGTCAGCAAGAAAACTATTCGCTCTCTTCTATTACTTTCATAATACTTAAGTGGATCCGATACTTGCGTAAAGGAAATTGAATCATTTATTGTAACGACATAATACTGCTTTATCAGATAGGATTCGGATGGAGATACCTACGCTGTTGTTTACTTTACAGGATCCTTTATTTAACCCTTTCATGAGACTGTGGTCTGTTTGCTCATGGCTCTATACAGAATGATTTTATTAGTTTTATACCTAATTTGTTTTCGCTTTGAGAATTCAATTTAATATTTCGTTCAGATACAAAAAACCCACCCGCATTGAGCTCGCGTGAGGTGGTTGGTGAACCAATCCCATCACCATGTTCTGTTGTTAATATGGGAAGACCTGAACACAGCAGTAGGCCGTTTATGGACAGGCAATGATTGGCAATTAAAATGAATGAATTCATTGAAAACGGTTTCTCGTTTGAATTGATTTCCGCGGAGTGAGAGTGACTGATGCTGCGTTGTTTTCACGCTGCACCAGTTGTGTTTGCGTCTGCATTAGTTGGAGTGAAATCATAAGCCGCGCTAAATATTTAAAAAAAATTATTTAAGGGTCAATATTTATCAATTGATTATTTGTTATATTGTGGAAGATAATCTAATATTATCTATAAAAACTAATGCGAGGTGAATCTAATAACTGACCCTAACGATAACAGTCGAGCACTGACCTTCATAATAAAACCTTTGACACAATCAATTTATTACTGGAGGGTGAACAATCAGAGTGGGTCAATATGAGATCATCCGAAATTATAAGTAAAGTTAACAGTCTATAAACGTCCCACTGCTGGGCAAAGGAATTTATTGAAATAAATTTACCGATAAAATTAATTTGATTGATTACCGATACCGATTAATTACCAAATTATTCCTACGTATTCTAAATGTGGGTCGTTGTTCACAAACGAATTGCATATATGCATTATGCGTACAATACTACCTACTACTTATACCTACTTAAGTAAGTAAGTATAAGTAGTAGAATACCAGCGCCGGCGCCGTTGCGATGTGACTTTCTCCACACCGTAGCGGCATATATGCTGAGGTAGGGTCCTGATTGTCTCGTCACACTGTTGTCTTTGTTATTATTATTTTTATTTGTTTTTGTATTTCATGTCTTTTTTTAATTAATTTTTCTATTTTTTAATCATAATAATATGTGAGAGTCAATAAATGTTTTTTCTTTTCTTTCTTTCTTTCTTTCTAGTAGTATTGTACGCATATTGCATATATGCTTTGGGTCGCCGAGCCATCGGATTAAGTAAGTATATACTTACTCGGATGGCTCAGCGACCCAAAGTGAGTCTTAGCCTCCGACACAAAGTGTCGCTACTGCTCCCTGTTTTGCGCAATCTTTTGCCAGTCGCTGGTCAACTTATAAGTAAAACTATTGCAGTGGCAAACACACAGTAACCCAGTGTCCAGTTTACGTCGCTAAAAAAAGTTTTTTTTAAACCTAAGTAAATGTTTAAATTACCTTATTTAATTACTTATGTCATAGTCATAGTCATAGTCCTAGGTATTTATTGCATCATGTTGTACAAAGATTTTATAAAAACAGTGTTAGGTGCCAAACATATCCCTGCAAGGGCATTGCAACAATAAACATAATTAATTATTTAATAATTTTAAACTTAATCTTAATTAACACAAATTCTTGAGATCGGCTCTTTAATTTATACGTAATATACTTAAATAACTTAACTATTAAAAAACTCTAGTAAACTATAAAAACAATTCTCAGCTAAATATTTTTTTAACTTAACGTAAAACTCTATATTTTTAGAAATATTTTAAAAAAATTAATTGTTGTTGTTAATAAGTCCCCATTTTATTGTCCTTTTTTCTTTTTGTCAGAAGCTGAGAGAGCACCGTAATCTCTTATTTGTGTCAAACCCAACAAAACGATAAATGTATTCGAAGATAACAACACAGCATCATATTCATAATAGAAAATAAGATTATAAACACCACAATAGACTATAATCGGCACACAACAAGTGTTATAATGCCATTACCACAAAATAAAAAGGCTGCAGAAGGAAAGTTCCACACGAATGCACTGGAACATCGCACACTAACCCCCGTATTTATAAACGAGTAAAAACTCTGCTGAAGCAAAGTAGTTCCTTAAGTAACATTTTTTAATCTTTAGCAAACCGATAAAGTTAGATTCGTCAAAATTTAGAATTCTTAGCCAAGCAATGTTATAGTCACCAATATCTTTAGTCAAGAAATCTACCTAGTAAGGTTTCTCAAAAAAAATATAGTGACAAGCTTGTGACAAGCTAGAATTGAGGTTATATTCCGTGTGACAGTTTGTGTTATGTCTAAAATAATATAAAATTGTATAAGAAAACTTCTATTCTAATTTAAACGCTACTTGTACATAAAATGGATCGTGCGGTAAAAAGAGCAAACTACATGGGACGTCCTAGTGGCCGACGACCGGTTGGACGACCCAGGTGCCGCTGGGAGGACGAGGTCTGTAAGGACTTGCGCGAGCTCAACGCGGATGACTGACACCAGGTGGCGCAGGACAGACCCAGATCATCATCATCATCATCTCAGCCAAAAGACGTCCACTGCTGGACAAAGGCCTCCCCCAAGGATCTCCACAACGACCGGTTTTGTGCTGCTCGCATCCAGCGGCTTCCCGCGACCTTCACCAGATCGTCGGTCCACCTTGTTGGAGGCCTGCCCACACTGCGCTTTCCGGTACGTGGTCGCCACTCCAGGACTATCCCGCCCCAGCGGCCATCAGTCCTGCGAGCAATGTGACCTGCCCACTGCCACTTGAGCTTAGCAACTCTTCGGGCGATGTCGGTTACCTTTGTTCTTCTGCGGATCTCCTCATTTCTGATTCGATCACGCAGAGAAACCCCGAGCATAGCCCTCTCCATTGCTCTTTGAGTGACCTTGAGCCTTTTTACGAGGCCCATAGTGAGCGACCACGTCTCAGTCCCGTATGTCATCACTGGCAACACACACTGGTCAAAGACTTTCGTCTTGAGACACTGCGGTATATCGGACGAGAAGATATTTCGAAGCTTACCGAACGCTGCCCAGCCTAATTGGATTCGACGATTGACCTCTTTGCTGACCCAGATGGCGACTCTTATTATCGGAGGCCAAGACTCACTTTGGGTCGCTGCGCCATACTAGTTAGTTAGTTTTTTTGTATATAAAATGAAATTAGACCGTATTGACATTTCTAAGAACCAAGTAATTGCTAAGATGGCTTGTTTACACATACGGGTGTTGGACAACCTCTCACGGATACGGCATCTCGCAACAGTTACAGTTGCGGCTGCGCTCGCGGTGCCATTGGCGACAGAAAACCTCTTTTGATATGTATTATATACCTTTTTATACATACTTTTTTGAATATTCAAAAAACACCCAGGAACTAGAAAGCAAAATAAAGCAAAAAAAATTTAAATAAAATTAAAAATACCTTCAAAAAACACCCAGGAACTAATAATTCGTTATTTTTACATACGATTTCTTACCCAAATCTATAAATCAAATTTATTTTACAATTCCAGTACAAAAATCAACTAAACTAAACACCCAATTATCTATAAAATATACAGTAATTTCAATTATTCAAAAAAGTATAAAAATATATTATGTGCTTTTTACGTTTTTTATAAGAGTGACTTAGTCAGTTTAAGATAATGGTTGAAGAAAATGCAAATAAAATAATTTATTGTTTTAATAAAGAAAAGTAGCGACACTTCGGTGCTCAACAAATGGTGTTTTAAGCTGTAATTTGTGAGATTTCGTATCCGTGAGAGGTTCTAGAGCGCGTTGCGGTATGTATTAAGAAAAAATAAACACTAAGGTCGACTGAATTGAAAAATATGTATGAACAGTAGACAAAATCAACGTTTCGTAGTCCCCTGATTACTCCTCTAAAATTGAACCGATTTAATTACTTTTTTCATTTAAAATTTAAGAAAAGCTTTGGCTGTGGTGTCCTATGTTTTCATAAATTAATTATTTAAAAAGATATAAACCTTTAAAAACCTTAAAAAATGGCCAGATTTTCCACTGTGTTTCCCAAATTTGACGAGATAATATAAAAAAAGCAAAACATAGGGACACAGCCAAAGCCTTTCTTTAATTTTTAATGAAAATAGTAATTAAATCGGTCCAGTTTTGGGGGAGAAATCAGGGGACTACGAAACGTTGGTTTTGTCTACTTTTTAACCGACTTCAAAAAAAGGAGGAGGTTATCAATTCGACTGTATTTTTTTTTTATGTTTGTTACCTCAGAACTTTCGACTGAGTGAACCGATTTTGATGATTCTTTCTTTATTTGAAAGCTGATGCTTCACGTGTGGTCCCATTTTAATTTGGTCCAGTTCTGATGATGGATTCCTTAAGGAATTGAGGGAACTCCTCGAATATTGTAGGCATACCTATCGCGATTTTGGTATTTTCAGAAAAAAGTCAAGCATTTGCATTCAGAAAGTATCATTTGATGAAGTGTAACTGATGAAAAAGACCACAGATCATCGGAACTCCTCAATGATAACTATTCCACAGGTGGTGATAAAATATCTCGATTAAGATAGTTAAGCGACTATGACGAAGCAAAAGAAGACTGGCACCGGAACTCAGTCTTTAATTTCCTACTTTGAGATAGGCGTTTCTCGTTTTCTTCGCTTGTCTCATTTAAACGGCACTGTCTCATACGAGCAGCGTGTTTAGTAGGTCTACCCATATTCGCTTTTGATAAATAGATCGAAACGAATCACTAAAAAGCGAGAAATAAACAAAAATTTTAACTAAAAAAAAAACCGACTCCAAAAAATTTGACTGATAAAATTGCACTAAAAAGTAAAAAATAAGCGTTAGACTTATATAGACAATAATTTTATTAAGAAAATATATATTACAATTATTGTTACTTTTGGAGTCGGTGCCAGCCAAAGTACCTTTAACATAAACATTTAACGACATACTATATAATAATATTATAATCATAATAATACATTCAATCTTATGCATGAAATTTTGACTACAAACGCGGACTGGCACCGGCTACAAAAACTTCGTTAGCTGGCACCGGCCCCAAAAGTAACAATATTTGTAATATATATTTTCTTAATAAAATTATTGTCTATATAAGTCTAACGCTTATTTTTTACTTTTTAGTGCAATTTTATCAGTCTAATTTTAGGAGTCGGTTTTTTTCATACATATTCTTCAGTCGACCTTAGTATTTCATCTTGAGATTTCCTTCTGGATCTCCTTATTTTGCGCCATTACTGAGGCAAACTGTACCCAAAACTATTATCTTATTGGAAACTAACCAACCTACCCATTTCAAAGGAAATGTTATTGGCCATGGAAGCAGAGACAGACATGTGTCTGACCAAGTTGGGTCTGCTTCTGAGATTGGACATCGTTTATACAATATTGATATAGAATAGAATCACTCAACTATTGAAACTATTCCTCCTAGACGCTTACGGTTAATTAATTTACATATTATGTGTTATATTTAGCTAAGTGCCTATTCATTAATTAATTTTGCCGCCTCTGTGGACAGTGGTTAAGACTACAGGTCTCGATCAAGAGGTCGTGGGTTCGAATCCCAGCGGAGGTCACATGTTTGTGTACTTGGTTAGGTTATTGGTAGGGCTTGTTTGTCCACCACAAGGTCTCCCGTCCTGTGTAGGCTTACGAACCGATGGCACAGTGACATTCATAAAGGCGAGATTTCACCAGTATGCTGAACTGTGCGGCACAGTTCTGCACAGCTTTCGGCACAAATGTTTTTTTTGCACTGTGCGCTTACAAAAGTTACACACAGCATTGTCGGTGGAGACTGAGGCTAAACGCGATACCAGCTTAGTACGTGTTGTGATGTAGTTTTGCACAAAATGTTTGTAAACAAATGTGCTGCACACTATTTTGGTGGAATCGTACCTTAAGAGCTACTTCTAGCCTAAACTGAATAATTGATTTTAAATTTTGAATTCCATCCAGCTAGCTACCACCGTCTTATCTAAGTATGTTGCCATAACATCAATGTTTGTAGCATTGTTGTGTTCCGGCAGCTAGAGATAAGATGCCAGTGCCTCAGTAGTTGAGGTTTCTGAGTGAAATGCGCTTCCACCTTCGGACCTTATCATCATTAAGATAGTAGTAGTAGTAGATAGTCAGGAATTTTAAAAAAACGGTGAATTAAATTTATATTTTATTTATAGATTGTAGGTACTTACAATCAATACTCACGTAATTTGGGTTTCTGACTGCTCTTCCAATGAAAATGTAATGTGAATAAAAACTAGTCTCCTTATCTTTTTTTGAAAAAGATAAAATTATCGTTGAATACAAAAAAAATGAGTTTTTCGTTGAATACAAAAGAGTTTTCGGAGCTTCAACTTCTACCTGAGGCAATCATTTGTTTGTCTACTTTTCAGTTTTTAACGCAAATTTTTATAGAATCTGAATCAGATATGACAAAAACGAACTACTGTAGGTATACAAAACGTTAGTTTTTTATTATTTACCAAATATTGAAAGAGGTTTAATACAAACTTCTTAGTATATTTCAGCATACCTTTTCATGCTCGACGTTTCGACAGGGTTGCACCCATGAAGCTGTAGATATAACCGGAGAGGCCCGTTAGTTGAAACAAGCAATTCTGGTTCTCACTCTTCTGGTGAATAGGCTAGCCTTTTACTATAATAAACTACTACCTAATTCATAAAAATCTGGACTTTAAAATAAAGTAAAGATGAAAGAGAAAGAAAGTAAACGAATATAAAAAATCCATTTCAAATCATTTATAAAGAAAAATAAGTATAGTTATATATGATACAATGAGCTGGAGAACAATAAAAAAGAGTAAATCTTTACCCTAAACGCCCTAAAGCATACACTGTATGTAGATATTGATAATAACGAACAAGAAAACTCGAAATATTGTCCTAGAAAAACTCACAAATTTAAATAAATATTATTTTGAATAGAAATAGATCTCAATATTGCAATACCAATTTATTGTTTTTATATCACTTCGATACGATTCGTATTTAAAAAGTTATAATACCTACTTATTAATTTTGTTAACTTAATTTTGACAAACGAGGAGTACTAAAACTTTGCCATTCAAATTCTCGTTTCATCAACGTGATCAAATATTGAATAGTAATTTAAACTCGCATTAGGCACTCTGATCAGTGAGCCAAGCAAAAATAATTTATTTTTATCGTTGCGTAAAAGAGAAACATTGTATGGAAATAACCTTTCAAACAACTTACGTACTTCGAAAATCTTCGCAGCAATTTTTTAGTCACATTCAAATCATATTTAAAGTTGAAACTTATACATATAGATATTTCAAAAACCAAATTAAAAAGTATTCCCAATCCCACCCCAAAACGAAGAAACTCAAAGAACTCTCTCGTGGTCACTAAAACGACCATGATACAACTATGAACAACTATGATAACAAACAAATTTAAATGAATTCAAAAATCAATTTATTTCACTTTAAAACTTATTGAAACTTTAACCCAAGACTTATTAACGTATGGAAAACACTTTAACTCAACACTTTATTAGGATATAGTCCAATAATTTGTTGAAAACCGTTTGATATTCTTTGTGTAGTAATAGTTTTCTAGAATTGTTATTTATATGTAAGAATTGATATTTTATTTCACATCCTGGATATCATATACTTCAACCACGCCCTACACATTTATGGATCGTTTTCCATAATAAAATAATCGTTTATAATTACGTGAAATTATCAATACTAGTGGTCGCCCAGTGGTCGAAATTCGAAATTCGCACGGATTGTATCCTAAGCAATGAAAAATTAAAAAAGATAGAATGTGAGTTTGGATTGGCATTGACAGATTTCGGCCGATCTTCTTCCATTTTTGAAATTTTTGAAAAGAGTATTATATGCGTGTGTGTCAAATACATGGTAGTGTGTGTAATGTTTGTTTTATTAATTTAATGTATTTTTTATGCATAATTTAAAAAATATATTAACATTCTGTACTCTTTCTCTATATAAACTATAAGAGTGCGAAATATCATATACCTCCGACCGCGCAATTTTCGTAAAATGGGGTACAAAGTTTTTGCTTCACGTATTAATTACATAGATAAAAACTTGAGTCGACAACTAAACATGAGTGACAGCCGGCATCATTATGACTTTTAAATATTTAATAGCGGCCAGTATTGCCCACATGACCAGCAGTGCTATTCTCTAAGCAAAACAGCGTCGAGCTCGACATTGAACTCGCTCATAACTTGAAAACGACCGTAGACTTTATTACTATTTAAAAGTAGGTTGAAATTCGTTTGCAAGTTATGAGCGAGTTCAACGTCAAGTTCGACGCTGTTTTGCTTAGAGAATAGCGCTGTAGGTCCCTAAAAGTCGGTATATGAACGCATTGTAAGCCACGCCATAGACAAAAACACTCTTAAAACCACTAAAACGTACAGATAAGGCCGGAAAAAGAAGGTATTATTTCATACCGGAAGACCACTTTAACACTTACATTTTTTTTTATACTGAAAAGCCGACAACACACTGTAGAGAGGTTATGAGCCTTTTTATAACATTTCGGTATCCCAGACGAACATTTAATTAAAAAAAATCCAAAATTAGTAATGAAACTTTCTATGATTGAGGAAAATACTCACAGATACTAGAAAAGTTTAAAAGAAATAAAACAAACGTTTACTTTACGTTTTCAACTAACTTTCAAAATAAAATAGAATAAAATTTGATGTAGATTACATACAGTTCACGGAACAGGGTAATGTTATGAAAATACGTTTTAAAAATTTAAAAAGTTTTTTAAATTTCCGTTTAATATTATATTAGTTTTATTAGTTCAAATTGCGTGTGCGATCTTATTTTAGTACTAATAGTGGTAATTTTGTTTTAGTTTACCCATTTATCGGCAAATTTGATTTATTGACTATGAATGACAAGGCTGCTTCAACTGAGGCCTGTTAGTTGAAGCAGCCTTGTTAAGTGTCTGTCATCACTTGTTTAGTGGGTAGGTAGTTATACAGGTAAGTAGGGTAGGTAGTCCAGTTATATATAGCTTCATGGTTACACCGGCATGATCACAAGCTGTCGCGATGTTCAACTTTTTTGTTTTACACTCGCAAAATTCTTCATATTATCAGTAATTTGATTGGTTACATTAATATGGAGCAATAATTAGGTTTGTGTCATCATCTCAGCCGAAAGACGTTTGCTACTGAGTAAAGGACTCTTTGCAAGAATTTCCACAATGACCGGTTTTGTGCTGCTCGCATTCAGCGGCTACTTGCGACCTTTACCAGATCGGCAATTTTCAGAGGAAAATTGCCGATCTGATAAAGGTCGCAAGTTAATCTCTATTAATAAGAACTAGTGGTCACCCAGTGGTCGAAATTCGACCGTAATTTTTAAGGCTGAACGGATTGTAACGGACTGTATCCTAATCAATGAAAAATTTAAAAAGACAGAATGTGAGTTTGGATTGGCATTGACAGATTTCGGCCGCTCCTCTTCTTAAACAATAAGTGTGCGAAAATTTTCATATTCTTTGTATGACGTTCTGCCCCCTGAAATTCCACGCCCTATCAACTTTCAAACACTTCTTTGTCACCTAGATTACTCTCATATGTCTCTTGATAAAATACATACATATACATGAGATTAAGTTATAAGTATGTCCATATCTATACTATATAGTTTATATATTTTTCCTGGTCATTACATCTGTTTATAACTTCTCTCCTATCCTTTAGCATCCTCTTTTTACGTCTGTGTTGCCCCTAACAAGCTAATTAGTTAGTTAATAGCTTAGTTTCCAACCACCACAATTATTTATTTATTTACTTAAAACCAAACAAAATTATTTTACGAACATTCTCCGCTCTCCGTGACAGCCTACACTCAGATTCACTCATTATTTTATAAAGACTAGTAAAGAGGGTTTAGTATCATTTCGTCTAAAAAGCAGCTAGCAGCAGGGCTAAGTAGCAACTGGTCTAAAAAGCAAATGGGCTAAGTAGCAACTGGTCTAAAAAGCAAATGGTCTAAGTAGCAACTGGTCTAAAAAGCAGCTGGTCTAATTAGCAAGTGGTCTAAAAGTCAGATGGTCTAATTAGCAAGCGGTCTAATCCACTGTATCTTGAACTCTTGTAAAGTCAAATACTGTCATAGTATTTACACACTAAATAAAGTTAATTCCAATCAGAATGGCACAAAATGTAAATACGCAAACTTATAATAGTTTTATCTTCATGTATTAAAACATAACTTTTGATATCTTTATATATAATAAATCTTCTGTGTGTGTGCGTGTGCGTGTGCGTGTGCATGTGCGCGTGCGTGTGCGTGTGCGTGTACGTGTGCGTGTGCGTGTGCGTGTGCGTGTGCGTGTGCGTGTGCGTGTGCGTGTGCGTGTGCGTGTGCGTGTGCGTGTGCGTGTGCGTGTGCGTGTGCGTGTGCGTGTGCGTGTGCGTGTGCGTGAGCGTGTGCGTGTGTGTGTGTGTGTGTGAAATTGAACTCCTTCTAAACGGCTAGACCGATTTGGATGAAACTTTTTATCTGTGTTCAAGTGGATTCGAGAATGGTTTAGATTTACAATTGGGCCCGGTAGGTGGCGCTGCTATAGGGGTCCATCATGGGATACGGGTGTTCTTAAGCGGACGAATGATTTGTTTGTTTTGTTGTCATGGAAACTGTCAAAGCGGTACGAAGTCCGTCGGTCAGCTAGTTAATGGTTATTAATAATACATCAACCCATCCACATCGGGCCAGCGTGGTGGGTTATGGTTTGACCTCCCCACGTGCTTTTGTTCATGTGGGATGGCTAGGGTCCAGCAGTGGGACGTTAAAAGCTGATGATGATTCATCATCAACACCAGCTCATTTTAAGTCCCTACTGCTGGAGCACGAGGCTTTCCTATGGATGGATGGGGAGAACGCGCCTTAAACCACCACGCGGGTCTGTGAAGATGTTGTTAACGGCTACTAATGCAGCCGAGACCAACGTCTTTACGTGCCTTCCGAAGTACGGAGGAGCTCGAGATGAAAAAATTCAGTCACCCATCCATTTAGACGACCTCCTTGGTTGAGTGGCTTGTATACAGGTTTTCATGGTGTCGCCATCTCTGAGGTCCCGGTTTCGATCCCCGGTCGGGTCAAATTAGAAATTATTGTTTTTCTAAATTGTCTCGGGTCTGGGTGTTCTCTATGTATTATAAGTATGTATTTAAGTATTTTAAGTATGTTTATCCGTTGTCTAGTAACCATAATAATATAACGAGTTTCATAACGAAGCTTCTCTTGGGCTAGATAATTGGTGTGTGTGTAGGAAAGTTTATTTATTTATGTTTTTGTTTATCCGATAATCGGCCTTTGCGAGATTTGCTTAGGCGCGTTAACCACTGCCTGCGCCATCGAGCTTCCGCTACTGAAAAGTTTTTAACAACTTCCCGCTAGTGGAATTTTTCCAACACGTTTACTTTGTAATTTGTTTGTAACAAAATTTGCGTAAAATTATATGTTCTTCGTCCTGACTGACTGACTCATCATCGCCAAGCCTAAACCGCCATAAGCTAAGTAATTAGATAAAAATTTGGACTGTAGGTTAATTGAGTGACGTAACCAGCCACTAAGATAGAATTTTACGGAAATCACACCCTAGGTGGGCCAAATAGGGGGTGAAAGTTTGTATGAAAGTCAGTCGTTAGTTTTGAAGTAAAATACATGAAAATTGGTATTTGGGTTTTTGAAAAGAATTAAAGAATGACATGTCTCATGATTTTTTTTTATTTTTCTTTAAATGAGTAAAAAAGGGTATAATGTTTTTTTGGAGAAATCGTTATTTCTAAAGTAATAACTATCAAAATGAATATTTTAATCGATCTTTAGATTTTTAACAAAAATAAAGAATGACGTGTTTTAGCATTTTTCGAAAAACCTCCCCTAGAGATGTGAAATAGGGGTGGAAAGTTTGTATGGAAATCGCGAGCAAAACATCACGCGTTTACTGATTCCTACACGTGTGAAGAAACAGAACAAACATAGTTAGCCCACGTGAGTAAAGCCGCGAACAAAAGCTAGTTTGTACATAAATTTGCAGTGTTGAACAGAGCTACAATAGACACCATAATTGGAGGTGCATCTCACTTCACCATGTCAGAAGGTGCGGGTTGAAATCTCGCTAGTGAAATTTTTTTCAACACCTTACCGAACCCTTCTATGACACACACGGCATGTTAGCCTATTTATATTCTTGTGTAGTTAATGTCCTTGAGATTGGACACTGGCAGTAGCATATTTAAATAAGGCCTTATGCAAAACAAAAGCGCCAATGCGGCAACGAGAAAATGTTATTTTGTTTATTTATCACTGTTTTTTCCGTTTTTTCCTACCTGAGACTATTACGAGTATAAGTAAATATAAACATAGGTATCCGAATTTGTTACAATTCTATGTGTTAATTTTCCTAGACTTAAAAAAGGTACCTATTTACATATTATGTAACACTATACATTATGTAATGTTTAGTTCATTGCAGTAGCAACAGAAACACGCTTACAAAATTACAAAGCAAAAACAAAAAAATGCTTTAAAAAAAAGGTAGGTACATAAAAATTGTTACGAAACAACTACCTAATAGATACATTCAAAGTGAACTTTGCGTACTTACAGTAAGTGCAAATAGCGACACAAAAAATTGGAACCAACTCAAACATGTAACCAACTCAAACATGCACCCAACTTTTAATACGTCAAACTGTTAACTGCAGTGTGGCGCAGAGGGACAATGGGAACCGGTTTAAAAATGAAACAAACTTTCCGGTTTAATCCGGTCAGGGACAAACTGAAAGCCGCTTCCGGTGGGCTCCGCTCTGTCCACACGTGGATTTGGTGTCTGCGAAGTTGTTTACACGTTGCAACATTAACAATGTCGGAGTGGTTACTTGAGGAAGGCACTTAAGGCTTTTTTTAGAAAATACATTAGCCAATGCAATGCTGATGCAACTTTCCTCGTAATTCGTCTCCACTTAGCTCTGTCCTCGGCATCGTAACGGAAACTTGGCACTCACACATCTCATTTGATACAACATCTCTCCATCTTGTTGTGGTTCTACCTTTGGACATTTAACCCGGGATGAAAAAACGTCCATTCAGGAGGCTTCCTCTTCACGAGACCATACCATCGCAGCCGAATTTTTACCGAAGAGTGAAGAAACTTGCATCCGTGTTCCCAGCAGGAGATTGAGGAGACGCTGTATAGAGGCACAACTGAAGAAACCCGCGGGGTTATGTGGGGTTGGCCCAGATGGTGTTGGATGACCCACTGGGACTAAAATCAGAAACGTTGGCGGCAGTCGTTTTTTTTTTTTTTTGAAATAGAAATATCATTTATTTCAAATACTGTGTACAAATTGTGCAGATGGTAATGCAAAACATAAAAAACATTAGACACAACTGTATACCCATACCGGGTATGCAACTTAAAAAAAGGAGATTACAAAATCACTAAATAGGTATATGGGAAGGGTAACAATAATATTAAAATGCAAAATAAAATTACTTATAACTATAACTTAATTATATATATTTGGAATCAAAATATTCAGCTAAACTGTAAAAGGAGTTTTTTACCAACCAAGTCTTTAATTTAAATTTAAATGTAGGTAAGTTCAAGGCTTTTATTTCAGAAGGAAGGTGATTAAATATTTTGATACCAAAACCAAAAGCACTTTTGTAGTACATATGGTTGTTAATCCTAGGCACACATAAATCATATTTATATTTATTACGAAGGTTTGTTTGATATGAAGCTTTATTTTTAAAGTACTCACTATTTTGCTTAATAAATAATGAAATTTCCAAAATATATCTAACAGTTTCTATTGAATATAAATTATAAATTATACGTAAGCATCTCTTTTGTAAAATAAAAGTTGACTGAACATTTACCGAGTTTCCCCAGAAAATGATACCATATGTTAGCAGTGGATAAACTTGGCCAAAGTATGCAGCCCTAGCCACATTTAAAGAAGTAGTTTCAGCAAGTATAGAAAGAGCATAGCAGTTTCTGGATATTTTTTTATTTATTTTTAAGATGTGTGACTTCCAATTTAAGTGGGCATTAATATTTACTCCAAGAAAGTTTGAAAATGGATTTCGATGAAAATATCATCGCAGCTCCTGTAGCATGACATTGCCAGCGATGTCGCATACGCCAAGCCTTTCTCGTACGTCGAGTACGTTGTGGATTCGTTTGTATTCACATAAAAGGGATAGAGAAAGAGAGGCATACTTACATACTATATTTTATCAAATCTTTAAAATGCAATGGAGAATAACCAAACTACTTACCTACCTGAGCTATATCATGTTTTCAAGTGGTATTTTTAGTTTTGATAAACATAGTATTCAGGTAAGGTACCGACGGCGCTGACTCGTAAGATGTATTCGTAAAACAATAAAAAAGGTAAAAACAATAAGCCAGCTTTTAACGACCACTAAAAGGCTATACGGAGTGTTGTTTTAAAAATAGAAAAGTCAAAACATACACGCCACGGACGGCAACAAATCATAAAAGCGTTCCAAAATAAAAATTATCGTATCCGAGACAAAGTTTTTCCATTTGCCTCGATTCCCGTATCGACGACATTTCCGTGGGAAAACTTTTTCATTTTCCCCCGTCCGCCCGGCCAGGGTTGACGACGCCCGCCTATTCCTACTCAAACACTTTCGAAACTATTCTCGACGGGAAACTGTGTTTATCTCTTTCTAATTACATACACGTGGCAGTGATTATTACGTAATCAAATTTGAGGAGCTCCATGGCGCAGTAGTTAACGCGCCCGGTCTGCGAGTGCTGAGGTTAAGCAACTTTCGCAAAGGCAGGTCATCGGATTGATGACCAAAGCTCCTCCGTGCTTCGGAAGGCACGTAAAGCCGTTGGTCCCGGAGGCATTAGCGGTTGTTAACAACCACTAATCCGCACTGGGCCCGCGTGGTGGTTTATGGCCCGTGCTCCCTACCCATCCATAGGGAAGGCACGTGCCTTAGCAGTGGGGACATAAAATGAGTTGATGATGATGATGATGATGAATTCAAATGGCAAAATTAAGGTTAACCTTTATTTAAATTTAATTTTTATGACCAATAAAATTTAGCAACCGTGACATGATGATTAGTCTGTTTTTATTTAGTAAGTTTCATAAATTTCAAGGAACCAATGTGCAAGACGACACGTGCAAGGTTGTCCAAACTACAATTAATAATACAAAGGGGAGAAACTCCATTCTTGTGCCAAAACAAGAAAT
Source organism: Eudonia lacustrata (assembly GCA_947562085.1). Classification (NCBI taxonomy): domain Eukaryota; kingdom Metazoa; phylum Arthropoda; class Insecta; order Lepidoptera; family Crambidae; genus Eudonia; species Eudonia lacustrata. The sequence continues at coordinate 6,387,515 of OX387318.1, forward strand.
TGTTTACTTACCACAAGACGTTTTAATACACGACAAAAAACAAGAAATGCCCTTGCCGGGTTTCTCAGTACAAGATCTCCCGTCCTGTGTAGGTCTTACGAACCTTTGGCATAATGACATTCATAAAAGCTAATCTGTACAAAACTGAACAAATTATTTTGAAATTTTAATTGCTTGTTCTAGAATTTTAGTGGCAGTATCGGTGGCCGAGTGACAAAGGGCTCGTTCTGACACCCAAAGGGACTGGGAACAATTACCAGATCGGACATGTATATTTCGGATTTTTCGATGCATAGCCCGGGTTTGTAATCACTAACCCGCATTTGGCAAGTGTAGTAATTAAGCCAATACCCATCAATGTACCGATGACTTGATTTTAATGATGGAGGGCCATGGACGTTTGCCTAGCGGTAACATAGTATAAGAAGCTATTTACATCACTTTATTATAGAGGCAGTGATGTATAAGGCCTAGAGACAACACAAGTTAGGAACAGCCCTATTTTTCCTGTTACTTCCCGGGAGTGCTGACTCCATTCAGAAAACCTCCCATTGTGCGATGGAAATATTGACGGGAACTTTCATTTGTACAAAATACTCAAAAGCCATTGTACACCACCTCATGGGGGCGACGGTTGATAAGTGGCGCCGCTTTAATTCGGGAGACGTGTCAATTAATGGCATTGTGATTGTAAGTGTTCCACGGTTCGATTACCGGTGGAAGCGGAGTTTTTTTTTGTCGTGTGCAATGTACGGAATCTGATATTGTCGCCTACGTTGATTCTGTATTAGCTTTTTGCCGTTGTTTAGTTCGTTTGAAAATCGGTTTATCACCAAAGCAGTCATCGATTGTGGCAATCACGTTTCAGTCTTATTTTAATAGGTTGCAGGTTTCGTTTCGTTATCGTGAGATACATTTGAGGGGTTAAAAGCACGGAGGAGCTCGAGATGATTAATTTTCGATCATCACTGTTTCATCGAGGTAGCTTTATTAAAGTAAAAATATTTTCTAACATACGACATCATCAATATTTAGCGAGCTATGATAATTAATCAACGTTTTGTCAATTTATTGCTCATTCCTTTTTAAGATACGTAATCCGTTTTAAAATCCACTTAGATTCCAACTTGCACTTAATCCCCAAAAGCCAGCCAACCTTCTTCCGAACTTAACAAAATCTTCATAGTAAACTTTAGAGCCGTCATTTCATCAACTTTTAAAGCTGAGAATTCCCTATTCCACTTTGGAAACTTATCATTCGGGCACACTCGGAGTTCGTTTATTCTCGCAGGTATCTCTTCAAAGTTAGCACGTAGCGTTTTACACAAATATGTAGGTACCTTAATTGCATTGAAACAGAAAATAGCTGGAAGGGGCAACCGTTTCGTTTAATGTTTAGTATCTTTCTTTAAGGCAAAGACTCGGGCAGTACGTACTGATTTTTCACTATTGTAACAAAGATGAAAATATTATTTAGTTAATGGCATTTTTGGATTATTAGGTAATGGTATGTGTATTTCAATGTATAGTAGTCGTGTTATTATCAAGTATTTCGGATCTTTCGATGCATCGCCCGAGTTTTTAATGGGTTAGGGGCGTTTGGTTATGATTTCGTTACGTCATTGTTTTTAACTTTCATAGATCTAGTGTCGTTGCGTCATCAATGAAATAATTTAAAAATATATGGTGCCGTATCGTCATTTGTACATCTGCTTTTAAAATATTGTACAGTCAACAAACTAAATAAATGAAACCAATATGAACAAGTCTGAAAATCATAAGTATAATTTTTACAACAATTCTTTAATTAGGCAAACATTTTAATTTATCAATGTTTAATACTATTCCTTAAAAATCACAATATCAATCACAGATATATCTATCTAATACAGGGATAAAACTCAAAATACAACAATTTTTAACACTCTTTAAACTTAACAATTAAAAATCACATACAATTTTCGGCGTATTTGGTGGTATGCGGTGCGCTGCGGGGCGGGAGGGTCACGCGCCGTATGCTTGCCGGTTTGCTATTGGTTTATCATTTATCAATCAAACTTTGCTTTCCGCGCGGTGTGTCCAAGTTACGTTCGTATGCGCAAACATACCGCAACCTGTATAACAACGATAGAGAGTCAAACGAGTCATTTAATTTATTTTTATGGTGTGTAACTAAATTAATCCATTTTTTGAGCATAAAACTGCATTCCGGACTGTACTATAAGCGAATGATCAAACGACACTAAAAATAATAAATTTTAAATAGCAATGACGAAACGCCACCATTTTTTCTTAATGACGAAACGAAACCATGACCAAACGCCCCTAACCCGTTATGATCACCAATCCGCATTTGGCAAGCGTAGTTATTAACCCAATTATTGTAGTGATAACTTAATTTCAAGAATGGGAGGCCTTTGCCTAGTGAAACAGTTTACAGGCTACACTTACACTTAATTTTTACTATTATAATCGCCAGCAGCACTTTCGGCTAGCCGCACATTAGATGGGATTTTGTACGAATTTAACTCATACAGACACGAATACCCAGAACTGTCAAATATCTACAATCAATTTTGAACTTTATCATTTGGTTATAAGGACCAATATTCATTGGAGAAATTTGTCAGGTTTGGGTTTGCCGCCGTGTGTACCAATACGTAAGATACATCCTTATCTTCTGTCTACTATTGGTACATTATATGGTACATACGATGACATTTTAATGTAATTTAATTTCACAAATATTTTAGTTAATTGGATATGAGATACAAATCACTCTAAATTTAAGAAATATTTTAAGTGTATTGGCTTTTTACTTTTTATTTTTAAGTGCTAATTGCTGCATTGAAGCTAAATTAAATATTTATCAAATTTATAAAATACAGTGAAAAAAATGAAACGCCTACCCGAGCCATTTATTGGCTTTTTTTTGTAAATTGTATTTTAATAAAGAATATTTTATATAATTCGTAATTTATTATATCAAATTAATTATTTCATTTGATTTGTATCTGGTTTACGCACGACTAGCTCGCACGTGCATTTGTACGAGTCAAATTCGTACGAAAACGCACCTAAAGAACGACTGGCCTTAGCCGACAAAATGATAACGAGAGCCACTTCTAGTGACCTTACATCAACACCTCGTATTCCCGATCTGAATCACGAAGTTCGAAGCACGCTGTAATACCGATGCACTCCAAGATAACTTTCTAGATCGCGAGATCCAAACGAGCTGACAATGTTAGCGTCCTACCGCGTTGTCTCCACAATGTGTTAAAGGGCTTAGTTTCGTTTCAGCACCCCAATTTAGTACTTCTTAAAGTACAGTCCTTAATATTATCTTGTAAGGAAATAAAGCGTTCAAATGTTCCTGTCGGTGACAATGTCTGTCATAATTTCAATTAGAATAACTCATATGGCTTATCAACACAAAAGCATAATTTTTATTACGCGTACACTTTATATTGCATAATTATTGCATTTAGGTATTGCAAACCGCATTTTATCGGCAGCTAACCAAAAATTTGATTAAATAACGGTAGCTAACGGGTTTATGCCTCAGCCTCAATTTTTTTTTTCTTTTGCCTGCACCAACGTACATTTTAATATCAATCATGTTTCATAGTCAGAATTAGCTAATTGTAGTTTGCCAAGCAACTCTTCAACGTACAAAAGACTTGTAAAGGCATTGTTTGCTTGATAAGACAGTGATCAATTAAAAGTAACAGATATTAAAATTCTTTGTTTCAACCTATACACGAAAACTTCAAAGAATTTATAATCTTTTCAGCTATATTCTTATTAGGGGTCTTAAAAACCATATTAAACTTCTTATTGTGACAGCGTTTTAATTTAAAATAAAATTGCAAAGTAGTTTTATATTAAAAATCCGAACCGTGGTAGATTCAGTAGTAAACTACTTCTAGTAAATTTAGTTTAACTAAACTAAAGTTAAACTAAATTAAGCTTAATTGTATTTCCCGTTGGTCATTATACGTATTGGTCGTTTTGCGTGTGAACGGATTTTTATTTGAATTTTAATACATAGTTTTGTCGACAATAAGGCTAAGCGTATGCTGAGACGCAGGTGACGCAGCACAGCACAGTGCAGATTTTGCGTGCCAGGCCAGTTGGGGCAGACATAGGCCGCGAACGCATGCTGCGACGCAGGTAAGTGACACAGCACGGACACATGAGCTGTCAATGTCAATGTCAGAGTCTGATAATGTGAGTTGTTGCTACTTTTCAGCCCCCTGACTATGAGCTCTTATAGCAGTATTATTGCAGTTGTGGAAAAGAGACGCGAATATATTCGCCGCTACACGCGTCTCGTTTTCACAACTGCAATAATACTGCTATAAGAGCTCGTGGTTACCCCCCAGGTGTTATATTAGGTATTGGATAATTTGTACTATCGAGAGTGTTCTGTTAATTGTTCTGTCATTATTACAAAATTATAATAAAATGGTAAAAAACATGTGTGACGCACGCGTCGCGCAGAAATCTGTGCCGGCACTACAACGAGGTGCAGGGCAGGGCAGACACATGTCTGCGTCGCAAGTGCCTACGCTGCAGCGTACGCAGCTCTCGGCATGACCATGCATTACAAAATCTGCTCTTCTCTGCGCTGCGCGGAGCTGCGTCGCCTGCGTCTCAGCATACGCTTAGCCTAAGTGGCTGTCTGTAAGCTTATATTGAATAAACGATTCGACTTCGACTTCAAATGAAATTAATAACTTATATTTTTGCTACTTGTCTCACCATAAGCGAACTGTCTATAAGCTTTAGTGGTACTAACATCAAGATATTGGCTATTAATACTGATCATTCCATTTTGCAAAAGCAACCGTGACCCGCACAAAAGGTAGATTAAGATTAACGACGGAAAGGCTATGTCGACGATATGTTTCTCCGTTGTAGCAACTGATTGAATGACTTTCTATAAACAATGACTCCACGTTTTCCGTTGAGAGCCTTAAGCCCTATTGGATTTTCCAATCAATAAAGATAAGATTTGGGGGTGACATCGACGATACAGTTTTTGAGATTTGTTGTTTGTTACATATTGTGCATTGTCATGTCCTTCCCCACGACCCGTTCAACCCGGTTGAACGGGTCCTCTCAGAGTCATGTCCATGTCGGAGGAGTCTAAAATACTCCAAAAGGAAAATGAGGATCCGACACGAGGTACATCTTTTACGGGCCGAGATCAGAGCCGTCAAAGAGGACCAGCAGACGTGCAGAAGGAAGTAGCAGCCTCAGTAGGCGACATGCTGGAGACCTTTAAAAGCGACCTTTACGAGTCTCTTGGGCATGCTCACCGCTCGTATGGATGAAATGGAGAAGAGACTCCCATACGAGCCCCCCATAAGGCCTCTGGCACACGATAGAAGAGGGGCTGAGGCTAGCTACGCCAACGCAACTGCTGGGTCTTCTAGCGCTCCATATGTGGCTCTACTAAGGGCTGTGCCAAGGCACGAGCCTGTGTGCGCCGTTGCCCCAAACCAATAAGAAGGGACTGCCTGTACGATCGGCTTCTCCCGTTCTAGGACCTCGGTCCTAGCTTTTAGAAGCGCCCTCGGGTTGCTCCGCTCTCGATCCGATCCGCATCCCTCGGAGAATCTAGTTCTTGCGTGATGCCATATCTTCTAGAAATCCTCTAACGGTGTTCCGATCACGCAGCTTGATGAACGTTAGAACACATAAGCAAACTCTCACCAAAAGCAGCGCCTCCCTCAAACAGTAGGCCATACTGCGATCGCCAACCCGCCTGCCAAGCATGACGATTATGGCACCCCCCCCCCCCCCCCGCAACATGTACCGACGATCTGGTCAAGGTCGCGGGAAACCGCTGGATGCGGGCAGCGCAGGACCGATCGTTGTGGCGATCCTTGGGGAGACCTATGCCCAGCAGTGGTCGTCATATGGCTGATGATGATGAATAAATTTATTTTCAAACAACAATCAATTTAGTTCAATATTTTATATGTTCTAATTGATTTCTATTTGAAAGTAAATATTATTAATTATTTTACAGGTTCGCACTTAACTTTTATCTTGCCTGATTTTAAGGGAAGTTAAAAGCTCACTTCACCAGGAATCGAAATACTGAGGAAATGGCTACTGTCGGCTGTCAACGATGGTACCTACAAACATTGTTGTTATGGTGACATAAGATGGTGGTAGCTAGTTAGGCGGGCTTAAAACAAGCACTATCATCTACCAAACCGTGTACAAACATGTAGCCCGAGTGACGAGTGCGCGTGGTGATTCATCCAATACCCTATTAAAAAAGTTCTTTGCCCAGCAGTGGGATAGTATAAAACCTGATTGCTACTAGATAAGTAGGTACTACCAGATTATAATAATTTCGATAGACAATTTCAAAAATTTTATTACTTTTGCAATATATCTAGTGTTCTGGAATTAAACAGTTCATTCTAGTTTTCCCGTTCTGCAACGAATTCTGGTTTAAAGTTCTAAGCGCCAGGTTTCATAACGTAAATTCTATATGAACAGAAGTAATATCCGGTTAAAGTACTTTTGGGCAACATAGTTAAATACCGACTTAAAACAAAATAGAACCAAAAACCTTAAAGTTAGGCCCCCGTATTAATAAACAAAGTGTAAGCTTGGCGTAGTTACTCCGTGTTTTATTTCCGTCATGTAAACTTCATTTCATATTAGAGTAAAAGAGACAAAACACGGAGTAACTACTCCAAGCTTACACTTTGTTTATTATTAAGCCCCAGGGAGTTTAATGGGAACTTAAGCTTAAGCTTAATTTATTATCGAATGTGTCTCCCAAATGAGGAATGTTCTGTAATTATGTATAGGTATATAAACGGCGGGTTGGACAGATCCACGATGACATAGGTGGTAGTGCAGTGCCGGCATGTCACGGGGTGCGGGTTTGAACCCTGCTCGTAATTTTTTTCAACACTTAGAACATTTATTTGTAAGAGGAATGTTGTTATTTTTTTGTGGCCACCCATCCAAATTTGACCATTGCAAAGGTTGCTTGACATTTGCGATCGTGCACAAGCGTGCTAACCACAACGCCATTGTGTGCCAAAAACGATAGCCCACCGCAGCTCATATCGTACGAACGCTCTAAAGTCAAGTCTGAAATAGAAAGAACGCTCGAGTGTACTCAGTGAAGAACCTCATTATTCTAAAGCACGGCCCTTTGTGTGACGAAATAAGGTTCTTTAACAAACCTCACACATACACGTGTACGGAGATAAGAAAAGTGATTTTTTTCCGTGTTCTCCAAGAATTTCCGCTTGGTGCTGGAGTCGCATAATATTAATAAAGTGTCGGATCTCGTTGAGCGAATTTTTTATATCATCAGCCCCCGTTTGATAGTAAAATGGAAATTCATGTTGGTATCATTATTAGGGCTCTTGTTTAGATAACATTTAATGTCAAAACGTTTTCCACTCACTGCGCTGCGCTGTGGTATTCCTAAAGTATGCTACTTATACTTAAGCTAATAATTAAAAATATTTTTTATATTTTTACCCTTTACATATAAACAAAGAGTAAGGTCCGAATAGTTATTCCGTGTTTTGTTCCTGTCATGTAAACGTCATTTCGAATTAGAGTAAAAGAGACAAAACACGGAATAACTATTTGGACCTTATTCTTTGTTTATTTGTAAGGCCCTTAGGGTTTTACGAATAAACAGCGAATAAGGTCGGAATAGTCATTCCGCGTTTTGTTCCCGTCATGTAACGTCATTTCAAGTTAGAATAAAGGAGAATAACCGGAATAACTATTCGGAGCTTATTCTCTAATTATTTGTAAGGGGATTGTAGATTTACGTACATACGACAAATTATAAAATTATATGGATAAGAATAAGATTAAGAAAATGTTTATTTGGTGCACAAACAACACATTGAGAACAATAATATCAAATTCTTTACATCTAGAACAGGTATTATAATTAAATATTTAAAAACTAACAAGTAATGCAACCAAAATGGTCGCCACTCAGCATGTGTCATGGTGAGCCATGACGCTGGTTTTCAGTGGAAACCAGTGACAGAGATGCTACTTAATAAATTAATATAACTACTTTAAACATAAAATTCACTTACAATTCAATTAGGTAAGTATCATCATCATCATCAGCCTATATAAGTATATATTGTTATTATTATTACATTTTAAAAAGTTCTTATTTCAAACTCTCTAAACATTACAAAAATTCATATTTTTCTTCAAACAAAAATATACTCTCAGCTCGTGTCTCGTGTCTCTCGAACAAACTGTTAGAAGTGCAAACCTCAAAGATATCTCCAGAATATTAATAAAGTCGAAGCGTTCGCTCGATTCCATGACAGTCATATTGATGTTACTTTGTAACCTATGAAGCGTTAAACGATTGCAAAAATCAAGGAAACTAGTAAATGCTCGGATTAAAAAAAACACCTTATTGAAGTATTTTATCTAGACGGGGAAAAACGTCTCTAGCAATGCAAGACATTAAAGAAAGACAATTCGTTTTCAAAATGACTATATAAATAAAACGAACGAGACAAATCATTTTTATCTGTGGATTAAAAAATCAATCTTGTTATTTTTTTTTATATTGACACGTCATAGTGACCACATCCTGCCTGATGGTAAGCAGCCGATGCAGTCCAAGGTAATGAGAGCGCTCCTCACCGTGGAACAAGCACGGTAACAAGCGCACCCATTCATGACGGCCTGCATAAATATGGTTCTTACATGGTATTTATATATTTGGACAACAATACAGGTAACAGGGAGGAGCTCGATGGCGCAGTGGTTAACGCGCCCGGCCTGCGAGTGCTGAGGTTAAGCAACTTTCGCTAAGGCCGGTCATCGGATGGGTGACCAAAACTTTATCATCTCGAGCTCCTCCGTGCTTCGAAAGGCACGTAAAGCCGTTGGTCCCGGCTGCATTAGCAGTCGTTAACAACCAACAATCCGCACTGGGCCCGCGTGGTGGTTTATGGCCCGTTCTCCCTATCCATCCATAGGGAAGGCTCGTGCCCCAGCAGTGGGGACATAAAATGAGCTGATGATGATGATGATGATGACAGGTAACAGTACAAGTACGTTGTTTTCTATCCTAATAATATCAACGTTTAGTTCAGCTAACTTCAATTTTTTTCCAATAAATAAATAAATAAATTTTATATAATATCAAACGTGAAAAACATATTATTGGTAAAATAAATAAAGGGTACCTACTCCAAATGAAATTAAAAACTGTAAATAAATTGTGCATACTACATACTGTGGCGGTTTCTGATACCAGTGTGATGCTTCTCTGAACGTGTAATTTTCATAAAACTATTGTAATCAAATTGCTAATGCAAGCATTAATTACATTTACGAAACGGTTTTAAAACTCCCAATCAATGAATCCAACCTTTTATTAATTCGTATAGTTTAAATTATTCACGATGCCTGATCATGGCCGATAGAGAACGTCGCTCCGTTCAAAGTTTAAAACAAAGCAAGGATACCGAGAAAGAATAGGGCTGATTAAACTGCAGCTACCGGACGAGATAGGATTTCAGGAGGCTTTGAACGTAGCCTTTAACTTTTTCCTAGATAAGCCCGGTATAAATGCATTCAGATTTTGCCAGTTCCAAATCGCAATGGGGAAGATCAACTTTTTTAGTACAAGTCATTTTTTATACAATATTAGTTGCTGACCGGCGGACTTCGTACCGCTTTGACAGTTTCCATGACAACAAACAGTTTCCATGACTTGTTGCAATGGAATCGTGGCATGCCAATGCGATTAATAATCGACTGGTGGATTCTATCAATGAGATCGTAAAACATATGAGACCTAAGTTTAAACCAAATTCCAACCCATTGTCACAAGAGATAAAACTGTTAACCAAAGAACGTAGAAAAATCAAGGAAACGGCAGATCAATCACAGCAGAGAGATCCTATGGCCCCTCTGATTAAACACAGAACTGAGGACCTCCCTGAAATTAGTCTGTATGAGATTAAGAATGCACTTAAGCTCATGAAGTCAGCTAAATCACCAGGCCAAGACAAGATAACGTACAAGTACTTGAAATACAGAGGTAGTCCCGTGCTAAAGCAACTTAAACTGCTCTTCAATAAAGTTTTGTTTGAAGGTGGCGTACCGGACACAAGGAAGAATGCGGTCGTGATACTTTTACTTATGAAAGGTGATGTAACCAAACTCGCTAGTTACCGACCAATCTCTCTACTAAGCCATGTGTAAAAACTCTTTACCAAGGTGATTACACTACGCTTGACAAATAGACTGGATGAGTCCAGTGCTTGTTCCACTGGTTGGGCTGAGACCCAACCAGTAGAACAAGCAGGTTTTAGAGGTGGCTTTTCGACAATTGATCACATTCACACTGTCAGGCAATTAATAGAAAAGTGTATTGAATATAATCAACCTTTAGTAGTAGCCTTTATAGACTACGAAAAAGCGTTTGATACTGGATAAGAATGGGCGCAATAAACTCCACAGCTTTAATAGAAGTAACGACATTTACAAAAAGAAAAGTATGTCAATACCAAATCTACATACAATCTAATCTAATATACAATATTATGTAAAGCAATAAACAAAAAACTGCGTTCAAAATGGTGTCCATACGTACCTCTTCAATTCAAACTCTATCCGCATGTCCTTTGTGGACCCAGTCTGTATGCCACGTGCTGCAGCAGGCTATTACATGTCCCTGTTTAACTTGAAGAATATTACGTTTCGGGCACTACAATTTCAAATAGTGCAACAGAAAGAAGCTTAAAATATATTGCTGAAATACAACTCACGTGTACAATGTAAATATAATTGAGGATCAATCTGTTTGCTGTTTGAGAGGAGCTCGGTTACTCACTCGATCTACGATTACTTGAGTTAAGTAACTTTTGCAATGGCCGGTCATTCGATGGGCGACCAATAACTTATCATGTCGAGCTCCTCCATGCTACGGACAGCTCGTTAAGCCGGTGATCCCGGCCGCATTAGCATTCGTTAACAACCTCAATCCGCACTGGGCCCGCGTGGTGGTTTAAGGCCCGTTCTCTATGTGTTTTTTTTCATCTATAGGGAAGGCTCGTGCCCCAGCAGCATGGCGACGTAAAGTGAGTCAGTGATGAAGATGGCGATGATGACGTATCTGTTTGGCTCTAAAATGCCTGCAGAGTTTCCTATTAATTTTACAGCAGCTGTAGATTGTGTTAAATTATAAAATGAATGGTGTGTTTGTGTAGATTTCTGCGGATCGAAAAGGCAGTTTTAGTCAATTCAAATGATTATTTACCTATTTAAATATAAGTCAAATTATTGTATTATTTGTTATAAGTAATGAAATACGATTCACAAAATCATATTTCACGGTTCACTTTGTGGATCGGTTTTCATTATTGTGATTGATCATTTTACGAAAATTAGATTTGCTTTTAACGGAATTGCCTATTTAGCCTACTTAGATATAAGCGGATATACAATTTTTAGGTACTCAACAAACGAACAGTAGCACGGAATGTAAAAGAGTCAACAGACTCCCTTATAAGAGAGTCGGTGTTTTCAAGTTTTTTGAAGAGAGTTTGTTAATTGCCTCAAACGGCATTTTCAGCTTCACAGGGCTTGTTTGGGAGGTTTTCTAGAGGGAACGGCATCACGCACTAGTGCGTGTCCCCGTGTCCTACTAGATTTTCCGAAGGGTTCGGTCTGGATCGGATCGGGGAGCGGAATCACCCGAGGGCACCTCTAAAGGCTCGGATCTCGGCTCGGGTTGATCGGGCCGTGGTGGAGGAGAGAAGCGCCCAGGTACATGTCTGTACCTGGTATAGAGCGCGTGTGAACCGGTTCGTCGTACCCTTGTTCTACGAGTACGGTGTCTTGGGCCTAAACTAGTGTGCATGTTTAATGTATTCTGTAAATGTGTAGCGGCATTTAGGGGATTGGGCGGGGTGTTTTCAAGCGACAAATTATCATCACCATTGTAGCAAATAGCATTCCACATCTCCTTTTCATCTTTGGGGAACTAGAGGCAGGCTGAGATCACACTTTTAAAAAATTAAAAAAATCGTAATTGTTTATTTCTAAGGTTGGGACCATCCTAGTAAGTATATAGTAATACCTGTTGCAGGAGGCCCCGCTCTTCCATAGCAATAGTTGGCGTCCGTATTAACAAACAAAAAATAAAAAATAACTCATTTGAACTAATAACTAAACTAAAATCTGTGTTGGCTTAGTACCGCTAGCTCCAAAAAATGTACCCCATCAACTCCAAATTTATTTCGATCTAGTACTGCCAACTCCAAAAACGTACATAGAGCTTAAAATCAATTGAAAGATTGAATTGCTCCTATTGGTCGCAGCGTGATGTTATATAGCCTAAAGCCTTCCTTGATAAATGGACTATCCAACACAAAAATAATTTTTCAATTCGAACTAGTAGTTCCTGAGATTAGCGCGTTCAAACAAACAAACTCTTCAGCTTTATAATATTACTAGCTGTGCTCGCGACTTCGTCCGCGTGGAATAGTGACTTTCGGCAGCATTTTTAATTTTTTAGGCTCTTTTCCCGTTTTTGCAACATTTTTCACTGATGCTTCGCTCCTATTAGTCGCAGCGTGATGTTATATAGCCTAAAGCCTTCCTCGATAAATGGACTATTCAACACAAAAAGAATTATTCAATTCGAACCAGTAGTTCCTGAGATTAGCGCGTTCAAACAAACAAACAAACCAACTCTTCAGCTTTATAATATTAGTATAGATATTATGTGTGTCTGTGGGGGTGTGTGTGTTTGCATGTGTAAATGTGCCCAAGCGTGTGTTTTTGTACATATAGATGTTTAAAGTAGATAGTCAAGCGAATGTAATTTATTATATCAATTTAGATATTTATTTATAGTGTTTTTTAAAAAACAAGCGGAACAAGTATCTGATGTCGATATACCACCTATACGCACAAAGCGCTTTGCGTTATCATTCTCGATGCGGACAGTTAAGGAGTTGAATTCCCTTTCTGCAGGTCTGTTTCCCGATAAGAACAACCTGAACCTTTTCAAGAAAAGGGTGAATAAGCATCTTCTAGGCAAGTATGCTACATCCTAGGCCGCATCATCACCCATCAGGTAAGATTGCCGTCAAGTACTTGCCTATAGGGTAAAAAAAGGCAAGTAGGTAACCTGATAGGCAGCTATCACCGCCCATGAAACACCTGGGCCCCATGAGTATTACTGCAATTTGATTGCAGTTGTTAAAAGGTGACATTTATACGCCGCTACACGCGTCCCTTTCTCACAACTGCAACAATATTGCTATAATACTGCTTTAAAAGCTCATGGTTACCCATCAGACCTGTAACACCAGAGATATGGCAGACGTGAAAGCTGATAAATAAAATGGCAATTTAATAAAGTATTACTTATAATGGCATGCCACACGCTACGTAATTGAATGAGCAAATATTTGTGTGCAGTGCCGAATGCCGAACGTTATTACACCACTCTCTATATGGCAACACATGCATGAAGCATAAATTCGACTCTTGCCCGTTAAAATTAGAAATGTAAGCTCTGTGCCATGAAATATGTGCCTTTCAAATTTATATCGTATTATATTTGCTTGCTAACGGTAACGCCAAAACAATTGTTTTCGAATCCTGACGCGAAAAGAGGGACGCTATTAGTTTGACCTGGCATTGTCTAATCATTGTCTAATCATATCATTACCAGCTGATTATATGTCCCAACTGCTGGGGCACGAGCCTTCCTTAGAGGATAGGTAGAACGGGCCTTAAACCACCACGTGAGCTGCGGATTGATGGTCGGTAACGACTGTTAATGCCGCCAGGACCAACGGCTTTACGTACCTTCGTGGTTAATTTTTGATTACCCATCCGATGTCCGGCTTTTGCGAAAGTTGCTTAGCCTTAGCAAAAGAAGACCGGGCGCGTTAACCACTGGGCGATCGAACTCGTCTGTGGTACATACTGTCTAACTGCTGAGCAAAGGCATCCATCATTTTAATCAAGGCATCATTATTATGGTGGTTTAGCGCACTTCCTCTATCTCTTTCTTGGATTCTCTAACCAAAGGTTGTCTGGAAGAGATCGCTTGTAGCGATTAGACCGCCTTTGCCCATATACTAGCTTTAAGTTTTTGTTTAAGACGACGCATTGGTAATTTACGTGTCGGGGATCTTGATTTTTCCCAACAATTACAAAACATATGAAAGTGATATTTATTGTTTTCTAAATATATTCTAAATATATAAGTGATATTTGATGACATGATTTTTCATTTAATTGACTTCATTTTGTTAGTTGCAGAAACACGATTTTTCAACTTTTATAACAGAGAAAAAAATATCAAAGTAACCTCTTTTAAAACATAGATTCACATTTTACAGGCTAACCAGACCGATTTAAGCATCTGAATTTTCTTAGTAGATTAGTCTTAACACACACTTCAAAATTGTAATTCATTTTTTTTTATAATTTGTAGTTTTAATTTGAAGGAAAAAAAAACAGTTTTTCTTATGGTACGGGGCGCAAACGCTCGTATCAAAACGTATGAGATTTATTGTTTAGTGATGCGTCGCCTTAATTGTTGTTTTCCTTTTGTTTCCATTTGTGTGTGAATAATAAAGAATTTGTTTAAGAGCGTTTACGCCGCACACTAGCGCCACTAATGAAAAAAAAACATATCTAGTAATTAGAGATAGAAAATCAAATTATGCTCAACAAACTATTTGAATGAAGTAATTTAGCATTTTTACGTCACCTAATGAACACCTCACATGTTATGGTTTAGTTAAATAAGACGTTACGGCCACTTTTAACTATAACGCCATATTTAACTAAACCATAACAAATCAGGTGTTCATTAAGTGGCGTAAAAATTATAAATTACTTCATTCAAATAGTTTGTTGAGCATAATTTGATTTTCTATCTCTCATTACTAGATATGTTTTTTTTTTCATTGGCGGCGCTCGTGTGCGGCGTAAACGCTCTTAACTATCTGTGGGAACAAAACAATGGTAGGTATAACGTTAAATACAACAGTTCTTGGTGACAGATTTAGCTAAGATAGTGATAGTAAGTAAGCTACCTAAAGTAGGTAAGCTATCTGAGGTATCTAGTAATAACTACCTTAAATCACGCCTTGCCACTAACCAAACCGAGAATAATAATATGATCCCTTGATTTTTCCGTTTTGAACCTGGTACCTTAATATCTGAGAGGAGTTGTCTTACCACATTACATAGGCGGTAAAAAGTGAGTATACATTTAATACTTATACGTTTCAGTATTACACTACACTAAATAAAAAATACAGGATTGATTTTCCCGATAGAGATCAAACGAAAAATGTTAAAAGAGAAATCCGCACATTCGCACAGATTAATAACTCCGATCACTAGATCGCACAGTGATAAGATGTACTCTCGAAATTTTTAGTTATCGTATGTGCCTGTATTTTTTTATTTTTTTTGTTTATCGTTGAGTTAGTTGGTAAAAATTGTGTTTTCAACATAACAAAGCTGGCTTTGTGTATGCAAAATATTACTTTTTGATAGTATAATGTCTACCCATTTTCTTTCTAAACAGCAATTGTTTTGTATGTTGTTCGTCTTTGAGTTGAGTAGTTAGTCAGTATTGATACCAACGAGTTTGTAACATAATAAAATAAAGCTGGCTGAAAAGGTTATACTTTTAAAAATAATTCTATGAAATGGAATGCAAAACTATGGAAGTTTGAAATCGCATAAGATCGGTTGTACAAACGTTATTTTTTATGTTTACTATTAGCGGGCAATATTCCTGCAATTCCCTTTAGTACAAAAAGTTACATTCAAATTGGCTTATTGGTGGTTCGAAAGAATTTGAACATTCACGTTTGTATGCGATACCGAAAAATATTTGATAACGAAGAGACTTCATTATGCAGGTGTGTAGAAATGTAAAATGACCTAAGGAAAAAAGTTATATAAACAAAAACACAGAAAGTTTCATTAGGACTATATTATAAGCTTGTACATGGAAATATATGTAGGCTCTTTGGACGGTCATCATACAAAAATAAATTTTAATTACTTCACGTACACCTAGTAGTGCCGTTCACATCCCTCTACCCCTGCGAACCCGCCTCGAAAATTCATGCTGGCCCTGATATATTCATATTTGGAAACAGGATTTCCATTCCAAAACTATGAGTAAAGAGCGAGGATTCCCACTTCTCAGCCGGGAAACTTGGATGCATTACCGACGACGAAGATCTCAGCAAGGAATTTATGCAAATGAATCTCATCTTGCTTGATGGAGCCCGCCTCGCACAATGGTGCTCACACTACTGTAAATAAATTATAGTGCACACGTCATCAGTCCTGTGCAGAACACTGTGCACTATCTAGCTTGCACTTTGTAATATGTATGAAAATAATTACGATGGCACAGAAGTTATTTGGCAAGTTGATGGTGCAAGAATCTTTGATAATGATATTTTATTTTAATATACGGGTACACACTTGGCCTTTATCTCTCCTGATGTTGAGTGATGATAAGGCCGAAGGTGGAAGCGCACTTCACCCGGAATCCTCAACTACTGAGGCTCTGGCTATCTTATCTCTAGCTGCCGGAACACAATAATGCTACAAACATTGATGTTATGGCGACATATTCAGATAGGATGTTGGTAGCTAGCCAGGCGGGCAAACAAGCCCTACCACCAATCAAACCGAGTTGTGTACTCGGTGTACATGTATCCCCCGCTGGGAATTGAACCCGGGACCCTTGGGTCTAAACCGGTGGTCTTAACCAAAAGACCACAGAGGCGATAAACAGTAGTATTAGTGTTTGAAGCTCGATGGAGTATCTTGGTGATGACGGTAACGATTGAAATGAAATGAAATGAAATGAAATATGTTTATTAGAACACAGTACAAACTGTAAGTTGTGCAACAGCAAGACAGTCTCATAATGACTAGAGCTTTCTGTTGGACTTGTTTATGAATGATTTTATTTGCACATTTTGAGGTACAATAATGTTGTAGGTCACAGTATTATAAAATATTCAAATTTGACAATCTGGCATTACAATTACATGGCCAGAAGAACTGAACAACCCAAATTAATACGTTAAGAGCAACCTTTTAAAGATAGAATGTTAAAACAGAAACATACAGTAAAATAAGTATCCACGAAAAAATATTTTAAAAGATTGCACGAACTTGCGAGAATACAAACGAAAAAGTTTTTAAATTATCTTTTGACCCGTTTTCTAAAGTTCCTTCTACAATGAACTATGTTTAACTCCAATCGTTGTAATTAAGATTAAGAAATTATTGTATACAATAGCAAAAGTATTTCACGCGACTACAATCGAAACGATCAAGAAAATACTCAGAACAATAATTTAGTTATTGTTCTGAGAGAAAATACGTCCAAATCATGTCTGAGAATTGTCAGTTAAAACGGATCTAAATCTACAACTCTGCACTGTATAACAAAAAATCTCATTTTTATGATCTTTTCAACAATGGCATTATCCAAATACATGAAGTTGGCAACAAACATAAATACCTAGTAACTATGCCGATTTGCATTCGAAAATATTGCAGAAAAGGAAAAGAAAGGAGACATGAAAAATACTTCCCCCATTTTGGCAAATAGGTCATCCGTCAATTGACACACTTTAGATCATCCGCTTTGCACGTAGTTGACTTATTAAAAAATATCGCGAGCCCTTCATTACCCGAAACAGAAGCGTCTTCTGCAAATCAAGAAAAATGTAAAATTATTATTTTTAAGCCTCTGCCCATTCTGGATTCAATTTATTATTTGTTATCGCTTAGTGGGCGGAGGGGGATATCCCCATCAAATTTCGTAAGCAACTGAAGCCTTGAGGAAACAAATTTGTCATCCGCCGCTTTTGTTTCGTAAAGCAATATTGCGATTCAATTAATGATGTCGATATTTCACCGTTATCCTATATTGTTGTGATGAATCCTTGTAACATTTTAGATTTTTGTTTCTTCATTAGTGAAACAAAATATTTTGATTCTGTAATAGGAGCGTACATTCGGATTTATGTTAAAGTCTCTGATTATCGAAATTGTTGCGTATCGTTTTTTTATGATTTCCTCTCCTTTTTTCTGCTTTGATGTTTTAAGATCAAGAATTTGTACTGGTTTTTACATAATAATAATATCGACAACCTTTTTCTATTCTTTAATTACGTACGTACTTCGTTTCTGTAGAAAGAAAAGAAAAAATATAATAATTTTTATGCAAGATCAAAAAATTGTCTCTATGGTTGTTTGTACCTCATTGCTAGTTTTGTAATTATAAGATCGTTACCTAAACGTGTTGAATATTTTATTGAAATGGTGGTCACTTCGAACACCTACGAAAATAAATTAAAGTATGTGAAAACAATGCATTTTATTCATTTTAGACATCATGTTTCATAGAGCCATTTACTGTTTAAGACCTACACAATCGATATCTAAATAGAAATAGTTTAAGTTAATTTTTTTCAAAATTAACGGGTTCGATTCCCGAGCTGAGTACAGGTTTTATTTAAATGTATGAATGCAGTTTTTCTTCTTTTTAAAATCGATGACATGGTTCTTAAGAACAGATCTTCGTATGTCTTATAGTTTCAGACTTTCCCATACCGACCGATTTAAATGAGACACCCTGTATATTAGTCCTATTAGGCCTATGGACATAGATTTTTCAAAAACATGCCACTGAGCATGATCCACGAATAAATAATAAAATTATAGTCGTATAAAAAGCCAAAATAAATTTCCAATTTTGTAAATAAGTAACATTTAAACAAAAAATCACTTGCTAATATTTGTATTTACGGTAGGCTGTGTTTTTATTGTTTTTAAGCGTAGATTACCAAATTTCCAAACTCAAACTTGGCCCATGGAAATTGTTTCGAAGTCATGACATCAACCTGCCTACTTAATTCGACTTTTTCTCAAGTTGCACAATAAACTGAGGGCCAACCCACATTTTTATATTTTACGTTTCTCTTTAACTTTAATGTGCACGAAGTTAGGGAAATTCCGATGTTTAGACATTCGAGTTTTTCTGTACAATGTAAAGATACCGTTAAACCAGAAGGTGTACTTATGTTTAATGGTAGGCACAATGTAACGGTAAGTATAATATTACATTGCAAAGGTCCAGATAGGCTACTTCTGTACAGTCATGCAGCAGTGATTATCTTTACTATGTTTTAGCTTGAGGGTTTGAAATTCAATCCGATCCAAATCCCTCCGAGAATCTAGCAGGGAAACGGGACACGCTTGCGTGATTCCTTTCCCTTTAGAAACCCTCCGACTTTCAAGCACACGGCTCGAGGAACCCTTTAAGTTTTTCGCCGCCCCCAAAACACACTGTTGACGCTGAAAATCCCACCTGAGACATTCAGCACATTCTCACAAAAAAAAGGTTTGAAATGAAATGAAATAAATATTTATTCAAATGAACTTGGAAAATAAGTACTTTCGAATCGTGATAAAAATGTTTGGCCTACTATCCATTTAGGACGTTTTTTAGCTGTAGAGAGGAATGTTCACGGTTTGAGATCCATTACTATTGGTCATGAATGTATTCTAACAACGGCCTTAGGGTCGGAAATGCGCAAGTATACAAATGGTAGTGACGGCTGTAATATTTGGTTAACGTAAGACGGGTCGCTAGGGTAGGGTAGGCTTGCATAGAAAAGAAATCGAAAAAAATCTCGTTTTTAAACTTTTCTACTACTTTTACTTCCTCATTTGTTTTTTGATGTGTAACATCTTTCCGCCTCGCCTTCTATATATACAATTTGTGGGAGTGATTTCGTGTAATGTGACGGAAGTAGGTGTAACAGTGTGACAGGAAATCGAGGAAGCGCGCAAGCGCGCGTCATTTTGTAAATTTAAAATCATTATTATGAACATGACATATTATTATCATATGGGACATATTGTGTCATTTGACTATCAAAGGTCATTTTGATGTATCAAATGTCTTCTTATTAGTATTTACTGCATTTATTTTATAGTTATAAAATGATGTAAACCTGCCCCCTGACTATGAGCTCTATTAGCAGTATTATTGCAGTTGTGGAAAAGAGACGCGAGTATATTCGCCGCTACACGAGTCTCGTTTTCACAACTGCAATAATACTGCTAAGAGCTCGTGGTTATCCCCCTGACCCATTTTTTTTCAGAATATAATGTTAAAATTGCTTATTACTAAGGTGAGATGTCAAAATATGTTACACATCATATTATGCGACTAACTGTAAGACTCGCTCGTTTTTTTTTTCATATCTGGCACTTAACCAGTTTATTATACATAAATAAATAAATAAACTTTCCTACACCCATACCAATTATCTAGCCCAAGAGAAGCTTCGTTATGAAACTCGTTAAATGGTTAGTCATCATTCTCAGCCATCATTCAGTCCGTATTCGGACATAGGCCTCCTCCAAACGCTTCCACTTCCTTCTGTCACCAGCCACCCTCATCCAGTTGTGGCCGGCTAGATGTTTAATATCGTCCACCCACCTAAGTGGTGGGCGGCCCCGGCCTCGTGTGTTTTGCCACGGTCTCCACTCCAGTGTCCTTCTGGGCCATCGGTGGTAATCCATCCTCGCAATATGTCCCGCCCATCTCCACTTTCGGGATTCTATCAGGTCTACAACGTCTCTCAACTTTGTCTTTCCTCTGATCCACTCGTTTCGTCTTCGATCTAGCAGAGTTACACCCAGCATCGCATAAATGGTTACTAAACAACGGATAAACATACTTAAAATACTTAAATATATACTTATTATACCTACATAGAAAACACCCAGACCTGAGACAATTTAGAAAAACAATAATTTTCTAAATTGACCCGACCGGGGATTGAACCCGGGACCTCAGAGATGGCGACTCCATGAAAACCGGTGTACAAACCACTCAACCAAGAAGGTCGTCAATTCAACCAGCAGTACACAATATTTTAGTTTTAGTCTAATACATGACTGTGCAATATGAATTAACAAGGATCATTATAGACCATGTATGGCAAAGCAACAATTTTTAAAAGAAATCCCCACTTTGCACACCAGAGGAGGACTCATAAAAAACTCTTGCTATTTCCCGGCAGCCTACATTTAATAGACTTGGCACTATTATGTTAAACTTAAGAAAATTATATTCTCCGCATAAAATAAAACGCATTCCCGCGTAAATACGTTCAAAACGGAAGCATGTAGTTTTTGTCTTCGGGAAGTATCAGGAAGGCATAAAGTCAACTTGTAAATCGATGGCCGAATTGGCGGTGGTCCAGGGGGCAAATTATAAAAATCAAAGCGTCGAACCATAATGTAAAATAGAATTCAAGTAACGAAGAGTGTCTTGACACAACTTTTACGGATCTACTCGCGTCTATTTTACACATTACTTTTTATTCCGTAAAAGTTGTTTCATTTCAATGTGTAGTGTTCGCGTAAACTTTAGAAAACAATATAGAAGTGTCATGTTGAGAAAAAAGTTTATTTTAAAGATAGATGTGTTCTTGTGTGGAGTTTAGCTAAATCCGCATGTGTGGCAAGCAATAAAATCTGCCTGTGTCAAGTGATATACTGATATGTTTAACGACCTCTGTAGAATATAGTGTTGAAATAGTGGTGTAGATCACTAGATACATAATTATTGTACACGTTTTATAGCTACTTATCTAGCTGCTTCTATTATTCTCCTAAGTCATTTGCTGAAACTACAATGTTAGGAGCAGCGTTATGTTTCGATAGAAATAAATTTCGATACCTCAGTGGTTGCATGAATTTCGCTTCCACCTTGTCCCTTATTATAACTTACCATCAGGCGAGAAGACAGCCAATCGCTACCTTGTTGTGGAATATAAATAACTCAATGACTATATCAAATCAAACACGAAAATATGCCTGTGAATACAGACACAATGTAACTTTCATTGTTTGGCGGTGCTGATCAGCACTCGCGCATATCAAAGATTAAGCCATTTCACTTTTCAAACAAGCAGTTTTGGCATAGGGATTTGGCATACACTAAAAAAACGTCGGTAAATCCAGGTTGAAGTAACCTACTGACTAATGAAATGACAAGGTGAGGACCCGACAACCTTCCGTCGATAGTCCTAGCTTAGGCTCCAGTCTTCGATTCGAAGGCTCCAGTCCATGCAAAAATTGTATCCATATAAGTATAGGTTGTGCCATGTAATAATTATATAAATAACCATTTGAAGTGTGATTATGTGCTCAAATTGTAACTACCACGGTCTCTATGGGCGGTGACTACCTAAAACAGGTATTTTCTTACTTAGTAGGTATGTCACCACAGTTAAATTGTAATCAAATGGACTGTTATGAATAAAGCATTTTTGATTTTGATTTTTTTGATTTTTTGATTATGAAATTTGGAGCACATATGTATCCCGCAAGTCTCAATCAATAAGCTATATTTGACATGTTTATGTTAAATAGTTTTTGAGTTATGAGGGAGTCAAAAGTGGCTCCAAATGGTTCGTGTAATATAACACACGGTGCTGTTCGCCAGTTCTGTTAGCTTGAACTTGGTTTGAAACGTTGCCGCGTGTCTAGATACTTTGCTGGAAATAAATATGATTTTCATTTGTTCATAGTCGAAGTGGAATTTCAAAGTAGACCCCCAGAGCCGGCTTACCAACACAGAGCATTACAAAAATCTGTTGTTGCACCATTTGGCAGGTAAAGCGGCCGTCGGGAAACACGTACTTAATTTATTTTAGAGTCTCTACAGACGCCTATAGGAATGGCCATGAATCCTTTTCGATATACATCTTTGTATAAAGTAGAGTAAAAGAGGCTTTTAAAATGGACCTCTTTCTTACATAAAGTCTTCTTATATAAGGTGACTGAAAAAAATGACAAAAACGACAAGGGTTGGTCAAGTCAAGCTTTTTAAAAATAAAAGTGGCCAAAAAAAAAAAGTGGTTTTTATTTCAATTTTAATTTAATAAATAGGTACATAACGCATCTAGTAAATTTTAATTAAGTTATTCGTTAGGTATCAAATTTATTTTAAAGCGAACTAAAAAATTTATAGAAAACTAATAAAAAATAACGATTACTTACTGACTGAGAGACTGGGGCGGCCGTCGACCCGTCGCGTCATCGCGCTAGCTGAGAGAGATAAATGCCTACGCCTACGTTACATACAGTCTGGCTGGAATGAGTGAGACCCCATTTATGTGTATGTATGTGTATTATAAATATATAAGTAAGTTTATGTTGAATTTGCAGGAGGTACACATTAATTCTACCTCTATTTATAACGTTTCCTTTTGCGGACTTGCTGGAAGATATTTCAGAACTGAAATAAGCAGCGCCCTTGTACTACATTGACCTGTAGAGCTTATTTTGTTACCTTTTTATGTGTGTACATAAACTTGTAAATAAATAAATAAATAAACAGGGTCACTTTTTTATCACCGTCCAAACCTTCTGAGATGACTCCCGTGATACAAAGAACAACTCTTACCTACTATTGGACCAACTCCCTAACTCGAAAATAAAATTCAGCTGTTCCATACATTTTGGTCGAATGAATATTGGTATTTAGTATGGAACAGCTGAATTTTAATTTCGATTTAGGGAGTTGGTCTAATAGTAAGAATTGTTGTGTTTGTATCACGGGAGTCATCTCAGAAGGTTTGGACGGTGATAAAAAAGTGACCCTGTATAGTGCTTCGGTGGCCGAGTGGCAAAGCGCATGGCCTGATACCTGAAGGTCCTGGGTTCAAATCAAAGGTCGGGCAAAGTGTAGGTTTTTAATTTTTTTGTTGCATAGTCTGTGTTTGTTATAACCAACTCGCATTTACACGCTCGTGCTCCAGCAGTGAGTATATAAAAAAAACAATTATTAGATAATTGCTCGCGTCCGTAGGTTTACCCTAGAGAACTTACACGTGACCCCTGAGTGGTGCTAAATGAGTAACACTGTCTGAGTGGTAGAGCCACGCTGCGTTGCAGCACGAAATGGGCCAGCTCGCCCGGCGTAATATCACCCTCTCATTGAATATCGGCGTGAAACAACGGCACTCGTTGCTGTTGTGTTTCGTCCGGTTAGTGAAAGTACCGGAGGTCCATCTCTCACCCCTCCCCCCTCCCAATTCCTACTCCCTCCTCAAGATCCAACTTCTTCCTCAGGGTTGGCAACACATCTGCGATAACTTTGGTTTTGCGGGTGTCCATGGGCGGCGGTGATTGCTTTCCATCAGGTGACCCGCTTGCTCGTTTGCCTCCTTTTACCATAAAAAAAGGAAAATATAAAAAGCCCTATAAGAATCCTGTCTCAGCATAATTCAAATTCAAATTCAGAAGTCAAATTCAAATCAAATTCAAAATCATTTATTTAGTTTAGGCTATAAGTAGCTCTTGTGAATGTCACTTTGCCATCGGTTCGTAAGTCTACTCTGGGCTGGGAGATCTTATACTGAGAAGAACCTGCAAGAAACTCAGCAAGCGTCCAGCTCTTTTATCCCTTACAGTGTCAAAAATATTGGAAAATGCCCTATCATAGCAGGACACTTTCCATTACAAATAAACACAAAAAATTAAGAAGACAACCACAACATGTAAAAAGACAAAATAAATAATCGAATTTATCAAAAATTTACATCATATAAATAAATCATAATCCTCCGACGACATTCGAAGTTGGGCTGAGTGCCGTAAGATCGCTTTCATCCTAAAATTAAACGTCTTTAGTATTTATTTGATTTTATGGGACAGTAAACAACTCCCTTTAAATTCAATGTTAGAATAAATATTTAAACTGATTTAAAATTTACTGGGTATAGTCATAATGATGACTATTAATAACTAATAATAATTAATTTTAATTTCGAACTAAACAATCAAACGAGTTGATTTAAATTTGAGGATTTGTTCTCGAGGGATATTGTAAATAACTAAGGTGATAAATAAATAAATACATCTAAATAAATAACAAATTATAATAATATTTTACTGTTTATACAAAATTATTAATATAAGTAAAACATACAATTAACACAATTTACTTAAATATTTACAAAATTATGAAATATAAATATAAAAATGTGTTTGAATGTACCCATTTATAATTTTATTAATAACTACATACTATTGAGATTAGATGTTTATTATAAGTAAATACCGAGATTTCTTAATAACTTTTGTCTTCACACACAACAACGGAGAACGGAAACCCTATGAGAGCCATAGACATTATATCATAGATAAACGTGTAATGACGATGAAAACAGATCATACAGCCTCATTAAAATTTTATTTTCAACACGCCCTCTAAATTTTTATTGTTACCAAACAAAACCGAGTAAACAAACATGAACACCCCCGGGACCTCGGGGTCTGAGGGCCGTGGTCTTAACCACCAGACCACAAAGGCGGTTAGATTACTAGACAATTTAATTGACATTTGCGCGAGTAGCTGACAAAGATATTAAATTTCACCTTTTTTTTAAAAACCACTGGTTTCTTGGGTACTTTGCCCATTTTTTGACTCTGTGAATCCTCCTTATTAGGATACAAAAGTAGGAGTATGTTAAGTTAGTTGGTAAGTGGCAATTCTTCCGTCCTTCTTGCCTGCTTGGAGTCTAAGAAAATAGCATCCAGGGGGCAAGAGGGAGGTACTACCTATTGACCACAGGGGGATGAATATTATGATGCCATCCATAAGCCTACACATTCTCTTTTCGTGTGTGTTGCTTTTAAAACTTTTCATTATATCATTACATACAAAATTAGATTACTCAACAACAGTATCCGATTCATTTACAATCTGAAGAAATATGACCACATCTCGCAGTTCAGGTCGGAGCTGAAATGGTTGCCTATTCGCCAGCGAAGACGTTTACAGACCCTGACCACACTGTTTTCGCTTCTAAATTCTTTAAATGCTCATTCTTATCTTGCTCCCCATTTCCAGTACCTTTGCTCCTCTCATAGTAAAAATCTCCGGTCCTCAAATAATCTTCTCCTTCTATGTCCCTCCCATACTTCTGGTTTTGTTCATTCTTCCTTTCACATTCAATCCATACATACATACATACATATAATCACGCCTCTTTCCCGTAGGGGTAGGCAGAGACCACTTTTTTCCACTTGCTACGATCCATACATACTTGTTTCGCTTCGTCCACTTTCATTATTTTCTTCATACACGCTCTTCGGTTTAGGGTACTCTTGACCTGGCCTTTTTCCAAGACGTCCCCGATTTGGTCTCGAAACGTCCGCCTAAGTCTACCCCTTCCACACTTCCATTCACACTCCCCAATTAAATTAATTAATTAATTAATTAATATTCAATCCATTCTCCTATGGAACGCGCTGCCTCTCGAAAACAGGATGGCCACTAGTCGTGACGCTTTTAAAAAGAAAGTTCGCGAGCTCTTCTTTGATAGAATCATGGCAGAATTATCTCAATAATGTCCTATTAGAATTATATATTTTATGTATATTTATTTATTGTAGTTTACGTATTTACAATACACATATATGTTTATGTACATATAATATAACATTTAAATTATTTATAATATATCTTGATTACTACTACTAATTTAAGTCAACCATAGGGTAGTGCTGAGATAACATTGGTAGGTGCACCAATGTTATCTCAGCACTACCTTATGGTTGACTGATAGAGAATGCCTCAGGCATTAAGTCCGCCATGTAATATTTATGTTGCTAAAGTTTAAATAAATAAATAAATAAAATCACCTTTCATTTTCTTCCTTGTTCAACTTAATATTATATACCTTTCCTTTGTATACTTTATTAAAAAACAGTAGTAAAAAAAGTGATCTATTAATGTTAAAACGATGACACCTATTCAATTCCACTTCCATTTTACTGGATAAATTCAATTGGAGCAACAACATTTTCCTGTATCGCCTTTATATTCGGCGCAAAAGTCGGTGGCGCGTGACAATATTTGGAACAGGAGACTTTCAAAAAATGAATTTATCGTAATTCCTAGACAAAAGAACTTTTTGGAATGAAATTCATAAGTAACGAGACGCGTGTAGCAGCGAATATTTTTGCGTCTCTTTTCCACAACTGCAATAATACTGATTTAAGAGCTCATGGTCAGGGCCACGGTTATCACGGTTATACGGCAGGCCGTATTATTATAATAACACAGATACGCTCAAAGTCAAAGTTAAAGAAGTTTATTCAAATAAATTAAGAAAAGTGCTTTTGAATCATCCAAAACATTTTTTTACGTACTACCCTTAAGCAGGAAAGTGGAAAAGAATGGGCGCAAGAAACTCCACAGCTTAATAAAAGCCGCTTGAAATAAATATTCCGTGTTCTGTTCTCGTCATGTAAACTTCAATTCAAACTAAATGACACAATACAGAATAACCTACTATGTATAAAGATTGTATATACACCGATTTATAGTACGGAAAATGTTCCCCCGTCTCGCGCTATAGGTATATACGTCCGACGACCTTATGCACTACCGATAGTGCATATGGCACGCGTGGGATTTTTTTTTGGGCTAGTCTTCAGAAATAACCTAATTACGTAATTCCTGTATGATTGATCAATAAGTGTTATATATCAATGTAATCTGCTTGAAAATTAAATATCCTATCGAAATATCATAAAATAAATGTCAGAAGAACTTACATCTGGCTGCTGCTGATGATGATATGAGGAGATGAATGTTATCATCGCATCGTACCTACACTTTCACACATCAAAACACATATTTTTCATAAACTATCACTTCAAACAACACTGCCACCACAAAGTACACTTATTCACCTGTATAAATTTCAAATTTCAGGCTTTGAAGTCACATATTGACTTAGTTATTCACAATAATATGCACCGGAGGCAAATAGCTATTGACGGCCGGCGCCGAACTGAGTCCGTGATGTAGGTTTACTAGGTTTATTATTACATTTGTCACAGCATTACATTAGTTATTTGGTAATGAAATGTGATTTTATCAATAACTGTGTATGTAGTCGACAAACTTAACACTTTTATTTATATTTCACAACTTAAGACGAAAATACGTACCTACTCAAACACACGCTTACGAAAAAATCATTACTTTAAAAGTTTATGGCTTTTTTCACAAAGATAAACACTGATTTTACAATAACTATTAGTTTTGACACGATCTACGCTCTTTTCCCAGTAATTATATATATACTTTATATTAGATTACTAACCGTTTTCTCCGAGAATTCATTTTCACATCAAACAAAACAACACTGGTAAATGAATGAGTGACAAGATGGCAACCGAAAATATTGCACTTTTTTTTCAATTTCTTTTTCTGACTTCTGTTCCGATTCATCGTGTTGAGTTTCTAAATGAAAGTTGCTCCATATGAACCAAAGAGTATTTTAAGCTAAACGGAAACACAGCTAGCGCCAATCGGACCGCTAAAATTTGGATGAAAGATACTTTCGTCCAAATTTTAGCGGTTTCGCGCGCTTTGTTAACACACGATGTTAACAAATCGCGCGAGAGCCCGCACACGCTCAAAGTCAAAGGCAAAAAAGTTTATTCAAATAAACTTAAGAAAAGTGCTTTTGAATCATCTAAAACATTTTTTTACGTACTACCCTTAAACAGGACGTCTATTTTTTAGCTGTGGAAAAAAATGGGCGCAAGAAACTCCACAGCTTTAATAATTTCAAATTTCATTCAATTCGAACCAGTAGTTTAAGAATTATAACTAGTCAGAGTTTCTTAATTTAGACACTGACTGACTGACTGACTGACCGATCATCAAAACTCTAAGGCACTTTTAGCAAACATAGACGCTTCAAATTTAAAATACAACTAGTGTTTAGTATACAAATCAAAGTAAAATTAAAATATTTTGCAATTTCGGTCCTTTTTTCTAAATACACTAACTACATTATTAACTTTGTAATCCCATATAAATATATAGGATTACAAAGTTACATTTGCAGTTAATGAAACAGTGTACCTGTATAATGTAGAATTTAATGGAATAATAGGTGTAGATAGGCCTAGATGGTACCAGAAAGGAAAAAAGTAGGACTATCTACAAAAAGAAATGAGATGCCATTAAAAACAAACTTGTAAAAAAAACAAGTGTCGCAAATCAGTTCTTCCACCGTAAAAAGTTGTGAGATCCATGTAATACCAAGTGGGTTAATTTATCCAACGTAATTAGCTAACTAACAACATCATAGTGACCATATTAATATTAAAAATCTTTTATGTTTTAAATAAATAGATTGACTCTGCTATCAGACTGCACTAAACAATCTAATTTAATATAAATTATGTATTACTTGTTAGATACATTGTATTTTCATGCGATAGCAAAGTTAATCTGTTTATTTAAAACATAAAAGATTTTTAATATTGATATGGTCACTTTATGATGTTAACATCATCTTAGTTAGGTTAGCTAATTACGTAATAACTTCAGACAGAAGCACATGAGTAGATATATGACAAAAGATCCCTTATGTAGGAACTGAATAAATTAACCGACTTCGTATTATATGGATCTCACAACTTTTTACGGTAGAAGAACTGAGTTGCGAGACTTGGCTTTTTTACAAGTTTTTGATGGCTTTTATAATATTTAAAATGATGATTCATTTTTAAATTGGTAAAAAACGAAAATACTATTTTGAACTTTTGAACACGCAATAGTCACAGAAGAAAAAAATATAAAAAGAAAGTTGAACGATAGTTCTACATAATATTTAATATTTCCATCGCCGCCGCATTGCTTTCGGGAGGTGTAACTAATTTATAACTGTTCGCCTAACATAGGAGCATGTCGCCCGATTGCCCGGGGCATGCAAAGACGCGCGCGACGGCACCGACACGTGCGCTGAATACCGACACGCCGGCCGATGCCGTGCCGACAACTCGATAAAAGGGTTACCTACGCCATATCGAGTGGCAATTGATCGAATACTAAATGTTTGACAACAATTAATCGAAAATTCATGAACTTTCGATCATTTGTAGGTAAGTTTGATGTTTTGACTGTTGGATATTTGAACGTTCGATCATTTGTAAATTCGATGTTTTGAACGTTCGATGTTTTGAATGTTGGATATTTGAACGTTCGATGTTTTGAATGTTGGATACTTGAACGTTCGATCATTTTGTAAATTCGATGTTTTGAACGTTCAATGTTTTGAATGATGAATGTTTGAATGTTCGATGGTTTGAAAGTTCGATGTTATTCGTAGTCAAAGTCAAAGTAAAAAAATATTCAAATAAACTTAAGAGTAAGTGCTTTTGAATCATCGCCCAAACAAAAATTTACTTACCTACTACTCATTTTGACCGTTCGCTTTAATAACATTCCGATTATTTGACTTTTCGATGAATCGTTGTCGATCATTTTTGATATTCGATCAATTGGCATTTGATATGGTTTTAGTAACCCCACTATAAAACGGGGCGGTAGTCGAACGGGGTTGTGCTCGAGTTGAATGCGAGAAATCGTGGTACGGTCCCCATGGCCACGTCGTCGTCGTCGTCGTGACTACTAGACGTGAACTTTTCTTTTACTGAGTGAAATTTCGAGGAATCGGAGGAGTTTGATGGCGCAGTGGTTAACGCGCCCGGTCTGCGAGTGCTGAGGACACTTAAGCAACTTTCGCAAAGGCCGGTCATTGGATGGGTGACCAAAAATGTATCATCTCGAGCTCCTCCGTACTTCGGAAGGCACGTAAAGCCGTTGGTCCCGGCTGCATTAGCAGTCGTTAATGACCACCAATCCGCACTGGGCCCGCGTGGTGGTTTACGGCCCGTTCTCCCTATCCATCTATAGGGAAGGCTCGTGCCTCAGCAGTGGGGACATAAAATGAGCTGACGATGATGATGATGATGAGTGAAATTTCGCCTCATGCACTAACCGTTGTGCATATAAGAATTCAGTGCTGTGCAATAAATGTCAGACGTTATCTTTCGTTCGATAATTATGTCTACCTTCAGATACAAACATTCCATCCAAACATTAACCATGTAAATCTGAAGAATGAAGCGATGTAATACTACAAAATATGAAAGTATTTATTAAAAGGTATCATACTAAAGTTCTAATAAATATGTGGGTAGATAACTAATAAGTTTGCAAAATAATGTAATGGGTGCCATCTAATTACAATTATTTGTGCCTATTCCATTCATCTGCGTAAGACAATAAAATATTTTAAACGACAATTTAAAATATTAACTAAATAAAACTAAAAATGCGCGATTATTTATCAATGTATTGTAAAAATCACGCAAACGATTGTAACGAACACAAAATACTTGTAATAGCGACACCACCGTGAACGACACCATGCACAAAGAAACCAAAACACTAGAGCAGCTTTATGTAAAAAGCTTACCGTGTTTTGTTTTCGAATTCAACGTTTTTTCTGTATAACTTCGTACTCGGCAAATGCAGTTGCCGACCGAATTAGCGTAGAGCGGAGGTGCGGACTTCCAAGCGACAAATAACGTGTACGCTTTGCGGTTTTCTAAGCATAAATCCTCTGTAGGATTCTCGGAAAATCACACTTTTAAAGCGCAAAAGCATACACTGTTAGACTGTTCGTTTCTTTTATAATGCTTTTCTATGAGTTAGATAGCAAAAGATGTTGTGCTATTAAAAAGTAACGGTCAGCTTAAGCATAATTATACTTAAGTGCAATCTAATACTTGAGTCCAGTTTTTATGTACGTATTCTGACCCTTTAATGAAAAATAGGTTTCGAATGTAGCTATTAACTGTTTAATGTAAAAAAACGTCATTAATTCTAGTTTCCTGATAAATAAGAGCTCTGTAATGAATGACTGTCAAATTTAAAGCTCGGTATCACAATCTTTATACTTAGTATAAACCATAAACAGTATGAATGACAAACAAGAAATTTAAAAGAACAAATTGTATAAATTTTGTATTTCTTTTAATGTTTTGTTTTGTTTATATGGATGGAGAACCTAGGTTCTACGCTAAGAGAAACTCGATGACGCAGAGGTTAACACGCTAGGTCTGCGAGTGCTGAGGTTAGGCGACTTTCGCAATGGCTGGTCATCGGATGAGTGACCACAAAAATTTATTATCTCGTTAATTAATATCTCGTCTCTAATTTATAAACTCGGCACAAGCATCAAAAACCATATGTTTTACAGATACCAAAAAAATTCATAACAATATAAAACATGTATAATACACATAGGTATAACATTAAAATATAGCTGTGACGAATTTAAGTTTACAATAACCCGTTCTTAGTCCCTTATGAGGTAAGTTAGTTGTTTCAAGGGCTATTTTTAGTTTCAATAAGAATAGGTAAATTTATTGCGATCACATCATCTGTTTGGTGGCGCAAGAGAATTCGTAGAAAAAGTTTCTGTTCCAAGTATCTCCTGTCACCTGTTCGCCGTAATTATGACTGGTCCAAAACAAAATCTGGTACCTTTTTTATATTAGAAGACGGTCACCTGATGGGAAGCAATCACCGCCGCCCATGGACACCCGCAAAACCAAATGAATCACAGATGCGTTGCCGGCCTTTAAGGAAGGAATAGGCTCGTTTCTTGAAGATCCCTAAGTCGTATTGATCCGGAAATACCGCCGCTGAGAGCTGGTTCCACAGCACTGTAGTTCGTGGTAAAAAATTACGTGAGAAACGCACAGTAGTAGATCGCCATCCATCAAGATGGTGTGGATGGAAAGACAGTCGATTGCGTGTAGTGCGGTGAAGGAAGTCAGCGGCAGGGATCAAACCGAACAATTCCTCACCTATATAAAAAGTGTCATTGCTGGTACCCATAATCTTTGACAAACCGGGTGACTATCTGCTCCATTGGAAAAGCTGTCACACGGATTGCGTAAAGTTGTGAGTACGAGTCACACCTGATTTCACGGCGATAATTTTATTATAAAGTGCTATTTTCAGTTTCAATATGAATAGGTAACTTGCGTTTACATCATCTGTTCAACAAGAGAATTCGTAATAAAAGTCACTGTTACAAGTATCGTCTGTCACTTGTTCTTTTTTACGACTTTGCCGCGCCGTAACGTGACCCCACATTATCTTGTAGCGTGTTTGGGGATGTACTACTGGATAAATAATAAAGCACTTGATACCACGTACCAGAACAAACACTGTAATTATACCAAACGTGACGAAAATTAACGTCGATAAAGATATTGATGTTCCATACGCGCTTTGTAGATAACCATAAAACGCACTCTGTAATTATAGAAAAATGGTTCGGAGTGGTATTAACTGTAAATATTTTATGATATAAATATAAGGTGTGGAATAAACAATACCGTTTCAAAATGTTTGTTGACGAATGGAGTCAGTCTAAATGTTGGTAATTTTGTAAAAGTGAATGGACTTTGCAGCACAAAACTGGTCGTTGTGGAGATCCTTGGGTGAGGCCTTTGTCCAGCAGTGGACGTCTTCTGGCTGTGATGATAATGATGATGAATGTACTTTACTTACACATTTATCGGTGAACAGAGAAGTACCTACAATTTTAATTTGGAGATACATAAACCAGTTCATAAACCAGAGTTCCACAGGGTTCAATTCTTGGGCCTTTCTTATTTTTAATTTATATTAACGACTTGCCTTACTTTGTAAAAGACAACCATGAAATATTATTGTTTGCAGATGATACCTCACTTTTATTCAAAGTGAAACGACGACAGCCGATTGATGACGATGTGAACAATGCTGTCTCAACGAAAAACTAAAAGAATAAGATTTGTATTACCCAACGTTAAGGAGATAAATACCAGTGTAAAAATTGATGAATAAGAATGAGGACCTTGGGGACACCACAGAGTTTCTAGGCATTAAGTTGGATGCAAAGTTACAGTGGGGCCCACATATAGATAAGTTGTCGAGTAGACTGAGCTCTGCGGCTTATGCAGTAATGAAAATTCGTCAGATCACTGACATTGAAACAGATTGACTTGCTTACTTTATTATTTCCATTGCGTAATGTCGTACGGCATTTTACTGTTGGGCAATGCTGCCAATATTCAAACTATCTTTGTGCTGCAGAAGCGGGCTATTCGAGCAATTTATAAGCTAAAAGTTGGTAATTCTCTCAGGGAGAGATTTAAAGATATTAATATAATGACAGTTGCATCACAATATATTTAAGAGAACCTAATGTATGTTTATAAAATAATTGAAACTTTTTCTAAAAACAGTGATATTCACAATGTAAACACTAGAAATAAAAACAAACTAGCAGTACTTTATACTAGGCTCCACAAAGTAATTAATTCATTTAGAGGCCTGTGTGTACGTTTTTACAATAAATTTCCAAGTAATATCCAAAAACTTGATATTAATCAATTTAAAATCGCAATTAAAGGAAAGCTTTATAGAAAAGCTTATTATAAAGTGTCTGATTACATTGAAGACAAAATAGCATGGGTTTAAAATGCTCCAATCACTTCAACAGGTTTTTCTAATTTATTGATATTGTTATGGTTTTTTAAACTTGTAAAACTTGGTAACGGCATATAATTTTGTAAATGTCGTTACATATTATTATATTAAAGCTGTGGAGTTTCTTGCGCCCATTCTTCTCCACAGCTAAAAAATAGA
This sequence comes from Eudonia lacustrata, assembly GCA_947562085.1. Classification (NCBI taxonomy): domain Eukaryota; kingdom Metazoa; phylum Arthropoda; class Insecta; order Lepidoptera; family Crambidae; genus Eudonia; species Eudonia lacustrata. The sequence goes on from OX387318.1 coordinate 6,422,199, forward strand.
CGTCCTGAATGGGTAGGCATATAAAAAAAAATTTGGACCATTCAAAAGCTCTTTTCTAAAGTTTATTTAAATAAAGAAAAATATTTGAAATATAAATATATTTGACTAATACTATACCTACTTCAAATATTTTCTTAAAGGCTCCTCTAAACTAGTGTAAACCTAACCTATAACAATCGAAGCAATCAATTCAAGTACAATAACACGAATAGAAAAGTAAATGTTTCACACAAATTCTCTAGAGCAAATCCTTTGCAGACGTTGCAATAAGCGTTGAGTACTAAATTCCCTGTCTCGAGCCTGGAGCTAATGGTGCGTAGGAAAATTGCATAACTTATAGCAATTTTGCTCTCCTCTGCGCGCTTTTTGAGATGCGGCACGATACACAGCGGTTTGAGGTGAGGACAGTGTATAACAGTTAGGGTCTTGCAAATAAACAAAAAATAATCTACGAATAGCATATCCGTGTTTTGTCTCTGTTACTCTAATTTGAAATGACGTTTACATGACAAGAACAAAACACGGAATAATTATTCGAAGCTTATTCTTTGTTTACTTGTAAGGCACCTATCCTTTCTTTCAAAACTAATCTAAAGGAATAAGCATTGAGTAAAAAAAACCCTGTTTCGAGTTTGTAGCTAATGGTGCGTAAGAATATGGCATATGTTTCATAGATCACTTTTGATCTCTTCTGCCCGATTTTTGAGATGCGGCGCAATACAGAGCGGTTTGAGGTGAGGACAGTATGATTGTTATTGTAACATCTATTCTCTCGTTTAAACTAAGCAAAAGGAATAAGCGTTGAGTATAAAATTCCCTGTATCGAGTTTGTTAATAATGGTGCATAAGAATATGGCATATGTTTCTTATAGCACTTTTGATCTCTGCGCGCTTTTTGAGATGCGGCGCAAGACACAGCGGTTTGAGGTGAGGATAATTTGATTGTAATTCTAACGTCTATTCATTGCCTTAGCTACTACATTCAAAGGTAGTAATAAATAGTGCGGAGGAATAAGCATTGAGAACCGAACTCTCTGTATTGAGCCTGTTGCTAATGGTGCGTAAGAAAATTGCATGACTTCTTGCAATTTTGCCCTCCTCCGCGCTTTTGAGATGCGGCATGTATGACTCATAGCGGATTGGGGTGAGTACAATTTGATAGTCATTGTAAGGTCTATTCTTAGCCTTCACTTTTTTGAAGATTTTCGATACACTTCGGTTTGAGGTAAGGACGTTTTGATTGTCTTTGTATTGTAACGATTATTCTTAGTCTTGAGTTTAAAGCTAATGTAGTGTATAGGAAATAGTGCCGAATATAAAATTAGCTGTATCGAGTCTATAGCTAGCGGTGCGTAGAAAAATTGCATGACTTCTTACAATTTTGCTCTCTTTTGCGCACTATTAGAGATGCGGCGTTATAAACAGCGGATTGGTGTGAGTAAAATTTGATTGTTATTGTAATGCCTATTCTTTGCTTTAAATGCTTAGTTCGAAGATAGTAACTTATAGTGCATTGGAAAGTTACATAACATACAGCATTTTTTCTTCTTTGCTTGCTTTGAGAAGTAGCAGCAGAGTGATTTTACATTTAAATGGCATGTACTTAAAGGCCCATCGTGACTGTAAGTATTCTATAAAAATATACAGCTAAATAAAACACATTTAAAGTGAGGACCTGAAGCTTTAAGCTGCTAATTTGTAAAAAAACAGCTTCTTTGAATGTAGATTTTTTAAGTTTTAGTTTTTACCTTTGAATTAGCAACTAAAATTATAGAACAACATTTTTACAACCTAATTGAAAAAAAAAGAAAATACCTGTTGTCGTTTAGTTTGCCGCTGTATTTGTAGCACGGCCGTAGCATTGCAAGCGACTGCGACGCATCATTTGCGCAGCCGTCGTCGACGACTGAAGCAATTATCGAAGTAGCCAGTCAGCTCGTAGATCTGCGGCTCATTTTGCGCATTACGTAGACAAAAAATGTTGAGTACGCAAGCAAATGTTAAAACGAAAAGTTACTTGCAAATATGAAATTTATAAAAAAAATATTTTATCATTTTTGGAACTTTCATCACACATTGACAATGTCAGCCATCTTATTTCTGTACTTTACTTCTAAAGGTGTACCACAAAAATAGTTTATGCGCTACCGCAGACATCAGCTTTTATCCCCTGTATCCCCTGTGTATCTGAAAGATGCAAGTGACATTTATACCGATTATACGTTACGATTAAGAAATATGTCGTATTTTTTTAAAAACTGCAGTTAGCCATATAAACCAGAACCTTCAATGTATTGTACCTATATAGTTAATTTTTGTGTGATTCCAATAAATGTATTTGTATCTCAGATAGCAAAGAGCACGCACGACCAAAGAGTACCATAATAAATCTGTTAGCAACTGCTTGCCTGTGACACAACTTGTGCATGGACTCAATATGGTACTTAGTATTTATCAATCCCTGTGTGTTTCTCTATAGGAAAAATAGAATTGGGTTTAGGAATACGTACTGTTTGGAAATGCGTATACTCTTTCATGGCTTTAACTTATTATCGACTGTAAAGTTACAACCTGTATAATGTGAATCTAATAAACGTAAGTTTAAACACCTCCCGTTAATTACGCGAGGGCGGGACACCTGCCGGCTCCCGTCAATAAAACGGTGAAAATGTTGTATTTTTTTTCTTACGACCTCGTTCTCGAACTCAATTAGCGCTGAGTGACAATAAAAAAACAATTTGAACTAACAACTGCGGGCGGTTAACTGACGTCAATAATTAAAATGATATATATTTTTTATATGGTATTTTTTTATTGTAGGTACTTAATAGGTGTATTAGGAAGACTAACAAATTAGGCAATAAATTAATTGTTACAATTTTTTTAACAGTAAAGTTAGTGAAACATCTTTAACGGATATACTCGCGTTTATTTTACACATTGCTTTTACGCACATCAGTTTTAGATCAATTGTTTTACCACTACAGTAGGATAGTAGAATTGTTTTATACTGAAAATAATAAGCTATATAAAGCCGTTCCTTAGCGGTTATAGCCAGATGAAGCGCACTTTATCTTCATCACTTAAATTACTTTCAGGTAAGACGCAGACCAAGCAAAAAGAAAGATAGAACGACCTATGAAATGAAACTTGGACCGCTCTCATAAGACACGCTCGGCACTGAAGTCAATTCAATGAAAAATCATGTCATCAAATATCACTTTCATAATGTTTTGTAATTGTTGGGAGAAATCAAGATCCCCGCAACGCAAATTTCCAATGCGTCGCCTTAAATACTATTCTTGCCAAATGTGGGTTGGTGATCACAAACTCGGGCTATGCATCAAAAAATCCGGAACACATTGCCCGACCTGGGAATTGAACCCGGGACCTTCGGGTATCGGGCCGAGCACCTTGCCACTCGGCCACCGAGGCGTTTGTAAAAAGAAAATAAAGTTTAAAATGCAATAAGGCTTTAGACTAACCAAATTTTAATCTGTATAACACTTTACGCTTATCGTGGGGCGAAAGAAATTCGGTTTATGTGGGTTTAGCGGTTGTTGTGGTTAGAATATAGTACATTTTTAAACAACCAGGGGGTGCTGGAGCCTCGCGATAGGACGTTGTGAATTTTACATTCGTTTATTAATAATTAACTAATACAAATGACAGTGTTGCTAAAGCGTGTGAAAGTTTTTAGTTAGAGTTTTGATTTGCTGATAACCTACTAATATTATAAACGCGAAAGTTTGTAACTATGGATGGATGTTTGTTACTCTTTCACGTAAAAACTACTGAATGGATTTAGATGAAATTCGGCATACAGATAAATAATAACCTGGATTAACACATAGGATACTTTTTAGCCCGATATTCCCACGGGAACGGGAACCACGCGGGTGAAACCGCGAGTGGCCGCTAGTTTAAAATAAGTGTTAAGCAGGGTACTTACATTTTACAGGTAGGTAAGTTAAATACAGAATTAGATTCAACGTTAATTCAAGGATTTTTTGTATGTATATCTTAGTTTATCGCTAGTTGGCACTGTGAAAGTTTTTTTTGCAAATTTTGCAATTTTTTGCAATTTTTTGCAAACTCAAGACTTTTGGTTAAATAACTTATTTTGGTCGTAGTACACAAAATGGTTATTCAATTAATTGAGTATTTATTAATAGACGTGTCTTAAATGAAAAATAATAATGTCCAGAAACAAAATCTTATTCATTTTGTATAGAAAACTGTAGGTACACTTAGTTAATTTTGTATGTAATTAAAGGGGGAGCACTCATTGCAGAATTTACAGATTTCTTAGCAAATTTAGCTTAGCAAAAGTAGCTAACTAAGTATGTGATTGGCCGCTAAACCTAGTCACTATGTATAAAAATAGTTACAAATAACCGTAGTTAGGTAGCTATAGAGACGTTTTCAGTGTTTCACTACAAAGTGTAGTGTTTTGTTTAAGCAATTCAATTATGAACTTTCATAACATTTTCATTGTCATCACGCAAGACTAGATAACATTATGTAATAATACATTTTTGAACTTGCTTTCTGTATGTTGGTGATAAATCTTCATAAAATGTCATATGTTATGCCGCTGTCGGTCCAGCCAAAGCAATCATTAATCTTGTGCCATTGTTTTCGGCATAAAAATATGGCGCTTCGCGGCGCGATGATACTAAATGACGGGGATTAAGGCTTAGTATGGAATAGAGATATTTGAGTTGGTAACATGTTGTTACATTTTTCAATGACGTCATTCGTGTGACAGAAGTTTTCGAAAGGAAAAGGGAGGTGTTCTATTTTTAGTCGTTACTCTTTTGTTTTGTGCGGGACTCTTGTTTTTATTAAAACGCATGTTGCTCAGTGGTCTTATTTAAACTGTTTCATAATAAAAAAATTGTAAGCCAGGTATTATACATAGCTTTTATGCTTCGGGACTCCTTCTCCATATAAACTTTAACTACACCAAATCTCACACACCTCCGTGTGTGCGATGTGCTTAAAAAAGGACACGAAGTTTTCGCTTCACCTATTAATATAGAACTAATTGTGCTCGCGACTTCGTCCGCGTGGAATAGTGACTTTCGGCAGCGTTTTTAATTTTTTAGGCTCTTGTTCTCGTTTTTGCTACATTTTTCACTGATGCTTCGCTCCTATTGGTCACAGTGTGATGTTTTATAGCCTAAAGCCTTCCTCGATAAATGGACTATCCAACACAAAAAAAAATCATCAATTCGAACCTGTAGTTCCTGAGATTAGCGCGTTCAAACAAACAAACTCTTTAGCTTTATAATATTATAAATATAGATGTGGTGTGAAAATGAGATCAGTTAGATCAGATGCTGTTTTTTTTTCTATAAATTCACTTGTTTTGTTACTTTCATATGTCAAGTTTAGGATAGTCACCACCTCACCGTGTCATCTGATGAAGGCGTTTAAGTTGCCCTAGTGGTTGGAGACTGTCTCCTTGTGACCACGGACCCTGCAAAGGGTTCGAAACGTCAGGATAAACATTAAATAAGTAATGTGTAAAATAAACGCGAGTAGATCCGTAAAAGTTGTTTCATTTCAATGTGTAGTGTTCGCGTAAACTTTAGAAAACAATAAATGCCATTAATATTGATGTAATATCGATAGTAATAGGTCACCGTTATCATTACGTCCCATTGCTGGGCCTAGCTATCCACGCGAATAATGTCTTAAGGAGATTAGGCCATCACCCACCACGCTCGCCGAATGCAGGTTAGTGGGTTAGTCTATCCTACTAATATTATAAACGCGAAAGTTTGTAAGTATGGATGGATGTTTATTACTCTTTCACGTAAAAACTACCGAATGGATTTGGATGAAATTCGGTATACAGATAGTTTATAACCTGAATTAACACATAGGATAGTTTTTATCCCGATATTCCCACGGGAACGGGAACCACGCGGGTGAAACCGCGAGTGGCCGCTAGTTAAAAATAAAACTGAGATGCGACCGATTTACGAGTAAGCTTCGCGAGTGATTTCATTTTCACCCTGCTTAATTGGATTATCCCTGTTGTTCAGTATGCCGCAAAGCCTGATGCATGACCATGAATCTTGTCGTGCGAATAAATCCTCCGCCGCTGCGCTCTGTGACCACACAATCGAAATCCCATATGATTGACCGACTATTTATGGGAATCGTGACACAAGTGTAGTATGGCTAGCATGAACAGTTGCGGAATTATTGTCGTAAGACTCGTTAGCATAAACAAGGTAAAATTTTGGAAATTGATATACGCCACAACGTCCGGATAAAGAACTAACAATTGACAGACGTTTAGAATTTATGATATAAATAATAATAATAATAATAATAATAAATGTTATATTATCATGACTTAACGAATAAGATAACATTTCGGACTCTTTGGCGGGAAAGTGAAGAGTCATGTCTGCGGTTTAGTTTTATTTTCTAAAATTTGTGTTATGTCGAATATTAATGTGAAATAATGGTGGATTATTAACCGTTATGTGTTCGTGAGTGTGCATGAGTGCAAATGAAACAAATCAGTGCAACGTTACTTTTCAAATTCTCTCAAGAAGTCCGCCGCACGAGGACTTAAAGCCCCACATCTTTACTGAGCTACTCGAGGGGTTGGGGGGGGGGAGGGTTATATAACGTCTCACTTCATCATACAGGAAATATTGCCTATTTATGTTGCCTAGTTACTTGTAAGAAAAATTACTTCAACTAAAAAAAAAGTTTGCGCAAGTCTACAGATTGATTTTATGTTTTTAACCGCATCTGTGGTCAAGTGGTTAACACCTCCGGTCTCAGACCCAAATTTTCGATTCCTACCTCGTTCGAGTAACGTTTGTGTACCCGGTTTAGTTGGAGGTAGGGCTTTTTTGTCCGGCTAGCTAACTACCATTTTATCTATATACGTCGCCATAACATCAACGTTTGTAAGATTTTTGTGTTCCGGCAGCTAGAGATAAGATAGCCAGTGCCTCAGTAGTTGACGATTCCGGGTGAAGTGCGCTTCGGCCTTATCACCACTCAACATCGGGTGAGATGAAGGCCAAGTGCTTATGGGTTAATTCTTCTGTGTACGTCTTCTTCTCAGTCGTACTACAACTGTCAAATTTTATTCAACACATTTTCAACCTTATGCCTGAGACATAAAGTTCAAAGTCGATTGAGGAAATTTGACAGTTTGTGGTAGGTTGACGTGCAGGCGTGTGTACACCTTTGACAGAGTGGTCGTGGTTGTTTCGATGGCGTACTAGGCTAAACTTCGTTGGTCGTTTCGGCTTGAACTGCTTTCATGGCAATGTCTCTTCATTTTCTGGAGGCTGGTCTGCTCTTGCATACTTATCTTATTTTTAGTATTATTAATTATAGTTTGACTTTGTTTTACCTAAACAATTTTTGACTTTTACTAGAGTACTGTAGTGGTGCTGTATGACATTGTGGAAATTGAAACTTTTACATAATTTATCTGATGTAAATTTGCTAACTTACTTTTTTTATTTTGTTTTTTTACATGTTGTGGTTGTCTTATATATATTTTTTGTGTTTATTTGTAATGGAAAGTGTCCTGCTATGATAGGGCATTTTCCAATATTTTTGACGCTGTAAGGGAGAAAAGAGCTGGGCACTTGCTGAGTTTCTTGCCGGTTCTTCTCAGTACAAGATCTCCTGCCCAGAGTAGACTTACGAACCGATGGCATAGTGACATTCACAAGAGCTACTTGTTGCCTAAACTGAATAAATTATTTTGAATTTTGATTTTTTTTGAATTTATTCGCCGGTTTGCTGCGTTGCAAGAGCATTCTGTCATGGTAGTCTGCGTGGATGATTTAATTAGGTCTGTCCATCGGGCGGGTGGTGTGTAGGTACGGTAAAGTAAATAGCCTTTATACTGCCCCACAGGCAAAGGCCTCCAACATTGAATATGATGAAAAGTATGAAAAGTTGAATGTAATTTTATGTAAAAAAATATTTGTAATATTGAGTAGGTGTAGTCGACTATGAAATTGCTATACCACTTTGACAAAAACTTCCATTACAATAAAATTTCGCCAAGGCTCATTGTCAATAATGACAACGTATCTGTCACTTTGTCTTTTAAACAAAAATAGACCTTGCTGTTTTATTAAATGCAAACAAAACTCACTTCTAAGGTGGTAAAGCAATTTCATTGTCGACTATAAGTACCTATTTCTATCGCGGACCTCCTAAAGTGTAAAACGTTATGTAGCTATTTGCCTTTTGAATTGATTATAACTTATACAATATCTGTTTTATTGTCTCTCAAATAGTTCTCATAATAGTCACCCTATTACGTGTAAGCAAACCCACCCTCGGGGAACAATAGGACATGGCGTAAAATCAAAGGCTAAACTACGCGAGCTGTTATTCCAACAAATTGATGGCAAAGATATACTGTTAGGTAAGGAATTAAGAGATATCGGAGATTTAGTATGTTACCCGAGTTAGCATAGTGTAAGGTAGATTCAAATTAGACAACATCACACACATTGTCCTGATCCCAAGGTAAGTAACTAAAGCACTCGTTTTTATGGAAATCATATACAACGACGGTACTACAACCAGCCAGTAGGCTTAGCCAAAGTAATATTAAGAAAACGATAGCGAAGTTCGAAAATAATGAAATTTATGGGATTGACATAAGCCGCGCTAAATCACGTGGTCAATCTTATGTCAATACCATACATTTTATTCTTTTCGAACATCGCTATCGTTTTCTTAATGTTACTTTGGCTACCGCCACAGACCCGACACAATGCCGAAAAGTTTGCCTCCTTCTAATATAAAAAAATATAAAAAAAAAGTCCGTTTTCGACATTGACCCGACCGGGAATCGAACCCGGCGTGCAAGCAAGGCTACGGAGGTCGTCGTTTTTCATTAATAATTGAAAATTGCTACTACGATCTGCATAATTTATGTATTATGTATATCTATCTAACCTACTAATATTATAACTGCGAAAGTTTGTGTGTATGTTCGTATATTTGATGCTTCTTCACGCTGCAACGGATGGATGGATTTGGATGAAGTTCGGCATACAGATAGTTTATAACCTGGAATAACATATAGGATACTTTTGAAACTGCGAGCGGCCGCTAGTACTAGTATAATAAAGCTGAAGAGTTAGCTTTTTGTTTGAACGCGCTAATCTCTAGAGCTACCAGTAGGGTTTAAAAAATGTTACCATTTGAGAGCCAAATTTTTGTGGATAGGCTATTTAATTGTAGATATACATAATCAGAAACAGAAACAGAAACAAACATTTATTGACCACTAGCACCAATTTTATATAACACAGAAGATACACATGAGAGAGAGAAAAAAAAAAGATAAGGCGAAAACAAATAAAAAATAAAAAAAGTTACATTAGACAACGTGCATGTGGCCAATTAGGTCCCAACCACAGCTTTTTTTTTTTGTTTTTTTTTTTTTATGGTAAAAGGAGGCAAACGAGCAGGCGGGTCACCTGATGGAAAGCAATCACCGCCGCCCATGGACACCCGCAAAACCAAAGTTATCGCAGGTGCGTTGCCAACCCTGAGGAAGGAGTTGGATCTTGAGGAGGGAGTAGGAATTGGGAGGGGGGAGGGGTGAGAGATGGGCCTCCGGTACTTTCACTCACCGGACGAAACACAACAGCAACGAGTGCCGTTGTTTCACGCCGATATTCTGTGAGAGGGTGGTATTACGCCGGGCGAACCGGCCCATTTCGTGCTGCAACTCAGCGTGGCTCTACCACTCAGACAGTGTTACTCATTTAGCACCACCCAGGGGTCACGTGTAGGGTCTCAAGGGTAAACCTACGGACGCGAGTAACTTTAACCCCCTAAAAGTTTTGTGCCCCCCAGCTTGTGCTGCAAGGACATACAAGCCACTACAGCGCTGGTATTCTGGTGGGACCCAACTTGGCACAAAAAACACAGGACAATAAACATACTTACTACAACTGTAACAAATAGTAATAACAAAAACAATAATAATCAATATGACATACATAACATTTAGAACATTTAGATTTACTAACATACTCATATATAAAACATTTCAATAACAAGATGACAGCACAAAGCAAAAACAAAAAAAAAAAACAAACTTAATTATGATTAAACAGAGCAAAACTACGGTGAAAACGAAAGGCGCAAGAGTCGGCCGCAGCGATAATCCAATTTCTATTAAAAATTTGCCGGCGGGTGCAACTGCGGGGCGCAGCTAGTTTGTGTAAATAAAAAATAAAAATAAAATTTAAAAGAATGCTGTCTTTTTCTTACCTTATGGGCTTAATAAAAATAGCACGACAAAGTACGGGCTATCTGTTATTATTATCAAAGTTCAACGACTAACCGTTAAAATTCTTATAGCCAGTTACACCAAACAGTCTTCACACCCCGCCCGATCCTCTAAATGCCACTACACATTTACAGAATACACTAAACATGCATACTAGTTTATTCCCAAGAAACCATACTCGTAGAACAAGAGTACGACTAGCCGGTTCACACGCGCTCTATACCAGGACCAGACATGTCTAGGCGCTTCTCCCCACCACCACGGCTCGGCCGACCCAATCCGAACCCTTCGGAGAATCTAGTAGGGCACGGGGACGCGCACTTTTAAGTGTGCGATACCGTTCCCTCTAGAAAACCTCCGAAGCTGATTCGTTTCAACACGGCTTGAGGTACCCTTTACGTACCTCGCCGCCCCCAAAAATGCCCGGTGATGCTGAAAATGCCGTTTGAGGCAATCAGCAATCTCTCTCAAAAAAAAACCACGGCCCGGTCAACCCGAGCCGAGATCCGAGCCTATAGAGGCGCCCTGGTTGTTCCGCTTCTGATCCGTTCCAAACACCTCGGAGATTTAAGTAATAAGTAAGTAATAATTCTTTATTGCTTACACATGTGGTACATAAGAGGTGTTAAAAAAAATAAAATTTAGTAGTGCACGGGGACACGCAATAGTGCGTGATGCCGTTCCCTCTAGAAAACCTCCGAATGTGATTCGTTTCATACGGCTTGAGGCACCCGGTGAAGCTGAAAATTCCGTCTGAGGCAATCAGCCAACTCTCTCCAAAAAAAAAGCTTATCTAATCTTAAGTTTAAACTTACTTTACTTATACGACATTTCGCATAAAAATACTTGTAAAGCGTTTTTCAGGACGCATTAAACGAATATCAATGTTACAAAAACACAAATGTTGAAAAAAAAATCCACGAGCAGGAATTGAACCTGCACCCTTCTGAATAGCTCAATTGGGACAGCACCTGACCCGGTATTTCGGATGTCAACATTTGTGTTTTTGTAATTTGTTCGCAACAAAATTTGCGTTAAAAATTATAAAAACAAAACAAAAACATTTTAATATCAATGTATTATGAAAACATATACGTCCTTTATTGTCCTTTATTTTTATTTTTTTGTGTGTTTATTTGTTACAAAGAATAAGGTCCGAATAGTTATTCCAAGTTTTGTCTCTTTTACTCTAATTTGAATGACGTTTGCATGACAGGAACAAAACACGGAATAACTATGCCGACCTTATTCTTTGTTAATTTGTAAGGCACAAAGACTTGAAAACATTCCACGAGCGGGATTCGAACCCACATCGTGCGTGCATGCATCGTGGCTGTCGTGGCTCTATCCAACTCGCCGAAATTAATCAAAACTATCTACTCTTACTCTGTGAGCCCTCTTGAATGTCGACAACTACGTCATCACCATAATGATCTTAATATTTTTAAAAATATTAAAAACTAGCGGCCGCTCGCGGTTTCACCCGCGTGGTTCCCGTTCCCGTGGCAATATCGGGATAAAATGTATCTAAAACTATATATAACTATCTGTATTTTTTTTTTATATATAAGAAGGAGGCAAACGAGCAGGCGGGTCACCTGATGGGAAGCAATCACCGCCGCCCATGGACATTCGCAAAACCAAAGGAATCGCAGATGCGTTGCCGGCCTTTAAGGAAGGAATAGGCACGTTTCTTGAAGATCCCTAAGTCGTAATGTTCCGGAAATACCGCCGCTGAGAGCTGGTACCACAGCACTGTAGTTCGTGGTAAAAAATTACGTGAGAAACGCACAGTAGTAGATCGCCATCCATCAAGATGGTGTGGATGGAAAGACAGTCGATTGCGTGTAGTGTGGTGAAGAAAATCAGCGGCAGGGATCAAACCGAACAATTCCTCAGAGCACTCCCCATGATAAAGGCGATAAAATATACAGAGAGACGCAACGTCTCTCCGAAGGGCCAGTGGATCGAGTCGACCAGAGGTTACCACGTCGTCGACAATTCGAGCAGCTCTGCGTTGAATGCGGTCATATGGGAGGAGTTGGTACTGGGGCGCTTCAGCCCAAAGATGGGAACAGTATTCCATATGAGGCCTGACCTGTGCTTTGTAAAGCTGTAAGCGATGGGTCGGCGTGAAATACTATCCCGCTCTATTGAGCACACTCAGCTTTTTCGAAGTTAATTTAGCTTTACCTTCCAAATGACCGCGAAACTGAACGTCACTCGAAATTCTGTATGCCGAATTTCATCCAAATCGATTTAGTAGTTTTTACGTGAAAGAGTAACAAACATCCATCCATACTTACAAACTTTCGCGTTTATAATATTACCTACGATATAATATTCAAATCAAAACTCTTTTTTATCAAAATAAAATATAGTATATGTTACCCGCAAGATATGTAGCATTCTATCAGTAAAAGAATTTTTGGAATTGGACCAGTTGTTCCAGAGATTAGCCCCGACATACAAACAAACAAACAAAGAAACTCACAAACGCCTACCTCTTTGTTAATAGTATATATAGATCAGTTAAGAATTAGGCAAGGGGGACTTCTTGGCGGGAAAGTGAAGAGTCATGTCTGCGGTTTTGTTTTATTTTCTAAAATTTGTGTTGTATCGAATAGAAGGAAATATTGTTTATTTATATATTACTTGTAAGAAAAATTACTTTGACACTGGCTTAATGTGCTAATCGCACGAAGCCATCAATTAAAGGAAAAAAAAATTAGGCAAGCTATACTCCCCGCTCGTGGATTTTTTCAACACTGTCTTTTTCAAATTGTAATTTGTTGGCAACAAAACTTGCGTAAAATTATAATTATATAATCATAATCGTAATTAAATTCGTTTCACATAGAAGTAGAGTCATTGGAAATGGGAAACACAAACCAAACTTAACCAAAAGTTTTAACTCAGTCAAAGAACCACCGAACTCATTACTCACTCCTTATTCACTCCTTATTCCTTTATATACTTGTATTTTGTTATCATATAGAAGACTGTACTGCACTCCTATGTGGCAGCTTCATTATCTCTTTAGGAACTACGTTCTTCAAATCACTGTCGAGTACGTGACCAGCCACTGCAGAACTAGAATTTCAAGGAAATTCTTCGAAGCTGAAGAGTTAGCCTCGGAAAGTTGCCGATTACTTTTTAATGTAGCTTCAAAGTAAAATATTGTCTATTTGGCAATAAATAAATAAAACTTTCCTACATATAAACTTTCCTACACTCACACCAATTATCTAGCCCAAGAGAAGCTTCGTTATGAAATTCGTTAAATGGTTACTAGACAACGGATAAACATACTTAAAATACTTAAATACATACCTACTTAATAAACACAGAAAACACCCAGACCGGAGACAATATAGAAAAACAATAATTTCTAAATTGACCCAACTGGGGATCGAACCCGGGACCTCAGAGATGGCGACACCATGAAAACCGGTGTACAAACTACTCGACCAAGGAGGTCGTCAAAGTAATAAATATGTAAGTGAAAATATCATCATTATCATAGTCAGCCCATATCAGGACAAAGGCCTCTCCTAATAAAATGTAGTCTATAGGTACTATTAAAAAAGAAGTAAAGTTTGTGACTTTGATGTTTGTTTGTTTCTTCTTTATTCTTTCACTGATAGAATACTACATTCATTGCGGGTTACATAGGCTATATTTTATTTAAAAAAAAAAAAAATTAAAATCCTAAATCCACACTGACAAAGTCGCGAGTGAAGTGATAGTATTTAATATTGTATTGCCTGGTGGAATTATACCAAAATGAAATTGCTTTATATATCTAAGTAGCTTCAAGCCGTATGGGTATATTATCACCGTCTCATTACAAGATGCGATTACGACATTAATAGACCGTTTTAAGCCCGTCAGACAGTGGAGACGTAAAATAATAGTTTAATAACTAGGTATGTTTATAATAGACGCAAAATCTGGTTTCCTGTACATTCCGTCCATCCTTTATTATCATTCCGTCATAACAATCACGTCGTATAGATTATTCTGTTGCAAATGTTACTATTCGGAAAACTTGCTCATACTTCAATATGTTATCACGTCAATAAAAAACACTAAGTGAGGAGTAGATGTAATATATATATATAAGTCTGGTTCAGGATGTGTTGTGTATTGTCTGTATCTATACAGTACCGTAACTTAAGGATGAGAGTCTGCTCGTTACACGTTGCTTAGTGTTTCCAATACCCACAGCGCATCTACAATTTTAAAAGTGCAGCGCGCTCCTGAATATTCGGCACGTTCGACGCAGCACCTGCGTGCAATTCGCTTACAATCACGCCGACCCAATGCGGGTTTTTTTTTAGAGAGATTGCTGATTCCCTTAACGGCATTTTCAGCGTCACCGGGCTTTTTGGGGGCGGCGAGGTACGTAAAGGGTACCTCAAGCCGTGTTGAAACGAATCACCTTCGGAGGTTTTCTAGAGGGAACGGCATCGCACACTTAAAAATGCGCGTCCCCGTGCCCTACTAGATTCTCCGAAGGGTTCGGATCGGGGTGCCTGCCGTCTTAGGACAACCAGGTTCAAAGAACAAAGCTCGAAAGTTTCAATTTGGTCACTCAATTAGTGGCTTTCAAAGTTGCAACCAGAACGCACCCATCACTGCACCGTTGAACTGCTACTACTGCTACTCCTCGTCCTACTAGACACAACGAAAACAAATTATTATTCATGAATTGTTTTTATAAGAAAACAAACAAACAAACAAACAAACAAACATTTATTGACCACAAGCACCAATTTTATATAACACAGAAGATACATATGAGAGAGAGAAAAGAAAAGATAAGGCGAAAACAAATTAAAACAAAAAAAAAAAAAAGTTACATTAGACAACGTGCATGTGGCCAATTAGGTCCCAACCTCAGCTTGTGCTGCAACGACATACAAGCCGCTACAGCGCTGGTATTCTGGTGGGACCCAACTTGGCACAAAAAACACAGGACAATAAACATACTACAACTACGTACAAGTACGTAGTATTATCTAAAAATGTATAAAATTTGTATAGCACTTTTGCTCGTTACAAGCTGAAAGATGTTTCCAATACCTCCAGCGCATCTACAATTTGTGAGTGCAGCACGCTCCTGAAAACAGGCAATAACAACAAATGATTATACATTAATTTGTTTTTATACGTTCGTAGTTCCAATACCTCCAGCGCATCAACAATTTGTAAGTGCAGTGCGCTCCTGAATATTGGGCGCGTTCGATGCAGCACCTGCGCACCAAACTCGCTAACTTCGCTCCACAAGTTTGCTTAAAGTATTACGTAATTTTAGGCGTCTCTCGTCGCAACTCACCCGACATTATGTTTGTGAGCCCGATGATATCGCCAGAGAACTTTTCACCTCGTTATTCTCACTCCAAAAAATTATATTCCCCCCCGTACAAAAGAAATTGGAAGTGAAATTCGGAGTTGGAGTCAACTTGGTCGTTCGCAAAGCGCCCGCTACTTTGGGAAATATCGGATAGTATTTCACAAAGGGGCTTCCTATAAGTTGCCGAAGCTCAGAAGTTGTTTTAGAATTTTTAACCCCCGTTCCTGAAGTTACAACGAATCAGTCACTAAAGTTAAGAGTACATTTTCTAGTATATGAAGCTAGTGTTTTCTTAGTTTACATTGTAACAGCTGAGCCTGTTTTGTTTGCTTATTTAATAACAAAATATAGGTTCTTAAGATCAAAAATAGACAAATATGGCTGAAATAGGTATGTATATTTATAGTTATACATTACAAACTCATGTAGACATCCGCTAAGAAAGGACGTTTTATGGATTCGCTCAGCCACTAGAACGGTTAAGTAGTCATTCGGTCGTAATCTAAAGCAAAATGCTTATTTACTTAACAAAACAATATTACACTTATAGTTGGTAGTTTCCAAACAACATTAATGTATAATAATAACTTATTTCATAATAGTGTCACGTATTGTACTAACAAATAGCACCTATCGATCAACTACAGACACAGCTACATGGTCCTTCATACGGCCGGGTCATACGCAACAAAATGTTGATAAGACTATTTCAAAATTAATATTAGTTAGCCACATCTAATATTATATTACCCAGCCGTGCAGAAATCCGCTCTTACGTTAATATTTAAAATTTTCCCCTGACCAAGGGAAACGGTGTTCGTGTGAACCAGGCCGCAGGTGGCCGCTTACAAACAAATGTGTGAATGCATCGTCATTATAAAATAACCGGTAATCGGTAAATACCTGTATTTTCCATTTTGGTTCCTGGATACCGATTCTTCAATGCCGGCACTGTGCCTCAAAAATACCGGTACCTACCGCGACATTGCTAGTCTGTTTATTACGTGATATGCAGAGTACTGTAGCCGCGCGAAATAAACATAAACAGGCAAACTAGAGACACGAGAGCGCAATGCGTGCAGTAAATTTTGTTACCTGGTACCAGTATTAGCACCGGTATTAGTACCTACCTGTATTATGTTGTACAATACTGGTAAACCGGTACAATACTACTTACCGGTACGCATCGGTTAACCTGTATTATTAATACCGGTATCAAATCGTTACCGGTACATTTTTAAAGTCAAAGATACCGGTTATTGAAAATACCGGTATTCCAAGCTCTGGTTACGAGTATTTGCGCTACACAATAATGCATGCGACGTGTCATAGATGCATGCGGGCTAATCACGCAGGCGGTTGATTGCATGCACCGAGCCTTTTTTAACGACGGCTCGCAAAATGGCTTCGTTGGACGAAGCAACTATCGCAAAGTCAGGTTATTGAGCCAATTTTAATTCGATGCAATCAGCTTTTAACGGTTGAAAGGGGTTATTCGGAGGGTCCAGGGATTTTGCTCCGCCGCTTATAGCAAATTAAGCCATTTTGTCAGTTTATTATTGCAGAATTTGTATTTCCGTGATGTGCTTATAATAACGGGCGTTTTTAGGGTTCCGTTGTGAAGCGGATACTTTTGTAGTTTTAATATGTTCGTATGCTGTCTGTCTGCTTAGCCGTATGTGTGTGAAAGTAATTTTAGTTAAACAACTAGTTTTTTTTCCTAATAATATTAAATTTCAATTCAGGGACCTCCCCTCCCCTTTTACAAGGAGATTACAAGGATTACAAGGAGAGAAAATTGGAAAAGCTTGCTGTATAAAAATACTTTTAATATTTCTAAGCATACCAGATGTAAATTACTTAAACCCTAAAAATATTTGCAAGTCATAAAATCCAAAATATTTCTTTCTAGCTGACCCGGCGGAATTCGTACCGCTTTGACGGTTTCCATGACAACAAAACAAACAAATAATGTTGTATTGGAAAAATAAATTGTCGTTTTTACTATTTAACGTTACTTATTATTCATGTTTCTCACCGTTTAAACCTTCCCTGAACTTCCGCAAATATTTCAAAACCAAAATTAGCCAAAACGGTCCAGCCATTCTCGAGTTTTAGCGAGACAAACAAACAGCAATTGATTTTTATACAGATTAATAGCAGGCCATTCACTACATACATTCACAATTTATAAGATAGATATTTTTGTAAAAATAAACTCATAACCAAACTAGTTGTATTGGTACATCATCATCATCATCATCGTCAGCCTATACGTACTAGTCCACTGCTGGACATAGGCATCTCCAAATGCACACCACTGAGCACGATCCGCGGCTACTATAAACTACTACTAGTATATACTATTGGTATATACTCACGCATAATACTACATAGGGAACTAATATGTGACTAAAGTAATCCTACCAATATTTTATACGCGAAAGTTTGTAAGTATGGATGTTTGTTACTCTTTCACGTAAAAACTACTAAATGGATTTGGATGAAATTTAGCGAACAGATAGTTTATAACCTGGATTAACACATAGGATACTTTTTATCTCGATATTCCCACGGAAACGGGAACCACGCGGGTGAAACCGCAAACGGCCGCTAATGTGTAAAATAAACGCGAGTAGATCCGTAAAATTTGTGTCCTTTCAAGGTGTAGTATTCGCGTAAACTTTAGAAAATAATATGTAACAGTTATACTATAATTATACAAATTATTACTTTAGACACTGGAACCCATTACTCCGTTTGAATCGCACTTGGCTGGTTTTCAGAAAAGTGCACTTTAAATAGGAATAGTTCGAGTATAAAGTGTGTTTGTTCAATTACTTCTTGTTGCTATTTTAGCCAGTCATTCAAATTATTTATTTCACAATTTCATTTACGCTCTACTGTATAATGGAAAATTAAATTTACGAATGTTTTTGTGCCTTATTTATGCCAGTACGACTAATAGTTAATATTTCTCCATATTTGCTCTCTCTCTCTTCAAATAATTTCAAAAATTTCATACAGAGCACGCAAACCTAAGTGGTTTTCCCTTCAAGTTTTACGTAACAATACACATTGCTTCCCATTCCCATGTGTGGTGCCTGGGATAAAGAATTGCACCACCCCATCTCTTCCCGTGGGTGTCGTAAAAGCCGACTAAAGGACCATTCCAGAGGATGGGCAGCAGCATCTCTCTGAGGTTACCCTCAACCTACTGCGATCGCCAACCCGCCTGCCAAGCGTGGCGATTACGGCAAATACCCCCCATGATTATTTGGGGGAGGCCTTTGTCCAGCAGTGGACGTCTTTTGGCTGAGATGATGAGATGATGACACATTGCTTTATAACCTAACAGTCCGCATTGTCGCCTTTACAATGAAGTCAGTCAAAATAGTTCGCATAGACAGAACATTCCAATTTTTTTCAGAAGGAAAGTTTTTTTTTATAGTTAATGTCCTTCTAATATAAAAAAAAAGTTAGCGCCTAATTTTTTCATCACACTTTCATAATTTTTCAAACTTCAAAACCTCAAAAAATATGTCTTATGATTTAAATTTACTATCAATCATGTATCAATTATGCTAGAGATACATGTTTTAGGTTACAGTTTGCTCATTGTAATATCAATACTTTGTTTAAGTTTGCCATAACTGTTACCTTAATTTTATGTCTTACATACAAATAAATAAATAAATTATTTAAAAAAAAAAAAAAAAAAAACACAAAATGTTGAAAAAATTTCCACGAGCAGGGTTTGAACCTGCACCCTTCTGACATACCGGGTCAGGTGCTCTTCCAATTGAGCTATCGTGGTTCTAACCAGCCCGCCGAAATTATTTTGCGTTAAACAAAACAAAATTTGCGTTAAAAATTATATAAACATTTATAAATAAATTATTATTATTGCCTTTACTTATTTTTTCTCACATAAATTAACATTTTTAAATATTTTCTAAAAACAAAATAAATAATCAATTTAAAAATATAAAAAATAGGGGTCCGCCAGCATCGGGACCAGGGTCCAAGCTACCGGTGGTTAGGGCCAGAGACAGAAACCTCCTCACAATGCGTGCCGCATCGAGGAGAACTGCCTTCTGAATCAGGCCTTTGAGATGCAGCCGCCTAACTAGAGCCTCATTAGAAGTTGATCGAGGCTCTTGGCCATCAGGCCGTTGTCCGTAACAACAATCGGTACGATGACAGCCGAATCCACATTCCACATGTCGACAACCTCGTGTGCTAAGTCGAGATATTTGATTTGTTTCTCTTTCTCAGCTTTCACGAGGTTCTCGTCATGGGGAATGGTGATATCGACAATCATCGTGCGGCGCGCTAATCGATCTATCACCACAATGTCAGGCTTAATTATTATTATTATTATACTCTTTATTCATTTTTTTCCTTAAAACTAGATTTTTACAATATTTTAATATAAAAGCAATAAAACATTATAAAAACCTAATCCTAGAGTACCGCCAGCAGCGAGGCAGGGCCCAAACTACCGGTGGTCAGGGCTGCAAAGTGAGGAACCTCCTGACAATACGTGCCGTGTCAAGGATTACTGCCTTTTGCATCTGACCCTTGATCCAACCTTTCAGCGAGAGCCTCTCAAGGTGTTGATCGAGGCTCTTGGCTAAAAGACCGTTTGCCGAAACGACTATCGGTACAATAATGGTTGAATCCACATCCCACATGGCGGTAACCTCGTGAGCCAAGTCAAGGTACTTACTGAGCTTGTCCTTCTCGGCTTTCACGAGGTTCTCATCATGAGGTATGGTGATATCAACCAGTATTGCCCGGCGCTGGGATCGGTCGACCACCACGATATCAGGCTTATTGGCGACAATAGTCCTGTCCGTAATGATAGAGCGATCCCAGTAGAGCGTTGCATGACCATTTTCGAGTACTGGCGCAGGTGCGTACTTATAGTACGGCACCTCCGATTCAACAAGACTATATCCAAGAGCAAGTTGCTGGTGAATTATTCTGGCTACTTGGTTGTGTCTGTGCAAATACTCTCCGTTAGCAAGATGAGAACAACCAGAAATAATATGTCGGAGTGATTCTCCAGGACGGCGGCATGCCCGACAGATGTCGACCGTACCGTCCCTCATAATATATTTCCGGTAGTTATTCGTCTTGATAACTTCACCTTCAATGGCACAGACAAAACCTTCAGTTTCCCCAAAGAGGTCACCGAAACGTAGCCAGTTCAATTATTATTAGCCCTCGCTGTCCAATAAATAATTAAATAAATTAATAAATAATTTTTCTGTAGTACATAGGCCTATAAAAATATGCTCCGCTGAAATTATGAGTAATTCCAAATTACTCAATTGATCCTAATGTTTATTTTATTACGAAAAGCTGGTTCAAACACGCGCTTTACCAGATACCAGACATACTGGTAGATACAGTCATCCTAAGCTATAATCTGAAGCGCCCTGAGGCTTTCCGCTTTCTATATCTGTCTCGAGCATCGCGGATAATCTAGATCGACATGATAATGTGCTTGAGTGCTGCTGAATTCAGTATTCACTTTGTTCAACCATCCGCACTTGTTCACATTTGAAAGCGATATAGCCGACATACATTAAACATATTTTAGTATACCCTTGTGATAGTTATACGCACCTTCCTATAATAAAGCTATTGGAAGGAAATCTTGAGCGAATAGACATAAACCCTTCCATGAACAATCAAGGCTTTTATCTTACATTTATAAATTACTAGTGGACCCGGCGGACTTCGTACCGCTTCGACAGTTTCCATCAAGTGATTAAATTCTTTTTGGTGTTCATGACAACAAAAGAAACAAAACATTTTGTATTGGAAAATTAAATTATATTTATAGTGAGATTCCCATGCGAATATCGGGATAAAAACTATCCTATGTGTTAATCATCATCATTATTTAGTGCCATCTTCATACTGAAGTTTGGAGATCAGTATACAATACTGCGATCCCATATAGCTTGTTTTAATTGGCGATAACTGAGTCCAGTCCACTTTTTGATATCGTCCAGCCATTTGCGTCGCGGACGTCCCGGAGCTCTCTTTCCCGGAATTTTGCCTTCGAGGATTAGCCGTGGGAACTCGTATATGAATCCTCTCAGCATGTGTCCGAAAAAGGCGACCTTGCGTCTCATGACTGTAGACACCAGCTCTCTTCTGCAGTTGGCCTTCTCAAGTACCTTGGCGTTTGAGGTGAAACTAGTAATAATACTATGTGTTAATCCAGGTTATAAACTATCTGTATGCCGAATTTCATCCAAATCCATCCATCCGTTGCAGCGTGAAGAAGGAACAAATATATACACATATACACACAAACTTTCGCATTTATAATACTAGTGGACCCAGCGGACTTCGTACCGCTTTGACAGTTTCCATCAAGTGGTTAAATTCTCTTTGGTTTCCATGACAACAAAACAAACAAATTATTTTTTATTGGAAAATTAAATTGTCGTTTTTAGTATATTTATAGTGTGATTCCCGTGGGAATATCAGGATAAAAACTATAAACTATTCTAGGTTATAGGTTATATCCGTTGCAGCGTGAAGAAGGAACAAAAATATACAGACATACACACAAACTTTCGCATTTATAATATTACTGTGATGTGATAGCTGACCCGGCGGACTTAATACCGCTTTGACAGTTTCTATGACAACAAAACAAACAAATTGTTAAATAGTTTACGCGTGAAAACGTATCAACCAACAAACAAACAAACTCACTTTCGCATATCGCAATATTATAAATATTAGTTACGATACGGATATTGTATGTAGTGTAATGCAGGTTGCAAACGAGATGCAAAAGATGTAGAAGTAAAAGGATGCAGATGCAAATGCAGGCGAGTGCAATTAAAAAGGCAAAAATGAGTTGTCAAATCGGCTTCTAATTAAACACTAAAATTACATATGATTGTCATGATAAAGTGCATTCGGTGAAGGTCGGCTGGCGATCGTGATCTGGGTCACAGTTATTGCCGCGTCTGTTATATTTTATTGACTACCTAATGCAGAATGTCATGTACGTGTCTCGTACAGATATTATAACTGCTACTAACGGAATGGCTGTCAAACGCATCTGTCACCTAGTTGTTTGTTTACATTGTATGAGTTAAGGTTATTGTTCATATTTATTGTATTTAATGAATTATTATTAAAGGAATGAAAGTATAGACCTAGAAGTATCTATCTAACATAAAACCTCAAAACCTTCATGTAGAATATCTATTAAAAACATGAAGCTATGATAGTAAAAGTATTTTAAAAAGCAGTATATATAACCAAAGAGGTTATATTTTAAAGCTACACCTAGAATGGTTGGACAGAGCCATCCCGATAAATAATTGAGCCAATTGCGTTTCGATGAATAAGCTTTCTGACGCTCCTTAATGAACCTGGCTCGTTATTGCGCTACGTTTCAGGGTAGCAACCTTGTAGATATCCAAATAAACTGAAACTGAACTTGAAAAGTTAACTAACTTCTTATCAATAGTAACGACTTCATAAAATGGCGAAGGCAAACTGTAACATAGATCTTGTTGTATTTTGTCAAACATTGTTACAGTATCTACGAGTAGTATCGGAATATACAGGGCGTCCCACGGCCATGCCACATGGAGGGAAAGCACCTTAATTATTGTAGATGGAACATTTTACTGAACGAAGACTTTACTTTAATTTTAAAAACAATTTAAACTGCATTCATACCTTTTTAAATAATTGCCTGGTTGAACCGGGAATCGAACCCGGTACACGAGAAAAAAATCAACCCGTAGTTTTATCATACCGATCGGAAGGCTTCATTGGAAGGAATGAAAAGCTGACATTGCCGTAAGGACATAAACTAAGATTTATTTTAAAGTACCTATTACTAATGAGTACCCACTTGAAATAAAATAATAAAGAGATTAGTAGGTACCTGGTTGTATGCAACAGTTTTGTCCATCCTTACGGCATTGTCAGCTTTTAATTTTTCTGAACATAATTTTACATTAAATGTTAAAATTCATGGTCTTCCTTTTATTTCTGATGCTATGTTATTTAGCAAAAAATAATCCTTATGATGAAGCCTTCCGATCTGTATGATAAAACTGTAGGATGATTTTTTTCTCGTGTACCCAGTTCGATTCCCGGTACAACCACGCAATTATTTAAAAAGGTATGAATGCAGTTTAAATTGTTTTTAAAATTAAAATAAAGTCTTCTTTCAGTAAAATGTTCCATCTACAATAATTAAGGTACTTTCCCTCCATGTGGCATGGCCGTGGGACGCCCTGTATAATACTTATCAACTGTCAAAAAATCAATAGTATCGGTCTAATTAAGTCAACACCAACAAAGCAAAACATTATAACTCAGTTTTATGTGGTTTTACAGTAATATTCTTACTTTGTCAATCAATAATAAACTCGTAGCATTGACCCATACACTTATCAATTGTGAATCAATACTATGTGTGAACGCCTCGGTGGCCGAGTGGCAGAGCGCTCGGCCCGATACTCGAAGGTCCTGGGTTCAATTCCCAGGTCGGGCAAAATGACTTATTCGTCAACTGGCATGTGTGAAAGTGGCGAGTACGAGCGAGTTGGCACCTCCCGATTTTACCTATTTTTTCGTCAACTCGCACGCGCATTTAAAGTACAGTCAAAGAAAAATGGATTGAAACCAAAAACTATAAATAACTAGCTATTTCCCGTGTTGGCTCTGATTCAGTCAAGTACTGACTTAGAGATGTCGATTTAGAAGTGTGGAAGGAGGCGAGGGGGACGCGGCCGATGACGCATGAACATGAAACATGCTATCTCTCGTCCGTCGCCTGCGCGCAACCCTCTGCGAAAGAGATAGGCGCTATGAATTATAGCGCTATCTCCTTCTAATTCATGTTGCAAACCGGTTAGGACGTACACATAAATTATATATATTATATTATCATTGTTAATAACTATTTTAATATATTTTTTTATTTTATATAATAAGCCAAATGTTTCACTCGCATATCATGATATTGTTGATTTTTTTATTTTATTTAGTTAGTTTTAGACAATTTACAAATTAGATATTAAGTAAAATATTTAGGTAATTGTGATAATATTATTTATTTACGATATTCTTGGAAATACGCAGTTTTATATTTTTGTCATATTGACTTATATTACAGTAGCTGATAAGCGGCGGACTTCGTACCGCTTTGACAGTTTCCATGACAACAGAACAAAAAATTATTCGTCCTCTTAAGAACACCCGTATCCCATGATGGACCCTTATAGCAGAGCCACCTACCGGGTCTAATTGTAAATCTTAACCATTCTCGAATCCACTTGAACAGACAGAAAATTTCATACAAATCGGTCCAGCCGTCTAGGAGTTCAATAACATACACACGCACAGAAGATTTATTATATATAAAGATATCTAAGTATCTCAAATTTTTATTTTGTTTTATTTTAAATTGTTTAGTTTTATCATAGTTTAACATTAAGTACTATGTTTGTTATAAAAATAATTTACAACAAACCCTGATCTGTGATTTTTATAGTTCCTAAGATTGATTTAATTAGTAAGAATTAGCCAAATTTTTTTTGTTTTATATAATATTTAAGCAAAATATTTTACTCGCTTAATGTTGATTTTTTTTTATTTAGTTAGTTTTAGATAAATTGCAAATTAGATAATAAGCCAAATTTTTAGGTCATTGAGATAGTATTTATTTGTGATATAGTTGGAAAGAAGCAGTGTTATATAACAAACAAATTTTGTCATGTTGGTTTCTATTACTTACTTATCTATCTCAATTTTTATTTGTTTTATTTTAAACTCACATCAATACAATAGAGATAAAGAAATATAGATAAAGATAAAGATACAATAAAAAAACTTACATATATTAATTTAAAAAAAATTGTAGCTGACTGTACATACTACGTCAGATTTTCACGAACGAGCGAGTTGACGACAAAAAAAAATAGGTAAAATCGGGAGGTGCCAACTCGCTCGTACTCGCCACTTTCACACATGCCAGTTGACGAATAAGTCGGCAAAATGTATTTCGGATTTTTCGATGCATAGCCCGGGTTTGTGATCACCAACCCGCACTTGGCAAGCTTGGTGATTAAGCCATTACCCATCAATTGTAGCGATGACTTGATTTCAATGGGACAATTATAGGCTGTTTACTTACTTACTACTTATAGTGTCGGTAGTTTATAATTTTGGTCAATTGTAAAATAATATCTTCTGATGAATATAATAGGGAAGGCATTTCCAATATTTGAAAACGTAAAGACAAGAAAGAAAAAAAATGCTCTTGTTTAATTTCTTGCCGACCAGGTACCAGCTCTCCAGCCCTGTTGACGAACCGAATGGCGTAGTGACATTCATAAGAGCTCAATAATTGTAGCTTTAACTGAATAAAACATTTTGAATTTTTGAATATTTTAATATCGAACTCTCATAACATTAGAGTAAACAGAAAACCATTTTATTGCACACACAGATGAAAAAACAGTCAGACTTTTAAAGCTAGATTGGCAAAGCAATCTTTTTCGTACAATCTTTGGTTTTTGAACCTAAGAAGAATAGAGGAAGTGCGCAAATACAAAAAGATACATTTAAATTTCAGTGAGCATATAGGGCGTGGCTTGTGTTTTGACAATGAACTATATTCATGCACGTATGATTTTAATTATTTTATTTATTTATAAAATACATACATACATACATACATAGATACATTTAAATTTCAGTGAGCATATAGGGCGTGGCTTGTGTTTTGACAATGAACTATATTCATGCACGTATGATTTTAATTATTTTATTTATTTATAAAATACATACATACATACATACATACATTTAAATTTCAGTGAGCATATAGGGCGTGGCTTGTGTTTTGACAATGAACTAACTATATTCATGCACGTATGATTTTAATTAATTTATTTAATTTTTTTTGTTGATTTTATTTTATTTTCATTTTAGTATTGTTTTTTTTTATTTAATTTTAATTTGATTTTATTTTGGTTTTGATTTGTCTTATTTTATTTTAATGTGATTTGTATTTATTTTATTTTGATTTTATTTTTGATTATGATTTATTTTTGTTTTTATTTTGAAAATGATGTTATTTTATTTTATTTTTGTATTGATTTTATTTCATTATTATTTAATTTATTTGATGTTGATATAATATAATAATCTTACTAACTTAGTTTAAGAAACATTGTTACTAACACTCTATGGACCATGTGTCTGAAATAAATTGTTTATTATATTATTAAATTATATACTAGCACTTTGCCCAGGCTTTCCCCGTCGTTTACTTAATTCACCTTCATATTAGCCGCAGAACCGACAACCGTTGGGGTAAACGAGTTCTCGAGTGGAGACCGCGTATCGGCAAACATGGTGTAGGACGCCCTCAGACTAGGTGGAGCGACGATCTTCGCAAGGTGGCTGGCAAGAGCTGGATGAGAGTAGCCGCGGATCGTGCTCGGTGGCGTGCACTTGGAGAGACCTATGTCCAACAGTGGACTAGTATAGGCTGATGATGATGATGATGAAATTATATACTAGCACTTTGCCCAGGACTTCCCCGTCGTTTACTTAATTCACCTGCGTTAATGCACCCAGGTGAATTAAATATTCTATTTGTAATCTAGGTACATTATGTATACTTTTAGTAAAGTTAAAGGCTGTATAAATTTTAAGTAAGTAAGTCAGTAAGTAAGTAAGTAATTATTTATTTAGTGCATCATATCAAATATTCAATTTTTTTTTTTTTTTTTTTTTTTTAAATATTTTAAGTAAACTTTATTCATCCATTGCCTTACCTACTTTTTTAAAATGACTAACGGACGATTTCTAAAAAATGGCTCACTTACATGTCCATCCAGTAGACTCATTTGCGCCTCGCAAATCATTTGTTTCACCCACGTTGATTTCGTTCATACAATTATTTTTTTTAATTTTTTTTAAGAACTTCTATCTAGGGATTTTAAAAGTAAACCTTTTTTTATCAAAATAAAATATGGCCTATGTTACCCGCAAGAAAAGCAGTAGCGTGTCAGTAAAAAAATTGTGGACTAGTAGTTCCATATGTTAACCTCCTCACACAAACAAAGTTGTAAGCTTCACCTCTTTTACCTCTTTTTTAACCGACTTCTTTAAGGGTGCGCCATCCGTAAGTGACAAGTGTCATATGTTTTATTTGAAATGTCGTCGTCCATATTTATTTGATGCCGCGCGGCCATACTAATTTTGTATGGGGAATTTAAGGTGCTTAATAAAAAAATATATTTAAATAACCACTTGATGAATCGAAAATGTAGTCTAGCAATTTGTAGTTTATCCATTGATGATTGTTTAGACAAAATCAGAGGTACAATAATTTAGATAAACTATAAGAAATCTACTAAACGCCGCCACTCGTTTTCATGATTTTTGCCCAACTTTAAATGATATTGTAGAAAAAACTATAGCGTGTTATGAATTTATGGTTCTGACAAATTGTAAACACGTTCCCTATGATACTAAATATATATTTTGTTCATTTAATACGATAGTATTTTCAATTATATTTACTTAACCGTAACTGCATTTTTGGCATTTTTTGGTTGGCGCACCCTTAATGTATAGTTGAGTAGGTACATATATAAAATATTATGTGATTGATGTAAATTGTAAAACCTACTAGACTTTTGTTTTAGATCAATCAATCAAAACTTCCAAAGTTATTCGCGTTGCTAGTGAGGTCATCCGTCATTTACAATTTAAACTTTCAACCAATTTTATTTGGTACGAGATATAAAATAATCAGAAATTTGAATGAACCATCGTCAATGTCTCTTGCATGCAAATGAATCTGGGGGCTAGTACTCAAATCAAAATTCATCCTCCCAAGTAATTGAACGAATAATCTATGAGATGTATTATTCATTATTTTGACCAAAAGTAACGAGCGTCTCTCGGAGTCTCCTAAACAGAAATATTACAAATGGGATAATTGGATTCCTCATTATCGATAAGCCGGCCATTCAACTTTCAGTTTTAGGTATACTCTTTGGGAAGCGGCAGGTTTTTTACCAAAAAAGCAACCAGTTGTTCAAGGTACAAATAAAAACTGGTTGCAGGTTGCTTATTTCGTCAATATGCCTGCGGAGCTTGATAACGCAGTAGCTTGCGCGTTTCATTTTTTTTATTGGTTTAAGGAAAACAAACAGCTTAGTATCACACTAGTAAATGTTTATAAAATACAGTGAAAAAAATTAAATGCCTACCCGACCCAACCAGGAATGGAATCTGGGTCTTCCGCAATCCGGGCGGCTGCCATTATGCTACCGAGAATATTTAATTCAGCTTAAGTGCAGCTATTAGCACTTAAAAATGAAAAGTAAAAACAAATAACACTAGTAATTATAAAGCATTAATAATAATAATAGGGGGTTAAGGTCACTCGCGTCCGTAGGTTTTACCCTCGAGACCCTACACGTGACCCCTGGGTGGTGCTAAATAAGTGACACTGACTGAGTGGTAGAGCCACGCTGCGTTGTAGCACGCATTGGGCCGGCTCGCCCGGTGTAATACCACCCTCTCACTAAATACCGGCGTGAAATAATGGCACTCGTTGCTGTTGTGTTTCGTCCGGTCAGTGACAGTTCCGGAGGCCCTATCCCCCCCCCCCACACACAATTGATATGGCAGCGAACTTAAATTTAGATTTAACCCAGGGGGGTACCTGCACCTCCAGTGTAGGAGAATCCCCCCCTGAGCGTCCACGCTCAGGCTGCCCTACGTATTCTGGGGAGGGCAAAAGTCCGCTCGTATCAGCACATGTTGCAGGCAGGAGTAAGGCAAGACATTCGGCACCCCCTCCTACGCTTCGCGTGGACTTCTGCAACATCAGGGGAATTCACTCCAACTTAAGCGCCGTCCATTACCACCTTGAGACGGAGAAGCCGGCCTTGCTTTTCCTTACTGAAACGCAGATATCCCCCCCTCCTGACGTCTCCTACTTGCGCTACCCGGGATACAATCTGGAGCATTCGTTTGTGCTACGCGCCGGTGTTTGTGCTTACGTCAGGGAGGATGTGTGCGTTCGTCGCCTCGGCAATCTTGAAGTTAGGGACCTCTCCATCTTATGGTTGCAAGTCGACTGCGGACACCACCCTCGCGTCTACGCGTGCCTGTATAGGTCCCACAGCGGTAACATTGAGACTGACCAACTTGTCGAGAGCGTCCAAACGGCCACAGATTCCCTTCTCCAACGGATCCCCTCTGCCGAGATCGTGGTGCTGGGAGACTTTAATGCCCACCACGTCGAATGGCTTGGTTCACGCACTACTGACCACGCGGGTAGAGTCGTTCATGACTTCGCTTTGGCCTACAGTCTGTCCCAACTGGTTGCCGAGCCTACGCGGGTACCAGATGTGGAGGGCCATACACCTTCCTTACTGGACCTCTTGTTGACCTCGCACCCAGACGGCTATCAAGTGTCCGTTGATGCACCACTAGGCTCATTAGATCATTGCCTGATTCGGAGCACAGTGCCTCTCACGGAAACTTTAAAATCGCAACGTGCGGTCAGCCGTCGGGTCTGGCATTATAGGTCAGCGGACTGGGATGGGATGCGAAGTTTCTTTGCGTCGTACCCATGGTGGCGAGTTTGCTTCTCGCTGGATGATCCTGATGTCGCCGCCGATTCTGTCGTTGATGTGATACTGCAGGGAATGGAACTCTTTATTCCAAACTCTATGGTTCCCGTTGGCGGCAGATCCCAACCATGGTTTGGTCGATGTTGCAAAATAACATCTCGCCAGAAGCGCGAGCATTACCAAGCCTGGGCTAATGCGGTGTCATCAGAGGATCCAAGTACCAGTGTGCTCAAAAAGAAGTACAACTTTGCTGCCAGGTCTTTTAAGAAGGACATTGCCAAGGCGAAGTCATAATTTATAGGTAGAATTGGGGAGAGGCTAGTGCGTCTTCCTTCGGGTACGCGTGCATTCTGGTCTCTCGCCAAGGCTGTCTTGGGGAATTTCTGTCGACCGTCACTTCCACCACTGCACAAGACCGATGATTGCCTTGCCCATACTGCAAAAGAGAAAGCCGATCTCTTGGGTACTCTTTTCGCATCAAACTCGACCTTGGACGATGGGGAAAACTCGCCACCAACAATACCGCATTGCGCTTGTTCTATGCCAAACGTTCGGTTTCTGCAAAGGTCAGTTCGTAAGGCTCTTTTTTCCCTTGACATTCATAAGTCGAGTGGGCCTGATGCAGTCCCTCCCATTGTGCTTCGGACGTGTGCTCCTGAGTTGGTGCCGGTTCTAACGCGCCTCTTCCGGCTCTCTTACACGACTGGCGTTGTCCCGAGTTCTTGGAAGACAGCCCTTGTCCACCCGATTCCCAAAAAAGGTGATCGCTCAGATCCGTCCAACTACAGGCCTATAGCCATCACCTCTTTGCTCTCCAAAGTAATGGAGTCCATTACAAACTGCCAGCTCTTGAGGTACCTAGAAGAGAATCAACTACTAAGCGATCGCCAGTACGGTTTTCGCCGCGGTCGTTCGGCTGGTGATCTTTTAGTGTACCTCACTCACCGATGGGCGGAGGCAGTCGAGAGGAAAGGGGAGGCACTGGCAGTTAGCTTGGACATAGCGAAAGCCTTCGACAGGGTATGGCACAGGGCTCTTCTCTCGAAACTTCCATCATACGGGCTCCCTGAGAAATTGTGTGCGTGGGTCGCCAGCTTTCTTTCTGGGCGTATCATCAAAGTCGTAGTTGACGGATCATGCTCTGACCTGTAGCCCGTGAATGCTGGAGTCTCGCAGAGGTGTGTGCTGTCGCCTACACTGTTTCTTCTGCATATCAATGACATGTTGCATAACAAAAGCATTCATTGCTATGCAGACGACAGTACTGGGGATACGCTTTACACCGGACGTACTAATATTTCTCTGGAAAGCGTTATCGAGAACCAGAATAAACTTGTGACTGACACTGAGAACATGTTAAGTCATGTCTCGAATTGGGGCCGACTCAATCTAGTCCATTTTAACCCTTCCAAAACACAAGTTTGCGTGTTTACCGCTAAAAAACATCCCTTCGTCGTATCTCTAAACTTTGAAGAAGCTCCCCTTGATACCAAACCGACCATTGGAATCCTTGGCGTCGATATTTCGAGTGACGTTCAATTTCGCGGTCATTTGGAAGGTAAAGCTAAATTAGCTTCGAAAAAGCTGGGTGTGCTCAATAGAGCGGGACAGTATTTCACGCCGACCCATCGCTTACAGCTTTACAAAGCACAGGTCAGGCCTCATATGGAATACTGTTCCCATCTTTGGGCTGGAGCGCCCCAGTACCAACTCCTCCCATTTGACCGCATTCAACGCAGAGCTGCTCGAGTTGTCGGCGACGTGGTAACCTCTGGTCGGCTCGATCCACTGGCCCTTCGGAGAGACGTTGCATCTCTCTGTATATTTTATCGCCTTTATCAGTGCGGGAGTGCTCTGAGGAATTGTTCGGTTTGATCCCTGGCGCTGATTTCCTTCACCGCACTACACGCAATCGACTGTCTTTCCATCCACACCATCTTGATGGATGGCGATCTACTACTGTGCGTTTCTCACGTAATTTTTTACCACGAATTACAGTGCTGTGGAACCAGCTCTCAGCGGCGGTATTTCCGGACCAATATGACTTAGGAATCTTCAAGAAACGAGCCTATTCCTTCCTTAAAGGCCGGCAACGCATCTGTGATTCCTCTGGTTTTGCGGGTGTCCATGGGCGGCGGTGATTGCTTTCCATCAGGTGACCCGCCTGCTCGTTTGCCTCCTTCTAATATAAAAAAAAAAAAAAAAGTTTTGGGCCCTGCCTCGCTGCTGGCGGTACTCTAGGATTAGGTTTTTATAATGTTTTATTGCTTTTATATTAAAATATTGTAAAAATCTAGTTTTAAGGAAAAAAATGAATAAAGAGTATAATAATAATAATAATAACGAGGGACGGTACGGTCGACATTTGTCGGGCATGCCGCCGTCCAGGAGAATCACTCCGACATATTATTTCTGGTTGTTCTCATCTTGCTAACGGAGAGTATTTGCACAGACACAACCAAGTAGCCAGAATAATTCACCAGCAACTTGCTCTTGGATATGGCCTTGTTGAATCGGAGGTGCCGTACTATAAATACGCACCTGCGCCAGTACTCGAAAATGGTCATGCAACGCTCTACTGGGATCGCTCTATCATTACGGACAGGACTATTGTCGCCAATAAGCCTGATATCGTGGTGGTCGACCGATCCCAGCGCCAGGCAATACTGGTTGATATCACCATACCTCATGATGAGAACCTCGTGAAAGCCGAAAAGGACAAGCTCAGTAAGTACCTTGACTTGGCTCATGAGGTTAGCGCCATGTGGGATGTGGATTCAACCATTATTGTACCGATAGTCGTTTCGGCAAACGGTCTTTTAGCCAAGAGCCTCGATCAACACCTAGAGAGGCTCTCGCTGAAAGGTTGGGTCAAGGGTCAGATGCAAAAGGCAGTACTCCTTGACACGGCACGTATTGTCAGGAGGTTCCTCACTTTGCAGCCCTGACCACCGGTAGCTTGGGCCCTGCCTCGCTGTTGGCGGTACTCTAGGATTAGATTTTTATAATGTTTTATTGTTTCTTATATTAAAATATTGTAAAAATCTAGTTTTAAGAAAGAAAATAAATATAGAGTATAATAATAATAATAATTCGTTTATTTCCAAGAATGGTGTCATAATATTAAAAAGAACTGCATATTCTGCCATCGTCGGCGTAGAAATATTGTGCAACTTACACTTAAACTAGAATGTTCATAATATCATAATTAATTGACAATTTAGTACCTACCACAGAATAATAAAATCTATACAATGTCAAATAAATAAAATAATAGTATTAAAATTGAATGCAATGTCAACATGTATTTTTTTTAATTGTATCTCAATTTAATAAATTGAGATACAATTTAAAAAAATACATTTTAAATTCTAAATATTCTTTTGTTGTATAATAACATTCATTCAGTAAAATATTAAATAATTTTTGTTTAAATTTATTCAAAGTTAATTCTATTATTTCAACAGGCAATTTATTATAGAACTTAATAGCATTGCAAAATGTATTGTTACTATATATTTTCAATTTCTGTGCTGGTACAAATAGTCTGTGCTTATACTTATTTCTAGTATTAGTTTTTTTATGCATCGTATCATGTAAGGGAAAGAGGTGTAGATTTTTTTTCACAAACATACAAATTTCAAATATGTAGAGGCAGGGTAGTGGTAGGACTCTAAGCTCTTTAAATAGTGGCTTACAGTGGTCGAGGTAATCAGATCCGCAAATTGCCCGAATACACTTTTTCTGTGCTTTAAATATTTTATTGATATCAACAGAATTACCCCATATAATTATACCTTAACGTAGCACCGATGAAATATAGCCATGATATGCCGCTAAAGCAGTTTCTCGGTTTGTAACTAATCGTAAGCGACGAAGGGCAAACTTAAAGTACACACGGCAGCAGATCAACCTACCCAAATCTGTCAAATTTCTCCAATGAATATTGATCCTTTTAAATAAAACAATAAAGTTTAAAATTGATTGTAGAATTTTGACAGTTTTGGGTAGGTTGATCTGCCGCCGTGTGTACATATGCTAACAAAGTTTCAATGGCAAAAGTAATATAAACAGTTGAGTAGACACTAACACGACACGATAACTAAATTTATTTTATTTAAAAAATTAAATACAAATAAAAACCGCAAAAAAAATTAATTGTAAAAAAAATGTGTATTAAAAAAAAAGTAATTGTAAGCGTTGCGATCTTTCAAGTTCAACAACTTTTGCATGTCAATGAATCGTTGATCAAAGAAGAATATCTTGAGTCACTCTGTGACCACAGCCAGTGTTATTCGGTTAAAACGTCGAGTGCTAAAAAGGGTAAAAAAGGTAGAGGACTATTATACCTAAACTAAATAGTTTTGTATTAAAATCCCGTCTAGACAATAAAATTAATAAAATGAAAAGTGAAATACATTACAATATTATTTATATTTTGAACTGTTTATACGAAATTTTAAATATACCTATGCATGTACAAAATAAAACAATTAAAATTATAAATGAGATTAGGACTAATGGATGGCCTATAATTGTGACGCCTTGAAAAAATATTTTAGTATAAAAAGGGAATTTTTACATATATTCCTAGTACCACTACCCGTGACTTCATTGGCGTGAACAACCGTATGAATCGCAGGTAAAGACCGCAAATGTTGAGCAACCTTAGGAGAGATGGGTACTAGCCACTCCAAATTTCCTCGCTTTTCCACCGTGCTTCAACGCGTAACGCCGTTAGCCCCCCCAACTGCTATCAGGAGATTGCAGTCGTAAAACCGAGCCATGTCACAACGAGCGCCCACTTAATTGCCCCCTGAAAAAGCTACGCAAAAAAGTATTGGAAAACCCTTCGCGTTAGCTGCAATAAATCATGGCGTTGGAGTGGCCAGCGTCAACGCATCGAAACATCCCGAATCTGTCTGGGGCACCCTTGTAATCGCTAGATAATGGGTGCGGATTGAAAAATCATCTCGGCTATATGTTAAGGGTATGCGTGACACCTCTACTGCGCAGCCATTTGTCAAAGTACCCCCCACACAGCTTTAGATTAGTCGTTATTAATGACAGCGACCCATTTTGTGTGTGTGAGTTTAATTATTTACCTACATTACGTTTGGGGTTGTTATAACCCCTGTATTTTAATAACAAAAGATAAAAAAATATTTTACGAAAATACGTTCTTAGATCTCAATTATCTTAGTCAAGGTATCAACATCATTTAAATGTACTTTTCTTATTGCAGAACGATTAATACTTAGTTGTTACTAATACCAATAATATACCTACGCAAAATTAAACAAATCAAATACACTTAACTAAAATGTCGCAAAATGCAAACTAAATAACATTTTTTTAAAATTAAATCCATTAATTTAGTTTCATACAATTGTGATCTGTAACTTATCGCACACCTAGTCCTTAAAAATCATAAATGTAAGAAAATTCTAAGTTGAGTTGACAATGCCGGAACTTTCCTTTTATGTGAAAGCATGGAGTTTTAAATTCAACAACTGTGCGTTAGACGGCGCTACTGTCATTATAATGTCGCACTGTGGGTACTTTTAAAAAACAACAAAAAGTTATCTAGTATCGGTTACTTGAGTGGCACTGAATCACGTTATGTTTTCTATATAGAATATTATATTATATTTAGTAGTAATATTCATATTTTTGTGTATATGTAGTTTAATGTATGGTTGTCTTTATGTTATATAAAAATCATATTTTCTTAATAGTTCTGTGCGCAGTTTGTCTATCTAACTATCTACTTTCATACTATCCTGTCACCATGGTCTGCTGAAAGAAATCTCTTTTTAGAGATAAGCTTACCTGTACTATTGCGATCCAAAATGTTAACCATTGTAAATGTTTATTTGTGTACGAACTAATAAATAAAATAAATAAATAAATTATAGCGTAAGTGCAAGTAATGACTAAAAAAGTTAAAGCGCTCTACTGTAAAATTTAGTAAATTACTTTTTTTTACTTTTTATTTTCAGGTGCTAATTGCTGCACTGAAGCTAAATTAATTATTAATAAAGTTATATAAATATTTAATTTAGCTTCAGTGCAGCAATTAGCACTTGAAAATAAAAAGTAAAAATTTACTATAGCGTTGTGTTATCAAATTTGTGGTATTTCATCTCCAAGATGAATCTGCATAGCCATCGGTTGCAATTACTGTTGGATAGATGGCGCACTGTGCCGCTATTAGCACTCAAAGAATTAAAGAGCAGTGACAAAATTCAGCGCTTACGTCAGCCTTCCCGGTAGCATAGCGGTCAGTGCAGCTGCCCGGATTGCGGAAGACCCAGGTTCGATTCCTGGCTGGGTCGGGTAGGCGTTTAATTTTTTCACTGTTTTTTACAAATTTTATAAATATTTAGTAAAAATTTACATTTATCACTTTAAAGAACTAGATATGCGATTTTTAAATAAATGTAGGTAGCTATTGTAGTGGCACTAGTGTTCGACAGTGTTGAAGACGCATGTAAATATAATAAGTATAGTTCAAATAGGTCTCACTAGATGGCGCGGTTCGTATTCTGACTGAATCGCGCTGTCGAAGTGTTTTGGCAAACAGCATAACGCATGTAATCACTCTAATCACACTAATAAATATTATAAATGCAAAAGATTGGGTGTAAGTCTGTATATTTGTTTCTTCTTCACGCTGCAACGGACGGATGGATGGATTTGGATGAAATTTGGCATACAGATAGTTTATAACCTGGATTAACACATAGGATAGGATAGTTTTTATCCCGATATTCCCACGGGAATCACACTATAAATATACTAAAAACGACAATTTAATTTTCCAATACAAAATTACTTTTTTGTTTTGTTGTCATGGAAACCAAAGAGAATTTAATCACTTGGTGGAAACTGTCAAAGCGGTACGAAGTCCGCCGGGTCCACTAGTTTGTCAATAAAGTTGTTATCTATTTAGAAGCTACTAGCGGTTTCAATTTCAACCCTATAAGTATTCCCTTCAGTACAAAGGTATACCATTTTACACTGATCAGTATGCCCAGTGTTCGACAATGCAATGATTAAAATATAAAGTAAAAATCTGTAGCTGACACCTATGGGTTATTATCATCTCATCTAAAAAGCAGCTGGTCAAAGTAGCAACTGGTCTAAAAAGCAGCTGGTCTAATTAGCAACTGGTCTGTCCAATGATTACAGGAACAAAAGTATCGATGGCTGGTTTCTGTCGACTACTGGTGCAACACCCAACTTCTAATCGGAGCTTTTTAACCAACTCCACCTTGTAGCCGTTCATATACGTTGATCCCCGTCTAGGTGTTTGTTTATTTTTTTTCCCTTTAGTTGATGGCTTCGTGCGATTAGCACATTTAGCCAGTGTCAAAGTAATTTTTCTTACAAGTAATACATAAATATACAAATCCTTCCAGTACGTACATAATGATGATGAATGATAATAGGAATGAGAAGTGAGAAATGATATACCCCCAACCCCTAGAGTATCTCAGTAAAGATGTAGGGCTTTACTAAGTCCTCGGGCAGACTTCTTGAGAGAATTTGAAAAGTGAAGTTGCACTGTTTTGTTTCATTTGCCAACACTCATGCACACTCACGAACACTTAACGGTTAATAATCCACCATTATTTCACATTAATATTCGACATAACACAAATTTTAAAAAATAAAACAAAATCGCAGACATGACTCTTCACTTTCCCGCCAAGAAGTCCGTTTGTTTATTTATTTATAATGAAACGCGAAAGTTTAAAAGTGTATGTAACTAGGTAGGTACCTACTTATACTGTGATTTTATATTACTTACGTGTTCTTTTGTTCGCTGAATGAATTTATGCGAGCGGCTATGTTTACCATTTGTTATAAATTGAATTGTTAAATTGTATTGTTGAAAATTATTTTGAATTATATTATATTATTATTATTTATTAAATTATTTATTGAATTATTTGTTGTATTAAAATTTATAATAGATTATTGAAGAATGATTATATTTTTTTTTTTTTGTATAAATTGGATAGGTACTATAATATCAAACTCAATACCTACTTAATGTAATTAATATTAATTGATTAAATTAATAGTTACTCTATTGTATTGGGTTAATCCTGTAATGATAGATGTAAGTGTGGAAATAAATAAATAAATAAATAAATAAATAAATAAATAAATAAATAAATAAATAAATAAATAAATAAATAAATAAATAAATAAATAAATAAATAAATAAATAAATAAATAAATAAATAAATAAATAAATAAATAAATAAATAAATAAATAAATAAATAAATAAATAAATAAATAAATAAATAAATAAATAAATAAATAAATAAATAAATAAATAAATAAATAAATATTTTACAATGTTTATAATGTACCTATGTCAATTATTGTGTTATCGATGTAGATAAAACGGCATTAACACAAACCTCAGTGGTTTTAAATGCTGTACTAATTTAAATGTTTAATCATGTTATTGAGCAATAATAAATTTAAAAAAAATATATATACAATGTCTTATCAATCAAATCTAAAATTATTTTAAATTATGTCATTTCCGTAGTTACTTTTTATATTATAGGTACTAGCATTGACTCGCGACTTCGTCCGCGTGAATTTAAGATTTTAAAAATATACACTTTTTTAAAATAAAATGTTGCATTATGTTAACAGCAAAGTATGTGGCATTCAATCTGTAAAAGAATTTTTGGAATTGGACCAGTACTTCCAGAGATTAACCCTCCGCAAACAAACAAACAAAGTTACAAACTTTAACTCTTTATTAATTAACTAGCGGTCCGCCCCGGCTTCGCACGAGTGTAACTTGGTAATATAATTTTGTAAATGTCGTTACTTAATATATTAAAGCTGTGGAGTTTCTTGCGCCCATTCTTATAGACGTCCTAAATGGGTAGTAGGTAAAAAAAATTTTGGACGATTCAAAAGCACTTTTCTAAAGTTTATTTAAATAAAAAAAAATATTTGACTTTGACTTTGTGTACTTTTTTTTTAATATAGCCTATGTTAATCAACGCTAATGTAGCATTTTAATGGTGAAAGAATTTTTTTAATCGATCCAGTAGTTTTTGAGTTTATTCGTTACAAACATACATACATACATACCTACAAAGCTTTCCTCTTTATAATATTAGTATCTCTATAGATATAACACTTCAGCTAACGTGATGTTTCTCTTTTCCATTTATATAAACAAAAGTAGGTACATTAATCTTCATTCAATGGGATTCGATCGAAGGTATTATTTCAAACGTTCATCAATCTTGGTTTCCAAGTGCTTTGTTTAGGGCATTATGATCATGGTAAACCGTAATCGCAGTTGCCCGGTTGGGAAACGGGTCGTGAGTTCGAGTTAGGACTCTTGAGGCAATTTATTTATTATTTGCATTATCATAATGTAAAATTACAATGTAAATTCTCGTGTCACATGTGGGTTGCCATACTCCTCCGAAACGGCTCGATCGATTTTTATGAAATTTTATAATTTAGTATATTCGGTAGGTCTAAATCCGACGACAGCCGAAACACGAAGTTTGCCGAAAGATATTAACAAAATAAATGCACTGTACACTACGTTCAAACATAGCTATTTAGTGAGCTTCTATCAGTCGTTATTATCTAACTTCTCTGAGTTTACAGGTACGTAACTCCAGAACGATATCACGAAAAATACAATTGTAAACAGCAAGGTGCTTCTCTACAAACGAACGAACGAATTTGTTTACGATGTAATATAAAAATGAATAATCAAAACAACATATATTGAAATAGCATAAAAATCTAATGATGTAAGTACCATATTTATAAGTATAATAAATACAAGATACTGAAAAACTCTGTCCACAATCCACATAAACTAATTACGCCGCAGCCCGGAGCGAAAAAACGGAAAATTTTTCAATTCATACAACAGCACTGCCAACTCATCAATAATTATGGAGGGTTCCGGACAGAGGCGGGCTCAGATAGGCCCTTATAAAAGGTGTACGGTTGGAGACGCGCCAAACGGCGGGCGGCGGGCGACATGCGACGTGGAGCCTACATAGTGCGAAGTGGCCGATTCTCAACGACCGATAACTTTTGCAGGTTGGCAACGCTGTTGACAACCGAATATAAGAACATGCCTTTGTAACAAGGTACACCATTTGTGTCTATACACGGATATATTGAGTTAGATTTCGTTTAAAGATTAAAAAGACTTCTAATAGGTAGACACATACGAGTATAGGTACTTACATATTTTGCCCAACACTATCGGTAATGAATTGACAATGTTGGGCAAAATATGTAAGTAGTAGTTAGCCGAACAGTAGAACTTTCATAGGCTGATGAAGGCATCAGCCTATGAAAGTTCTACTGTTCGGCTCAGCTCTTTCCACATAAGCAAAGAAAGTGAGGAGATTTTTTTTTAATTTTTTTTTTATTTTAGCTTGATAGAGATTGGACCTTCATAGTACGGAGTGGCCGATTCCCAACTACCTTTTTGCAGGTGGGCATTAATTTGGCGCTGCTAAATTTATGAACATGCTTTTGTAACAAGGTACATAACTTATAAATTATATACACAAATAATGTGGGTTTGATTTAGTTCAGAGATTATAATGACTTATTTTGAGATAGCCATCATTTTTCATTTTTCAAACATTCTTGAAAATCCATCCTTTATCCGTACGTAATTATGTGGAAATCAATTCGGATGATTATTTTGACAAAATTCTTCGAAAATCCTGTTCATTTACACACCGGCTAACTCATGACTGTCATGCTCTGTCATGTTATGTTCATGTTACCATTTTTTTTAGTGATGATAAGGCCAATTTTGGGAGCGCATTTTACTCGGGATCCTCAACTAGTGAAGCACTGGCTATCTTATCTCTAGCTGCCGGAACACAACAATGCAACAAACATTGATGTTAAGGAGACCTATTTAAACAAGATGGTGGTAGCTAGCCAAGCGGACAAACAAGCCCTACCACGAACCAAACCGAGTACACAAACATGTACACCCTGTCTAAACCGGTGGTCTTAGCCACTAGACCACAGAGGCGGTTAATTTGAAATTGGAACAAACTTTAGAGACTTTACTTAAAAGAAGTAAACTTCGAAACATGGCAACCAAGGAGGTAACTTATCAAAGTTTGTATTTCAGTTTCGAACTGGCTAGCAAATACTCGTAGTAACTGAAGTGAAAAACTGAAACAAATTAACATTACTAGTTGTTGCCCAGTGGTCGAAATTCGACCGTAATTTTATTAAGGCTGCACGGAGTGTATCCTAAGCAATGAAAAATTAAAAAAGATAGAATGTGAGTTTGGATTGGCATTGACAGATTTCGGCCGCTCCTCTTCCTTATTTGAAATTTTTGAAAAGAGTTTCATGCGTGTGTGTCAAATACATGGTAGTGTGTGTAATGTTTGTTTTATTGGTTTAATGTATTTTTATGCATAATTTAAAAAATATATTAACATTCGGATAACCTTCTCTATATAAACTATAAGTGTGCGAAATTTCATACTCCTTCCCGTCCGCGCAATTTTTGTAAAAAAATGGGTGCCTACAAAGTTTTTGCTTCACGTATTATTATTTTTTTTTGAGAGAGATTGCTGATTGCCTTAAACGGCATTTTCAGCGTCACCGGGCTTTTTTGGGGGCGGCAAGGTACACACGGCGGCAGATCAACCTACCCAAAAGTGTCAAATTTCTACAATCAATTTTGAACTTTATCGTTTGGTTATAAGAATCAATATTCATTGGAGAAATTTGACAGATTTGGGTAGGTTGATCTGCTGCCGCCTGTACGTAAAGGGTACCTCAATCCGTGTTGAAACAAATCACCTTCGGAGGTTTTCTAGAGGGAACGGCATCGCACACTTATATATCGCATAGTGTATGTGAATAGGTACCTATTAGGTATTATATTTTACAATGTAATGTATGGTCGACATTAAAATTGCTTTACCACCTTAGAAGTGAGTTTTGTTTGCATATAATAAAACAACAAGTTCTATTTTTGTTTAAAAGACCAAGTGACAGCTACGTTGTTATTATTGACAATGAGCCTTAACGAAATTTTATTGTAATGGAAGTTTTTGTCAAGAGTGATAAAGTGATTTCATTGTCGACTACAGGTAGATAAAACGGCATTAACACAAACCTCAGTGGTTTTAAATGATGAAAATCACCTACTAATTTTAAGGTTTAATCATGTTCATCATCATCTCAGCCAAAAGACGTCCACTGCTGGACAAAGGCCTCCCCCAAGGATATGAGGGGTATTTGCCGTAATCGCCACGCTTGGCAGGCGGGTTGGCGATCGCAGTAGGTTGAGGGTTACCTCAGAGAGATGCTGCTGCCCATCCTCTGGAATGGTCCCTTAGTCGGCTTTTACGACACCCACGGGAAGAGATGGGGTGGTGCAATTCTTTATTCCCGGCACCACACGGGATTAATCATGTTATTGAGCAATAATAAATAAAAAAATAAAAAAAACTTAAAAGTGCGCGTCCCCGTGCCCTACTAAATTCTTCGAAGGGATCGGATCGGGTCACGTATTAATATATAGATATTCTTCTACCTGTATAATTATATATTACTAGCGGCCGCTCACGGTTTCATCGGCGTAGTTCCCGTTCCCGTAAGAATATCTGGATTAAAAGTATTCTATGTGTTATTCCCGGTTATAAACTATCTGTATGCCGAATTTCATCCAAATCCATTCAGTAGTTTTTACGTGAAAGAGTAACAAACATCCATACTTACAAACTTTCGCGTTTATAATATTAGTAGGATAGATAATCTTCTACCTGTACAATTTTATATTACTAAGTACCTAGGATAGTGGCATTTGTTCTTTTAATCATTACAAATAGCTGAGCGTTAACTGATACTTTATTTTATTTTATTTTATTTTTTTATTTAAATGGGACAACCAACAAGACATACATTAAAACAAGAAAGAAGCTATATTTTTATCTTAAAACTAAATGCTGTCTCAATTATAGGTCGCCACGAAATGCACTGGTGGGACGTATAAGAAAAAACAATAATAATAAAACTGAAAAAAGCAAACAATTTGAAATGTCTATAGACGTAAAACTTAATAAACTTATACTGAATTTAATATATAAAACTTAAAATAATATATAAATTGAACCTGGGAAGACCCAGGTTCGACTCCTGGCTGGGTCGGGTAGGCATTAAATTTTTTCACTGTATTTTATAAAATTTTATAAATAA
Organism: Eudonia lacustrata; assembly: GCA_947562085.1. Taxonomy (NCBI): domain Eukaryota; kingdom Metazoa; phylum Arthropoda; class Insecta; order Lepidoptera; family Crambidae; genus Eudonia; species Eudonia lacustrata. The sequence goes on from OX387318.1 coordinate 6,465,809, forward strand.
GTATATAAAACTTCATGAAAAAAAATAGAAACGAAAGAGTCCAAAATCATGCTTTTGTATTTTCGCAAACTGTTTGCAAAATATCTTACTTCATCAATAGAAATACAGACCACCTGCCCTTGTTCCTAGTCGTCACCCAGTAAAATTTCAATGAAATTCTATGTTATTTTTGGCGACGAAAACAGGTGTCGAACGATTAGTTTAGTGTGTCGAAGATTGCCCCTACGAGTACTATCAGAAGCACACAATGAAAATTAAAATTACAAAAAGTCGCATTTCGAAGTGATCGAAGCTCGTTACATAATCTAGGCATTTCAAGTCTACTGCTATCTGCTACAAGTGCCGTCAGTTCGACTTAGGCACCAATCAAAATTACTTTGATCAATCGTTTCCGGCTGTGGTTTCCGAGATCCATCACAACCGACCTTCAAGATAGATCATACTGTCAATGCATCTTACCTGGCCGCAAGGCACCCTAAATATTTTGTTTTCTATAACTCGACTACTTGAAGTCTATCACTACAAATAAACTTTAATAGACTTTATTATGAGATGCGTTAGGATGTGGTTTGGGGTGACGCAAAAGTCGCAATTCGCAGTTCGCATTCAATATTTTTGAACAAACTAATGTCATAAACCGAAAAATTTAAGAAAGCGAACACTTTCAAAGCTTTTTTTTAATCACCTTTAAAAATATTAATACGACAGCAGCAGAAGTCTGAACTACTTCAACTAACGAAACAAAAGTCCAAATAACGACACGTAAATTCATTTGCATACTACCGAGGTTAATAAGAGACGAGACATAATTTATTCATTATTTTTAATTACCTATATTGTAACACTTCAAGTTCAGAGTTCGATGGCGCAGTGATTAACGCGCCCGGTCTGCGATAGCTGACGTTAAGCAACTTTCGCAAAGGCCGGTCATTGGATGAGTGACCAAAAGTTTATCATTTTGAACTCCTCCGAGCTTCAAAAGCAGTCGTTAACAACCACCAATCCGCACTAGGCTTGCGTGGTGGTTTATGGCCCGTTCTCCCTATCCATCCATAGGGAAGGCTCGTGCCCCAGAAGTGGGGGCATAAAAATAAGCTGTTGATGGTGTGATGATGACCTCAAATTATCTCGGAGCCTCGAGTTAGACTGTAGCAAAATAATAATTAAAAAATGATGACTAAACCTACATGTTTATCAACAACTTGATTAGGTATTAACTTTTTAACTCCTAAAGCCATATTTTGACATTTGGGTGACAAATTTCAACGAGCCACATTATACATAGCCCTGGGAAGGCCGTTATCATCTGTCAGGCTTCTCACAGACAGCTATCAAATTGCGGATGGCCGGCTTATTGCCGTTTGATAATGCCGCGCTTAGCTTACGCTCGCTCAGGTGAAGAGCTAATATACAGCACCTCACACCTGAAAACAACTCTAATAAATAGACGACCTCCTTGGTCGAGTGGTTTGTACACCGGTTTTCATGGTGTCGCAATCTCTGAGGTCCCAGGTTCGATCCCCGGTCGGGTCAATTTAGAAATTATTGTTTTTCTAAATTGTGTCGGGTCTGTGTTTTTTCTATGTATAATAAGTATATATTTAAGTATTTTAAGTATGTTTATCCGTTGTCTAGTAACCATTTTAACGAGTTTCTTAGCGAAGCTGCTCTTGGGCTAGATAATTGGTGTGAGTGTAGGAAAGTTTATTTATTTATTTAATAAATGTTACTTTACTTTCAGTAAGTTAGGTAAGTTTTTCAGTAAATTTAATTAACGTATATATCAAAGACAAAATATTTCTTTCTTATTATAAGTATTTACAGGCAATTGTAAATAAAACTTATATTATACTAATCTAAACTTATACTTCCGTGCTTCGGAAGGCACGTAAAGCCATGGGTCACGTCTGCATTAGCAGTCGTTGACAACCACCAATCCGCACTGTGCTCGCATGGGCGTTCTCCCCATCCATCCATAGGGAAGGCTCTTACCCCAGCAGTGGGAACATAAAATGATTCCCTCCTCCTCCTCTTTCTCTCCCGGGTTATTTAAGCGGGACGTGAAAAAGCATTTATGCAGGCCGCCATAGTGTGAGCGTTCGGCATAATACAGCATAGCGTGGTAGCGCTGTGATAAACGCTTTCTCTTCTTGGGCTTCACTGCCTGCTTTTCATCAGGCAGGATGAGGCCATTTTGGCGTGCCACAATAGAAAAAAAAATGAGCTGATGATGATGATAAAAATTTATGCTGCTGTGCAAAGGCCTCTTTATCAATGAACTCAAGTAAATCATCGATAAAATTATATAGGGTATTGGCATACTTATCACCACTTGGGTTGGTCAACCCGGGTTGGGTTGGTGATCACAAACCCGGGTTATGCATCGAAAACTCAGAAACACTTTCCCAAATCTGGGCATTGAACCTGGACCTCCGTATGTTGGGCCCTTTGCCATTTGGCCACCGAGACGTTACTCAGTTACAAATACAGTAGGTACTTAACATAAATCAAATAGTTATATTATTTTTAATTTATGATTTGAATAAGAGAAGGGAGAAGGAAAATTGGGAAAAATTAAAATGGTATTTACTTAATCAGAAAGATACCATAGTGTTAACAATTTAGAACCAAAACGAACAACGTCACATTACTACACGAAAATATAAACTAAAACAAAAAAAATGTTGTGATTGCGAAAAGGTTCGTAACAGGCCTTTTTGGGACCAGCTGTTGTGTGATGGCAGTCGTTAAACCAATTCACGTTGGCGCTTCGCTTTTTTTAATAAAATTCTTTATGGTTTATGTTATTGTGTTATTACTCTATACAACACAACTCCACAAACAATAAAGAAAAAAGTAAAGTAATTAATCCAAAAATATTAGATTGGAACCCTAGTCTTGAAGACTGTCTCTGACAAAGTACCTTTGTAACTCACTTTTTTATATCTGTCTATTCGGTCGAGTCTGCTTGTTTATTGACCGGAGATCAGCGTTAGCAGAGTGAACGAGAGTGCGGCAACTTCATACAAGCGCTCCGAAACGCACGCACACAAGCTCGTAGTTCACCTACATTAGCACACAGAAAAAAGCACGGGAAAGGAGTACGCGATGAAGCGGGCTGTCCCCGCAAACGCGGATCGGGCAGCGTATGTTGCTGTAGTAACTAGTAGGAGAATAACAAGTATGTCACTGAGCGCTGCCGATCAGTAGGTATACACGTATTTTTCTTGGTTTAGGTGTCGCGATTGCGAGTTCTGTTGCATATTGGTGGGTGCCTATTGAAAATGTCTGGAAAAAAAACCGGTTGTGTATGAGGATGTCTCTACACACACAACCATAATCCCAGTTTGTCCTTTTTTACTCTGCCGACAGATATAAGTTAAGTTTACAATATAAAAGACACCCAAATTCACACAATAATAATTTAACTAGTTATTTATGTGACTCAACCCTAGCCGGTAGGTACAGCTCGGTACGTCGAGTCAAGGTCACGGCACTGTGGCCGCACTCTTCACAGTCATCACTATGGCAAGTTGGGACCTCTTAGCTTATGCTGCAGTGACAAATAAAAACTTTACTTTTTTCATAAAATAAGTACACAAACCTTATTGTTCGCACTGTTATCAAAAGCTAATGGTGGCAATATAACGAAATTGTTTGCAAGTAGGAGTATTCAAAAAGAAGATAAAGTACTGTGTCTCAACTATCTGTACTCACTTTTTGTCTTACTTCATCATCTAACTATCCCTTTCCCCCTACGAGGCATTAGACTGACAGCATCAAGCCTGCACCGGATCGAGATAAGCCCGTAATTTGCAGGTGCAATTTTATGAGAGTTTTGGGCGCTCCTATCCCAATATCGGAAACTGCGATAGGCAATTAGGGCTGTTCGCAAAATACTGCATCAGTTATGAATCGATACTTAACCTGAAAGGAGCGTTTTATATCGAAGACCTTACGGTTGAGCGTGAGCCACAAAATAAGGATTCTGCAGAGGGTTAAATTTGTAAATATTTAATTATATATATATAAAATATATGATAATGTAGGTTTAAGTAACATAGTATATAGAAAGGTGGTAGGAAGGTCACCTACACTTCAGTCAAACGCAAACGAGCAACGTACACATGTTGTTGTGCTTAAGGGCCATCCATAAATTACGTCACACGAATTTCAGGACTTTTTAACCCCTCCCCCCGTCCTTGTCATAGGTTGTCACATTTTTAGAAACCTCCCCCTGATATGACGTCACGCATTTTCCAATTTTATGCATGTATTTAAAAATAATCAAAAGAAAACAGGTGTTATTTTAATTTTTTTCTTCTATTTATTTTTAATTAACTTTAATAAAATCAACATTAAGTCAAATATTTAGAGTACAGAGACGCCGAGGAAGATCACGCAGAGGTTTGCCCTATGAAATCATTTCGAATTTTAACATGTGACGTCACAAAGCTTTTGAAAGTGGTGCAGCGTGAAAACAACGCAGCATCAGTCACCTTCATCCTGCCGGCCCACAAGGTGCCTCTTCACGCCTCGTTTGAAGCCTTTAAAGGTTTGACGTCTGGTTGCCACGACGTCTGGTTGCTGTTATGACAATTCCCACTATGTGAACTGCCACCATGGCCTTTTCCCATTATGCACACTTCTCAAAACCTCCATTTACCAAAATTTCTATTTCCCATTATGTACACTTCCTAAAGAGGCCTTTTCCCATTAAGCACACTTCTCAATACCTTCATTTATCAAAATGCCTTAAGCTGGTAATGATACTTAACCCTAAGATGCTATTAGGCTAGACTAGCTTTGAAACAGGCTTTTAGGCACGTTTTGATTAAACCTGTTTTGTATTAAAAAATTACGAGATTCAGTTAGGCCTAAAGGACCCCATGTCATAGGAAGGAGGGAAAGATGTTCCAAGATTCGGCGACCGTAAGAGGGGTCTATGTGTGCGTTTCTCAAGCGCTGTATTTAAGAAGTTTACTTTCTGTTGTCTCCTTATTTTGTTGTATATCAGATAATACTTGAGGGGTATAAAAGCAAAAGCGCCACTGTCCATTTTTACTCAAATTGAACTATGAATGCCATCTATTGAGTTATAATGGAATCATTTTGGTGCTGTGACAAGTTCAGAAGCATTGTTCACACTGTCCCATAGAAAAAAAAGTTTAAAATATGTGGTGAGAAGCAAAATCGACTCTGTCCTCATAAAGTCAAATGCAAAAGCGCCATTAACCAAATGGACCAATCATAAGACGTCGGCCATGACGTTTCTAAGATGGCGTCGAATGCATTTTCTTAGTTAAGTGTTAGTCATATTTAAGGCGACGCATTGGAAATTAACGTGGCGGGGATCTTGATTTTTCCCAACAATTACAAAACATATAAAAGTGATATTTGATGACATGATTTTTCATTTAATTGACTTCATTTTGCTAGTTGCAGAAACACGATTTGTCAACTTCAGAGAAAAAAATATCAAAGTAACTTCTTTTAAAACATAGATTTGCATTTTACAGGCTAACCAGACCGATTTAAGCATCTAAATTTTCTTAGTAGATTAGTCTTAAAACACACTTCAATATTGTAGTTCTTTTTTTTTTTAAATCATTTGTAGTTTTAATTTGAAGGAAAAAAAACAGTTTTTCTTACGGTACGGGGCTAAAACGCTCCGTATGAGATTTATTGTTTAGCGGTGCGTCGCCTTAATGCAAATGTGCCACTCTCCAACACTCTATGTGCAAACCTGCCACTGTCCACCACTGAGATGCAATGTTGATACTGTCCTGTCGAAATTTTCAGTATTTTGCTTGCTAATGTCGCTTATCAATAAAGTTTCATTATTATTACTTTATTATTTATTATTCATAACTGAAAAAGTATTATCTTTTAATTTACTCTATAGCCATATAGTTCAGACACATTTTTCTTCATTTTGGATAAATATGTTTCCTGGACAGTGGCGCTTTTGCTTTTATACCCGTCACTTGTTTATGAGTGGGTCTGTGTATGAGTGGCTCATAAACGAATATCTCTATTCCGTAAGTGTCATTGCAACTAAGGGACTACGGAGTGTACGAATGGCGTCTTATACCACTGACTGACTGACCATCTGTCACTATTATGATATTATTCACAGTAAGGCTTTTAGCAAACTTTCGCGTTCAAATATAATTTGAAGGTAGCCGAGGTACGATCTCGGAATCTTTGAAAGAGATTGATCTCCCACTGATAAAGATCAAGACGTATTGAAGGTGGGATCTTAATGGTCTGGGACGAAAGAAGTTTTTTTTTTAAATATTTTACGGGTAAGCACAGTGCCTGCCTGCTGAAGAACTACAGGCCCATCTCACTTCTAAGCCACGTCTACAAGCTGTTTTCGAGAGTCATGACGAATCGTCTCGCACGCAGGTTTGATGACTTCCAGCCTATCGAACAAGCCGGTTTCCGAAAGGCTTCAGCACCATAGACCACATACATACGCTGCGGCAGGTTATACAGAAGACCGAAGAGTATAACCAGCCTCTTTGCTTAGCGTTTGTGGACTATGAAAAAGCCTTCGATTCGATTGAGACATGGGCCGTGCTACAGTCTCTCCAGCGGTGCCAAATTGACTATCGGTACATCGAAGTGTTGAGGTGTTTGTATGAAAGCGCCACTATGTCAGTCCGTCTTCAGGACCAGAGCTCGAAACCTATCCAGTTGCAGCGAGGAGTAAGACAGGGAGATGTGATTTCTCCGAAACTGTTCACTGCTGCACTGGAAGATGTTTTCAAGCTTCTGGACTGGAAAGGACTCGGCATCAACGTCAACGGCGTATACATCACTCACCTTCGGTTTGCTGACGATATAGTGGTCATGGCTGAGACCCTGGAAGACCTCGGCGCAATGCTCGGTGACCTCAACAGAGTCTCTCAACAAGTAGGCCTTAAAATGAACATGGAGAAGACGAAAGTTATGTCGAACTCACGTGTCGTACCCACTCCTCTTAAGGTTGGGGACTCTGCCCTTGAAGTTGTGGACAATTATGTTTACCTGGGACAAACGGTCCAGCTAGGTAGGTCCAACTTCAGCAAAGAGGTCAATCGTCGAATCCAATTAGGCTGGGCAGCGTTCGGTAAGCTACGAAATATCTTCTCGTCCGATATACCGCAGTGTCTCAAGACGAAAGTCTTTGACCAGTGTGTGTTGCCAGTGATGACATACGGGACTAAGACGTGGTCGCTCACTATGGGCCTCATAAAAAGGCTCAAGGTCACTCAAAGAGCAATGGAGAGGGCTATGCTCGGGGTTTCTCTGCGTGATCGAATCAGAAATGAGGAGATCCGCAGAAGAACAAAGGTAACCGACATCGCCCGAAGAGTTGCTAAGCTCAAGTGGCAGTGGGCAGGTCACATTGCTCGCAGGACTGATGGCCGCTGGGGCGGGATAGTCCTAGAGTGACGACCGCGTACCGGAAAGCGCAGTGTGGGCAGGCCTCCAACAAGGTGGACCGACGATCTGGTGAAGGTCGCGGGAAGCCGCTGGATGCGAGCAGCACAAAACCGGTCGTTGTGGAGATCCTTGGGGGAGGCCTTTGTCCAGCAGTGGACGTCTTTTGGCTGAGATGATGAAGCACAGTGCCTTGATCTCACCTGATGTTAAGTGATGATAAGGCCAATGATGGAAGCGCACTTCACCCGGGAACCTCCACTAGTGCGGCATTGGCTATCTTATCTCTAGCTGCCGGAACACAACAATGCTACAAACATTGATGTTATGGCGACATATTGATGATACCTAAAGTACTTTCCAGCTGTAGAATAGACGTTTGGAACGATCTTAACGTCTTTAGAGAAGATGGGTGGTAGACCATCAAAGATCAAGACGTAAATTAGGGTTTGATTAATTTCCATTTTTATCAGACCTTTATGGTCTCCTTTAAAGGTCTGGAATGAATGGGGAAACATAAAAACTAAAACAAATATCTAAAAAGTACAAATAGGAAAAAGAGCCATCTTTTGTGATGGAAAGCACTAACGGTACGCTACAAAGTGCCTAGTGCGGCTTGTTTTCACGATTCGATAGTAAACTACAATTTGTATAGCATCGAAGCAGCAGTGCCGCTTAGTGACAAACTTGTGGAGCCAACTTGTCAGAAGTGGCGCTGCTCTGATACCTCGTTAACTTTTATATCGAACTTGAGCTGACTTTATGTCGATAGAATAGATGGCAAACTGTTTTATTCGTCATTCGATTAAGCAACTTACCTCGTCTGTTTGTTGTCACCACTGCCATGCACTTGTTTCTCTCTTTTTTAGGGTTCCGTAGCCAAATGGCAAAAAACGGAACGGATTCGTCATGTCTGTCTGTCTGTCTGTCCGTCCGTATGTCACAGCCACTTTTTTCCGATACTATAAGAACTATACTGTTGAAACTTGGTAAGTAGATGTATTATGTGAACCGCATTAAGATTTTCACATAAAAAAAAAAAATCAATAAATTTTGGGGGTTCCCCACTTCCAAAGTGGTAAAATATGTGCCCCCCCCCTGTAACTTCTAAAATGAGAGAATTATAAAACCAAAAAAAAAAAAACATGTAGGTACATTATTTACCATGCAAACTTCCACCGAAAATTGGTTTGAACGAAATCTAGTAAGTAGTCTTTTTAATACGTCATAAATCATAAACCGCAATTCACCTTTCATTCAATCAACTCAAATATATAAAAAAAAACATTTAATTTCATAAACATTTCGAACTACAAGAACTTTTATATTATGTTACTTGCTGCTACGGAACGAGGCCACGGGCAAGTCTGACTCGCACTTGGCCGCTTATTTTTGAAGAGAGTTTGCTGATTTGCCTTTTTCAGCGTCACCGGACTCTTTTGAGGTTTTTTGGGATCCGCGAGGAACTTCAAAGTGTTCCTCAAGCCGTGTGCAACGAAACACCACCAGAGGATTTCTAGATGAAATGGCATTACACAAGCGTGTCCCATTTCCCTACTAGATTCTCCTAGGGGTTTGGATCGAAACGGGAGCGGAACAATCCGAGGGCGCCTCTAAAGGCTACACCGAGTCGTAAACCCACCAGTAGGCCCTTTTTTTTTGATACTGAGTGGAAAATCTGCAAACAGAGGCATAAGCGGGCATGAGGGGTCCCGCTGGCTGTCCGAGGATGGCCAAGACTCTGTTCCAGGGCCGAAACCCTAGAGAAAGCGAGTCAAGGCCGACTCGGTAAAAACCACTCCGATGTCCTCTCGTCACCTTGGAACCAGCAGACCGGCGATCATCGCGTCATCCTCATCTGAGGAGGACGCATCGAACGCTGGCATGGTGAAACCTGACGAGGTCATGAGAACCCTTTCGGACACTTCCACAACCCCGTCGGTGACTGCTCGCCCTGTAGATGGGCGAGCCCCTCTTCCGCCCCTAATTGGGGCGGGTGACCGCCCTCGAAAACGATGGGCGGACACGCTTGACCCGTCATTTGGTGAGACGGGTCGCCGACGCGCCGGGACATACGAGGCGTCAGCCCTCAGTGGGGACCTGTGCAATGCACGGTCGAAGCCCCCCCTAGGGCTTGGACCGCGCTGGTTTCCCACCGACCAGTAGGCCCTGCCTTCAATGCTATAGAAATTCTCGTTCCTCTCGTTGACGAGATCGAATGATGAATCAAGTGGCCAAGTCAACAAAAACGAGAATTTGTATCATTACTTAGTATAAAACAAAGCCGCTGCCCGCTGTCTGTATGTCCCTATGTATGCTTAGATCTTTAAAACTACGCAACGGATTTTGATGCGGTTTTTTTATTAGATAGAGTGATTCAAGAAGAAGGTTTATATGTATAAAACATGCATTTAATTGGAACCGGTAGGTGGTGCTGCGCTACCATAGAGTTCTATAGGATACGGATGTTCACTCAAGCGGCGAAGTCGCGAGCGAGCCGCTAGTATAGAATAAATTGCAACTCACTTCCTATGTCATTAGGATGCGCAGCTTCACGCTAGACCTGTGTCAATCGATCATTTGTCGTAACCCGGGTCGATCATGACCCACTCGTTTGGTGATCGGGTTGAAATGATTCGATCTTCTTGATCATTTGGGTCACAGTTCGTATGTTTTGTTTGTGTACCACGGCGGCAGATCAACATACCCAAATCTGTCAAACTTCTCCAATTAATATTGATCCTTATAACCAAACAATAAAGTTCAAAATTGATTGTAGAAATTTAACAGTTTTGAGTAAGTTGATCTGCCGCCGTGTACTAGTCTAGGTAGACCCGTGTCGATCGCGATTGATCGAATAATTTGATTTGATCATTTGTTCAAGCAAGTGAAGCAAGCAATTAGTTACGGTTATAATATAGGAATTACCGGGTCAATTATAATCGAATCTCTTAGAGATCCGTGATTCGATCAATCATTCACAGGTTGCGATCGAATCAAAACGATTCGATCAATCGCGATCGACACAGGTCTACTTCACGCCATACAAATTCTCGTATTTCATTAAATTAATTTATTTACGTATTTGGGGTAGTTACTATAACGATCTTAACCTTTAGTAGCAAATACAAGATAATGAAATTAATAAATAAATTATAAATTTATAAAAAATATGTTAGTTATTTAGCTTGGCGGTAGATACGTTCAGCAGTAAATAAGTTAATTTTTTACATTTTTTTACAAATTTTTTTACACACCACTCTAAAGTAACTTCAACAAAAGTGACACTAATTTTAACAGCTTTCTTGCACCGCCAGATAAATTACCTATATCGACGACGACGTCAAAAAAAACTTCAAAGAACATAATCCAAATCGTGATTCTAATTCCAGATGTTTAATCGAATACGTGGAAGGAATTACATCTGGGAAAAATAAAATTTTAACCACATCTGCTAAAGTATATTTTGCTGCACAACACAAATTAATAGGTAACAAGGAGAACGTAATACACGGCTGGTTGTGCAAGCGTACATGGGATTATATGTTCGAAAGTGTATTAGACAAAGTTTGGTCGAGCCGGAACGAACAGGTCGATGCAAAATATGAATTTAAAGTTTCTAGAAGTGGCCATCGAAGAAATAAATTTGAAAATTGACAAATAATAACATGCAATAGTCTGAGTCTGAACTAAACTCCCAGAAGAAGTAGTCTCAGACTAAAATTTTAATAAGTTAAGAATCCGACACGATTATCTCTCAACAATTAAAAAAATAATAACGTTTTATGTACTATAAAATCTGTCTTGTCCATTGCGGAAAAGTTCTTACCAATTGTATTTATTATAAATTTTTATCTTCTCGTTGGCAGATTCCGACCAGGAGTGGGTGTTATGTTATTGTCCGTAATCACTATTTCAGCGCCATTATTACCTATAGATATATTAATTAGATGTTTTAATAAGCGAAAGGGTTTGCACCCTATGTGCTACATCTACACATCATATTACCATCATAGTACATCTATTGTCAGGTTTATGACTGTAAGGTTTATGAAATTGAGAGAGTTCTATAAAGTAATACATTATCAGAAGTATATTATAAATTAAAGACACATTTACCACGTAGCTCTGTATATTTGCGACTAAATAATATTTGTGGTTGGCTAGCGGATGCAGCCGCTGGGAACATGTAAACAAAGGTGTTGAGTAACATAACATTATATTCCAATATATAAAAACTTATAGCTAGTGCTGGCGCCGTCTGTAAATAACAATAGTGCACTGTATACCTACATTCATTCAGTTTAGGCTACAAGTAGCTCTTGTGAATGTCACTATGCCATCGGTTCATAAGTCTACTCTGGGCAGGAGATCTTGTACTGAGAAGAACCGGCAAGAAACTCAGCAAGTGCTTTTCTCCCTTACAGCGTCAAAAATATTGGAAAATGCCCTATCATAGCAGGACACTTTCCATTACAAATAAACACAAAAAATTATAGAAGACAACCACAACATGTAAAAAAAAACAAAATAAAAAATGTAAGTTAACAAATTTACATCAGATAATTATATAAAAGTTTCAATTTCCACAATGTCATACAGTACCACTACAGTACTCTAGTAAAAGTCAAAAATTGTTTAGGTAAAACAAAGTCAATCATCTATCATCAATAATCATCATTATCATCTTTTATCAAACAAAGATGTCCTTCTTTGCAATTTTTACCGAACTTAAACATTTGGCCAAATGTACACACGCCTGCACATCAGACTGCCACAAACCACAAAATTACTCAATAGACTTTGAACCTTACGCCTATGACATAATATGTTATGTTTGAACATTCATTAAAGAAAGGAGATGTTCGTTATTGGGCCCTTAATTTATTACAGTTTTGAAGTGATGCTTTTCTGATAGATCTGCCTTCTGAGATGATGTTTCCAAAAAGAAAATAAAATATAAAAAGGCCCCAATATAACTTAAAAATATTTAAAAACTTGAAATCTTGTTTTATTCATCGAGCTTTTTTTAATATTTTTGGGTTCTATTAAAAGTTTCAAGTGTTTATTATATATTGCTGAACTTATTTATTCATTCTAAAAGGTATTTTAAGGTTTCAATGCAATTTCCTGAAAATGAAACCATGCGGTTGCTGGCTGTAATGGATAGTACCATTGCATTACTAATTTAAAAAATAAGTCATATATTTTAAATACATACATTAAAGCGAAGTTGCCAAGGTAGAAAAAGTTTAGGGTTGCTATTTTATGATTTTTTATTAACTGACCTTTTGTTATTATATAATACAATGTTTGTATATGTTTAAAAAATATATTAATACATGGAAAGGTTCCTTATTTTGTGCTCTTTTCATAAAATATAATTTCATCACTGTAAGAATTGGGCCCAGCCTCCATACAAAAATGGAACATCTCCTTTTTCTCAAAAGACTTTGAACTTTACGCCTATGACATACGTTTGAATATTTATTAAAGAAATTTGTCAGTTTTAGGTAGGTTGATGTGCAGGCATCTATACAAGTCGAGCCAAGTAAAAAAAAGTCCTACCTGTCAAACCAGTCAATCGTTCTAGTAGATTCTACATCCTCGCTCGATAGGTGCACGGCGATCTAAGCAACGTTCTCTAGTCACGTCCGCCGCGTTTATCGCGAACACGTTCGGCTACTGTAATAAAAACTTCTCTAAAATGAAATATTTAATGCCACCCTCCCCCTACCCCATTCAACCCGATGAACAGGCGTGTTTACGTTTTATTTTTAAAACCAACCCGGTTCAGCATGTTTGATCGCGCCCCGCTAATAGTGCTGAGAAATGTGCATGCTTTAGTATTCCGCAAGAGTTTCTGGTTAGTTTTTTAGCGTTATCCTTAATGGGGGCAGCTTCAAGAATAATAAGCATTCCTTTATGAGAGAGAGATAAGATTATTTGAGCTTGCATTAAAGTTATTTTTTTCATTTTCTTTTATTGTTGTGCATACCAACTTTTGACTAGTATTTTAAGGACTTTAATACTAGTCAAAATATAATTGCAACACGTATTAAATGAGATAGACTTACTAGTACATTGGGAACAGTTTTCTTTTCTCTTTGTAATTTTGCAGCGGCGCGGCGCGTCGTGTTTTATAATAAGGATCTGCAATCATCCTTTTTAAATGCAAAGTTGTCAAACACAAAGTGTGTCACAATCTTTGTATACATTTAGGTAAACTATAGCTGTTACTTTTACTTAATTATAAAATAAACAAACATACCCACCATGCAACTTACCTTTCAGAAACATACCTCGTCAATAGGGGCAGGCAGGAGCCGATTAGCTTAAAGTTCTTGAGCACAAAAAGTTACAAAAAGAACTGGTAAGACTACAACATCCAACAAAGTCTTGAGAAACTTTTGCATTCCAATAACAATAGAATGTTAAACGGGGTTTAACGCAGAATGCTTCGTAATCGGGCCGTAACATGAGCTCTTAAAGCAGTATTTCTGCATTGTTATTGCACTTGTGAAAATGAGACGCGTGTATATAGCCGCCATAATTGTGTATTGAAAGGAAGCACAGAATAAATACTAACATTACTTTACTTTACTTTTAACACGCGTCTCGTTTTCACCACAGCAACAACCTGTTACATAATGCCTAGTGTGAGTCTTGCTTGTTCAATATCCGTATTCATTCAATTACGTTATCGTAAACGAAAATTTGTACGGCATTAAAACAGCGCCTTCTGGCGGAAGAGTGGAGAGTTAAAAAAATCCATATTAATTCTCATTATCGATAACGTGATCGAATGGCGGATAAAACTCGCAGTAGACACCCAGAGGTCATGGTAGGCAACCATGGCCCCAAGTATGTTTATTTATCATCGTACCTACCAATAGACTGGCAGTGGAGTAATTTTTGACATTTGGCAATCCGCAACTGACTCAAGGACTAATATCGAATGGAACTCGCACTAGACACCCAGAGGTCATGGTAGGCAACCAGGGCCCCAAGTATGTTTATTTATCATCGTACCTACCAATAGACAGGCAGTGGAGTAATTTTTGACATTTGGCAATCCGCAACTGACTCAAGGACTAATATCGAATGGAACTCGCACTAGACACCCAGAGGTCATGGTAGGCAACCAGAGCCCCAAGTTTGTTTATTTATCATCGTACCTACCAATAGACTGGCAGTGGAGTAATTTTTGACATTTGGCAATCCGCAACTGACTCAAGGGCTAATATCTGCCCATCGCACTGTTATCCCAATGCTATTGGTATATTAAGGAGTCCGTCCAGGACACCCGTTTGTGCTGTGTGGCAGTAAGTAGTTGGTTAAGTAATGTGGCGGAGAATGAATACTCTGCCTTGCAAATAGAGTCGTAACTCTGCGAAAGCAATCATCCCTTGACTGCAACTGCTAAAATGACAGCTAATTACTGCTAAAATACTATTTATTTATTACTATTTTTATTGGCACGACAACAGAAATGCAAACCACATTTCATACATAAACACAATAAACAAAAAAAAAATCAGTAAAATTTGCTCTCCGAGTGTAGTCGGGCAGTGCCTTGCTTATTCTATCATGCATATATTAAATATAATTATATCTGCTAAACTTAAAAATGTAACAATAATTAAAATAATTGAATAGGTGAAAAACAACAAATTAACAAATAAAAACATGTTGTAGGAAGCGGATAGTAGGGTAGCATGCCACAGTGAGGAAGGCCAAAGGGAAGATCTTCCTCCGAGCTGGGTGGTATAGCTCGGGGACCGAGGTCCAACGGATATTAGTTGGAGGTGCTATATATAGCGAAGGAGATGGTGTAACTTCGCTACCGCGATGCAGGCTTCCCATACTATTTTACGTCGTGGTATGGCGATGTCGTTGATATGCGTCTGTGGCGCCATCTGTTGACACGGTTGAGAAGGTGTTTGTTTCGTGTCGATTAATGTGCGGCGTATGCGGTAGGTGTAGCCGCCACACATGTCATAACTTGCTCTTGCATATCTTTAGGTAGGTGGGACGAGAAAGTGAGAAAATATCCAATTCCTCGCTAATAATATGATTGTACACCCTACACATTCGTATATCCCTACATTTAGTATCTGTATACAGATACCTTACACTAAGAATTGTATTTTGTGCTCCGTTAAACATTTTGTTATAACAATGTTCTTTCCTTCTGCTGGTCTTTGTTTCAACGTCTCACTAATTTGAACAGCAAAGTTAGTCACTTATTAATTAAAACTTTCACTTTGGGATCAAACGAATAAGCTTATTCACTGTAAAACTACACAGCTCTGTAACGGTGGAGGTCTCGTACGTTGTTATAATCCAAAATTCATCAGGACCCCTTAATTCTAACTACGGTGATACGCGGGTCCGACTACTAATTTGCAAAATTAGACTCCATAGGAAATTACCGTGTGTCACATCTGCCCAAATGAAGGCGCAACTTTCTCAAACAGTCCAGTCAAATATTAATTCAGGTCACATTTTCCGCTTCGAATGTCCGCGTTTGTCGAGACACAACTTTCGGACCATCGGATTTGGAATGGTTTACTTTGGACTTCGTGTTTGTCTATTTATGTAAATTGCTTGTGACTTTGTAGTATGGTCTGTGGCGACAGGCTAACGTAATCCTCAACTTCACGCACGAGCTCTGATTAATTGTAAGGACCTTTGAGGAGGGTGCACATGATTTTTTTAAAAATATGGATAACCTTTTTGGAACACAAAGTAAATTTTAAACAACGAACACGAATATTAAATTGTTTTGTAAACTATGTTAATAAACTTTATGAAACTTTCAGCGATGTGCCGCGAGCACCGTTGTTTGTAATACTAATACTTGATAAGCCAAAACAGGAGTCATGTTTATGTAAAATGTTACTAATAATAAATAAATACATAAACTTCAATGCGACACGTAACGCAATTGTGGTGTAGAAAAAAGATCCCCCTTTTTATTGTTTTTTTTTCTATTTTTGTGTGAAAATCTTAATGCGGTTCGCAGAATACATCTACTTACCAAATTTCAACAGTATAGTTCTTATAGTTTCGGAAAAATGTGGCTGTGACATACGGACGGACAGACCGACAGACAGACATGACGAATCCATAAGGGTTCCGTTTTCAGTGTACATTTAGTTTTATATTGCTGCTTAAGAGCAATATCGACAGAAGGCAATACGTACACAAACAAAATAATATTTATGTGCCGAATTTTCTAAAGTGTCCAGTTACCGAAATAATTGATATTAAATATTGGTACCAAACTAATTATTTTATAACTTTAGCAAGTCGGTGGTGACACTTCCGGTCGTTTTGTTACTTGACATATTTTTTTTTGTATGTCATCATCGCGCACCGGCTTGCGCGTTCATTTCTTAGAAGTTAAGCACCTTTCACAATGCCGGTCACTTGATGGTGACTAAGTCTCCAGTCATATCTTGTGGTCTTCCTTGGACTATAAGTTTTCTCGATTATATGCAACGTTTGTACGGATGCTGGGTAACTGGATGGATATCCGAAGTCAAAGTATCTTCGCGATTTGGAAAACACGATAATCCGTTGGTCCCAGTTAAAAGGCGTTTCTTATGTGTTGCTGTTAGCGAACAACTTTAAACTTTCAATAAATGAATTACTGAATAATATTTAAGGCGCTGTATTGATCAATACAGCTATTGATAAAAGTGTAAACAGTAATATAGGTCAAATACACAGTTCTAGTATATGTAGCGTAGAAGCCTGCCGATAAGGACTACAACAAAAACGTTTGAGGCCGCATAAAAACTGTTGGTAGGTACCCCAAATATCGATAAACTATTTGGTGCAGACGATAAATCTTTCAGCGACGTCACGACGTCAGTCGTTAGTATTCGCGTCGCGGGCGGTTGGCGATAGCTGGAGGAAAAACAGGAAAAGCGGGTGAGCGTCGACAACGGATGCATAGCTGACTTTTGGTGGAATGCTCTTGTTTGAAAGCACAAGTACAGAAAGAAACACAGGTGACAGGCAGACTAAGTTAAGATGCTACACCCGTAGCTGAGAATCGAATCGAATCGAACTGAGACTTGAGGGGCTCGATGGCGATGGTTAACGTGCCCACTCTGCTATTCTTAAGGCTTAACCTTAAGAAAAGCAAAGCGGTCAACTCCAGCTTTGCTGAAGTTGCATAACATCTCTCAAGTAGCTGTCTCGGTGAAGCCCGAAGCGAAAGGATTTGCGGGGCACGTGAGTTGTTCATAGTTAGTTGTTCTGCTCGGTGGTTTTCATTGAGTATACGTGTCCACGGGGCAACTCGCTTCACTAGTCTTAAGGGGCCTATTTCATTTTGACCGTGATTTTTGCATAAGATGTCCAACTTCGGCGTTCTTGTTCAGAGAAACTGAAACCCTTAGACAATTTTGACTTATTGTATGGTGGAGAATAGTTATTAGTATAATTCGTAGCGGCCTCGCTTTCTGCAATTTTCCCTTATCTATTTATTAAAGCCAAAATTCTGAAACTAATAAATTTTCAAGCTCATGGATTGAACTACTGTACTAAGCAAACGAAATGAAAAATATATAATAATATCTCTTAAATAGTGGTTAAGTTCGTAGAGGGCTCGGAATTTCGAAATATGAATGGAATTTCTACAAAAAAGTCCTTTTCAAAGCAATAAAACGTTCAGAATTTGCTGTAAATATCTCTTTACTCCATTAATATTATTAAGTAAAATGTACACCAGAATTAACGTTAGTTTATAAGATTTCAAATTATATACTTTTTTGAGCGATAAAAAATTATTAAACTTCAAATTAATGTAATTACAACTGCACAAAATGCTACTTTTGCGATGCGTCGGCCGCTCGTAGTACTGAGAAAGCGCGAGCGCGCGCATTTTGTGATAGGCCTCTTAAGAGTTCCGGATGAAGAATGCTCTTCAGCACGTCCTGAACTGGCGTTAGGACCTGACGTGGATGATCCCTTGTGCGAGTTAGTTTGCTTGCGCAAGGTTGTCTGACACCTACTTCATGACCTGACGGTTGGTAGGGGGTGTCAGTATAAACTTTAAAGTCGTGTATAGCAAGGTTGCCCTAACCTTAGCAATCGCAGACAGGGCGCGTTAACCATTGCGCCATTGAGCTCAACTAACTATATTGAAGTATTTACTAAAATCTACGGATACGGGCAACTTGGTCCACCTAACAGAATCCAATACCAACAATATGGTTTACTGATTTAAAAATATATGAACTTATAGGGCCTTACAAATAAACAAAGAATAAGGTCCGAATAGTAATTCTGTGTTTTGTCTCTTTAACTCTAATTTGAAATGACGTTTACGTGACAGGTACAAAACACGGAATAACTATTCGGAACTTATTCTTTGTTTATTTGTAAGGGGCATAATGTATTTTGTTTTAAAAACATCATGATTACATGCCATTAGTGTTATATTGTCAACAAAGCTTAAATATCGGATACTAAAAGAAAACAAAAACATAGCATTAATCGCATTAATAATTACTCTAATAAAGGATAATTTAATTGAGAATTTCAAGCGGATAAGGGTGATAATAATCATTAGCAAATTAAGATAAACACTCCGAACTTATTTCGCGTCTGTCAATTAAGGATTAATTAATCAAAATTTTCGCTGACAAATTTTTAATATCCCCACCGTCTCGATATGAAGCAGAATCGCCAAGCTCCACCGTTATCAGGAAAGGACTTGTATCTAAATATCGGATGATAAATCACTGTGACATTTCGCTGAGTGACGGCGACATCGGTCGTTAGTGGCACGCCCAGCGCCGCGCCGCCTGCCGATAACACGCAAAAACAGGAAAACCGAGCAAAATGGCCGACGCGACGTTGCGTATTTTGTACGCATACTAGGTTTTTATGTTCCTGATACTTTGTCGCAGGTAATAATGAGAGGACACTGGGTGCTGAGACGGACGATGTTGGTGAGATCAAAGCTTACCTATTTGATGTAAAACATCAACTGAGGTGGTGATCATAAATTGCCTAGTGCGATCCCGAGTAACCTTGATGGCTAGAGATGCAGAAGTAGAAATAGTGCTGGAGTTTATAGCGGGTATGCCATGTGAGTAGCACGTTACCAATGTCCTTATGAAATAATGATAAAAAGAAATAACAGGATCACTTCGGTCACCAATATGCACTTCACATTTGATAGAAAATGAGTGTTTTTTTCAGAATCGATAATAGATCCTAAGATATACCTAGAGATGTTATGGAAAGACATATTGTTACGATTAAACCCTCTTCTTCTCCTCTTGAAAAAAATAACACAGGCAATCCAATGCCCACCATGGAGACACCTTGTCCAGCAGGACAGGAAACATAAGAACATTTCTGCATTACCAACTAAGGAACCAGCTTAGAGCGACGGTATTCCCCGACCGATACGACTAAAGCCGGTTCCCTATATTCTATCTATCTGCTGTTGTTTTGCCTCAATAGGTAAAAAATTTACTTAAGCTCCATATAAATTATGTCAAATTTCTAACTCCAGTAAGCAAAACAACAGATAGAATATAGGAATCCAGCATAACGGACTTTTAAGAAACGAGCTTACTCTTTGCTCAAAGGTTGGCAACGTATCTGCGATTCCTCTGCTGTTGTGGGTGTCCATGTGTGGCGATGATTGCTTTTCATCAGGTGACCCGCCTGCTTCTTTGTCGCCTCTTAGTTTAAACTATTTATCAGTGACTGCGAATACGAGTTCTCACAAGTCGCAATATTATTGATATCAGTGTGAGTATTATTTTCACCGGTTTTAAAATTCCTGACCAATTCAAGTGTCGAGGCAAATCAAACAAACGCGCTTTCGCAGCAAAAAATAAGTCAATATATTCTAAAAACCTTCATATTAAATGTGCTAATTGTATAAATAAAACGTACAGAGACGTTAGCAGAAAAAATACAATGAACATTGCACAGTGGCAACGTAATATTTTATCATACCAGGTACATTACTCATAATAATGGGGCGCAAGCATAATTTAGATCAAAAACATAAATCTTACGGCTAAGGTTGGGAAACCGTCTACATATACAACATGTAACAGATCTAAAGTGTATCAGACCTAGATCTTATGTGTTGTTACTGAGACATAATTAATAACTTCTATTTGTCATGCAATTGTAAATTTTATATTTACATTAGTGAAGTCATGCGCGTCAGGCGCGCATAAGCAAGCAACAGTAATCATAAATGTAAGTACACCATAGGTACACAGAGGTTACTACTATACCACTAGGGATGTGATTTGTTTATTTTAATGTGACGTCACAATAGAAAAATTGAATTAAAAATTGCCTAACAAATTTTTAGTAACTCTGCATTACATCGGATACACTTTGGGTCTCATCATTTTGACCACAACTTTCTGTTACACGTTATAGAGCTTGGCAAAACCATCTGATGCAAATACTTAATGAAAAGCTTAAGAGACCAAGATTTGCCAATATTTATGTATGTATTATAAAGATTAAATTTCCAAAAATACTGTTTTCACCTTTTATTGTCACTCAAAATTGCACCTACCATGTGATTTCTACACCACCCTAAGGTTGACTGGAAGAAAATGCCTCAGGCATTAAGTCAGCCGTGTAATATTTTGTTGCAAAAGTTTAAAATAAATAAACACCTGTTTGGCACATGTGCACCTGGAATGGCGCGGGGAGGGTTATTTGATTGAGCAGTGGTTGTTTTTATTTATTTTTGGTTTATTATTATTAAGTACGTAATATAAACTTTATTATATTTTGTTCTTTTTAGACATGTTATACAAAGGTATAGTCGACCATAAAATTGCTTTACCACTTTTGACAAAAATTTCAATCCAAATTTCACTAACTGCCATACTCAGAGACGTCAATTAAGTTTTAGTGACAATTAAATGTCTTTCCTTCTCTATTTAGCACTATACATAAAAAAGTGACAGCGGGAGACTTAATTGTCATTAAAACTTAGTTGACGTCTCTGAGTACGGCAATTAGACTCATTATTAATGTTCATATGTACTATTAACGTAATTGGTTGAATGTAACCCAATCAATGCATAGCTCAGAAGTGCAACATATTTTAACCTTTCTTATCAAAGCAATAAATAATAATTTCTACTGACACAATTTAAATGTCACTAGAAACTGCGGAGTTTTTATGTTATAAACCACAAAATATTACAATCTGAATTCAATTTTTTTGACACTTGTCAACCTGTGACATGACCTAGCTAGTCAAATCAGAAAAAGTGAAAATGTCACGTAATTTAAATATTGCCGAAAGGGCACAAATAATTTCATTACACAGTGCAGGATACAATATAAGTCGAATATCGAGAGATTTAAATTTATCGCGTTATACTGTACGGTTTTGGATTAATCGAGAAGGCGAAGAGGGCAGTCTCCAAAGTCACAGGCATAGTGGTCGACGGCCTACAGTAACGAGTGCGCAAAGGGAACAAATGAGAATTGCGTATCAAGAAAATGGTTTTACATCGACATCTCATTTTGCAGAAGAATTCGATGTGAGCACTGAGACTATTAGGCGCCATCTGCAAAGTATGGGGTTGCACTATAGACGATATGCTAAAAAAGTTTATTTGACTGAAGCCCATAAAGCAGCTCGGTTGCGTTTTGCCAGGGATTTCTTAGATTTTGATTGGTCAACCACAATATTTACTGATGAAAAGACATTCAAATCTAGTCAGCACGGTCGATTAAGTCTCTGGCGATATGACAATACAAGATATGATGAAAATCATATAGTGCCGGACACAGAGTCTGGTAGAATTAGTGCAAATATTTGGAACTGGATGTCGGCTGATGGTGTCGGTGAATTATGCGGATTACCTCCAAAAGCAAACGCTCAAAATTATATCGACACTCTAGAAAACGTCATGTTACCAACCGTCCGGAACGTTTATCCAGAAAACGATCTTCCAGAATTTCACTTTTTGCAAGACAACTGCCGATTACACACTGCTGCTGTTACTCGCGAGTGGTTCCGTCAACACCAATGTATTCGTGTGATACCATGGCCTTCAAAATCTCCAGACTTAAACCCGATCGAAAATTTTTGGGGACTTATAGTGCAAAAGTGAACTCATCGCAATGAAAGAACTAGAGGAGCAATTGAGAGTCATTGCAAAGAGATTTGGGAGGCTATGCGGGGTACAGATATTTGTGGGCGACTTGTGGGGTCAATGAGAAGCCGATTGTGTGCAGTCATTGAAGCTAATGGCGAAAATACACGTTACTAATTAATAAAAATATTCTTTACATTATTTATAACATTTTATTAATACCTGCTTAGAGATTGTTTAATTTATTAGTTTTAACTTCATTTTATTTTATTTATGTATTATTTCGTATTCATAATACAATTTTTTTTTTATTGTTATGCTTATTTTTATTTTTAAGTCTACAATGGCATATGAACAAATTATTATGTACAAAGAACCTATAACTAAAAACCTTAAAAAATATATAAAATATAATAATTAAAATATATTATTAAAAGGAGTCCCTTTAGGCAAGGTTCCGAAAATACTGGCAGCGTTCCCCCTTTGAATAGCTAGACTAATTCTTTGTCCGAGGTAGCTGCCAGCTCTTCGGTCTCCTGTGATGTCGACTAACCTTTTTGCTATTTCCTTAAAAAGCCTTAAAGCGCTAGGACCCCACGGACCAAGGGTCTCGACACCGAATGGGACAAAATCATATACGGAGCCTAGACCCCTGTATTTGCATGCTTTAGCTTTTTCAGCCGCTTCACAAGCCGCACCAGCTCTGTTGTTGGTTCCATGTAGATGAGAAGGGGCCAGCGTGTCAGAACAGGTTGCATCCCATACCAGCACCCGGCCCATCTTCCATGGAATCAAACTCATACCGTCCGGTCTCTTGCCATCGTCTCTTGCAATACCAGTCGGCTCAAGTAGACTTGGCACGTTGACGGTGGCAAGGGACCGGCGTATGATATCGTTAAGTGCGGCATGTCTCGAGAAGCGGCCTGCACTTTTTTGGCATGACAGTCCGTAATGTCCTAGCTTGTCGACATCACTGCCACAGGGACATTTATGAGAAGCGCAGACCGGAACCCCAAGCCGTAGACAGGTTGCGATTCGGAGCGTGTCAGGCTCAAGAAATGTTCCTGTATTTGACGATGGGTACGCGTGAAGCCAGTAGCCGGCCTCATGCGTACCCAAAGCCAAAAGCCTAGCACGCGCCGAACCTGTACTACAGCTCAAAAGATTGTCATAAAACAATTTGCAGATTATATCGTCCCAGCTCCTCTGTGAATTTGGAGAATCTGAAAAATTTTGACCTGGGCATGCAATTAAGAAAGCGTTTCTTGCTTCTTCCAAGCCAGCAATCTCAAAGTTTGAAGGGGATGCCCTTAAAATCTTACTTATGAGATTTGCTGAACTATGGACAGAAGATAGGAAGGCTGGTAAAGCGACACTGGAAATTTTGCGAATCCCTAAACCACCATAACGGATGGGTAGGGATGCTTGGGCCCAAGATTGCTCGTTCAGCTGCATATTAAGAATCGATTCTAAGCTAATTTTGATTAAGTCGTCTACTTGTGACAAAAGATCTGAGTGATTCCAAAAGAAGCAGCAACGGAGCACATACGTAAATTTTGGGACGAAAAGACAGAATTTTAAGATGCAAAGTGCATAATGTGGACTAATTTCAAGGAGACGTTCAGCAGAATTTTGAAATTTAGTAATTGAATTATTAATATATTCAGAAATAGATTCATCAAAAATTGGAGAACCTAAAAGGTAAAGGGAATTACTGTTAACTATTTTAATATTTGGAGCCAACATATTAAATTTTAGTTTTACGTCATTTAAATTTAAGTCGCAGTTATTTATAAAAAGTTCGCATTTGCTAAAATTAAGCTCCAAACCAATAGCTTCAAATTTATTTTTGATTAAAAAAAGGTCCGAAAGCACAGTATCCACATCACCTCCTAGGGTTCCGTCGTCCAAATACCAAACTTTGAATTTAGAATTTAAATTTTTGATTAACGGATTTATAGCCAAACTAAAAATTGCAGGCCCAAGGGGATCACCCTGTTGACAACCTACTTCCGAGGACAGTTCATTAGAACGATATAACAATTTCGTTGGGTCAGCGTAACTGAGAAGAAGATAATTGTATATTTCCGGTATATGTTGTTTTATTTCCGTCAGCAGGGTATCCCTATTTACCGAATTGAAAGCATTTTTGACATCAATTTTGAGCAACACGTCAGGCTGTCCGTAAGTTAGGAAAGAGCGTAGGGCATGGACGGCTGCCTCACACCCTCCTTTTACACCGAAACCTAACTGTACGGGTTCAAATTCCGAATTTAATTTTGGTAAAATATGTCGAACAGCAATTTTGGAGGCCAGACGTCGTAGTGTTGATCCAACAGCAATTGGTCTCACCCCTCCGTCCTTTTTGGTGAGGGCAATGAGGTTCGCGCCGAAAAGAATGGGAACAATTTCTAATTTTTATTTTTCTATTTTTTTTTTTTTTTAATTAATATTAATTTTTCTGTTGATGAGTTTTCGTTGAGTGAGGGAATCTCATTCAAATTCAGTCCCGCGTACTCGCCGAATTTTGGTGGCATTTGGGAGGCCGCAGTGAAGGCAGCCAAATATCATGTCAAACGTATAGCAGGAAATACCAGTTTAACTTTTGAAGAATTAGCTACCCTATTTGCACAGGTCGAGGCTATACTTAACTCTCGTCCTTTGACGCCATTATCTGCAGATCCTTCCGATCTAAGACCACTTACACCGGGTCACTTCCTAATCGGGCGGCCACTCATAGCGATGCCATCGCCAGCCGTACAGCGAGTCGCTGTAAACCGCTATCAGCTCCTTGAACGACTTCGTCAGCAATTTTGGGACAGATGGACGAAGGAATAACTGTCTGAACTACAGACCCGTACCAAGTGGAAGAGCGACAATTCCCACTGCAAAATTAATGTCGGCGATCTCGTCATTATTAAGGATGACCAACTGCCAGTCCTGAAATGGGTCATGGGACGAATTGTCAAAGAATACCCCGGGCCTGACGGCATATCTAGAGTCGTCGATGTGAAGACTAACAAGGGCATCCTGCGACGTGCTCTATCTCGTCTCTGCCCACTTCTAGAAAATCTTGAAACCTGTGGTTTCAAGGGGGGCCAGGATGTTAATGGGCGAAACGCTACTGACGGAGCCATCTAGTGGCGGACTGGGAACTTACTCGACGTGGGTTTCTTGCTCGCGCGTGCGCTCTCTTGTGTTGCACGTCATCGTGAAAGCTCGTCAGTTTTTATTACTATGCAATTTGTAAATCCTTTTCGTTTTTTATTAAATAAAGCTGTGTCAACACCACTATTAAGTTGTTATTCTACGTGTTCCACAAGTTTATAACCTGGATTAAGAGATAGGATAGTTTTATCCCGAAATTCTCTCGGGAATTACACTATAAATTTACTAAAAACGACAATTTAATTTAAAAGCCATTTTATGGTCGACTATACTTATGACGTAGGTCATAAAGATAAGCCCATTCAATAGTATGAAATAAATAAATAAAATAAAGTTAAATATTAAACTTAATTTTTGAGTATCTGATATGTATTACATAATCTCACTTCCTTCTCCCAAAAAAAAGGAAGGGGGTAAAGCATCAAAATCACCAATTTTGAATAAACTCGCCGTTATTGACCCCGACGCCACATTTACAAACATACACACACACATACACACCCTCACACACACACACACACACACGCACACGCACGCACGCACGCACGCACGCACGCACGCACGCACGCACGCCCACGCACGCACGCACGCACGCACGCACGCCACGCACGCACGCACGCACGCACGCACGCACGCACGCACGCACGCACGCACGCACGCACGCACGCACGCACGCACGCACGCACGCACGCACGCACGCACGCACGCACGCACGCACGCACGCACGCACGCACGCACGCACGCACGCACGCACGCACGCACGCACGCACGCACGCACGCACGCACGCACGCACGCACGCACGCACGCACGCACCGCACGCACGCACGCACGCACGCACGCACGCACGCACGCACGCACGCACGCACGCACGCACGCACGCACGCACGCACGCACGCACGCACGCACGCACGCACGCACGCACGCACGCACGCACGCACGCACGCACGCACGCACGCACGCACGCACGCACGCACGCACGCACGCACGCACGCACGCACGCACGCACGCACGCACGCACGCACGCACGCACGCACGCACGCACGCACGCACGCACGCACACACACACACACACACACACACACACACACACACACACACACACACACACACACACACACACACACACACACACACACACACACACACACACACACACACACAATTTACTATAAGTCTCTTTACAAGTTTGTAACAAATTATTTTAAGTACATATAAGTTGTTAATCATAATTTATTAGTTACTTAACTTTAATTATAAGCAAAATAATGTAAGTAATGGAAGAGCGGCGTCTCCTGACAAAAGGTAATCTTTTGCTTAAAATTAAACTCCGGCCACTAACTACTGTAATGCAAAACTTTTTTATCGAAATAAATTTATTATTATTTAGAATAATCAAAGTAGGGCTCCGAGATGGTATAGATAGCATCAGTGATAGGTTGGTAGCCGATCGCCTGATCCTTAAGTACAGACGCCTGCACATCAACCTATCCAAAACTGCCAAATTTCTTCAATACATTTTCAACCTTGAGTGTCAGTCATAAAGATCAAAGTCTATTGAGAAAATTTGACAGTTTGTGGTAGGTTGATGTGCAGGCGTGTGTACAAGCTAGTTACGTTTGAACCACCGTGATAGCAGAGTGAACGAGAGTGCGGCAACTTCACACAAGCGCTCCGAAACGCACGCACACAAGCTCGTAGTTCACCTACATTATCACACAGAAAAAAGCACGGGAAAGGAGTACGTGATGACGCGGGCTGTCACCGCAAACGCGGATCGGGCAGCGTATGTTGCTGTAGCAACGAAGAATAACAAGTATGTCATTGAGCGCTGCCGATCAGTATACACGTATTTTTCTTGGTTTAGGTGTCGCGATTGCGAGTTATGTTGCATATTGGTGGGTGCCTATTGAAAATGTCTGGAAAAAAACCGGTTGTGTATGAGGATGTCTCAACACACACAACCATAATCCCAGTTTGTCCTTTTTTATTCTGCCGACAGATATAACAAGGTAAGTTTACAATATGAAAGACACCCCAATTCACAAAATAATAAATTAACTATGTGTGACTCAGCCCTAGCCGGTAGTTACAGCTCGGTACGTCGATTCAATTACGATACGGTACTCGGTACGTAGATTAGCTTAGGAAATACAGTTGGATAAAATCTCGAGTTGTAATAGTTTTAATTAGTTTTTAAAAAGACTTTTTGGCGTACCCGCAACTTAACTAGCTCTTGGAACCCTTGTTCCTTAGTTGGCTCTCACAACAAGCTCGGGAAGTATCACATCATGTTTTTAAACATAGGAAGGTTTTCTTATAAAATGATAATTTTCATCAATATTTAGAGTACCTACTAGTTAGTAAGTAAAGTAAGTTTACTAACTGACTTTTTTCCATACTACACATACATCACATACATCCATAGCAGATTCTTGTTTGCCAAGTTAATGATACATTAATGTCATAGCTATTTATGACACGATGATTGATTGGACCCGCTATTCATGAGCCAGCTAAAGATCATTCGAGAAAATGGTGAAAATCGTTGACATTTATTGAACAGACGACAAAGGTTATATATGAAATGTCACGTAAGGAAATGACGGAAACCTTCGATATAAGGTTACACGAACTGATGAATGAAAATAGAAAAAGGTATGTTTTTTCTACAACAGGAAAGCTCAGGTCGTGCTAGTTTCATTCCGCCATTCGATCACGTAAACGAAAACGAGAATTTGTATGGCAAAATTTTAACTCTCGTATGTCGCCAGGAGGCGTTGCTTCTCGCTGCTTCAATGCCATACTAATTTTCGTTTTCGTAAACGTAATCGAACGAATACGAATAGTAAACAAAACTTACATTTAAAAATATAAATTTATATGAGAAAAAATAAATATAGGCAATAATAATGTAAATAACTTTATTTGCTCTAAAGAGGGTTGGGAGGCCTTTGCCCTGCAGTGGGACACTCCAGACTTATAATCATAGATCGGAGTAGGTAGAGCTATTTTATGTACTTGCCATATGATAGAATAATATGGATATTCCCCGAATGAATGTGAAAGCATACACTTCCTATAAGTATAAGGACGGGTTTAAGGATAGTTGAATAAATAGATAGAAACTTGATTAATTAAACCACATATATTTTTTTATGTAACAATTTCTTATATTTATACAAGAATCAACAATAATTTAACATTTTCATTCTGAAGTTGTACAAGAACATACCATACAAATTATTTGTTCCTCAAAAATCAAAACATGATTGAAAAGCACTCTGAGAACCGAAGTAATCGAGTGAGACAACATTAAACAACATGTTACTTTTGCTAAACAATTGAATGCCAGTGTTGCAGAAAGAGACAAAAACAGGAGCATTACTCTAGTCTAGCCACACCCGTGACACTCCCTGTACGTGTGAGCAAGAGCGCATAATGCAGCGATATCACTACGAGTGTCAACAAAGCGGCAACGTCGCGCGTTTGACAAAAACTTTGGCAACGTGTTGCTGATGTAAAATTGACAACGTCGCTCGTGCGCAAATGGGCTTACATATACCATTTTTTATACCTATTGATAAAAATAATTATAATAATTGAATCTCGGAGTAATTAGTCGGAATCTCGTAAAATATCCATATTAACATCAATGTTTGCGACCAATGAACCTAAATAGCTCTACCTACTCCGATGACTGCTTATAATAATAATAATAAACATTTGCCTCTAACAAAAAACACAGTACACAGAAGGGGTAACAGTCCAAGCAGAGTACAGATTAGAGTCAAAAGGGTCTATGGCTCAGTGATTAGGTACAGGAGACCTACAAACCCTGTTATTCTGCCATAGCTTTACATTTATGTATTGTTTGACTGCATCTTAAAGTAAAAAATTTATAGTAGGTAATACAGAACACAGCACCTATAGACAAATTTAAACATTGAAGACGTAAACTATGCTATTGGTTTTTAAAACCAAATAGTAGAGCAAGAGCTGCTACTCATACTTTTAATTTGACAGTGCCAGTGACTGCTCATGGAGCAGCCAATTGCGACATCTCGTTCTGAACGTCGATAGCGAGAGGTGCCTAGTACAAGTTTCATTTGACATTCGATCACTTTCACGAAAACAAGAATATGTAAGGTACGCAGACTAAAACATATCACTATCCATCCTAATATATCCTAACAGTTCCCAGATTCGCCAGGCCTAGATCAGTGGTCTAACTAATAGACCAAAGAGGTGGTCCGTCGCACGATGCTAACTATTATCTCTTTTTGCGCGTTAAACCCTTCAGTGTATCTCTCCGCAACACACATTAAAATAAAAATCTAAAACATACTTCATTTGCTTCAACATGTTACAAAGAAATTAAACAAATAATGTTCAATTAAAAATACTTGAGACATTGGGTCCACGGGGGCCGGAGGCCAAGCAGCCTGTCAAAGAGTCGAGTGCTCGCCTTGTTGAAGCCTTCGGTGACAATAAGGCTGGCAGCTACCTCTACCAACGTATTAGCTTGGCTATCCAAAGAGGTAATGTTGCCAGCATTCTTCAGACCGTTCTCATGAGCCCCATATAGCTGGAGGACATTTTTTATTTATAGGTTTTATTTTGTCTTTAATAAAGTTATGTTTCTTTTGCTTTATTTTTTCTTTAATGTAGTAAGATAAGTTATGTTTATTTTCTGTTACCATTGTTATAAATATCGATAATAATTTCATATACTGTGTACAAATTGAAATAACTAAGAGCTACCGAGACCCCAGGAGGCACATTGAATTTTGCTAGTAAGTACATTGTGATTTTTATTTATTAACGCGAGGCGATAACTCTGAGGTTCCGGGTTCGATTCCCGGTCGGGTCAATGTTGAAAACGAACTTTTTGATATTGTGTTGGGTTTGGGTGGTTGTGGTATCGTCGTTGATTCTGATTTCCATAATACGAGTGCTTTGGCTACTTTCGTGGGATCAGAACAATGTATGTGATTTTGTTTAATATTTTAAATCCTTACTAATATTATAAATGCAAAAGTAACAGTTCATGTGGGGAATACTGGCCGCTATTTAATAATATAATATATAATTTTAACTTTTTTTTTAAAGTGCTAACTGCTGCACTGAAGCTGAATTAAACATTTATAAAATACAGTAAAAAAAAATAGCCGGTAGCATAATGGTCAGTGCAGCCACCCGGATTGCGGAAGACCCAGATTCGATTCCTGACTGGGTCGGGTAGGCGTTAAATTTTTTCACTGTATTTTATAAATATATAGGTAATTTAAAATATTAAGTTAGGGAAAAAGTCTCTTCGCATATAGTACCTATGTATGAACTTGTAATAAAATCTCTTTGGCTATATTATTTGTATCTGGCTGTTTTTGGTATCATTAAAAGTTTAAATTTTAAAGAAGATAATTATTAACAAATTAGGAAAATGATTTTCATTTGTGTTT
Organism: Eudonia lacustrata; assembly: GCA_947562085.1. Classification (NCBI taxonomy): domain Eukaryota; kingdom Metazoa; phylum Arthropoda; class Insecta; order Lepidoptera; family Crambidae; genus Eudonia; species Eudonia lacustrata. The sequence continues at coordinate 6,496,990 of OX387318.1, forward strand.
CTTACTGTCAAGATGAGTGAATCTAATGAAGAAATTCGATACATTTTAAAATTTTACTACAAAAAAGGTAAAATTGCAACGCAAGCCGCGAAAAAAAATGTGAAATAATGGTGGATTAATAACCTTTAAGTGATCGTGAGTGTGCATGAGTGTTGGCAAATGAAACAAAACAGTGCAACGTCACTTTTCAAATTCTCTCAAGAAGTCCGCCCGAGGACTTAGTAAAGCCCCACATCTTTACTGAGATACTCGAGGGGTTGGGGGGTCTATAGTTTCTCACTTCACATTTCAATTATCATTCAAAATCATCATACAGAAAAGAAATATTGTTTTTTTTATGTATTACTTGTAAGAAAAAATACTTTGACACTGGCTAAATGTGCTAATCGCACGAAGCCATTAACTAAACGAAAAAAAAATCTATAGTTGCTGAAGACAAAAAAATGTTGCTGGCGCCAGTTATTGGTCTGTAACTGGTTAGTCAATAGATCAACTTTTGAGCGACTGTCAAAATATTTTTTTTAATAGAAATTGTATGGGAATGGAAAGTATCACGTCACTATTATTTATAATATGAATTTTGCATTCACATTGCTATACAAGGTGTTTGGTAATACGAGGGCCACACCGAAATTATCGAATCGGATCGGAGAAAAAACTACAAAGATAATACAATAACATTTATTTTCATTGTTTTTTAAAGTATTCTCCGCCGCCAATCGATGCACCTTTGCATTCGTGCAAACCAATTATTGTAACAGTAATTCCAGTCTAAAGTGGACATAGTCGTAACGGCCGATTTGTAAGCTTCGAGTGCCTCTTTGGACCTTGAAACCGTTGACCACGTACATTCTTGGGAATGTAAAGTAATCATTAGGGCTCAGGTCAGGGCTGTATGGAGGATGGTTGGACGCTTTCCTGATTTAAAAACGCGATTGTTTGCCGAGCGGTGTGGGAGTTCGAATTATAGTGGTGAAGGATTTTGCGACTATTTGGATTACTTTTACGAAGTTCTCGTTTGACTTCCGGCAAACAAACTGTTGTGTACCAATAAGCAGTAACCGTTCTCCGTTCCTGTAAAGGAATCGTAGCCCATGTCCGGTTTTCGATATTTCGACACGCTACGAGAGCGCACTACTTTTGTTGGCTTGACCTCACCTTCATAGACCCAAACAGTCGATTGGAGTTTTCTTTCGGGCTCATATTTATAAAACCCGAGACGATATTGTAAACAGCATTTGAGCTCCCTCTATCGAACCGTTGCAGAGCAGACCGACTCCAATTAACACGAGCCGACTTTTGTTCTTCGGTCAAACGATGGGGCACCCAACGGGAAACTAACTTCCTGACACCCAGTTCATCATGCAATATTATTTGAATGGCTGTCATATCAATGCTGAGAGAAGCCCGTATCTGCTCGTATGTCACATGTCTATCTTCTTGTGTACAGCATCGACGTTTTCTTGTGTTACCGCTGTTTTTGGCCGACAAGTAGAGAGAGAATAACAGCGATTTATAGTCGTTTTACTAGGTGCTTCAAGTTCATAAATAGAATCAAGCTTGGCAAGACATTGTTCTTGAGATAAACCTCAGCGAAAGTTGTAAAAATTATCGCACGGAAATGTTCCCGCGTAAGCTCCATTTTCTCACTGACTTCTTAATTTGAAATGGCTACCACTCTTTTTTTTATATTGTTTTTTTCAAAAATGGAATTAAGTTTGAAAAATTACTAAATTTCAAACACTAAAAAGATTTTAAGTCAAAAGTATTCCATTCCCGATCTTTTCGGTGTGGCCTATGTATGTGTATAATCACGATACATAGCCACGCAACCAAGTGTTATACACGTGCATACGTTGCACCCATAATTATATATTCAAGACTTTATTTAAGAATTATGAATTGAAGAGATCAAATAAAATTACTTTGTTTGTCTAATAACGATTCTTAGAAAAATGACAACTCTTCAATTAAGAGACCATAAGAATCTCTAATATCTACAGATAAGAAACCAAAGTTGTTTACACCTCACTAAGGTTAAAGATCAAGTTTTAATTACTTTATTTGTCTAACTCTTATCAAATAACGATTCTTAGAAAAATTACAACTCCTCAATTAAGAGACCATAAAAATCTCTAATATCAACAATCGGAGTTGTTTACACCTCACTATGCAAACCCAAATCCCTCATGAATTCATAGGACTTCAAATCATACGTTCATCTGGTCAATACGCCTTGTTGGTTGTTTAATTATTTTTATGGTGATAGTTTTCGATTTATGACGAAGAATGAAAAAAGAAATACCTACTAAAACTAATTTACGATTTTTTTTGTTTTATAAAATTTTAAACCTCCATAACTCAAACACGTTTTAGACCTATTTGGTGACTTTTCGCTCTACGGCGACGATATGTATTGTATTAACATTTTGATAGCGGATTCAAACAAGAGAAAAAACAATATAATTATAAAAATTTACAATGTCTATGTTACCTCAATCAATCTGGATGTTGAAAGAGATTGCTTCAAAGAGATAAGACTGCCCAATGGGAGCTTTGTTTTATTTGCGCTCCAAAAAAAGGTTAATTAAATAAAAAATATTGAATTTTTAATACAAGCAAAAAATATGTATTTTCGCCAAAAATATTAGTATCTTATGCAAATGCCATTACCAAGCTTACCTAATATATCCTAATAATAAATTCGCAATGTTAAGGCTTCAAAGTTACTACATAAAACTTGGATCGATATTTCAAAAATTCCCACAAGTTCCATCATAAAGAAACACTTCAGTGCGCTTTACCTACTTGGTGGGTAGCGGGAATCTTCAAACTTGGAGAAAATTCTCGGAGAGTTACGTGAGCATGTCGATGATTCAGTTATCGATAAAACGACAATTATGGTAAATGTCTCAGAAACTAAATATGCTATTGAAATCCAACTGATACGTGCATTTACTCTGCCATCCAGCTTGAGGTTTGGATCATTGCTAAATATTAATACATTAATACAGTAGTCAACATAACAAATGAACTAAATGAAGTAAATGAAGTACCCTCAAAAACATAAATGGGAAATGAGAGCCAAGTTCAATATTATGGTATATGTCTTGGTTTTTTTTTGAGAGAGATTGCTGATTGCCTCGAACGGCATTTATAGCGTCACCGGGGTTTTTGGGGGCGGCGTGGTACGTAAAGGGTACCTCAAGCCGTGTTGAAACGAATCACCTTCGGTAGATTTCTTTGAATAGTTCGGTCGCCGTCCGAGCGTTAACACTGTTTATATTTGCTCCGTATATATTTTGTTTTTTTGTCGTTAATAAAGTCTTTTATATCCATAATTATATACAAAAATCAAGCTCAGGTTGGGAGCTATACAAAGAACTCAGTTATTTAACTATAAAGTGGAGAACAATTGTGATAATATTGTGGTTTATTAATCGAGTCAGTGAGTTCGACGTGCGGTTATTTCTGTGCCAGGTGCATTCGCCAAGGCCGTTCGTTGCGCGCGGCGTGAGCGCATTGACTGTCTATCCTGCTTGCACCGCCGCGCTCAATCAGGTGGCCGCATATATCTATCTTGCTTACACCCCGAGATCCTCCGAGACAATTTTTTATTAATTGGCGATTTTAATACTCCTGAATTTAACACTACGGCTTTAACGCATAATAAAAAACTCCAATTGTTAAATGAGCTTATTTCACTTTGTAACTTGAAACAGTACAATGAGGTCCCTAACGCCAACGGACGTCTCTTGGACTTAGTATTGTCAACCGTGGATTCTGTTTCTGTTCGCGAGTCATCTCCACTGAGTTTCTTAGACAACCATCACCCTGCCTTATCCATTGAAATATCACTGCCTAATAAAATGAAAAGTCTACAAAAGTGTCAGAATAAACGTTTAATTTTTTCTAAATGTAAATATCAGGAAATTATATCTGAAATCCGATCAATCGACTGGCAAGACTTCTTGTCCTGTCCAGATATTAATACATGCACCGATCTTTTTTATGATAAGTTGTTTGATATAATAAACAGATACACTCCAGTTATAGCTTTAAAGCCTCAAACTTACCCCATTTGGTTCAGCAGATCTGTGATAAAGTGCAACGAGGAGAAGAACAGGTATCACAAATTATATAAAAAGTATGGTAACCCTCGGGATTACGATACATTTTCACTACTTCGCAATAGATTTCATAAATTAGCCGCTGATTGTTATGAGAAGTATCTTGGCTCCACCGAGGACTCACTTAGCCAAGTTATTAAGCAATTCTGGAGATTTGTTAACAACAGAAAGGGTCGAGTATCTATCCCTCATGTCATGAAATTTGAAGACTTTTCAACTGTATCAACTGATGGTCAGGGGATTTGTGAGTTATTTTCTACTTATTTTGGCTCTGTTTTTGAAGGCGATGATCTGGTAGGTGTTTCTGCGCATACGACTCAATACGAAAGTGCCTCCACTAATCCATTGTCATCTACACTGGCCTGCAAAATTAAGTATCACACTTTTAAAATTGCAATAACTTTTTAAGTACACAAGATATACTTTCGAAACAAAAAGGAAAATGTTACTAATGTATAATTTACTTTAGTTTTAAAGAAAGCTGATAAAAATTGCTGCAAAACGTTTTTTATTTAAAAATCTCTAACTTCTATAGTTTAGAAAATAAATAAATATTAAAAGTGTAGTACTTATTTTTGCAGGCCAGTATATATTGATAACGGAAAAGGATGTTGCACAAAAAATCAAACAGTTGGATCCAAACAAGGGTGCTGGTCCAGATCAAACAAAAAAAGAAAAATTGGCAACGCATCTGCGATAACTTTGGTATTGCGGGTGTCCATGGGCGGCGGTGATTGCTTTCCATCAGGTGACCCGCCTGCTCGTTTGCCTCCTTTTAACATAAAAAAAAATCTGCTACCTCCATCGTTTATTAAGCAATGTGGCAGTGTATTGGCTGTTCCTCTAGGCATTTTATTTAACTCTTCTTTTCTCTTGCTTGTGGTGTTTTTCCCAAACGTTGGAAAGCTGCACATATCATTCCCATTTTCAAAAATGGCGATAAATCTTGCTGTGAAAATTATAGGCCAATAAGTATTTTGTCTTGCTTTGCAAAATTATTTGAATTCCTGGTGTATGACTACTTATACAACCATTTCAAACCCTTAATTTCAGATAAGCAGCATGGATTTGTTAAGAATAAATCCACTATTACAAATCTGTTAGAGTACAAAAAATTTCTTTGTAAGGCCTTTGCAAAGAGTAAACAGATTGATTCCATTTACACATTTCTCGAAGGCTTTCGACAAAGTCAACCATAGAATACTTTGTAATAAGCTTGCATCGTATGGAGTTCGTGGTGATTTATTTCGCTGGAAATGTTCCTATCTCGATAAAAGAAGTCAACTGGTTGCTCTAAGGGGCTACATTTCTGCACCTGCAGAGGTAGCTTCTAGTGTACCACAGGGTTCCCATTTAGGGCCTTTATTCTTTGTTATTTTTATTAATGATCTCATTAAGCGTCTATCTTGTCATGCTCTGTTATATGCTGACGACTTGAAAATATTTAGCATTGTAACATCTTTAAGCGATTGCCTGGTTCTACAACGGGATTTAAATGTCGTGACGGAGTGGTGCAGGGCAAATCGTATGTATTTGAATATCAGTAAGTGCTCCATAATATCATTTTCAAATAAGCGTCAGAAAATTACTTATGACTACACGATTGGTGGGCAGATATTGAGTCGGATCTATATAGTCAAAGACTTGGGTATCTTATTTGATGATACGCTCTCTTTCCGCCCCCATTACCAGCATATAACTGCGAAAGCCAATCAACTCCTTGGTTTTGTACTGAGATCAACCAAGGATTTCAAGAAACCTCGGACCCTTTTGTACCTTTTCTTTGCTATTGTGAGGAGTGTTTTAGAATATGGAAGTCCGATTTGGTCTTCTTATTATAAAGTGCACTGTAGTGAAATTGAGAGGGTGCAGAGGAAATGCATGAGAATCTTATGTTACCGTCAGCATATTAGTCGTTCCCATCCCAACTACGAACAGAGGCTCTCTAAGTTTAACGTACATTCACTTGAACTGCGTCGAAAGTACTTTGACTTCGTTTATCTTTTTAAAATCATCCACTCTGTAATTGAATCCCCCGATCTACTTTCTCACATATCCATAAACACAAGATTCAGCGCTCGTAGATCCAACGTAACCAACCTTTTTGCTCTTCAGACATATAAAAACAATATTTCATATTTTAACCCTATAGTGAGGATGTGTCAGCAATATAACGATTTGGCTGTTAATAATTTTGAATTAGATATTTTTAACCCTAATTTTAGAGTCTATACTAGATGTGTGAAGGATATCCTCCATCCTGCGGCGATCGATTCGGACACAGCGACTTTGCTGTCTCTGAAAGGTGCCGCTATTAACCTAACATAGTTTTCTACCTTTGCCTTCTGCTCCTGAAGTGTTAGTCTTGGGATTGATATTCCAAGTGGAATGTTAATCTTGGGATTGATATTCCAGGTCACACTGTCTTTTTTCAATTTGTAATTTGTTCGCAACAAAATTTGCGTTAGAATATATATAAACAATAACATTCCAGGTGTGTTAGTTTGTGTACAATGTAAACCTCCGGGTACATTGTGGTTGTGGATAATTTAAGTTTTTAAAGTTTTTAAGTTTTTGTTTTCTTTTTCTATTGTAATGCTCGGTGACCATTGTTTAAATTAGTATTTTTTCTGAATGTACATCCTATTGAATTGCAATCCAGATTTATTCATTGCTTTTTAATGTAAAATTTACTTGATTGTAATTTGTATTGTACATCTAAATAAATAAATTAAAAAAAAAATTAAAATTCTAGAGGGAACGGCATCGCACACTTAAAAGTGCGCGTTTCCGTGCCCTACCAGAGTCTCTGAAGGGTTCGGATTGGGTGTCTTGGTTGTTGACTTAAACGACAAAAGACGTGAGATCTAAATGGGTGCCAAGTTCAATGGTCAGTCCTGCAGGGCTAAGATGAACGCCGCGACATATGTCGTGGACGAGACGAGAAAACTGCCACGCAATTTATGAACGCAGTAAAGAACATGTGAAAAGTTTCGAGAAATAGATCGTAATGTCAGCACCTCAAATGTCACAATCATATACACAGTAAGTGGTACTTACTGCGTTCATAAATTGTGCGGCAGAAATTTTGTCGACTTCGATTCATTTGTTGTTTACCCTAACATGTACACCACGACAGAGAAATATCTCGTCATGACATCGGCTTGTCGATCCGATAAACCAATGTTGCCGTTTAGAGACTTTTACTCCATTAAAACGGTTTTCATTCCTTTCCATAGCTTTTCATTCGTTCTTTTCTTCATGAACGCAACCTTTTTTTATGGACGCTGCCATCGCTAGTCTATTTGATGCCGATTGTTGTCAGTTACTTAAAAAAAATTAAAAAAATTTAACTAGTTAGTTTTAGATTAAATATGAATACAACAACGCCTACGACATCGTGTGCCAAGAAAATGTAAGTAAAGTGTAATGTAAAGGTCACCACATATTCTCAATCTCAAAGATTAAACAGATTCTTCATCATCAGCTCATTTAACACCCCACTGCTGGGGCACGAGCCTTCCCTATGAATGGATAGGGAGAACGGGCCATAAACCACCACGCGGGCCCAGTGCGGATTGGTGGTTGTTAACGACTGCTAATGCAGCTATGGCCCAACGGCTTAACGTGCCTTCCAAAGCACGGAGGAGCTCGAGATGATAAATTTTTGGTCACCCATCCGATGACCGGCCTTTGTGAAAGTTGCTTAACCTTAGCACTTGCAGACCGGGCGAGTTAACCACTGCGCCATCGAGCTCCCCTCAACAGATTCTTATTTTATATATATTCTGCGACGCTTCAGGAATCAAAGCACTAATTATCCTCCGGTGTTGTAAGAAAAATACAAACAAAAATATAAGGATATACCGTTAATAAATAGTTAAAACAAGGCACTGCCATGATGAAAATGAAAATAAAAATAAAAATTTACTTAAGTCGCGGACAGTCTTCAGTGAGATACTATGGCGATAAACATGTCGATTTTAAGTGTCAGAATTCGACAAAATTATGGCGCTCTCATGTTAGAGTCTGTCGACAAAAACAACAACAATCACTACGAATCACGATTTGACAGAATGAGTTAAGTTTGGTGGGCTGCCATGGTAACACCCATAGACATACAGACATATCTCTATTCTGCCGCACAATTATGAACGCAGTAAGTACCACTTACTGTGTTTATGATTGTGATATTTGAGGTGCTGACTTTACAATCTATTGAACTGAAACTGTTCATGTTATTTACTGCGTTCTAAAATTGCGCGGCAGTATTCTGCACGAGATAATGCGATGACAAATTATGTTGCGGCGTTCCCTGACGACTAATGAATCCACATCGACAAATTTTCTCGTCTCGTCCACGACATATGTCGCGGCGTACATCTTAGCCCTGCTGAAATGTATTTATAACAACATAAAATATTTTGTAACAAATTAAAATATCATTCTTATAACATAGGATAATTTATTGAAGCCTAAGGTCTGACTTGGCCAGTTCTCATAATATACGAATTATTATTAAGTACCTACTATAACAGTCATGGAAGAGCCCAATGTACTATGGGTAGTTTCTACCAGCCATCTAAATTTTTGGAAGAATAAAATAAGAACTTACAGCTTAAGAACTTGCGAAGGCTATAATATAATTCGTATATGAAAACTAGCCAAGTTAGACCATAAGCTGCAATATATTATCCTAAGTTATAAGAAGAAATGATATTTTAAGTTGTTATAAAATATTTTAAGTTGTTATAAATAAATTTCAAGACTGACCATTGAACTTGGCACCCATTTATTTCTCACTTCCTAAATAACGTTGTCAGGTGTGTCAAACCGGTACTATACGCATTATTGAGATGGGCTACGGAACCCTACACTGCGCGTGGCTTGACACACACTTGGCCGGTTTTTTCACTTTTTTCTTAATTTATTTGCAGTATATTTGTATATATATATATATATATATATATATATATAGTATATTTACAAGAGACTGTTGAATTAAATGGTTTAAAATTACACTTTAACACCCTTACAAATAAACACTATTTAAGCATTTACTTAGTTAATCATTGTTTTGTCAACGTCACACAAACGTCGTTCTCAATTTGAGAAAAAGAGACAAAACAATGATTAACTAAATAAATGCTTAAATAGTGTTTATTTGTAAGGGGGTTAATCACTAAGGTATTATATTTTAGATAAATAAATTCAAATAAACACCCACTCTAGCACACTTATAAAAATTATCGTCGATACGATTAAATATATTTTTATCGATAGACAGATAGATAGATAATATTGATACACAGCACTTTTCCCACCCAAGTTTGGTCCAATTCATCATGCCTATAGCGGAGGTAGCTCATAACATCTTCTGCACCATTAAATCAAAATTATTCTCCCTCCCTTATTCGTAATGAGGCACCAACAATTCCTAATAAGCACCTTCAGTTCTCCACCTTAAAATATAGCCCCCAAAATACGACAAAATGTTTCACAATGCCCGTTATGTTAACTTTCATTACAATGAACAATGCCTACATTAAAAGAGGTATGCAAAAACATTTATATCAAAATATATTTGCATATAAAAAAGTATGTGCCTTCGTTTGTTTCATGTGCGTTCCCTTATTATTCATCCGATTGTGGTGAAACTTTGATTAAGGTGTTAAGCTCACGCCCGCAAAGGTTTCCGAATTCTTAAAACTAGTGTAAAACTTACGGGTGTTTATGCAAACATAAAACTTAATTTTACTCTGAGGAATTGGCCATCTTATCTCTAACTGTCGGAGCACAACACTACACATTATACATATGGCGACAGACTTAGATAAAATGATGGTAGCTAGCCAGGCGGACTAAGAGCAAGCCCTACCAGCATCCAAACTGAGTACAAATAATAATGTAATGTTTTCCAAAGTTTAAGCGAACACACATTAAAATTAAAGAACTTTTATGCGCGGTTAAAGATTCGTAAAAGTTGTCCCATTTCAATACAATACTAATTATGTGTATTGAAATAGAACCATAACCTCTAGGTATAGAACCGGTGTGGTTGGACCACAAGAACACAAAGGCGGAGAATTCATTAGGTATTAACTGATCGTGGTGCTATATTGTATGTTCGCTTCTGAAAACTGAAGTAGGTATTCATTTAGGGTAGCCCTTTGTTCTTTACAAGAATATCAAGGAGTTGCGGGCATAAAGGGAGCCTTTTTTAGATCTCAACAAAACCACCTGACCTCGACTAAGGCAATTACTAATACTTCCTTTGAAATAAGTGTCACCTCCAGTGGCTTATTGTTTGCGGGCCGTAATGACTGCGAGAGCGCCTAGCTTATCCTTGGTAGGATAAACTGGTTCATTTTCACTAAGAAATGGTGAGCAAAACAATAGCTAGCCTAGGTACTTCTAGGTAGTTATATAATGAAACTAGCTGACCCGGCGGACTTCGTACCACAAATAAGGGTTGATCGTAGAAGGGTGAAAATTGAGGATTGTATGTATTTTTGTATGTTGTATCATAAAAAAATAGAAATTAAAAATTTTGTTTAAAAAATAAAAAAAAAAATTTAGGGGTGAACTACCCCTAACATTTAGGGGGATGAAAAATAGATGTTGGCCGATTCTCATAGATACCGGATAAGCACAAAAAATTTCATCAAAATCGGTCAAGCCGTTTCGGAGGAGTATGGCAACGAAAACTGTGACACGAGAATTTTATATATTAGATAATAATTTATTCGATGAGGCGAATAAAGAGCACTAGCGGAGATCAAAGAAGTACGTGGCATTGTGTTTTTATTTAAACAAAAGATAAGCGATGTGAGTTCAGTACAGTTCAGTACTTGACTTAGTTAATTAAGGTAGGTAGGTAGGTGGTTTAAGGTAGGAAGGTAGGTTTAATTATGGTAGGTTAAGTTGTACTATTACATTTTATCGTGTTATAGCATTAAAAAGACACTTACAATAATAAAAGGGGAAAGGAGTAATACAAAAAAAAGTACAGTTTGGTAGGTACATTATTAATTATTATAAATAATAATCATCACTAGCTCACGTTATGTCCCCACTGCTTAGGCATAAGCCATGCCACCGCGAATGGCTTCGGTTCTTGTGGTCCCCGATCCGATCCGAACCCTTCGGAGACTCTGGGAGGGCACGGGGACGCGCACTTTTAAGTGTGCGATGCCGTACCCCTCTAGAAATCCTCCGAAAGTGATTCGTTTCAACACGGCTTGAGGTACCCTTTACGTACCTCGCCGCCCCTAAAACAAGCCCGGTGAAGCTGAAAATGCCCAGTGGCAATCAGCAGTCTCTCTCCAAAAAAAAAAAAAGGTTCTTGTGGTTCCGCTTATGCCGCTGACGGATGTCCCTGGGTTTTAGTGGGTCGGGCAGAACTCCGCCCAACCCCACACACCTCCCGGGCTAGCAACAGCCCGGTCGAGACGGTCTGGATGCAGATTCCGCACGTAGAAAAAAATAAAGGCTTAAGCCTTCTCAATAGATGAAAATAGAACATGACAACGAACTATAAACCAAGACGCGGGCCAACGCTGCTAGTGTAGCCGGGACCAACGACTTTACATGCCTTCCGATTCCAAAGCACAAATAATAACCGTAATAAATAAATAATTATGTTAAACAGGAAAATATTTGCACATAAAATAGAAATGGAAAAATGATAATCTGTCTCCATATTATAGTAGTTTATGCAACTGTCATATAATGAAGGGTATTAAAACACGAGTGTGAGTTTATGAAACGAGCGCAGCGAGTTTCATAATAGTAACGAGTGTTTTAATACCCGTGTTATATGCAGTTGCATACACTACTTTATCTTCACTAATGCAATTAGTCAAACAACAAGAGTAAAAGCTGACAATAGTTTATTTATAATAATTGTTCAAATTTTGGATGGTACAATTTTGAAAGTTAATGTTAATTATTGATCCAGCAGCTGTAGCGGTCGCGGGGCAAGCAGTAGAGCTCGTAGACGGAGTTGGAATATTTATAATTACTTCATTCGTCTTGTTTTCTATACTGTTCAAGATCGTATTTGAGACTTAATTTTATTCATTAAAGACTCATCAATGTAGCTTTCAGCCACAGTAGAAGACTTCCACCCCCCGTGCCGTTTCAGTGCGGTCAAATCACCACCGCTATCTATGAGAAGGGTCGCCGAGGTGCGCCGGAAGCAATGCCCCGTGTACAACGCTGGGTTAGGCAGATTCAAAAAACTTGCGATAGTTTTTCCCAGAGCACCAAATTTATTAATACCAGTTCTTTGATCGACGCACTTCCCCGATCTATAGCTCAAGAAAAAGGCAGGGTTTCGACAGGGGGTGGGTCGAAGTTCCATGTATTTTTTACATACGGCATAGCAGTTGCCCGTCACAACGAAAGAACGATCTATTTTCGTTTTTGTTTTCGAAACTTTCACCATGATTGTACTGTCGTCTATGTTAGAGACTTCATCGAACTGGATGTTGTATAGCTCTTGCCTTCGGCATGCCCCCATTATGCCGAAGATTAGTGCAACCTGTAACAATAAACGATATAATAAGCTTGAGGTACATAGCCAAGGCAAAAACTATGATTTATGAAGTAGTAAAGTGTAGGTACCTACTACCTAATTTATACACAAAGCGCTTAAACGGAGTGTCTAGATAACTTGCGTGTGTAGTACGTAAGTACTAGGTAGATTAAATAACAGAACTAAAATACACTTACCTTTTCAAAAAGATACAAAATATCTGGTGAATCTTTCAGGAACATCTTTATTTGACCTGATGTAAACGTCAAGGACTTTTTTTCCTTGTGTCCTTCTGAACTGCGTTTCAGGAACGCTATGACTTTTGAATACTTCGTGATATCAATATTGTTGTAGATACTCAGTGTGGACTTGAGCATAGAATATTTAGCCCACATAGAAGATGGCTTGAATTTGTCGGAGAGGTCTTTGAGATACACAAGAATGACATTTTCAGAAAATGATGTAGTTTTCTTTTCGATCTTCCATGCCAAAAAGTTATTATATTCTTTTTCATATAATTTTCTAGATTTTTCTGGCAAAAGATTGTGAGTTACTTTTGTTGCCAATTCTAGAATATCCGGAGGCGTACAAATATCATCGTCGCTGTCCATTTTTAACTTTTAATTTGTATTTTAAAAACAAAACACATTGCGAAACATTAAATTCACGCGTACGTGTATTGTCACAGTGAACTTGCCGCCATTAAAATCTAACCAATGAGAGCGCAGCTGCGCGCGCAAGGCCAATCAGGAGCAAGCGCGCGCTGTTCTTTTTTTATTTAATTGGCACAAGATCTTACCAAAGAGTTTTGTGTATGTAAGTTTAGTAGTTTCGACGAAGTTTTCACGTATAACCCAACTGTTTTCAAAAGCCAGCCCAATATCAAAATGTTATACAACTTGTATGAGGATTTTGACATAAGGCTCGCCAGGTTAATTGGTCGCGTTTTATTGATGTTATAATGAGATTTTACGATATCGATGTGGATATTATACCATCATGTGAAATTGCTTAAATTGAGTGTTTTGTTGTCTGCGCTATAACAGTAGTAATTATAAGTCAAGTATTGGAAACATAAGTAGAATGTTACAACATTAGTGTAGATAAACAACTTTATAACATAGCATTGTATCTTACTGGTGGTTAGAGATAAGACAGCCAGTTTTTTTGTAGTTAGGGATTTCAAGAATTTCGTATACTACCAACTTTGGTGTCATTTACCGCTAAGTAAGTAAGACGAAGGCGTGAGGAGCTCGATGGCGCAGTGGTTAACGCGCCTGGTCTGCGAGTGGTGAGGTTAAGCAACTTTCGCAAAGGCCGGTCATCGGATGGGTGAAAAAAAATGTATCATCTCGAGCTCCTCCGTGCTTCGGAAGGCACGTTGGTCCCGGCTGCATTAGCAGTCGTTAACCACCAATCCGCACTGGGCCCGCGTGGTGGTTTATGGCCCGTTCTTCCTATCCATCCATAGGGAAGGCTCGTGCCCCAGCAGTGGGGACTTAAAATGAGCAGGTGATGTGACGTGATGTGAGACGAAGGCCATATCCATCAATTGTAGCGATGACTCGATTTCAATAACAAAAGACTTAGTACTATTACTATTTGGTCTTCCGTTACTTTTACTATTTTTAGGATATACTTTACCATACTTAAGAGCGTTTACGCCGCACACTAGCGCCACCAATGAAAAAACGTTACGACCACTTTTAACTATAACGCCTTATTTAACTAAACCATAACATGTCAGGTGTTCATTAGGTGACGTAAAAATGCTAAATTACTTCATTCAAATAGTTTGTTGAGCATAATTTGATTTTCTATCTCTAATTACTAGATATGTTTTTTTTTCATTAGTGGCGCTAGTGTGCGGCGTAAACGCCCTTAAGTTTGTATACTTTATAGTTACCGACTATTGTATAACCGACTGTCAACGATCCCCGATGTTTTGTAATTTCGCTCTAAATACTCACCCTCACTTGTTTCTCCAAGCTCAGTTGAGCTAGAATTGGAAGAGCAGTCGCATATATAGCAAAAGGTTGTGAGTTTGATTCACACCTGAGTCATTCGTTTTAAGTAAAAAGTGAGAAGAAATTTTATTTTAAGACAAATATTAGCAGACAAAGAAATTATAAAGACTTAACTTTTCATGGTTGGTACCAAAGGCAATTTAGTTTTATTAAGTTCTAAGACCATTTCAAAGTTTTTATAAGATTACGGGTCTCAAGTATCTGGAGTTGATGTCATAAAATAAATTAAACAGCCACTATAGGTACACACTCCAGTTTTCAGCCATTTAAAGCTCCGTTTCCACCAATGCTGTGCGAGATAGATAAGCTATTTATGATGAAAAAATCCACCACTCCGAAAATTGGATAGCGCAGCTGTCTGCGAGTGCTGAAGTGCGGTAACTTTCACTAAGGCAAACTTTAGGATGGGTTGACTAAAAATGTATCATCTCGAGCCCCTCCGTGCTTGGGAGGGCTCGTAAAGTCGTTGGTCCCGGCAACATTAGCAGTCGTTAACAATCACCAATCCGCGGACCCGGGTGGTGGTTTTTCAGTGACGACCCGTCCACCCACTGGACTTTCCCACTGGTGGGTGGACGGGTAATTCACGATTACTCCTCTACCCACTACGCTAGTGTGAACCGAATTAAATACGTCGAATAATCGATTAATTGAAAAATTCTATAAGTTCTAATAAATTGAAACATTTAGTTTCCATCTACAAGTATAGAGAAGGGTCGTGCCCCAGCAGTGTGGACATAAAGTGAGCTGGTGATGTCGATGAGGAATACTCCATTTGACACAGTAAGGAGAGTACGGTGATTTTATTGGTGGATTTATCTACCTCGCACGGCTCTGGCGGGAAAGCAGACTGGGTACGATCTCTTTGCGAGCTAATAACTAGTAGCCAAGAGCTGTTTTGTTCTTCAAGAAGAGCTTAACTACAATTTGATGAACAAGGTTAGACCAAAATGACAATATATCACATCATCAGCTCATTTTATTCCCACTGCTGAAGCACGAATCTTCTCTTTGGATGGATAAGGAGAACGGGCCATAAACCACCACGCGGCTCAGTGCGGATTGGTGGTTGTTAAGGCGACACATCGCTAAACAGTAAATCTCATACGGAGCGTTTGCACCTCGTACCATAAGAAAAACTGTTTTTTTTCCTTCAAATTAAAACTACAAATTATTTAAAAAAATTAACTACAATATTGAAGTGTGTGTTAAGACTAATCTACTAAGAAAATTTAGATGCTTAAATCGGTCTCGTTTGCCTGTAAAATGCGAATCTATGTTTTAAAAGAGGTTACTTTGATATTTTTTTCTCTGTTATAAAAGTTGACAAATCGTGTTTCTGCAACTAGCAAAATGAAGTCAATTAAATGAAAAATCATGTCATAAAATATCACTTTCATATGTTTTGTAATTGTTGGGGAAAATTAAGATCCCCGCCATTACCAATGCGTCGCCAGCCGGCACCACGGCTCTAAGTGCCTTATTTATGAAGCACGAATGAGGTCGAGATGATTAATTTGGGTCACCCATCCGATGACCGGCTTTGCGAGAGTTGCTTAATCTTAGACCGGTTATTGGATGGGTGGCAATATAAAACTAAGCTGGATTTTTTATACATTTATTTTTATTCATACCTATTTTTAATTTCAATTTAAATTGAATAATATGACCCGATAACTGATAAACTATTATTTTGTCAATTCATTGATCGAATTGCAGTTTAGATATTCTTGAACCAATAATAGCTCCTAGCTACTAGTTACTAGCTTTCTGTGGAACCGCGCCCTTAAGGGCCAGTGACTTCTTAATGCCTACTCTGTTTGTCGTCTGCCCTTGTGTCCTTCACAACTAGAATAATACCTGTAGGCGAAAAACAAACAAATATTATTTTTATAAAATACGATACGATACGAAAAGAAAAATACGATATTACACATCAAATGCAAATTTGTAAATTCTGAGCATGCTTTGAGCACCACTCAAAGGCTTTGTATGAAACTATGATCGTTTTTTGTGTAAAAATTGTTCACATTTTTTGGTAAATTATGTTTTAAAAAGCCTCGATTTTTCATGGAAATTTTCGTGTTTACGATGAAATTTTTATGTGAAAAGTATTTCGCTATGAGGAAATTTTTTGCTTTGTCACATTGTTTAGTAGGTACTTACTGAGATTTTCTGTAAATATTTTTGATTGTTGCAACAAGGACCACGGACCCAGAAAATAGTTTAAAACGTCAAAAAAAAATTATGTAAAAAATACAAATGTTGAAAAAATTTCCACGAGCAGGGTTTGAACCTGCACCCTTCTGACATACCGGGTCAGGTGCTCTTCCAATTGATTAATGACGGTAGTTGTTAACATTGAATGGGCGCCTTTGGCTTTCAAAGTAAAAAGTAAATAGTGTTGAATAATTTCGGCGGGCTGGTTAGAACCACGATAGCTCAATTGGAAGAGCACCTGACCCGGTATGTCAGAAGGGTGCAGGTTCAAACCCTGCTCGTGGAAATTTTTTCAACATTTGTGTTTTTGTAATTTGTTCGCAACAAAATTTGCGTTAAAAATTATATAAACATTTATGTAAAAAATATTAAGTAAAATAAACGTATACCTATTACCTCGTAAATAATGTTTGTTTTTTAATGCAATAAGTTTTAAGTAGTTTAAATACATTAACTAAATTCGGTAACATGAACTATTACTGCAAAGCAATGAATGCATAAATTAAAATACATATATGAATATATCTTGTGCTTACCTATTGTTTTGTGTATCTAAATGCATAACCTACATTTCTCATTATTGCACATGCGCAGTCTACAATTACAACATTTAGCATTACATATCGCATTACAGCATGGCCATTTTGAATAGTAATCAGTAATCGCTACGCTTGTAACCTGATTCTGCTATTCTTAGAAGACAGTGACCCTTCCATCAATTGATCGAAACAGTGACCTGAATTTATAAAAAGGACAAATGTCGAAATCAGACATAAATATACCTACATCATCACATTATCTTTGTGAAACTCGCACAGGTGTGCAAAATGGCACCTCTTGATTTTACCTATTATTTGTGTCGTCAACTCGAACAACAGTTAAAATCTGAGGTAGTCATGTACAGTCAATTACAAAAAGGTTTGGAAAAAGTTATAATCCTTAAATGATTAATACCAGACAATTATGATTAAGTACAAAATAAAACAAAAAATATTTTAAGTATTATAATCAATAATATCACACAAGCATTTGGTTTCTTCTTATTTTTTTATTTCATTTTTATTTTTATTTTATCTTATCTGAATACAATAAAAAATGAACGTAACAAACGTGTAAAACTTACTACGTAATATATAATATCAACAATATCACAATAGCGGGTTGGACCGTTCGATCCATAACCGACACTAAACACAATTGGAGCAATTATTACATTAAAAAGAAGCTTCTCACTAAACAGGATTTGGCTTGCTTGTTTTTATAATATCTTAGTGGTACCAGTGTTCGACATAGTAATCTAGTTATCGACACCAATTTTCGTCGCCAAAAATTATTTCTAGAAGTTCATTGAAAACTTTACTGAACGACAGCTGGGAAGCAAGTGGTCTACCTAGTTACCTCTACCTGGTTACCTAGTCAACAATTAGGTGCGAATTATTTTAATGAATTATGTTTTTGTTTTGTTTATATAATTTTTAACACAAATTTTGTTGCGAACAAATTACAAAAACACATATGTTGAAAAAATTTCCACGAGCAGGATTATAATATCGGATGTTAATGACGGTAGTTGTTGACATTGAATGGGTGCCTTTGGCTTTCAAAGTAAAAAAGTAAATAGTGTTGAATAATTTCGGCGGGCTGACTAGAACCACGATAGCTCAATTGGGAGAGCACCTGACCCGGTATGTCAGAAGAGTGCAGGTTCATATCCTGCTCGTGGAAACTTTTTCAACATTTATTTTTGTATTTTTAATGATTAATGGAAACAAAAGATTGATCAGGAACCAGTTCCTGTGGAACACTATTGCCCGTACCCTTATTTACTCCAATGGCTCACCGACGCGCAATGAGTCTTGGCCTTATCTTCTATAAAAAAATACGTGCAGCCAAAAACTTTGTAGGTACCCCTTTTTACGAAAATTACGCGGACGGAAGAGTATGAAATTTAGCACACTTATAGTTTATATGGGGAATGCAATCTTGCAACAAAATCACGATCTCGGTATTTGCAAGATTTCGAAAACTCAATCTTGGATGGATCATTTTTTTTGCAAATAATACTGTTTTGGTATAGATTGACGGAAAATTAAGGATATTAAAAGTAGTACTATTGAGAAAAAATATATTATGAACTTAAACAGCTACATTATAATAATAATACTGGCATAATCATACCTAATTTCTGTAAATTAAAAACAAGAACATTAAGAGGATGGAGGAGGAGGAGTGCATTTCTTTTTGATGATGGATTCAAGTGTCGACAGCGAGGCTTGCAATGGAACCGGAGAAAAGTGTTTAAATTACGTCAAAGTATTTTCTAACTCTTCCCTAAGTGATTTGCCAAAGAGTCGCTGTGATTGAACCTGCAATTGCCTGTTTTCAACTACCACAGATAGTGGGGCGTCATCGTCCAATACGTCATTCTCGTTAACATTAACTACCACAGAAGTAGATGGGGTAGCAACAGCGTCTGTAGGTGATTGAACAGGCACTTCCACTAGATTTGTGCTGCATTAAAAGCGCCCCGTGTGGTGCCGGGAATAAGAATTGCACCACCCCATCTCTTCCCGTGGGTGTCGTAGAAGGCGACTATGGGACCAATCCAGAGGATGGGCAGCAGCGTCTCTCTGTGATTATTCTCACCTCACTGCGATCACCAACCCGCCTGCCAAGCGTGGCGATTATGGCAAATTCCTCTCAAAATGATTTATCCTTGAGGGAGGCCTTTGTCCAGCAGTGGACGTCTTTTTGACTGAGATGATGACAAGCGTTCAACAAGACTTAATCTCTTTCTGAACTACACTTTTAGAAGGCAATTTAAAAGTTTGGTCGTCAGCTAACAATTCCAAATCTTCTTCATACCTCGATGGGTCTTTTCTCGAGACTTCGGTCAAGATCTCGCGCTATTTTCGATGTAAGATTGATCTTGCAAAATCGATGCGAGATATCGGTATTTCGAGATCTCGATATACCGAGATTGCATTCCCTAGTTTATATTATATAGAGGAGTGCAAAATTCTAATATTTTTTTTAAATAATGCTTATAAAATACATTCAATTAAATTAACATTATTTCAGACTTCTTGGCGGGAAAGTGAAGCATGTCTGCGGCTTTGTTTTATTTATTTTTTTAATTTGTGTTATGTCGAATATTAATGTGAAATAATGGTGGATTATTAACCATTAAGTGTTCGTGAGTGTGCATAGGTAACGATAAACTAAAGTAACGTTGCACTGTTTTGTTTCATTTGCCAACGCAAATGAAACAAAACAGTGCAGCGTTACTTTTCAAATTCTCTCAAAAAGCTCGTGTGAGGACTACAGATTAAAGCCCCACATCTTTACTGAGATACTCGAGGGGTTGGGGGGTATATCATTTCTCACTTCCCATTTCTAATATCATTCATCATCATCATTTAAGGAAATATTGTTTATTTATGTATTACTTGTAAGAAAAATTACTTTGACACTGGCTAAATGTGCTAATCGCACGAAGCCATCAATTAAAAAAAAATATTTCAGACATTTTTCTAAAAATTCAAAAATGGAAGAGGAGCGGACGAAATCTGTCAATGCCAATCCAAAGTTATATCTACAGCTTCATGATCCAAACTAGCTTTACATAGTTATTATTCTGAGATCCAAACATCCAAACTCACATTCTATCTTTTTTAATTTTTCATTGCTTAAGATACAATCCGTGCAGCCTTAATAAAATATTGTTTAGTAAACAGCTTTTTTTAAAAATTACGGTCGAATTTCGACAACTAGGCGACCACACTGGTAGCAACTAGCTGACCCGGCGGACCTGCTTTGACAGTTTCTATGACAACAAAACAAATAAATCGATTTCTATTTATTAATCATTAAGCAAATTTTTTTTCTAGTAATAAATATAGCTAATAGTAATGTTACTCAGAGCTAATGTAGCATTCTAATGGTAAAATAATTTTTTAAATCGGTCCAGTAGTTTTTGAGTTTATTCGTTACAAACAAAAATACAAAATTACAAAGCTTTTCTTTAATAATAGGTATTAGTATAGATAACAAGTATGTTTATATGAATTTGAAAAAAGACAAGGTGATGAAAAAATTATACTACCAACTATGCTATCGTGGTTCAATCCAACTCGCCGAAATTAATCAACACTATCTACTCTTACTCTGTAAGCCAAAGGAGCCCTCAATGTCGAAAACTACGTCATCGACATCCGATCTTAATATTTTTACAAATATTCATAATTTCGCTATTTAATTTTTTTTAAATTATATTTATGTTCGCAACAAAATTTGCGTAAAATTATTTATATCACCGTTATAATAGTACCGTATACCGTTATTATCTTTTTTATTTATATTTTTTTTTCATGTTTATATGAACTTATGAAGTGCACAGGGAGATGAATTGGTTACAGTCACCACATCCAACAAGTTAGCGCACCGTGGAGGAACATCTTATCTATATCTATCAATCTTATCTAAGTCGCCATAACATCAATGTTTGTAGCATTGTTGTGTTCCGGCAGTTAGAAATAAGATAGCCAGTGCCTCACTAGTTGAGGTTCCCGGGTGAAGTGCGCTCCCGTCATTGGCCTTCATCACTGAAGCAATCTTTCCGTGATCTTATTGTCTATCTATGAAATAAGCCATCTTACTACAAATCTGGGACCGTTGGTGGCATAAGTTGCATAACGAAGAAGCATAGAGAAGTCCATATTTCATTTGGTCACCCATCCTTTGATCCGAAGTTGCGGAAGCAACACGATTGCCACGCGAATGTGAAAGCTGCTGCGCCATTGAACTCCTCCGAACAAAAACGTCACCTTGTCATACATTCTTAGTCCTAAACAACCTACGCTAGAGAACTCGTCTACTACTTACCTAGAGAAGTGGTTAATTTGCAAACCTAAATTTCAAAATGGCTGCCTAGTGCTATCGCGCAAGCCAGACACGGTCCTGCCTGTTTTTTATACACGAAAGGCTCACACCTTGAGCGTATAAGGCATCTAATGGTTTTTAATCCTCTTAACTTTAAGCTTCAGCTTAGTGGGTTGAAAAAGCTATTATAGCTGTGATATATACTTAATTAGCAGCCTCTTATATTGCTACAAACTTTCTGCTGTCCATATAATAATGTATGATTCCATTTTCAATTAAGTCAAATCAGATTACAAAAACACAAATGTTGAAAAAATTTCCACGAGCAGGATTTGAACCTGCACCCTTCTGACATACCGGGTCAGGTGCTCTCCCAATTAAGCTATCGTGGTTCTAACCAGCCCTAATAATTATTTTGATAATTTCGGCGATAGATATCGATTAATTTATTAATTAATTATCAAATCAGATTAGTTGATTAAATTAAAATATATTTTTTAGTTAAGTTACATAATACATAGTTCCCGGTAGCATAGCGGTCAGTGCAGCTGCCCGAATTGCGGAAGACCCAGGTTCGATTCCTGGCTGGGTCGGGTAGGCGTTCAATATTTCACTGTATTTTGTAAATTTTATAAATATTAAGTTACATAAGTTACTTTTTAGCAGTTGTCTAACCAAAGTTTTATGAAATAATATTTTTTATGAAAATATAAACATTAATTAAAACTAATGTATAAAATAAACGCGAGTAGATCCGTAAAAGTTGTTTCATTTTAAATAATTCAATAATCTATACATAATAAGAACGTAGGGATCAAAAAATCTGTAATTGCAAGATATAAAAAAAAAATTACACAGGTTGCCTTAAAATCACTTACGGAACACGATAAAATAGTTTTAAAAAAAATTGTTTGTTTGTTTGTTTGAAGTCGATAAACTCGAGAACTACTGAACGGATTTTGATCCGGTTTTCACCAAAATGCTAAGAAAAATCCGGAGAGAAATATAGGCTACATAAATACTTGAAAAATACAGGGTGTCTCATTTAAATCGGTCAGTATGGGAAAGTCTGAAACTATAAGACATACGAAGATCTGTTCTTAGGAACCATGTCATCGATTTTAATAAAAAGAAAAACTGCATTCATACATTTAAAGAAAACCTGTACTCAGCTCGGGAATCGAACCCGGTTGTTTTGAAAAAAATAAACTTATAGTATTTCTATTTAGATATCGATTGTGTAGGTCTTAAGCAGTAAATAGCTCTTTGAAACATGATGTCTAAAATGAATAAAATGCATTGTTTTCAAGTACTTTAATTTATTTTAGTAGGTGTTCGAAGTGACCACCGTTACATTCAACAAGTTCAGGCATGTAAAATTGTCTCTATGGTTGTTTGTACCTCTTTGCTGGTTTTGTAATTGTAAGATCGTTACCTAAACGTGTTAAATATTGTATTGAAAAAAACGGTGGTCACTTCGAACACCTTCTAAAATAAATAAAAGTATGTGAAAACAATGCATTTTATTCATTTTAGACATCATTATTCAAAGAGCAATTTACTGCTTAAGACCTACACAATCGATATCTAAATAGAAATAGTGTAAGTTTATTTTTTTCAAAACAACCGAGTTCGATTCACGAGCTGAGGACAGGTTTTTTAAAATGTATGAATGCAGTTTTTCTTCTTATTAAAATCGATGACATGGTTCCTAAGAACAGATCTTCGTATGTCTTATAGTTTCAGACTTTCCCATACTGACCGATTTAAATGAGACACCCTGTATAATAAGAACGTAGGGATAAAAAAATCTGTAATTGCAAGATATAAAAAAAAATATTTTAAAATCACTTACGGAACACGATAGAATAGTTTAAAAAGAAATTGTTTGTTTGTTTGTTTGTTTATTTGTTTGTTTGAACACGATAAACTCGAGAACTACTGAACGGATTTTGATCCGGTTTTACCGAAATGCTAAGAAAATTCCGGAGAATAACATAGGCTACATAAATACTCGAAAATTGTTAAATTTTGATTTGGTCTAAGCCGGGATTAATCCTTGGTTGCTTGGCAACTGTTGTTTATTATGTAACATAGGGGATTTTTTTTAATGAGTTTTACGGCTCTGGCATTTGAGGCTCTGGCTCTCTATTGCTATCGTGTTTTACGGCTCTGGGTTCTTTGCCCTTTTGAGCCTGTCATTGATAGTTGTTGCCATGAGAATACCGATTTTGATGCGGTTATCACCAAAATGCTTAGAAAATTTCGGAGAATAACATACAAATCGAAAAATGTTTAACAAATTTTGATATACGTATTTACGCGACCAACTGTTAGATACGTTCGTTGAGTTATTATTTTAGAAAAGTTTTGTTACTCTCTAAGGTACCCTTTATAAATCTGTGAGGCACCTAAGCGAACATTAGCACCGCAGTAGTAAAGCGACGGAAAATAAAAACAAGCTCGAAATCACGCACATCATTAAACTTGGCTGTACATAGGTACACCTTTTGTTTCATTTTCCAAAATAACCAATAATAATATGGCTATTTAGTCGCGCCTGCGCGCGGCGCTTATTGCAGTTTTCTAATACACAGAAATGTTAAAAGTTAAAACATTACCTATATTTGGCGGTTTAAACCTCTGTGTCGTTGCCCAAAATCATGTCTCTGTTTTTTTAAATATTGCACATAGAAGATATCTTGAATTACATAGCTTGGCTGTTTAAACCTTTGGGTCGTTGCCCAAAATACTTAATGTTATTTTTTTAAATCTATTTGGTGAAAAAACGCGAGAACATGAAAATTTAAAAAAAAATTGGCTCAAATTTTGAAACGAACAGAAGGAAATTTTGATATTTAGCAATGCATTAAGTACCTACTTTTATTTTGTTAATAATTTTCAAATTATATTAATTATTCATTGTGTAAAAGTTTTTTAAAACATTTTATGCAGGTACGTTAAATATTTCAGTACTTATTCAGTTCTTATTAATTTTCAAATAAGATTTATTCAATGTATAAAAGTTTTATGAAACATTTGATGCAGGTAAGTTAAACACTAATTTCAGTACTTATTTTACATGTAAGCGGTTTCTTACTTTGGTTTCTTAACATATTTATAGGATAAATCTGTGTTCAATGATACAATATAGGTAAGTAAGTATCATAACAATTTTAATATCATAAAACCTATAAAGAATGAATTTTGTACATACTTCTAGATTACAGAAAAATGGTTTTTCCATTCTTCTATCGCATAAGACGATAGCTACCTCTGGTATCAGAGTTGCAAAAATGTTTAAATATGCAGGGTACAACTGTATTAGAGGCACGGACTTCAGTTTTTTTTTTATTAGAGGTAGGTAACTTCTTTCTGTGTCCTGTGATCTACCTCTAAAAAGCTACCTACCTAACAAGATGCCACGAAGAAGTTCAAATTTATCGCAAGTATGTAACATAAAATACTATACTGTATTACCTAATAGACAATAATATAATTCATTACAGTTCTCAATTTATTGATATTTTGTATCTACGTATAAGAACATAGTTGGTAAATAGTTTTTTGTGCCTTCTGGCCGACAACCAATAATCCTGGACCGCTACCTGCTACTCAATATCCAGCTTCGGTGGACAAGGCAAAAAAAAATTTGAAGTCCGTGGTTGGACAGTATAACAGTAGACACATCTTAGCTAAGATACACCAGTGCCTAGGACGACTCCGGACGAGTACCTGAGCTGTAAAATACCAATTTTATTAAATATAATTGAGCGTCAGTAAACCCATTTCAGGTTTGTATGACGTAGCAAATACGCGCAACCCACCGAGAAACGGTGTTGTATACTGAATGTATGTGGAGGGATAATTGAAACGGGAAACTGAGTGAGAATCTGTATGAACGGGACGATTCTGTGCTTCAAACTGAATATATGTATGTGCATGGCAGAGATGATAGTCGAAAGAATAAGAGATAATGTATGAAAAATTATGATGGACGTAAAGGAGACACAGGAAGTATGCCAGAACCAAACTAAATGGAGATCGATTGTCTTTGTCTATTTCAGCATTCCCAGCTGAAAGGATATTAAGAGTGAGTAGATGTACGTATGTCGGTAAATACAATGTCAATTTTCTAAATTTCCGAGGCATATAATTTTATTATACCCTAATAAGCTTAAATAGATACCTACATAAAAATTAAACTGTACAGACTACAGCCTTTAGCTCACGCGGACGAAGTCGCGGGCAACAGCTAGTATATAATAATAGGCAACAAAGTTTCATTCATACTTATAATGCTGATAACAAAACAGATACTACAGAACAGAACTAAGTAACTAAACAGAACTATACAGATAGGTACTGCATATGAATATTGACCAACTACCTGTTCTCAGAAGTGTAACTTGCGAATATAATATTTTAAGAATGTAATAGTATGCTCACAAAGGACACCGCGCACAGTGACGTGTTTATAAAAATTAGCTAAATTTGCAGATTTTCGGTTCTACACTGTCTCCGACAACGTCCCGTTGGGATCTAGAGTTCATTAAAAGAACGGCAAAAGTAAAAAAAATGTAATCTGTTATTTTACATAGAAAATAATGAATTTCACACACGTTAACGCTAATACAAACCTATAGGTAAATTATAAAACCGTGCAATTTAGTGTCATAACAGCTGAACCCATTATTAAATAACTGTGGAGCTCGCTATCCCGTTCACTCTTTATACGGCTATCATCCAATAACGTCCCGATTAATCCCTGGCAGAGAACCAAGGATAAGGGAGCTCGCTTGTACGGTACGGTCGGTGTGTCGATTTCAATGCACGCAAGTGTACCCGGTTCTAAGGAATAGATGTGCTGGTCGAAAATGCTCACAATAGCCGATAAATTACGAGGACCCACTTCCGTCGTGTCATCTTGTATGCACGTTGGATCGCCAACGAGACTTAACCTAACCAGACTTGATATACTCGTATGTTAGTAAAATCAATTTTGAGACCAGGGCTTTGCAAGTGTTTTTGTTTATCTTTAAACAGTAATTAAAAAAAATAATAATAAATGTTTGTGAGATAGCTAAATGTTTATTTATATATATGTCACCGTAAAATTGTACGAACCGTTAGTTTATAATTAATCTAGCGAGATTATAAACTGTCGATAGATTGTAAACGAACACTAAAATTTACAATCTAACGCTTAAATTTTCGTAAGTTTATAAACTGACCATGTCTAGCTGTCAGTTTATAATTTTACTATATTTAAACCGTCAGATTACAAACAAATGAACCAATCACTGCACCGTCTTACAATTTATCGCCCGCGAAATTGTGAATCGTCTTCTGATTGGTCGGCGTTATAGGTGACAAATGTTTGTGTCTATAGAGTAAAGAACAAAATGAATGGTCAGACAAAGAATTCATTTTCATTCCAAATTTGATTTCTTTTTTAAATGGGTTATCGAAAAAATTATAAATTAAGAAAAATATTAACATTAAATAAAAATAATGTGTAAAATAAACGCAAGTAGATCCGTTAAAAGTACTAACCTTTATATAGGTAAAGTTTGTTAAGTTATTACCCCCTTTGTCATAAAAACTATTTAAGCATTATTTAGATAGTCATTGTTTTGTCTCTTTTTCTCAAATTCAAAATGTCAAACTCAAATCACACTTTTTACTGTTTTGCTTATGTCCACTGTAGTATTTTTGTAGATCTATGGTAAATTGTTGTTGGTCAACATAATTGTGATTATTTCCAACTGCTACTTCACCTATATGTTCATCCACAGGCTCTAATTCACTCATTGTTAGTAAATAATAATGTTGTTTATTAAATCACACTGTTAAAACTGGTTTTAATAACTTTAAATTGAATAAAACACGCACAGAATCGACTTGTTTATGCCAGTAATAGAATAATGGCGGCGGGAGAGTGGGTGAAAGACAAGTGATTCGTTCAGCCAATCAGCGTGCGCTTTGCGTTTTGTCAAACGCAAAATCACAATTTGACGGCTGGACATGGTCAGTTTATAAACTTACGAAAATTTAAGCGTTAGATTGTAAATTTTAGTGTTCGTTCACAATCTATCGACAGTTTATAATCTCACTAGATTAATTATAAACTAACGGTTCGTACAATTATACGGTGACATATATATTACTAGTGGCCCGCTCGCGACTTCGCCCGTTTGAGAACACCCGTATCCCATGATGGACCCCTATAGCAGCGACACCTGCCGGGTCAAATTGTGTTTTTAAAACATCCAGGAACCCATTAAAATATACACACAAAATTTCATCCAAATCGGTCCAGCCGTTTAGGAGGAGTTAGGTGACAAACACACGTACAAAAGAATCTATATATTAATACGTGAAGCAAAAACTTTGTACCCCTTTTTTACGAAAATTGCGCGGACGGAGCAGTATGAAATTTCGCACACTTAAAGTTTATAAAGAGAAGGTTATCCGAATTATACATAAAAATACATTAAGTCCATAAAACAAACATTACACACACTACCATGTATTTGACACACACACGCATTTAAACTCTTCAAAAATTTCGAAAATGGAGCTGAGGAGCGGTCGAATTCTGTCAATGCCAATCCAAACTCACATTCTATCTTTTTAAATTTTTCATTGCTTAGGATACATTCCGTGCAGCCTTAATAAAATTACGGTCAACCAGTATTCTTTGTAAATATAAATCTTTATATATAAAAATCTTCTGTACGTGGCCAATGCCTGTCAATGCCAATCCAAACTCACATTCTATCTTTTTAAATTTTTCATTTCTTAGGATACAATCCGTGCAGCCTTAATAAAATTACGGTCAACAACTATTCTTTGTAAATATAAATCTTTATATATAAATCTTCTGTGTTTGTAATTGAACTTACTTCTAAACGACTAGACCGATATGATTTACATTTGGACCAGGTAGGTGGCGCTGCAATAGGGGTCCATCATGGGATACGGGTGTTCTTAAGCGGACGAAGTCGCAAGCGGGCCACTAGTTATATTATAAAAAGATGTTTTCCATTTATTTTATTTAAGAACTAACATTATCATATATCTTCACAGGCATACAGAATCATGCAGCCACATACAATTGTATGAGTTCTTGTTAAACTTATACACCTTGTATGATTGATGATAGGAATCTGTTGTTATTTGTATGAATGATAAAACTTGAAGAGAAAAAACTTCGTTTATTACGATGACACAATAATGATATTAATAACTGCAAATGATGATCGCGCGGTCGGCAGTGATACCTGAATACACACTAAAAACAATAATTTAATTATTGTTACAATTGTAAAAATGCTGATGAGCCTATTGTGCGGTTGAATGACCGTACATGCTGCCGACCGAGAGAAATTGATAATTGATATGATACTAATAATTCAAAATTAAAATTAATTACATATTGATATGATTCTTGCTCGGAATTAAGTGTCGCTTCATCGCTTGTGTCCTTAGGTTACCAGACGGCGATACTGTGTTTTGCTCAATTTGATTTGCTTGCTTACTAATGGGTAATATGGGAAACCGTCACTTTATCGCAATTTATTAGATAGATCGAATTTCATTTCCCATAACACTATTCACCGATGTTTTTATTCATTAATGAACAATTCCGCGAATCTCATTACATCGCTTATTTATTTTCTCGAATAGTTTTTATCAAAACTCACTTCATCGTATTTTTTTTTCGTTTTTTTTTTTATTTCATCGATATATTGTTAGATCGATGTTTCGTTTCTTATAATTTGGACAATAGATAAGACAAAGATATTATCTTTTTGTGGGCTGTCTTACTGTATGCACAGACCAAATATCTAGAGTTGTACGAATCGACACTCATGATACATCCGGATACATCTCGATCCTTGAGTACCCCAAGTGGCGTACGCACAATACTGACGCCTCGCACACTATAGCAAGACCGCTTAACTGAGTCTGCGTCTGCGTCCTAGTCGTGCGTGTAGTCATATGGTGGAGACTGACCGTAGCATATCATCGTAACGTAAGATCGATTCGAGCATTCGCATTCTCAGTACAGTGAGCCGAGCCGCTAACTGCTAGCTCCGCCCTGTTATCGGTCAGACAGCAATCAAGCGTATCAAGCTTACCGCGAATGGTACATACGGTTGCGCTACGATTTTCGCTCCGGTCAGTCTCCACAATTAGTATGGGCGGTACCGTTACGTAGTTGTCACAATCGTGCGAATTCGCACGAGTCAAATTCGTATCAAAAAAATAGCAGCTGGCCGTGGTTTGTTTAGACAATTTTGGACTACGGGAAAAATGTCGAAATCAGGCCACCGAGACACTATTTAAAAGCCTTGATCAGCCAACTCCTTATTTATGACTCATGATTCCGGGTTTGAGGAGCTCGATAGCGCAGTGGTTAACGCGCCCGGTCTGTGAACGCTGAGGTTAAGCAACTTTCGCAAATGCCGGTCATCGGATGGATGACCAAAACTTTATCATCTCGAGCTTCTCCGTGCTTCGGAAGGCACGTAAAGCCGTTGGTCCCGGCTGCAATAGCTGTCGTTAACAACCGACAATCCACACTGGACCCGCGTGGTGGTTTACGGCCCGTTCTCTCTATCCATCCATAGGGAAGGCTCGTGCCCCAGCAGTGGGGTCATATATATATATATATATATATTTTATATTTTAATTGTAAGCACAGTGCCTTGGTCTCACTCGTCTTGGTAAGTGATGATAAGGCCAAAGATGGGAGCGCACTTCACCCGGGATCCTCAACTAGTGAGGCACTGGCTATCTTATCTCTAGCTGCCGGGACACAACCAGGGACCGCCAGTGCTTACCGTTTTTGGGGTTTTGATTGGGTTTTTCGAAAGGCTGGCTACTTTAAGTTGATTAAAAACCTTTATGATAGGGTAACCCTTACGATTGGGTAAGCATATTAAACGGAAACCCTTTTAATTGGTTACCCAATAAATAAGTCTAATAGTAGTTAAGCAAAACGAAAAAGCTGTATGGATTGGGTTACACATTCCGAAGGGGTAACCCACAGAAATATTAGGATAACCCCTTCATAAGCGCTTTCCGAAATTACATATTCAAGCGAGTTTAATCTTTAGTTATTCACCAATAGGGTCCATCATTGTTAACGTAGGAGTTCGCTACAAATTGGCGCAGGCGCCGGACACGCGCTGCGGCCGACGCGATCTCTGCTTGTCATGCAAAAATGTATTTTAAAGTTTTGTCGTACGTCTGTAAATGATTTGATCGAAATGGGCACCGAGCATGTAGGTACCTATTGCGGCCGCCGCACTTCTTCACTCGTCCGCATTTGTTTGTTTTCATTTCAATATTCTCAGTCACGTCTTAGCGTTGAGTTAGTGAGCATCTTGCGGGCGGGCTGTTTGGAACTAAGCATTCCCTTTTGCAATAAGATGCCCCAGCCAAAGAAAGATGCCGTACATCGTTATTATAAATATGATAACAATAGCGGGACAACTCAGTGTCAACTGTGTGAAAAAAAACTTAAGGTAAGCTGCTCAGTTTCTTTTATATTTTTCATAAGTATATAAATTACGATAAATTTCGTATTTAAAGTAGGTACCTACTTGAATGTGGTGTTTACCTACCTACTTTAATCTAAGAAGATAGGCATACATACCTATGGCAAACGTTATTGTATTGTGTAATAAGTAGGTAGTTAACTAATTCCATGGTAGCACTACCGTCACAATAAATAATAGTACTACGTACTACCACAGTATTGCTTGCTAAACTGTGGTACTACCGTGCTATAATGAAGTAATAACTAACAATATTGTGACTCGGCCGAATTCTCGAAATAATTACCTACAGCTGCGCAGTAGGTCAACACAACGTAAACACGCGATAGGCCTACCCACTTACAGTATTTTAATATGATCTGCTTGAGTTTTACAAATTCGGTTTTTGATCGTACGTTATTGATTGATAATTATGTGTTTTAATTAAATAGACTAAGAAGCGTTTACTAACAATGCATGTTGTGTATTTTGCATGGTAGGTTTCTTAAAAAATACAAGGAACGCTATTTTAATTCTAAATACCTACTGTTCACAAACGAAACTTAGGTAGCCTAACTACCTACCTAGTTAATTAAAAAAAAAACTATATTTCTTGGTATTAAATATTTCATCATTATCAGACGCACTCCTGCGGCTAGGCTTGCCAACTCCAAAAAAGGCATTCCCGGGATTACCGAGCTCGACATCCGGGACTTGGGCATATTACGCGGGACACAACACACCACGTATAAAAGGTTAAAAAAAACTGCATATTTTTTATCATTTTATAAAAAAATCAATACAAATGTATGACAAACCTTTTAAATTATTAAATTTAATTAATTTTGAAACTGTGCTTATTTTGCGATTTTGCGCATTTTAACAAGTTTTTGTTTTGCAATACGTACCTAGTTATAAAATTCGTTGCATTTTTGGTCAAAATTAATTTTAATTTGGGGTTCAGCCTTGACGTTCAGCTTAATTTCTACTGTCTGTCCATGCATTTCCACAGAGAAAACGCTCTCTCTGCTGATGCATTTTAAGGTGATATCGAAGCTACCATCTGAAAACCTAAACCCGAGGGTAGTTGGTACGAGATAGATACTTATATCATATTATTATATATGATTTCCGGGACAAAAAGCGTCCCCCAGGGGGTCACGGCGGGACCGTGACCGTGTAAAACACTAGAGGGAGAACGGGCCATACCCCCCACACGAGCCCAGTGCGGATTGGTGGGTGCTAATGCTAGTGCAGCCGGAACCAATGGGTTAACGTGCAAATATAAAATTTGTGGTCACCCATCCGATGACGAGATCCGAGTAACGCCTCGGTGGCTGAGTGGCAGAGCGCTCGGTCCGATACCCGAAGGTCCCGGGTTCAATTCCCAGGTCGGGCAAAATGTATTTCGGATTTTTCGATGCATAGCCCGGGTTTGTGATCGATCACCAACCCGCATTTGGCAAGCGTGGTGATTAAGCCATTACCCATCAATTGTAGCGATGACTTGATTTCAATGATGGAGGCCTTTGCCCAGCAGTGGGACAATTATAGGCTGTTTACTTTACTTTACTTACATCCGATGACCGGCCTTCGCGAAAGTTGCTTAACATCCGCAATCGTAGGCCAAACGCGCTAACCACTGTGCCATCGAGCTCCTCATTAATCTCATTATACACCTTTATATTTTATACCGAGAAATATTGGCGCTTCGACAGAGACATTTTATCCGTGCGGTGACGGAGAAAGAATACTATTCACCGCCCCTCTCCTCCGGTGGGTGTCGTAAGAGGCGACTAACGGATTTTCGAGCTTCCATATGCTCTACTGCGTGGTAGGGCTTGGCCCGTCTAGTTAGTGACCACCGTACGCATGGTGTAAAACCCGTCAAGTGACCGCTTATCGGTCGCGTTTCGGGATCAGCCAGCGTATAACCAGAGCTCGAGTGGATGTTGCTGCGATGCATTTGGTCTGTGGAGGCTTCCGTCAAACCAGTGCCAAGAGGACTTCGTTAACCCGCCGACCAGGGAGACCCGTAGAAACGGCTGTCCCGCTGGCCGCCCGTGGCACAGTACAGGGGCCCAAGCGAGCCTAACCAGCTCGTGAGGCTGCCTCACCATGCCACGCATAATCTCGGGGTGGCCCGTCGTGCCGGTTGGTGACCGGAAGGTGGGGTCCCGGCGGCCATTCCCGGGGGGGTTCGGGGGCCCTTCCGTTCGGCGGGTTAATGATACTCATCTGTAGGCTGCTCCCTGGTGAAACAGGCCGCCACACTTTAACCATTTGCATCGCGGTAGCATTCCCTCGATTCACGCCTCCCTCCTTTTCTTCATCATGACAGCGCCAAACACTAAAACTGGTCTTACAGCGGTGCACACCCCCACCACAACCTTACCGTTTGAGGTCGAGTTCGCTAACATCCGCGGACTCCATGTAAACCTCAATGCCGTCCACCACCATCTTGAGACGGCGCGGCCAGCAATGTTGTTTTTGACGGAGACGCAAATAATCTGTCCGGCCGACACCAGCTACCTGCACTATCCGGGCTTTGTGCTTGAAGAGTCCTTCAAAGCCAAAGCCGGAGTTTGCTTGTTCGTTCGGACGGATGTTTGCTGTCGCCGTCTGCGCTGTCTGGAGGACCCTTCCTTTTCCCTCCTTGCGGTACACGTCGACTTGGGCTCTCATAGCCGTGTCTACGTCTGCGTCTACCGATCCCATAATGGCGACATGGAGACAACTCGACTTATGGAACACCTTAGTCGGGTAGCAGATGAAGCGCAGGAGCGGTTTCCATCGGCGGAATTGGTGTTTTTGGGGGACTTCAATGCTCACCACGAGTTGTGGTTAAGTTCCTCCAAAACTGACCAATTACTGATTTTTCCAACATTCTACTGATCCACTGATTTCAACTGATTTATGAAATACCTATTCACTTTAACTAGTAAAAATAACTAGATAAGTAAAAAAACTGTTAAATGAAACACAAAATTGACATGGTTAAGTTTGCGCCAAATGAATAGTCATTATACCTACTATGGATACATTATTATTGGTTATTAAACTAACAATATATTGAATTAACAAAATCGAAATAAACCGGCTTGACACGAAATAAATAAAAAATGCGAATTCAACAACCACTTTCGCCAAGGCCGGTCATCGGATGGGTGACCACAAATTTTATATCTTCTACTTGCTTCGGAAACCACGTTAAGCCGTAGGTTCCACTAGCATTCGTTAGTACCCACCAATCTGCACTGAGCTCGCGTTATTAAGGCTCGTAGGTACCTACTCCCTTCGGTGTTTAACCCACAGGGAAGGTCTGTGCCGATGCCGCAGCAATGCGACAATGATGAAATATTAAATACCGAGAAATATAAGCCTTTTAAAAAAAATTAACTAGGTACCTAAGGATCGTTTATGAACAGTAGGTAGTTACTTATTTAGAATTAAAATAATGTTTCATGTTTTCTAAAAGAACCTTCAATGCAAAAATACACAACATGCATTTTTAATAAACGCTTTAGTCTATTTAATTAAAACACAACACATCAATAACGTACCTACCTACAATCAAAAACGCGAATATATGAAACTCAAGCAAATTATATTAAAATACTGTCGTCGGGTAGCCCTATCGCGTGTTTACGTTGTGTTTACCTACCGCGCGGCTGTAGGTAATTATTTCGAGAATTCGGCCGAGTTGCAAATGCAATAAGTTATCTGTACAGTGGTATTAAAAACGTGCCACGCACGGAAAGCACCGCGCCGATGCCGGCTACTACTATGCCCACTGAAACAGATCAACTGCATGCTATACCTACCCGTTTGCGTTATAAATGCAACGCGTATCATGCCCGGTTCAACAGTGTGCACCCTACGATGTTGGCCGGTGACGGAACGGTCCTGGGACTCGTGGGCAATGTCTGCTAAGTCCAAGTAGGTAATTCAGACAAAGAATATTTTTTTGCATGTGCCGGGCACGGAAGATATACGATGAAGTTGGCCAGAGTAGGACGTACCTATCCACTATAAAAGTACTGTTACAATTTAAAAACTTACCCATTTTTCATTAAACGCTGGTAGGTATGTACTCATCAACTTCACAACCGGGCTAAAGATAATCGCACTCACGAGCTATTCGAGTCAACGAGCGGGACTGACTGAGGTGAATAAAGAAAGAAAAATAAGCAAAACATGAGTAGCGCGGGAGGTGGAGAAAAACCCTTTAATTAAGTGGAAAACATTAAAAAGTTAGGTTACCCCATCAAAAACTCGGTTAGCGCTTACCCTTTCGATAGTGTTAGGGTTTCCTAATCGAATGGGTTTCTCTTATAATTTAGTAAGCAATCCAAAAGGGTTACCAAATATTGCGTTAGCCGATCGAAAGGGAAACCCCTTCAGGGGGTTTTAAAAATTAATCCGCTCGTCCGGTCCCTGGACACAACAATGCTACAAACATCGATGTTATGGCGACATATTTAGATAAGATGGTGGTAGCTAGCCAGGTAGACAAACAAGCCCTACCACCAACCAAACCAGGTACACAAACATGTACCCCCCGCTGGGATTCGAACCCGGAACCTCTGGGTCCAAAACGGTGGTTTTAGCCACTAGACCACAGAGGCGGTAAAAATGAGCTGTAAAAATGAGCTGATGATGATGATGATTCCGGTTGAAGTGCGCTTCCACCTACCAACAGGTGAGATTAGACAAAGTACCTCCCCGCTAATAATAAATAAACGAACAAAACTATCTCCAACCGTCTACTGTTCCAATAGCATTGATCGCTATGTAATGCCGCAAACGATGTCGATTCGACGCATAAACTCCATCTATAATATTCGGGCATTTCATTCCTTTGATATAAATGCTTTGCAATGGCATTTTAATGAAGGGTATAAATGCATAGAAGGTATTCAAAGGGCAGGTGGCCCCCTTGTGCTGTTATGGGAGATTTTCGAATATCAGAAGTATCTGTTGTGATCGCTCTAATCTCTGTCAAACTTTTAATGAACCGCTGGCACGGAGCAGAGGGGTCTTTTACTATGTATAAATATAATGGCGAGCAACGTGGAAATAGTTGTGTAGCGGTATGTATAACGGTATAAGGGTACATCATGTCCAGTGGTACGGTATTTATAATGGTATGATGACTTTGAATAGAATGCTATAAAGATATATCGTGATTAACTGCTACTAAGATCTTGTACTGTCCTTGATCTCTGGATGAGAGTAGCCGCGGATCGTGCTCGGTGGCGTGCACTTGGAGGACTGTGTAGATGAATTCCCCAAAATTTTCTTTCTCCGGTATTTTTAGTTCCATTCGCGTTTTTCCCCAATTTCTTTATTTCCTATAC
Source organism: Eudonia lacustrata (assembly GCA_947562085.1). Lineage (NCBI taxonomy): Eukaryota > Metazoa > Arthropoda > Insecta > Lepidoptera > Crambidae > Eudonia > Eudonia lacustrata. The sequence goes on from OX387318.1 coordinate 6,533,698, forward strand.
GTTATTTCTACCAGAAGATAATTTCGTCACACGCATTTTTTCTAATCGTTATTTTTACTATACGCATCTTTACCAATGCAATTTTTCACCAATCTGTTTTATTCACATGTTTTGTTCTTATGCATGTTTCACGTATATGGTATAAATATCTTATATATATAAAATTCTCGTGTCACATGTGAGTTGCCATACTCCTCCGAAACGGCTTGATCGATTTTTATGAAATTTTACATGTATATTCGGTAGGTCTGACAATCGGTCGTATTATGTTTTTCATACCCCTAAATGATAAGGGTGGTCCATCCTAAACATTTTTTTTTCATGAGAAAAATCAGAAATAAATTCCATGAGTTTGTTAAAATTATTAAATATTATTATTTGTTTAAATTTTAAAATTTGTCGACTTTGACAGGGCCTGCTTTAAAAAAAAGTACTAGAGCGCCTTGGCAAGTGCCATCAAATGTTGGCGCCTTTAATCAAGGTTCTAAAATGGTACAACACTTGTTGATTTAAGACTAAAAATAAACAAGTAAAAAATAAAAAATAAAAATTTCTGATTTTTCTCATGATGGTTACCATCTATCCTATCACCCCGTTTCGGCTTGAGGTTGAGTTCTGGGACACCCTGTATAGTATAGATAGACTAGCTGACACGGCGGACTTCGTACCACTTTGACAGTTTTTATGACAGCAAAACAAAATTTTATATATATAAGATATTTATACCATATACGTGAAACATGCATAAGAACAAAAAATGTGCATAAAACAGATTGGTAAAAAAATGCATTGGTAAAGATGCGTATAGCAAAAATAACAAGTAGAAAAAAATGCGTATGACGAAATTATCTGCTGGTAGCAATAACGTATAGGAAATAAAGAAATTGGGGAAAAACGCGAATGGAACTAAAAATACCGGAGAAAGACAATTTTGGGGAATTCATCTATACAGTCACTTGGACAGGCCTATGTCCAGCAGTGGACTAGTATAGACTGATAATGATGATGATGATCTTGTGGTTAGACCAACAGTCTTTCAGAGTCAAATGGTTCTCGGGTCAGTGGTAGGACTTGTTCTAATTCCGTTCAGCTAGCTACCATTTGCTTGGTATTTTCGAAGGCTAGAAAAATTCCTAGGATTATGCGGTCATTATCACTAGGAACAGCTCAAGGAATCCTAAGTTTGTCGCCGCCCATAAAGTACGGTGACACTGTAAAGAAGACCTACAGCAAAAAGTTTCTAGCATCATCATCATATCAGTCAAAATACGTTCACTGCTGGACAAAGACGGAGAGGCCCCGAGGATCTCCACAACAAACGGTTTTGTGCTGCTCGCATCCAGCGGCTACCCACGATTTTCACCAAATCGTCGAGCCACCCTGTTGGAGGTATATCACCTCTATATATATCTATCGCCACACTGCGTTTTGCGGTAAAGCTCCTATAGTTAAATAAAACTATTTTAACTATGGTAATAATAATATATATCCATAACATGTATTACAATCTATAAATAGTAAAGTCGTATCGCTAAGCACTGACTGTAATCACTTTTTCAGCTAACTCGATACACTGTCGCATAAGTGACACGTAAGTTTCCAATATCACGCGTTCTGAAACAAAAATATAATTAAACAACTTAATATGTGACGAGCTCTATGGCGCAGAGGTTTGCACGTTCGGCTCGCGATCTTGCAAGTTAAGCAACTTTGGCTTGTGATTCGTTACTGGATGGCTTGTGATTCGTGATCCTGAGCCATCCCCGCGGCAAAAAAGGAATGACACTAGGTATTTCAGTGGTTATAACCCTTCTCCCCTCGTCAAGCTTAACATAACTGACACACAAAGATATAGCCTATCTTTACAAATAAAACTTCTCGAGAACTACAAAAAAAAACATTTGAAACAAAGGGAAGAGGGAAGGTTATCTTAAACCGGCAAACACAGTACTTCTGTGAGGAATTCTGTAGAAAAGTATAGCTACAGCAAAAGTTACTTTACAGTTACCAAGAAAGTACCCAAGAAATTCCAGGAAAACATTATCCGAAGACGCATCTCGGCCAGTAGATAAGTGCCTTTGGAGAAAACGTCAAACGGCACACACTCCACTATTTATAAACAGCGAAACACAGAGTGGGACCATTCGCCGAGCCCAATAACGCTTTCGGCATTGTGCAGATAAATTATACACACGACCTCGAATAATAGACGCACGACCGTAAACCAAAAAAAGCTGTGACATTAACAGATGTGGGTAAATCAATTCGGAGCGAGCTGCAAACATGACCCGCGTCAACGCGAGGCCTACCAGCCACGATTGTTTTGTGCAAAATTGATTTGAACCCTATCTGTGGGACATAAATTTCAATTGCGAAACAATATTTCAGCGCTCCTCGCGACTATCTCTGGCAGTGACTCGCCGTCGTCGGGAGACACTGTTGTCACAGAAAACAGAACGGCCAGCAACGAACGACTGAAGTAAACATTGTCTTTGTCAAATATTATGCGGATGAAATTTCAAGTATTCTTTGTTTAATCCCGCGGAATGTTGCTTCGGTATCCCTCTTATTATTTTTCTTTTATTTTTTTCCCCTCGACGAAGTTTATTGTTGGGTCGCGGAGGTAGGATTACACAATACTTCTTATGTGTGTTTCTACTAGGCAACGAAAAGTAATTTGTGGTTCTTTTGAAACAGACTTACAAAAGGAAAAGGTCTCATATTCGATGAGTATCGCTAAGCGGAGGCCATATTAGTGAAAGGAAATCTTAGAAGTCTTAATTGAGGTTTTTATTAACTTATATTTCACTTTATATATTTTTTAAACTTATTCTAGTAAATTAAAGAACCATTTCATATTTGACTAGCACTTTACTAGCGACTTCGTCCGCCCAGATTTGAGGTTTTAAAAAGAAACTCTCTTTTAAAATAAAATATAGCTTTAGTTACCCGCAAGAAATGTAGCATTCCATCAGTGAAAGAATTTTTGCAATTAGACCAGTAGTTCCAGAGATTACTCTCCGTTAAAAAAAAACAAGTCACAAAATTTACTTCTTCATTAATAGTATAGATATAGATATAGATTAAACACATGTTGTGGTTGTCTTCTATATTTTTTGTGTTTATTTGTAATGGAAAGTGTCCTGCTATGATGGGGCATTTTCCAATATTTAAGACGCTGTAAGGGAAAAAAGAGCTGGACACTTGCTGAGTTTCTTGCCGGTTCTTCTCAGTACAAGATCTCCTGACTTACGAACCGATGGCATAGTGACATTCACATGAGCTACATATAGCCTAAACTGAATAAATGATTTTGAATTTAGAATTTAGAATTTTGATGACTATATATTCCTTTTTCCTTTGATTGTACTCGAGACGTGTCTTCATCAAATCAAAGATTATCAAAGCTTTTTTCACTAGTACGAGTTCCTTTTAAAGCTGTTTTAGGACAGAAAGGGGGCTTTCAATGTTAGGGCACTTTATCATCCGCTCTAGATGCTACCCTGATGCTGATCACGATCCTCAGACATGAGGGGCCGACCCCAGAGAGAGAGATAAAATAAAAAGAGAGACGAAACGTCGTTGCTGTGCAGTACAAGGTTGCCGCCCCGTAGTCTTACGAACCGGGGTGAGGCGTAGTGACTATCATACCAGCTCAAAGGAACTCGAATTTTGTGCCTTTGATATGAAAGGAAAACGACCGAGAAAATTCGAAAACTTAAACTTAATATACAAACATCAAAGCTAATGCTTTCAACCCAATAAGCCGATTTCATTAATGAAACTTTCTTTACTTAAGGTATATAACTACAAGTTTATAGTGAATAGAAAAGATTTAAAAAAAGTGTTTTTTATCTGAATTTAAGCGATACTAATTAATTGCATAATGGTTTGGCCTTAATGCTTTTTGATGTTTTTGCATGCAGTGCATGGGGTGTTTGCCTCTATATATTATTAAAATGGTTGTAAATTTTAATGCTTATTTATTATTAAAAAATAATAATTTATAAAATATAAGAATATGTTAAGAAAACATTTATTGACGATCACACATACAATTATACAATACATTATAATTGAATTTATAATTTATTGGTTCACGGTCAAGTTCTCGTGCCATTTCTGATGTTTAAGAGAATAAGAACAGTATGGATGGATATTTAAACTACAACTACAACACATGTAACTACAGAAAAAACCTGTATGTTTCGCAACCCGAATCAACTTGGCCCACCATGATCAATATGGTGCTGTCTATATACATATAATGACTTGTCCTGACTGACTGACTCATCATCGCGGATCCTAAACCGCTGAAGGTAATTAGTTAAAATTTGGACTGTAGGTTAATTGAGTGACGTAACCAGCCATTAAGAAAGGATTTTACAGAAATCACACCTATTACGACTTAGGGATCTTCAAGAAACAAGCCTATCCTTAAAGGCCGGCAACGCATCTGCGATTCCTTTGGTTTTGCCATGTCCATGGTCCGTCTTTGTCCATGGGCGGCGGTGATTGCTTCCCATCAGGTAACCCGACTGCTCGTTTGCCTCCTTCTAATATAAAAGTAAGTAGTAAGTATGCAATTTTATTTATTTTTCTCCACAACCTTAATCTTTGACGTACCTATGTGGAACAACCCACTGGTACCTGAGCTAAGTGTCAGCCTGTTTTACAGGCAGGCAGACATGAAGCTTCTGGGTGTCTAGTGTGAATTTTATTTACTATCTGTATTCATTCGATTACGACAACGAAAACTACAATTTGTATGGCAAATGTTAACTCGTCTCGTATGTCGCCAGGTGTCGCTGCTTCAATGCGATACTAATATTTGTTTTCGTCAACATGATCAAATGTCCAATGAAATTCACACTAGAATTCTGATGAAAATCTAAGCACATCAATACTGTTTGCAACCTGAATCAACTCCACCGGTTTAGACCCGGGTTCGATTCACAGCAGGGGTACATGTTTGTGTACTCGGTTTGGTTGGTAGTAGGGCTGTTTGTCCACCTGGCTAGCTACCACCATCTTATGTTGTGTAGCCATAACATCAATGTTTGTAGCATTGTTGTGTTCCGGCAGCAAGAGATGAGCTAGCCAGTGCTTCACTAGTTGAGGATTTCGGGTGAAGTGCGCTTGCATCTTCGACCTTATCATCACTTAATATCAGGTGAGATGATTGTGCCAAGTACCTACCCGTAGAGTATTAAAAAATAACTTTTACAAGCATGATCAATATAGTGCTGTTTCTGATATTCAAATAACAAGGAAACATGTATGTAAACTGCAACATAAGAGTCTACAGAAGGCAGCTGCCGAAGAAAACCTCAGCACATTAGTATTTTTCGCAACCCGAATCAACTTGTCCGGGGTATTAACTGCTATAGGCATTAAAGGGGTCCTGGGGTGTACTGGGGGGCAGGGTGTCCGTCAGTTGATCCGATAGCGGCGGACGAGCTGATTGATGACGCCGATTAGTGATGCCCAAACCCGGCCCCGAATAAATTGTCGAACGTTTTTGCACCGAAAACTCGATAGGCCTTTTTGCAAACGGCAAATTTTAATGAGCGTGTGGTCAGTGTTGGTTTGTGCGTTTTTCTTTTGTGGCACTGCATTTCCTGCGAATGTGTAAGCAAAGCTTGGTTCGCACCAGTGAAATTGTATGTCAATGTTAGTTTATAACCTATATACTGTCCCACTGCTCGGCAAATGTCTCCACCATTGAAATCAAGTCATCTTTACTATTGATAGGTGTTAGCTTAATCACCATGCGTTCCCAATGCGCGTAATAGTGATAATAAACCAGTGCTATGCATCAAAAACTTCAGTAATACTTTGCCCGATTTGAAACTCAAAATCAGGACCTCAGGATATCGAACTGAGCACTTTGCCACTAGTGGAGTCACAGGATTACTTTAATTAAATAGAAACCGCGAGTGTTAACGACACTTTCAATTTCAGATTCTTTAAATCTTAGCCCTAACACCACACTGCAAGACCAAGAGATATATAGTACAGACGCCTGCACCTCAACCTATCCAAAACTGTCAAATTTCTTCAATATATTTTCAACCTTATGTTTAAGGCATAAAGTTCAAAGTCTATTGAGGAAATTTGACAGTTTGTGGTAGTTTGATGTGCAGGCGTGTGTACATGCTCACCTATACTAATATTAAAAGCTGAAGAGTTTGTTTGTTTGTTTGGTTGAACGCGCTAATCTCAGGGACTACTGGTTCGAATTGAAAAATTATTGATGTGTTGATTAGTCCATTTATTGAGGAAGGCTATAGACACGCTTTATTACGCTATGACAAATAGAACGCGGGTGAAACCGCGGGACACAGCTAGTTTTCCATAAAACCGAACGCATCCGATTAAAAAACGCTGTTTACGACCTAAACCTAACCGTCTGCTTTGGTAACCTGCTACCAAGCTGGTAACAAATTAAACATAATCAACATTCACAAAGCAATATCATGACGCTAAATAATCACTTCTAAAGCCCACGATTTTCTATAAACTCTCCTTTCATTATTTTTTTATAACTTTGATTATGAATATTTAACTCTTTTCATTTCATATACCTATTTTCATTAACTTTCTATGATGAATATTTAGAAAGTAATACGTTTTTGGCAGTATATGTCTACATATACATAAAAAACACACACGCTTACACAAAATTACACCGTATAATTAAGTATTTTTACATAACTCTCCTCCACTGTACACGCTTTTGAATAAATAGACTTCAACTGGTAGCTTTCGAAACAAAACCACGACACAGAATAATGAAGCACTTAGCATTCTATCGATACAAAGAAAATAATGATTCGACTGAAACTATTGTTCGTACGAGCCCGCTTATTTGCGGAGTCACGGTCAGCACCTCCGCGCCGTTTAAGAGTTGAAATAATTTCAGCTTTACGCTTTATTTACTTTCCATAATGGAAACGTGAACCAGCGTTTTTCCTTCGCTAAGCACACAGCGTCGGTAATGTTTACAAAGGATTTTGTTCCGGAAAAAAATCGTTTAGTTCGCCCAATTGTTGTTTAATGAAAAATGTGGGTATTGTCTAAATTACTATTTGCGACTTTATACGTTGATTTAAAAGGTCCCTGTAATTTTATTGTAAACAAACTTTATGACAAGCTTTACCTATATTGTCATTATTAAATTATTGATAAGTATTTAAGAATTTGTATAACGTTTTGCGAAAAGGATGAATGCGATTCTACCTGTTTGTGATTTGGTTTTTGTTATTTTTACTCTGTTATTCTTTTGTTATTATAATTTGATAATTACTGTAGTTTGTTTTTTTGGGTCCGTGGCTTACGCCCCCAGTGGTGGACGCACCCGTGGTCGACGCCCCCAGTCAGTTTAATTTACTTTGAATAAATTTTTAATCAAATGTACTGGCAGGCATAAAAGGTATAAGATTGTAATAATATTATATAACATAACGATTCTTATTAGAAATGCTTTAATTTGGATGTATGTTTTTAAAAAACTTTTAATTATTTCGAATCATAGATTTATTTAAAACGATAAGTAATCTAGTAAAAATTGGTATTTCAATCATAGTTTTGATCGCCTACATCAAGAACAACATTTTACTTACTTATTCCAATAATTAGTCTTAAAAATTAGTGTAGAGCTACTAACTTTACATGTAGAATGTTCTTTTAAACTTTGTAACAATAATAATTAAAAATAATCAACTATTAAACTTAAACAAAATTGAGAATCATATAACTGCAGAGTAACTAACTTTTTCCATTTAAAATGTTAATAATAATACTTAAAAATAATCAACTGTAAAAACTTAAAGTAATGAGAATAATCTCACCTATTTATAATTATTTATCACAAAAGTATATTAATTAAAATAATCAGTCTTAGTACAATAACTATGGAATAAGTATCCAACTTCTTTTAAACTTTGTAACAATAATATTACAAAATACTTAAGTATTAAGAATTAAACAAATATAAAATAATATAAATACAATTTTACATGCAATGTCACTATCTTTTTATTATTTTTATAAAATTATGATACGATCTTCCAAGATCGAATCGATATCGGCAAAATATTTAAAATTAGTTCATAATAACCACGCATAATATATTTGATATTTTGTTTAGGTTAAGGTACACTTTTGACATTAACTGTACTAAATGCAAAAGCACAAAAAAAATTATTCATAAAATTATTAGAATCGGGGGCGTCGACCACGGGTGCGTCCACCACTGGGGGCGTAAGCCACGGACCCGTTTTTTTACCTAAGTATGTAATCAGAAGAAAGTTTGATCTGCTTTTTTTTTGTAAAAGTCTTAGTCACTCCGCACTAAAACGAATCATCAAAATTATTATTTTTATTTGCCACACTTCTTATAAATATAAAGATAAACTAATAAAGAACAGTTTTTAGGAACTAAACGTATCATTTAAAACTAAGAGTAATAAGACCTGTAAAGAGTTCATTGATCCTTTCGTATCGGATGTTTCGCCCGATAAAGAAGCTTACTTGCCCATCTTTAAGTTTGTAGGCTTTATAGTTCCCGAGAGGTAGCGATTAGTCAGTCAATCAGCAGGTTTAAAAAGGGATAAAATAATACTAAGAAATAAACGAATAATAACTAGTGGTTGCCCAGTGGTCGAAATTCGACCGTAATTTTAAAAAGCTGATGTTTACCAAAAACTAAACAATATCTTATTAAGGCTGCACGGATTGTATCCTAAGCAATGAAAAATTACAGTTTCGGCCGCTCCTCTTCCATTTTTAAGTTTTTGAAAAATGTATGAAACAATGTTTATTTAATTTAATGTATTTTTTATGCATAATTTTATAAATTTTTGCTTCACGTATTAATAATAATTAATGCTTTTACTTCGTTTTAGTTATGAGCACATAATAAGGAGACCCCAGAAAGTAAGCTTAATACGTACCCAAAAAAAACCTCTCACGGTCACGGGATCTTGCAAGATTCGGTCCAAGATTCGTGTCCGTGAGAGGCTACGCTCGGGACTGAATGATGGCGCGAGCGTCAAATTAGGCAAGAATGTGGATGTTATTGATCGTTTCATCATCATCATCATCATCATCAAGACGTCCACTGCTGGACAAAGGCCTCCCCCAAGGATATGAGGGGTATTTGGGTATTATACCCCTCATTGATCGTTTACGTATTATTAAAATTATAATGGCCGACAACTATTGCAACATATTCAAAAACAATTGGTTTCTTATATGTTTCTTTGTCTGAAACGGTGTATAGCCTGAATAAAATGATATTTACAAAAACACAAATGTTGAAAAAAATTCCACGAGCAGGGTTTGAACCTGCACCCTTCTTCAAATTCAATTCAAATTCAAATTCAAAAATCATTTATTCAGTTTAGGCTACAAGTAGCTCTTATGAATGTCGCTATGCCATCGGTTCGTAAGTCTACTCTGGGCGGGAGATCTTGCACTGAGAAGAACCGGCAAGAAACTCAGCAAGTGTCCAGCTCTTTTCTCCCTTACAGCGTCAAAAAAAATAAAAATTGAAAAATGCCCTATCATAGCAGGACACTTTCCATTACAAATAAACACAAAAAAATATAGAAGACAACCACAACATGTAAAAAAAAAAAAAACAAAAAAAATAAACAAATCTAATATATCAAATTTACATCTGGTATAAGTTTCAATTTCCACAATGTCATACAGTACCACTACAGTACTCTAATAAAAGTCAAAAATTGTTTAAGAAAAACAAAATCAAACTATAGTAATTAATACTAACAATAAGATAAGTATGCAAGAGCAGACCAGCCTCCACAGGCGGCACCCGTTCACGAGTATGACATATGAATCAGCCATCGCTTCGATCAACCATATTTTAGGGAACGTAACGACCCGACGCACACGCCACCACCGCAGAGACAATAAAGTGAGCATGACACACTCAAGATACTTTAAATAAAAACTTAATGATCTATTTAACGCAACGCTGTTTGTTATCTGTAGGACACTGTTCAAAACTATCATATCAGTATAAAAATTATATAAATTAATTTTATTATGTATATTGATACAAATAGAGTATAATGTGTTTTTTATTACAACCAGGCTGTTTTATCATCTAATTATTCTTTGACTTTAATAATAACCTTTTATAAAAAAGTGTAACTACTTACAATGTGAAATAACATGTGCAGGCGAGCAGACTAAGATGACCACACATTCTTATCATTAAAATAATCATCAATTTTATAGTAACCTTTTTTCATTAGACCTTGTTTTATTTCTGTCTTAAACTTGTGTAGTGGCAATTCTGTTAGAGTGAAGGGCACTTTATTGTATATTTTTATACATTTCCCAACAAATGAATTACCAACTTTATTGAGTCTAAGTTTTGGAACAGCAAGTTTGTTTTTATTTCTTGTGTTAAAATTATGGGTATTACTTTTTTTTTCGAATTTATCTAAGTTTTTATAAACATAAATGATATTTTCATACTGTGAAGCTACAGTTAAAATATTAATCTGCTTAAATAACTCTCTCAGCGTATCACGGGGCTTAAGGCTATAAATAGCTCGAATGGCTCTTTTCTGTAAAACAAAAATGGTTTCAATGTCAGCCGCTGAGCCCCACAATAAAATACCATACGACATGACGCTGTGAAAGTAACTAAAGTAAACCAATCTTGCCGTTTCTACATCAGTAAGTGACCTCATTTTTCTAACCGCATAGGCAGCTGAGCTAAGTCTTCCTGCCAGGGCAGCAATATGAGAACCCCATTGTAATTTATGATCTAAGGTATTACCCAGAAAAACTGTCGAGTTAACTATTTCAACTATTTCATCGTTCATAGTGATACTGGTATTAACCTGCTTCACATTGGGCATCGTGAATTTCACACATTTAGTTTTTTTTGCATTAAGCAGCAGGTTATTAGTGGTAAACCAATGTAATATTTGAGAGAGAGTATTACTTACGTCGTCAAATATTGCTCTATGTCTATCAACTTTAAAAATCAATGAGGTGTAGAGAGTATTACTTACGTCGTCAAATATTGCTCTATGTCTATCAACTTTAAAAATCAATGAGGTGTCATCAGCAAATAATACTATCTCACAAAGATCTTCGGTGTAGTAAGGTAGATCATTTACATAAATGAGAAATAAAAGAGGTCCTAATATTGAACCCTGGGGCACCCCCATAAGTAATGGGGCGCCAGAAGAATTAGTACCGTTAATATTAATTTTTTGAACTCTGCCATTGAGGTATGATTTCATACTTCTGACATACCGGGTCAGGTGCTCTTCCAATTGAGCTATCGTGGTTCTAACCAGCCCGCCGAAATTATTCAACACTATTTACTTTTTAATTTGAAAGTCAAAGGCGCCCATTCAATGTCAACAAGTACCGTCATTAACACCTGATCATAATATTTTTACAAATACTAAGGATCAGTTAAGAAGTAGGCAAGCTATTTATAAAATGTTTATATAATTTTAACGCAAATTTTGTTGCGAACCAATTACAAAAACACAAATGTTGAAAAAATTTCCACGAGCAGGGTTTGAACCTGCACCCTTCTGACACACCGGGTCAGGTGCTTCTTCTCTTTAAAATTATTAAGATATCACTCACCACCGGTATCGCAGAACTCGAAAGACGATTGGTCATCTGCCTGCCTGTCTCCTGCAAAATGTCAATTACTTATTCATGTTATGTTATTCGTGCAAGCGTTTTAAAACCATATTGAACTATGTAGCTAACCAGGCGGACTTAAAAAAAGCCTTACCACGCCTTACCACCAACTATACCTGAGTACAAACATGCGTATTTGAAACTCCCAAGAATCTAACCTGAGAGCTCTGGGTCTGACCAGTGATCTTAACCAGGATAGAAAGAGTGGAGCAGTCGCTCTATGCGCCTGGTGGCAATGGCCGCCAAAATTTGGAGCAAAATACAATTTGAAAAAAGACAAAATGTTAAAAAATTCCACGAGCGGGATTCGAACCCGCACCCCATGACATGCCGGGTCAGGTGCACTACCAACTCTGCTATAGTGTTCGCAACAAAATTTGCGTAAAATTATATGTAAATAATCACTGCAAAATACAATTTCAAATATTAATGGCGCCTCTTCAGAATTGAGTGATCTCATATTTTATTTTAATTCTTACTCCATCCTGATTCAATGAAGTACCGGCGCTGGTCTCAACCACTAGACTACAACTGGTAAGAATTACATTACCCATAAATCACTGTAGAACATTTTAAAAATATCATCTGGCAACAAAAAAGGGTGTATTCACAGACCGCTATCGGCGCCGCCGTCCGGCCGCACGACCGCCGGATGCGGCCCGCCTTCCATCGCGCTGCGGTCTTCCGCTGCACAGCATCAATGTAATATTTCATTATGTGCACGTGTCAGTGGCTTTTCAGAGCGAGAGCTGAACGTAAAGTAGAGAGACTGCAGTGGACAAGGGACAGTAGCGAGTTTTTGGTTACGGAGGCAGCGACTTTAGGTCCTAGCGCCAATGGATTACCATGGATTAACTAAGAATAGAGACGCTCGATGGCGAAGTGGCTTATGTTTTCGTGTCACGATCTTACAAGGTATGAAACTTTCGAGGTAGCTTTTCAGTTTTTATCCTTACTAGCGTACTCGCCACTTTTACCTGCCAATAGCAGTGTCTCATTGCAATTTAGGTAATTTGCTTGGTAGACATTTTGATCTTTAGACGATTTACTGCTTATGTATTATTGCTATTTAGGCATTTTGCTTGTTAGACATTTTCATCTTTAGACGAATTACTGGTATTTTGCCACGTAGACTTTCCTTTGTCATTTTGCTTCGTAGACGAATTGAAATTTACATATTCTGATCATAAAGGCTCTATAGCCTCCTGGCTGCATTAACAGTCGTTAACAACCACCAATTCGCACTGGGCCCGCGTGGTGTTTTATGGCCTATTCTCCCTATCCATCCATAGGGAAGGCTCGTGCCCTAGCAGTGGGGACATAAAATGAGCTGATGATGATGATGAAGTTTAAAGTCTATTGAGGAAGGCGACACTCTGACCGAAAATTATCAGTTTGTTGTAGTCTGATGTGGCAGGCGTAGTGTACACAAAGACCTATTTTGTTATTAGGTCTCTGAGTGTACAATAGAGTAAGTTTGTAAGTAAGTAAGAAAAGAAAAGCTCTATGGCGCAGTGGCTTGCATTTTTGGGTTGCGATTAGGGAATCGGAGCCGGTTTTTCGGAAGAAGACGTCCATAAAAGTTGACATTTCAGTGTTGATATTTTAATTTTGGGATTTAGAATTGGTGGCATCAAGTACCAAACCTCTCGCTGGTGGCGGAACAACTGTCCTACCTAACCTAACCCACAAGTTAATATAAAAATATTTACCCTGTAAACGTTCTTCGTAATCTGCCATTATTGAATAAACACTGTTGCGATGTAACTATTTATTTTTAAATTATCACTTATGCTTTAAGCAAATACAAAAGTAATCTATACTACAAAAAACTGTTTTACAATGACATATTCTGCATGGTTGACAAAAACGCGATGTACCAAGTGTCATGGTTTAGAAAAAAATATTGTTTAAAGAGTTTGGACCTTTTTATATGATTGCCTTTTCGACTTGCATTGCAATTAATGTTTTTTATGCATTGGCTCCTTTACAGTGGAAATGAAGTCGACGCGAAGTCAACTGGTGCATGTATGTATGTATATTTAAATGTGCACAAATCACTGTAAACACAATTCACTTACTGTAACTGACTATCATAACATCTCAGGATATTATTAGGGATACAGCCAACTTTAATTTTGGCGTATAGATTCCAATTAAAAGATCTTTGATATCTGGAGGCAATCTCCTTGATGCTATCTCGTTGCTCCAGAAACACCTTCACCAATCCAATAGAGCTAAACAGTTCATCTGGACAGCATCTTAGAAGGTGCGGGTTTGAGTCTTGGAATAAGTCTTTTGTCACTATTTTCTGTCATATCAGCCAAAATAAGTCCACTGCTGTACAAAGGCCTCCCCCAAGGATCTCCGCAACGACCGGTTTTGTGCTGCTCGCATCCAGCGGCTTCCCCTATTCAGCGGCTTTCACTATTTTCTGGCTAAGTTAATATTCTGTCAAATAAGTTTACTAGTAAACATTAACTGACCATGAATATATCTACAGCTTCATGTACCTGACCGACATTTTTATTCGTAAAATCAAACGTGCAGAATATGTAAATAATCAGACTTTTACGGAAATCACGGAATATAACGTGTTGGAATTTAAATAATCTGAATATCGACAAAAAGGACAAAGTATAAAAAAACTGTCATTTTAAAGTATCGGAATCGTATTATTTTGCAAGCGAAAGTGTAACAATAAAGCGGAAACATTTTTCGGAGAAAAACAATCGGTATTCTGATATTGTGCACACTTGAGTGAAGTATTTAATAATGATCAATAAAAACTGCATGCCAACTGTGCTATCACCCAGGAAGCAATATAATGATGTTGGTCAGGACATACCAAGATCAGATTGATACGAGCCCTGGTATTCCCAATCTTCCTGTATGGAGTAGAAACGTGGACAATCCTGGCCCGAGAAAGACAAAGGGTTGATGCATTCGAGATGTGGTGCTGGAGACGAATGCTAAGAATACCTTGGACTGCGAAACGCACCAATGCATCGATCCTTACTCAGCTCCAAATTAAATCTCGCTTGTCCACCATATGCCAACAACGCATTCATGTTTCGGCCACTGTTGCGCAGAGGCGACGATAGTCTGGAAAAACTGATTGTGGTTGGGAGCACCGAAGGCAAAAGATCGCGTGGTCGTTCACTAACAAGATGGACGGATCAAGTGAAAGACTCGTCGTCCTGCAAATTCTACACGGTCGTAATAGACGCGCTGGACAGAAACCGGTGGAGGCAGATCATCCGCTCTAGATGCAACCCTGATTAACGGTGTATCGTCGGGAATAGTTGAAAGCACGTAAGTAGCGTCTGATTTTTTTTGAGTAAGTTTGCTTATTGCTTGATGCGCCGTTTTCAGCGTCATCGAACTTTTTTTGAGGCGCGGCGAGAAACTTAAAGTGTTCCTCAAGTCTTGTGAAACGAAACACCGACAAAGGTTTTTTAGAGGGACGCAAAAGTGCGTGTCCCCGTTTCCTACAAGATTCTCCAAAGGGGTCCGGATTGGATCGGGTAGCGTTTGTATCACGAAAGAGTCACATGAGAGAAGCATGAGAAAGGAAAACTGACTTTTTAATTATTTACTCGGTGCTTATACGTACTAGTAAGAAAATAGCAATTGTTTTGGCGCCTGCATGCATATTATAATTAAAGTTATTTTCTATAAAAAGTAGGTCAATCATAGTTTAAAAAAATAGATAAATAAATATTATCACATTTTTGCAGTGCCATTATTGTAAAATGTAGGTCACAATCACAGCTAATGTCGCTTTGGTGATTGGAATGCCAATGCCGATTGGCCGTGACAGTCTAATTAGAGATCAAAGAAACCATTTCTCTTTAGTATTAGGCATAGTATGCCGTGACAAAAGCTATAAACAAAAATAATGAATAAAGCCACAGAACACATATATACTCGTACAATATAGCCTACATGTAAATTGATTTATATGAAGTCTGTTAAACGTACTACCTATAACAAGATTCTAATTATAATTATATTTCTTTAAACCATTAAGCTCATAGTTGTTGTTAAATAGTTACTATATATATATATATATACAGGGCCTAACAAAATCAATAAACGTTTAAGGGCGGTATCTATACATCATTCTAAATACAATGACAAGAAATGGGCTCCACTTTTATAGTGAACTGTCAAAGTTATGTTTTCTAACATACTAAATCAATTAAAACATGCTGCATCTTTATTAACACGCACGCAAGCGTCAATAAAAAGATAGCACACAATTGAAAAACCATTGTATGACATTCATCCACACACGGCTATCTTTGTGTGCGTGTAGTACAGCTGTACGGGTTTGGAAAGGGTGTATTTTTTGGTGAATTATGATAATGTTTTGTTGATTATCTCGGTAACAAGCTTGTAGTTTTGAACCAAATTTGGTGAGCATGCTCAGTGTGATGTATAGATGCTCCCCTTGAACGTTCGCTTATGATATTGTTAGACCCTATATATTAGGTGCATATATCCTATATCCATATCCATCAGTGGACTAATGTAGGCTGACGATGATGCTGTTGATAACAGATGATTACTACATACTAGTGCCACACAGGTGCTATAAGCACCTAAGCACTCGTAGATATATATTTAAAACTAAATAAATTAATTACCTAATATATTTATGCGTGGTTGTCAACAAATTCAACAGTCAACAATATTCAAAACGCTGACAAATGGCATATTTAAGCACTAAAACATTCGTCAGAGTAACCAATAAAACTGCTAACATTAATCATACCTACAAATGCAATATATTGCAACACATTCTTGAACTTGCTACTTTGCAACAATGAAAAATTTTTGATGACGTAGATGTAGACATTCAATAAGGCTCACTCGGATAAGTGGATAATGTTTTTCTAAATTTTGGACGAGACTGAATATAAAAGAGTATTCTCATTGTATTGCAAAATGATATGTAACATTTATTTGCTGTAGGGACACTTTACAGTGTTGGTATTGAGAGACATTATACAACGTGTAACAGAAAGGTGTGGTCAAAATGAAAAGATCCAAAATGTATCCGATCTAGATCTTGTATGCAGAGTTACTGAGACAAAATTATTAACTTTAATTTGTTATGTAATTTTTAATTAAATATTTCAATTGTGGCATCACAATCAAAATAAACAAGTACAGCCCTAGTGGTTTAGTAACCTCTGTGTTCTTACATTTATGATTACTGCTGCTTGCTTATGCGCGCCTGACGTGCATAACTTCACTAATATACATATTTAATTTAAAATTACATGACAAATTAAAGTTAATAATTATGTCTCTGTAACAACATATACAAGATCTAGTTCGAATACACTTTGGATCTTTTCATGTTGACCACACCTTTTTGTTACACGTTTTATAGTGCAGGCTTCTTATAAGAGAGAGTTTGCTGATGGCCTAGACGGCATTTTCAGCTTCACCGGGCTTTTTGGTGGCGGCGACAAACTTAAAGGGTTCAAGGTGTGTGAAACGAATCAACGTCAGAGGTTTTCTAAAGGGAACGGCATCATGCAATAGTGCGTGTCCCCGTGCCCTACTAGATCCTCTGAGGTTCGGATCGGATCGGGGAGCGGAACCACCCGAGGGCACCTCTAAAGACTCGGACCTCGGCTGGGGTTGACCGGGTCGTGGGGGATGGTGCAGGCGTGCTTAATAGTACGAAGTAGTAGTAGTAGAGTAGAGTAGCTTGATTTTTTTTTTTTGGAGAGAGACTGCTGATTGCCGAGGGGCATTTTCAGCTTCACCGGGCTTGTTTTAGGGGCGGCGAGGTACGTAAAGGGTACCTCAAGCCGTGTTGAAACGAATCACCTTCGGAGGATTTCTAGAGCATCGCACACTTAAAAGTGCGCGTCCCCGTGCCCTCCCAGAGTCTCCGAAGGGTTCGGATTGGATCGTAGAGTAGCTTAAGTGTGGCATGCTCTCTTTATTGTCTCTGCGGTGGTGGCATGAGCGTTGGGTCCTTACATTCCCCAAGATATGGTTGAGTGAAGCGATGGCTGATTCATACGTCATACTCGTGAACGGCCGCCTGTCGAGGCTGGTCTGCTCCTGCATACCTTTATTTTTATTTGCAAACTTAAATTTTTTTTTCTGTTTTGTTTTTTTTTAACATGTGTGATTGTCCTTTATATTTTGTGTTTTTATTTGTGATGGAAAGTGTCCTTTCATTATGGACATTATCCAATATTTTTGACGCTGTAAGGGAGAAAAGAACTTGACAATTGGTGAGTTTCTTGCCGGTTCTTCTCAGTACAAGATCTCCCGCCCAGAGTAGACTTACGAACCGATGGCATAATGACGTTCATAAGAGCTATTTGTAGCCTAAACCTAAACTGAATTAATTATTTTGAATTTTAAATTTAGAATTATGTATGTACATGTAGGCTATACAATATCCTGACCCGATCCAAACCTCTTGGAGCAGGGATGGATAAACTTTTTTCATTCGCGTGACAATATACACTGGCCCGCCATAGATTTTGTTAGTATATACTAACAAAATCTATAGCGGGCCAGACTATTGAATTTTTTGCTGTATTTTTTTAATAAATACATATTTTATTTGTGAAATAAAAATATTGACAGGTTTTTTTTTATTGTGACACGCCATAATGGCTTCACCCTGCCTGATGAAAAGCAGCCAGTGGAGCCCAAGAAGTGAAAGCGTTCATCACAGCGCTACCACGCTATGCCGAACGCTCACACTATGGCGGCCTGCATAATTGCTTTTTCACGCCCCGCTTAAAATAGGTATGCATTTTCTGAAACACACACGCACTTGAATTTTTGTTTGATGGTCGCGGGCCGGACTTTGATCATCCCTGTCTTGGAGTGTCTAGTAAGGAAAGGTCACGCTTCCGTGGTGCCATTCCCTCTAGAAAACCTCTGACGGTTTTTCGATCACACGGCTTGAGGAACCCGTTAAGTGTCATGCCGACCCCAAAAAAGTCCAGTGACGCTGAAAAGGACGTTTGAAGCCATTATCAAACTCTCATAAAAATGGCTACACAATCTCTAACAATGAATATTAAATTAACATTGGTAAGTATATAAGTAAGTAGGTACTGAGTAGCTCGATGACGCAGAGGTTTACGCGCCCGTTCTGCGAGTACTGAGACTAAGCAACTTTCGCAATGGCCGATCATCGAATGGGTGACCAAAATTTTAGCATATCGAGCTCCTCCGTGCTTCGGAAGGCGGGTTAAGCCGTTGGTCTCTGCTGCATAGCAGTTGTTAACAACCATCAATCTGCACTGGGCTCGCGTGGTGGTTTATGGCCCGTTCTCCTTGTCCATCCATAGGGAAGACTCGTGCCCCAGCAGTGGGGAAATAAAATGAGCTGATGATGATAAATAAATATTAGACAACATCACATATATTGTTCTAATCCCAAGGTAAGTAGCTAAAGCACTCGTTTCATGGAAATCAAAAACAACGACGGTACCACAACCACCCAGACCCGACACAATATCGAAAAGTTCGTTTTCGACATTGACCCGACCACTGGTGGTAGCCAAAGTAACATTAAGAATACGATAGCGAAGTTCGAAAAAAATAAAATATATGGGATTGACATAAAATTGACCACGTGATTTAGCGCGGCTCATGTCAATCCCATACATTTTATTATTTTTGAACTTCGCTATCGTTTTCTTAATGTTACTTTGGCTAAGCCTACAGGAATCGAACCCGGGACCTCAGAGTTAGCGCCGCCCAAAGTCCGGCGTGCAAGCCACTCGGCTACGGAGGTCGTCAATGATGATGATGATATAAGTAAGTACGTATTTTTGAAGTTATAACTTGAAATTCCACTTTATTGTTTAATATTTACACCCAGTATTAGATAAAATGTAAGTATTACAAAAAACTTATTTATCTAAATAAGTATATTTTCACAAAAAATATTAAACAAAAAGCAAATAATAGCAAGTTTTGCAAAACGGTAGTGAGTCGGGGAGCTCATCCCGCGAAACACTACTATGAGTTCACTAATACGTTAGCGACAAAGTTGTTTGGAGAGAGTTAGTCATAAATAGCTGCGAAACATTAAATATCATGTGGCAACATCATCATCAGCCTATACTAGTCCACAGCTGGACATAGGCCTCTCCAAGTGCACGCCACCGAGCACGATCCGACTCTCATCCAGCTCTTGCCAGCCACCTTGCGAAGATCTTCGCTCCACCTAGTCTGAGGGCGTCCTACACTACGTTTGCCGATACGCGGTCTCCACTCGAGAACTCGTTTACCCCAACGGTTGTCGGTTCTGCGGCTAATATGACCGGACCACTGCCACTTCAACTTGCGGCAACAAAAAGGGTGTATTCACATACTACTATCGCCGGCGCCGCTTCCGGCCAAGGCTTTCACAGCGCCACCATTTTTGGAGTTGGGAAGAAACTTAAAGGGTAGGCTCAAGCCGTGTGTACGAAACATCACCACAGGGTTTTTATACCTAAGGGGTGGCATCGCGCTAACGTGTGCCGTCCCCAACTAGATTTTCCGAGGAGTTCTGATCCGATCGAGAGCGGAGCAACCCGAGGGCGCCTTTAAAGGGTATGAACTAGGCTAGGGTTGTCCGGATGTTCGGGTCCCCACGACCCGAAAAAGAGCCCAGCAGTGCTATTCTCTAAGCAAAACAGCGGTAACCACGACATTGAACTCGCTCATAACTTGCAAACGATTGTAGACTTCATTACTTTATAAAAGTAGGTTGAAAATTGTTTGCAAGTTATGAGCGAGTTTAACGTCGAGTTCCACGCTGTTTTGCTTAGAGAATAGCGCTGCAGGTATAAAACAGCAAAAGAAGCTAGATGACGCAGTAGTTAACGCGCCCGACCTGCGTTTGCTAAGGTTAAGCAACTTTCAGTCATCGGCCAGCAACAAAAAGGCCAGACCAGGCAAAGGCCAGTCATCGGATGCGTGATCAAATATTTATCATATTTAGCTCCTCCGTGCTTTGGATGGCCCGTAAAGCCGTTAATCCCGGCTTCATTAGCCCAATCTACCCTGGGCTCGTGTGGTGGTTTATGGCCCCTTCCCCAATCCATCCATAGGGACGACTCGAGCCGTGTAGTGGGGACATAAAATTGAGCTGGTGATGAAAGAATAACATGTCAGTATTCAATTCAACCATTTTATTGCACTCCACTATGTTCGAGAACTCATGGTAAGGCTACCAAAGACGAAACAATGGCTGTTTATTTATATTTACACGGCTAAGTCCTTCCGTAAAGCTCGTTACGGGACAAAGCCATTCTGTTTATTACCTCTCACCTGCCGCGCCGTCCGTCCCTTATGAAAAGGGAGAACCGGGACAAAATCATTTTTAATTTGTATACCTACAAGATTATTTACCTTAGACAATTTTCAAATACTTCGCTCTTTGTCTATTCTTGAAGATAATAATTTAAAATGAACTAACTACATTATAGAACAGAATACTATTTATTACAAAGTAATAAAAGTATAAACATAACACTAAACTAGGGAACATTATATTTATACAATTTTATTTTTGATTAAAAAATAAATATTTATCGCTAATTAAACTAACCTAAGTATATTATATTTGTTTTCATTAGTATTGGTAGTTCCGCAAATTTTTCGTTCTATGCCCAGCAGTGGGTCAAGAGGGGTGATGATGATGATGATGACGTCAGTTTATTATTCCGGTTATTATTCCGACCGATTTCGGTCATGGCCGCCACTTCGACTATAGTCGGTACGGGGCGCTACCGCGCCCGAAGATGGCAGGCATAGCATAGCATAGACCGGACGGGCAGGGTGGGGTTTTCCTTGCATAAAAAAAAAAAATAATAAAAATAAATAAATGTTGCCTCGATGTACTAACATAGTTCTTAAGCTTTCATTGTTACTAACTATATATGGATGGAAATCTGAATTAAAAATATTTGCTTTTCTAAAGTTTACGCGAACACTACACATTGAAATAAAACAACTTTTACGGATCTACTCGCGTTTATTTTGCACATTACTTATTTAATGTTTTTCCTGACGTTTCGAACTTGCGAACCCTTTGCAGGGTCCGTGGTCACAGGGAAACCCTGCAAAGGTCTCCCTGTGACATTAAATAAGTAATGTGCAAAATAAACGCGAGTAGATCCGTAAAAGTTGTTTCATTTTAAAAATATTTATTTTATTTTATTTTATAGCCGATCTTTTTACGTGCGGACTGAGCGAAGGTATGTAAAACTAGCATAACTCATAGATTTAAAAGCTCCCAGATTTAACAACATCTGTAAAGCAGCATTATACTAACATTTCATACAATAAGTACTTAGAACAAAGCAAACAGCGCCCACGCTTTTCCAATAAAAGCAATTTCATGTTTGATATTAAAAGAAAATAAAAGCGTCACATCATCCTAGCCCCGAACAGTTTCCCTAAGCGCTCTACACACGGACGGCAATTTGCCGACGACATATAAGTAACTGCAGCCGCCACCGTCCTGAGGCGACGGCTAGCCGTCGGCGACGCGCTGTCGACGTGTCGGGTGTCGGCGGCTGCCATCAGCAGGGTTTAATCGCCTGTGGTCTAGTGGTCAAGACCACCGACCGGTCTCAGACTCAAATGTCCCGGGTTCGATTCCCAGTGGGTGGTACAAGTTTGTTGGTACGGTTTGGTTGGTGGTAGGGCTTGTTTGTCCGCCTGGCTAACTACCACCAATTTATATAAATATGTCGCCACCTATGTCCAGCAGTGGACTAGTATAGGCTGATGATGATGTCGCCACAACATTAATTTTTGTAGCATTGTTGTGTTCCGGCCGCTTGAGATAAGATAGCCAGGTGCCTCAGCAGAGAGCTGGGTGAAGTGCACTATCACCAATTCCGCTTTATTATCACTTAACATCTGGTGAAATCAAGACACTATGCTTACCCGTAAGACATAAAAAGGGTACCTATCTACTGCGAGTTTCAATCGCCATTGGATAACGTTAACGAAAGCCAGAGTTTGAATTTTAACACACCACGTATTCTACCAGGAGGCACTGCTTCAATGCCGTACAAATTTTTAGGGTGCGCCAACCAAAAAATGCTAAAAATGCAGTTACGGTTAAGTAAATATAATTGAAAATACTGTCGTATTAAATGAACAAAATATATATTTAGTATCATAAGGAACGTGTTTACAATTTGTCAGAACCATAAATTCATAACACGCTATAGTTTTTTCTACAATATCATTGAAAGTTGGGCAAAAATCATGAAAACGAGGGGCGGCGTTCAGTAGATTTCTTATAGTTTATCTAAATTATTGTACCTCTGATTTTGTCTAAACAATCATCAATGGATAAACTACAAATTGCTAGACTACATTTTTGATTCATCAAGTGGTTATTTAAATAATTATTTTTTATTAAGCACCTTAAATTCCCCATACAAAATTACTATGGCCACGCGGCATCAAATAAATATGGACGACGACATTTCAAATAAAACATAATATGACACTTGTCACTTACGGACGGCGCACCCTTAACGTAATCGAAGGAATGCGGATACTAAACAAAACTTACACTAGGCATGCCAATCGTCAACAGCAGTTAGTCGACAGCTGCCGTCGACGACGTGTCGATGACTAGCTCCGACCGGTGACGGCAACTGCATACTTTGCCGTTGGTCGTCAACGTGCCGCTCGTGTGTAAGAGCCCGTATTCACGTAAAATTGGATACGTTTAATTCCCTAAACGAATCAGGCTATCATAATAGAAACGATATTAGACGGAGTGTTGGCTTTACATAAAAAAATAGTTTTCCTATTAAAATATAAGAAGCATTTGAAATTGGTAAACAAATAATTTGGTAAATAAACAATCGAATTAAATAGCAAATTAGGCTATCGTAATTGGATTTATTAGATTATTATATCTATAATTGAAATTAAAAACTATAAAAAAAAATGTTAAAAAAAAATCCCCAATTGAATTTTCAAAATTCAATTGAGAGAGTACCTGACCCGGTATGTCAGAAGGGTGCAGGTTCAAACCCTGCTCGTGGATTTTTTTTCAAAATTTGTGTTTTTGAAATTTTGTCGCAACAAAATTTGCGTTAAAAATTATATTAACATTTTATTAAAAACTATGTTAGAAAATATTGTATATTAAATCTATGAGATGGCTTGATCCTTAACATAAAAACCGGCCAAGTGTGTGTCGGGCCACGCGCAGTGTAGGGTTCCGTAGCCCATCTCAATAATGCAGACTCTGAGAAGAGGGCTTTTATGAACATTTATTTAATGTAGATACTACCGGTTTCACACACCTGACAACATTATTTAAGTATTTAGTTCCCAATGAGGAATTTGTATTGCGCCAAGTACATTTTATAAGTCGGTCGACTGTTACTCGTAAACTTGTAAAGCCTACTTAGCTGTGATCGTTTTCCTTTTAACTTCGTCATATATACAACTAGCGTGAATTTTTTCACGTATCCAAAAACAACCATTTGGCTGGCAGAGGGTGGGGGGCACTTGACTCTCACAAAATTTTGCACTTTAAAGCTTAATAGTTCACAAACGGATGCCTCAATCAAAAAACTGTTTCCGCAAACCCGCAATATTTTTGAAATTGCTATCCAACGACACCCCACACTATGGGGTAGACAGGAAAAAAAATTACATCCCCACTTCACGTGTAGGGGAAGTAACCTAAAAGAAAATATTTTTCAAAATTTTACTTCACCACTTTGTCGGCGCCGGCGAGATTAATATGTATATCCATGCCAAATTTCAGCTTTCTAGTACTAAGAGTCTATGAGCTAGGCTGGAAACGGATAGACAGACAGACTGACATGGCGAAACTATATAAGGGTTCCTTGTTGACTACGGAACCATAAAAAGTTAGCAATAGAAAAAAGGCAAGTATTTGAAATTAACAAATTAATAATTTGACATATTGTTCCTTTAAGTGTGATCCCTGCATATTTTAAACTAAAAGAGCTTCTGCAAATAGGTCAAGGGCATAGAGCAATGGACTATGGTCATGGTCAAAGGCAACATATTAATGTCAAATAAACAATCATAATAATATTATTAAAATGCTTTTCTAATAGTGAAATTGATAAAATCAACAAGCCAAAAGCCACAAGCAAAGAGAAATAAGGAATTTGATATAACATATAAATTGAAAAGCTCAATGGTGATTGCGCATGTTAAGCAACTTTCGCAATGGCACATCTTTGGATGGGTGACAAAACAAAAATATATCGAGCTCTCCTCCCTACTCCGGAAGACAGGTTCTGTTGTTAATCCTGGGGCCCGACCGCCTAACCGATCGCTTTGACATCGTGTGTGGTTTATGACGTCATCTTGTCGTTTCGTGCCGTCTATGAAAGCAATATCGAAAGCTATAGCCTTTAGCTTTTGATATTGCTTTCATAGGCGGTGCGAGGTGGCAAGATGACATCATAAACTATACGCGTAGTCAAAGCGATCGGTTAGGCGGTAGGGGGGCTGGTTGTCGTTGTCGGGAAAAGAAAAAAGCCTCCTGAGTTTCTTGCCAGCTCTTCTCGATCGAAGGTCCACCGAAATCTGAACAGTTGCTAGTTTCAGTAGTTTATTTAAACTTAGTTTTAGTTTATTATCTAATAATGAGTGCATGAGTCATTGAATCATTTATATTAAATAAATGATTTGACTTATATCCTAGCTGTGGCATTTGCTGCACACACTGCTCAAAATAATGATGAAGCCAATATGTAGTACTTTTTATTGTTGTGTAGCAAAAATAAATATATTTGCTTTCTTTGTTTTTTACTTAGACTTTGACTAAGGTAATCTTCGGTATCCATCACAGATCATGTGTCCACCAACCCACATTTGCCCAGGAAAGTAGGTAATGGCTCCTAACCTTCATTGGACCTGTGTTTTTCTCAATACCTATGAAATTGCCGTTTTTTATGAAGATTTTTTATAGAATTTTATTTTTCATACTAACGTTTTTTAAATTTACTTAGCATCTAATTCTGTTAACACTTTAAAAATTGTAGAGTAGTGTGTCTGTTTCACTAGCTAAATATTGCAGACATTAAAAAGAAAAAAAGTCAAGTCCCTTCAAAGCTACAATGAAACAAAAGGTCAATTCCGCGAAAAAAAAGAAGTCAATTTAAAAATAAAAATTGGGCGATATAGACACAAAATGAATAATCATTGTTATACTGAAGCCTAAGTAACATAGTCCTAATTAAAGGTGTATAATAATATTAACAACCGGTATTGACTTTTAGAAGTAATACACCTATTAAAAGTGAGAAAAAAACGGCAATTCCATAGGTAAGGACCTATTATTATAATCCTACCGTACTTGTGTATGTCACTGAACGGCTGAATGTCTTCCTAAACGGCTGGATCGATTTTATGTAACTTTTTGTGTGTGTTTGTGTCATAGTCCATGGTTTGTGTGATGATTGGATTAGATTCACAATTGGATTCGGTAGGTGGCGATGCAATAGGGCTCTAGGATATTTTTTTTAAACCATCATGGGAATTGGGATACGGGTGTCCAGTCAAGCGGACGCAGCCTGGAGCGGACAGCTTGTAATAAAACACGAGTTACGTATATATTTTGTGTCATTTCAACTTGTTCACTTATTCTTTAATAAGTTGATAGATTCAATTCCATTCCCCAACATAAAAAGGTACCCAAGTTATTATATTACGGGCAACAAGATATGTTAATAAAAAATTCAACAAATGCTAAACATTTCGGATGATGTTTCATTACACCCGAGTCAATTACATAACGAAACGACAACAATATATGAGCGGCCATATGTCAGTGCGGATAACGTTCATTTTGCTCCATATCGTGTGCGGATGGAAAAAATTTCATTAATGTGCAAAATGGAAAATGAGAATCATAAAATGTGTCGTAAATATTCGTTTGTTTTCACCTTTTTTGTGTTGCTTTTTAAATATTATTACTGTTTTTGAGGACAATTGAGACGGCGACAGAATTAGGTTAGGTATGAATGGCGAGGGACAATTTTTTTGTGACTGATGCTTAAATATTTCTCAAAGGTATAATACACATGATTGGTTTTGCAGTCTGCGTTTATTAAGGATATATTATTTTTCCTTGATTTTAAAATGAAACGTTAACATAGAGTTAGTAGGTATATATTGTTTATGTATATTTTTCATAATCCTTTATTAGTTATTTGTAAGCGTGCTACACTATTGTCATCCTGCGTGTACACGTTCTTGGGTTTCATTCTAGTTCAACCCACCTTATCGAAGTATATTTTAGTATTAATTTTGATTGTTACCTATTGTGAATACCATACTAAATTCTCTCTAAATCTAACTAAATCTCTCACTGTACCAGTAAAATTATTGGATAGTCTTTAAAGTATTGGGGAATAAGTTACCGTCCACGCCTCAGGGAGTTCTTATTAATACATATTATACTACTTTGTTATCGTTACTGTTTGTTTGTATCATGAAGAAAGTAGATCTTTGATATATCGTGATTTTGATGTAGACTTAATTGTTTTATACCAATTTTTATAGCATATTATTTTTAATAAATAGAAAGTGTTGATTTATTCAAACTATATTTTGGACGTTTCAGAAGCACTTATTCTTAAATTTGTAAAAAAAATTACTTTCACTTTGAATTTTAATTCACTTTGAGGGGTTTGATACTTTCTGTTCAGTTCTGTTCAGTTCTGTTGGTACCAATAGGCTATCGTGATGGTTTGTTGTGTTCACTCACTTTTTCCTACACAACAAATGGATAAATATTGCACATGTCACATAATGTGACATGTGCAAATAGTTTATCAGTAACAGCTTGGTCTCTTGAACTACTGAAATTCACAAGTGGGAGGCTGCCAAAGTAAGAGAGATTTGGGGTGACGAAATAGGTTAATACAAAAAAAGTTTTGTTTTATATCTAGTGGCCGGCTCGTGACTTCGTCCGCTTGAGAACACCCGTAACCCGACGAAATTTTTTTTTTAAATAATTATTATTAACGGGATTATTACCATGTTTTTTTTTGTAATAATGCCGGTAATAATATTTGTTCTAATGTAAGTGACCATGATAGTTTCAAAAACTTTTTTATTTTTTATTTAGGTATACAAAACTTGCCCTGACCACTACGAATACAAAAAAAAATGGGCCAAATCGGTTGAGGCATTCTGAAGTAATGTAGCAAAATGTAGCAATTGACTTTTATATAGATAGGTTGACTCCATACCACGCGGGCGGAGTCGCGGGCGAAAAGCAAGTCCGTGAAGTTTCTAAATCTTTCCGGACAAAAAAAAGTGTTTTCAATTAATAAATGCTTAGAGGCAAACGCGATAAATGAAAACGTAATGTTATTTATGATTCTTCGGTCCCCATTGCTCGATATTAAATTAATGTTATTACCCAATTCGTAGCAAAGGCGTCCGAGGTATACGACTGGTAGATTTTTGATTTGTTTTGAGATCAATTAACGTTTGGCATCAAAGCGATTCATCCTTCATTTGAGTTGCAAAGGAGCGATAAATAGGGAATATTTAAAGTAAGTAAACGGTATTTAAGAAGGAGAGTCGTTGATGAGCCGCATGGGGATGTCTGTTTTGATTCAACGAATTGAATGTGCAATGATTGCTTGAGTCAAAGTTTTGAAAGCACCTACTTACGCCTATTTTAATTAATTCCTTCCGAGTGTGCGTAGACAGAGTACTCACTTACTTCATACTTAATGCAGCACCTACTGTGTGACTGCGACTCTCTGGCTAGGAAAAGAATGGGACTCCTGGGGTCGGCCTATCCGAAACCGGAGGACTTCAGGCTCTTCGCTCTTAAGGACGTTGCCAGACTTATGGCATCTATCTTTACAGAGGAGGAAGAGCGAAAGGTTGGGGTTGCACAAAAGATCCCAATGGGTCGAAGTGTTACTGGGAGTTGGAAACCTCGGCAGGCCCCACTAAGATAAGATAAGATAAGATACTTCATATTTCAGACTAAACTTACCTAATTACGAACGATTAAAGGAAACGATCGGTAAGATGTTTCTTATGATTATTTACATACAATTCTGCGCAAATATTGTTGCGAACAAATTACAATTTGAGAAAAGACAAAGGGTTGAAAAAATTCCACGAGCGGGAATCGAAACTGACATGCCGGGTCAGGTGCACTATCAACTATGCTATCGTGGCTCCACGTGGAACGCCACGTGGCGTGCAGGTTCGAATCCCGCTTGTGGAATTTTTTCAACACTTTGTTTCTTTTTCAAGATGTTTTTTATTTAAATTAATAACATTAACAAACATGTACGTACCCCTGCTGGGAATCAAACCCTGGACCTCTGGGTCTGAGGCCGGTGGTTTTAACCGCTATACCACAGATGCAGTTAGATAAAAATAATTGAGTTACCTTTATAGGATAACCACACGTATGTAGCGTATCTTGCTTGACTAGGTATTTATATATTAGGTTCCCAACGGTTAATACATTTTTTACATTGACAAAATTATCCTCCTCCTTGCATCGTATTCCTCATGTCTGAGGGCGTGACCACCACCTCCCAGCAGTCTTTCTCTAATGATGTTTCGCCATCGTCCCCTGTCACCGGCTGCATGCATCGCGTCGTAGACTGAAGTGACGAGAGAGTTGGTCGGTAGCAATGTATAGTATGATACATCATACATTATACATCAAATATCACAGGATCTAAAATACAAAGATTATTTTATAATTATTTTTCTATCTTTTTTACAGAACTAATAACCACTTTAAATCGTTGTATCCAAGTTTTATCATCACTAAAAGTCATGCGACCCTAAGGGTTGCGGTTCACAGAATACATCTACTTACCAAGTTTCAACAGTTAGTTTCGGAAAAAAGTTGCTGTGACATACGGACGGACAGACAGACAGACAGACATGACATGACGAATTCATAAGGGTTCCGTTTTTTGCCATTTGGCTACGGAACTCTAAAAAGGCAAAATTATTACTTATAACATATCATTAATCGAGATTGATCTACCTATATATATCTCTATTGATCTATTAGATGGAGTTTTTAAATGCTGACTGAGTTTTTTGTGAAACAGAGGTAAGTAGTGAATCCGAAAACAAATCCGCAACCGTTTGCTACGTTTGACCATGAAACCTAAAACGTAAGCGGACAGTTATAAACAGCTTATACATAGGTACTCCACTTAAGCAAGTAAACCATTTTTTCTCCGCCAATAAACCTTATCTGGCTACACGGAAGACAGCATAATAAGAACACAACCCATTTCAACAATGTGCTTAAGAATTATCGGCATGTCCACACACTCCTCTCCGAATATCTATTGCGCCTGTATGTAAGCCGAGGCAAGTGGGGCAAGCGATAGGGGCAACCCGCCAGTGGTGGTTAAGTCCCTAAGTACATATTACCACAAAATAAAGAGATTGGCAGTAGATAAGCTTCATACATGACGCACTCGATCAACTATCAAGTTGAGTTAATTTACTGTAATTTTTGTTATTTGTTTAATTTGCATTTAATTTGTTTCTTTTTTTTTTAGTTTATTGCGTATTCGTGGACAATATTGTGCATGCCAGTTTTTGGTTTTCATGTATTATATTCTTATATTCGTAATTTATTACAGTACTTTTGTAAGAAATATTGCTAAACAAAACGTGGAACGTTCCGTTCCCGAACGAAATGACTGTCAAACGCGTCTGTCACCTAGTTCCGTTGGTTTACATTGAATGGGTTAAGGTTTTTGTTCTTATCTATTTATTGTATTTAGGTAATTATTGTTAAACGCATCGATATAAATGTTATACTAGATATCGCGTTCCGAACACTCATTGTGTTCGACTCAGCTGTACTGCAGTCCGTACACCTTACTTTAGTGTGACTTTGACATTCATGGTGCGTGGGTGCGAACGGAGCGACGCTAATAAATCGAAAAGTCGATAAATCTAAGTGAAATAAGAAGAGAAAATAATAATTTTATTCAAGTAAGTAAAACTAGGTAGTTATTTATTTATTTTATTTATTTATTATCGGAATCAAAACATACATTACTTTTATAATATGGGGTACTACTTAAGCCTCTTGGGTTTGTGTGTAGTACCTAACAATGGTATTCTTCCACGTTATCAGAAATAAAGTAGGTAACCAAATACATTCATATTATAATAAATTCTAAGAATCGACACCGTTCTGACAGTACGATCACATTTCCGAACACAACATAGAATACTTATTTTAAAGCTGCCAAAAAAAGTTTGCACCTTGCATCTTGCTTGCATAAAAACAAAATCCACAGAGCGGCAATGTCGGAGTTCCCAAGCATCATGCATTCGTCAAATGACGCGCCGTGGACAGTGACCTTAAGAAGTGTCGATGTGTGCGTTGCCAGAGCGTGTTAAGTATAGAGCTTACATTCTGCAGTCTTCTTATTCTTTGGCATTACTGACGCTTTCGGTGCGGTCTCAAATACCCGTATGTGTGATAGTTTCGTTCGTTGATGATTAGTTTCTGATTAAACTGTTGGTGGGTGTGGGATACGAATATAGGCGTCGAGTATCATTTTTTTTAGTTAATTATAATGAAGCGATTGGACATCTCACCATGCGATCGGTTAGTGACGGTAAGGTCGAAGAACAGAAGCGCACGTCAACCGAAACCACTGTGGAACTATAGGTGCCTACTGCTTAGTGCAAGTTTTGTTTGGCTTTGCCATGTTAACAAAAAAATGTTGTAAGCCTGATCGCATCGCCTCCTGGGTAAAAACGATCAGAGTTAAAATGTTGCCATACTAATATTCTAAAATATCCGAAACTCCGGGTGTGAGACCGTGGTTTAGATAAATATTAGTTTACGTACATTCTCTCTAAAGTAGTAAATTTAGACGTCATTATAATATTAGGGTCCTTACCTATGAAATTGACGTTTTGTATGAGTATTTTTTATAAAATTATATTTTTGTCATACTAATATTTTTTTAATTTTCTTAGCATCTAAGTATTTATGTTAACACTATAAAAATTGTAGAGTAGTGCGTTTTTTTCACTAGCTAAATATAGCAGACATTAAAAATAAAAATAAATCAAGACCCTTCAAAGCTACAATGAAACAAAAGGTCAATTCCGCGAACAAAAAAGGAGTCAATTTAAAAAAAATATTGGGCGATGAAGATACAAAATGAATAGTTATTGTTATTACTGAAGCCTAAATAACATAGTCCTAATTTAAGGTGTATAATAATATTAACCACCGGTATGGACTTTTAGAAGTAATACTATTAATAAGTGAAAAAAAACGTCAATTTCATAGGTAAGGACCCAATATTAGAGTTGATTTTCCTATAAGTTATATTATTATCGGTTTCTTAGTCTTTTAAATACTAAGCCTTTCAGAATAAACTATGACAGTATAACAAAGTTTCAATCCGACTATACGACGAAGTTAAATTGTAACTGCTATGTATAAGCGTTCCATTGGGAGAGTAGCCTTCTCATATCGGATGCATTACCGGCCGTATTAGGTTACACGATGCAGTTGGTGGAGTGGCTATCAATACAGGACACTGCCATTAGTATCGGTTTCTGTTAATATCGAATTGTCGTTCCAACTAGACGGGCAAAATTGGGTATCGTAATTTTTAAGTGCCTAAGTATTGCGCACCGGGTTGATGTTGCCATCGTACGAGTTCGAGTTATAGCAACTTTCGCGATGCCATCCAGGACATGTGCCTAGAGCGCATCGCGTTTAATAATACTCATATATGAATAGCATAATTGGCCTAATTTAGTCTAGCTCTAAGATCATTTGTAATAAATAGTATTAAGTTGGCTGTTGTTGTTCTTTTACAATAAAATAAATGTTGCCAATTTTTGAGTTCGAGTGCCAGCAACTTTCGCGGTTGAGATCCTTCAGATTGGGAGATTATTCGAAGAAATGAAATTGTAACTGTTAAGTGTGGAGCGTTACATTGGTAGAGTACTTAGCCGTTTCTTAACCGATGTATTACTGGCCGTATTAAGTTACACGATGCAGTTAACAGAGAGGCTATCAATGCAGGACACTGCCATTTTTATCGGTTTCTGTTAATATCGAATTGTCCTTCCAACTAGACGGGTAAAATTGGGAATCGTAATTTTATGTGCGCACCGGGTTGATGTTGCCATCGTACGAGTTCGAGTGATAGCAAGTTTTGCGATGCCTAGAGCGCATCGCGTTTAGATTGGCAATTTTTAAATTTGAGTGCCAGCAACTTTCGCGATTGCGGTTGTTTAGATGGGAGAAATGACTTGAGAATATTGTTGCGAGTTCTAAAGAATGTGGGGCTTTCAGTCTTGTTTTTTAAAAAATACTTAGTAAATTTTGGAAGTGATATTTTTCCCGATATGAAAAATTGTTGGTCACCCATCCGATGACCGGCTTTTGCGAAAGTTGCTTAACTTTAGTAATTCCGGGCGCGGGCCATCGAGCTCTTTAAAAATAATTCATGTTTGAAACTCCTTATTTTATCTCTCTCGGTAGCTCAGCGGTCAGTGCATTAGACCGGTAATCCAATGGTCGTGGGTTCGATTCCCACTCGAGCTTGAAAATTCAAAATTCAAAATCATTTTTTCAGTTTAGGCTACAAATAGCTCTTATGAACGTCATTATGTCATCGGTTCGTAAGTCTATCTACTCTGGGCGTACTGAGAAGAACCGGCAAGAAACTCAGCAAGTGTCCAGCTCTTTTCTCCCTTACAGCGTCATAATATTGGAAAATGCCCTACCATAAAAGGACACTTTCCATCACAAATAAAAACACAAAATATAAAGGACAACCACAACATGTAAAAAACACACAAAAAAAAATATATTTAAATTTGCAAAAACATCATTTACCAGTTTAATTTTTTGTTGTTGTTGTACTAGTAAAAGTCAAAACCTGTCTAAGAAAAAAAAACAACGTTAAACTATAGTTAATAATAATAAAAATAAGACAAGTACGCAAGAGCAGACCAGCCTCCACAGGCGGCACCCGTTCACGAGTATGACATATGAAACAGCCATCGCTTCACTCAACCATATTTTAGGGAATGTAACGACCCGACGCATATGCCACCACCGTAGAGACAATAAAGAGAGCATGACACACCCAAGCTACTCTAAAATCAAAACTAATTGAAATATTCAACGCAACGCTATTTGTTATCTGTAGGACACAGTATAAAAAGGTTATCATATCAATAAAAAGTAGTGAAGTATGCTTTTTTATAGCCAGGCTGTTTTATCATCTAAATATTCTTTGACTGTGTGACTTGAGACTGGTTGATTTTTCTAGTAAAATTTTATTATTTAATTACTAAGCTACATTATCATTGTGAATGCCAAAAGTTAGAATAATAAAAATACCCTTTTTACCGTTATAAAACGATTCATTTGTCATTATGTAAATGATGAATGACACTGAAAAAATGCACCAACATACGTCGAATAGTTTAAGACTTTAGTATGACTTACGAATCTGAAATGTTGATATAGGTAAATTATCTATTAATTATCTTCTAATTGTCTTTATCTTGAATTTGCTTGCTCAAATACACGATTGTATAATTTTGTCTCGATCATAATTATTTTCGAAAACACCACATAAAAATCACTATTGTTGAAATTACAACAAAATTATTTAATTTATATGCTTTGAAACCACTCAAATATATTGATAACATCAATATTCGTAATTTAGTTGCTGCATGTTTTGATAACTAAAACCAATATATTTTTTAAATATTTTTTAGGTTAACTGTTAATTTGCGGTCTATATTGTCGCAGGCGCTACGTATTATCGACCTTATGCCAGCGTCGGTAAGGATCAGCCTTTTTGAATGTTCACAGATCGAGGTGTCGGTCGTTTTAATAAAAAATAGCGCTTACTCCCCCGTCATCTAGCACTTGTTCAAGCGAAAACAGGCTTTAAGGTTGCGTCACTTTAAAGTTTAAAAAGTTTTTAACCCACATAAACAACATGCTTTGTTGTCACTCGCTATAAACATATCAGAGAGGCTGGCTGGTAAAAATGGTTCCTCAATACATCCGTTCTAGCCCAGTAAACCTGATCGATGATGCCCTCTGATATTTGTCAACGCGAGCCGCGTGAAATATGTCGCAGTATTCGTGTGACATCGCACAAATTCAAGGGGTAGTTTAAAATCAAAAGGTCTTTTAAACAATGGATGTACAGAGCGATGCATCAACATCCGGGCGGTAAGGAAAAATCTGAAACTATTTGTTCTAAGGTTCCATGTTGTTACTTTATTAAAATAAGGGACAAATGCAAAAAAATTGTACATTTTTGAATGCGTTAACGTCCTATTAGAATAAACGTTCAATATATAACTTCATTTCATTTATTTTTTTAAATACGTTTACAAAATTACATTATAACAAAAACTAAAAGAAATAAATAATATTTTTCCGATAAATCAATTAAATAAAAATCAAATCATCAGGATACGTTTAGCTTTCTTCATACAAGTACGCGTGTCCTTCTCGTCCGTGTTCAGCTTTGTGTATGGGGAAAAAATACAGGTGAGTGATTTTATACTGTTAAATATTTTTAGTTATTTAAAGAATACTACATACATTTTAATACTTTAAACAATAAATCAGGCCTCTCTATTAAAAACTGTTTTAAATATCATTTTTAAAGCCGTCCGTAACTTCTTTCATATTTGTTATTCAGCTTTGTTTATTGTTATTTAGTAGAAAAATAAGTTTTTACCTGGCAAAACTAAAATCATAAATAACGTCTGTTACAAATACACAAATTAGTTTCATCTTGATAACCATTCCATTAAACTAATTGGTTAGTGTATGTTTAGCTTTCTATATAGTTTATTTCAAGGATACTTCATGATATATTTAGAAACATATAAACAGTTTGATTCAAAGACATCTCTTAGTATTTTTCACACATTTTAGGTTGTACACACGAGTGTTTTGTTCCTTTTTGTTACGAATTTGTTACATTTCTTTGTAACGTAACAAATATGAAATAACAAATATGAAGTAAAGTCGCACTCACATTGTAATAGTTGACTTGGATTACTAAAGTTAAAATATTATGATCACAGTTAATTTTAAGGTTGATTTGCAAAAAAAATGTTAAGTAAGTCGAAAGTAATACAAACTAGACTTGCTGCCATTCTTTATTAAAATAATCAATCAAGATACTGCTTTTTACTCATTAACAAATTTACCTTTCAAATAGAATGCACAACATGAACTAGTCCTTATAGTTCATCTTTGTTATTTTTTTGTAACATCAAGTGATTTTCATATTTGTTTCCTATTTGTTATATGTACAATTTTTTTGCATTTGTCCCATAAGAGTTTTTCCCAAATGTACAATTCTCATAATGTACAAATTCCACATGCACAATTCTCATGTGTACTAGTGCATGCGGCACTATTCCCACATGTACCTCACAATTCCCACGTGACAATTAACAATGTACAATTCCTCATGCACAATTCCACATGACTAATAGCTAATGCTTTTATTGCAATGGCAGTTAGTTTAACAATAAAGAATTAACGCAAAACAAATACAAAGTTATAGTTTGACCGTCTTATCGCATATCGGTCTGAAACGATCTCTTTATGACAATTAGTCCATCCGTATGAGAATTTGGAAACTATCAAATCGTCACAATAGGTCATATTAATATTATACAAACTTACTGTTTGTTCATAATATTGTTTTATTTTGGACTAAAATTTTTAAAAACACGTGGGTGGTGACATCTTGTAGGATACAAACTAATTACATATTTTAAAATATAAGTAGGTATAAGTACAGACGCCTGCACATCAACCTATCAAAAACTCGTCAGATTTCTTCAATACATTTTCAACCATATGAAATATGTAGTAAAGTTCAAGGTCTATTGAGGAAATTTGTCAGTTTGTGGTAGGTTGATGTGCATGCGTGTGTACTTACCTACTTATATAAGTATTACATTGTATTTATATATGTATATAATTCAATACCTCTTTGTTTAAGAGGTGTTGAGAATAAAATACCTAGTAAATAGTAAGTAAGGCCTCAATCAATGAAATCAAATCTTCGCTACAATTGATGGGTAAGTAATGCCTTAATCACCACGCTTGCCAAGTGCGGGTTGGTGATCACAAACCCGGGCTATGCATCGAAAAATCCAAAATACATTTTGCCCGACCTGGGAATTGAACCCGGGACCTTCGGGTATTGGGCCGATTGCTTTGCCACTCCACTACCAAGGCGTTAAGTACCTCTATAGTTTTCTATGGATGTTTTTTTAATATTTTCTATTTTTTTTTTATGTTAAAAGGAGGCAAACGAGCAGGCGGGTGATGATGAATGATGGAAAGTAATTACCGCCGCCCATGGATACTCGCAAAACCAAAGCAATCGCAGATGCGTTGCCGGCCTTGAGGCAGGAGCTGGATCTTGAGGAGGGAGTAGGAATTGGGAGGGAGGGGTGAGAGATGGGCCTCCGGTACTTTCACACACCGGACGAAACACAACAGCAACGAGTACCATTGTTTCACGTCGATATTCTGTGATAGGGTGGTCTTTAAATACCTGTCATAGTCAAATCTTCCATCCCTCTTTATTACGCCGGGCGAGCCGGCCCATTTCGTGCTGCAACGCAGCGTGGCTCTATCACTCATTAATTTATATACAACTAGCCCTCATCCACCCGCTTCGCTGTGCGAAAATTTGTAAATACATTTTTTTATAGCTTATCATTTGCACAATCTCATGTTCTTACTACATACAAACGTTCTTGAGTTATAAGAGGACATACAGACAGACAGACCAAAATTTCAAAAATCGTGGAATTGGTGTCAGTCATAAAATGAATATTTATTCCAAAATTTGTCAGAATAATTGCATGTACAGACAAAGCCTTTTTTTTCCTTTAGTTGATGATTTCGTGCGAATAGCACATTTAGCCAGTGTCAAAGTAAGTTTTCTTACAAGTATTTATATAAATAAACAATATTTCCTTCTTGTATAGATGATGGTGAATGATAATAGAAATGAGAAGTGACAAATTATATACCCTCCAACCCCTTGAGTGTCTCAGTAAAGATGTGGGGCTTTACTAAGTCCTAGGGCGGAATTCTTAAGAGAATTTGAAAAGTGAAGTTGCACTGTTTTGTTTCATTTGCCAACACTCATGCGCACTTACGAACACTTAACGGTTAATAATCCACCATTATTTCTCATTAATATTCGACATAACACAAATTTTAGAAAATAAAACAAAACCGCATCAGTCATGACTCTTCACTTTCCCGCCAAGAAAAAACCCTCTTCTAGACTTATTTATAGCTCATAATTCAAATTCAGATCACGTCGTGTGCCATAGAGCTGCTATTGCAAGGTGTCCCGATCACCGCAGTACCATCTGTTGGCTATCCTTAATAAACAATAAATAAATAAGTAATAATAGTGTGACCTAACTATTCCAAAGCCGCCAATAGATAGTGTCGTATAAAGAGCGTTATAATTAAACTAATCTATTGGGCGCGTGTGTGTCAAGATGTCCCACTATACGTTGGCCTCTCTAGACTGTTTTACTCCAAAAATAAGCTACTAAGTGCCCGCTATAAAACCATGCGAAAAGTCTCTACTGATTTTCAAAGTTTGATGTTTAATGTGGTAATGTGGTAATTTACTTTGGGAAAACTCGAATTGGCTTATTGTTTTTGTTAAAAGTATTGAACCTTAAAGTTAGCATGGTATCCCGAAATATATTGCTCTTAAGTTATGAATTGTGTATGTATTTTGCACTGATGGATAATTATTATGATTTTTTCATTCATTTGATTATACTAACACAATCTGAAAATAAACAAGAGATAGATCCGTAAAAAGTATTTCATGAAAAATTTTAAGTACCTCGGTACCTACTACCTACTTTAGTACTTAGACAGTTAGATATTACCAATGAATACATTGTCCAGTTTATGGTCTAAAGCATTTTAAATAAAATGTTTATGTAAGCAAACACGTACATGACAAAACAAAGAAACACGTTTTACAACCTTAGTAGGTACCTGACTCGACTCGAGTAATAAAATTACAACAAATACTTTTATGTCAGCAACCAAAATGCTTACGTGCGTTTACATCATATTATGTTTGTCTCTTATTTCACTATACTAGCTTGTTCAGTATTTATATTTGATGTTGCAACAGTATCAAGTATTATAAAAGAATTATCTTTAAGTACCGAGAGAGAGAGGCCGAGTGCAAGTATTATGTGACGTTAAATAACTTTATTATGTAAAGTGGAAATGAAGTCCAGACACGAAGACCCTCACCCTGATGACTTACAGAGTGCCTCTTCACGTCTCGTTTGAAGGACACTATATCAGTTTATCTCTGTTGAAGGTACTACCAACAAATTTTCAGGAATCTTTAGAAAGAAATGAATTTCTATTTAACACGTTGACTGCCTTAAAACCAGACACAATAGAAATTTAATTGTCGCCCCGCACATGTGCGGGGTCCGGCAATTTACAATGAGGCTTTAATAACAAACTAAAACAAATGGCTTTGACAAAAAAAAGGTCGGAAGGTTTATATTGGTCATTGTATGGCCATCATCATGGTAGGCGGAGTTAACTACGATCGCCACGTTAAGGCAAAAATGTTTGTAACTGGATATCCTTAAAATTTGTCGCTAGTACGACTAAACTGTTAGTCTTCCGTTTTCTTTAATATTGCTTCACACAAAATGGCGGGTAAATAGCAATGGAATACATCAAAAATTACGAATCGAGCGGTTGCCACATTACCCCGTTTGCCGGAACCAGAGAGGCGAGCTCTTGTTATCTTGGATATGTGCAGCTTGTCTGATCCCGTAGACGCGCCTTCTTGCGCTGGCAGCCTCCTTTAATTAATGTCTCCGGCACACGAGCGGTACCCAATATTTCGTATAAACATGGCGGAAATTTTAAGTTAGGATAGTGTGATTATTTTCGATAGAAAAACTTTTGAGTTAAAAGGGTGATATGGTTTGAATTGTTAATAGGTAAGTAGTTATATTTCCTACTATTGTGAGATCTGTCTTTGGTGTCTGATTTACTTTGTTTAACTATTGATTCACCAAAGAAATGATCTCGCGTGTGTAAATGCGTTTTCAAGTCATCTACAGTTACTGCAAATAAGTATTTGATAAAATATTCATGAAATATTTTATTCAAGAACTTAAAAATATTCGTATTAATTGTAATTATTAAAGCCTAACCTGAAAACGTTCGCATTTGGTTCAATTACACTAACGTTTCACGATATATCTATCTATATATTGATTGGAAACACAGAGCACATTGGAAGCTACAAAGATTCGTTGTAAGATTTTTTTAACTGCTAACAATAAGATAAAAAGACGTTTTGTATAACATACAAGTTTGTAAGAGTTCTCCAAGGCCATTGAGAGGTTGAGTGCATCGTAATTGCCCATCGGAGTCCATTAATTCGCCACTGGCAAGGACAACCCTGATTGATCGCCGACACGACATCACCTATGTCCCGCGACATCAATCACATCGATACCACTCTTATCGAACAAATAACGTTATACGCTTATAACGTGAAGAAAAATAAGGTCGGGTAGTATAGCATAAAATCGTCTTAATATAGGACAGAGGCCTTTATTTTATCGCCTCTGTGGTCTAGTAAGAACACTGACTTAGACCCAGAGATCCCGGTTCGATTCCCAGCAGGGGGTACATGTTTGTGTACTCGGTTTGGTTGGTGGTACGGGCTTGTTTGCCCGGCTGGCTAGCCACTTTATCTAAATATGCCAACATAACAATGTTTGTAGCATAGTTGTGTTCCGGCAGCTAGAGCTAAGATAGCCAGTGCCTCACTAGTTGAGGATCCCGGATGAAGTGCGCTACCACCTTCGTCCTTATCATCACTTAACATCAGGTGAGTGAGATGAAGGCAATGGGGAAGCACTTGATCTTTTGCTCAGATAGTATGTATCATTGGGGAGAAAGGAGAGAACAGAAACAAGATCTATACCCGACCCAATTGTCAACCTCACCTGCACGCTGTGGTTCTCCCTGCTAGATAACGAACGAGGCTCTGGCGACCGAGCAATGGCGGTATAACCATACGCCCGGTTGGACTCCCGTATCCGGCTGGAAGAGGCGTCAGTGACCTTGGGGTTTAAATCACTCCATAAAGACCTGGTGCAGAAGGCAAGGGGGAAACCACTGCATTATTTTCCCAAGAAAATCGTTACGGACCGAAGTAACGACCACGAT
Organism: Eudonia lacustrata; assembly: GCA_947562085.1. Taxonomy (NCBI): domain Eukaryota; kingdom Metazoa; phylum Arthropoda; class Insecta; order Lepidoptera; family Crambidae; genus Eudonia; species Eudonia lacustrata. Next base: position 6,574,748 of record OX387318.1, read on the forward strand.
CACTCTGCCAAGGATAGTAACGACTGAGAAGACGTACCTAGAAGCAAGGAGTCCTTCAAACGTGGTTTTTATTTTATTTTTTATTTTTTTATATTAACGGGCAAGCACAGTGCCTTAATCTCACCTGATGTTTAGTGATGATAAGGCCAATGATGGAAGCGCACTTCACCCAGGATTCTCAACTAGTGAGGCACTGGCTATCTTATCTCTAGCTGCCGGAACACAACAATGTTAGAAACATTGATGTTATGGCGAGATATTTAGATAAGATGGTGGTAGCTAGCCAACATAAGCAACTTGTGGGTCAGCAACGTGAGGACGGCTAGTGAGGCGCAATCTGCTCCATTAGCCTTCGCATCGGAACTCTGCTACTGCTTAAGGGTGCGCCAACCAAAAAAGGCCAAAAATGCAGTTACGGTTAAGTAAATATAATTGAAAATACTATCGTATTAAATAATCAAAATATATATTTGGTATCATAGGTAACGTGTTTACAATTTGTCAGAACCATAAATTCATAACACGCTATAGTTTTTTCTATAATATCATTTAAAGTTGGGCAAAAATCATGAAAACGAGTGGCGGCGTTTAGTAGATTTCTTATAGTTTATCTAAATTATTGTACCTCTGATTTTGTCTAAACAATCATCAATGGATAAACTACAGATTGCTAGACTACATTTTCGATTCATCAAGTGGTTATTTAAATAATTATTTTTTATTAAGCACCTTAAATTCCCCATACAAAATTGGTATGGCCGCGCGGCATCAAATAAATATGGACGACGACATTTCAAATAAAACATATGACACTTGTCACTTATGGACGGCGCACCCTTAATACTTATGTAGAGTGAAATCATTCGCCACCTTTTCTTGAAGAGGTGGTGTCTAGAGGTGGTGGTGGTGTATTGTTGTTGTTTTGTTTGGCTACCTATTACTACCATCAGATTCTATCATCTTGTCCATTGTAACAACTATGTTAATTTAATTCTGTTCAGATAGAAGAGATAGCTACAACCTCACTTCCACAGTAGTTGCTGATTGCGGTGAAATGTGTGAACCTTCGACCTTATCATGACTTACCATCAGGTGAGGGGAAGACAAGCGCATAAAAGCATTTAAGAAAATAGTAAATATCAGCGATGGTAGTGATTCAAACATGATATAGCAGTTTTTGGTAAGCTGTTTCCCTGGCAGACTTACTTAGTCTTTTACTGAATAACATTGAAACCTATATAACGTATCTTGAAACTCCTTTGAAATAACTTTAAGATGTTTTCTAACAGATGGCACGGAAAACCGGAGCAGTTCCTATAATTAACTTTATTTATTTAAAACCATTTTTGTTGTTGCTGCGGTATATAAAATAAAATATAGTTATTATATTATAATATTTTAAAATTAAACCTTTTCTGCAACAAATTTATACATTTCCGTATAGAAAAGATATATCCTGTTGGTTGGATTTCTATCCGGAATCTGAGTGAATGGCGACCACCCTTTTTACTTAGGAAATCCTCGTTATGTATACTAGCCACCCGAGGGGCAGCAGGTTTATATGGTAGCTCTCCGATCCCTGTTCCATTGTAAGAGCTAGATGATCGAGAGGGAGAGGTATATAACGTGACCATACGTCCCGTTTTGAACGGGACCGTCCCTATTTACGGTTCTCCGTCCTGGTGTTCCCGAAAAAAGCTTCAGGACACAAAATTGTCCCGTTTTCCAAAACCGGTCCTTAAGTCAATGTTGATTACAAAGATAAACAATAAAAAAACGTGCCAAGAATTTTATTCTTATTTAAAATCATCACCAGCTGCATAAAAACTTTGTTTATCTGAAAAATATAAAAATAACTGAGCATTTATTTGAATACTTTTTAAATTTGTAATAAATACCTACTATTTTGATAAATAAAATAAAACTTAACAAGAAATTAGTTTTTTTTCACTGTAAACCTGCCAATTGACGTACACACGGCGGCAGATCAACCTACCCAAACCTGTCAAATTTCTCCAATGAATATTGATCCTTATAACCAAACAATAAAGTTCAAAATTGATTGTAGAAATTTGATAGTTTTGAGTAGGTTGATCTGCCGCCGTGTGTACATAAACCAAAGTCCCGTTTTGAGTAAAAAAATAAATGGTCACGTTAGGTATACCAACTAAACTCTAATGGAATAGCAACTAATTAAGCAGAAATTACTCAAACCACGTTCTGGTTTGAGTAATTTCTGCTCCCCGCTGGTCGGTCTGAAGTTTGGCTACTGTGCCGGGATGTAATGGCGTGGCGACCACCTTTATACCTATATCTGCCGCCAAGCAGCATAGTATTATAAGGCAAAAAGACATGAAGAACTAAAGGTTAGAGGCGACAACGCGCATGGTATTCTTTAAGCCCTTTCACAGTAGCGTTTCTATAGCATAAGCGATTTGATAAACGAATGCGCAGCACTGGCGCTGCACCAACGCTACGCATACGTCACGTATAACTGCTTGGCGTCACAGCGACCTACCGACGAATTCCTCATACATGGCGCGTAATGCCAATAAACCGTAGTGCGGTGCCCGTTTCGAGCGCGCAATGAAGAGTGAATTCGCTAGTAAACTTTTTACCAGTCGCGTAGCGCGGCCCGCCCCAGCTTGTGGCCGAGCGAGCAGCAGCAGCGGTAATAAACGCTATTCGGTGACACGAAATCTCTTCACAGTAGAATAATAGAATAAAATACTTTATTGTACACATAAAAACATATAAAAGACAAAGAATTTAAAAAATTAAAATTGGAGTCGTACAAAGGGCGGCCTTATCACTAATAGCGATATCTTCCAGGCAACCTAAGGATGGAGAGGATTGATAATAAATAAAATGGAGGCGTTGAAAATAAAAAATAAAATAAAAAAATAAAACACACAGTAGACGAATTGTTACATGTATTAATTGCCTACGCTAGAGAAAAACACTAGTGTGAAGGGGCTCTTAGTAAGGGGTTCATAGGCTGCGGTAGCCGTGTTATACGTTTGCCGGCTGAGTTACGTAAAAAAATATTTCATTCTTTCCATTATGAAAAATATAAATCACAAGTTCCGCATTAAAAAACGAAGTTCAAAGTTCATCAACATTAAACGGCGGAGTACTTTGAACAAAAGTTTGATAAAGCTTTTAGGAGTTTCAATGCCGTTTTTACGGTGGTCCTTAAGTTACGTTAATTGTAAGCCATTAGTACCTTAGAGGATGGCGTAAAATAAAATTAAAATATTTTATAGACAAAATCAACTTTAAATTAGTATGTTTGAATGTCAAAACTCCGCGAGACTGCGTTATGTTAACTATAAACTAATTACTTAATCATAGTTAGCTTTCAAAGCTCAAATGACACGACTATAGACTATAACACTGACATATTTCGTGTATAAGTAAGTATGTACATATATCCGGATTGCGACTATCTGGGTTTCCAGCCACACTTTGTATAATATTGACAGCAATATTAAATTCAAATTTTTTCAAATTCAAAATCATTTATTCAGTTTAGGCTACAAAAAGCTCTTATGAACGTCATTTTAAGCCATCGGTTCGTAAGTCTATCTACTCTGGGCGGGAGATCTTGTACTGAGAAGAACCGGCAAGAAACTCAGCAAGTGTCCAGCTCTTTTCTCCCTTACAGCGTCATAAATATTGGAAAAAGCCCTATCATAAAGGACACTTTCCATCACAAATAAAAACACAAAATGTAAAGGACAATTCACAACATGTAAAAAAACACAAAAAATAAAAAATAACTAAATAAAATATTTAAGTCAGCAAAAACATAATTTACCAGTTTAATTTTTTACAATATCATACAGTACTAGTAAAAGTCAAAAAAATACTATAGTTAATAATAATAAAAATAAAACTAATTGTAATGTTCAATGCAACGCTATTTTGTTATCTGCAGGACACTATTTATAAGTAGTATTATGTATATGTTTTTTATTATAGCCAGACGACTATATACTACTATACTATACTATATAGCAGCAACTTTAACATTTTCGACGTTTAACGCAGATTCAAAGACGCCTTTGAACAAACTTAATGAATGTTTTGCTTGGAAATGTAACAATAAAAATAATGAGATGTTCATACTTTTGTCGGTATCTTGTGCATTAATTTAATGTATTTTGAAATAAGCCGTCAAACAAACTCGATGTATTTTATTCTAATAAATGTATACATGAGATAAATGAGAAGCTCGACAGCGCAGTGTTAACGCGTCCAGTCTGCGATTACTGAGATTAAGACGACGCATTGGAAATTTACGTGGCGGGGATCTTGATTTTTCCCAACAATTACAAAACATATGAAAGTGATATTTGATGACATCATTTTTTCATTTAATTGACTTCATTTTGCTAGTTGCTGGAACACGATTTGTCAACTTTTATAACAGAGAAAAAAATATCAAAGTAAAAAGAGGTAGCATCTAAATTTTCTTAGTAGATTAGTCTTAACACACACTTCAATATTGTAGTTATTTTTTTTTAATTATTTGTAGTTTTAATTTAAAGGAAAAAAACAGTTTTTCTTACGGTACAGGACGCAAACGGTCCGTTTGAGATTTATTGTTTAGCGGTGCGTCGCCTTAAGCTACTTTTTGCGAAAATCAACGTATGGATGACCAAAAATGTATCTTCTCGAGCTCGTCCGTGCTTCGGAAGTCGCGTAAAGCCATTAGTCCCGGCTGCATTAGCAGTCGTTAACAACCACCAATCCGCAATGCGCCCGCGTGGTGGTTTATGGCCCGTACCCTATCAATCCATAATAAAGGCTCGTGCCCCCGCAGTGGGGACATAAAAAGAGCTGGTGATAATGATACATAAGTGAAAAATCTTTTAAAATTAAATTAAATTTAAAGAGTATCTTATAGAAAAACAGAAGCTAATTTGACTTCCGCTGTGTCTGTATTTTCTTGGTACTACCCAGGTCTGTGCCCTAATATCTAAATTATCACCATTGTATAGCTGATATTTTTATTGATCAATAAATTACAAATGACTAATTTGATTTTTAGCTACTCTAATAAGCATGGTTGCTTAATCGTGATTTTATTAATTATAGTAGTATTTATAGAAGGTACATTTTGTTTGTCTTGTTTGTTGATTTTTGGTGTCCTCTTTTCTAGGTTTCCACGGGAGATCAGCGTCGGGACGCCTTTGGTGTTCTGACAAATGCTAAGTGGATACTTACCTTTTTAATGTCATTTTGCATTTTTCATTCTATTTTATTTTAATTTTATTTCATGTATTACTGTGTGACACTAAATAAATAATTTTTCATTTCAAAAAAATTTATGTCCATACCCTTTGTTACTTAACAACTAGCTAGACGATCGCTCAGTGAGCCGCCTGGCGTACAGACGCTTGCACATTATCCAAAACTGTAAAATGTCTTCAATAAATATTTAACCATACACCCATACAGCTAAAGTTCAAAGTCTAATGACAAAATTAACAGTTGTGGTAGTCTTATATGTACGTGTGCCGGTGAAAACTTCATAATATCCCTTAAGTTAACATAAAGTGCATTATAACTTCCACCTGGTTGCGGCTGAGTGATGGCTCGAATAAGGACATGTCTGAGAGCTTTTGAATCTTTCCAGACTGTATAAACATTGTACTGTAAACCACCGTATAAATATTAAAGTTTGATTAATGCGTTTGGTAGTGAATTGACATTTTTTAACCGTTACTTTAACTTTTTTAACGAATTCTTGAGTGGAGACCGCGTATCGGCAAACGTAGTGTAGGACGCCCTCAGACTAGGTGAAACGACGATCTTCGCAAGGTGGCTGGCAAGAGCTGGATGAGAGTAGCCGCGGATCGTGCTCAGTGGCGTGCACTTGGAGAGGCCTATGTCCAGCAGTGGACGTGTGTAGGCTGATGATGATGATGATGATGATGAACCGTCACTTTTCCGATCGGTAAAAAATTCGTAACTGTCAGAATCAGAATCAGAATCATTTATTCATAAACATAGGTATTATTGAGATATGTTGGTGTTGATTTAGAACCATGTATGTTTCACCAATAAAGGTGAATATTTAAAATACAAACAAAACAATAAATAATAATAATGAATAAGAAAAAAAACTAACATTAATCCAAATAAAATACGTTAAACTAATTAAAATGTCAAAATATCATCATCATTACAAAAATCATCAATATTATAATAGCATGTCTTTGATGTTCTGATCATATATGATGGAGATTCTCAGGGTTGTGTCGGACTTAAGGAGGAGGTGTAGTATATGCATTTATCAACACTTGCACTGTGACTACACGTTACGCGCTGCGACATAGTGACGCACATTGGTTGACCCATATTTACTTATAATAATATATATTGTATTAACATAGAGCGAGGCATTCATTATTTAGCACTTAACCAAGATCACTTTTATCTAACTCCACAACAACATCCCTCAAGACTCCACATAATACAGGGTACTGACGCCAATTTAACACAAGCAAGCTACCTTAACCTACCTTTGCTTCGGAAGGCACGTAAAGCCGTTGGTCCCGGCTGCATTAGCAGTCGTTAACAACCACCAATCCGCACCGGGCCCGCGTGGTGGTTTATGGCCTGTTCTCCCTATCCATCCATAGGAAAGACTCGTGCCCCAGCAGTGGGAACATTAAAAAAAAAGAGCTGATGATGATGATGATGATGATGATAAAGCTACCTTAAGGGGTAGGTTAACATGACTGTTTTTGTTAACAGTGCATTTTTAATAATCTTTCAATAACCCAAATAAGCACATTTTGAGCAACGGAGTGGTTGATGCCTGGAATAAACTGCTGGAAGAAACTATATAACAATTATATAACAATTTTTTACTTTTACTAGAGTACTGTAGTGGTGCTGTATGACATTGTGGAAATTGAAACTTTTACATAATAATATCTGATGTAAATTTGTTAACTTACATTTTTTATTTTGTTTTTTTACATGTTGTGGTTGTCTTATATAATTTTTTTGTGTTTATTTGTAATGGAAAGTGTCCTGCTATGATAGGGCATTTTCTAATATTTTTGACGCTGTAAGGGAGAAAAGAGCTGGACACTTGCTGAGTTTCTTGCCGGTTCTTCTCAGTACAAGTTCTCCCGCCCAGAGTAGACTTACTAACCGATGGCATAGTGACATTCACAAGAGCTACTTGTAGCCTAAACTGAATAAATGATTTTGAATTTTGAATTTTTTGAATTTTATAAAAGCACTTAAGTGTCGACCTGTTTAAGAATAACCCTCCTTCTGACGCAGTCGGGTACTAAACTAGAAAATGAACACAAAACATGACTCTTCACTTTCCCATCAAGAGCCCATCATCATGTTCTACAGGTTTTTTTCTTCTGCCTGCCCTAGTCCCATGTTACTTGCTATGCTCAAATTTATATGTACCTAAATTGTTTATTTGCTATAAATAGATTAGCAAGTAGCAATAAATAAAATGTGGCGTTACAATTAATTAGGAGGGTTGATATCTTAAGCCTATTTAGCCGTTACCCTTTTCAACAGCATGCAAACATAACTTATTATTAACCTATGCAACAATCACATTTACAATTTACTAACTTAGCTTTAAAAAGTCCTCTAACGAATTAAATGTGTTGTTTACCAGCCATTTTCTTAATGTTACGCAAAATCTATGAATTGTAACTGTTTTATGTCGTTAGGTCTGGTTCTTCCACTCTCCTCTATCAGCCGTCTATTCGACAGTCACTGCCTTGTCTTTCATAATATCAATATTATCCCACACACAATCCATCCACCTTCTCTTCGGCCTCCTTCTCCCCTCCATTCATTAACACTTATATTCTTTATATTCTTCACTCTTACAAGCGTTTAAAATCCCTTTTCATCACGTGGCCGTGGCGTGTTACACAAACGATGCTATTAATACAAATATACCTACAAGTACTATACAACGTATTATTCAGCACCTTAAATAAAATAGCTTCGTCTATATTCCGCTGATAGCGACAAAGGTCGGTAATTTAGTCCCAATAATGTTCTTGCGACCCCTTCCTTTAATCGGGACTACTTGGCCTTTCATTGTTCAGGTAAACGTCACAAAGGCACCTTTGTTCATCTCCACAGAAAAGTCATTCCCTTTTTGTTCGAGTGCCATTAACATTTTCGATTTGGCAAATCCGTAGGTATAGTATATCGAGGTAGTATTGCTTTTCGTAGTATTTTTCAAAGGGCTTCATAAAAATCTTTATACGTTTGTTTCTCAATATATTATGTCCTTGCTATTTATTAGCCTTCCCTAATGTTTCGTTTATCCATGTAAAATAGGTACCCAGACAGACTATAGTCACAGTCATGAGATTTTTACAATATAGTAAGACTAGACAGTAATCCATAAATATTAGTACTGGAACTTACTAATGAGTCTAATTTGACTTCCATTCACCTTTTGTATAGATGCTTAGATTGAATGCGAATGATCCCATACCCAAAGCTCCGTTAGACTTCTATCATGAACCTTACAAAAGCATATTAGCTTTATAGGTGGATTAACAGTGGCAGTAGCCAAAGTAACATTAAGAAAACGATAGCGAAGTTCGAAAAGAATAAAATGTATGGGATTCACATAAGGTTGATCACGTGATTTAGCGCGGTTTATGTCAATCCCATACATTTTCTTCTTTTCGAACTTCGCTATCGTTTTCTTAATGTTACTTTGGCTAAGCCTACTCACTCCACCAACTCTTCTGCCACTGAAACGCTGAGCGTGTTAGGCACCACCAGGTTTAGAAGAGAGATAGAAATTAAAGATGTAAACTGGTACAATCAATTTATTTCCCAGGTGTGGGTTACGTCCGACGCTATACAACTCAGTACTGTCGCGCGGTTTTATAAGGGGACTTAGCTTCTGGGGATCTTGAATTCGCGTGCACAGTTCGGCACCTAGGCCAGCCTAGACCCGGGCCGTAGACTGCGCCGGTGGACTCAGGAACCGAAGCTGGATCGCCGCTGTAGCTGCCTCCGGAACGCAGGCGGGTAGGCGCGTGTAGATGAGCACGTGGGGTGCAGGCGGGTAGTGTGATCCAGGGGTGCCGTTGCGCTGTAGAGGGACCCTGAAATTCGTAAAAAAAGAATGAACAGATGTTCAATAAGTCCGGCTGCTACGCGGTCCGGGATTGAGGTACTGAGACTGTTATTAATGTGTAAAGTAGAGCATTATAAATAATCTTTATTATCTTATCTAAATATGTCGCCATAACATCAATCAGTGATATGATAGCCAGTGTCTCAGTAGTTGAGGATTCCGGGTGGACTGCGCTTCCACCTTTATCCTTACCCTTTGGCCTTATCATCACTCAACATCAGGTGAGATGACGGCCAGGTGGTTAACCGTATAATAATAATAATAATAAAATGACAACCATCGTTGTTATTGCATTTGCTTTAGAACCAACAGTTAATCTCAAACATCGGTAGTCACACCAAATATATTCATCGACGTTTTTCCACCTAAATTCTAGAATAATTGAAACGTGCACACCACACTGCGCTTTAAGTTGACCATGGAAGGTAAACATCAATTTTGTTTCCACACAAATGAAAATGGCAAGTTAATATTGATTCTGTGTTTATTTTTCCATATTTTTCAGTTTTGCAGAGTCGTCGCTCACAGACGATTAAAGTGCAAAAATGGATCCCTCGAGCGAACTAGGCGTGTTAGTTGGAAACCGGTAGAGAATCTAAGACAATTTTGTCGCTGGCTCTTCAAAATAAAATTAAAATAAATTCAAATGGCTTGAAGTGATTATTCATCGGGATACCTTTGGTTTTCTGACAATTGCTGAGTGACCTTTTCTGTGTCACTTTGTAGTTTCAATTCTATTTTATATTTTTATTTAATGTATTAGTTACTGTGTGACACTGAATTAATAATTATATTCCATTTAATTAAGAGTCTTACTCATATGCACACATAATATCTAGGTTTCTTACAGTCTAATGGATAGGATGAATAATGTAATATTAAGTTCAAACATGAATAGTAGTTCAACTAATTTGAGAGTGCTGTGATACACATAAGTCATTATATAATATGATTTATCTACACTAATGTTGTAACATTCTACTTATGTTTCCAATACTTGACTTATAATTACTACTGTTATAGCGCAGACAACAAAACACTAAATTTAAGCAATTTCACATGATGGTATAATATCCACATCGATATCGTAAAATCTCATTATAACATCAATAAAACGCGACCGATTAACCTGGCGAGCCTTATGTCAAAATCCTCATACAAGTTGTATAAAATTTTGATATTAGGCTGGCTTTTGAAAACAGTTGGGTTATACGTGAAAACTTCGTCGAAACTACTAAACTTACATACACAAAACTCTTTGGTAAGATCTTGTGCCAATTAAATAAAAAAAGAACAGCGCGCGCTCGCTCCTGATTGGTTAGATTTTAATGGCGGCAAGGTCACTGTGACAATACACGTACGCGTGAATTTAATGTTTCGCAATGTGTTTTGTTTTTAAAATACAAATTAAAAGTTAAAAATGGACAGCGACGATGATATTTGTACGCCTCCAGATATTCTAGAATTGGCAACAAAAGTAACTCACAATCTTTTGCTAGAAAAATCTAGAAAATTATATGAAAAACAATATAATAACTTTTTGGCATGGAAGATCGAAAAGAAAACTACATCATTTTCTGAAAATGTCATTCTTGTGTATCTCAAAGACCTCTCCGACAAATTCAAGCCATCTTCTATGTGGGCTAAATATTCTATGCTCAAGTCCACACTGAGTATCTACAACAATATTGATATCACGAAGTATTCAAAAGTCATAGCGTTCCTGAAACGCAGTTCAGAAGGACACAAAGAAAAAAAGTCCTTGACGTTTACATCAGGTCAAATAAAGATGTTCCTGAAAGATTCACCAGATATTTTGTATCTTTTTGAAAAGGTAAGTGTATTTTAGTTCTGTTATTTAATCTACCTAGTACTTACGTACTACACACGCAAGTTATCTAGACACTCCGTTTAAGCGCTTTGTGTATAAATTAGGTAGTAGGTACCTACACTTTACTACTTCATAAATCATAGTTTTTGCCTTGGCTATGTACATCAAGCTTATTATATCGTTTATTGTTACAGGTTGCACTAATCTTCGGCATAATGGGGGCATGCCGAAGGCAAGAGCTATACAACATCCAGTTCGATGAAGTCTCTAACATAGACGACAGTACAATCATGGTGAAAGTTTCGAAAACAAAAACGAAAATAGATCGTTCTTTCGTTGTGACGGGCAACTGCTATGCCGTATGTAAAAAATACATGGAACTTCGACCTACCCCCTGTCGAAACCCTGCCTTTTTCTTGAGCTATAGATCGGGGAAGTGCGTCGATCAAAGAACTGGTATTAATAAATTCGGTGCTCTGGGAAAAACTATCGCAAGTTTTTTAAATCTGCCTAACCCAGCGTTGTACACGGGGCATTGCTTCCGGCGCACCTCGGCGACCCTTCTCATAGATAGCGGTGGTGATTTGACCGCACTGAAACGACACGGGGGTGGAAGTCTTCTACTGTGGCTGAAAGCTACATTGATGAGTCTTTAATGAATAAAATTCAAGTCTCAAATACGATCTTGAACAGTATAGAAAACAAGACGAATGAAGTAATTATAAATATTCCAACTCCGTCTACGAGCTCTACTGCTTGCCCCGCGACCGCTACAGCTGCTGGATCAATAATTAACATTAACTTTCAAAATTGTACCATCCAAAATTTGAACAATTTTTATAAATAAACTATTGTCAGCTTTTACTCTTGTTGTTTGACTAATTGCATTAGTGAAGATAAAGTAGTGTATGCAACTGCATATAACACGGGTATTAAAACACTCGTTACTATTATGAAACTCGCTGCGCTCGTTTCATAAACTCACACTCGTGTTTTAATACCCTTCATTATATGACAGTTGCATAAACTACTATTAATTTGTATAAATATGTAATATATTCTCTAGACTTCATTTCTTGACTGTTCTTCAACTTGTTAATAACAATAAAAATTCAATACAACTTTATGTAAGTACCATGTATTTAATACTATGAACTCAAATCCTCTTTTTAATATTTGTAGAATAAAACCTCCGAGCTACATTATAAAAGAAGATACCCACTGGTGTACTGACTACAAAAACAGTTCAAGACAGATTATCCATGAAGAAAATTGTATATATGAGATTATCGTAGTGACTCAATGTGCTCAATCGTCTAGTCCAGACGAAATATCACAATAGAAGGTTTAGAGAATGGGACAAAGAATATAAAACTTCTATTCAAAATCTACGTTTTTAAAAATCTTACATAATTCATTTGATTGTGTTAAAACTTTGATCAACTTAAAAACCACTTTGAAAACCATCACGGGATGTTCACTTGGCGTGGATGTGTGATGTGATGTGAGGTGATTTAATGATCCACGTCATCAACATCAACATCAACTCCCGAAGGCTTATTACCAAAACCAGCAGTTGTTTTTCGGTAAGTAATAGGTAAGCCTGCCGGGCAGATCGCTTGTTAGAACGTAACAACGCCAACAAGGTAAACTCTATCGATGCCTAAATAGGTACTATGATTCGGTCTATTTCCATCGACGACTGAGAGTCGGCACAATGGTAAGCAAGCTGTTAGGGCATAATGAAGGCATTGTATGTACGCCGCGGGCGGATGACGTCATTATGTGCAGCCTCTGCCGACTCAGCCGACACGCACTGAAATATAGCGGGGAAACTAGATTTATTAGTATTTTGTGCGTGACTGTACTCATCTGTTTAGGTACAACGCTATAGTTATAATATTTTCCTTGCAAATAATGGGTTTGTAAAATTATATTTTCTATTTAAGTATGTAATATTTTAGTAAATAATTTTGTTTATAAGTAAAAATACCCTAAACGAGTTGAAATAAAAGCATAGTGTACCTACATCAAAAAAAGAAACATTAAGCAGAAATAATTGCTGTTTTTAATTTTTAATTCAAACAGCTGCTTTTTGCGGCGAGCAATATAACGACGACTGCGACTGTGCCACGCGTGTGAAAGAGACGGGTGATAGTATCTAAGGCCCCTCGCCCACGGCGACTTTTTGTAGCGATGCAGTAGCGATGCTGTCGCGCGTTCGCATCGATACAGTCGCGATGGTGTGGCTAGCTGTTTGTCCTCGCCCACATAACCACGATTCAGTCGCGATGCAAACGCTCGGTTCTTCACTCACGCGCCACCCTCCCTCCGTTCTCTCCCCGATGTCGTCCGACACGGTAGCGCGTTTGCATCGATAAAGACACGATGCTGTAGCGCATAGTAGCGCGTTGGCATCGCTTTTGTAGCGCGTAGTCGCGCGTTTCGTAAACGCGCGACTGCATCGCTACAAAAAGTCGCCGTGGGCGAGGGCCCTAAGACTAATTACATAGGCTACCTGAAGCTTATGGATTCATAAAATAGGCTTTCTGAGACTCTTCAGATAGGCTATCTGAGACTTATGGAATTTAAAAGATATACTATCTGAGGAGCTCGATGACGCAGTGGTTAACGCGCCCGTTCTGCGAGTGCTGATGTTAAGCAACTTTCACAAAGGCCGGTCATCGGATGGGTGACTAAAAATTTATCATCTCGACTCCTCCGTGCTTCGGAAGGCACGTAAAGCCGTTGGTCCCAGCTGCATTAGCAGTCGTTAACAACCACCAATCCGCAATGGGCCCGCGTGGTGGTTTATGGCCCGTTCTCCCTATCCATCCATAGGGAAGGTTCGTGCCCCAGCAGTGGGGACATAAATGAGCTGATGATGATGATGATGATGATTTGAGACTTTTGAGTTAAGCTATCTGAAGCTCTACAGATAGTTTATCTCAGATATGTGATACTTATCGGATATTCTATTTGAGACTTATGAGGCTCATAAGAGGTTATCTGAAAGTGGTCAGATTGTCGATCTGGGTCATATCGAAAAGGCTGACTCATGACAGAGGCTATTTGAGGTTTATAGGATCATAAGACAGTCTATCTGAGACTCTACAGATAGGTTATCTGAGATTTATGAGGCTCATTAGATAGGCAGTCTGAGACTCGTCTATCTGGATTTTATCACATAGGATTGCCGGTATTGGGAATTAGATTGGGAGAACGGGCTATAAACACCACGCTGACCCGGGACAGAACAGCTTTACGTGCCTTCCGAAGCACGGAGGAGATCGAGATTATAAATTTTTGGTCACCCATCCGTCGACCGGCGTTTCGTTCGCCTTTAATGACAAAAACGTAAACCCTGTATGTACTTTCTTTTGAATGTAAAAAATCACAGATTTTGCAGTCCCCGCAAGAATCGGAGCATTGAAAATGATTACTAAAATTTACAAAAAAAATATTACACAACTAAATTACTCACAAGTATAATTATAACATACGAATGCACCTATATCACTGCACAACATAGAGAATAACATTTTCTTTTCTTTTGTGAAAGTGAAATTCATCGCGCGCCTTCTTTTGGCGGATGCATTCTCACTTTCTCGACTGGCGTCGTCCGCACGGCAACGTCGATATCGTCGTTATCGTCACTATCCTTGGCAGCAAGATCGAATTTAAAGAATCTGCCCCGCCAAGTCGAGCAAAAAAGCTGCACGGCCGTACCATCCCTTTCTCGAAACAATTCAGGCAACTTTCGACCCCTATAACTTCGTTGTGGATAAAACTACAAGCCTAAATTTTCAGTTGAATAGTCCTTGAGTGGCGACCGCGTACCGGAAAGCACAGTGTGGGCAGGTCTCCAACAAGGTGGACTGACGATCTGGCAAGCCATTGTACAGCACTGGACATCTTTTGGCTGAGATGATGATGATGATGATGAAGCAGGTATTTTATAAACATATTTGAAATTTCATTCAATTTGAACCAGTAGTTTAAGAGTTATAACTATTCAAAGTTTCTTAATTTTGTCACTCAACACTTACTCACTCACTGACTGACCGATCATCAAACTCTAAAGCACTTCTAGCATACATAGAGGCGTCAAATTTAGAATACAATTAGTGTTTAGTATATAAATCAAGGCAAAACTAAAATATTTTGCGATTTCGGTTTAGTTTTCTAGATACACCAACTGCATAAATAATAACTTTGTAATCCCGTATAAATATGATACGTATAGGTTTGATAATATTTTTCTCACAACATATTAATAGACGTTTTTTATAGCAACATATTTATGGTAATCTAATGTACAATTAAAATAGCAGCACTTAGTTATAAATGCAATAGCGTCTGAAAAAAAAATTTTAAAAAGTTAAGGACACCTAAATTCGTAAATAATCCAAATGCAGCTCCTAAAAGTGTAACCCGGTTGGCCAGTTTGACTTCACTTATTATAAGGAACTATTAGCTGTTTGGTAAGTGTGATTGTTTTGTAAAATAGTTAAGTAATTTTTCTAAAGATTATAACCCATAAAAAGTCTTGTAATGTTATGTAGATATTATTATTTGTGTGTGACATTTACTGGTTCTTCATAAACCCTGTTTGACCCAGTACTCGACAAAATACTACTAATTTGACGGTAATTGGGACACGCTTGATAAACTGCACCTAATATCGTCACAGTATTTTTATTATTTGATCACTATCGTAATTAAATAGGTATAGCTTTTGTCGTAATTCATATTTATAAAAAACATCTTGTTACGTACTAATCATGTTTTGTATTGAACATTAAACGTTAACAGGTCTTGTTTTGAACATAATGGGTGACGACTGTCGAATACTAGGGTGTCGGGTTTTGGGTCAATATTTTACACTTTGAAACTTATAATTTATTCATCATCAGCATTCATGATTAGATTATAAAAAGCATTATATAAAATTTTAAGTAAAACAAATTATTTTGCAGTTAGAGATGTCAACCGATTACAACTTCTGGCACTTGTATAAACCGATTACTTTCTGAAAAAGCCGGAACTTTTAGGTTTGTGTTGATACAGAAACTGATAAATTTAAAAAAAAACTAAATATTTTGATTTTTTATTGAATCAGATTACTATTTTGTCGGATGAAACAGAGTTGGTCCACCACATCGTCTTGCAATCTATTTCTTCGCGATAAACATACGCTTCAGAAGGTATAGAAGGTGCTGGTACTGATAAATACTTAGATTATTCCAAAAGTGCCAAGGAATTCTGTATGCTCTTCATGGTGCCTAGGCGCACTCTAGCTTATCTTACATTCGCAGTATATTTACTGCTGACTACCGGCTAAATCTATAGTCTTTTACGTTCGAAGCGCTTCCGTAATCAAGACAAAATAGATTTGCGAACTGATGGCGTAGCTACCTCGACGTTAACAAATATCATAAACACAATCAAATCTCAATAAACAGATTGACATTTGACTTTTAATCATCATCATCATCCTCAGCCATATGAAGCCCACTGCTGGGCATAGGCCAATCGAGAACCTTTTTGCCCCAACGGCCATCGGTTCTCCGCGCTATGTGTCTCGCCCACTGCCACTTCAGCTGAGTTGTTTTAGTTCTCCTCCGGATTTCATAATTTCTGATTCGATCGCGCAGCGAAATACCAAGCATCGCTCTCTCCATTGCTCGCTGGATGGCCTTGAGCATTCTTATGAGACCCATAGTAAAGGACCACGTCTTACTCCCGTATGTAATCATTGGCAACAAACACTGGTCAATAACTTTTGTCATGAGAGATTGAGGAATTTTGGATGCGAATACATCAGGTAAAAAATTCAAAATTCAAAATCATTTATTCAGTTTAGGCTACAAATAGCTCTTATGAACGTCATTTTAAGCCATCGGTTCGTAAGTCTATCTACTCTGGGCGGGAGATCTTGTACTGAGAAGAACCGGCAAGAAACTCAGCAAGTGTCCAGCTCTTTTCTCCCTTACAGCGTCATAAATATTGGAAAAAGCCCTATCATAAAGGACACTTTCCATCACAAATAAAAACACAAAATGCAAAGGACAATCACAACATGTAAAATAACACAAAAAATAAAAAATAACTAAATAAAATATTTAAGTCAGCAAAAACATGATTTACCAGTTTCATTTTTTACAATATCATACAGTACTAGTAAAAGTCAAAAAAAACTATAATTAATAATAATAAAAATAAAAGTAATTGTAATGTTCAATGCAACGCTATTTTGTTATCTGCAGGACACTATTTATAAGTAGTATTATGTATATGTTTTTTATTATAGCCAGGCTGTTTTATCTTCTAAATATTCTTTGACTGTATAATAACCTTTTTTTAATAAAGAAGACTTTACATGTTTTTTAAACTTATCTAAAGGTAAATCTAGTACAGTATTTGGTATTTTATTGTAATAGTGTATACCTTGCCCCAAGAAAGAATCAAGCACCTTCTGTAACCTGAACAGTGGCATTGCAAGTTTTGACTTATTTCTAGTATTAAAATTGTGTACATCACTGTGTTTAGCAAATGAATTGATATTACAACGTACAAGAACTATACAATTATAAATAAATTGAGACGCCACTGTCAAGACATCAATTTCTTTAAAAAGATTTCTTAAAGAAGTTCGTGAACCTAGTCTATAGATTGTTCTTACTGCTCGTTTCTGTAAAATGAATATAGTTTCAATATCAGCCGCTGTTCCCCACAGTAAGAGGCCATACGACATGACACTATGAAAATAACTAAAGTAAACTGTTCTAGCAGTTTCAACGTCTGTTAACTGCCTTATTTTTCTAATGGCATAAGCAGCAGAACTGAGTTTGCCGGCCAATTTCGAAATGTGAGGATTCCATTGAAGTTTTGAGTCAAGGGTTATACCTAAGAAAACTGTTGAGTCTACCAAATCTAATCGATCACCGTTTATTCTTATATCAGTTGGTTCATTTTTGACATTTGGTAATTTAAAATTAATACATTTTGTTTTTTTAGCATTAAGCTGCAAATTATTAATAGTAAACCAACTGAGTACATCAGAGAGTGCTTTGTTTACATCGTCGTAATTATTCTTACACCTACTTACATTAAAAATGAGTGAAGTATCATCTGCAAATAATACAATTTCACAGAAGTTCTCTACAAAGAATGGCAAGTCATTAATATAAATCAAAAACAGAAAAGGACCAAGAATGGACCCTTGTGGAACTCCCATTTTTACATGAGAACCAGATGATTTAGTTCCATTAATATCGACAGTTTGTGTTCGAGAGCTAAGATACGACTGAATTAAATTTAGTGCGAAATCTTATAGTAATTTAGCTTCATCACCAGAGTTTTGTGCTCAACGCAATCGAAAGCCTTGGACAAGTCGCAAAACACTCCAAGGGCGTTTTGAGACTTCTCCCAGGCATCAAATATATGTTTTAATAGAGCAACACCTGCATCAGTAGTAGAACGACCCTTTGTAAATCCATATTGTTTATTATGTAAAAGGTTGTTTATGTTAAAATACGACATCAACTGTTCCAATATAACTTTTTCATAAATTTTGCTTAGAGTTGGTAGTATTGAAATGGGTCGATAGTTACTGGGGTCTTCTTTGTTTCCCGATTTGAACAAAGGTATGACCTTACTAAACTTCATAAGATCGGGAAAGATACCTTTATTCACACAGTTATTAAAAATTTCAGCAAGATATGGTGCAATAGAATGTATAATATTCTTAATTACTTTTATAGAGATGCCCCACAAATCACTTGTGTTTTTCATTTTCAGTGATTTAAATGTTTTTATAATATCCATTGAATCAATATATTTAAATTGAAAAGAAACATTACATTTTGGTACATATTTTTGGAGTAATGCTTGTGCAGCTTCTGGTGATGAATCCAAATTTGAGGTTGTCAGCACAGGTATATTTACAAAAAAATCATCAAAAATATTAGCAATATGTGAATCTGAATTGACTAAGTTGTCGTTTACTTTTAAAGTGAAAGTATTATCCCGTGGTTTAAATTTACCTGTTTCACGGTTTATAATGTCCCAAGTGGCTTTAATTTTATTGTTGGACTTTTTAATTTTTTCTCAGATTATAATTAGATTTTGCTACTATACATATTTTCTTAAATATTTTCGGTAGCTTCCCGAATGCAGCACATCCGAGTTGGATTCGTCAAGAGATCTCTTTCTCGAAGTTGGATTTACCTAATTGGACCGTCTGTCCCAGGTTAACGTAATGGTCAACAACATCGAGTGTAACGTTCCCAACATTAACTGAAGCGGGTGCAACATGTGCATTAGACATGATTTTCGTCTTGTCCATGTTCTTCTTAAGACCCACTCTTTGAGAAGCATTACTGAGATCTTCGAGCATTATGTTCATGTCTTCCAAGGTCTCAGCCATGAGAACTATATCATCGGCAAACCGAAGGTTTGTGAGATACTCGCCATTAATGTTGATGCCGTATCCTTTCCATTTTAGAAGCTTAAAAATATCCACCAACGCAGCTGTGAACAGTTTCGGAGAAATAACGTCTCCCTCTCTCACACCTCGCTGTAGTTGGATAAGATTAGAGCTTTGGTTCTGTAGTTGGACTGACATAGTGGCATTTTGGTATAAGTACCTCAGCACCTCGATGTACCTGTAGTCTACTTGGTACTTCTGGAGAGACTGCAGTACTGCCCAGGTCTCGATCGAATCGAAGGCTATCTCATAGTCCACGAACGCCAAGCAAAGTGGCAAGTTATACTCTTCGGTCTTTTGTATAACTTGCCGCAGCGTATGGATGTGGTCTATGGTACTGTAGTCTTTTCGGAGCCCGGCTTGTTCGGGAGATTGGAAATCGGCGAACCTGCGCGCGAGACGATTTGTAATGACTCTCGAAAACAGCTTGTAGATATGGCTCAGAAGCGAGATGGGTCTGTAATTCTTCAGGAGAGTCTTATCACCCTTCTTGAAGAACAACATCACCTCGCCTCTGCCCCATGCCTTTGGCGTTCTGCCCTCGAGGATAACAGAATTGAATAGCTTCTGGAGGATCTTAAGTATCAGCTTACCGCCTGCTCTCAAAAGCTCTGTTGTGATTCCGTTATCACCCACCGCCTTGTTGTTCTTAAGCTGCTTGAGAGCCGTTCTAATCTCATACAGGCGGACGTCCGGGATATCTTCGGTATACTGTCGGGTCAGCTTGGCTCTAGGGTCTTTAGTCTTGCTTTCAACAGGTGTTTTTGTGGAGTAAAGCTGGCCATAAAAACTCTCGATCTCTGTCAGGATTTCAGGTGTTAATGAAATGATGCTAGCTTCCTCAGTTTTCAGCCTCGTCATTTGACTTTGCCCAATAGACAGATCTCTTGCGAACACTTTGGAGCTTTTATTGCGCTCAATCACCGCCTTAATACTTTCGGTATTAAATTGGTGAAGGTCGTTCGTCATAATTGCCACGCTTAGCAGGCGGGTTGGCAATCGCAGTATGGCCTACTGTTTGAGGGGAGTGCTGCTGCCCGTCTCCTGAAGGCGGTTTACCTTTTGTCGCTTTCTACGACTCCCACGGCAAGATAAGCGGCAATGCTATTCTGAGCCGGCATCACACGGCAAAAAAAAACTTTTAATTATAAATAAAAAAAACAATCAGAAAATGTCTTAATTATTTCATTACTTAAACACTTCTAATACATCCAATAAGAAATAAAATAATTGAAATATTTGAAAATTACATTAATTTATAAGTTAAAAAATTGGGTTACCTGGGTAAAATTTCATGGGAAGGCAACCTCATCCCGCCATTGCAAAATAATTGTAGTTTATATTGCGGTCTTTTTATCTAATCGAAGCTACGGCGACGGTATTGTTTGTGCGACTTGCGTAAGTGAGACAGATATACGGTTACTTTCAAGGTGTGGTGTGGTACGTTAAAAAAAATGCTAAAAACATTATCACTACTGTGACCAATACTTAATGTAATTGAACCCTGCCTAAAGAATAAGCTTTTCCAGCTTACTCCATGAACAAAAATGCTAAATTGGCAGCGGTACGCTTGCCACATATTCCAATGCTTGCGCAAGAACTTCAGTGAATAAAATGATAGTCTGTCGTCAGTATTGCAAAGAAAGACTCATAATTAAATCTACCATTTTTTTTGTTCAATCTGTTCATAGTTGTGTTTATTTTTATTATCAACTTCTTGGGAACAGGCTGTACATTAACCAGCTTCCACGATTTGCGCACCACTCCCTGCTTAAGAGAGAGGCGATACAAGCGCGTCAAGATAGGGGACAACTCAGGTGCACAATTCCTCAAAACTCTACCTGGTATTCCATCTGGACCACTGGCCTTATTGACGTCGAAATTTCGGAGTACTCTACGAACCTTTTGACCTTTTTTTGTTGTGAATAGTGATCCCCGACATGTAAGAGTCACGGTGAGGTATACTATGTGGTGATTTAGAGCCCGAATCAAGACGCTAGTTACTCGCTAAGAGGGATGCAAACAAGTTCGCCTTCTCTAACGCGGTGTGGGCCAATGTCCCATCTGGTTTGAGCATGGGAGGAAGTAAAGGATGGCAGAAGTTGGTTTCGATCGATTTGGACAGGGATCAAAACTGCTTGCTTTGATCGAAACGTACCTTCCTTAACACCCGTTTGCAGAACTTGGCGGCAGAGTTAAAGGCTCTCTTCTTTGCGTGGATAGTGCCGTCCCTGCGTTTGCAACTGCGAGCCTGGGCCCAGGCTTGGTACGCTGCCTCCTTCCGCGCTTCAGCGTGAGTGCAGTCAGCATTGAACCATGGACGGGCCCCTAATGCCTACGGGGACGTCAAAGAATGGGATAAAATATTCAGTCTGTCTGGGTCAGTTGTCAGCAGAAGGTCTAGGCAATTGGGTGTGTGGTCATCAACATCAGGTATGTGGTTTGCTTGGTTCACCAGCTGGGAGAGATTTTGGGATAACGCAAACTTGCGTGGCTCTTTTTCAGCATGGTCCGTTTTCTGGAACGGGAATAGCCAATCGCTATAGCGGGCGTTGAAGTCTCCCAGAAAAACAAGCTCCGCAGTTGGATACCTTCGTTAGGCCAGATCAGCTGCCCCAGTGAGGTGGTCAAACAACCGAGTCGTCTCCTGATCTCCGCTGTGCGACCGATAGACACTGACATAAAGAGTTTTCTCTATGCCGGTGTCTGCCAGCAACCATAGTGCGGATAAACCTAAAACCTCGTAGCTGGTGAGACGTCGACAGCACACGTCATCGTGAACATACGCACTGACCCCCGGCTTGCTTCTTAAACTTATGCTCAAGCGAGTAGCCGGGATACTTAAGGTAGGCTACGTCCAATGGTTTAGCTATCTTCGTCTCAGTAAGAAAGAGTAAGTGTAGCTTTTCGGTCTCGAAATGGTATAGTGGACCGGTTGGAGGTTAGAGTGCAGACCTCGGATGTTAGTGAGGTGCACTTTGATTGGGAGGAAGTGCAGCCGTTGTACACACTTACTTTTTAAAACTTTCTGCTTCATATTGAGGTGAGATGGTTTTGCTGGGGTTAAAAACTTAAACTAATGAAAAATTTCACGTGGAGACCGCGGGGACGCCCGTGCTCCTCTGGGAGTTGCCACCGGGTCCTCCCTTCCAGTCGCCAACTGGCACGGTGGAGCCATTCCAGGATTTTTCGCGAGCCCCTACTGCCTGCGGTCGGCTAACGGCTGAAACCGTGCCACGGATCCCGCTACCCTCCACGATGAGCTTTCCAGCACAGATTTGATCAGAGTCTGAGACCGGTTATTCTAACGCTACTAATAGCCATCAAGCCCCCAAAGGCACTGGCATTCCTACTACGTTACGACGGACCACAGCAAGCTGCTTGACGTAAGACTTAAATAGGAAGCTGGTAGCGAGCCAGGCGGACCCTTTCGAGCCTTACCACCGCTATAGAGCCGCCTCTATTTGACAGTAGAGACGTTGCCCGGGGTGGACCACTAGAAGGTAAATCTCCAACCACCCCAAATCAAAGACGAAAGTGATGGTGTTCGAGAGAGATGAAGAAATAACGACTGTATGTTAATGATCCCTATCTACTGACCCTGATAGGTAGGGTATGGCAGCTGGAACTACGGGTCCGGCTGTCTTTTCAAGGGTACCACAGGAGTTCCGGATCCTAGGCCCCCTGCCGGTTATGCCTTCGCGGGCGTCTCCGGCAGGCCCCGAACATGGGTTGGACTCTAGGTGGCATGTGGTAAGCTATAGAAGTGGGAATGTTCATCTGCCTGGTTGGTCTGGCCAGGCTTCCATTTCGTGCATAGCGAGCGGATCTTAGTAGCGGTCCGGTGGGGGCCTGAAGCGAAAATACCTGCGGGGCACGTGAGTTGCCCTTAGTTGGTTGTGCTGCTCGGTGGTTTTCACTGAGTGGTTACTCCAACATCTCCGGCACTAGTCTGGATAACTAGTAGAGGTGCCCGCTAGATGAAAAAGCCTCCGGTTTAATCAGCCGCGTAGGATTTTGGAATTGATTAGGTGCCTGGATGAGGACCGAGAAGTGAGTGTGCTTACAACTCCGCCACCAAAGAGGACATTTGGTAGTCGACTTAGAGTTGACGGCCCGATCAGTACGAGCACACTGTGAGTTGTGCTTTTAGTGCAACGAGAAGTGAGCGAGCTTACAGCTCCGGTGACCTATCTGGATATTAGGTAGTGGACTATACGTGTCTACGGGGCAACTAGCTCGAGACACTAGTCTTAAAAGTACCGGATGAAGGATGCGTAACCGGCGTCTTCTGATCTGGCATTATGACCTGACGTAGATGGTCCCTTGCGCTTGCGTAAGGATGTCTGACACCTACTTTGTAACCGTAAGGTTGGTAGGGGATGTCAGTATAAACTTTAAAGTAGTGTGTAGCAGGGAGTACGTTAATGATAGGTTACTCCGTGATCATGGCGTGTGCAACAAATCAAAACATGGTAATAATCCCGCTTTTCGTAATATTTACAGTAAAATGTAAATTGCTAAGTTGAGAAGCGTGGTGCAAGTATTCTCAAAGAAACTCAACAAGCGCCCTACGTTTTTCAATTTAGCACATTACATTATTTTTTATTATTTAGTTATTTTTTTAAAAACGTGTCTTAGTTCAAACTATTAAGTATTTAAGTGAGAGAAACATTGCAAAAAATATTTATTAAAAAGGAAAAAATATGAACTTTAAGTTCAAAGACAAAGAGTTCAATTTGGTGATGAAAATTGACGAGTTTTAGGTCATTTTGACGATTATTGGGACAAATCTGTCGACTACTGGTACATATGGCACATTTTTTAATTGATTAATTGTCTAATTTTTTGCTGTGTTTCACCGATAATAATGCAATATTTTCTAAAAAGACGAATAAATTGTTTACCTCCCCATGCAATCAATTTTTTTCTAAGTCAACTGGTTTTTACGTGGGAAGACTGCAAAGTCAACTTTTTTCAGAACCTGACGAGTAATGGGCCGTTTACCTTACCAAATCTAAAGAGACCACCTACAGGTCACAATTTTTAACCGATTTTAAAATTTGTTTTTTCGCCATTTTGTAGCTAAACTGTACCCTAGGACCTTTTTTATTTTTTCTTTAGTCGGTTTTTTTTTCGAAATATTTACATTTTAGCAAACAAACCCGTAAAACCCGATTATTTTACAATTTTCAAAATTCCAAAAAAGTTATAAACCGATTTTTAAAATTCAAACGCTTACACGTGTCTCGATAAATTTCTCAACCGCTGGTACTATTCCCATCTAGATCCTCCCAAAATACTCGGAGCTATGGTCAAAAATACGTCTTAGGCGAATTTTTAATGGTAAAAAAATCGGGATTCACTTTGTAATTTATTTGCAACAAAGTTTGCCTATAATTTTATATATCCGTTATGACAATACAGTTTCATTGTGTCCGGATCCTAGGCCCCCCCCCCCTGCCGGTTATGCCTTCGCGGGCGTCTCCGGCAGATCCCGGACATGGGTTAGACTCGTGGTGGCTTGTGGTTAGCTGTAGAAATGGGAATGTTCGTCTGTCTGGTTAAGGAGTAAACTTTAAAAAAATATATACTTACCAAGTTACAGAAATCATGTTTACGATAATGTAATGTTGCATTACAATACCTAATCACTTTTGTGTCACATGTCGTAATATAAGGATTTGCCGTCAAAGTACACTGCTAGCGTAATAATATTGACCAAAACTGCAATGTCGGTTAAAATAATAAAAAGAACAGCGATTATTTAAATTGACACCATTGTCTGATTCGAATTTCAATTACGATGATATTTTATTATAACAATATGATGGTGGGTGTGTTACAAATTAAATACCAAGTAAACATTGTATCTATCTATCTGTTGCTGACTGTGGTGAAACCTTCTTTGTATACTTATTGTGTCAATTCTCTTTTTTACTGGTTTTTAGAATATTATTTGTCAATGGTGGTCACATAAATTTTGTCGGTTGATTGTTACTTGTCTGCTTTGGTCTGTTAGTAAATATCTTTTAATTACTTGTTCCCATCATTACCATTAACGCCCGTAATACAGTCCACTACTCATACATTCCACTAGCCATCACTATCTATCAGTACAAGGCATAAGTGCTTAAGCACAATCGCATTAAATTAATGATATAAATAATGGTGGATTACATGGACACTATTATTTAAAACAGACATTTAACCGTCTAATAAAAGAAAGCATTATAATTGTTTACGTTACAAAATACTTGTTGTACTCCGGTAGAGAGATAAGATATCGAGATAAGATAAAGAATAAGAATAAGAAGTGCCTCAGTAGTTGAGGATCCGTGTGAAATGCGCTTCCACTATTGGCCTTCTCATCACTTAACTATCCGATGAAGGTACGTGCTTACCCATAACATATAAATAAATTATAAAAAAACATTACACTAGCTGACCGGCAGACTTCGTACCGCTTTGACAGTTTCCATGACAACAAAACAAACAAATCATTCATCCGCTGAAGAACACCCGTATCCCATGATGGACCCCTATAGCAGCGCCACCTACCGGGTCCAACTGTAAATCTAAACCAATCAGAAATACACTTAAACACACACAGAAAATTTCATCCAAATCGGCCCAGCCGTTTAAAAGTACACACGCACAGAAGATTTACCTATATAATGCTATACTACCGGTTTCCCAGTGGTCGAAATTCGACCATTTCCTAATTAATTGTAACACTAACACAAAGTTTTTCTTCACCTATTAATATAAAAAAGATACTAAGTACTGCTTTTTTTCATTTACATACATACGAGCATACATACTCTCAAGTCAAGAGCATCATCATCACTACCATCAGCTCATTTTTATGTCCCACCACCACCCCCACTGCTGGGGCACGAGCATTCCCCGCGGGCCCAGTGCGGAACGATGGTTATCAGGTCCTTCTTCCAAAAACGGGTAGACAGAACATCGAAATCACCAACTTTGAGTATACTTGCCGTTAGTGTACCAACGCCACATCCTACTTAATATTATAAACGCGAAAGTTTGTAAGTATGGATAGATGTTTGTTTTTCTTTCACGTAAAAACTACTGAATGGATTTGAATGAAATTCGGCGTACAGATAGTTTTTAACCTGGATTAACACATAGGATAGTTTTTATCCCGATATTCCCACGGGACCGGGAACCACGCGGATGAAACCGCGAGTGGCCGCTAGTTTACCATAAACAAAAGTTCCGAGGTCGAATATATAGCCTCAGCTGGGAGATAGCATCCATGGGTTGCTAGGCGATCGCCTGATGTACTAGTATCTTGGACCCCTTGTCCCTCAGTCGGCTCTTACGACATGCACTGGAAGTAAAGTAGCTGAATCATTATTTTCATGTCTCATACCAGCATGGGACACTTTTTATTTACTTTATTTATAATTCTTCGTAACCTTTCGTTTTTCGTTTTTTCTTTCGTTTTGGGGGTTAAAGTTACTCGCGTCCGTAGGTTTACCCTTGAGACCCTACACGTGACCCCTGGGTGGTGCTAAATGAGTGACACTGTCTGAGTGGTAGAGCCACGCTGCGTTGCAGCACGAAATAAGCCGGCTCGCCCGGCGAAATATCACCCTCTTACAGAATATCGGCGTGAAACAACGGCACTCGTTGCTGTTGTGTTTCGTCCGGTGAGTGAAAGTACCGGAGGCCCATCTCTCACCCCTCCCCCCTCCCAATTCCTACTCCCTCCTCAAGATCCAACTCCTTCCTCAAGGTCGGCAACGCATCCGCGATTACCTTGGTTTTGCGGGTGTCCATGGGCGGCGGTGATTGCTTTCCATCAGGTGACCCGCCTGCTCGTTTGCCTCCTTTTAACATAAAAAAAAAGAAAACCGCAGCTTCCTAAATTCGTTACTTTACCCACTTCCGTAGATTTCCAGTCTTCAATCAGCTTCAATACTTTTACCATGTCGACCGTTCGGAATACAGGAAGAGGCTGTCAGAACATCAAGATAAATCACTCCCGGAACAATTTATTGGCACATGGGCAGATTCAATTACACCATCGGGGTTTAATAGGCGAGAGCGTTTCAGTGTTATTAAGTCGGACTGTTGGCTCGAATTGGACGAATTTTGGAATATCCATAGTCAGCTTGTCAGCGATGCGTTGACGCAATCACTATTTACATACGTTAAGTCATGCCTGTCTCCCATTATAGGGGTAGGCAGAGATCACTTCTTGCCACTATTACCTACTTACTTCTTCTACTAGGTATTAGTCATTGACGCACAAATGCTTCACAGAATGCACATTTCAACAAATAGTTTATGTAGTAAGTAAGTAATCATTTATTCAGTGCTTCCAATACATAAACATTACAATAGGTTTCTTATATCTAAGGTACAGTGAGAAACAACTGAAAGGGCTGACCAGCTCAGCTCATGTAGTTACTTGTAGCCACAACGCTGATTTTCAGCTGGACCCATAAAAAATTAAATTAAAAGTAAAATCAAATACAAAATATCTGTTGTTGTGACAAACTCTTGTTGCTGTAGTTGTGATAAAATAACATGTTTAAATAGTAAGTATTACTTATTTATTATTATTGAATTAATATACATACTTATAATTATTTTTAGATTATACCTACATTACATTTATACCTATATAGATTTATAAAATATAATAAAAACAAATAGTTAATTTTAATTTTAAATAATCATATGTAGGGCATGTGGAGAGGAAACGGAGTCAATGCAGCACCTACTGTGTGACTGCGACTCTCTGGCTAGAAAAAAATGGGACACCTGGGGGGTCGGCCTATCCGAGACCGGAGGACTTCAGGCTCTTTGCTCTTAAGGACGTTGCCAAACTTATGGCATCTATCTTTACAGAGTAGGAAGAGTGAAAGGATGGGGTTGCACAAAAGATCCCGATGGGTCGAAGTGTTATTGATAGAGGGAAACCTCAGCAGGCCCCACTAAGATAAGATAAGATAAATCATTGACGGAATTCGGGATGACACCAACTTAGACCAGCTTGGATGAACTGTTTCTAGCCTTTAGAAGCGCCCTCAGGTTGCTCCGCTCCCGATTCGATCTGATCCCCTAGGAGAATCTAGTAGGGAATGGGGACACGATGTGCGTGATGCCATTCCCTCTAAAAAAACTTTTGACGGTGTTCCGTTTCACGCGCCGCCCTAGAAACACACAGCAAACTCTCTCCATAAAAAATCTATTTTTCGGATTAATGGATTAATTTTTTTTTAATATAGACCGACCAAAATCCGTTTTCAATAATTGACGGTGTTCCGTTTCACGCGCCGCCCTCAAAACACACAGCAAACTCTCTCCAAAAAAAATCATGTTTTAAAGGATTAATTTTTTTTTAATATAGACCGACCAAAATCCGTTTTCAATAATACATGATGCTATATCTAGAGGTAAAAGTTGAAACGATCTCAGAGAGTCGTTTTTACAGCAGTTTGTTTGGCTTGCTGCACCACCACCTCTATTATATCTAAATATGTCGCCATAACTACAATGCTGGTAGAATTGTGGCTATGGCATACGTAAGGCTAAGAAAATGTTTTAAGGTACTGTTAGTGTAAAAACACACTATGTTGATGCGACCGAAGTTCCGCGGCTGATTTTACGTTCCGACGTATTCGGCTGCAATATGACACACCATAAGTGCCGAACTTACGCCCCGCCCCCGGATCTTCGTAGGCAATCGAAACGAACTTCGGTCGCCTATAATGATAAGTTGCCGCTGAACTTACGCCCGACCGAAGTTAGGCTGTACGCTATAACGCAACGTAAATTCGGTATTATGTGTCGTCAGTAAGTGTAAAAACACACTATGCCGAAGGTACGCGACCGAAGTTCCGCGGCTGATTTTACGTTCCGGCGTATTCGGCTGATAAGGCACACCATAAGTGCCGAACTTACGCCCCGCCCCCGGATCTTCATAGGCAATCGAAACGAACTTCGGTCGCGTATAATGTGTGCTCTACATAATAAGTTGCCGCTGAACTTACGCCCGACCGAAGTTACGCTGTACGCTATAACGTAACGTAATTTCGGTATTGTGTGTCGTCAGTAATTCAAATAGCATTGCAGGCGTAATCATGCCGAACTTCAGTCGCGTAATTTCGGCATAGTCTGTTCCTACACTAATTCAAATAGCATTGCAGGCGTAATCATGCCGAACTTCAGTCGCGTAATTTCGGCATAGTATGTTCCTACACTTATGGTCAAATTCAAGCTTAATGTAGTATAATTTTCATTGTATATCTTAATTGTATAACGATTAAATATATTTCGGCGATATCCTATCGGGTAAAGAGCCTAACTATATGATTTATTATTCGCTCAAGCTTAGCCTAGCTCTTCTCTAAAAATGCAGAGTTCTTGCCGGCTCAAGCGCTAGCACAGGCTTGGTAAGGTTGCTAACGAGCGATAGGCAAATAATCTCTATGTAACTGCACTATCAGAATAAACAGCAGAAAAAAGTCGCAGAAGGCAAAAAAAAACGTTTTCACTTCTCATGCTCGTAAAGTTGTTCTTTATGTCGAGAGATACTGCATAAAATGAGTTTTTATGGTCTTGTGCATAATGTAATTTCTTCTTCTAAGTACAAAAAAGTAGTCTTGAAGAACACTTTATAAACTGATTTTGCTTGTTGGGGGGATGCTAATTATTCGTCATTTAATTACATTATAAAAAATTATTAAATTTTCATGTATAAGCTTTAATCCTTGTTTTATTTCCTTGCAATCGAAGTGAAAAGCAGAGTGTAAAACTCGAGTATAAAACCCATTTTACCTTCGACGTGATTATCCACCCTCGCCGTACCGGCTCGGGTGGCTATATGCTCGACTCGGGTAATATGGCTTGTTTTATGCTCTTGTTGTACAATCTACTATTTGATATGTCCGAAATGTGAAAGATACAACTGCCTCTACATACATGTCCGCCTTTGTGGTCTAGTGACTAAAGTCACCGGTCTTAGGCCCAACGGTCCCGGGTTCGATTCCCAGAGGAGGGTATATGTTTGCGTACTCGGTTTGGTTGGTAGTAGGGCTTTTTTGTCCGCCATAGCTAGTCCATAATTTGATGTTTATACTTTGTTATTAAGTTGGTACATTATGGTATTGCAATAAAGATATTGAGTATTAATCTGACCTAGCGTAGGTAATATTATGCGCTGGTAAAAGTTAGTAAAAGAAGGAAATATTAGTTGCAAAAAGATTTAATAAATATATATAATTTAAAAAAGGGAAATTGAAAATATATGACTCTAAAATTCGATCAACGAGCCGGAAGGATTAATTCATGATGATTTAGCCAATTTGTTCATGATGTTCTGGTACATATTATTAAACTTAGCAAAATCATTATTAAATCTATTCAACAATTCGACGTCATCAAGAAACTTCTTGGTAGCCAAGTTTTCTTTCTCGTTTGAGTGTTTGATCGCTTCCACGAGACATGTGATAATCGCACTGCTATTCTTGCAATTTATTTGATTAACATCGATAGGAGCTGCTTTTCTGTGCTGATTTTGTACAAATTTATGCTCCGGTTTTTGATTACGTGCAGTCTTCCTTTCAAATACCACAAGCAGGGAATGATCTTCATCTTCACTTTTTTCAGTCATTGTCAATGTTTAGAAAATTCTGACTACAATATTGATGAAATCATCAGAATTTATAAAAAATGCTCTTTTTTCATTTTCATATCGGAAAATTGTTACTAGTGATGATAGTTTGTCGGCTTTGTTGTCACTAACTTGACTTTTGATTATCAATCAATCAGACAGATCAAAATGAAATAAGGTTGTAATTTTCCGTATAAACAAGTTTCTTTATGGTTGTAATACTAGACTCAGATACTAGGATATACTCAGAACAATAACTAAATTAGAGAGGATATAGGTACCCATAGTAATCTATACAACGTGCGCAAAACTTGAACTTGACTTTTATCTTGTACCAAACAAAATATATACCTACCTATTATCAACTACGCTGATTTTTAAATTTTACCAAACTCTCGTTTTTTCAGTTGTAGTCACTATTTATATGTATAGTATAGTTTCTTTAATTAAATGCAAGAAAACAAATTATAATTTTAATTAAACAGTTTCAATTTCATCATTTCTAAAATTCTTTTATAATAAAAATAAGGTTGTCTGAGGTTGTGCGCGTCTGTGGTTTTGGCGCACGTTGATTTTTAACATAGATGTGTTAATTATTTTATTCAGAAACAGGCCATTTAATTACATTCCATTCTTCGAACAAATAACTGTAAACAGCTGTTTTACCCCCGTATTTATAAACGAGTAAAAGCTCATACTGAAGCAAAGTAATTGAATATGTAAAATTTTATATTCTTTAGTAAACCGATAAAGTTAGAAACCTCATAAGTTAGAATTCTAACACCCGTATTTATAAACAAGTAAAAGCTCATACTGAAGCTTAGTAATTGCTTAAGTAAAAACTTGTATTCTTTAATAAACCGATGAAGTTATAAACGTCAAAAGACTAGAATTCTTAACCAAGCAATAGTCACCAATATCTTTACTCAAGCAATCTAGTTAGATTTCTTAAAGAATTCATAGTGACAAGTTTGTGACAAGCTAGTTTTGAGGTTATATCCCATGTGAAAGTGTATGTTTTGTCTAAAATAATATAAAATTTATGATTTTGATAATAATTATAATATTTTTATTTAATTGATTAAGTAAACTTCTATTCTAATATAAACGTTACTTATTTATAAAATGAAATTAGATCTTAGTGACATTTCTAAGAATAATAGCTAAGTAATAGCTTGTTTATAAATACGGGTGTTTGCAATGCAATAGTCACCAATATCTTTACTCAAGCAATCTACATAGGATTTGTTGGTATAATGAGATTTCTCAAAGAATTCATAGTGATAAGCTTGTGACAAGCTAGAATTGAGGTTATATTGAGGTGACAGTTTGTGTTATATTGTCTAAAATAATATAAAATTGATGAATTTGACAATTTGATAATATAATAATAATAATACTTTAGGGTCAGATTAGAACAGATCAGATTAGGGAAAGATACAGAATGCGGTACTCTTGGACACGGCGCGGATAGTCCGAAGGTTCCTGTCTCTGCAGCCCTAACCACCGGCAGTTTGAGCCCTGCCCCGTTGCCGGCGGCACCCTAGGCTAGGTTTTTTATAATATTTTTATGTTTTGTATGTGCTTTTTATTTTACTTTTATATTAATATTATAACAAACCTAGGCTAAGAAAAAAGAGAAATAAAGAGATAATATTTTATTTTATTGAATAAGAAAACTTCTACTCTAATATAAACGTTACTTGTATATAAAATGCTTAGATAAAATGAAATGATATCTTAGTGACATTTCTAAGTACAAAATAATTGCTAAGTAATGGCTTGTTTATAAATACGGGTGTAAGAACTCTTAGGAACAAACTGTTCTCAATTCCAATTTAACGCCATCTATGCAAAGACAAAAGCACTTCGAGTTAGGAGCTTTAAAAGCACTCGGGAGGCCCGCTACGTGAGCACGGTGACATAAGAGAATCTGTTAGTTCCATCGTAAAATAACAGATGACTGTGTTACAATATTTTATTTTTTCGAAGGGCCCTGTTCCTTGGCCTTGGTTTGTAATCACCAACCCGCATTTGGCAAGCGTAGTGATTAAGCCATTAGGTACCCATTTAATGTAGCGATGACTTAATTTTAATGATGGAGGCCAGATTTGGCCAGCAGTGGGACAGTTAAGCTACTACCTATCTATTTTAGTTCACTTTTTGTCGACTTCATTTATTATTACTAAGTATATGAGATTTCTTTCGGGTTAACCCAATAGGTAATGAAACCACAGATTTTTTTTTATGAACATGTTATTTAATACTGAGCAGCTATTTATGACTGGCCACTGAAACAAGTTTGCGAACGAGGTTCTATCAAAATATTCGCACTTGATTCAGTACCTGCTTCATTATTATCATCATCTCAGCTGAAAGACGTCCACTGCTGGACAAAGGCCCCCGAGGTACTCCACAACGACAGGTTTTATCACTACATAGTATGAAATAAAATCGCTTTCCGCTGTCCCTATGTATATACTATGTATGCTTAGATCTTTAAAACCACGCAACAGATTTTGATGCGGTTTTTTTAATAGATAGAATGATTCAAGAGGAAGGTTTATATGTATAAATACAATATGCATAATATGGTAGCAAAACACTGATAATTTTAGAGGTTTCACATTTTTTTGCGCTTACATTGCAAACGCTGGCTGAACCCTACGAGATAGATCAAAATAATGTACTACAGTATTGTACACTTTAAAAAGGTCTACAAAAAAGTCCCCGATGGTATATGTCTATCTTTTAAGGGTAACCCACACTAATAATTTTTTATCCTTTACTTTTTACAAGAAACAATGGCTTATTTACGAAGCGATTTTAATCAATACAGCATTAATCCTTTTCTAATATCAAGGGGCCGGCCATATCAAGCGGGTCTGCCAGGAGCGGCTGGACAGCTGCAGCCACTGTAGGGGTAACCACCTCTACGCCGCGTGCACGGAGAAAGCAATTCCCCCCCGCTGCCTTAACTGCGAGAGAGCCGGCCTCGAAGACAAGTCCCACAATACATACATTCAACGAGGTGTGCCCGATAAGGACCAAATGGGACAAGCTGGCTCGAGATAAGGTGGCTTACAAGGGCTAAGGGCAAAATAGCGTCAGCTCCCAAGGTAAACAAAACGAATCGGTCGTCTCATAGAGACAGTGAAAATACCAGCTTAAATGAGTTGACGCGTATATTGGTCGAAAATCTTAACATGGAGATTCCCGGTGAGGGAGAGAACGAGAACCACACAGAAGCGAGAAGAAGGGCAGCCGAAACGAATGAGGGAAACAAAGATGACCTTTGCAACCCTCCATTCGTGGAGGCTGTACTTCCTCAAGCGGTGGTCTCGCTCGACCCCAAGAAAACGCCAAGCTATAAAAGCGGTACGGCCAATATACGCGCAATAAAGTACATAATTGTTAATCCATATAAGACACACGAAGCATACACACAAGTTAGAAACACTCTGATACACAAAAACATTATAAGCAAGACCAAATATGTGGCAGAATATTTACTGGGGAATGACAAAAATTGTAAAAATAATATGGTGAACGACATTATGCAGAAATGTAAACAAAAAAGCCATACAATTTATAAAACCAATGTTAATAGGAAAAATAGTAATTTATATACTAAGATTTACATACAAAATAAGAAATACTATAATAAAAGAAATGTACTAGTACTAGTAAATAAGAAATATGTGTTCAGTATGAGACGCAATAAAGTAAATGTAAATAGAATAAGAAATATAAATAAAATGCAAAAATAAAATGTAATTTAAATATAAGAAATATTAGTTAAGAAAATATGTAATAGTATATAAGAAATAATGTAAACATAAGAAGAAGAATAATGTATTAGAAATAAGACCATATTGTGAAAAGAAAAAGAAAAGAAAGTAGTTTAAAAAAAAAATGAAACGAAAATAAATATATTAGAGTAAAGCTCTTCAAGCTCATGTTTCTTAACCCCATTAGAGAAAAGAAAAAATATAAATAGAGAAAGAATAAAAAAGGCCTGCCAAGAAGCGGGGAGCGAATGCTTAAAAAAAATCCTTTTCCAATTAAGTACCTTAAATACATTGTGCATTAAACATAGACCAATATGGCTCTTTACAGCATGTAATTTAAATGAATATTTTCGAAGATATTACAGATTTAAAATGCAAGGACATAGCGGTTGCGTGTATCAGCATTGCACCCGTGCGAAGTCGGGGCGGGTCGCTAGTAAATTAATAAAAAAAGACCGAGCGCATCAGCCGTTGCGAGATTCCGTGTCCGTGAGGTGGTGGTGTTCCGTGTTCCGTAGGCTTAAGTCTAGCAGTGGACGTGTGTAGGCTGATGATGACCAGGGGCCCGACCGCCTAACAGATCGCTTTGACTTCGTGTGTGGTTTATGACGTCATCTTGTTATTTCGTGCCGCCTATGAAAGCAATATCGAAAGCTAATAGCCTTTAGCTTTTGATATTGCTTTCATAGGCGGTGCGAGGTGGCAAGATGACGTCATAAACTATACGCATAGTCAAAGCGATCGGTTAGGCGGTCGGGGGGCAGGTGGTCTATGTGTGTGTTGCTCGAGAGCCCATATACCGGCTTGTATACAAAACTGCGATGCGACGTCGCATCGTAAAAATCTACCTAATCTATCTATCTAGTTTTTTGCGTTGCGAATTCGCATCGTGCCGATTCACAGTCTACAATCTCTTTATTTTGTGCCGCGACCTTCACCAGCCAGGGCATCTATTTTTGAATCGCACACGTATGACATTGTGTTGACGCATGAGGGCGATTTTCCGTATTTTTGAATCGTTCGTTTCCGGTGCTGCCAACATAATACGAAATGTTCCATTCACTATCTTCTTCTCCACTGCTTAAATAACTATGGTGCACTAAATATTCCTCTAGATTAATTTTTAAGTTGTTTTCAAAGTGGTAGTATTTATTTTCCACATAACGAAAAGCTGTTTTGCTTGTATTTACTTATTTTGACAATTTAAAATTTTCAATGACAAACAAACGAGTGACATGACCTTGACACAACGCATTATTTTTGACAGTCATTCTATCAATCGCTTTGTGTCGCTCGACTGCATCGAGGGCACTCGTTGCGTGCGGTCGAGCGATTCAAAAATATGGAAAGTCAAAATAATGTCGAAAGAAAATCAGTAGAAACCAAGCGCTCGACTCGAGGCGAAGGAATCAAGAATAGAGCCCCAGGTCGTCGGACCACCTTGTTGTAGGTCATCTTACACTGAGGGATCTCTCAGACAGAAAGCGCTCCAAGCGTTAAAGAGGACAGTTTTGCGTTCTTTGTGTTGCATTACGTAACATAATATACTCACACAGGAGGCATTATCGCCGCGTTGAACGCGTGATAGAGAGCTGTCTGCTGTTCTGTTATTGCTTAGGGTCCTGAGCAATAACGACCGGCTAACCCAGCATATATAGTATTTATGTACGTGCCTAAAATACTGCACTATTAAAATATGTAAATTAATGTCTGCGATACTTCAAGCGTGATAAAATGTGGCAAACCGTAACACATAAACAAATGCTCAGCAAATCTTTGCTCATAGCTATCTTATTAACATAAATTTATGCAAACGACACGTTTCACTTGTTTAAACTTGCTTAGTGTAAGCCCTTTATTTATTTATTTATTTAAATCAGACATCTTACAAGCTTACAGATGAGTCATCCAAGGCGCTAATAAAATTATTTTTAAACACAGAGAGAAAAAAGAAAACTTAGTCACTAATATTACATACAAAAATATTAATAATAAAAAACAGAAAATAATAATTAGTAGATATGATGTCAAATTATACAACACAAAATAGTACCTAAAAACAAGACAACAATGTCAATTGGCCAGACCGCAAAACAATAACTGACGAATACGCACAAATGTCAACAAATCAAATAAGTCAATAAATATTACATATTAATGTCAATACTATAACTATAAAATTTATTTAATACCATTCCTAAACTATCAGCGAATATGTCGATATCGTCGTGCCGAGCAAGCAAGTCTCCAATGCACCGCAGCGCGCGGGCAGTGGGCGCAGAGCCGGCCCTCACGGTGCGCGTCACGGGACGCGCCAGCAGACGCGGACGACGACGAGGCGCGAGCAGGCCCCCCTCATCCCGCGGAATGTTACCCGGGACCAACAGGCGCACTCTTTCCAATACCTCCGGGCTTTCGATTTTGTTTCTTAAAACTAATAAGTAATGCTTCAGGAGAATCAATACTCTCCTGAGTTTAAGGGTGTCCATGTCAACCATAGCGTAGACAAACATCGAAGGATATAAATAGGGGTAGTACCCGTAACGTTTTTTATATGACCACCGAGCAAACTTGCGCTGTATTTTTTCCACCATGAGCACATATTTATTCTCACACAGTTTATAAAGAACTGCCGCTATGCCCATACTAGGTCTCCGTTGGTGGAACAACATCAGATAACATCAGGTGGAGTGGAACATTTGCCGTTCTAATTTTTACAAAATAGTTGCGGTAAATGTATAGCTTTCTTGTCCTTACTATCAGGTAAGAAGAAGGCCAAGAGCTTACCTGCTGTCAAATAAAAAAAAATACGTTGTTGTTTTTTGTCTTATGTATGACTAGCGACCCGCCCCGGCTTTGCACGGGTGCAATGCTGATACACGCAACCGCAATGTCCCTGCATTTTAAATCTGTAATATCTCCGAAAATATTCATTTAAATTACATGCTGTAAAGGACCATATCGATCTATATTAAATGCACAATGTATTTAAGGTACTTAATGGGATAAGGACTAATGCTGTATTGCTTAAAATCGCTTCGTAAATAAGCCATTATTTTTCGTAAAAAGTAAAGGATAAAAAATGATTATTATGGGTTATCCCTAAGAGATAGACATATACCATTGGGGACTTTTTTGTAGACCTATTTAAGGTGTACAATACTGTAGTACATTATTTTGATCTATCTCGTAGGGTTCAGTCAGCGTTTGCAATGTAAGCGCAAAAAAATGTGAAGCCTCTAAAATTATCAGTGTTTCTCTATATTATGCATGTATTTATACATATAAACCTTCCTCTTGAATCACTCTATCTATTAAAAAAAACCGCATCAAATTCCGTTGCGTATTTATAAAGATCTAAGCATACATACATACATGCATACATACATACATACATACATACATACATACATACATACATACATACATACATACATACATACATACATACATAGGGACAGCGGGAAGCGACTTTGTTTTATACTATGTAGTGATGAAGCACCTACATTCAAGCTAGTGAGCCAAATTATGACAAGGTAGTAGGTAACCGTATGTAGCTATTCTCTTGCATAGATATTCTCTTGCACGGCCACGAATCTCGGAACAGTCCGAGCGCACAGCTGTTGCGTGATTCCATGCCCGTGATTGGTTGTCTATAAGGAGGACCGAGAAGGTAAGCATAATGCCTACATACCACGCTCGAGCAACGCACACATAGACGGACACACACGGACACATACGGACACATAGATATTCTCTTGTACGGCCACGAATCTCGGAACAGTCCGAGCGCACAGCTGTTGCGTGATTCCATGCCCGTGATTGGTTGTCTATAAGGAGGACCGAGAAGGTAAGCATAATACCTACATACCACGCTCGAGCAACGCACACATAGACGGACACACACGGACACATACGGACACATAGATATTCTCTTGTACGGCCACGAATCTCGGAACAGTCCGAGCGCACAGCTGTTGCGTGATTCCATGCCCGTGATTGGTTGTCTATAGGACCCAGAAGGTAAGCATAATGCCTACATACCACGCTCGAGCAACGCACACATAGACGGACACACACGGACACATACGGACACATAGATATTCTCTTGTACGGCCACGAATCTCGGAACAGTCCGAGCGCACAGCTGTTGCGTGATTCCATGTCCGTGATTGGTTGTCTATAGGACCCAGAAGGTAAGCATAATGCCTACATACCACGCTCGAGCAACGCACACATAGACGGACACACACGGACACACATACGGACACATAGATATTCTCTTGCACGGCCACGGATCTTGGACAGTCCGAGCGCGCAGCTGTTGCGTGATTCCATGCCCGTGATTGGTTGTATGTGTTTACTCGAGCCCGTTTGTATGAAACTTAATTGCCTTTGGAAACTTGCCTTCTGCAGTCTCCTTATTTTGTGATTCAGAGTCATCAAACATTACACGTGTGAGACCCTAGAGGTGTCGCAAGCGTCCATGGGTAAAGTTTATATGACAATAAAGAAATTTGAAATTGTGCGAAAGTGTATAATTTTATATAATTTACAAAAACACAAATGTTGAAAAAAATTTCCACGAGAGTTAGGATGTGGGCGAGGGCGAAAGGCTTTTTAAAAAGCTAATTTATAAACAGATAAGAAGATGTTGATGCTCAGAGGAGCTGGTTAAGACTGACTTTATTTAATCTTGTATTACAATATATAGTATACTTAATGTTCTTGTTTACATGACAAAAGGTTATCTAATTAATGCTGTACATGAATTAGGTGGTAGCAATCATGGTCATAACAATAGTGTTGATTGTCTTCGTTTCCTGCTACGTGTTATCTTCATGGCTGCTTCCTGGTACGTGGTGTCTTATCGTGCTATGTGGGTGGTTTACACCTACATAACTCCTCCCCTCTTAAGAGAAAGGCGCGTCGTAGATTGAGGCGGCTTGAGAACAACTTCTTCGCCGTCTTCTGGCGTGATACTCATGATTTTGGTTCTTCGAAGCCACCAGAATTTGTATGCTGCCGTCGTTAATGCTGCTATGATGATTATTATGTATAATAGTATGGATGACCAGCTGGGTGAGGTTGTTATCCATGACACTTTTTCTGGGGGTGCTATTTCTTTTGACCTTTGTAGTAGTTTTAATTCTTCTATGAGGTAGCTTGGGTCTATTATTTCTTACGAATATTGGTTTTTCATCAGTTAAACGTAAGCTGTGTTTAACTTCGTGTGTGAAAGTTAATGGGATTTGTTCGCAATGAAATATATCTCTGTAGTTATAGCAAAGTTTTCTTATGTTTCTTTTTTCTTCGGGATTCATGTGATCTGTTCTTAATCTATTTAGGTTTTCTTTCAGGTAATTATCTGTGTTTTTATTTACTGATATGTTGTTTATGGATACTATGTTTGATAAGTTTGTCTGTTTTAGTTTTGTTAGATTTAATTGGCAACTATTTTTTAATTTAATTGTATTATTTGAATTATTTATTACTGATGTTGTCAAGTTTCCGTTTTTTACTGTAACTAAAGCTGCTGGGAAGCGAAGACCGTCTTGTGTTATTTTTTCGGTCAATAGGTATTCTCCTTCGTTATTATTACAAAGTAAACTGATTATTTGTTCTGATTTGGGTTTAATTGTGCTATATGATTTAATGTCATCCCTGATTGGTATTTGTGTATTGTCTGTGCATAACATCATATTCTTAATATCTAATTTACATTTTAATGGTATTAAAAAATCTAATCCTAATAAACCTCTAAAATCAGAGTCAAAATCGAATAGTAAAAATTTATGAGTTATTGTTCTCTTAAATAAGCTATGTGGAAGTGTGACAATTGCTACTTTGTCGTGTTTAGAAGTTGCATGTGCTGTTTTTATATAGTGTGTTTGTTCTCTTATTTCGCAATTAATGTTTTTGTTTTTTACTATATTAGGGTGAATTAGTGATTGTGAGGCACCTGTATCGAGTAAGAATCTGCCTCCTAACTCGCTGATATATATGTAAGGTAAGCGGTTATAATTCTGTACGTTATTCATGTAAACTATGTTATAAGGTTTTCGAAATTGTCGGTGAGAAAATTTTCGTCATCATTTACATCTTCATTATTTTCGGGATTATCTATTTCCTCATTTATTGAATCATCTTCTTGATCTAATGTTTGAAAGTGGAAATTTTTATTTGATTGGTTTGGTGAAGGTTTCTTATTATATTGTTCCTTCCTATTCTGAGCTATGAATTTGGTCTGAGTGTTTGTATTAAAGTTAGGTTTCTGGTAAGGAGGTTTATTATTGATTTGTAGGGCCCTCCTATTCCTAAGTTTAACCTCTTCTTGTTTCGCGATTGTTACTGCTTGTTCTAAATTTTCAACGTGTTGTAATTTTATGAATATTGCAGTCATTGGGTTTATCTTTTCTAAAAATACATTAAGCGCCATTTGCCGATAAAATTCTCTTTTGTTGGGATCAGATAGTATAAGTGTACTTTCTAAAGCCCTTATTTTTTCTGAAAAAATATCTAAGTTATTATCTTTGTTCAGGCGCATTAATTCCTGTATTAATTGAATTTCATTACGGAATTCGCCAAATCTATTTTTTAACGTCGCTTTTATCTCGGACCAGGTTTTTGCACCTGTTCCTTCTGAGAGCGCCTCAACAGCTTTACCGGTTAGTTTGTTTCTTATTAAACAAGCTACACTGGGGTCGTCCCCATTCGTGATTAAATTTAGTGCGTTTTCTACGCCTTCTATATAGAATGCTAACGTTCTTTTGTTGCCATCGTATGATGGTAACAATATAGAGAGGGTACTATAGTCAATTGCAATAGTTTTTTCCTCGACTGTGCTAATGTCTAATTTCTTTTCGTTGGCCATTTTTATCCTCAGATTAGAAATACCACAATTAACACAACAAAATATAGGTTACACAAGGTTAGTGTGAAAGGACTCTTGGTAGTAAACAGAGTTTTATGCTTACCACTTGAGCATTATCGATGATAGATTGAGTCTTCTGTTTGATATCTGCTGCCGACGACCACTGTAGATTCTTGACCCGCGTTACGAAGTCGAGCTCACTGATTCGAACTTGATTCGCTTATGAACGCGTGGTTTACCGACTGCGCCAGTTAGGATGTGGGCGAGGGCGAAAGGCTTTTTAAAAAGCTAATTTATAAACAGATAAGAAGGTGTTGATGCTCGGAGGAGCTGGTTAAGACTGTCTTTATTTAATCTTGTATTACAATATATAGTATACTTAATGTTCTTGTTTACATGACAAAAGGTTATCTAATTAATGCTGTACATGAATTAGGTGGTAGCAATCATGGTCATAACAATAGTGTTGATTGTCTTCGTTTCCTGCTACGTGTTATCTTCATGGCTGCTTCCTGGTACGTGGTGTCTTATCGTGCTATGTGGGTGGTTTACACCTACATAACTCGTGGCGATCGTAGTTAACTCCGCCTGCCATGAAGATGACCATAGAATGACCAATACAAACCTGCCGACCTTTTTTTGACAAAGCCATTTGTTTTAGTTCGTTGTTAAAGCCTCATTGTAAATGCCGGACCCCGCACATGTGCGGGGCGACAATTAAATTTCTATTGTGTCTGGTTTTGAGGCAGTCAACGTGTTAAATAGAAATTCATTTCTTTCTTAAGATTCCTAATGGTGGACATCCAGAAAATTTGTCAAAAATAAAATAAAGGTCGGTGTCGCAGCACTGCAGCTCTGGCTTATTCGCTGATGGCATCGCTTCAGGGGGGGGGGGGGGCAGGCGCGCGGGTCGTATCGGAGACGGCGCCGAAACTGCTGACTTGCAGCTCGACATAGACGTATCGAGGCTGGCGCCTCGTCGAGTGTTGACGTATGAGCCTACGATCGATGACCTACTTACCGCGAGTAATTAGCGTAGACAATCAACTTCCTTGCGCAACTCACTCCCGGTATTTTCGAATGCCTGAAATTTCTGCATCACTTCCGCCAAACTCGCCATCAGAGACACAATGTCCTTCAGGAGGCAGGTGACGTCGACATGATCTAAAGCGAAGGGACCTTGTTGAGGTCTCTCGCCACAAACGTCGGCATGTCATCTGCATCGGTCCCTTTGATCAGTGTTATGATCTCCAGTAGGCTCTTCTGCGTCCCGTCTCGTCTCCGAGACACCATCTGGTCGATCTGGCTCTTGCCGACAGACTCGTAGAGTAGCTTCTTCGCAGCGACCACCTCATCTTCACTGAAGCTGGACTTGCAAATTTGCACTGCGCTCACCACGTCCATGACGTCCAGCTTTTGTTCTAGAAACGCCAGGAGTTCATTTGCCACGAGTTTGTCACTCATGACGCTAATCGAGCAGCGGCTTGCGCCGCGCTACGCGTAATATTATATATTTTAATATGATGCGCTTGCCTGCACCGATCCGCAGCATCGCATACACTATGAGGATAATGACAGAATACGGCCACTGAGCGACTGTGGACGTTTTATAGTAGCAGAATCGCGACTGTTGCTCTCTTCAATATTATTGTAAAAAATGGATATCAGTCATTTTACTATTTTTTTTTTATTTTCCTACACTCACACCAATTATCTAGCCCAAGAGAAGCTTCGTTATGAAACTCGTTAAATGGTTACTAGACAACAGATAAACATACTTAAAATACTTAAATACATACTTACTATACATAGAAAACACCCAGACCCGAGAAAATTTAGAAAAACCATAATTTCTAAATTGACCCGACCGGGGTTCGAACCCGGGACTTCAGAGATGGCAACACCATGAAAACCGTCGTACAAACCACTCGACCAAGGAGGTCGTCAAAATTGTTATGTATCACAAATTAAAGAGATAGGAAAAGGGTTTTTTTACAGATATTTAGTAGAGATGAAACGGATAGTTGTTTGGCCGGATACCGGATACCGGATATCCGGCGAGCTGTGAGGCCGGATGGCCGGATTTCCGGCCGCCGGATATCCGGCGGAGTAAGTAAATGCTCTGAGGCAAGTTGTGACATGTTTAGCG
This sequence comes from Eudonia lacustrata, assembly GCA_947562085.1. Lineage (NCBI taxonomy): Eukaryota > Metazoa > Arthropoda > Insecta > Lepidoptera > Crambidae > Eudonia > Eudonia lacustrata. Next base: position 6,618,700 of record OX387318.1, read on the forward strand.
TCGTGCAGCTGCGGGCAACGCGGTTGCAACATTTCGGGCGGTTTCGGGTGTCATCGGGACTCGTCGGGAGTGATCGTGCGCATTCGTGAGTGAATGACAGGCAAAAATCAATCAATCAATCGTTTACTTGATGCTTGTGATGCCGTACGTGCGTTATTTGTTTGACTTTGGATTTTGTAAAAATACGTAGGTACTTAACCTTCCTCGGTCCTTCAAATACTATGTACACTTGAGACCTTCGGGTCATGTTGACCCGATTTCAAAAATATGAAGTAATTGTTTTAAATTAAATACAAAATCTAATTATTTCTAGGGCACATTATTAAATAAAAATAAGGACACATTAACGACTATATATATATATGTATGTATATATATATATATATATATATATATATATATATATATATATATATATATTACTTATTATCTTGGCAACACGAAAGGCACAACATTTCAGAATGTTTTGGACATATATGTTTACCTCTAAATGAAAGTAACTGTACGCCAATTGTGATATTTATATTTGGATTATATAGTTTTATAACATAGGCAACAGCTTCACCCATTCATCCCACATATCTCTCACAGCTTCTAATTTCACTCGGTCTTCTTGCTTCTCGGTCAGAACGTTTATCAAAACGCAAAATCGCTAAAATTTGTTTGAAACGTTTCAAGTTAGACATTGTTGCCCGAAATATAGGTTTTCCATAAACTTCGGACCATAAGTTTATTTAGAAATAAATCAAAAGAACTTCTAAATCTATTTATGCGATTAGAAGCGTACCTGGTAATGCCTGGTGTAAGTTTTATTAGGTTTGCACTACTCAAACGGCCTCTGACTTCCAATGGGGTTCTTGACCACACAAATTCACCATTTTTTGATATCATTTGGTTTTCATTAGCATTGGTATTGGTAATGTATCTTGAAAGAGGCTCTTCATTGCTATTTGTTTCGTTACTACTGCTTTCATTGTCTAAACTGGGTTGAATATTGTCGGTAGGATTTTCATCCAAACTATTCTCCGTTTCACTAATTATTTCATCTTCGGAATTTATATCGTAGTTTAGGATTTGCGAAATCATAGCTTCAGACAAATTGTAAGCCATTTCAAATAACAAATAAATCAAATAAAAGTAACCGTCTCACGTAAGTAATGTAAATCTAACCGCACACAAATGTAAATAAACAATTTTTCTCAAACTACCTTCAACAATAACACGCTAAATGATTGAGATATGACTAACATTTTAAATTGTAAGTATATTCTTAGACTGCAACAAAGCATTATTTCTCTAGATTTCTCGAGGTGGTGAAGGGAATCATCATTATTGCGAGCTGTTGTCTTATTTCATGTACGTTTTAAACGATTTTTTAGAAAAATAATGCCTATCCGGTATCCGGCCGGATAGGCCGGATACCGGATAGTTGCCGGATATCCGTTTCATTTCTAATATTTAGCAGGCACAAAACCGGTCATTGTGGAGATCCTTGGGGGAGGCCTTTGTCCAGCAGTGGACGTCTTTTGGCTGAGATGATGATGATGATGATGATGATGATGATTTAGCAGGCATACTTTAAACCCGACATTTCGACCAATGGTCGCAGGATGACTGGCCATCTGGGCGCCTACTGCAAATTTCATTCGCCAATCGATCAATTAAACTCGCATTAGGCACTTTTGTTTGGTCTCTAATACCTCTATACCTACTAAGTAGTTTGCATTATAAAACATAATTTTTAAATGGAACGCGAACATTTAGAGAAGTACTTATTTACCCCACATTTTGAATTGAACATTTAAAAATATAACTTTTTAAACTATCATGGTCACTTACATTAGAATAAATATTATTAACGGGATTATTACCATGTTTATTGTCGTGTTTGAGTATCCGATATTTCGGCACAGTTGCATGCGCCATGATCACGGATGTGCCGAAATATCGGATACTCAAACACGACAATAAACATGGTAATAATCCCGTTAATAATATTTATTCGAACATTTAAAAAGTCTGACAAGCAGGCTGCATGTTTGTTCGCAATAAAATAAATTATTAGCTCGTATTCGTAAACGGAGAAGGTTGCAACACACAGTGCTGTCATCGAGTTACACTATCTACCTACCATAAACACAAACACATGTTGCTAACAAAGCATTCTCAGTAGCAGCTTGAAGAGAGCTGAGTTGGCCATACCTCAGAACAATAACTTATAGCTTTAGTTATTATTCTGAGGGCCATACAACCTAAAGAGTAACGGAATGACAAACAATAACAAAATATACCACTTATGCAGTGGTCTCAGGTTGATTCCCAGTTGGAGTAATTGGTTGTAGTGCTTGATTCTTGCTACCTTAGTCTAGTCTATTGTCATGTGGTTTAGTCTGTTAAAAGATAATATAAACTAATAGCCTTACCTCTATAAGTTTATATTATCTTTTAACAGACTCCGGTCCGGTCGGTTCTAGACCTCCATGAATTTATTCTCAAGTAGTAGGGTTTCGAGAGTTCTGGCTCACAGAATCATCGGTGTCGAAAAGTCTTTCGAAAATGTAGTCTTGGGGTTAACCAAACCTAAAAAAAAGGAAACCACCATTTGAATCGATTGCGCTGGGTACCACGTTCATATCTTTAACCGTTTCCGAGATAAAATCTTCTTACATTGACTCCTAGTTGATTAAAGCTAATGATATATCCGTCTTAATGTTCTTCGTGAACGACACCTCGGTCTAATCATCTTTCCTAATGACACCTCATTATCTAATCACCAAAATACGTTAAAACATAAATATTGAATAAAATTGTCTCGAGCAACGCGATATATTCGCTATTTTAATGCAATTCTATTAAGTGTATTTTAACCACATGAACCTTTTACATATATTTTATCATACAATTACTGGTTATCACGCGAACACCGAAAACTTGCGAAGCTCAAGACAAGTGGTAGTGGACAGGGATAAACTCTTGTCACCATTTTCTGTACATTACGACTAACCACTTAGAAGTTTTCGGCCACGCCCGTTCGATAAAGCTCATCCGTTTTGCGATAGCTCTTGTAACATCAGGGCCCTGTTTAATAAAGCTGACAATCCGACAAGTCGACATATGTCAAAAAGTGACAATTTGACAGTTTTTCTGTTTAATAAAACTGACAAGCGACATAATTGTCATGGAGGGAAATTCACAAATATGTCGAATTGTCGCGACAATTCGACATTTTTCTGTTTAATAAAACTTTTTAAGCGACAGGTGACAATTTGTCGTGAAAAACTTGTCAAATCTGCTTTATAAAACATAAAATTGTCATGACATATTGACATATTTGTAGAATTGTACGACATTTTAGTACAACTTTGAAGGTATAAGAAAGTGTTTATTACAAAGAAATGGTACACACGGCGGCAGATCAACCTACCCAAAACTGTCAAATTTCTACAATCAATTTAGAACTTTATTGTCTAGTTTTAAGGATCAATATTCATTGGAGAAATTTGACAGATTTGGGTAGGTTGATCTGCCGCCGACTGTACTTACGTCGAGCAGTGAGAGTAGTGATGTAGAATACTTGAAACAAATACAAACGAGGAGGCAACGACGATCATTTAAAAGCAGAATTAATTTCTCATTCTCAATTACAGATTTCTGCTTTAAAGAAAAATTTCGGGTATGTAAAAACACCGTAGAATATTTAATTATTAAAATTGGTCATCGACTTTTTGTGCATTTCCATTTTACACGCGATCAAAACGAACAATCGAAGATGCACCAGTGATTGATTTATCTTTTACTGTAGTAATATTTTTTCATTTTTACCCTCATTTAGCTTCATAAAACAAAATAATTTACAAATATGTCAAAAGTCGACATAATTGTCACGACAATCCGACAATTGTCACCGGCAATTGTCAGAAATAATTTGACTGTGGTTTTTTGACATATGTCAAGTTTTATTAAACGCTTTTTCAATGACAAATATGTCAAGATTTCACCTGTCGATTTTTGACATATTTGTAACTTTTATTAAACAGCCTAAGCGCGACAATTCTACAATTTTGTCGTTTTGGAGTGGAACATTTGCCGTTCTAATTATTACAAAATAGTTACGGTAAAGGTATAGCTTTCTTGTTCTTACTATCAGGTAAGAAGAAGGCCAAGAGCTTTCCTGCTGTCAAATAAAAAAAAATACGTTGTTGTTTTTTGTCTTATGCACTTATTGCTCTGTGGTCTTATGTATGACTAGCGACCCGCCCCGGCTTCGCACGGGTGCAATGCTTAAACACGCAACCGCTATGTCCCTGCATTTTAAATCTGTAATATCTTCGAAAATATTCACTTAAACTACATGCTGTAAAGGGCCATATTAATCTATATTGAATGCACAATGTATTTAAGGTACTTCATTGGATAAGGATTACTGCTGTATTGCTTAAAATCGCTTCGTAAATAAGCCATTATTTCTCGTAAAAAGTAAAGGATAAAAAAGGATTACCTGGGACAAACGGTCCAGCTAGGTAGGTCCAACTTCAGCAAAGAGGTAAATCGTCGAATCCAATTAGGCTGAGCAGCGTTCGGTAAGCTACGAAATATCTTCTCGTCCAATATACTGCAGTGTCTCAAGACGAAAGTCTTTGACCTGTATGTGTGACAGTGATGACATACGGGACTGAGACGTGGTCGCTCACTATGGGCCTCATAAAAAGGCTCAAGGTCACTCAAAGAGCAATGGAGAGGGCTATGCTCGGGGTTTCTCTGCATGATCAAATCAGCTCAGCTCAGAGGTATTTGTGATGTTAAATGCGTAACGATGTCTACTTGTGACGACTATGAACTTGAGTTAAGCCTGGTGTTCTCTAGTATCTTGTCAGCCATCTCGCTCATCTTATCCAGTGAAAGGTTTACTGTGACGGCTAAAACCGTGGTTACTGACGAAGGTAATTGACGTAACCAAAACAGTCGAACTGTATCGTCATTCATTTTCTCACTGCTTATCTGCTTCATTCAGCGTAACAACTATGACGGCCGTTGGTCGCCGAGATCCATTTCGGCAAGAAGTTTCTGGAATTGCCTCTGCTCTGTTTCTTCATAACAATTCATTAGGCGTTGTTTAATGCCCTCGTATCTTTGTTCTGCCGGTGGATTAATTAGCAAATCACTTACTTGCTGTATCTCGTTTTTCCCCAATTTCGCGATGACCAAGTTGTACTTGTAATCGTCGCCTTGTTTCTGAGGTGTGACGATCGCTTCAAACTGGGTGAACCATAACCGTGTTGAGTCTGTCCAAAAATTGGGAATGCGGTCGCCAATGGAAATTGCTGCTATCTCCGGTGTTTCTGTGAGAAGAATGTTCCTGATGCCCGTTGGTAGTGTGGGAGCCATTGTGAAAAATGAGCCAGAAATGTTATTTAATTCGTACCAGTGTGTAGTTGTTCTTCTTCTGGGTGTGACTTATGTCGGGCGATTCTTCCGGGCGTGGCTTTCGTCGGGCGATTCTTCTGGGCGTGACTTTCGTCGGGGTCACCAATTGTTGCAGGCTCCGTAGTTAAATAATAACACAACTGGTTAATGTATCGGAGTATAATTTTTGACTAGTTTTAAAAATACAAGTATATATAATAATCTATAAACAAAGAAATTGATGGGGGAGATATGTTGATTGCTGACAAATCACGAAACAGGAACTAATGTGTTTCGCTTAATTTACATAACTCGTTTTTCTATTACATTATTACATCACGTTATAAATTATTTACCACAAACGTTACGTGCTATGAATATTGTGCTGACGGCACAATTACCTTTACCTTGGGACAAGTATGGTACTGGCAAGTATGGTAATTCGAGAAAATCGATTATCAAAGGAATGTCCTATCAGAAAGTTTTGAAACAATGAAGAAATGGAGAAGAGGTTCATTTGCTACTTGGTTTGAGTAGAATATGATCCTCTTGTTTGTTGATGTGGTTCGCTGGATGGCCAATTCTGAGGTGACAGTGGCATCGACATAGTACAAAGTTAACCCTACTGGATTTGCTGATCGATACACTCAAAAGAGGAAAATCAGTCACCTATTTGATGGTTACATAGATGCACATAAATGATCATTACCGTATTAGAATTAGGGGCAAAAAATGGTGGTGGGTGGTATTTACTTGGCCGATTGATATCAGTATGAACAGTTCTTGGATCCTGATGAAAAAGTAAGGGTGCACCATTCTACAGTAAAATTTACGGTGGGAAGTAGCTCAAACCTACCAACAAAGGTACCAAATGTTATCAAAGTCTGGAAGCTCTACAACGAAATATGGAGGTAAAGAGCTGAGCGGCGAGAGGTTTGATGATGTCAAATATTTTCCAAGGTCGTTAGAGAAAAGGCGACGATGTGCTGGCATGGCTGCTAGATAGTTGGAAGAATAGTCTGGACAAAAAGACACAGGTCTCTAATCTAAAAAGCCGTGAAGATAACATAAATAAATAAATATGATTTAGAATAAATAATTGTCATGCGTTTCAATGGAATATACATTTCCTTTTCTTTACCTATTATGTAGTTTTATTTCTAATATTTAAAAAATATTATGTTAGTATAATATGTTACTTATACTCAATTACCTATAAATAATTTTTGCCGTGCGTATCATTTGATATACTAACGTTTGGATATAATTGAGCTTTAATAACGTTAATTTTACCCAATAATCATTTGCTATACCAACACTTAATATAATTTAATTTATCATGACGTTTACTTTACATAATGTTCATTTTATATAACTCTTATTTAAGAAAATAACGTTTCAAATAATGATTGATTGATATAATCTTCACTTGGTATAACAATCAATTGACATAATAATCGATTGGTTTATAGTGTCAGTGACAGAAACGAATCGCTGCAAAACCGACTCCACGTAGTCTTGTCTGCCCTACACCTGTGTGTAATTTTAGCCCGCATAGGCACGGAGGGACGAGGCGGCCCGCGAGCTGAGGAGCAGGTGGTTTCAAAAGCCCACTGCCGCTGCTGAGGCTGGCCGGCCGAAGCTGCGGTGGTGAGCGAAAACCATCTGCGACGATAAGCTAGCGTGGGACCGCCCGCCAGAGCCCCGCAGCGCCGGAGCCGTGACAGAAACTATGTTTGCTGCATGCTTGCTTGCTTATTTGCTTGCATTCTGCATGCTTGCTTGCATGTTGCATGCTTGCTTGTAAATAATGTTAAGTTTTTATATTTTAATACTAGAAAGACCGCTGTCGTCGAATTGACGATTCCGCGAAGTAAAGTGCTCATATTTTGAAAGTTATGCCTTATTAAAACATGACACTCATTGATTTTTAATATTTTGTAGCTTTATAGCCCCCATTTGAATAAACAGTTGTTATCTTAATTATCTTAATTAGTTTTCGAAATACAATGAGTCATATCTACAAAGACCACAGTCGTCTAAATTACGCATTGTAAATAACTCAATTATCGACCTGAGGGTACTTAGAAATATTTGTGTACTTTACACACCGCTTTATATTTAGTTATGCTTTCTTATTTTTCAATCAGTGTTTATTTATTTATTTATTTATTCATACATAAATCTTAAAAGCTAACAGATTTTTAATCCAAAGCGCTAAAAAGATTAACAATTATTAAATTAAAAATGAAAATAATTACAATATGTCAAGCTGAATGAAATTAAAACTCAAAATGAATAGATCATAAAAATATGTCAATCAATACAATCATATAGCGTCAAAACTACATAAACAAAAATATGTCAATAAAGTAAATGTCACAAAAGGTCAAATAATTAATTAATAGAATACCAAAATTAAACAACAAAAATATTTCGAAAGAATTAACGTCAAAACATCAATATATTAAATACTACAGACAAAATCAATAAAAACATTTTGGTATTAAATACACTCTTCATTTATAATTTTGCGAAACTCATTACATAAGTGTCCCAATCTATCGGCAAATGGGTCGATTTCATCGTGCCGAGCAAGAATGTCCCCGACAGCACGCAGCGCACGATTAGTGGGGGCGTGACTACCACGCACCGTCCGCGCAGTTGGCAGTGCCAACAGGCGCGGCCGACGGCGAGGTGCCACCAGCCCCGCAGAGTCCCATGATATGTTTGTGGGAACCAAAATGTGGATCCTCTCGAGTATTTGCGGACTCTCAACCCTTTGGTGCACTATTGAAAGAAACAGTGTTATCAAAAGCATAGCCCTTCTATGTTTAAGAGTCTCCATGTCCACCATACCCGCGACAAATGGAGAGGGATATAAGTATGGATAATAACCATAAAGTTTTTTGTACAGCCACTGAGCAAATTTGCGCTGCACTTTTTCAATCATGAGAATATATTTCTCTTCATAGGGATCCCAGACAACGGAACCATACTCGAGCCTGCTCCGAACATATGCATTGTATAGTACTTTTGCAACTCCTACATTATCAAACTGTGAGGCCGTCCTCATAACAAAACCTAACATTTTGTGTGCTACCTTACATATATTGATCATGTGCATATGAAAATCTAATTTAGCATCTAATATTAAGCCTAGGTCTTTAATGTCATATACTCTTTCCAAAGGAGTGTCAATTAAATAATAATTATAAATTATGGGTCTTGGTTTACGGGAAAAAGTGATCACTTTACATTTATGGGTATTGAAAGGGAGATGATTATCTTGGCTCCACTGTGAAACGGCATCAACATCCCTTTGCAAAGCCGCGGTATCCGCTGCAGTTTCTATGCCCAGACTGAGCTTCAGGTCATCAGCGAACAGGAGACACTCTGAAGAAGACACTCTTTCAGGAAGATCGTTAATAAAGATCAAGAAGAGTATTGGCCCCAGCGTACTACCTTGACTTACTCCTGATCTTGTAAAATAGTCACTAGAATCGTACCCATCTACGCGTACATATTGACGACGATTATTTAGGTAGCGGGAGAAAAATTGGAGAAGCTTTGGCGTGAAACCAATGATTGCCAACTTTTCAAGCAGTTTATCATTGTCAACCATATCAAAAGCCTTTTGAAAATCGAAGTACGCTGCGTCCACCTGATGACGCTTATCCATTTGAGAATGGATATAGTCTACATGCGTGACTAAGTTTGTAGAAGTGGAGCGAGCTCTCCGGAATCCGTGCTGACCAGTGTGCAATAGCTGACCTATCTGGTCATTGATGTACTTGCTCAAGATTGCTACGAAGATTTTAGCAAAAACCGAGAGAACTGCAATAGGTCTAAAAGACGAAACTTTCATCCCTCCATCTCCTTTCGGGACAGGGGTGACTCTGGATAGTTTCCAGCTCTCCGGATATCTTGCTTGAGCAAGACACAGATTAAAGAGGTATAGCAAGGGCATGGCTAAGGCAGACATGCAGTCCTTTGCCAGAAATACTGGGATGCCGTCAGGCCCACCAGATGATCGTGGTTTGAGGTGCTTTACAGCTTTCTTCAAGTCTGTCGCATCAACAGCTACAATAGAGACAGAAGATGCATTCATACAGTTGTGAGCAGCTTGAGCAGCCCTATCAGGATTCAATAGAGGTGCGTCTGCATGGAACACGGAGGAAAAATATTTGGCAAATGTGTCAGCTGCGGCTTGACCCACAACCTCAGTATTCTGATACGTATATGTGTGCAAACGACTCCTATCCTTTCTCTTTTCTTTCACATACTCCCAGAATTTTGCTGGAATGTCAATGATGTTTTTTTGTACTAGTTTAAGGTATTGCCGATATTCGTTGTTAATTAGTTTTTTTACGAGTGCTCTGTAGTAAATAAACATTTCTTTATTAAATTCATTACCTTCCTCCTTAAACCTCTTATGATGAAAGTGTTTGTTCTTAATATTTATTATTATTTCCGCATTATACCACCTCGGGTAGACGTATCGCTGACTACGGGTAGAATGGTTTTTTACTGGTACAAAGTTTCTTATACATTCGTATAGTTTTGCATAAAACAACTGAAGAGCATTGTCGACATCAGCCATCGCTAGCACATCGGACCAATCTACCTCCAATAACGCCCGATACAAACCTTGGAAGTCAGCCTTACGCCAGTTCCAGTCGGGTCTAGTTCCCGGACGAGGTAATGTGGGCTGTGATGGTAAAGTCCGTAGCCCAACAGATGGAAGCTTAATCATCACCTCAAGCGCAGGGTGGTATTCGTCGATTTTCACAAGAGGATCCACACCGATAGACACCGCTAACTGATCAGGATCAAAATTGCTCAGCACAAGATCTAGCATACCACCACGACTATTCAAAACATTATTATGTTGCCGAACCGAACAGAAGTCACAAAAAAAATCGAATTGGGTTTTTACATTTGCACTACAAGAATTTAAATTAATGTCACCTAAGATTAGGACATTTATGTCAGGGTGGATTAAAATTGCATTTTCTATACATGTCAACACATTGAGATATTGGTCGTCACTATAATTAGGAGGTAAATAAACGACACAACATAAAATATTTACTCTTTTGACCGTCACAATAGCAAATATTAATTCTTTGTCATGAGTCATATTAGCAATATCCTTAACTACACGCATATTATAACAGTCTCGCACTGCAAGTAATACACCTCCCCACCCAGTGTCACCTGCTCTATCCTTCCGCAAAACCTGGTATCCAGGAGGAAAGAGCTCACTGTCATACACATAACTAGTCAAAAAAGTCTCTGTCAAAGCTATTACATCAAATCGACTTTGCGTAACATTATTAATAAATACATTCGTTTTTGAGCGTAATCCGCGCACATTTTGATAGCACAAATTTATTTCATAGGGTCGCCCACGGCACTTATGTGTTTTTGCTTTTAGCACGAAAATTCTGCCGCCATGGCTTAACGCAAATGTCTTTGGCCCAGTTTTCGGACGACATTACATTTTCGACATGTTTACAAAAACGGAACACCTAGCTTGAAGGACGCATAGCGCCCACGAGCTTTCAGCTTTTCTACCGTGCACGTGTCATCACCGCCACACATTGATTTAAGATGTTTGCTAACATGTTCGATTATGGTACCTTCCTGGACATAATAGAGGTGTAGATATTTCCATCTCTCCGCGGCTTGCAGTAGTGTGGATCCAGGTTCAGCTGTACCCCTGAGAAGGCCAGGCACCGAGGCACTCACACGTATGCGTTTCACCTGCACCCACTCAGCAGTATCAGCTTCTACACAGTCCCTGTCGCTCGAAGCACGAACGGAAGCTGACAGAACTGGTTGTTCAGCCCTGCTAGGGGAGGCGACAGACGTCAACGATGTCTTAGCATCCCTTTGAGGAACACCAATCTTATTTTTTGGTTGCTGGTTTACAGGTTTAGATTTCACTTGGGTTTTTTGCTTGGAACTGTTAGTTGAAATAAGCGCTGATGTAGTATTTCCCAAACCTGGAGTTGATACAGGATTCTTCAAAACCATATTTTCTTCCAGTTTATTATAGGCATTAACGCTTAAATCATGTTTTTCATCTAGTTGAGCAATTCTACTCGTTAGCTCGTTAACTTTATTAAGCAGTTCCATTTTGAACGCAGTTAGTTGTTGAGTTAGTAAGTTATTAATTTTGTTAATAAGCTGCGTTTCGAAATTTACTTGGAGTTCTTTTATTTCCCGAACAACCGAATCCTTTAAGTCGTTTAGTAGCATATCACTTGGCACCTCATAATCCAATTTAGATGTTTGAGCATAGCGAGCTCCCGTGCGCACAGTTACGTTGTCAGGACTAATCATAGAAATATCTGCAGGGCAATCACTGACTACACTTGCTTCGTGGTTATGATGTTGGCGCACGGGCGTATGCGAATTGTCGCCCTTGGGTAGTTTGCTGCGACATTCTACACAGATCCATGTTTTTTTATACTCCACCGATAGTGTAGCAAATAACTCGTCATTAAAATTAGCACACAAAATATCAAAAATTTTCTTACATTTGGAACATTTCATATATGCACTGTCTTCGCTTACAAAACCGCTACATCCCGCGCAGGCCGCTTTCCGAGATGCCATCTTCGCGTTGTGGTTCACAGTACTTCAGTCCGCAGCGAGCGTTGAGTAGCGACGAGCCGACACGACGACCGGCGATGGCGCGCGAACGCAGTGTTTCACACAAGCGAGCGACTGGCGAGTTGTCGTAGGTCAGGGTTTCAAACGGTTGCATAAAAATTTTGAAATGTTTTTGCTAATAACTCCGGTGTTACTTGTTGGATTTTAATTTTGATTAAAACACTAGATAGCTGTGCACAATAGCTTTCTAATTTGTATAAATTTAACACTTAATATCAACTTTAGTTACTGATTTGAAAATGTCTTCACGGGGCAAACGAGCGCAGTTGTGTTACGAGTGTTGTGTTGTTGAAACTCTCAATGGTGTATAAGCTGCATAAATTTGTATTGGTTATAAAAACTGTGTTCATTTTGGATAAAATCAATATGAGTGCGCGTAGAAATATGTCTGAGTCTGAAATAGAAAAACAATTGCAAACTATTCGAAAGTCTGAATCGTGTGGAGGAGATAGTGTCAATGCCATTGAATTGCTTGATACGGCAGACACAGATTATAGATTACCAGCAACCAACGACGCATTGTTGAGGGACAGCTCAGATTCGAGCGAAGATATTGAATTAGAAACACCGTCTAGTGTGGTTCCTAGCCGACGTAGTATACGATCAAGAAGCAGCCGTAGAGGAAGTCGAGGTATGCGAGGTGGACCTTTTTCATTACGGCAATCGGCACCTCCTGCTAAAGATGATATTTTGATTGCAAGTGATGGCACCGAATGGAAGTGTATAGCAGATACTCAAAGTACCATCCAGATAGGTTGGCGCAGTGCTCAAAACGTGTTTTAAAATGTTCCTGGTCCAACCTCATATGCAAAGCGATTGTTTTTCTGTACCTATTAATAATAATAATACTATAAGTACTATAAGTACGCACCTGCGCCAGTACTCGAAAATGGTCATGCAACGCTCTACTGGGATCGCTCTATCATTACGGACAGGACTATTGTCGCCAATAAGCCTGATATCATGGTGGTCGACCGATCCCAGCGCCAGGCAATACTGGTTGATATCACCATACCTCATGAGAACCTCGTGAAAGCCGAGAAGGACAAGCTCAGTAAGTACCTTGACTTGGCTCATGAGGTTACCGCCATGTGGTATGTGTCAGATGCAAAAGGCAGTACTCCACGTATTGTCAGGAGGTACCTCACTCTGCAGCCCTGACCACCGGTAGTTTGGGCCCTGCCTCGCTGCTGGCGGTACTCTAGGATTAGGTTTCTATAATGTTTTATTGTTTTATATTAAAATATTGTAAAAATCTAGTTTTAAGGAAAAAAATAAATAAAGAGTAAATTAATAATAATTTCATATCAATGTTAGGGTCATCTTAGCGCCAAAATGACGACGTTCGTTGGTCTGTTTAGATAGCATACGAATGCTGGTCTTTCCAGTGTTAAATTACTTTTTTTTATGTTAATTGTCTTTATATATCTGATATTATATGAATTGGATTTTATATTAAGTAATCATTATATGTTTTAAGTATTATACAAAAACAGTGTTATCGTAAATGAATGTTATACTTAATGTTCTTCTTCTAGATAAATGTTATGTGTTTGTAGGAATGGGGGAAGACATGCTGAAGATGGTATAAGTAGTGAATAATTATTTTTAACAATTTATTGGTAAGCCAACACAATTTTGACACATAAAAATAGCTAAGCAAATGTAGCAAACGGCCCAAGCAAGGCTTTTACCACAGTTGATTTAATTTAATTTGTTAATTGTAAATCGCCGGTGGTTGATTTGACAATCAACGATAATAACTAATTCGACCCTCGAAATAGTTATCCAAAAGCGTCAAGTTCAAGCTAGCAGAGTACAACATGTGCACCGAGCCACGCCAGAGCCAAGACTGCCCGACCGTGTCGCTGCGCGGTCCTTTTATACGCGTTGCAAAACAACATCGGATGACGCTTGCAGCTGTGGCGCACCTGCACCACGTGTGCCCACAGCTGCGCGCCGGCCAGTCGGAGATCGGTGCACCTGTTGTTAACAATTTAGCGCTATAGGAAATGACAACGCCGCCGTCACGGCCATGCTGACATGCGGACGTCCTCGCACGCAATGGACTTAAATATCTGAAACAATAGTACTGTTCGACTATCTTGACAAGACTTAAATTAATCTTATCTTGTAGGCTACCTGGTCCGGTCCATATGGACCCTACAGATTAGTAACGAAAAGTTCTTGTCCGGTCCACGTTGACCCTTCAGATTAATCACAGTTCTGGTCCGGTCTATATTGACCCTACAGAGCTAGTAACAAAAAGTTCTGGTCCGGTCCACGTTGACCCTTCAGATTAATCACAGTTCTGGTCCGGTCTTTATTGACCCTGCAGATTTCCAGTTCTGGTCCGGCGATGAGCCCTTCAGAAGTAAATTTTTTTTTTTATCATATTAGCTAAGTCTTAGAGTGCTAAAATTTGTCGCTATTCGCTATCATCCATTCTATGAACGTTCCGCTTGTATTACTATATTTGTTGGTACAGAATACAGATAGTTCATTTTCTGTATCAATTGAAATTGTACGTGATCTAGTGGTATGACAGTTTTCACTTTCTGCCGTCAAAGTGCTAGATCCAGCAGTCTCATTTTCGGAAACACTGTTAACGTGATCGATTTCATGAACAATATTATCAGGCTGATCCGCCGTCACGTCATCATTACACCTTTTTAAGGTAAAGCCTCTTAATGTTCGGAAGAGTTGATGTTTGTCGTTAATCACGACAGAGTTGAGTTCACGACAGATTTTGTCATCACATTGGGATAGTACTGAGATTACAAATCCGGTCATAACATGTTCAGGTAGCTTAGTATCGGGTATTTTTTCTATTAACTGCCATAAGCGCAGGCCTACCTCTGCTCTGATGGACTGTCCTTGTTATATAGGCGAAAATCATAGGTTTAGAAAAAATTGAAATTAAAATATCCTTAACGGTGGTCCAAGATATTTTGTCCAAAATATTACGTTTTACACATCGCGAATACTGTAAGGCTCGTTCGTTTTTTTTGTTGATTTATAATTTATAAAATTAAATGTTGTATTCTTATATGAATGATTGGTTTCGCGAGCGCAGTGAGATCAATCATTCATCTAAGGTTATATTTGTAGAAATATGACAAACATAAAACTGATTTTAACGAATAACTTGACTTCTCATTAAAACCAGTGAAAAATAAAAATAGTAATTAATAGGGGGTGAGAACGTTATCATTAATATTGGAAATTCTGCGAACTGGACATTTTGCGAACTGGACATTTTGCGAACTGGACATTCTGCGAACTGGACATTCTGCGAACTGGACATTCTGCGAACTGGACATTCTGCGAACTGGACATTTTGCAAATTGGACATTCTACGAACTGGATATTCTGCGAATTGGACATTTTACGACCGCTGGACATTTTGTGAATTGGACATTCTGCGCCTAAACGGTGTGCTAGGAGAATAACTATTTAACTATACATTTTGGTATTGTTACCATAACTAAAAAATAAATCCACCATAATTTAAAAAAAAAACTTGGGCCTTAATGGGTTGAATAAAATTATTAAAATTGCAGAAACAAATACCGCTGTTCTAACGAAGATCGTAGTAAAGTGTTTATTGTCATTAGCAAACGAGTGCGTCATTAGCATCGGGAATTCAGGAAAGGTGATTAAGACCGAAGTGTAGTTAACGAGGAACGATAAGACGGACGTATCATTAGCGTTATCGTAATCAACTAGAAGGCAATGTAAGAAGATTTTATCTCGGAAACGGTTAAAGATATGGACCTGGGACCCAGCGCAATCGATTCTTCAAACAAATATTTATTTCTTTCCCAAACAGGGTAAACAAATAAAAACATCCGAGGAGGTGGACCAAACCTAACCCCCCCCCCCCCATTTACTAATGTATGAAAGGACAATAGGTGGTTTTGGTGTCCTTTATGATATTGTCTGCGCACGAATAAAACTTTGATAAATGTGTAGAGGGCAGCTATATGCATATTTTTTTATATGTCGGCTTATCCATAAGCTGTAACAATTCCAAGATATAATCAATTTTATACAGGATGTTTTTGTGTGAATCGAATCCGAAAATCCGAAGAAGCTAAGAGAAATAGCGAAAAATACTCAATGAAGTTTCGAGCTGATTTTAATACAAAATTCAAATACATTCTTAGATTTAAAAAAAAATGTTTCCTGTTCGGGAAACATCTTTATTTTTTTGGAAAAAAAACCCTTGTATTATTTTACATCGCCAGCCGATAGTACCGCTAGAACCAAATTCTCTGAAGTAATGCAAAATGTCAATTAAAAAGAAAGGGTTTGTTTTTAACTTATTATTCAGTAAAATCAGTTTTAATTTACTTAGAATGCTTCTAGTAAATTTGCCCATATCTCCGAAAGGTTACGGTTTCGAGGTAACATGTCATAGCAATTATTGTTTGTCTAGTAGATCTCTAAACATAAATTAAGTTCCGTTCGTGCGCAAGAATTGTGAAAAAGGCACCAATTCTCCATACAAATTACTCTTTGGAGGTCTGGCGATAACCCATCATCATCATCATCATCTCAGCCAAAAGACGTCCACTGCTGGACAAAGGCCTCCCCCAAGGATATGAGGGGTATTTGGCGATAACCCATGGATAAGAACAACTAAGTGAACCTTAATAATGATTATACTACGTGTAACAGGTGAAAAAAAAAAAAAAAGTGTGGTAAAAAGGAAAAGATCCAAAATGTATCCTATCTAGATCTTGTATGCAGAGGTTCTTAGACATAATAATAATTATTAAGTAACTTTAAATTGTTATGCATTTTTTTATAATATGTTTCTATTGTGACGTCACATGAAAATAAACAAGTCATAGCCCTAGTGGTTTAGTAGCCTCTGTATTATGTTTTTTTCTACTTATAATTAAATTATTAACCATATTGACATGTTTAACTTCGACAATTTAAATTAACATTTGCATGCTGTTTTTATAATGGCAAAACATGTGTGCATTGTAAATTTTATACCACCCGTAAATTAACATGTTTTTTGGCAAATAAATGATTATCTTATCTTATCTTATCTGTGTACTTATCACTGCTGCTTGCTTATGCGCGCCTGACGCGCAAATTACGTATGTGGGCTCTATGAGGATCGCTGACGCCGAGCTTGCAAATAGGCCATACCTAAATGTTGTAAGATTAAGGAAATGCTGATACTGCAGAACGTGCAAATAGGCCATATCTCAATATTGCAAGATTAAGGAAATGCCGATGCTGCGGAACGTGCGCGCAACCACCGCGTTAGCCTATGGAGACGTGATCGCCGACACTTCGTATCTAACATCGATCGGGTCATATACACCATCAAAAACAAACTTGTAAAAAAAACCAAGTCTCGCAACTCAGTTCTTTTACCGCAAAAAGTTGTGAGATTCATATAATACCAAGTCGGTTAATTTATTCAGTCCCTACCCTACTTAAGGAACCTTCTGTCTTAAGTTATTACGTAATTAACTAACCTAACAACATTTTAGTGACCATATCAATATTAAAAACCTTTTATGTTTTAAATAAGCAGATTGACTTGGCCATCGCATGAAAACACAATGTATCTCACAAGTAATACATATATAAGTAATTATATTAAATTAGATTGTTTAGTGCGATTGCCAGGTCAGTCTATTTATTTAAAACCTTAGAATAATAACGCCCAGAAACCGTGTAGGCGCAAGAAAAGTGCGGCCACTCAAACTAAGCCATTTTGGCTCAGTAAGCTCGAACGTTCGTCAGTTGTCAAGGTAAAGCGCTAGTGTAAACATCTCCGACAAATAATCACATAATGACTGTTTGTGTAGTTAATGGGTGTCACAACACAATGCATCGCATAAAGACAAATAAGCTTCTAACATAACATTTCATAGGTACGTAAGTATTACAAATTGACCTGTATTGTGCTAAATATTCACTACTTTTAAAAATAAAATTATTAGCCGCGATACTATGAAAGTGTTACTAGTAAGAAGAAATTAATGTCCCATTTTTCATTAGTCTATTTATAAAAATAAATCTTATTGAAAATATTTTTTTGAAACCATATATTTTAAGTGTTGCCAATAAGTAAGATAATAATATTTTCCCTATTTATTGTAATGGTATAATAATGAGCAGTGATCGGAATGAAGGTGGTTAATTTACCTAAAGTTGTCGACAAGACAACACTACAATAGCACTAAAATGTAGTTAATTTATTTTTATCGAATCCCAGATCTTGGAAATAGTTTTATTTCTAAGTAGTTTTTTTTCTTAATACACATGAAATTACTCGTATTTTAGTATTTTATAGCAATTCTAACTTCCGCATTTACAATTTTAGATGGCAAAATAGTAATACCTTATTTTTCAAATTATATTTATTTATTAGTCATACCTAAAGTGCCTTACAAATAAGCAAAGAATGAGCTCCGAACTGTTATTCCGTGTTTTGTTTCTGTCATGTGAACTTCATTTCAAATTAGAGTAAAAGAGACAAAATAAGGAATAACCACCCGTGGCCTACTCTTTGTTTATTTGTAAGACGCAAAGTGTTTTTATTGCGTAGCGTTGCGTAAATTAATAAAAAAGCACCTCGTCATGACATATTATGACTTTTATTACAAATCATCCTCCTAGCGGTTCGTTCCGTCCGTCCCCACGGTGTTTGAATCCACATTCAAACTTCCAATGAGAGATATGAGGGTCGAGACTCCGATTATTAAGCTACCACCACTCCTGATTTTTATTACAAATTTTAGTAAAGAGAAAAGCTTAATGTTTGATGTTGAGGTCTTTTTGATTTGTTTATCAACTATAATTATAAATTAAATATAAAAATTAAATTAAATAAAAAACTATAAATTATCAACAAAAAAGTATATAAGATGTTAGACATTCATTTTCTTACTTATCTTTTAACGCATAACAACATTATCATGAACTATTAAACTATACTATTATTTCACGTAAGTGTTCGTTTCCCCACTTTCGGGGAAATTGCTCCTTCAATGTACACACTCCACAACATAAAAGTTTTGTATGTGTGCGTGTCGGCGACCGTAAGCACGTAATGCTCACGCACACATTAATCTGCTTTTGGCCTCACTTTAGACGATGCGTTTGTATGAAGACTATCCATCTAGGCGTTATTAATCCAAGTTTAAAACATAAAAGATTTTTAATATTGATATGAATACTTGTACGTGGATCTCACAACTTTTTACGGTAGAAGAACTAAGTTGCGAGACTTGGTTTTTTTTTTCAAGTTTGTTTTTGATGGCATCTCATTTCTTTTTGTAGATAGTCCTACTTTATTTCCTTTCCGGTACCATCTAGGTACCTATCTACATCTATTATTCAATTATATTATCGTATACAGGTACACTGATTCATTAACTGCAAATGTTACTTTGTAATCCTATATATTTAAATGGTATTACAAAGTTATCAAAATTATTTATGCAGTTGGTGTATCTAAAAAACTCTTAAAACTGAACCGAAATTGCAAAATATTTTAGTTATAATTCTAAAAGTACTGGTAATTTATTGAAAAACAATTCAGTTTTTTTTAAGACTACGGTTGCGACTTCGTAATTCGCATGACTTCACTAATATAAATATTTAAAATGAAACAACACTTTCGGATCTACTCGCGTTTATTTTCCGTAAAAGTTGTTTCATTTCAATGTGTAGTGTTCGCGTAAACTTTAGAGAAACAATATAAATATTTAATTTACAATTGCATGACAAAATAAAGTTAATAATTATGTATTAGTAACAACGCAAACAAGATCTAGATAGGATACAATTTGGATCTATTTATTTTTACCACATGTTTCTGTTACACGTTGTCTATTTATAATTATTATCTTTATTTTATTTATTACAAGTAATATTCTTAGGATCGACAGCAACTGTCGACCAGCGACTAGCTACAAGATACATTTTTGTGAGAGATCCGTTTGTGGAAGTTTAAAATAGTAGATTTTTAAACTTCCACAATCATGTCTCATTAGCGTGAATTTTAAATATGTACTATGAGGATCACAAAACTAAATTAATAATACTTAAAGATGAGGTCGTCGTATGGGTGACCCAAAATGTTACATATTGAGCTGTTCGGTGCTTCAGAAGACACGTAAAGCCGTTGGTCCCGGCTGCATTGGCAGTCGTTAACATCCACCGCACCGCACTGGGCCCAGACGGGCAAAAAACCTAACAAGAAACAAAACACTAGTGCCTCAATCAGAAACGAAGTAATTTTATCCCATTGCTGAAAAACTAGGCCTATCCATCGCATTTAACTTTTTTAGTTATTTTCTTATTAATTTGTTTCTTCTGTCTTTTCTAGACCACTGTACTTCTGTCGTAACGCGAATCTGCCCTAATGCGGATCTGTCATAAAGCGAATCTGTCGTAAAGCGAACAACTGCTACGTACCACCTGGGTTGGTAAGGTAAGTAAAGGTGAACTTAGTGACTTGACTGCACGATAAATAACTGTTGTTGAACTATCTCTTATTTCATCTGGTAGGTACTGATTTTAATTCTTAATGACTGTACTTTCCTGCAATAAGGTATGAAACAAAAATCTCTATACCGCGATGCAGGCAAATACAGCCTACAGAAGGTACAGCGCCATCTAGCAGTAAAAATGTAAAACAATTTAAACAGTAATGAATTTTCAAAGAGGACGGACAAGGTATACAACAAAATAAGAACAACAAGTGGAAAATAGTAAAAATATAAGATTTTTTATTGTTTAACATTAGGTACTCTGAATATAATTCGTTGCCCGAATCCCTGCTCTGGACTTGCAAAAGAGCATGTGGCTGTTCCAGTCCATTCTCTGAAACAAAAAAAAAATTGACTTAATCCACCTCATTATTAGATAGTTAATAAAGAAAACAAACAACGAACATTATTTACAAAGGTGGGAAAAGGCGGTCTTATCATTCAAATCGACCTCCACCAGACATCCTCTAAAGTGTGGGACAAATAAAACTTGCTGAACCAGCAAAAAGTACAATTATAAATATCTACTTTAAACAACAAAATAATAAAAAATAAAAAAGTTAAAGTAAAAATATGCAACAATATTATGATATGCAATAATATCAAGGTACCTAGTAAAGCAATCCCATGATCCATTATTACCTACATGTTCATGTTACAAATAATCAGTTTAGCTAGCAGGCGATGTTTATATGAAACTGAACACCACCATTTCTTAATAAATTTGTTCGGCGACAACTAATGACTTCGACAATAAATTTTAATACAGGTACTACATAATTAGATAAGTACACGTGAGACAATGTAAGTGTATTTAAATTGAAAGTTTGCACTAAAAATGCTATGTGTTTAAATTACACTTGAAATAGAACAACCTGCCACTTTCCTCGCGTTCAACTGCTTTTTTTTATAATTTAGTTGTAAAGGCCCGCGCAGACGAGAGAGTCCTTGGCGTATTACACCGTAGACAGGGTGTTTGGTAATACCTGTACAATCCCGTATATTGTGGATAGTTTACCGTGTACAGAATCTCGGAAAATTACGAAAACGCCTGAAAAGCACCGTATTTCCGTGATATAAAAATTTAGGTTGTTAGTTACTAAGGAAAATTGCAAGTGACAGCCCTAGATACAGTTGATAATTTTTTTCTTGGTCGTCAACTTCGATCAGACGTAAAACTAATGGTCCAAAAAAACAAGTAAAAACATGCCAGAGTTGAACAAAAATAAGGGTTTTTTTTGTATCCTACTGTAACAAGCGCTTACTCGTCATCTTCATCTCACCTAATTTTATGTGATGATAAGGCCAACGATGAAAGCGCGCTTTAACCGGAATCCTCAACTAGTGAGGCACTGGCTTTGGCTTAATGGTTCAAAAAAACAAGTAAAAACATGCCAGAGTTGAATAAAAATAAGGGTTATTTTTGTATCCTACAGTAACAAGCGCTTACTCGTCATCTTCGTCTCACCATCTTCTCATCTTCTCATCATCTCTATCTTATCTCTAGCTGCCAGAACACAACTTTTTGATGTTTTTTGGCAATAATTAAAATGTAAAAAGTATAAACACGTTATTAAGAACCACAAACAGCTATTGAATAGCTATGCATGTATAGTAACTTACGCACGCCAACAATTATTTCGCTGTATCAAAGCCCGTGTGTCGAATGTCGATAGCAAGACCAGTAGTAAATAAATTTCATTGAAGACAGACGTATTTGCACTAAGACCACGCAACTCAAAATCGACCCTATTACAAAGAACAACAACAATGCTACAAACAATGATGTTATGACGACATACTTAGATAAGATGGTGGTAGCTAGCCAGGCGGACAAACCTATCCTTAACCAAACCGAGTACACAAATATGTATTTCTCATTGGAAATCGATTTGGAGACCTCAGAGTCTGAGTCCGGTGGCCTTAGCCACTAGATCGTAGAGGCGGTTGTAATGAAATTTGAGATTTCAGATGAAAAATTATATCTTCGTAAATTTGATTTTGCATACTATCAGTGCTTTGTTACTTGGTTGAATGACTTTCAGGATTTCACATACCAAACAGTTTGTAGATCTGTTTTTGGCGCACAAAAACTTACGACGAGGTCTGGTCCCTTGTCTGCGCCGACCTTTATATTAATTACCTATCAGGTACATTCAAAGTCAAAATTATAATATAACAATAATAGCAAAAGATGTCCTCCAACTTTGGGCTCATGGGTATGGTCAAGAATGCTGGCAACATTGCCCATCTGTATAGCTAAGCTACTACACTGGCAGACCTAGCTGCCAGCCTTCTTGTCACCAGAGGCCTCAATAAGGCGAGCACCAATCTAGCAAAAGTCGATGATCGAAATCAGAATACCAATAATCAAGAACTCACAACTAAGTGTGCATACTTAATACGAAAGCGAAGGAGCTCGATGGCGCATTGGTTAACGCGTCCGGTCTGCAAGTGCTGAGGTTGAGCAACTTTCGCAAAGGCCGGTCATCTGATGTGTGACCAAAAATCTATCATCTTGAGCTCCTTCGCGCTTCAGAAGGCACGTAAAGCCGTTGGACCCGGCTGCATTAGCAGTCGTTAACAACCACTAATCCGCACTGGGCGTGGTGTGGCTTACGGCCCGTTCTTCCATCCATAGGGAAGGCTCGTGCCCCAGCAGTGGGGACATAAAATGAGCTGATGATGATACTTAATGCTGTTCGACAGATCACATAAAATATACGTCCTAACTTTTTAAACTATCATGGTCACTAACAACAAAGTAATTATTAACAGGACCCTTACCATGTTAGTAGGTATTGAAGAGCACAAGGAAAGATCGATCAAAGTCACCCTAAAACTGCTTTTTAGTTAATAATAACGCCATCTGATTAGTAACACGCTAAGCTTGCCTGTCGCTAAACATGAAGGGGCTTATTAATAAACAAAGTGTAAGCTTGGAGTAGTTACTCCGTGTTTTGTCTCTTTTACTCTAATATGAGATGAAGTTTACATGACGGAAACAAAACACAGTAACTACTCCAAGCTTACACTTTGTTTACTAATAAGCCCCTAAAAGAATAAAAACGTACAAAGCCCCGATAAATCACGTTATATTTTTTTACATAAAAGTTATTAGTGATCATAGTCAGTGGTAAAAGTTAAAAACGATCAAAGTCTTAACTTTGATCGTTCTTTTTATTCAACCATCAATAACACATTAATTCGTGGAAATAGACATTCGCGGATGAAGACATTCGCGGATTTAGACATTTGCGATTTAGACATTCACGGATTTAGACATTCGCGAATTTAGACATTCGCGCATTTAGACATTCGCGCATTCAGACATTCGCGGATTTAGACATTTAGGGAATTAGACGTCATCAACCAAACCGTAGGTACTGAACGTCAAGTTGACGGTCTATTGCTCTGGCATTTCTAAGAGTGACATTCGTTTTTCTATGATTTTGCTGTTGTTTAGAATAAGATAAAAATGAATACCTATTAATATTACAATATCTTAATGTTTACGGGAAAATAACATCAATATCGTTGTATAAGTATTTCGTAATTATCAATTGAAATATAAAGTAAACACCACGTAAAGACATAAGTACTTTGTGCCGGAATACAAAAAAATAACTTGGTTGTTTGTGTTTAATTGTTAAACAAATATAAAAACGAGTTTGACTATGATAAACCAGTGGCATGGGCGGGGCACATAGTACGGAGAACAGATGACCGGTGGGGCAGGAAAGTTCTCGAGAGGAGACCACGAGCCGGCAAGCGCAGCGTAGCAGACGACTTTGTTTAAGGTCGCCGGAAGGCACTGGACTCTGGCGCTTTTTAAGTTGCCAATATATTGGCATGCGCCATGATCACAGTTGTAATGAAATATCGGATAGGTACCTACTCCAAATTAATAAAAAACATAATAAGATCAAAAAAAAAAAAAATATTTTTATTATTAACTACAAGTAGTTTTTACAAATGTGTGGGTCTCTTGTGTTAAGTTTGAAAAAACCTGTTTTAGAAGAGACCCCTCTCTTTACTGTACAATCCATTTTTTTTTTGTAGTTAAGTACATAGGTAGGTCTTATAGGTTAGTGGTTCTATGATTTGAAAATAGTGTATATTTGATGTATATATAGTTTTATGTGCGATATTTTGCATGTTTCTGTATTGTGATCAAATAATTTAATGCTTTCCCTTCTACTTTCTTTTTGTGTAATCTTACTTCAATCTATATTCATATGTAAAATTATATAACTTACATATTATAAATATAAATTAATATATACACATATATATGTTAATCCATTTAACTACTTTTTATAAATATAATACCTATAAGTTGTCGGATAAAAGTTTTTCAATACTTTCGTAACTTTGTAATTTTAACCATGATGTTACTTTCTTTTTACACGCAAAGTAAGTTAGTGAAAAAATGTTTAATATTTTGTTTACTTTGTTGTATATTGACACCGATTGAGCCGAGAATTGTTTTAGAGCAAATGTTGTTTTGGTAATTTTAACGCGAACTACTGTGTTTTTTTTACGTTTAGTTAATAGTTTTGAATCAAAAGGATAATTTTTGTGTACGTAAAGAATGCACTGTTGTATATATAAATGTCTAACTGTCAGAACATTTGCTTCTTTGTACAATAAATTAGTGCTAAAGAGTCTCTTCTTACGTAAAGCTACTTTTAAAATTAGTCTCTGTGCACGTTCAATGTTTATAAATGTTGTTTTGTAGGTACCGCCCCATATAGTTATACAGTATAACAATAAAGATTGAACAAGACTCTTATAAATATATATAATAAGTTCTTTGTCAGCTATGTTACGCAGGTGTTTAAAAAGCCAAATAAGTTTACGTGCTCGATTTGCAACCATTTCAAGCTGGGGGTACCAGGATAAATTTTTATCTAAAATAACACCTAGATATTTTATTTGATTAATACGTTCAATTTTATAACAATTGCAATCACTAAAGTTATCATCTTTTTTACACGAATGTACAGAAATATTTAAATTATTTCCCGGTTGCATTGAATTACGAATCGAAAAGGTAATATAATTAGTTTTAGACATATTAAGGGATAACAAATTCAGGTTCAACCAGTTTACAGCTTTAGTCAGTCCAGTCTCAGCCTTAGCAAATACTTCTGGCCAGCTATCTCCATGGAAAAGCAGAGCAGTGTCATCCGCATACGAGAATACACATCCATTTGCAAGTTTAATATTAGTCAAGTCATTGATATAAATCAGAAAAAGAGTAGGTCCGAGGACACTACCTTGTGGGACGCCATAATTATTAGTAATGTTAACATTGCTATATGTATTATTATCGAGTTTAACCATTTGTGTGTTAAGTTTAAAGAGAAGAGTGGGGACAGATACGGTATCGAAGGCCTTTTTAAGGTCAAGAAATATACATAAGGCTTTTTTCTTGTTGTCTAAGTGTGTTGTTATGTTTCTTGTAAGGTCTAAAATAGCGTCTTCAGTACTAATACCTGTGCGAAAACCATATTGGTTTTTTGATAAAATGTTAAAATTATTGAGAAAACCTAGCAGGCGAATATTTATTAATTTTTCGATAATCTTAGAAATCACAGAAAGCACCGAGATAGGCCTATAATTATTAATATCGCATCTATCTCCACTCTTATAAACAGGGTGTATAATTGAGCGTTTTAGATTTTGCGGAAAAATACCCCTTTCAAAGATAAGGTTGCCAAGGCAGGCCAGCAACGGAACAATGACTGGCTTAATTATTTTTATAAACCTGGTTGGAATTTGGTCCCACCCTGCGGCTGACTCCAGTTTAAGATTATTTATAATGGAATCAATTTCGGAAGGTTCTATTTCAATAACACCAATGGAGCCAACTTGAGAGGGAATATCATCATGACCGTGGGTTTGCTGCGGCAAGTTTGTATTTATTTGTTGAGCAAGTGTTTTCCCGACGTTATTAAAGTAATTGTTAATATAATTAGCAGACTCTGTAGCATTATTTTTTAAATTGAGAAGTTCAACGTTTGTGTTTTCTGTTTATTATTATAATTAGTTATAGTTTTTATACAACTCCATAAAGTTTTATTATTTCCTTTCGCTTTATTTAGAAGATCGCGTTCATACTGATTTTTTAGCTTTTTAATAATTTTGTTACAGAAGTTGCGATATCTCCTGTAAGAAATTTTTAAGACTTCATTTGTTGGATCCTTACGTGATTTTTTTTGCAAGTTGTTCCTATTTTTAATGCATTTTAGAATACCCTCAGTAATCCATGGTTTTAATATTCTTTTATTTCTTGGAACATAAATAGTTTTTGTGTTTTCATTAATACAGTCAGTAATTAAAGCAATTAGTTTATTTGTAAAAAGATTTGGGTCCTTGATAGTACTAAAAACAGATAGGTCTTTTGATTGTAACGATTTTAAGGCATCAGTGTAATTAATAACAGTTTTCTGTCTAGGGGGAGAAAGATTTATAACCTTTGCTTGAGAGTAAATGTATGACAAGACCATTTTATGATCTGTGAAGGTGGTGTCTAAGACTGCTACTGTAGATGAAAATTTTGATGAATCTAAGTTTATAAACATGTGGTCCAAACAACTATCGATCCTAGTATTTAGTCTATGTCCCGGTTCTAGACCATGTGAAGCCAGCATGTTAAGGTATATATCAGAGTGTCTATTGTGTTGCCCAGAAATTATATTTATATTTATATCACCTGCTAATATGACATTTTTATTAAGATGTGGACAGTTTAGATGTGCGTCTAGGAAGGTTATAAACTGTTCTGGGTTTCTTTCAGAATGAGTTCGGTAAATACAGATGACTGAGCAAAGAGGTGTAGTGATTTCGAGACAAGTAGCACCGTGTAAATTTATTTCTTTGGTAGAGTGTTTTATAGATTTCTTTATGAACACTACAACTCCGTCATTTTGATTTGTCTTTTTTGTGGAGCTGTATGTGGAGTAGTTGTCTTTACATGGGAGCGGTTTATCAGGGCTTATACGACATTCTGTCAATACAATCAGGTCTACAGTTTGGTTTAGTGAGCTGAGATTTATTTCTAGATCGTCCATATTTGATAGTTTATGAATACTTCGTATATTTTGAGCAACTAATAAAAAGTTTGGTTGACTACGGGGCAAATGTTTATATAAGCTATCTATAGAGCAACTGAGAGTATTAAAATTATTTAATGTGTCTAATTCCTGAAGTATATTGATTTGTTTATCCATTATCTCTATAGAATAAAGTGAGAGTGTTTGTAATATTGTGTGTATATATTAATATGGTGTGAACATGTATTGATTGTGTAAACATTTCAAAGAGACATAGAGTTATTGAAAGTAACATTTTATATAATAATAATCTAAAGTTTTCAAAAAGGTAATTTTTATTATAATATGAGTGAGTAACTGTTTTGGTTGAGTTACGTTTAAATTCTGATATAACCAACACTATAAAACAAGGATTAACCAACTTATAATACAAAGAATGTATAAAATCTTTTAGCAAACTTATGAGTAGTCACTTATTAGCTAATTGATGAATTTGTGCTTCATTTGTCACCGTGATGATCGGAGTGTTATCGTCCAGACGCAGATAGACTTTTACATAGCTGGTCCTGCAATATTTATAGTTTTTTGTTACTTTCAGGTCTCTGGCGAGAAAGTGCAGTCTAGAGGCTCTAAGCGTTAAGTTCTCCGAGATGAATATCGGGACATCGTGATTAGTTTTCAATCCCAGGTGTAATGCTCTTAGTTTAGCGTCCTTATTCTTCGTATTGTAACTCTTGGCGGCTTTGAGAATATCAGTCTTCATGAAAGTGTTGATGAACTCAACAACAACAGTGCTTTTTTCATTTTTATTTTTATTTATTTTAATAAGAATACTGCTTATAATCACGGTGATACTTGTAATACTCGTATACGCTATCAAGTAAGTGAATTTTCGCTAGTACACAGTTTATACCACGATTTAAATTTGATACTCTGCTATTGACAGTATAAGCTCTTTTAAGTAGGTATATTGGAACGCAAAACAAAACACAAACACAAATTAACAAGGACTTTTGTTAGTCACACAAACAACATACCGCCACGTATCGTTTGCGTTTCCTTTCGCGATAAGGGTACGATCATATTGTTAGACATAACAAACAAATTTCCATGTAAATCTAACCCAGCGCAATAAAAAAATACAAAGAGTATACCTATCATCTTAATTTTGATGAATCATGTTTATTATAATATAACCTATTATTAAAAAGCATCTATTTGTGCTTACACACGCCTGCATATCTGTAAAATCCACAAACTGTAAAATTTTCTCAATAGATTTTGAACCATAATTCTATGGCATATGGTTGAACATTTATTGAAGAAATTTGTCAGTTTTGGATAGATGCAGGCGTCTATACATAATCACGAATGAAGGAGGCTAAAATACCAAAAGTTGCCGACAAAGACATGGCTAAGAGTTGTTATACCCACCAAAATGTTGGTAATTTATTTTTATCCCATAAATAGTTTGTTTAGTTTGTCTGTACTAACATGAAGTCACTCGTATTGCTGTATTTTATATAACTCAAACGTTCGAATATAAAAAAAAACATGATTTTAAATTGACAACGAAAATCTATCATCATAATTATGTTCAATGACGATAGATTTTGAACCAACTAAGGCCCAGTTTTACAATACTCTGTTAGTTATTCTCTAAATGAGGCATTACTTAATCAATGATTAAATTTAACAGGGATGCTAACGGCACTGTTAAATTTTTATGTCCCATGGTAAGAATTTAAGAGACCATTACGAAATCAACCATTAGGTGAATGACTCTCAAATCATTCACTCACATTCTAAACCAACCAAAACAAAATGTCATTGTATGTAATGTCATTGCTTCGAAAACGAGCACTATTTTCTCTAGTCGTATAATAGTTTTGTTATATGTAAGGCGACTGATTTAAATACCATGTATTTCGTAGAATTCATTAGAAATCGGGTTGCATTTCATTTTGCTGGTTGAATGAATGTCAAATATTTTATTGTTGAGTTTGAGGTTATCTTGTGTTTCGCATTGTTGTTTTGATTTTTTTGATTCCAGCGCATCCAAAACAGATTCTTTCGATAGTCGAAATCTTGTGCGAAAATCAACATCGTCATATTCTTCGAAATAATGACGCCGTTCTTTGAAAGTTTTAGGACGTCGTACTATGTGTGTCGTGTACGCGATGCGGATCGGTGCAGGCAAACGCATCATATTCAAATAAATAATATTACGCGTAACGCGGCGCAAGCCGCTGCTCGATTAGCGTCATGAGTGACAAACTCGGCAAATGAACTCCTGGCGTTTCTACAACAAAAGCTGGACGTCATGGACGAGGTGAGCGCAGTGCAAATTTGCAAGTCCAGCTTCAGTGAAGATGAGGTGGCGTCTGCGAAGAAGCTGCTCTACGAGCCTGTCGGCAAGAGCGACCAGATGGTGTCTCGGAGACGAGTCGGGACGCAGAAGAGCCTACAGGAGATCATAACACTGATCAAAGGAACCGATCCAGATGACATGCCGACGTTTGTGGCGAGAGGTTTCAAGCGAGAGGTTTCATGGTTCGAAACAAGAAGCGATGTCGTCAGCGAGCAAGCCAGAACCGTTGCGGTACCGCACCGACAGGGCCCAATGTCCTGCTGCGTGCTGCGACACCGACCACGGCCATGTACCTGTCCCGCCTGCATCACACCACCACATCGCAGGAGGTAACAGAGTTCATACGAATGAAGTCTAACTTTAACTTGAGGATTGGACCGCTGGATTCGCGCCATAATACAAGCTTCAAAGCGTTTGTGGTGTGAGTCCCGACATCAAAGCTGGACATCTTCATAAAGGAAGACTTCTGGCCGAAGGGTGTAGTCTACAGGCGTTTCCATGGAAAGTTGCCTGTTGCTACCAAGTTGGTACAGTAGATGCCAATCAAATAATACTAACATAGTTATTAAGTTTTTTTTTAAATACTAAGAATTTTTTTTTTTTAATGTAAGTATATTAGTCTGTAAGGTATTTATTATATGGGCCGCTCTGTATTTTTACCATCTGTTACATTGTTTGTTGTCTGAAATAAAGATTTATTATTGTTATTCTCTTAATTTTCTTTTTTCTTAGCCTAGGTTTGTTATAATATTAATATAAATGTAAAATACAAAAGCACATATAAAACATAAAAATATTATAAAAAACCTAGCCTAGGGTGCCGCCGGCAACGGGGCAGGGCTCAAGCTGCCGTTGGTTAGGGCTGCAGACAGAAACTTTGGATTATCTGCGCCGTGTCCAAGAGTACCGCCTTCTCTATCTGACCCTTGATCCAACCATTGAGCGAGAGATTCTTAAGGTGTTGGTCGAGACTCTTCGCTACCAGATCGTTCGCAGACACGACTATCGGCACAATGATTGTCGAGTCATATCCCACATGGCGGTTACCTCGTGAGCCAAGTCAAGGTACTTGCTGGCCTTGTCCTTCTCGGCCTTTACAAGGTTCTCGTCATGTGGGATGGTGACGTTGACATGCACAAACTCTTTATTTATTTTCTTTCTTAAAACTAGATTTTTACAATATTTTAATATAAAAACAATAAAACATTATAAAAACCTAATCCTAGAGTACTGCCAGCAGCGGGGCAAGGCCCAAGCTACCGGTGCCGGTGGTCAGGGCTGCAGAGTGAGGAACCTCCTGACAATAAGGGCCGTGTCAAGGAGTACTGCCTTTGACCCTTGACCCAACTTATTATTATCTCTCTATTTATTTTTTTACATATTAATTTACATTTTTAAATATTTTCTAAAAAACAAAACAAACATTTAAAAATATAAAAAATAGGGGTCCACCGGCATCGGGACCAGGGTCCAAACTACCGGTGATTAGGGCTCCAGAGACAGGAACCTCCTCACAATGCGTGCCGTATCGAGGAGAACTGCCTTCTGAATCAGGCCCTTGATCCAGCCGCCTAACGAGAGCCTCATGAGATGTTGATCGAGGCTCTTGGCCATCAGGCCGTTCGCCGTAACAACAATCGGCACGATGACAGCCGAGTCCACATTCCACATGTCGACAACCTAAGTGCCTAGTGCTAAGTCGAGATATTTGATTTGTTATTATTATTATTATTATGTAGTCCAAATTGTCTACTTCCAAATGGTCCTCTCGTTTTCGTAAATAAAATTGTACGCCATGGCCATCTTGTTCCTGTGTGGCAGTAAACTAACAGCCTGTTACCCATTTGACGGACCTAAGTAGCAGCAATTAAGTTTAACATCGAATTACGGATATTTGACATTCGTTAAAACATGATGGGACACTCAATAACCTTAACAGTCTGTTAAATGATTTAACAGGGGTGTTAACTAACTAACATTGTATGATGAAACTGGATCTTAGCCTATTAGGCATAATGACAGAAGATGACTTTAGGTGTCAGGACTTAAGGAGCAAAACTGGTGATTTCGATGTTCCTCGTTTATAGATTTTTATACGTATACTCGTAGTAGAAAAAGTAATAACTATGTACTGTGCCACTGCTAGGAAAAATTTAAATCAAGTCATTTTTACAACTTGTGGGTATTGACTTAATCGCCACGCTTGCCAAATGCGGGTTTGTGATCACTACGCTGGCTATCTATAGCAAATATCCGAAACACAATACGATCGACCTGAAAATTGATTACAAGATTTCCGAAATTGGTTCTCAAATATCTTT
The DNA here is from genome assembly GCA_947562085.1 of Eudonia lacustrata. Classification (NCBI taxonomy): domain Eukaryota; kingdom Metazoa; phylum Arthropoda; class Insecta; order Lepidoptera; family Crambidae; genus Eudonia; species Eudonia lacustrata. The sequence goes on from OX387318.1 coordinate 6,651,071, forward strand.
AAAAGATTAAAGATATTTCAGAACTATTAAAAATACTCTTCAATGCTTTTTCTCAAATACTATACCTGGCATTGGAAACTGCAGTAGTAGACGTGGTAGCACCCCAAACACTTCTTGTTCGTAGTTGCACCACAAACGTGGCAGGAGTGTTCCAAAATTTGTAGAGCCATGGGATTTAGCGATGTCACATGGGTAATCAGCGGGGTAACTTGCGCGTTTTGAATTTCTTCACTGACCTATAAAAAAATATATAAAATGCGTTACGAACTTGGCCAACATCTCAGTGATGATAAGGCTGAAGGTGAAGCTGAAAGTGGAATCGCACATCACCCCAAATCCTCAACTACTTAGGAACTGGCTATCTTATCTCTAACTGGCGGAACACAACATTGCTACGAACATGCTGTTATGGCAGTACATTTTGATAAGATGGTGGTGGCTAGCACGTCGAACTTATGACAAGCCCTACCACCGATCATACAGAGTTCAAACATATCCTACCGCTGGAAATTGAACCCATAATACTTGTATTCATATATATATATAGTATGTGTATGTATGTGTAACCCTCACTAAATTTTTAATTTAATTATGATAATTTGAAGCAACTAAAGCACTTACCGTATTCTCCATTGGAGAAATCAATTGTTGAGGACTTATAAAGCCACTATCTGTAGACACTGAAGATCGACTGGTATCAATGTTACTCTGAGCATTCATATTATTATATTCAACGTTGTTGGCAGGCTGATTCTCATTAGTTTTCTGCACACTTGCACTGTTCCAGTAAAATGCCTGTTCATATGTTGGTAGTGCTGGGAGTGATGGTGGCTTTGGATGAGGAAATCTCATATTCATTGGATTCGTTGCATCTTTACTGTGTTGGTGTTGCTCCAAATAATGACAATTGGTCACCATACACCTATTCTGATCAACAACACTGTTTTTATATACGTTTGCTGTTGAAGACGTAACTTCTGAAATACTGGACCTATAATGCTTTCTTGTGTCGTAATTCGCATTGTGCATATGTAGCTGATAGGACCTTAAATGATCAAAAACTTCATATCTCTTTTCGGTTTCATAATATTCTCTTTGAATTAGTTTTTCTATAGGTTTTGGTACAATATTGCAAGTTATATGATTTGGTTGAGTTTGATTATTCACTTGTGGTGGATTTGGATCCAAACTGATTTTTATTTCTCTGTTATGTGGATCATTATGAATTGAGACTTTTGGTACGCTAAAATTATTGCTATTTGAAGGATATTGGACTGTAGGCAGCCTAGGAGGTTCTCTTAGTTGTTTGCGAAGTAAAGGTAAACTTTTGTTTTCAGTGATCACTGGACTGACTGGTATACTGTGCAATTCCTTTTTCTGTTTCGCCCAGGATATCATCTCATAATATATGGGTTGTATCTGCTGTACGGTTATTATCTTATTGTTTCTAACTTCTGATAATTTCACAGTATTTTTCAAAAACTCTTCAGTAAACTTTGTATTGTTTTCCTGTGCTAAAATTATAATATTCGTTGTGCAGTAAGAAAGTTGGTAGAAATGCTGCTTTATACGGGTGTAACGTCGTTTTGACTCATGTTGATGCCATAAATCATTATTCTTATTTATAACATTATCGAGATGATTGTAATATGCATCCAAGACATACAATAAAGACTCGGATACTTTTGTCAAAAGATCATTAACGTACCTATTTGTTTCTTCGTTGTTTCCATAATTTTTGTTTATTTCATCCTCGCTATTCACATTGCTGTTTATTCGTTTCTCCAAACTATCAATAACGTTTGCTTCGATTTTCTTTGTGGCAGATAAGGGTTCTGTATAAGCTTCTATAGGTTCAAGATCTCTATCTTTTTGAATGGTAAGTGCTGAGTGCTTTGATGATTTTGTTCTTTTTTCCTTTTTTGATTTGGATTTCTTTTTTTTCTCTTTTTTCTTTTTGATAGAAGTTTCTTTAACACAGTTGTCTTTATCTTTGCGGATTTTAACTATTTGTGTTTCAAGCTTTTGTATAACTGTACTTCGTTTATCAGTCCTATCTTTTTCTTCTCCTAGGCTTGTAGATTTATCATCTATATAAAGTTTCGGTGTAAGACAATTATAATAATTGTCGTGTTCATATAAGTCCAAATTGTCTTTTGTATCTTGATCACTATCATCCTCAATTATTGTCACACTCAAAGGTGCACTGAAATCGCAAGACTCCATAGCTTTCAATGTGTAGTCTGCAAAAATAATAAAAAAATGGTCAAACACAAGTTTTAACGGAATTAAAAGCATTCATCAAGCAGACGTCATTCTTACCAGAATCCATTATGTAGCTGGAACATTCAACGATTCACTTCGAAAATTATAGTTCTGAAACAAATGTAAATTGTGTGAAAAATATATTGTGTTTTATGGTTTCCTAGTATATCGAGAGCTTTTACAGTGATAACATAACTATCAAGTATCTATCTGTCTGTCTCGGTCGACGTGCTCTCAGACTGTCAGTGATATAAAATTAATCGCTCTATGAATATAGATACCAATATGTACCGCCAATATTTTCTATATAATATTTAAGCCTGGCTTCAAGCTGCCCTATATCTTAAGCATAATATATAAGTTACTTTATGATCTATAATGATGGTGACAACTTTTTTATAAAAGGTTTGTTTACTTTAAGGGGTAAAGTAAGGTAAAGTGTAATGTTGTTTTTTACGAGATTTCTTCTTCTTTTAATTATGGTATATTTTGTGTCTATAGCCGAACACAATTCCGCCAATATCACGTAGGTAGCCAATACACGGAAGGATTCGTATGGAATAAATAATAATTTTGCGTTTTTAAGCAAATTTACCTTGGTAAATTTGCTTAAAAACGCAAAATTATTATTTTCTTTCAAACGCAAAATTATTATTCTATTGTTCTTGAACAAGGACAACACAACATGCTTCAGATTAGTTACTATAAATATAACACACACACACACACTGTTGTAAATATCTTTTACTCCTTATCCTTGCATTATTTTCGTACTTTTGGGAATTGGGATTTGATTGGGATCCATTTGTTGGAATATAAATTTGATAGAATTTTATGTCTATGATTGTTTACTGGCTGGAATTTAATTGAGTTAAGAAATAAGAGATGTTAAAACATATTTAAATATAGTAGTTGTCATGCAGACAAAAATGTCATGTTCGTTATAGAATTATATTTTAATATTAGCAGTTGTACCGTTTTATAATAAGAAGTTTTTGAGATGTATTTAATGTTAAAAATATAATGTTTAATCAGCTGAATAAATAAAGTAAAACAAGTCAATGCATCGTGATTTATATGGATAAAGAGAACATTGAAAGATGAGTCAAGACTCAAGAGTCATTTAGGAACTCCGATTTTCACAACAGGATATGGGCCTCCGCTGCTGAAGACAGTATTGAGGATATTGGAGTTGATGTTGAAAACATTGAGAATTTGTGAAAAAGAAAAACGAGATTGAAAATTTTAAATGAGAATTTTGAAAATGGCGGAAAATATTATTTTGAGAAGGAAAAATTGCGTCATTTGTGGCGTCAAAGAAAATAATACGTTGAGAGGGGAATTTGGATTGATACACATCAAGAGGGGGAATCCTATGATAGTGATGTGTATCGAAATTTAAAAAAAAAGGATGAGAACGTATAATGTTGATTGGAGCTGGTGATGAAAAGATTTTTTAAAATGGTGTTGACAATGCTGAGAATTTTGAAGACAGCATTGCAGACGTTGATGATTTGTGTTGAAGATAATGATGATGAGTAATGATGATGAGTAATGATGATGAGTATTGATGATAAGTATTGATGATGATGGAGATTTTATAGTAATGAAGCTGGTTGGAAATTGATGAAGATTATTGGTCATTGGTGACGGAGTTTTTCGGATAAAGGAATAGGAAGAATTATTGATGATGGAGTCGTTGGAAGTTATTGATGATGGAATTGGAGATGGAGTTATTAATGATGGAGTTGGTAGTAAATTGTGTGTTGAATTGGTTAAGTTAGTTGAGATTTGAGGTTAGTATATATTCGAATTGTAAAAATGGATTAGTATTCACCAAAAACATCATCTCCAATTCCATCATCAATAACTTCTTCTAACAACTCCATCATCAATAACTTCTTCCAATTCCTTTATCCAAAAACTTCGTCACCAATGACCAATTACTTCTTTCAATTTCCAACCAGCTGATGATGATGTTGAAGTTTGGTGATGGAGATTTTATAGTAATGATATTATAAAATCTCCATCACCAAACTTCAACATCATCAATACTAAAAACTCCAACACCGAACATCAACATCTTCAACACCAATCTTCAACACTGTCAGCTCCAACCTTCAACATCATCAAAACCAATCTTCAACACCAATCTCCAAAAAATTTCTTCAGCACCGATGCACATCATCACAACTATCTTCAAATTCTTCTTTATCTTCAAATACAGTATCTTTTCTAACCGACCCCTCTCAAAATAATATTCTCTTCAACAAATCTCGTAACTTATTATTTGTGTCTGGGCTCATAACCTGTTGTAAATAACTTAATCTTCGTAGGCCCTCTGCGTTAACTTCGTTCTTTTAAAATTTGGGATCCATTATTTGATCAAAACATCCTTTGCTTCATTTTACCATTTTTAATTGTAATTCACACATTTGTTAATTACTAGCGGCCGCTCGCGGTTTCACGAGCGCGTGGTTCCCTTTCCCGTTGGAATATCGGGATAAAAAGTAACCTATGTTTTAATCCAGGTTATAAACTGTCTATATGCCGAATTTCATCCAAATCCATCCATCCGTTGCAGCTTGGTTGCAGCGTGAAGAAGCAACAAATATACACACATACACACAAACTTTCGCATTTATAATATTAGTGTGATAGTGTGATAATTGATTCATTCAAATACTATTAATACGAAATTACGAATACAAAAACAGACTAAGGTAATATGTAGAACTTCATATACATTTATAATATCAAAGCAATTTTATCCAAACAAAACAATAATAGACTTTCATTGACTTCTAAAGACTGCATATTTTTCACTACTTGACATAAATCTCTAACTATTCATATTCGTTCTAGACATGTAATTTTTTAATCAAACCAAAAGTCAGCCAGTAACAACCATAGATATAAAATTCTTATAAATCTGTATTCCAACCTTTGAATAATAACTTCAAAGGAAGGTTTAAATAAAAAACTTGCAACTATGTTTAGTTCCGTTCTATCTTAAGGCTAGAAAAGGAGGTTGGAGTGCGACAAATGGTTGACGCTTAGTTTTTATTTTTTGTATTTTTTATGTCATCAGTTAGAGTATCTTTAAGATCTTGAGTCCTTTGCCCGGCCAAATTCAGAAGCACTTTGATTTAAAAGCTGACAGTTTGTTTTGATATATTTGACTTGTTCGCGTAATAATAGTATCGACTGTCAATAACTTGTACAATAACATTATCTTATCTTCTACCGGCCAATATTCAAAATTATAACGTGTCTCGTTAATCACTCGACATTGGCGGAATTATGTGTGTTGGAAAGACACTCCAGAAGCCATAACACAAGAAAAAAATAGTACCTCATAATTATTTCAGATTTTATTAGTATTTCTGTCTAGATCGCACGAATGGTTTGGATTACTAGAAATAGTGAATGTGTGGTCTATGTGGCACTATTTATTTTGTAGTTGGGGGCTACAAGTTCTGTTAATATCTAAAAGAAAACAGTCAAGGATTAACTTTCAATCGGTATGTTTTTGCTATATTATTTGTCGAATGTGATCTGATTAGCGACTATAATTACAAATAAAATTTGGGAGAACCATTTTGTAGGGAAAACCAGGCGTGAATTCAATTTTAATAGCAGATTTAGCAATAAATAAGAAACTGCATCGGGTTATGTTTATCATGTTAGAAGAAAAATATGAGAGACATCAAAAAAACAAACAACAAGTACGACAGATAAAAAAGGACGAAAAAGAATCTCTTGATCCGGCTACTTCAACAAGAGCCTAATCTTTGATTTGGAGAAGGTATTGAGTATTCCACAATCTCAGGTCGGGATATTCCATTATAAGAGAAAAGATTCCGTTTCCGTGAGAGAGTCTGTGTGCGTTGTTCGAGCGTGGTATACAAGGTGGCCGGAATATTGACGTCCAAAAGAAAAAATTAGGTCTCTCGTGTCGTGGGGTATCCGAATCACCCCCATGTATGTTCCGCGATTTTTCACGGTTTTCGAGTTATGAATTTTTTTCTAAATTTTTGAGAATTTTCGAGCGATCAACTTAAAAAATTTCTAGAAAAAAAAGTAGAAGACTTTTTTATATTTATTTTTTGCAACGAAATCTTCATAAGTTGTACTTTTATGCATAAAACAATTAGCTTCGTAACTTTGATGAAAATTTGGAAATGCAGGTCTCAAGAATAAAAAATACGATTATTGAATTATGACTAGAACATTAAGATTAAAATTAAAAATCTAAACAGATGACTGCATGGTTTTTTAGTGATCCTAAAACATGCGACATACTCTCAGCTTTCATAATCATTAAAAAAAAGTAGTACTTAATGAGCTACTTTTCCTAGAATCGGCCTTCAAAGACAGCCACGTGGCATTTAAAAAAAAATCCATGTGATTAAAACAAAAAGTCTTGCTATTTTATGGTTCCTAATGTTAAATTGGTTTGTTAACTAACCAAAAAATGCCTAAAAAATTGACATTTTGTTTAATTTTAGTTTTAAATTTTATCAATTCTGCGCGTTGCATTCTTGCGAATCATGGGTTGTAAAAGTGAACGCGATTATTTTACCTGCAATAACTATAGGTCGACCGCGAGGATAGAGACGGAATAATTGCCATCTCTCTCACTCTCAGTAGCGCGGGCGACAACCCAAGCCAACGCCAAAATGTTATCTCAGTCGTACTCACTTTGTGTTTACTGCTACTCGTGTCGCCATCGCTCACCCCAAATTTGCTTGCCCTACTTTTTTGACTACTTTGCTCGTTTACTGGACTGTTTTGCCTTCTGATTTGGACTTTGTTTACTTGGAAGTGAAAGAGATGAGTTACACATTAAGTGAATATGCAGAAATGCATTATTTTTATGGAGTTGCACAAGGCAACGGCCGTGAAGCAGCGCGATTGTATCGCGAACAACTTCAACGACGTGGTGCGCCGCAACCTGCACATTATCCCGACCATCGTGTTTTTATTAACACGCACAACACGTTGATGGCAGGCCACATTCCTGGTCAACGCGGTGGTCGTGAAGGAATCCCTCGAGTCGATCCAGATCGCAGAGAAAGAGTGCTCGAAGAAGTTCAGCGAAATCCGTCCACGAGTACGAGAAGAATGGCTCGTGCTCTGGGCATCCCAAGAACGTCTATTCAAGCCATTCTTCACGATGAAGGATATCACCCTTTCCATATCCGACGAGTTCAAGCTTTGCTACCTGCAGACTACCCATTGCCCAAACCATGTTACGAAAACAGCAAGAAGATCCTGGATATTTCGATAAAGTTTTGTGGACCGATGAGTCACGATTTGAGCGATTTGGAATATTCAATATTCATAATTACCACTCGTGGGCAATCGAGAATCCACACGAAACGAGAGATTCATCTTTTCAACACCGGTTTAGTGTTAACATGTGGTCGGGTATCCTCAACGGCGAACTTATTGGCCCGTTTGAATTGCCATCCAGACTTAATGGAGAAATTTACAAAAACTTTTTAGAAAATGAACTACCATTGCTGCTGCTAGATGTGAATCTTCAGCTTCGACGCACCATGGTTTTTCAAAATGATGGCGCCCCGTGTCACTACGCAACGCAAGTCCGAAACCACTTAAATGAAACTTACCCCAACAGATGGATCGGACGCAGCGGACCAATCAGATGGCCTCCACGCTCACCTGACCTTAACCCAATCGACTTCTTTGTGTGGGGCTATTACAAGGAAATCGCTTACGCCCGAGAATGTTCGAGTGAACAAGAACTTAGAGAAAAGATTACAGAAGCCGAACGTGTTGTGAGAGAGAATAGGGAAGCTTTTAGACGATTAAAAGGCAATTTTTTACGAAGGTGTAGAATGTGCATTGCTGCTGGAGGTGGCCACTTTGAAAACCTTTTGTGAATTTAAAAAATAAATTTTCTTTCTGATTACCATCTCTGATTTATTGACAAAACCACCTCTTACTTAAAACGTTTGTTAACTAATCTCTTAAGAATTTTTAGTTATCAGCAAATTGACAACCTTAAAATTAAAAACTCAAAATGTTATCTAATCTTAGCTTTTTTGCGGCAATTTTTGGTTAGTCAACAAACCAATTTAACATTAGGAACCATAAAATAGCAAGACTTTTTGTTTTAATCACATGGATTTTTTTTTAAATGCCACGTGGCTGTCTTTGAAGGCCGATTCTAGGAAAAGTAGCTCATTAAGTACTACTTTTTAAATTAAATTCGTTGTAAAATTATATGTTCCAGTTAGCACCTACAAATTCAACTCCACATTCAAATAATAATTAAAACATGACACACTCGTAACTAACTTCATGTCATGTAACTACTATCCCCGTCCTTATAACATTTACCCATCAATCTGAAGGTTCACATTAACAAGCAGTAAATAAAATAAAACAAAATGCTCGCGAGTGCATACAACTTACCTCATACGTCGTGCGTGAGAAGCTATCAGCGAAGGGAAGAAAGGTGAAACGAAACGCGTAGCTAGCAACCAGATGAGACGTGAGTTTCCGGCGAATTTCCACAACCGAATGTGGCGAGAGCTGCGCGCGGCTGTGATTTTAACTAAAACCGGTCGCTTTGAATTTTTTCGCCGCCGCACACCTGCGTCTAATCAAAGACTGCCGCCCCGCCTATTGTCTCAAAGGAGCCGCCCGCCGCCGCACGTGCGGCGGATAAACGCAAAAGAAATTGCCAAGAATTGAATAAGTACAGCAAATATTTATTTTCGGTAGAAACAATACATAACATCACAGTCTTGATAAACAGTTCTTAAGAAATGAAATAGAGGTACATTTTTATCACCCCGCGTGGGAGCGAGCTTTCAAGAATACTCTCATGGCCCAGCAGCATGGCCGTATAAATTCTAGTGAATTTATATGGCCTTTTGCTTCGGTATTTTTTTCTTACGGACCTCAGGCTTGCGGGCCGCACCGAGATAGTCTACGGGCCGCATGCGGCCCGCGGGCCGCCGGTTGCCGACCCCTGATCTAGAATGTAGGGTTGTGGTGGTGTGTGTACCTAATGGTTATAATTAACAACAACAACCAATTCGCGCTTGGCCCACGTGGTGTTTTATGGCCCTTTCTCCTTGTGGTGTTTTCATTTATAGGGAAGTAGGGTTGCCAACTATTTTTCAGTAAATTAAAGTAAATCTATCACTAACCAGTATAAAAAAAAGGACTTGAAGAAAAAATAAAGTATTTTCCAAATTTTCAGTTAAGCGTTACGTTTCGTTTCACTTCACCTGTGTCCTGAGTATCATTAAGTAGTTCAGAAATTAAACAAGTTCAACAGGAATATTCCGTTCAAACGCGCGCATTAGTCGGAAATAAAGTATTTTCCATACTTTATTTTTATTAAAAAGAATAAAGTATGGGGATGGAAAATAACGTAGGATACGTTATTTTAAAGTATGTTTGGCAACCCTATAGGGAAGGCTCATGCATGCCTCAGCAGTGGGAACATAAAATGAGCTGGTGATAATGTCTTAAGGTGCGCTTACACGGGCAATTTTTGAGCAAAACACTCATGATAATAAAAGCGCTACAAGCCGCCGCTGCAAGAAAAATTACGGCCATGGCGAGCGTAGTTTTTCAACGGAATTGCTCGTGTATGAAAGTATTGTCTGCTGTTCTTGGAGTTGGTCCTTATCGCTTAATATTGTAGTTGCAAAACATTTTGCCAAATTAATGCTTGTTGCCGTTGCTTGATATTTTGTCACGTCGCAATCGACCATCATTGCTCTAATTGAGCAATATTTGTTGCCCATGTAAGCGCACCTTTAGATTGGTTTCCCTCACCACCAACTTTTTAAGTTGAGCTTGAAATTATCAATCGAGTCATTGTCTCTAGTTCAATAAAGCCGCATGTCGACCAACGTTGTTTCCATTAGGAATACGCGGCCTTGTAACTAACATAGAAAAAAAAACAAAAAACATTTTTTTTTATTTATCTCATGACGCCGCCGGGCCCAGCCGGGACACAATAGAAATTCTATTGTTTGTCGGACACATACACCGTTATATTTTACCTACCTGATGTTTATTATGGATACCTAGTAGAGAGAACATGGGCAGGGGTCCATGTGCCCATCTTCTGCCCATTATGTAATCCTACTAATATTATAAATGCGAAAGTTTGTGTGTATGTATGTTCGTATATTTGTTACTTCTTCACGTTGCAACGGATGAATGGATTTGGATGAAATTCGGCATACAGATAGTTTATAACCTGGAATAACACATAGGATACTTTTTATCCAGATATTCCCACGGGAACGAGAACCACGCGGGTGAAACCGCGAGCGGCCGCGATGCATCAATAAATGCCACACCAAACCTAACCTAACCCGATCTAAATGTATGGATCATCTGATATATTTTTTACGATTTCAGAATTGCTCCTATAGTAAAAGTTTAGCCTCTGCTCACAATTTTGATGAGCACAGGCTACTCTTAATTTTTTTCTGGTAGATAAAAAATAACGGTGTATGAGTGCTTAAACACGCAAATTTAACAGCGTTGCAGTTGGTGCCAAGCGAAGTACCAAAGTGGCTGGTGGCTCCAAAGTTAATACTACACAAGTGTATGGTATTAATTTGGAGTTCGTTTTATTTTTAATTATCATTTACAGATAGGAAGTGCGGGCGGGCTTCTTTCTGGTAGATAAAAAATAACGGCGCATAAGCGCGCAAAAACAGTATTGCATTTGGTGCCAAGCAAAGTACCAATGTGACTGGTGGCTCCAAATTAATTCTATACAATTAATTTAGAGTACACACGCCTGCACATCAACCTACCACAAACTGTCAAATTTCTGCAATAGACTTTGAACTTTATGCCTTAACAATATGGTTGATAATGTATTGAAGAAATTTGACAGTTTTGGATAGGTTGATGTGCAGGCGTCTGTACGTTTTATTTTTAGTTATCATTTACAGACAGGAAGTGCGGGAATCTCTCGATAGTGAGTGACGACTGACGCCTGTGTCGAACGTTAGTTCACACGGTCTCACACTCTCAACAACTGTGGTAATGGCTGTCGTATCTCTTACTCTTACGGAACCACCTCTTTGGTCTAGCGGTTAAGACCACTGGTCCCAGACCCGGGACCATTCCCAGCGGGGCGTACATGTTTGTGTACTCGGTTTGGTTGGCGGTGGACTTTTTTGCCTGGCTAGCTACCACCATCTTATCTAAATAGGTCGCCATACCAGGCCTCAGTCACTCCATATACTTGTGCGCTATAATTACCTACCGCCCGGCCGAGCGGTTTCGGGCCGTTTGCGGACCAAATTCAGTGCGGTTTTCGCAAACGAAGCGCGCGCACGTTGTTCAATTTTAATTGTAAATACATTTTATAAACGAAACAATTTTAAACTGCCACTAGTCAGAACATATTCACAGTTCTCAATATAATAGACACAAGTATTTATTTAAGTTAATTTAATTTTATCGAAGAGGCAGCCCTTCGATTGCTGTAGGATCGCGCGGTAAGTTATTATGGTATAATTAGTATGCTATTATAGCAGTAGGTATTGGTAATTTTCTACTGTATCTATATATAGTATCTGTTAACCCTTCTTTAATCTGTGGCCATATCATCAATGTTAGGCATTGTTGTGTTTCGGCAGCTAGAGATAAGACAGCCAGTGCCTCAGTAGTTGAGGTTGCCGGGTAAAGTGCGCTTCCACCTCATTATCACTTAACATCAGGTGAGATAAAGACACTGTGCTTACCCGTTGTCAAGAAAAGGGTAGTAGAGATCAGTAGAATTGATGTGTTAGGTAATTACCCAAAAAACAAATTCATTAGCTACGAGTAGATAACCAGTTCAAAGTTAATGAATAAAGTTATTAAAATTGCAGAATCAAATACCGCTGTCCTAACGAAGAATGTAGTAAAGTAGTTAATCGTAATGTACAGAAAATGGTAACAAGAGTTTTTTGTCATTAGCAAACGAGTGCGTCATAGCATTAGAAATTCAGGAAAGGTGATTAAGACCGAAGTGTCGTTAACGAGGAACATTAGCGTTATTTATAGTCATTAGCATCAACTAGGAGGCAATGTAAGATGATTTTATCTCGGAACCTGGGACCTAGCGCATACGAATCAAATGGGGGGGTTATCTTTATTACAAAAACACAAATGTTGAAAAAATTTCCACGAGCAGGGTTTGAACCTGCACCCTTCTGACATACCGGGTCAGGTGCTCTTCCAATTGAGCTATCGTGGTTCTAACCAGCCCGCCGAAATTATTCAACACTATTTACTTTTTACTTTGAAAGCCAAAGGCGCCCATTCAATGTTAACAACTACCGTCATTAACATCCGATCATAATATTTTTACAAATACTAAAGATCAGTTAAGAAGTAGGCAAAGCTATTTATAAATGTTTATATAATTTTTAACGCAAATTTTGTTGCGAACAAATTACAAAAACACAAATGTTGAAAAAATTTCCACGAGCAGGGTTTGAACTGCACCCTTCTGACATACCGGGTCAGGTGGTTCTAACCAGCCCGCCGAAATTATTCAACACTATTTACTTTTTACTTTGAAAGCCAAAGGCGCCCATTCAATGTTAACAACTACCGTCATTAACATCCGATCATAATATTTTTACAAATACTAAAGATCAGTTAAGAAGTAGGCAAAGCTATTTATAAATGTTTATATAATTTTTAACGCAAATCTTTATTATTATTATTTTTTTAGGTTTGGTCGACCCCGAGACGACATTTTCGAACGACTTTTCGACGCGATGATTCAGTGGTCAAAAACCCGCGAATCCCTATTGCTAAGGGTAGTGTTACGCGGTGAGAAATAAATTGTTCTTTCAAAAAGAGAATGATATTTATGTATAATATTTAAAACTAGTACAGTGAAATAGAGAATGATGGCGTCGATATCATAGTTGAGTACAGAAAGTGCGATTGGTTCGTTGGTGGGGAAGGACGCGCCGTGGGTGGGTTGTTTGAAACTGACACAGATGTGAAACATTTGGCATCAAAACTTGTCTTAGCGAAGCATTTGGCATTAAATCTTGTCTTAGCGTTAACAATTAGTTTAACTTTTAAATATTAGTTTAAGTTTAAACATAGTCAAAGTTCTTTGGTGAGTAGTGTGTATTCGACAGTTCTGGCTCACTGAATCATCGCGTCCCCAATCCTGTTTTGGTGTGCCGAAAAGTCGTTTCAAGGGTCGACCAAACCTAAAAAAAAAAAAAAAAAAAAAAAAAAAAAAAAAAAAAAAAAAAAGGAAAACCCCCCCCATTTGAATCGATTGCGCTGAGTCCCAGAGCGATATCTCTTGCCGTTTCCGAGTTACGTTACTCACGGATGGTCCTTCTTCGTTATCTAATTACCTCTATTGTTAACAATAAGACGACCCTTGCTCCTTATCTAATTGCCTCTATTGTTAACTATCACTGTGTTTTGGCGATTACACCGTCGGACCGTCCACAATTCTTTCTCATTATCTAATCACCTCCATTGTTCGTTAACAATTGACATTACTTTCCGATATCTTAATGTATTTGGTCGTTTAGGCAAGTTGTTGCAAGAAACATTTCTAAGGATCTCAACTAATATAAAACGCATGCGCATTATTGTGTTCTTACGAAGTCGTGCTTCAACCATTGACAAAGTATAACCTAGTAACCCGAGGACATGGCAGACAGTATGGATGTAAGTATTACATTAATTTACTTTTTTCTTTGTGTCTCTTCCTTATTTTGAGAGACCAACTCTCCAGTGCGTGTCATACTGTTGTTTTTATTGTATTCTTATTTAATACTTACTTTTCTTTTCATTCATTGTTATAGCTCACATGTTGCATGGGTAACACCGTTGATTACGAAGAAAACACCTATAAACAATATTACTTCCCAACATCGGATGATGAAGATACATCCCCATATCCAATCAAGAGAGATAGACCGAACAACGAATCTCTCGACGAATTCTTCGAGGAGCCTCCAAAGAAGAAAAAACCTAAAATACAATCATCTACTGTGGGAAGAGCAACGAAAGATGGGATGGCTTACATCTCAACAAATGAAGACGATGGATCGACGGCAACGCATCTCATAAAGATCGAGATTTACGAGATGAAGAAGCTGACAAACGTCCCACAGTCAGATCACTGGAAACATGCGGATGTGCGAGTGAAATACTACGTTAACAACAAAAGTAAGCACCACCAACGAACTCGACAGTTGATTTATAATATTTCCAAAGATATTACCAAAGTACCTGACTGTAAGAAATATACCTTTAAAAATAAAGATTGAATAAAGTAATAATTAATAAATAATGACTATTTCGATGAGACGACCCCGGTTCGTTATCTAATTTAATTACGAATAAATTTATTCAACATTATTTATATTTCTTTTTTTCTGTATTACTCCTTGATAGGTTTTTTTTCTGTGGTAGGGGATTAAAGTAAAAGGCATTTTTTTTTTTGTGTACAGTTTTATTTCATTTTTTTACTTACAAATTTTTTGCTTACCTTTAAACTATGAAAGTCATAAACATTTGCTTTAACATTATATCATTTTGAAAAGTATCATCAGTAAACATATCAATAAAATCTGTCATACACATACCTCTAAGTTTGAAATACAAATAAAGTAAACAATATTCACCACAAACAGACGAAAATACACTTTGAATAACTTTATGATTATAAATCCATCTATTGGTGTTTTTCCTTAAAAATGATAAATGATAACTTTCAGGTTTACGACCAAAAGTATCAAAGTATTCGCCAACTCCTTTATTGTTGATATATAATGCTATCCAATGTGATCCAGGTCTAGTATCAGGATCAAGATTACTAATCATATAGAAAGGTTGTGTAACATGTATAGGAATGCGATTAGCCGCATAAACATTGAATTCCAGCAAATGACATAATTTTTTTAAACATTTTGTTATTTCTAAGGTATTCATAATAACATGAAAACATGTGTCTTCATACACAATTAGGACTTAACTACTAAAATCTACACTTATGTTCCTATTTTTATCTATTTCTATAATGTTATCAAACTCAGCATAAACAATACAATTAACAGTTTGTGTTAGAGCTGTCTCAAATCTAACTTCTAACCGAACACTTCCATGTCGAATAAGATTCCAATGAGCTGTTGAATTGGCAGATAAATCTGGAGTTAAGTCAAACGCCATTAGACAGTATCCATTAGCGTAATCAGCTCTAGAAATACCGTTACCCTCATTTAGGAAATGAATTCCTGTTCCAGAGAACAAAGTATGATAAGTTGATGTAAACAAGTTGTTGCTAAAAACAGGTTGTAGAGCTTTGGAAGGAATCTGTGTTCCATCGATGTATAAACAAAAAGAACTAATACCATAATGATCGAAATCAAAAGGATTTTTTGTAAGACATCCATTAAACGCTGTATTATCTACAAATCCTACTATACATCTCTTTGGTACTTGACCAAGGAAAATATTATCAAGAGTTTTTCCCTGAATACCTGCTGGAATGGTTAGAACTTTTACTTCAGCCCTAGTAATAGGATATTTAGCTGAGGTTGATAATAAAACCTTTTGATGGGCAAGCAGAACAGTAGGGTTTACACGAGCTTTTCGAATCATAAGTGTGGCATCAATAATGGAAACTTTTAATTTTACATCATTAGACGAACACATTAAATTAAATGTATCTCGAGAACGTACTAATTTCACACACATTTCAACACCATTAATTAAAAACTTTTCTTGGTTGAATATGTCTCCATGTAAATGTCCTATCATTTCGACCTCTTTACTTTCCTTTACCAATTTTTGTCTAATAGTAAATCCTTTATTTGACTCATCAGTTGAATTAATTTTTTCTGATGTGTCTTCATACCAGAGTCCACATGTTAGGTGTGATTGTTTTGCTGATGGAGCATAATTTAGTAGTGTTTCAATGTAAGCTCGATAGCCATAAGTATTGTTTGGAGGTGTTATCAGTTTTTGATTTAAATAAACATCTAACTGGCTAAAGAGTGAGTGTAGCCAATTATTAACCGGAGCCACAGTAGTTGTTGCTGTCAGCGGTGTTAAATCCTGATTTAGAATTTTTGCTTTTATGTGTATCAAAGTGTGTGATAAATCTATGTAGTCATCACCACTTCCAGGAATCTGAAATTCGATTGGTCCATCATCACTAAGCGATGAAATTGGTTTGTAGTGAACCCACTGACCACTTTCAATACTAGTCTGAGTTGACGGTAATGCAAATAAATCCAACTCGGACTTAACACATTCACATGAATGATTGTGCAAAAAAGACATTATTACAATTATTATTATTATTATTATTATTATTATTTTTTTTTTTTTTTTTTTACACTGAAAATATGTCGTTAGTTTTTAAATTATTGTTCTTCTTCTTCGTTTTTTTCAATGCTCTCCGTTTTGATTGCTGCGACTGCTTTTTGCAGCATTTAATGCTTCTTTACCGATAACTTTAGCCCCACTCGACAATAAAGGTAATACTGAACGGAATAGTCCACCTAAGAAGCTTCCAATACCGTGTCCACGTTGATGTGCTGCGCCCTTATAAATCACACCAACTCCGGAACCGGCTTGATGCGTATAGTAATGTTCATAAGGGCAGATATTATTGTATTTTGGATACATTATTATTTCCGCTTAAAGTGTAGTTTAACACAAGCCGTTCCAAATTGAAATGGTACGTTTTCTCCTGTGTTCGTTCTTATATCTACTTCTATTGTATCGAACTCTCTTCGCATAACAGATACATAATGTGGAGGTGAGAAGATGTGCATTTTATTTGATCCATACGTATATTTAGCTGGATCCAATGGTATGATTCTTAATAATGAACACATGACATCACCAACCATCTGGGGTTCGATAATATCACAGTACACATATAACTGTGATGGTAATCCTAAATATAAATTAGCAGGAAATTTACTGACTCTTTTAGTAACCACATTAGTATTTGGATCAAATCCAAGTTGAAGACTTAACTTTGGTGAAAATTGTAAAGAAATAATTTTATTATCTTCATTAGTGAGAGTAATGTATTTCGATATCTTGTCATAACGTAATATAAAAGCTTCTCTGGAGTTACATGCTGTTAAAACATCTTCAATGTTTTCGTAACTGGATGCTGGTATATGAGTTTTGTATGTCACCACCGACTCATTTCCTTCATCACCTGGAACTTGCATTCTTTTGGTAACGTACACAATATTTTCATGATCTTGAACAGTAAACATGGTACAGGGATATTGAAACTCTACTATGCCAACATACCATTCTCCTTCTAATTTAATCGACTTCGGTAATTTTGTACAGAAGTTGGTGGTTTTGTTTTCAGGAAAATATGACATTGAACTGTTACTTGGTAACGTTAAATAAAAACTATCACTCGTCATATTTTCTCAAGACTTGAAGCTAATATCCAACTATTAAACTTATTCGGATAACCTTTCCATTTGACCAACAATTCCTTTCTGAGACCAGAGTATCGAGTACTCAGTATTTTATCTATTTTATACTTCGAAGAGGAATCATGACTAACCTTCTGCAATTCCTTTTCATAGAAAGTTCCAGTAATCGTTTCATTTTGTAAATCTTTAAGGGTGTATACCACCCAAGGTGACCTATCTATAATCGATGTAATAACAAAGATTTCATCACTCCAATTAGTTTCATAACCTTTTTGGAATATGTGTTTATATTTTGTGATTCTAACGTAATCACCAATACTAAATTTTGGTTTGTGTGATTTAGATAATTTTGTACTATCACTATCACTATACAAATTCCGCCACACAGTCATAATATTACTTGAATTAACATCACAAGGCCTCATTTTTATACTTCTATGAAAACTGTGATTATAGGAATATAGCAAATTGTCTAAGATATCAATGTAACGATAAGTATTATTATGTGTAAAGTAGCGCCACATTTTAGTCTTCAAAGTTCTTTGGAATCTTTCGACTATACTTGCTTTAATATCAGGGTTATTAGTTGTGTAATAATTTATGTTATAAGTTTTTAAAAACATTTGAACATCTTTTGAAATAAACTCAGTCCCTTTGTCTGATTGCAAATGTGTGGGAGTCGCCTTTGCTTCAGATAATATACTTGCAAGACATTTTTTCACTGTAACAGAATTTTTCTTTCTCATTGCTCTTGCAAACGCATATTTACTGAACACGTCAATGATACACAAAATATAATTAAAACCATCATTATATTCACTATAAGATCGCATATCACTTAAATCGACTTGCCAAAGTTCATTAAAATTAGATAAAATGTATTTATTTCTAGGAAACCGTCGTTGAACAGGTTTATGTAGAGTGTAAGTTTCTTGAGATTCTAACCAATTTTTTACTTCTTTTCTAGTCATTTGATTTTTCATAACATCTGTTATTTGATTTAAACTTCCATATCCAGCAGGATGAGAAATGTCATAGTAAATATCGTTAATTTCTAATATGGAGTCCATTTCTCCCATTCTATTTTCTTTTTGACTTTTTCTTTACGCGTTATGGTACTTGAAGGTGGTGTAGAATATTCGTGATCTTTTTCTACGTTAGATTCAAATCGATTTCCAAAATTCGGAGTATTAGACATAACATTGATGCAAGTTGCTCTTCTTGGATTACCGATGTAAGTCAAAGGTACTCTTAATTCCTTTAATGCCTTAGAAAATTCTAACCACCCGTTTGGTGAAGAATTTTTTAACGGTCTTATAACATCGTTGAGTAAATCAACTATGTTGCTTTTATAAATTTTCTTGTCATCGATGTAAACTGTTCCTTTATCATCCCAATAAATCTTTTGTTTATTTTTTAATAATAAATCTATTAAGAGCTCACCTTTTGCTTTGTATGTCTTGGGTAAAAGGTTTATTAAAAGACTTTTAGAATAATTAATTTCTTTATCTTCAGCGTTGGATTCGACTATCTTCGAGGAGTCTTGTATTGCTTCTGGAGGGCGATCCTCACGGCTTTCTTTTTTTATAATTTCTGTTTCATCAAACGATATTATGGGTATTTCTAAAGGCTTTCGATCTTTGCCAATAAAATACAAATATCTTTGTAGTGTTTGTAAATATAGGGGCCATTTTTCTCGATCATCTATTTTCTTTTTTAAAACATGATTCATTTCTTCGTCGAGTCGTGATAGATTGTTCACGTTTCTGTTTGTGTTATCATTTTTTAATTTTTCTATTATTTCGGGTTCAATTAATATCATTTTTTTGGCATTTTCCATAGTGGTTATTTGGTGACTGATCCTAATAATGCACTCAATACGGCTCCCAAGATAATCGGTAAGAATGCACCACCTTTTTGTATGATAATGTTTTTTCTCGTTCTATTTGCTCCTTTCGAAATAAGCTTTCTTAGAATATGTTTATATTTTTCTAGTTTATTTTTTTCTTTTGTAGGAATTGTTATTTTTCCTTGAAGAACGTTGTGAATGCACTCACAAATGCAATGTAGTTCTTCTTGGTTACAAGATTTTAATAATGCCTTTCGAAACTTTGGTTTAAGCACATGTAATGCTTTTAAAAAGTTTGTATGCGTAGTAACTCTTGGTATCATAATTATGGAATGAAGTTTTTATGTTGGCTACCACTGTATTTATACCCCTTCTTAGATACATAACAAACGGTATATTCATTCGGAAATATATTTGTTTTGAACCGATACACATCATCAGTGTTTTGTTTGAGGTCAATCATTAAATAACCATATGGTTTATTAGTAGCATCTCTATAAGCCTCTTCAACCAGTTTTGAGTTCTCAGGTGAAATTTGACGACTTAAAAAACGAATTTGTGTTCTATCTCGAGGATTTTTGAAATATATTATGTAACTTGAGTTCAAGGAAATATCACGTTGACCTTTACCCTGATGAAACAAGTTTTGAGTTATGTAAAATACACTTAAATTTCGGTGGTGACTTCCCTTAGTAAAGATATCAACTACCCGACCATCACACTCTCTCATCAGATCATCAATTATTATAAGTTGGGAATCTTTACCATCGAACATGTTTAAATCAGGAATTCCCTGATAATAAGTAACATCACTTAGGTTGTACAAAGGTTGCATTTCATCATAACACCACAAGACATTTTTAAACTCTGTATTACATAGTTGATTTATATTTTTCAGGAATTCACACACAAAGTTCGATTTACCGCAACCACTTGGACCAGCAACAATTGCGGTGAATGGATGTTCAAAATGAAACATGATTATTAACCAGACCAAAACGTCTACTCTGATCGAAGTGATGTAGAAGTATGATCAAAAAATTGATAATAGTTAGAAAATAAAACATTTTTTTTGTTAAATTTTTTGAATAATTTATAATTTAATACCATATACACAAAACAAATGGTTGCATTTCATCAAAAGACAATCAGTCCTTTTATTTTTTTAAATTCATTAATAAATCTACACTATAACAGCTAATAAACTTAAAATTAAAACTTGCTCTTACTATCTAAAATTTATTTACATTTAATTTACAATTTATAATGAGCTAATACACTTAAAATTAAAACTTACTGTTACTATCTACAATTTATTTACAGTTAATTTACAATTTAAAATGAGCTTGATCTTACAAATAAATACAATACAATAAAACCTGAATATCATTAAAATTATTTATATCTAGATACAACATTTTTACATCGGCAACCGCAATTTATAATGACCCCATGCTAATGTGTCTACTTTATTAGGTAAGATATATCTCTTGGTGTCATTATAAGACAATGATATTTTATTGATTTGCTGTGTGAAAATTATATGCTTAATTGATCGAAATCTGTACATAGTGTTGTATTGAATGTTTCTATTGAAAAGGCAAGATTTGTAATTTTTCATTGACATCCTTTGCGTGACGCTTTTATTAACACCCTTAGCTTTCGTTGTTAATTTTGTTTTCGTTTCAATTGCATACATTTTTGATCTTAACCCTACAAACTCTTTAACAATTTCACCATTATTTTCGTCTTTAAAAAATCCTAATTTCTTTTTGTTAACTTGTGGATACTGGTGGATATTATCAACAGAATAGTTAGATGTATCGAATCGTGTATCTATGTCGTTTCTAATATCTTCATAGAAATTATTAGTAAATATTTGATATATGAAGCTATCGGTGTCTGTGTACAATAATTTGATTTTGTTGTTAAATTTTTTTAGCATGTATTCGTAGTGAAAATCATACATGAGAGTTTTTGATATGTCTAAAATAGATAAGCCTAAATAAATTGGTTTATCATAGCAAACTTTAGTTTTTTTCAACTGTACCGCTACCAAGTTTTCTGAAAAAACTGAAATGCTTTGAAATTCAGGTTTGGCAATTAGGTCTTGGACACCCAAAGTTTTACCGCGATTTTCCCAGTGAGTTAGTAATTTTACGTTCACTCTTTTTTCTACGTTTTCCATGGTTTTACCAAAAACAGAATTATTCATTAGTTTATAAAAATCTTTTTCAAAGTCTGAATCTGCTTTTTTTCGTTGCTCAGTGTTCAAATCTATGTATTTTTTTAACCAAGGACTCTGTGTAAACTTCAATATTCTATGAATTTTAGTTAATTTAAGACCCAACTTAAGACATTGTTTTAGGTTTATATAGTGAATTACATATTTTTGTTTATTATTTAAATTTGGAATAAGCTTTTTTTCTTCTGATCCCCCTGCGTATATATTTTCGGGGCATAATGGCAAGTCTGAATGCAAATCATGAAGTTCTGCAGGATATTCCAAATCTACTTCTAATATGAAGCCATATGGAGATGTGTCAGAAACCTCATAGTTTGTCTCCGGACTCACCCACTCAAAACCTCCTTCAGGAAGGTACTGTGACATAGCCCAACCATATAGATTGTTTGCATCAAAATAAGCTAAATAAGATGTAGGCTCATTCTCATCAAAATCATCTAAAAAGGGGTTATTGGCCTTAGCATGTCGATTGCTACATTGAGATATACCCCCTCGGATCCCCGATTTGATAAAAGCTATCTGATCAATATCTGTTAATAACTCTAATTTTATTTTTGTTTGTTTAAGCATGGCATCCCAACTCAACCCCGGTGCTGTATAATAATGACTAGGATCCAAACCATAAGTTGTAAAACATAGATCGCGGAAATTTTCAAATACATCAGCTAACAACAAAACATCAGTTTTGAGATACAGGTTAGAATAATCCAACATGTTTTGACAACCAAAGTGTTGCCAAACATCTTTAGCACGATTATAGTCATCATTTGAAATTGCTGTATCGGTAAGTGAACTATAGAACTGATCTTGATTAGGTAAGGTGGTTAAATTAAGACAGTCATATGAAGTCATGAACTCATAAGGGTAAACACCCTTTTTCCGAAGACGATTGAAATCTTCCTTCGCAGGAAAGTTGTTTTTGAGTTCACGAAATTGTTCGTCTTTTAAGATTTTGGCTAGTTGATCTAAGCTGCATGGTAAAAATTTGAAAGAATCTACAAATCTCAAGCTAACTTTTTGATTGTTTATTGTTAGATGTTTAGTGAACGAAATATATTTTTCTTTATTTTGTGGAATTATATCGACATTTCCTTCAACAAAGTTCAGTGCATGTACAATAAAATGCGCATCGTAATTACTTAGATTGTGTAAAAAAACTGGAATATGACGGGGAGCACGGAATTTCTTTTCACATACTTCATGTGCAACACCTCTGAAATCTCCAGTTTGCCAATCAAAGACTAGAACTTTTTCACCGCTTAAATCAGTTTCACAAACGTGACAAGTTTTTGCATTAGTTACACTGTCAGTATCAACAGCTGAGAGCGGTTTAGGAGATTTTTGAACACAATTCTTTTTACATATTAATTTTAAGTCTTCATGCAATCTAGTCATAAACACTTTAGCACAATCTGGTCCACTGTATGTTACATATTTAGACAAACTATCATCGAATGAGCATTTGATGTAATATCCAAAACTGTAAGGCTCATGTTTTTGAACGTTATTGGTGTACGGTTTTAATGATTCATTAGAAGAAGTTTGTAAAGGATTTAATAACGCTTCAAAATCAGCATACACAACAAAAGGGATTCTCATTGTTTTTTGAAACTTATCAAACGTTAATTCGTCATTTGATACAGGTTTTCCAAACCAATTTTTTAAAGTTTTCTCACTGTTTGGTAATGTTGTGGTTATGTGCGAGCAGTCATGTTGTTGGTGATTAACTAATCTATCTCTAGTTGTGAAACGTAACAAACATCCATCGCATATGTATACAGCACCATCTTTATTAGTCATTTGTTTACTAACTAGTCGGGATAAGTTTTTGATGTAACAATAGTGTCCATTTATTCCATTTTGCACATATAAAAGGTTGACATGTGTGCTTTTGCGATTTTTTGTAAAATAAAGAGGCCCAATGACTGAATGTTTCTTTGATTTGTTATCAAATTCTAACCCGAAAACATTAATACTGATGTTATTTAGCTGTTCAACATTATGTATGTCATTTAACTTAACGGGGAACGATACACCAACAAATTTAAGCTTATTTAAATGGGTACTGTAGGAGGATGTTCGCTCTGCATTTTTGTTTGAAGGATATAACGCTGAGAGTAATGCCCATTTAAAACATAAATTATCTGCGTTTCTTACGTTAATAACTGCTTTTTTATCTTTAATATCTTTAGGTAAATCAATGAATGAGGTGCCTCGTAGTGGGTTAAACTTGTTTATGTTCAATTCTATACATATAATTTTAGTAAGACTCCATCCACTATCCTTTCTTTCAAAAGCACTTATTTTGTTCGCTAGAGTATCGCGTAAGGATGTCATGAAAATATTCAAATCATCGGTTTTGGAAATTATAAAATTGTTGGTTTGAAAATCAAATGAATTAGATAAGTTCTTAGTTTGTTGAACAAAATCTGCATGTAGAACACAATTTATTTTAACAGTTACATGTTGATTAAGGGTCTCATTTATTAAGAAAAACATATCATTTTTAACTGACTCCAGAAATGATTCCGGTGTTTGAAAGGAGTAGGACTGTTCTTTACTTTTAATTTTGTATGTAATAATACGCTGACCAAAAGCTGACTCTACAACACATACATTATCTAGAGAGTTGTGCGATTTTAAAACATTATTTTTATGTATATTGCTCTTAGCATGATTAGAAAAATATCTTCTGCTAACATGTTTATTACAAGCTTCGCAATATACCTTGTTTGCCGTTGAAGTCAATGCATCTTCTTCATTTCGCGGTCTTTTGCTATTATTTTCGTTTTCACCACCAGTTTCGGTACTTCTTTTGAGCACTCCTCCATGTCCCGTTTGATGTGCTTTTGATGATGGTGATGAGGATGATGATTGTTGACTGTAAGAGAAAAAAAAAACTGACTGAATTTGTAGTTCTCTACCATAGTCCACCATATGTGCTCATCGTGAAAGGTGGTGAACCCATCGTTGCTTTATGCTGTTGGACGTATGTGTAGTCTTTAATCCGTTAGCCACCTTTTACGGTACCCAAGGAAAGAGAGGGGGTGATAGTATTCTTTCACTGCTACGTGACACGATTAACATTAATATCATGAAGTTGTAAAATCAGAGATTATGCTCGATGAAGTAAAATTAATGTTTAGGTACTCACCTAACACTGTTTTCAACCATGACACATATTTGATACAGCTCATCGTCTATTTTTACAGCTTGTTCAACTTCTTCACAGAGCTCCATCAAGTCTACATTTTCACAACTTTCTATAAGTTCCGAATTTATTTCGTTCTCAGCCTGATTCACGAAGAAAGCACTAACACATTCACGATCCATTTTAACAGCAAGTAGCAGCAACTCACTCTAGAGTTGAAGGTCCTATTTATACACCTAGTGCTAGGATTATACTTTGTGAATGGTTGAAGCACGACTTCGTAAGAACACAATAATGCGCATGCGTTTTATATTAGTTGAGATCCTTAGAAATGTTTCTTGCAACTTCGAAGAGTAGTCACTGATAACAATGACAATCAGTTTTTACTTCCGATAGTTTGGAGAATTGGATATTCCCTTTGTTATGTTGTAAAGGAATTTAAGAAAGGTGATTAAGACCACCTGGGACTCAGTGCAATCGATAAGAGTTTATTGTCATTTGTGTCATAGACTCATAGCATTAGGAATTCAAAGTTAAGTCATAACAAATATTTAAGTAATAGTAGCTATGTTAAGTTAAATAATAAATATGATAGAAAAAATATATTTGTAGTTCGATTAAAACTCAATTTCATTCTGCTGCATCTAGTTCAAAGTCAGTAAAACAGGGAAGCATAAGTATGAAAAATAAAATAACCATGTAAATAACACAAAGAATCAGTTTATTGATAATAATATAAAAATCAAAATAAATTAAACTTAGACATGTTATTATCATAATACCATTTTCTAATACACACAGCATTATTTAATGCACAGTTTATTTTATGATTTACACAACTAAAGTCCGTTTTATTTTTACAAAATTTACTTTGTAACATTGAAAAATTAGGACATCCCTTTTCACCAATATCGATTACCACACAGTTTGCACATAAATCTTTGATCCACTTAATTTTTTCAAAACCCTTTGCAATAACTTTTTTATTCTTCAGATGAGGTATGATAACACGATGAAACTCCTTGTAGTCTATGTAGCCCTCACACCAGCTAATTCCTCGGTTTCTTTCTAACCATCTGACTCGTTTCTTTTCTACTTCTGTGAGATGATGAAATGAATATGGTGGCTTTACCAAAAAAGTTTGTGTATGTTCCTGGCTCGCAATGGCTACTTCTTTTACAATAAAATTGTTATTTATATCTTTAAATCCTTGAACATCCACTATAAGTGTATCTACGTTCATGATATCTTCTTTACGATGTTACTTAGTGGTTTGTATTCAACAATGCAATCGTTGAGAATAAGACAGTATGCTGTAGTCTTATCTGGTAAATAGGAACTGTTTTCAGATTATCTGTTTGTCTGCAGCAGTCAACTACAAACAGAGGTGCTATATCTTTAAATTATTTCTATGTTAGCAACGGTTCTCCGTGACGTCCGTAATACGACTGTTGAAGTCGAACGTATTAAGATATTGAAAAGTAATGTAAATTGTTAACGAACAATGGAGCTGATTAGATAATGAGATAGGAATGTGGACGGTCCGAGGGTGTAATCACCATCGAAACAGTGATAGTTAAAACACCAATAGATGGATTTATAATCATAAAGTTATTCAAAGTGTATTTTCGTCTGTTTGTGGTGAATATTGTTTACTTTATTTGTATTTCAAACTTAGAGGTATGTGTATGACAGATTTTATTGATATGTTTACTGATGATACTTTTCAAAATGATATAATGTTAAAGCAAATGTTTAAGACTTTCATAGTTTAAAGGTAAGCAAAAAATTTGTAAGTAAAAAAATGAAATAAAACTGTACACAAAAAAAAAATGCCTTTTACTTTAATCCCCTACCACAGAAAAAAAACCTATCAAGGAGTAATACAGAAAAAAAGAAATATAAATAATGTTGAATAAATTTATTCGTAATTAAATTAGATAACGAACCGGGGTCGTCTCATCGAAATAGTCATTATTTATTAATTATTACTTTATTCAATCTTTATTTTTAAAGGTATATTTCTTACAGTCAGGTACTTTGGTAATATCTTTGGAAATATTATAAATCAACTGTCGAGTTCGTTGGTGGTGCTTACTTTTGTTGTTAACGTAGTATTTCACTCGCACATCCGCATGTTTCCAGTGATCTGACTGTGGGACGTTTGTCAGCTTCTTCATCTCGTAAATCTCGATCTTTATGAGATGCGTTGCCGTCGATCCATCGTCTTCATTTGTTGAGATGTAAGCCATCCCATCTTTCGTTGCTCTTCCCACAGTAGATGATTGTATTTTAGGTTTTTTCTTCTTTGGAGGCTCCTCGAAGAATTCGTCGAGAGATTCGTTGTTCGGTCTATCTCTCTTGATTGGATATGGGGATGTATCTTCATCATCGGATGTTGGGAAGTAATATTGTTTATAGGTGTTTTCTTCGTAATCAACGGTGTTACCCATGCAACATGTGAGCTATAACAATGAATGAAAAGAAAAGTAAGTATTAAATAAGAATACAATAAAAACAACAGTATGACACGCACTGGAGAGTTGGTCTCTCAAAATAAGGAAGAGACACAAAGAAAAAAGTAAATTAATGTAATACTTACATCCATACTGTCTGCCATGTCCTCGGGTTACTAGGTTATACTTTGTCAATGGTTGAAGCACGACTTCGTAAGAACACAATAATGCGCATGCGTTTTATATTAGTTGAGATCCTTAGAAATGTTTCTTGCAACAACTTGCCTAAACGACCAAATACATTAAGATATCGGAAAGTAATGTCAATTGTTAACGAACAATGGAGGTGATTAGATAATGAGAAAGAATTGTGGACGGTCCGACGGTGTAATCGCCAAAACACAGTGATAGTTAACAATAGAGGCAATTAGATAAGGAGCAAGGGTCGTCTTATTGTTAACAATAGAGGTAATTAGATAACGAAGAAGGACCATCCGTGAGTAACGTAACTCGGAAACGGCAAGAGGTATGACTCAGCGCAATCGATTCAAATGGGGGGGTTTTCCTTTTTTTTTTTTTTTTTTTTTTTTTTTTTTTTTTTTTTTTTTAGGTTTGGTCGACCCTTGAAACGACTTTTCGGCACACCAAAACAGGATTGGGGACGCGATGATTCAGTGAGCCAGAACTGTCGAATACACACTACTTTGGTGTCACATGGCAAACTTGAACATGTCTCCAATACGTACCGCACTCGATCAACCCACACATACACCCTCTTACGTACACGGAATCTCAAAACAGCTCAGAACAGTCCGAGCGCAGCTGTTGCGTTGCGAGATTCCATGTCCGTAAAAGCTTGTCTATGTATGTTACGTTCTCCCTATCCATCCAAAGGGAAGGCTCTTGCCCCAGCAGTGGGGACCTAAAAAGAGCTGATGATGATGAAGAGTTTGTCTATGTGAACGTTTGTACGAAGTTTACCTTTGTTCTGCATTCTTCTTATTTTGTGGTTTTACCACAGAATAAATAATAGTACTACGTGTTTTACAAAGAACAACGTTTTTATTGTCGTGTCAAACATTCATACTGGACTTCTTGGCGGGAAAGTGAAGAGCCAGGTCTGCTGTTATGTTTTATTTTCTGAAATTTGTGTTATATCGAATATTAATGTGAAATAATGGTGGATTATTAACTGTTAAGTGTGCATGAGTGTTGGCAAATGAAACAAAACAGTGCAACGTCACTTTTCAAATTCTCTCAACGAGGACTTAGTAAAGCCCTACATTTTTACTGAGATACTCGAGGGGTTGGTGGGTATATTATTTCTTATTTCATTGACTAAATGCTTGTGCAAAGCCGTAAAAAAAAAAAGAGTAACATTCATACTAGATTTAAATAAGATCTGGATGTGAACTCAATAGCCACAAAATAAGGACTGAGGATATAGCTGCCAATTTATGGCTTTTAAAGGAATCACTTATCTATTATTAACTAGCTGTTGCCCGCAACTTCGTTCGCGAGGACTATGTATCCCACAGGAACATAATATCGGGATAAATAATATCCTATGTCCTAGTCAGGGTCATAATTTGTCTATGTGCAAAATTTAATCCAAATCCGTTCAGCCGTTCTCGAGTTAACGTTAAAGGAACCCACTGAGACTGACTTACGGAGTGGTGGTGGTAAATTGCTCCAACACTTTGTTGCAGCATTGCGGCGCGCAGTGGGCCAGCAAGGCCTATTCATTGGACCCAGGCAACTTTGAACTTTTAACCGGTCCAATATCGGAGTTACGCGATCGCGGCGCCGGCCGGCGGCGGCGCGGCGGCGCGGCGGTGCGCGGTGGCGGTTCGCGATTAGCTTTTTGTAATATTGTTTTTTTCTTTAAATTAATTGTTTTACTTTATTGTATTTTTTTTAGTTTGTGCTTTGCTCTTTTTGGTTTCACTGGTAATTAATTTAATCACCAGTGAAATCCCTAAATTCTTAAACCCCTTTGTCAGGCTCAGCGAGATTTTTGCACGTTTACTCACTTCCGGCATTCATCCCACATCAATTTCATGGTGACACTTTAAAACGCATACTGTTTATTGTCATAATTTCGATTGCCATACATCATAATTATGGTATAAAAATCAAAAAGCATAATATTTTTTGGCATAATATTTTATTATGCATAAACATAATAACGCAGAATTGTTGAAAGGCATACTTAATGTAAAAAATCAAAACCTTAATAATCTATATTTTTGTTTGACATAATTTTATTAAGCAAACTTTAAAACGCATAATTTTACTATGCTGTTAATTTTCATTCCGTCTTTTCCTTAAATCTTTTTGTTTTGAGCGATCAAAAATCTGTTATTACCTTTTTATTTACAACAATAAATTCAACGTGCTACAGTGAAATGAAGTTTTGTGTTTATTTCATTTTTATTTCACTACACTAGATGGGAATTGGTTATTCTACACATACGCGCTAATAGTGGACAGACCCCACTATCAGTGGTGCTTTTCAGGACAGTATTACGGCTGCCGCGGACTCGACGCAGAAGGGCAGCAACAATGTCTTTCGCAACAATGTCTCCCGCAAAACCAGAGACACGGCAAATACAATAAAAAACAAAAAAACTATTTCTCTCCAAAAAGCATATTGTTATTGCTGGTTACAGTTTGTAAAAATTATAGGTGCAAGTTAAGATGTTTAAAATATTTTATGTTGTTATAAATAAATTTCAGGAGTGACCATTAAACTTGGCACCCATTTAAATCTCACTTTTGTCGTTGAAGTCAACAACCAAGGCATATCATAATATTGGGCTTAACTCTCATTTCACACTTATGTTTTTGATGGGATATCATTACTTTTTGTACAGAAATTCTTAGTACTTAGGCCCGAACGGTAGGTCTGAGTGCCTAGTGTGAGTTTTGTTTACTATCCGTATTCTTTCGATTACGTTTACGAAAACGAAAATTAGTATGGCATTGAAGCAGCGCCTCTAGTGGAATACGAGGTGATACTAATTATGCGAGTGCGAGTTCCTAAGAAAACGGATACGAATTGCGACGGGCGAATAGTTAAATACAGCGAGAGCGTTCTTTGACATGATTGGTTGTTTGGTCTCGTTTTTGTAAACATAGCGAGTGCGAGTTGCAATTTTGACAGTTCTAAGAGCGACTTGCGATCAAATTAATAGTATGTAAACGAGACCCAATTCTTCTCACTTTAGAATTTGTTTGTAGTGTGAGCCAGTTACGAAACTGTTTGTTTTCATGAAAATCATGATATCTAAAGCTAAAATTATTTAATATCATGCCAAGAAGTTCTTTTTTCGCATTGAGATTGTGTTTAACGCCCAAAGATCAAGATAAACGTAAATTACTCGGCTGTTAATAAAGTTTGTGTAAGAACGTCTAGGGATGCAATACTAGATGGATCGTGGAGAAACAATTTAGTAATAGATACCGGTTCAACAATGCGGTATTTCGGTACTTGTGCAAGGATTTACAAGAATTAATTAATATGAGAGCATCCTAACAGGGTTCTCTTAAAAATAAGGTATGTACATAAGTGCCTATCAAATTTTAGTTGCATTATTATTATCACTTATATAAACAGACTAATTTTCATTTTCTTTTTACAGGTAGGTAGGTGTGTGTGTGTGCACACGCACTGTGCTTTCATTTATTGCAATAGAGGCCTAACGAAGGCCTGTTGGAATTGCAAAACATAAGTATATCAAGTGCAGTGTTTATATTGAGCAAGTTAGCCTGTCTCTGCCACACAAGCAGTTACCCAAGGGTAAGTACAAAATAACATATTTTTTGAATAGTTCATCCACCAAAAGAAGAACAACATACCTACCATAGAAATAGAAAAAATCTATATTTGATACAACAATACAATACATCACACCTCAGATGAATGATTGGTCTCGCTGCACTAAGCATCACACATATTAATCATTAGCATTCACTTTTAATGTGCAATTGATAAATAACTTAAAAGTTTACAAATCATTTTAATAGTAGGTACCTAATTAAGTTATAAATAACCTATAACTTCAATAAATTATTTAAATATAAATGTTTATGTTTTCTTTTCAGATATGTGATGTTCAATGTGCTCAATATAGAAATATGTTTGATATACTTACTATAAAGAATTATAGTAAATATATCAAAATAGTTCCATAAATGCTAAGATGAGCAAATAACTCTGTTGATATTTAAACATCTTTAAATCCACTAGGTACTAACTAGACCTCACAGAGAAACAATTTAAAAAGAGATACCTCTTAGCAAGTAATAAGGTACTTATGCAAGGAATTAAAAGACAACTCATTTAAAAGCATCCCAACGAGATTTCTTCTCTCAAACAATAGGTAGGTATTTGTCAAACCATAGTTGCATTATTAATGTCAGTTATTAAAGTATAAAATTAAACTAGTTAGATTAACTTTAATTTTGCTTTTTACGGGCTTTACGCTCACTGCACTTTTATTATTTGCAAGAGGGTCCAAACCAAAGTCCTATCAAAGGCTGTTGGAATTACAAATACAAATACAAATACAAATATACTTTATTACCAAAGCTGTGTTACAAGGGGTCTCAAAACACATAGGTGTGCAACCAATAAAGCTAGGTTATTCGAGAACATCGTAACAGCACAAGATGCATTAACTATGGGTCCCACACTAGGAAAAACTGTTTCGTGGGCACCACAGGTGGTGGGTACCCATTTAAGTAAACAGGATAACGACAGATCAAACTGATATTGGCACATTTAGCACATTTAGTATTAATTGCAAAACATGTATATCATAAAATGTACTGTGATTATAATGAGCAAGTTAGCCTGTCTCTACCAGACAAGCAGTTACCCAAGGGTAGGTACAAAATAAAGTAATTTTAATTTAATTAACAATAATTTTAAATCAATTTGCTTGATTTTTCTGAACGATAGAAATTCTTTTGCCGCTACGTATATTAAAAGATTAAAGTCAGTCACGGTGAGTAAACGGGAATAGTTTTCCTGTGTTCGTTTGGAACTTGCACTCGCATGCTTTTAGTTGTAGCCGTAGTTGCTGTTTAGTCACCAAACGAGATAGCAAGCTTTTCGATCGTTTAATATGCAACTAATAATTAGGGTCAAGCGCTAGTGCAAACATCTCCGACAAATAATCACAATAAGACGATTTGTTTAGTTAATGGGTGTCACAGCAATGCATCGCTTATGGACAAAAAATCTTCTAACATAACATTTCATACGTTAGTATTACAAATTGACTTGTATTGTGCTAAGTATTCACTACTTTCAAAAAAATATTAGCCGCGATATTAAGAAAGTGTTACTAGTAAGAAGAAATTAATTTCCCATTTTCCATTGGTCTATGTTAGTTATAAAACAAATCTTATTAAAAATATTTTTTGAAACCATATATTTTAAGTGTTGCCTGTAAGTAAGATAATATCTTTCCCTATTTAGTGTAATCAATGGTATATTGACGAGCAGTGATCGGAATGAAGGTGGCTAATTTACCTAAAGTTGCCGACAAGACAACAATAAGAGTGGTTAAATAGCACCAAAATGTTGTTAATTTATTTTAATCAAATCCCAGATCTTGGATATAGTTTTATTTCTAAGTAGTTTTTCTTCAAGGTACACATGAAATTCTGCAACTTCGCAAAATGCCAACCCCTCGCAAAGCCAACTTCTCATAATGCCAAATTCTTGAAATGCCAACTTCGCGAAATGCCAACATCGCGAAATGCCAACTTCGCGAAACGCCAACTTCGCGAAATGCCAACTTCGCGAAACGCCAACTTCGCGAAATGCCAACATTCTCGTATTAAACTAAATTATCAACAAAAAAGTATATAAGATGTTAGACATTTATTTTGTTTCTTATTTTTTAGCGCATAATGATATTTTCATGAACTACGAACTATGATACTATTATTTCACGTAAGTATAACATTTTCCCACTTTCGGGGAAATTACCGCTTCACTGTACAGTTGTACACACTCCACAACATTAAAGTTTTGTGAGTTCTTGGCCGGAAAGTCATGTCTGCGGTTTTGTTTTATTTTCTAAAATTTGTGTTATTTCGAATATTAATGTGAAATAATGGTGGATTATTAACCGTTAAGTGTTCGTGAGTGTGCATGAGTGTTGGCAAATGAAAAACAAAACAGTGCAACGGCACTTTTCAAATTCTCTCAAAAAGTCCGCGTGAGGACTTAGTAAAGCCCCACATCTTTACTGAGATACTCGAGGGATTGGGGGGTATATCATTTTTCACTTCTCACTTCTCATTTCTATTATCATTCGTCATCATTCCTCTTTATTAATAGTACTTATAGATTTTGATTTTCTAGAGGTGCTTTTGAAAAAAGTTTGATCGAGTCAAAATTATTAATTAAAATTAAATTCAAGTTAAAGACATAAAAAACACTATAATTATAGTAATGAAACATAACATAACTACACTAAAGAAAAAAAAAAGAAAAAAAATTAAGATAACTAAAGACATGAAGTGACAGGCGCGTACATGTGAGGGAGCCACGGTGTCAGCACAGGTTGCATTGCACACCACACCGGCTTGCCGAGCTTCCAGGGCCCAATGGTCATCCCGTCAGGTCTCTTGCCATGACTGCGAGACATACCAGCTGGCTCTAAGACAGCCGGTATACCAACGGTGACAAAAGCACTGCGGATGGTGCTGTTTAAAGTGGAGTGACGCAGCATACGCCCAGCACTGCGAGCACATGACATATTAAATATACATAAACTAAAATACGTAAACTACAATAAATAAATATAAATAAAATACATAATTCTAATAGGACGTTATTGTGATGATTCTGCCATGATTCTATCAAACAAGAGCTCGCGGACTTTCTTTTTAAAAGCATCACGACTTGTAGCCATCCTGATTTCGAGAGGCAATGTACACATTGAAGTAAAATAAACGCGAACACCATAGTGTTCGCGTAAACTTTAGAAAACAATATCGTCGGCTTATTGCAAGAACTCAATAAGTGACCAAAATCAAATGTTGAGAAATAAATTAATGAACTTTTTCAAACTTAGTCATGCCATAACTATCCTAAGTACGAAATATACGAAAAACTTTAAATGCAGTTCAATAGTATTATATTATTACTATTGACATCAACAAGAACTAAATTTTTAAACTAATAGTTTGAGAGCTTAAAAACAAAGTTAGTGACTTTTTGCCATTAATAGATAGAACTAGTTATCAATCAACAATTTCTTAAATTACAAGTAAAAATTAAGTAAAAACCTAGTTTCTCAAGAAATAATGTTTTAAGTAATTGCAAAAATAAAACATTTATCCAGAAGGAAGTAAATGAAAATATTCGTAGGTGTGCTTCGTGGAATAGAAAATTAATAATTTTAAAATTGTATTTGATGCACACCTATGGGTGTGCTTCGTGGAATACTTTAGGTGTGCTTCGTCTGGGCACAGAATAAGTAATAGTAGTCTGGGTGTGCTTCGTTTGGGTGTGCTAATAGTCGTTAAAGTTCGTAATTTTTTTCATTTAATGGCGACGTTTCCATGATGGCCAACCATCCATCTTCTACATCAATAATTGGCAAATGAGCCAAAGCGGAACATCTAGCGACATGGTCTTTGTCTTCCTGTGTAGAAATGATTATTAGGATTAAGATTATTAAGATAAATAATTTGACCTATCTGTTTTTCGATAGTCCGCCTCTCTGACTGACTGTCTGTCTGTACATACCCACATCTTTTTTGGAGGCAATGAGAATGAAATTATTATTTAAATAGGTACTAAATTAAACTTGTGGAGGCAATGGGAATACTTTTTTGGAGGCACGGGAATATGCCTTCGTGGGGAATACCTCGTCAAGATAACATATTTTTATTGAGAATATCGTACCTACATCTTACACAAAACTTTAGAACATAAAAAAATCTATTTCAGAAACTTATATCCAGTATTTATCAGATTTAATCAGTCTTGTAGAACTTAGATCTGTAGAAGATAAATAAGGTGCAGAAATTTTTCCAGAAGAAGAATACTCATACTAAGATGTTGAGTAAGTAGCAGGCAGTAACAATTTACTGCTTACTACTACTCGACATCTTCAGCATCTGAGTATTCCTCTTCTTGCAAAACGTCTGGTCCTTCTTTATCTGGTAAGTTATACCAATGTTACAATTCAGGGAGTATATTTTTTATGTGCAAATTTTTATTAAATCTTTTCTTTTGTTTTTGCTATGGGTAATTTTATGTTATAAGCTTTTCTAACATGCCAGTAACTATTGTACTGTGTGAACTATGGTGTGAACAACCGTGTTAAATTCAATTGCAAACTGTTTTGTAAAACCTCTTTTAACGTTGCTTGATCGCAAAAGCGTGCGCAGTTGACGCGAGCTAAGCACGGGTTGGTTGAATTGTGTAGTAATACAAAGACGTGCGTGCGGATTTCGCGAGACCGGTGTGTCGCCAGTTGAACACGGAAAGGGAAATACGCGTTGGCGACCGTAAGCACGTAATGCTTACGCCTACATTAATCTGCATTTGCTTCACTTTAGACGATGCGTTTGCATGAAGGCTATGCATCTAGGTCAATATAAATAAAAATATTTTTAACAAAAAAAAAAACAGACTTCAAAAAACAGAAAACTAAAAAAAGTAAAAACAGCTCTAAAAAGCAAGAAATAATACATATTGAAATCATATTATTAATTACCTAGATACGCATATCAGTTTTAAAGAAGGTCTATTGATTTCGGGAGGTTGGTGGTCGGCTGGGGGACGATTTTGTTGCATTTAAACTTTTATAGTTGTTCCATTATCTCCACTTTTTATTGTAAAGCTCCACCCGACTTCAACCGCACCGCTCCCCATCCCGCTGCTCCAAATGCTGCGCCGCACCGTGCGCCCGCCGTGGTCCGTGGTATTATTTAATTATTTATAAGTAATGATGTGCGCTAATTATTGAAAAATCATACTTAATACTAAATCCCAGTTAATAATAACGTAGTAAATACGAAAGTCGTCTATACTCTTAGTTATAAGTAGTTATAGGTAAGTAATAAAACTGGTATGTTTGGATTTAAAAAAATTAAGGGTGGTACTCCACTCGTTATATATTCGTGAAGACCCTAAAATCCACGTAAAGACTGGTACATTACAGGTACATCTATAAGTAAGTGTTCCTAAATAGAATCAATTAATTGAAAAATATAATAAATTGATAAAAGTTTACTAGTTTCTGATTTATTCCTTTGTATTCGCCCAACTACCTATCTGGATGCCAAATTTGATATTTATAGGTTATCTGGAACTGGGTTACAGTTTTGATCTATAGTTCAGTCAGTGATAAAAACACAGAACAACAAAAAATGTTCTGTTGATAAAAATGTAAATTTTTTGGACGTTAATATTCAATAACCGTATGTTTCTCACAAGTCTCAATATATGAGCCAAGTTTGACATGTTTATGTGAAATAGTTTTTGAATTATGAGGGGGTCAAAAGTGGCTCCAAATGGTTCATGTAATATTACATTAATAATATAATAATACTAATAATATAATAATATATTAATATAATAATACAATAAGAATATAATATTATATCAATATTATATTATAAAAAAACGCAAAATTTATGATTATACTTTAATATAATCATAAATCCAATTAAAATGTTAAGTTATGTTATGTTATGTTAATCTTAGCGCTGATATTTTTTTTTGAGTGAGATTGTTGATTGCTTCAAACGGCATTTTCAGCGTCACCGAACTTTGTAGCGCTGATATGATAGCCTTTATCAGCAGGGTCCTACAGTTTACAAACAATATTTATGTTGCGTTAAACAATTCATCCTCTTGCTTGCTTATCTTATTTTTATTATTATTATACTCGTATACTTTAACTTTGTTTTTCTTAGACAATTTCGGACTTAGATTAGTATGTATATTTTTTATTTTGTTGTTTTTTTGTGTATTGTGATTGTCCTTTATTTTATTTTTTTGTGTGTTTATTTGTGATGGAAAGTGTCCTTTTATGATGGGGCACTTTCCAATATTTTTGACGCTGTAAGTGAGAAAAGAGCTAGACACTTGCTGAGTTTCTTGCCGGTTCTTCTCAGTACAAGATCTCCCGCCCAGAGTAGACTTACGAACCGATGGCATAATGACGTTCATAAGAACCATTTGTAGCCTAAACTGAATAAATGATTTTGAATAACGGCTTTCGAATCAAGTGTAACATTGATCGCAACTCCTGTTCTCTACAGACATGTGTTTCTACGTGGAGGGAATCTCACTAAAGATGGTCCGGTTGTAGAAAAGGGGGCCCCAAAAAATAACACAATTTTTTTTTTCACGAAATGCCAAAAACAAAGCTTTTGAAAAGAGATTACATTTTTTGGATTTTTTTTTCTATGTAGCTATATTTGTTGTTTAATAAAAAAAATAACCTCGAAATTCAAGACAATCGCGAAGCGTGACCACAGCAAAAAGTGAAAAATTCCTAAAAAGTCCTAGCTCCATACAAAACATGTCTCAGACCCCCTTTGCCACTTATATCAAAAGTAACCCCATTCTACGTAAGGTAGTTTTAGTATTAATTTATGTTTATTAACAAAAACTGTTTATGATAGCATTTAGGAGTTTAGTACTTTACAAAGTATACCTACTACTATGCATGTGCCAAACTTTTTTTCTTGCTGAAAAAAAATTGGTATTGCGCTTACAATAACAAAATGCAAATAACTAACCTTCTTTTGTCCGAGCGCTCCTTTAAATCCTTTACTGACACTTCACAAAATTACAATAACAAAAACACATTAACCATCTAAAATGGTTCGTCTTTCAACTGTTATTACTAAAAAAAGGTTTTAACCAAAGGTCCTGACCGTGACCTTATCACTGATGTAGATCTGTAACAGCGACCGCGGAATTTTGTTATCAATATATCGAGGCCTGGAGTCGCCGGCCAAATGAACCGTCCGTCCGGTCTGAGACAGAATACTTAATGAACTGACGCGATCCAAAACTGCACTAACCGGTTTGAACTTCGAACAGGAGTGCACAGAACGCTGACATGACGCGTTTGTTGCCGACTTCACTGCATTACCGGTGCCCCATGGCCACAGATCATGGCGTAGCACATGTGTGCGGCCTATAGATTTATTTATTATAATTTTTTGCTTGTCGCTTTGTAATTGGTTCTATGGTTAGCGTTTCAGTGGCGCCTGGCACGCTCAAGGTCGCTGGCTGTGCTGTTACAAAATTTTTAAATTTTTAACTGTCGATGCAAAGTGGGTATCAGGTGTTTGTGTTTTACTGTTCAAGTTACCTAGGAATTTGGAATTGATCAGGTGCCTGGATGGGTACCGAGAAGTGAGTGTGCTTACAACTCCGCCACCAAAGAGGACATTTGGTAGTCGGCTTTAGAGCTGACGGCCCGAGCAGTGGTATACTGCGAGTTGTGCTCTTAGTGCAACGAGAAGTGAGCGAGCTTACAGCTCCGGTGACCTATCTGGATATTAGGTAGTGGACTATACGTGTCCACGGGGCGACTAGCTTGAGACACTAGTCTTAAAAGTACTGGATGAAGGATGCGTACCGGCGTGTTCTGATCTGGCGTTATGACCTGACGTAGACGGTCCCTTGCGCTTGCGTAAGGTTATTCTGACACCTACTTTGTAACCGGAAGGTTGGTAGGGGGTGTCAGTATAAACTTTAAAGTAGTGTATAGCGGGTTGTTCAAGTTACCTACTTTAAGGATATTTGAGATTGCAGTTTATTAATTGTCTAAATACTTTTGTTTTAAATACGTTTTAATACTCATGCGAGTTGAATCGTTCTACCGTTTATTTTCCAAAAATAGATAATTGTATTGAGGTGAAGCGAGAATCCTGATGGATCCCGTGGACGAAATACAATTAACATTTAAATTTTATTAAGTAGAAACCCGTAACAGGTTATTATTTTTTATAGAATTGCGTTTGTCCGAATAGCCGTTACTATGGCATCGCATCGGTACTTACCACAGGTACTTACCTTCATAGTATGATAAATATATATTTTTTTGTATACCTAGTACGGCAAATTACTCCATATCACATGATGTTAAGTGGAAATGGAGTCCAGACACGAAGACAACTGGTGCAGCGTGAAAACAACGCAGCATCAGTCAACCTCACTCTGCCGGCCCACAGGTGGTTCTTCACGCCTCGTTTGAAGGACCCCATGTAATAGGAAGGAGGAAAAACGTGTGCTGGTAGACTATTCCATCTTTTGGAGGTGCGACAAAGAAACGAGTCACCAGATTTCTTTGTGCGCGATGGGATATATGTGACAGTGAAGCGATGACTCCGGAGAGCAGCACGTGTACTCCTATGGAGGAAGGGAGAAGGTAGGATAGGGTCAAACAGTTCTTCAGAGCACTCTCCGTGGTATAAGCGATAGAAAACGCTGAGTGACGCTATATCTCTACGCAATTGCAGGGGTTTGAGAGTATTAGAACAGTTTAGCAAGTATACAGCTGCGCATCAAAGGTACTTTCGCAGAGCAAGGGCGGGGAACCCGCGGGGAAGCGGGCGCTGCGGCGAGGTTCCCACAAACAAGCGCAGTTTGTGGGAGCTACCCTGAAGGGCAGCCACGTGCGGGTACTGTGTATTTTAAACGTTTTTTTTAAATTACGTTTATTTAGTGATTCCTATTAAATATAATAGAGCATACACATTGTTTTGTATACGGTTGTAAGTCGACGTAGGTCGAGGTAGGTATATGTATTCTTTACGGCGCAAGCTCTTGCGCAAAATAAAATCATTATGTTTACAACTTATTGGAGTAGTTGGGATGTCGGACACAGAAGGAGTAGGTATTTCTCTAATATGCAACTGTTATGATTTACTTAAACCAACAGAAAAAGAGGAGGTTCTATATTCACCTATTTTTTAGGGTTTATATTTAAGATTTCTGGGCTTGTTTCTTTTTTTTAATTTTGTAAGCAATCCGAATGCGAATTCAATATATTGTTTTAATAATAGAAAATTGAAATCTAAAAATAAACCTTCACGTTAATTTAGCAGTGCAACATTTGTAAATATGTATATATAGTTTATTCTTGATAATAAATGATTATGTTATAAAAATATTAACGATTATTTGATTTCGAATTTTGTGACAACCCTTGCATATCGGCGAACGATTGCGTATATATCTACGCGGGCGGTGGCATCGCCCCACGTCAAAGGCGATGCCCTACTGTATGAAATAGTAATACTGTGGTATTATTATTAGTGACCTCTGGTAATGCCGATAATGCGTACAGCGCTGCAATCTGTCTAAGGCATCGAGAAGGTACTTTGCGGAACCGTCCCAGATGTGCGAGCAATACTTCACGCAAGACCGTAACATTTCTCATAAAATGTTATTTCCTTGGAAGTTTTCAATAGCTAATTGAGTTGTAGTTAATTCATTAGTGTTATTTCACTACAACTTGACTCCCATTAGATTTCTAAACTTAATCATAAATAATTCACAAGTCTCGAGTAACGTTTCTGTGTTCTATGTAGATACCATAAAATATATATTTTTTTTGATATTGCCCTAATTCAGGAACCCTACCTATATGGGGGAATGATAAAGGGCTTAGGTGGAGCTCCTGGTACTCTTTTTCATAACTGTTCCACTAATAACATGAGGACTTGCATTTATGTCAGAAATGACATACATGCAATGCCTTTAATCAAGTTCTGTTGCAGGGATCTGACAGTTGTCAGGATCCACACAGGGGAGGGGGGGGACAAAGCGAACGGTAATCTTATCGTCAGCTTATCTCCCTTACGAGAAAGCAGACCCAGTATCACCACAGATACGGGAACTGGTAACCTACGGCAACCGAGAAAACTTAGATGTCGTCATCGGCTGCGACGCGAACGCGCATCATGTGTTCTGGGGCAGCTCAGACACCAATGAAAGGGGGTAGAAGCTTCTGGAATATCTGGTAAGTTCACCCATGCAATTACTTAACAAAGGTAGCAAGCCTACTTTTTTCAACGCCCGCAGGGCACAGGTGATCGACGTAACCATTGCTAACAATAGAGCGGTAAGGAACATCACAAACTGGCATGTGTCGAATGAGGTCTCCCTTTCCGATCATAACTACATATGCTTTAGGTACAGACTAGGTGAAACCATAGAAACTGTGCGTAGGAAGAACCCCAGGAACACTAACTGGGAGGGCTTCAGAAAGGACCTCAGAATGGAGCTGGATGGTCCCAGCTGTAAATTAAACTCAGCCTTGGACATAGAGTTTGAAGCTGACAGAATTACAGAAGCACTGATGACGGCATGGCAAAATAACTGTCCAGAGACGAAATCAGTGACGAGGAGGGTACCATGGTGGAACCCGGAACTGGCTCGCATTAGAAGACCTACACGACAGGCGTTCAACGAAGCGAAAGCGAGGAACAACTTCAGCGACTACAAGGAGGCCTTAACACGGTACAGTAGTGCGGTACGTAAGGCAAAGAGATCTGCCTGGAGGAAACATTGTGACCAGATACAATCTGTTCCGGAAGCAATGAGATTATCCAAGGCTATCTCTACAACAAAGGCGATTCCATTAACCACGTTAAGGAAGGAAGATGGAGTACGTACAGAGACAGGGAGTGAGACATTGAAGGCTATGTTTGACACTCATTTCCCTGGATCAGAAGTCATCCAAGACGATCATGATCCAATCAGCTGGAAGGAACAGCAGAGGAGAACTTCCAAATATGACTGGTTAACAGCGAAAAGGGTAGTGGATCAATGTAAGGTTAGATGGGCTCTTGGGAGCTTTCAACCGTTTAAGGCGCCAGGACCTGACAACATTTATCCCATTCTACTACAACAGGGCGCCTCTATCCTGGGACCCCATCTCTGCAGGCTGTATAAAGCATGCATAGCTTTCGGACATATTCCCAGAACATGGAGGCGTGTTAAGGTAATCTTCATACCCAAAACGGGAAAACCAGATTACGAAGAACCCAAAGCCTTTAGGTCTATAAGTCTACAATCCTTTCTCCTGAAGACCCTGGTAGTTCTTAAGTGGGATATAGATATCAATAAAAGTGGACTGTATAACATAGACTGATTTATGGGATAATATAAAATTCTACAAGAGTTAGCCCGACAATGAGTAGGTAGTTCGTGCGTGCGTGGCTGTCGTTGTGTTGCCATAACTATACTCCCCGCCTTGAAGTATCTTCTTCAACAGTTGTAGGCAAGGGACAGATAGTGTTGTAGGCGCGACGTATGACGCCTCTCTTCGTCCTGATGTCAGCGACTCTGGCTATGCCGTCTGTTCCCGGCAAAACACTAATAATGCGGCCAAGCGGCCACATCAGTGGAGGCGCTGTCTTGTCCTTGATCAGGACTAGCGACCCCTCCTGCAGCTCTCCCTGCGACGTGTGCCATCTTGTCTTCTTCTGGAGCCATAAAACATATTCATGGTTAAAGCGTGACCAGAAATGTTGCTTCAGCGCTTCAATGCGTTGAAATCGTTGAAGTGAAGTTATGTTTTTGTCGATAAGATGCGGACAAGGCAAGGATACGATTGATCGTCCAATTAGGAAGTGAGCGGGAGTAAGACAGGACAGATCGGAAGGGTCATTAGATAGAGGAGTTATGGGACGAGAATTTAAGATAGCTTCTATCTGTATCAAAAGAGTCGCCATTTCCTCAAAATCTAAATGTGTCAGTTCTAAAACGCGACGAAGATGATGTTTTACAGATTTGACTGCTGACTCCCAAAGACCACCAAAGTGAGGAGTGTATGCGGGAATAAAAGAAAATTTTATACCTTGGTCTACGAGAACTGAAGACAGTGAAGGTTCCCTGAGCAATCTAGACAACTCGTTAAATGTCCCTACAAAGGTTGTACCATTGTCTGAAATCACGTTCCGCGGCTTCCCCCGGCGTGCTATGAACCTGTTTAGGGCTGCAATAAAAGCTTCTTTAGTCAGATCCGAGACAAGCTCCAGATGCAACGCCTTGGTGGCTAAACACACAAAGACACAAATATAGCTTTTTATAAGTTTACAACCTCTTCCTTTACGATTCGCTATCAGCAGTGGCCCAGCATAATCAACTCCAGTTTCAAGAAAAGGATATTCTAACTGGACTCTGTTGGTAGGTAAATTACCCATTACAGGTTGAATCGTTGCACCTTTCAAACGACAGCATTTGACACATGAACGTACAGTACGTTTCGCAAGCCTGGTCCCTCCTAATGGCCAATAATTATGCCTCGCTGTGGCTAACAACAATTGAGGACCCGAATGAAGATAGGTTTTGTGTAACGCGCTGAAAATTAGTTGGCACAAACGATGTTTACTACAAAGGAGAATTGGGTGCTTAACGTTATAATCGTAGTGAGAATCACTAAGCCTGCCACCCACTCTGATGATATTGTCAGAATCTAAAAATGGTGACAACGGTAAAAGCCTGTTTTTATGAGGTAAGTTATTACTACTGCCGAGCAATTGAAGCTCCACAGGAAAAGATTCCTGTTGAGAAATTATCAAAAGTTTATTAGTAGCTGCTATGAGCTCTGAAAGTGATAAGTGTCCTAGAAGTTTATTATTATTTTGTCGACAATTATTTATAAATCTTAAGATGTAAGCAACTGTGCGTTTTAATTTAGTTAGGCTAGATGAGTTTAGGATAAGTGTAGATATTAGGTTAGGTTCAGATTCTTTTGTATTATTTATTGTGTGAAAGTTTTTAATCGTTTCTGGTAAATCTTTGATATTTTTTGGACCTTGATTAGGTTTAGATGGCCATTCACTGCTTTCTAGTTTCAAAAATGACGGACCAGACCACCATAAAGCACAATCTTTTATAGAATCTGCTCGTATTCCGCGGGACACAAAATCAGCAGGATTTTGCTTGGATGGTACGTAACGCCAGTCTAACGCATGATCCTGTACCTCTATGATTCGATGTCGAACAAATGTTTTTAGTTGATTAGGAGAGGATGAAAGCCACCCTAACACTATCATCGAATCGGTCCAACATGTACAAGAACTATATTCAAAAGTAACTGACGAAACAACCTTTGCACACAGTCTTGCTCCCATAAGAGCTCCACAAAGCTCCAAACGCGGTATAGTGACAGTTTTGATGGGTGCTACTTTACTCTTAGATGCTAAAAGTCGGACAATGACTGCGCCGTTCTTATCTACACTTCGTATGTACACACAAGCGCCATATGCCTTCTCGGATGCATCTGTAAATACATGTATTTG
This sequence comes from Eudonia lacustrata, assembly GCA_947562085.1. Classification (NCBI taxonomy): domain Eukaryota; kingdom Metazoa; phylum Arthropoda; class Insecta; order Lepidoptera; family Crambidae; genus Eudonia; species Eudonia lacustrata. The sequence continues at coordinate 6,695,814 of OX387318.1, forward strand.
ATTGTCAATAGACTGGTTTAGTTTGATACATCTAGGAATCTGTAAATTATTTAATTGTGACAATGTTTCTGCAAATTCTACATATAGGTTTTTAATATTGACTGGTACATCCTCGTCCCATGAGCATTTTGATATCCATAATTGTTGAATTAATATTTTTGCCTCAACTATGCATGGAGATACAAGGCCTAGCGGGTCGAAAACCTGTGAAATGGTAGACAAAATATGACGCTTATTAATTTTGTCCCTGCGATCTATGTTTATCGAAAAAGTTAGTGTGTCTGAAGAGCAATTCCAGTTTAACCCTAAAGTTTTTGCTGCCTCTTTAGCACTAAGATTCACCTGATCCGAACTAGCATTTTGACTGCTCACTGCATTAAGAATTGTCTGGTTGTTAGAGTGCCATTTTCTTAAATTAAATTTGGCTGACTCCAATGTACTTGTAACACCTTTACATAGATCGATTGCATCGGTAATGGAGTCTATACTCGTTAAAAAATCATCGACGTAAAAATCGTGACATATGGCGCGTTTTACCCTAGGGTCAGGCGAATCATGCCCTAATTGAGACAGACACCTAGTAGCTAAATAGGGAGCCGACGCTGTGCCATAAGTCACCGTATTAAGGGTGTAAGTCTTAAGAGGGTGAGATGGGTCAAACCTCCATAGTACACATTGCAGCGGACGTTGTTCTGCTTCAATGTTAATTTGCCTATACATTTTCTCAACGTCCGCTGATACTACAAATTGATGGTCACGAAAGCGCAATAAGATGGCAATAATGTCATCCTGAATTGTAGGGCCAACACGCTGAATGTCATTAAGAGACCTACCCGACGACGTTTTGGCTGATGCGTCGAATACCACACGTAGTTTAGTGGTAGAACTACTCTCCCTATAGACCCCATGGTGTGGCAAATAGCAATACCTACTATTCGGATCAGGAGCGACTTCAGTCATATGACCTAGATCTATATACTCTCGAATAAATTGTGTATATAATTGTTTCATGTGAGAGTCCTTTTCTAAGCGATGCTCAAGGGAAAGATACCTACGCTTAGCTATGAACAGAGACTCGCCTAGAACGTCGGGAGATTCTTTTAGAGGCACGGAAACTATGAACCTGCCATTGGTGTCCCTTTTGGTGGTATCAAGAAAATACTTCTCACATGCTTGTTCGTCTGGAGTAAATTTACCTTTCGAAGGAATAGTGTCCAATTCCCAAAATCGAGTTAGTTCAGATTGATTGTCCGAATCATTGACAAATAGACAGAAATTACTCATGGGACCCTGCTGGCATATGGCGCCTGAAACTAACCATCCAAACTTAGTTTCATATAAGACAGGTTTATTTTTACCTAGCTGGATGCGATTTGTGCCAATCACTCTCCAAAAGACGTCCGCACCTACTAAGAGATTGATGGTTGACGGTACGTTGAATGTTGGATCGGCTAAGCAAACCCCAGAAGGTATATTTAGATTACTAACATCTTTATACGTATTAGGTAATAATGAAGTTATTGAAAACTAGTCTTTTTTTATTTATTTTTTAGATTGAGACATGTGTTTTTGTTATAAAATACTTACTGGTGTTAAATGATATTGGTTACAAACTCCAAACTGCTACATGATCCTGCTGATAAGGAAATAAATCAAAGATTGAAGTGATCCCAATGCCAGATTAGTTTTATTCAAATATACAATATTCTCACCTGTATAATTTTAGTACAACAAGGAATTATTTCCCTTAAATTCTATGGTACATAGTTTACACTGAATCTTGGTTGTTTCTTAAAATTTAGATTTATCCTAATACATTATGAGCATGTCATAAGACAGTAATCTTTAGCGGAGAACCAGTACCAATTTAAATTATTAAAAAATGTTATGCAAAAGACTATTAAACTCAGGGTCGCTAACCGAGTTCGCGTTTGTGAACCGGTCACATCCAGTGCCAAACGGCGACAGCACGGGCGCCGATGACGTAATTCGCAAAATGGCGAATACCTATCGTCGATGTTCACAAAAATAATGATTACGTTGCAATTAGATCATATTTTATCATTTTGTAAACGACATTTTACTAATTGATATATTTCCTCTGGCAGTTATCAAAATAAATGTGATTACCGAAATAGTTTGTTAGTTCTACATGATCAAACTATTTATTCTAGATTTTTTTATAGCTAAACTTCTTCATACAAAAGTAGGCTCTAATTACACGACATAGAGTCCATAGAATTTGATCGCTCAATTGTCAAAATTTGACATTGACATTTTAAAAAGTTTAACGCACAGAGCACACAATTGTTGCGGGGTTTTAGTGTAGCAAATTTACTCTAGTTTGTCTATAGCCAAACATCTTCATACAAAAGTATACTCTAACCTATCGAAAATAATTATTATAGTCGCGTGGTCGGGTGCGGTGACATGACACCGTCCGGGTGTTGACCGAATATTGCCACGGTTACATGTAACCGTTTTATATATGGAGAGGTTAAACCAATCCCAAATTGTGGAACAAAATCTAAAGTGAATCTACTAACTTAATAAGACCATTGCGAAGAACACTGACCTGGTGAAATCCTACGAAGACCATCCTGTTACCTGGCCAGACTATCCCGAACCGTGGCGGCTCTGCGAGCTGACTTTTCAGTCTCAACGGGCAGAGCGTCCCCGGATCCGAATGAGGCACGGGTAGCTATCTTCAGACTCTCAGCATTCCAAGAGGAGAACAGCCTTCCTCACCCATGTGGATAGGGAGCGTTTATGACTAAGTGTCTCCTTACTTTATAACCTCTGAACGATCAGAGATCCAATGAAGTGTTGTAAAAGTGAACGCAGATGTTCATTAAAATGCAAACATCATTGTATATGTAACTATAAATGTAAATATCAATATAAAGATGAATATAAAGATGAATATAAAGATGAATATAAAGATGAATATAAAGATGAATATAAAGATCCCATTCTGAAACAACAACCATGTTGATGAGTATACGAATTACAACTATACCTTTCAGATTTCAAATTGGAAATTTAGAAAATTGCTAACTTACATGCAGGCGTCGTTTGATCCTTCAAACTTATGCGGCTATTTCAAATTTCAGCCTAAGACATCCTGCAATTTCCCTCTCCTGACCCTGGAAGACACATGGCCATGATAACGAAATCTAACCAAAAAAATAAACGAATGAAATTTTCAGAAATGAACTTACCAAACTTTTAAATATTTTATCGGCTCATTTTGATGGAAATGAGGGCCGATGTGTAAGGATTCCCTTAAGCCCTAGTGCTTCACGTTTTATCAATCAACGGTGTCTCCTTTCCACACCATCGTAACAAATGCCATCCGGAGCTCGCTGTCTCCCTGACAGTTGTCATGTCACTCGACTTTTTACTTTTTAAATTATCTATACCAAAGACGACAGATATCGATCCATATCGAATCCCTTACATTTTCAAGACTGCTCGCGCCATCTATTGAGACACTTCGGAACTAAACTCAACAAAACTACAACGATTGTTTTGAAATGTATTTTCTGCTATTCTATAAATCTATAACGTTAAAATTGCAACGTTACATTATCTGTGGAAGAACAAAGCAGTCAATGTCCGTCCGATAGCCTCCATTATAAGACTCCAAAGTAAGAGAGCAAGACTGAGAACTATTAGACGTTTGATTGTTTATGCCCGTTACCTTTGAACTAGCCTGATGAGTCGGAAGATTTAGCCGGGTACAGAGATCATGAGTCACAAAGTTACCCGTACTGCCATTGTCCAGCAAGATTCTAGCTGGATGCGGCTTCCCACACTTGTCAAGCACCTTGATCAGAGCTGTCGACAGTAATACATTGTTTTTGTTAGTATTAAGTGTATGCTCAGCTGAAAGTACAATGCTGTCATGTAGGATAGGCTGTTGAGGTGGTTCTGTATGCAAAAGAGTATTATGCTTAATGTTACAATACTTGCAATGTGTCAATTTGCAACGAGACTCGTGATGGCCCAATCTAAGGCAATTTTGACAAATTTTAAATTCTTTGGCCTTCTGTATGCGTGTCTCGACCGGTAGCTTACGAAATAAGTCACATGAGTACAACTGGTGATCATTATGACACAATGGACAAGTTTGTGATTTGGCTTTGCCAGTTGAAACAATGAAACTTTGAATAGCTGACGAATTATTGTAATTAAATTTGTTACCTTTTGCTTCCTCCAAGGTCTCTAGAAGGTCAGCCCTGTTTGTTAAAAAAGTTAAAAATGTGTCTAAGGTAGGTGGGTCACTACGATTATTGCGGTACTCCTCCCATTCCCTATTTGTTGTGCCATCTAATTTTGTAGCCATCATGTAAATGATTAACGTGTCCCAATGTTCTGTGGGCTGATACTGAGTAGACAAAGCTCGTAAATTTTTATTGGTAGTGTCAACTATATATCGCAAGGCTTCGCTCGATTCTTTTAGGATGGAATTGACATTAAAGAGCGATTGAACATGATTATTTACGAGCAAGCGTTTGTTGTCGTATCGCTTGCACAACAACTCCCAAGCAGAACCATAATTGTTGGCCTTAAAGTCTAAGCTTTTGATGACTAAGGCGGCACTACCTTGCAAACAGGCACGAAGATAGTGGTATTTATTAATGTCATCAATGCTGTTGTTTGAATGCACTATGGAAATAAAAGTATCGTGGAACTCAAGCCATTGCTGATAATCACCACTAAAGGAAGGCAATTCTATTTTCGGTAGCCTTACAAAATTATTTTGTCTTTTTGAGTTCGCATCGTGAAAGCTCACCTCGGAGCCAGTAGACTCGTTTGAAGAAGCCGCAGAGGACGTGTCGCACAGCGCTTTCGCGATGCCAACCGCGGCGTAGTACTGGTTTTCGAACGCCTCCCGTTCTAAATATCTGGCATCAGGATCGTCAGAAAGCTCTTCTATCTCCCCCTGAAGTGCATCAAAATCCAAAAATAAAGCTTCTATCCTGTCAAGACGAGTTTTAAGCTCATTCAAAAGCGGAGGATTAGCAGTTACTGTACTTTCTTTTATTAGATTAACATGATTAGAAAAGCTTGTAAGCTTGCTTTTAAGTGTGCCTCTTTTTTTAATTAATTGGGAAATCTTGGCTTCAGCCATCTTATATAGATTTATTAAATGTATGTATTTAGTTTCAGAAAAAATGTAAATAGGTACTGCAATAAAATATGTATCGAGCAATAGATGTAGTTTTTATAAAAACAAAAAAACTTTTAATTTTTTTTTTGTTTATTTTAATAATTATGAAATGAAATGAAATGATATTGTAAAAATATTTTAAACTGATTAAATAAAGGCAATAGAAATTAAATAATCAAAAAATTAAATGTGTACGTACACATATGTTATTGCAAGCATACCCTTATTAAGGCTGTATGATTAAATTCCTTGACCTATCTGCTCTCGAAGTCTATGATAGTAGTCTACTGTCTATGTATAGGTACTTATTAATAATTGTTGCTCGATTATAGTGGATTAATGTTAAAAATAGTTAAATTGTTTAAGTATAAGTTGTTTACAAAATTCAGAATAGTTATTTTACCAAGTACTGTGTCCTAGTTTGAACCAACAGTGAAAAATCAAAAAGGGCAAAAATGAGAATAATGTCTCTTTATTTTATAGCTGTTGATGAATATCTATGCGATAGCATGGACTAATAAGGCGATAGCAACCAAAGCACAGCCAATACTACTTTCTATCTACAACTACTTAATACTTTTTTGATTTTTGCAAGATGTTTAAGCGTCGATTTTTATTATTTAACTAAAAGCATTGTAAATACTGAAAATACAATAAACTACTTCTATAACTACTGGTTTTATTTACTATGCAACGCTTGACAATCGCTACAACAAATACGTTACATAATACGTTACAAATTACCAATATTGTAACGGCTTTCAAAGAAAATTCTATTCTGATTCTGCTAACTACAACTGATACAGATGACAAACTACAAAGATGGAAATGGTGATGATTATCATATATTAATGATATGAAGATGATTGGAAGAATGGAAGATAAATAGGTAATTGGAACAATCTCACGGTTTCGATGCTATGTCGCAACTTATCCTCTCTTCTTTTTTCTTCTTGACACGACTTCTTGAGACAGCTACGCTTGAAGACACGATCTAGATTCTGGCCGGAAGACTTTTCTTGATTGCAGACGAAGAAGTAGCCGTTACGCGAAGCGATGACTCAAAACAGCTGTTCGAAGACTTCGAGTACCGTTATCTCTGCCCGCGCGATGTTATATTAAACGGCGATAAAAGGACCATATGAAGCTGGTAGTTCTTAAGTGGGATGTAGATATCAATAAAAGTGGACTGTATAACATAGACTGATTTATGGGATAATATAAAATTCTACAAGAGTTAGCCCGGCAATGAGTAGGTAGTTCGTGCGTGCGTGGCTGTCGTTGTGTTGCCATAACTACCTGGAGAAGATGGTAGACAAATATATCAGAGCGGGACCTCTGAAAAGATTCCCACTCCATGGACTTCAGTGTGCGTATCAGGCGGGGAAGTCAACCGAAACTGCTCTTCATCATGTGGTGAGTCGAGCGGAATCTGCGCTGGAAAACAAAGAGATCTGCGTCTGCACTTTCGTAGATATCGAAGGTGCATTTCATCGCACTACCTTTGAATCCAGCAAGGTTGCAGCCAAGAACCATGGTGTGCCACAACCGATCTGTAATTGGATTGAATGCATGTTAAAGGGTAGAATTATTAACTCTGAACTGCTAGGTGACAGTCTAATTGCGCGAACAACTACAGGATGCCCACAAGGAGGGGTTCTCTCGCCTCTTCTGTGGAGCCTTGTGGTTGATTCAATTGTAGTAAGGCTGAATAAAGGACCATTCTATACGGTGGGTTATGCGGATGATTTGGTCATCTCAGTCAGTGGGAAATTTCCCTCTACGGTATCGGGGTTAATGCAACGTGCCCTAGGTCTGCTGGAGGAATGGTGCAATGCCCATCACCTCTCTGTAAACCCGGGGAAAACAACAGCCATCCCCTTTACAAGAATGAGAAACACTACGGGACTGGGTAACCTAACACTCTATGGCACCCGGCTCTCTTGGTCCAAAGAAGTGAAATATCTAGGCTTAACGCTGGATAGGCAACTTACTTGGAAACAGCATGTGGACACAACCGTAGCCAAGGCTTACAGAGTCTTTGGCATGTGTCGGTCTACATATGGCAAGACTTGGGGACTCAATCCCAAAATCATTAGGTGGATCTACATGACGATGGTGAGACCGATCCTCACATATGGCAGCATCGTCTGGTGGCCCAGAACCAGGCTGAAGATCTGTAAGAATGCTCTTAGCAAACTTTAGAGAACAGCTTGTCTAGCAATCACTGGTGCCTTTAGAACCTCTCCAACGGCAGCGCTGGAGGTCCTCACAGACCTTCCACCCCTGCACATTGTAATAGAAACAGAGGCAAAGAAAGCGTTACATAGACTAAAGGTGGCCGGATTATGGGACGCATCTAAACCTCTGACCAGACACACAAAATGGGAACCAAGTGACATTCCTGATAGGATCATGGAAATGGGGTGCGATAAAATATCCCCCATATTCGTGTCCGAAAAGAAATTCAAAGTTTATGTTCCAACCAGGGACGAATGGAAACGAGGGCCACCGTCTCCGGAAAAAGACAGCCTAATCTGGTACACTGACGGATCAAAAATGAAGTCGGGCACAGGGGCAGGCGTCTATAATAACGACTTCAAGCATAGTCAAAGCATGGGAAAATTTGCTACGGTTTACCAAACAGAAACTTTCGCAATTCTCCTATGCGCAAGGCGGAATATAGAGTTAGCTATTAAAAAGCGCAATATATTCATCCTGAGTGACAGCCAAGCCGCGCTCAAGTCACTCATATCGCCCCGAATCGACTCGGGCCTTGTTCTGGAAACCACAAAAGCTCTAAACAAGCTGGATGGGCATAACAAGGTGCGATTGATCTGGGTCCCAGGCCATATGGGAATCCACGGCAACGAGATGGCGGATGCACTTGCCAGGGAGGGCTCAGAGACCCAGCTTATTGGTCCTGAGCCGTTCGTGGCACTTGCACAAAGTACCATCAACAAGACCTTAAAAGATTACATCAAAAACAGGCACGGCATCGAATGGAAAGAGCAGCCGGGTATGAAACACTCCAAATCCTTCCTAGGCGAAAACGCCTTAGGACGGAGTAAGTTCATATGCGGAGGCAGCAGAAGGCAGGCCCGATTAACCATCGGTGCCTTGACAGGGCATTATGCCACAAAACAAATGCTTCACAGAATGCACTTTTCAACAAATAGTTTGTGTAGGGCATGTGGAGAGCAAACCGAGTCAATGCAGCACCTGCTGTGCGACTGGGACTCTCTGGCTAGGAAAAGAATGGGACTCCTGGGGTCGGCCTATCCGAAACCGGAGGACTTCAGGCTCTTCGTTCTTAAGGACGTTGCCAGACTTATGGCATCTATCTTTACAGAGAAGGAAGAGTGAAAGGATGGGGTTGCACAAAAGATCCCAATGGGTCGAAGTGTTACTGGGAGGTGGAAACCTTGGCAGGCCCCACTAAGATAAGATAAGATAAGATACCATAAAATATTCACAAAAACGTTTAGCGTTAAACATACATAAATGTATAAATAAAAATGAATCGCTAAATGTGTTGCTAATCGCAAAACTCGAGAACGGCTGAACCGATTTGGCTGATTTCTTTTTTGTTGTGTCTGAAAAAGGTTTTTATGGAGAGAAAAAAGGAAAAAATACGGAAAATAGTAAAAACAACAATTTTCTTTTCCCATACAATCCACTCTGTTCCCAGCTGTCAAACATTTGACGTCAATCAAAACAAAATAATCAAAAATAAAAGTTGATTAGAGGTCAGATTTATTTATTTACGCGCCAAAATCAAACAAAAAATTTCGTGTACCATACGGCATTACAATAAAAATATCATCACATTAGATTAGACTGCAACAGGCCAATAACTTTTGACAGTCGAAATCTGTTGGGGCAGCTTTTTAGGGCAGAACAAGGTCTGCCGGGACAGCTAGTTTGAAATGAATGCATCCTGACGTTTCGAACCCTTTACAGGGTCCGTGGTCTTTTTTGGTAACGATACTTATTACTTATATCAATCGAAGATATAATGATACTGTTAAAAAAGGTAACGTTATGGTATCATGATATCATGTAGTATTGTAATGTAGTATTCACCGCCCGCCGCCCTTTAATATTAAAGGGCGGCGGGCGGTGAATACTACATTGAAAAAAACTCAAGCTGTTCAGATGGGTAGCATTTTTACCGGTAAATAACCAAATAAAAAAGTAACAATTCTTTTCTAGATAACGTTACCAACATTACGTGTTAGATCAAATGCCAATAGACAATAACCATTTGCATAGTCGTCTCTAGATATTCCGTTACCTTCGTTAAGAAAATGTATACCCGTCCCTGAGATTAGTGTATACGCTGATGTATAAATATTATTTAGGAATGATGGTTGTAAAGTTTTTGAAGGTATGTGTTGACCATCAATGTATAAACAGAATGTATTAATTTCATAATTTTCAAAATTAAATGGTTTTAATACATTTTTAGTAACTCTACGGGTAAATGTAGTACAAGGGCGCTGCTTATATCAGTTCTGAAATATATAATCTTCCAGCAGGCCCGCAAAAGGAAACGTTATAAATAGAAGTAGAATTAATGTGTACCTCCTGCAAATTTAAAATAAACTTACTTAAATATTTATAGCACACAACATAATAATAATTGCATAAACAAAGGAAATTTAATATACAAAACAAAAATAAAAGGTTAAAAAAAAAAAACGAATATACATAGAACGACGGAATCAACCGGACAGGTAGGGTTTCCTCAAACGCTTGTTAAAAAGGCTGATGTTAGGAGAGTCTTGAATATTAGGCGGCAGCGCGTTCCACAAACTGACAGCATACACGGAGAAGGAGTAGGAGAAAAAATCAGTTTTATGGGGTGGAGTTTTCAGTTGATGTCGGAGATGGGACCTGCAGAGAGCACCAGGAGGAGAGATGAGAAAAGGAAAAACGAAAAAGGAAAAAGATAGGATGGATAGGAGGGATTATAAAGGACATTGAAGACAAGACATAAAAGCCTAGTATTCCTGCGTAGGCGAATTGGGAGCCACTTGAGTTTCTCGCGGAATCTTGAAACATGGTCATACTTTCGTAGACCGAAAATGAATCGAATGCATAAGTTTTGTAGGCATTCAAGTTTATCAAGAAGCTCCTCAGTAGCGTCCAAGTAACAGGCATTAGCAAAGTCAAATAGAAGTTGTATAAGAGTTTGGGCGAGGGTGACTTTAGTCTTATAAGGCAAGAAAGTTTGGAGACACTTGAGCGAATGGAAAGAGAAAAACACTTTACGACTAACCTCAGTGATGTGGCTTTTCCAGGACAGATTAAAGTCTATAGTGACACCCAGGTTCTTGACCGTGTCAGAGTAAGGTATCGGCACACCGTTGAAAACAACGGGGCCATCCGGCGTTGTATTGATACGGCTCTGCATTCCCCTACTTCCAATAATTATAGCTTGGGACTTGTTAGGATTTACTAGTAAGCCAAACGATCCAGCCCAGGTGTTGATCGTTAATAGCATCGACAGCCGAGTGAGCTTCGTCTGGAAGAAAGTGCCGGTAAAGCTGCAAGTCGTCTGCGTAAAGATAAAAGTTGGAGGAGATAACTTTAGTGGCAGAGTTTATAAAAACAGAAAAGAGGAAAGGCGAGAGGACGCCGCCCTGAAGCACGCCCAAAGCAAGATCACACAATTCGGAGGTCTCGTCGAGACGGACGCACTGCGAGCGGCCCCTAAGGTAGGAGTCAAACCAGGAAATTGCGGAAGTCGAGAAATTCATAGTACTGTAGTGATCGGGACTGCTTGGAGGGGCGAACCTACTGGCAGCCGTCGCGTTCTGATTTTGAACGTAAATAAGAAGACACGCGGTGAAAACAAAGGACATCGAGTTGGACATCAACGGGAGTGGCGTCAAGATCTATTATTTTGATTGTAATTGTAATATCTTGAAAATATCAATATAATATTAATCGCTCCAAGAGTTTCTCTAATCTGCTACATTTCCCCCATTTAAGTAAAGGCCCGTCTGGTCTTTACAGTACTAAGTACGCCAAGGAGGACATCGAAGTTAACGGAGTTAGAAGCGCTGCTGAAGTCGAGTAGAACCAGCAGGGTCAGGGACTTATTTTTCATAGCCCACCAGATGTCGTATTTTCTTGATTAAATATATTATCTCCATGTAAATTTCCAATCATTTCTATTTCACTAGCAAATTCTTGCCTTTTTCGTAAATCCTTTATTTGTATTATCAGTGGCATTCATTTTTCGAGCGGTGTCTTCATACCAAAGACTACAAGTTAAATGAGATTTCTTAGCTGTAGAACTATAATTCAACAAAGTTTCCATGTATGAATGAATGCAGTATTATTAACAAAAACCACTTTCACTAGATAATTAAGTAATTAGATAATGTGAGACTACCATGGAATGCAGTAATATAAACTAACTTAATTATTAGTTACTTACTTAACCGTTTGTGTGCTATTGCCAATTAGAATTACAAAAAATTAGGCGTTTAGTCTTAAAATGTCCAAGTCTCAAAATGTCCAAGTTGCAGTTTTAAGGTCAAACCGGCTTAAGCCCAACTCGGCACGTTCCATATACTATAAGACCCGATATATACCCTGTTCTGCCATATAACCTATTCGTGGGGGTAGGAGGGAGGGTGACAATCAAGTAAATCTGACGTTAAACAAAAATAGACCATACATACTATGCCTCCCTTTTTCACCCCCTTAGAGGTTGATTTATCAAAAATTCTGAAATACGGCATTCCTAATTCCTAACCAAATAGCTAAATACTAATTTTTATATCGATTTAGCTTAAAACTGACGGAGTTTCATACCCCCCTTTTTATCTTCTTAAAGGGCGAATTTCCAAGAATCCGTGCTCACCTACACTATAAAAGGAAGCATGGTGAGAAATTTCAAGTTTCTAATGCTAGTAGTTTGGCCATGCGTTGATATGTCAGTCAGTCAGTCAGTCATTGAGTCAGTTTTCCTTTTTATACATTTATATTCGTATAATTTATAAAATTGAAATGGTAAGGACTAGAACATTTTAGTTATAAATTTATAACTAAAATGTTCTAGTCCTTACCATTTCAAATTTCGAACTCTACTTACGTCTCTATGAGGCCGTGTCCTAAAAGTGTATAAACCTCTTTAACAGTTTCGCTGTCCAAAAATTAAAACAATAGATAATCAATTGTTATGTATCACATGTGATATATGGGACAGGGAACCTGTTAAGCTTAGAAACCTTCAAATACATGAAGTAACTACCTAATATCATGAAGCTTAAAGCCCGGGCTCGCTAGCTCCGCTAGCTCTTTCGCGGTTGAGCCTAAACTATGAAAATTATCGTTGCAAGTTAAGAGGGCTCATTACTGACCTCGCTCATATCGCGGTCGAGCCGGGCTTAATGACTAATAGTATATAGTACGGTGACTTTCGAGACAAAGTGGTATTTGCATATAACCTTTTTTGAATAAAATCGGTTTGAGTTTTCAAACACGACAATGTCACAGAATAATATACAAACCAGAAGACGCACTTTCGACACAATTGCAATAAAATATTAACCTTCGGTGCGCGCCAATACGGTCCAAAATAACTCTGCACCTGTACTCGTACCTAACTCTTTCATCGGCCGGGACAAACCCACCAACCACCCATGGCCCGACTCAACCATCAGGCTATACAGGCCGAAGCGCGCGAGATGCGCGCGGAATGGACTCCACCGCGCGCACTTCTTCACTACCTAACAAATTATGCTTATCTATGTCCTTGTCCCTATGGTCCCTCTCCCCTTTCTGGCGCGGACGTACAAGAAAACGCCTTCGGCATCCATCTAGCCGTTCCGTACCCACCTAGCAGTGGTTCCGCTACTGGTTACTTCTCACAGCGTCTTTTCTTCCCTCTACGATCTTCTTTCTTTGCCTCTCTCTCTCTCTCTCTCTTCAGTCCACTCCGAATCCTGTGTCATTCGTGCGAGATAATTTAACGAGAACTTGGTTGATTATAAAAATAAATCTTTATTAGAATGATCCTTACACTAGGAGTACAATAACGAAAGTGAAGCTTTTAACAGCGTGTGGTGCTTATATACTAAGGGTTGACAAAGGCGTTCTTTGTTTATTCTTACATCAATAATCAATTAAAGGGTTAAAAGGATACTTATCTAAATTAGGGTTTGATACTTAAAGGGGTGTCAAGGCGTTCCTTGTCTCACAATAAAGGAAGCAATTACGATTGGGATTCGGACAGATCCTTATCGTAATTAGGGTTTGATATATTAGGGGTTAACAATGGTGTTCTATTATCAATATAGGCGGCACATTGTCTAAATGCATTATGCATGTTCTGGGTTAAGTGCTGACCGTCATTAGACGTGAATTATGGGCAGCGGTTCTTCTGTTGGCTCTTCAAGGAGTGACTTGTTTGTGATCGGCGTCGTCTTAATGGCTGGCGACACTCGTTGTCTGGCGCGAAGTCTCTAAACCGCCTGAAGTTCGCCTCCGATCCAACAAGGTCGCAGTAGTAGTAGACCGGACCCACCTCGAGCACCATAACATTGTCTAATAAATCCCTACGTGCTTCACTGTACAAATTGCACTCCCACAAAGCGTGGTGGTGCGTCCTCCACATAATCCCCCCACAGTAGCACCGGTCCACCTCGGTAAGCTTCATCCGATGAAGCCTGCCCCTAAAACACCCATGCCCCGATAACGGCCGGGACAATCGAAAGTAAATCTTATATCTGATGCGCTACGAGCGCGCGCTGCTGCTGCTTTCACAAAATTCTGCTTGACGACATTGACGTAACCTCAATGTGCGTTAATGAGCGACAGCTCATAAGGTTGAATGCAAATACTAAAATATATATATACTGTAAACATATACGCTTTTTCTTGGTTTGTTTGATAATGATCAATAAAATACAAAGTAGGTAAGTAATACACGGCCTGGCCACGGGAACTGGCGCGGCGCCGGCGGCGCGATCGTGGCGGTGCGACCGGCCGGCGGCGGCAGTTCGCGTTGCCCGCCACGGACAGCAGTGGCGCCACGCGGCCCGCGACCAGTATAGAGGTGGAGCGAAACAAGATGACTTTATTCCTTTACAAAGTTATCTCAAAATTATCTGAAAACCCTTATGGATTCGTCATGTCTGTCTGTCTGTCTGTCCGTCCGTATGTCACAGCCACTTTTTTCCGAAACTATAAGAACTATACTGTTGAAACTTGGTAAGTAGATGTATTCTGTGAACCACATTAAGATTTTCACACAAAAATAGAAAAAAACAATAAATTTTGGGGGTTCCCCATACTTAGAACTGAAACTCAAAAGTTTTTTTTCAGCAAACCCATACCTGTGGGGTATCTATAGATATGTCTTTAAAAATGATATTGTGGTTTCTAATATCATTTTTTTCTAAACTGAATAGTTTGACGAGAGACACTTTCAAAGTGGTAAAATGTGTGTGTGTGTGTGTGTCCCCTGTAACTTCTAAAATAAGAGAATGATAAAACTAAAAAAAATATAGGATGTACATTACCATGCAAACTTCCACCGAAAATTGGTTTGAACGAGATCTAGTAAGTAGTTTTTTTTTATACGTCATAAATCGTAAACCGCAAATTGAAATTTTCACAGATGATGTATTTCTGTTGCCGCTATAACAACAAAAACCTTTGTTCAAATCAGGAAACAAAGAAGACCCCAGTAACTATCGACCCATTTCAATACTACCAGCTCTAAGTAAAATTTATGAAAAAATTATATTGGAACAGTTGATGTCGTATTTTAACATAAACAACCTTTTACATAATAAACAATATGGATTTACAAAGGGTCGTTCTACTACTGATGCAGGTGTTGCTCTAATAAAACATATATTTGATGCCTGGGAGAAATCTCAAAACGCCCTTGGAATTTTTTGCGACTTGTCCAAGGCTTTCGATTGCGTTGAGCACAAGACTCTGGTGAAGAAGCTACATTACTACGTACATTTTTAAACTTTCGCGTTCCATAATTAAACAAAATTTAAACGCAAAAAACGTCGGGTACAAAGAAGGTATGATACCTTTTTACTAATTAGTTTGCGTTAATCCCCGTTAAAATTTTGTTACATTACTACGGTCTCAAAGATTTCGCACTAAATTTAATCTAGTCGTATCTCAGCTCTAGAACACAGACTGTCGATATTAATGGAACTAAATCATCTGGTTCTTATGTAAAAATGGGAGTTTCACAAGGGTCCATTCTTGGTCCTTTTCTGTTTTTGATTTTTATTAATGACTTGCCATTCTTTGTAGAGAACTTCCGTGAAATCATATTATTTGCAGAGTATCTTTACTCATTTTTAATGTAACTAGGTGTAAGAATAATTACGACGATGTAAACAAAGCTCTCTCAGATGTACTCAGTTGGTTTACTATTAATAATTTGCAGCTTAAGGGTGCGCCGTCCGTAAGTGACAAGTGTCATATGTTTTATTTGAAATGTCGCCGTCCATATTTATTTGATGCCGCGCGAGTTAGGATGTGGGCGAGGGCGAAAGGCTTTTTAAAAAGCTAATTTATAAACAGATAAGAAGGTGTTGATGCTCTGAGGAGCTGGTTAAGACTGTCTTTATTTAATCTTGTATTACAATATATAGTATACTTAATGTTCTTGTTTACATGACAAAGGTTATCTAATTAATGCTGTACATGAATTAGGTGGTAGCAATCATGGTCATAACAATAGTGTTGATTGTCTTCGTTTCCTGCTACGTGTTATCTTCATGGCTGCTTCCTGGTACGTGGTGTCTTATCGTGCTATGTGGGTGGTTTACACCTACATAACTCGCGGCCATACTAATTTTGTATGGGGAATTTAAGGTGCTTAATAAAAAATAATTATTTAAATAACCACTTGATGAATCGAAAATGTAGTCTAGCAATTTGTAGTTTATCCATTGGTGATTGTTTAGACAAAATCAGAGGTACAATAATTTAGATAAACTATAAGAAATTTACTAAACGCCGCCACTCGTTTTCATGATTTTTGCCCAACTTTAAATGATATTGTAGAAAAAACTATAGCGTGTTATGAATTTATGGTTCTGACAAATTGTAAACACGTTCCTTATGATACTAAATATATATTTTGTTCATTTAATACGATAGTATTTTCAATTATATCTACTTAACCGTAACTGCATTTTTGGCATTTTTTGGTCGGCGCACCCTTAACGCTAAAAAAACAAAATGTATTAATGTAAGAATAAACGGTGATTGATTAGATTTGGTAGACTCAACAGTTTTCTTAGGTATAGCCCTTGACTCAAAACTTCAATGGAATCCTCATATTTCGAAATTGGCCGGCAAACTCAGTTCTGCTGCTTATGCCATTAGAAAAATAAGGCAGTTAACAGACGTTGAAACTGCTAGAACAGTTTACTTTAGTTATTTTCATAGTGTCATGTCGTATGGCCTCTTACTGTGGGGAACAGCGGCTGATATTGAAACTATATTCATTTTACAGAAACAAGCAGTAAGAACAATCTATAGACTAGGTTCACGAAGTTCTTTAAGAAATCTTTTTAAAGAAACTGGTGTCTTGACAGTGGCGTCTCAATTTATTTATAATTGTATAGTTCTTGTACGTTGCAATATCAATTCATTTACTAAACACAGTGATGTACAATTTTAATACTAGAAGTAAGTCAAAACTTGTATTGCCACTGTTCAGGTTACAGAAGGTGCGTGGTTCTTTCTTGGGGCAAGGTATACACTATTACAATAAAATACCAAATACTGTACTAGATTTACCTTTAGATAAGTTTAAAAAACATGTAAAGTCTTTTCTACTTAAAAAAGATTATTATACAGTCAAAGAATATTTAGATGATTAAACAGCCTGGCTATAATAAAAAACGTATACATAATACTACTTTTTATAATAAAAAAATATACTGATATGATAGCCTTTATAAACAGTGTCCCGTAGATATTAAAATAGCATTGCATTGATGTTAGGCATAACATCTAATACCTACACATTTGTAAGCGATGTACACGGATCCACGTCATGGCTTGATCACTGTTTAGTAATTAAAGCGGCGGCCAACACGGTACAGAATGTATATGTGGTCCACGATGTATTTTGGTCAGATCACCTACCGTTAGTTTTAGAGTGTCAATTGAATGTTATTTTGCCAGTAAAAGTACCTAGTAATATTTGTCACGATAGGGTCGTTTGGGGGTAAAGAACACCCGAGCAAATAAATTTGTATCAACTAGAATGTCACAAAAGACTAAGAGCCATTGACTTTCCACGTGAACTTCGCAACTGTAGTGGTAAAATGTGTCATAAAAGTAGCCATAAAACTGTCATAGATAGACTTTATAGAGATGTCGTTGCTGCACTTGTCGCATCCTCTGAAGTTGGACGTACTAGACCGATAGCGCTAGGTTTTGAGGTTTCAAAAATATTAAAGTTGTCTGTGTTTTGCATATAGTTTCCGGACCTTTTGCCTAACCTAATATATTAGTTTGTGTCATCCTAGGTACTTGCATAAGTAGAAATTTAGGTATTTGTCGCTTCGATCTTTTTTGGACGAAAAGAAAATTAGAGTTGAAAATTTTACTGTCATGATAATAACGAAGTAGTAACTGATGTACATAGACAATTTGTGTCATCTCTGTCCACGAGAATCCTGATATTTAACCAGTACCTAAAACGTCGCCCAACTAACTCTGAAAGAATATTACAATAGGTTAAATAAGTGTTACGCGTTTTAGAGTACTGATATCTGTTGTTCAAAATATTTTGTGTCGAATTCATCCACGATATTTATAGATACCATTTTATTTTTTATAACAAAACCCTGTAAAAGCCACAAAAGAAAGTGCAAGTTATTAGAGTTTACCTGTTTTTGATTATTATGGTGTAATAAAACACTATTCATAATTTGTGTTGTTTTTATCCACGAATTCTTATTATTTAAAAAAACAGATTTCTAAGCAAGTAGGGCGAGCGCGGGGAAAAGCGCGGGCGCGGCGCGTCGCGTGTTGTTTGTTTACATTCGGTCTTCGTATTCGGTGCAAGTTGCGACAAGTGCGTTTGTTATTCGATTTGATTGATTTAAAAGTTAATGAAGCTGTGAAAGACTAAAATAGAGGTTGAAAACAATATATCTATACTAATATTATAAAGCTGAATTTGTTGGTTTGTTTGGTTCAACGCGCTAATCTCAGGAACTACTGGTTTGAATTGAAAAGTAATTTTTGTGTTAAATAGTCTATTTATTGAGGAAGGCTATAGGATATATTACATCACGCTATGACTAATAGAACGCGGGTGAAACCGCGGGGCACAGCTAGTGTGTTATATGTGGTCTCATACTGGACGTTAATACAGTGATTGTTAAAGAAAGAGGATTAATAAAGTTCATAGAATCGAGCATTGTAAAGGATGACGGAAAAGCAGACTGTTTTAAGGCCCGTGCTTAAATACAACTACACAAAACCTACCGAAACACATATAATAATCCGAAATGTATTGAAGCGGAATAGGATAGAAAAAAGAAAGAATCTGAAAAAGTAACAAAATCAATCAGCGACTTCGACTTCCAAGGCAAGTGCTTGTTTAGCGATAAGGATGCGTCATCGAATTTGAACAATAACATCTCTACGCAATTGCAGAGATTCGAGAGTATTTGTGACTTCTGCATTGCCGATAATGCGTTCAGCGCGACGCTGCCTGCAATCTGTCCAAGGCATCGATAAGGTACTTTACGGAACCTTCCTAGATCTGCGAGCAATAACTCCACGCAAGACCGTACCTGTGTCTTGTACAAAAGGCACAACTGCCCCCCGACCGCCTAACCGATCGCTTTGACTACGCGTATAGTTTATGACGTCAGCTTGCTACCTCGCACCGACTATTAAAGTAATATCATAAGCTAAAGGCTATAGCTTTCGATGTTGATTTCATAAGCGGCACGAAGCGACAAGATGACGTCATAAACCACTCACGAAGTCAAAGCGATCGGTTAGGCGGTCGGGCCCCTGGTCCGGCGTAAAGAATCGCCGCACTCTGTTCAGGATACCAAGTTTTCGTGAGGCTGTTTTGATCACGGCTTCAATGTAGTCCCTTTGGTTCAGATCGCAGCGTATCGTCATACCGAGCATGTTGATACTGCTCTGCAGGCTTAGAGATGTACCCTGAAGAGCTGAAAAGGGAAGGAATGGTGATTTTTTTGCCGTGAACACACATACCTGTGTTTTCTAGGCATTAAACTCAACCAGATTATTGTAGCTTTCTTGTAAGATATGTGAGGCAGTCTGTGGATCTGCGCTACTTGCTAGTAGTGCCGTATCATCAGCGAATGTAGCATTCATCACTTGCGATGACTGTGGGAGGTCTGCAGTAAACAGTGTGTACAAGATCGGGCCAAGAACGGAGCCCTGAGGCACCCCAGCAGAGATCTCATTGATTTCTGATGCATCTCCACTTTGTGAACCATCTAACAAGAAAGCCTCCACAAAATAGATAAATGGCTGCAGAAATGGCGCATCAAAGCAAGCGCCTCTAAATCGACTCACATAACATTCACGCTAAGGAAGGGGAACTGTCCACCCGTACAATTGGGGAACAACACTCTTCCCCAAAGTGACTCGGTCAAATACCTTGGAATACACCTGGACAGAAGGCTGACGTGGAAAAAGCATATCAAAATGAAGCGTGATGAGACAAACATACGGTTCCGGACCATGTACTGGCTGCTGGCGCGTAACTCTAAACTTTCGGTAGACAACAAGCTCCTAATCTATAAAATGATTCTCAAGCCTGTATGGATGTATGGAAACCAACTCTGGGGAAGCGCTTGTAACTCAAATATATCAATCATACAGAGACTGCAAAATGGCATACTGCGTACCCTGTCAAATGCTCCATGGTTCCTTACGAACTCTGAAATCCACGAAGCTCTAGAAATCAAAACGGTTAAGGAAGAGATTGAACAGTCTTTCGCTAACTACAAGAACCGGCTTGACAATCACCCGAATGACTTGGCTGCCGAATTAACAAATATTAACTACAGTAAACGCCTTAAACGCCATGATATCCAGAGATTGGATGCTCGATGGTAAAATAGGAGTGCCTCCCACTGGGGAGACCCCTTGCAACGATTCCACCGCCCAACAAATCTGCTTATAGTTCTGGGACTGATTGCAGATACAGAAACAAAACAAAAAAAAAAAAAAAAGATTATTGTAGCTCCAATTAGATATGAGGTCCAATACCCGATTGAGCTCAATGACAAGATTCACTCGATTCACTTCGGTTTCGACCCGCCCTGCTGCTGGGTGACCGTTATGCACCGTGCTATCATCTGCATAGCAATGAATATTTCCAAGTGGAAGCATATCATTGATATGCAGAAGGAACAGCGTAGGGGACAGAACGGAGCCTTGAGGGACCCCAGCGTTCACTGACATGAACCGCAAAGCGCATCCATCAGATAGAACACGGATTCTGCGCCCATGCAGGAAGCCAGCGACCTAGTTGCAGAACTGAGCAGGCTGACCATATGCCGGGAGCTTGGAGAGGAGAGCTTTGTACCAGACCCGATCAAAAGCCTTGGCTATGTCAAGGCTAACAGCCACCGACTCACCACGCTTGTCAATAGCCTCACCCCATAGATGTGCAACGTACGCTAGAAGATCACCCGTTAACCGTTTCGGCGGAAACCCGTTTTGGCGATCGTGAATTATGGAGTGTTCTTCTAGGTAGTGGACAAGTTGTTTATTTAAAATGCGCTCCATTACTATGCACAAAACTGAAGTTACGGCTATAGGGCGGTAATTCGATGGATCTGACCGATCTCCTTTTTTGGGGACCGGTTGCACATTAGCTTCTCTCCAAGATTCCGGCACACAACCTGAAGAGAGCGATAGACGGTAAAGGTGCGTTAACAGGGGGGACAACTCCGCTGCACACATTTTTAGGACTATTGGAGGGAGGGATGCCATCAGGGCCATTAGCTTTCCGGACATCGATTGACTGCAGCTCCGCACGAACATCATACTGCCTGATTTTAAAATCGGGCATAGCGTGGCCACAGTGAGAAATTATAGGTGGCTGTGCATTGCAGTCATCGACTCGGGAGTTAGCCGCAAAGAGTTTGGCCAGAAGATTGACCTTCTCCTGCGGGTTGTGAGCTAAAGTACCCTCTGGACATCTCAGTGGTAGCAGCGAGGGTTGGTAAAAGTTCGATTGCACGGCTTTGGCCAGACGCCAGTAACTGTAGCTACGGCTGCCCGTAGGATGCGTCAGTAGTTCTTGGCTCTTTTGCAGGACTTAATGGCATTATTCGCGGATAATCATATTATATTATATTCGGTTGAACCATCGGTTCCGCCTGCCTTTGCTGATGAGATAGGAGTGCGGAATATAGTATTCCGTCCCTAACACTATCTTATCAGCAATTGCAGTCGCACTAGCTGTCGGGTCCTTCTCACTGAAGCAGCGCTGCTCCCAAGGAACGAAAGCGAAATAGTCCCGCATACCATTCCAACCCAATCTGCCGACGAGTAGTGCCAAATCTGGCGTTTCGATACCGCTGAAGGCGTTAGTGGGGCCAGAGGCACTTTACTGAATACCAAGCAGTGATCCGAAGATCCTAAAGGAGCTCGAACCTCCACTCGATAACCAGCTGGGCGACTCGTCAGCAGAAGGTCCAACAAAAAGGGCGCGTGACCGACTATATCTGAGATCCTGGTGGGCTGGTTCACCAGTTGAGTCAGGCCGTGTGCGAGAGCGAATGAGTGGGCAGTTCTACCAGCATAGTCAGTTTTGGAGGAACTTAACCACAACTCGTGGTGAACATTGAAGTCCCCCAAAAACACCAATTCTGCTTGTTAAAGATAAGCCAACAGTTCGGAGCCGTGTCCACCGGGCTTATAGAGTGGACAACCAAACTGGCAATTTGGTATCTCCGTCTAGTTAGGCGATTCACCGATCTACACTTTTTCAAGTTCGGTTCCTAGCGGGCCAAGCCAGCCAAAATTAAACATTAAAACCTTAAAAAACTCACCTGGGCTATCCCAGTAAAACCTATACCCTATCAAAAGGAACAAAAGAGGGTGGTGGCGAGGAAGGCCAGGGAAAGACGGGTTTCCTAGATATCCGGCGATCACGGGGTTCGATCGGAGCCTCCTCTCCGCTTGTCACGCCTGCTGGCGCTGCTGAGGCGCTGCTGTAGTATGTATTGCCCGGATCGTGCCGCTTCACGCGCAAGCACGATGTCACCACACACCAATACAAATCACTCTCCCGTGAGAGGTTATAACGCGGACACAAAACTCGCGTTTCCAAGCTGGGGTTCGATTCAACCACGCAGCCGGATTTGCCCTCGTTAGGACATTACAAAATTAAGGCAAACTTTACAAAATTCTCTCTCGATAGAGGTTTTATCAAATAATATTAACAACAATAAACCGCGCGGCCACAATATTCAACGTGACTCAATGTGGCCTTTGCGAAAGTTGCAACTGCGCCATCGAGCTCTTCGTCCATCGTACAAAATTCGCACGTCATTATTGTTATCTCTATAGGTAGGTACCTTCGAAGGTAGGTACACATTTGTTTATTACTTAGCGGAGATAAGAGTCAATTAATACTCATATGATAGGCATGTAATTTATTTATGAACACTTTGCATTGAAGAAATCGTACCGAACGAACGTGTGTGCGTGCGTATGCCTGCCGTCCGCTGTCGGTCGCCTGCCCGCGTCCGCCCGCTTCTACCGCAACTATTGTTTTTGTGTTTTATTCATTTAAATATCATGCATGAATACGGCACAAATTTATAAAGTCGATTTTTCATGCATTTAAGATATTGAATATGTGAACTCTAATCATTGTAATATTTTTTTAAAGCGTTTGTAGCTTAAAAGAACAAAATAATAAAAAATCTTAAAATTGCGTGGCCTAATTTGGCACAAAATTATTTAATGGGCTTATGTAAGTGATCTGAGATAGGAAGTAGATATTTAATCAATTGTAATTTTTTGTTTGCACTGTTTTTACATACTGACCCTAAGACAGTTTGCACTGGACGAAGATGACACAAACTATGTTTGCACACTCCACAGGCTATCCTAGATATGATACCATCATTATTTTAAACTTTAAATTTATTTTGCCACTTTTGATTTGAATAAAAAAAATCAACCACAAATCATCGAATTGCTTAAAAAGCAAGTGACAGATGTGACACAAAATGCAATAATAAGCTTTATAGGTACGACTGTATCCACAAGCAAAAAACAAATAACTTTAGAATTTTTTAAACTTATGACCTCAAAATAGCCTAGCGCTATCGGTCTATACGTTTATCAAACCAAAAAGAAAGATTATTGTTGGTTAGAACAAACATGTCGCTGAGGCGCACGGAGAGGCTAGGCGCTGGTTTAATTGGTGGATTTGGTGCGGCAAACCTTCTTCCGGTACTATTTATGAAGAAATGTGCAGAACTAGGAGAATTTTCAAATCTCGTTTGAAGTGGTGCCAAAATCACGGAAATCAAATTAAAATGGATATTTTGGCCTCTCGCCATTCTCGAAACGACTTTCGTTCTTTTTGGAAACACACCAATAAACTTCAATGTAAGCCTGGTCTTCCCGTGAGCGTTAGTGGTGTGAGTGAACCTGAGGAAATAGCAAATCTATTTGTAGATCACTCTGAAGTTAAGTCACCACTTGGACCCTCACACTCGATGCTGGAGGTTGGGCCCGGAGCGGATAGGGGGATAATATTTACAGTTAAAGATATAAGAGGTATAATAAAATCAATGTCTAAAGGTAAATCCCCTGGCCACGACGGGCTCAGCATTGAACATCCTAAATTTGCGGGTACACACCTGCCTCGCGTGTTGTACATGTTATTTAATTTTTGCGTGGATCACAGTTATATGCCTGTAGATATGTTGCGTACAGTAGTCGTACCTATAGCTAAGAATAAAACGGGCGACCTTTCAGATAGGAACAAGTATAGGCCAATATCGTTAGCAACTGTGATTTCTAAGGTGTTCGATAGCGTGCTTAATACACAGTTGAATAGATATGTGAAACCCCATGTTAACCAATTTGGGTTCAGACCAGGTTTATCGACAGAAAGCGCTATACTGTGTGTTAAGCACGCTATAGAGTACTTACTATACACAGCGCAATACGCCTGTATTTTCCTGTTTCTTAGACCTGTCTAGGGCTTTTGACCTGGTTTCCTACGACCTGTTGTGGAGAAAGCTTGAAAAAGCCGGACTACCAGTGGAGCTCATAAATATCTTAAAGTATTGGTACGGAAATCAGGTCAATAATGTAAGATGGGATGGAGCACTGTCAAGACCATACGGGCTAGAGTGCGGAGTAAGGCAGGGGGGACTGAGCTCGCCCACCCTCTTTAATCTATACATTAATGAGTTTATAGTCGAGCTCAGCAGTGCCAGGGTCGGTTGTTACATAGACGGGGTCAGCGTTAACAACATAAGTTACGCGGACGATATGGTGCTGCTGAGTGCGTCTATCTGCGGGCTAAGGAAGCTTGTTAATATTTGTGAAAAGTACGCCGACGCTCATGGCTTGGCTTATAATGTAACTAAAAGTCAAATAATGGTCTTTGAGGCCGGGAGTAAGCGGATGGACAGGGTACCGCCTATTCTGATTAATAAATGTGAGCTGAAAAGAGCGTATATGTTTAAATACCTTGGACATTTGTTGACTCCTGACCTTAAGGACGATGAAGATATAGATAGGGAGCGGAGGGCGTTATTATCAGTAAGAGCGAACATGTTGGCCCGCCGGTTTACACGATGTTCGCGTGAAGTAAAAATCACATTATTCCGAGCTTTTTGTACATCTTTTTACACGTGCAGCTTGTGGGCCAACTATACTCAGAAGGCTTACCACGCCCTCCGAGTCCAATACAATAATGCCTTCAGGGTGCTTTTGGGATTGCCTTGCTACTGCAGTGCATCAGGAATGTTCGCAGAGGCCTGCGTTGATTGCTTTTACGCAACTATGCGCAAAAGATGCGCGTCCCTGGTGCGCAGGGTGCGAGGGAGTATCAACAGCATCCTGGACATGATTGCGAGCAGACTAGACTGCTCGTTTGTCAAGCGTTGCTGTGCCATATCAAGTGGCATAGCATTCAAATATAAATAAATATAAATATAAATATAATTAAATGTATCGATACTAACATAGTTCTAAGTACACACGGCGGCAGATCAACCTACCCAAACCTGTCAAATTTCCCCAATGAATATTGATCCTTATAACTAAACAATAAAGTTCAAAATTGATTGTATAAATTTGACAGTTTTGGGTAGGTTGATCTGCCGCCGTGTGTACCATTGTTACTAACAAAAATGAGTTGTAATTATTACTTGAAAATAAATATTCTATTCTATTCTATTGAATATTACAATTAGTTTTCTTTTTATTATTAGTAACTATAGTTTTAATTTTGTTTTTTTCTTAGACAGGTTTTGACTTTTACTAGTACTGTATGACATTGTAAAAAATTTAACTGGTAAATTATGTTTTTGCAGACTTAAATATGTATTTTATTTTGTTATTTTTTCTTTTTTTGTGTTTTTTTACATTTTGTGTTTTTATTTGTGATGGAAAGTGTCCTTTTATGATAGGGCATTTTCCAATATTTATGACGCTGTAAGGCAGAAAAGAGCTGGACACTTGCTGAGTTTCTTGCCGGTTCTTCTCAGTACAAGATCTCCCGCCTAGAATAGATAGACTTACGAACCGATGGCATAAAATGACGTTCATAAGAGCTATTTGTAGCCTAAACTGAATAAATGATTTTGAATTTTGAATTTTTGAATTTTGAACAGAATAAAATAAATATTTAAGTGGGGCTCCCATACAACCAACATGTTTTTTTTTGCCGTTTTTATAGATAATGGTACGGAACCTTTCGTGCGCAGGTCCGACTCACACTTGGCTGGTTTTTTAATTTTTTGAGTGCTAATAGCGGATTATCGGCACAGTGGGCCATCTATTCAACGGTTATTGCAACCGATGGCTGTCTCAAAAAATTATGACGTCATATTTAGGTAATGTGGTAACTTTATCGACTTTATTATCGATATAAATAATTGAAAACAACAGTATAGTACTTGTTTTGTTACTATATTTATTAAAAATACATTTTAAATTCACAATATATGAACCCAAACAATCAACTGCACTATCAAACAGCGAACTCATTGAAAAGAAACAATATTAATGGATCCAGTAGTATTTAGTTTTTACATTGAATTTTTGCTCATACAAAATAACCTAATTTAATTAAACTTTTAAAAAAACTAAAGAAGAGGTAGGGCAAGTACCTATGTATTTAGTAAAAAGGTTTGTAGGGACACGATACATTGTAAGTGGCAATTCAATGTAATCGCGCTAAATTGCAATAAAGGCGTACAGCCACGTACGCCATCGCCACTGCCAGTCGTTCCCCGTCGCGCTAAGAGTACACTCGCAACCTAGTTTCCCAGACGCGTATTGATAATAGTTGCGACACACTTAGCACATAAGTTCTTGTCTAGATATATACTTGATGTACATTATACGTGTAATCATATAAAATAAAAGACTTCGTTAATTGTGACTAGAAAGACTTTAATTACAACTAATCTTCTAAGAGTCAATAAGTTATCACTAGCATTCATAGATAACAGTGCAGTGATATCTTACAGGTTAAATCATCATTGAAAAACGATAAGAAATTAAAGCAATTAATCTAATTAAAATGAAACAACTTTTACGCATCTACACGCGTCTATTTCGTGATGGACTTGTGATCACACTATTTACACATTACTTTATTTAAAGTTAATCCTGACGTTTCGAACCCTTTTCTATTATTATTATCTAAGCTTATAATTTACCATATACAATGTTATACCTGTCTTTCTGTACGACGTCATTGTGTTAAACTTATAAAGAGTTTCTTAAAGCTGCTGACCTGTGTTATATTTTGCTTCACAGAATCTTAATACATATCATACCATTTCATCAGATCCATCCATGATATAATTTAGGAACCGCATGTTCTCTAAGTCGCCTCCATTTGTCCCTTACATACAAATGAATCCATAGTAAAATGCTTAGATCAAATGTGATTATGCCTTTGTGAAGTCCAATACGATTTAGCCACTATTATACATAATATGCACATTGTGTACGTCACTATACATGATAAACATAACCCCAAGCAGTTTCTGAATTATTGCTAAATATGCTATTAAAATTCAAATCACGGCTGGTTTTCGCTACAAAATCTTAACGTATACCAGAAACCAATTTCGCGTAGGTATGGTTTACCTATCGGTGAACTAAATCCAAATGAGGTTTAGCATTTTTGTGTTTTTACTATCTGTTATTCCATTTTGTACAATATGTGCGTGTTTGCGAGTATAAATATACACTTTTTTAACACTTGTATGAATTTGGCCTCGCGTGCCTCATATTCGATAGTTTGGTTAGGTTTATATTTCATAAACTTAACCAAACTATCGAATATGAGGATATAATATATCTTAAATATATTTATATTCTAAGCTAAACTAAACTAAAAGGTTAATACTTACATCAAAATGATCTTCATAACATTGTCTTGTAGCTTGACACGACAGTAGACGTCTCTTTTTAAAACCAAACACCATTTTTAAAGCAGTCTCGGGTCTTTTGGCCTTTAAAAAATAGTTTATCTGGCGTTCTAACAGACGTATTTGTACATTTAGGCACTATAAAATACTTATACATGTTAAAAATCCTAATTATTTTCGTAGTTGGTTTTAAAACACGTTAAAAATCTAAAAACGCTGGACGCTCTATCGCGGCAAACGGTTAAATGTCGCGGGCGGTTTCGTTCCGTCCCATTGACGTCATCACGTCGTGGGGCGGCAACTTTACGTGAAGCGCATTCATTTGATTATTACTCGCTCATTATTGGTCGTATAACAAAACTAATTACACCAATGTTTAGCATTTTTTATGGACTACATTCAAAACAAAAAACCTTCCTGATCCTCATTATCTAATCTGCATCAAAGTGTAAAAGACTTTTACCCGACTGCGTCATAAAACAAATAAACCGACTGCTAAAACAACTATATAAAAACAATTATATACTCGTATTAACAGACAGCAAAGAGAAAAAACTAAAAAGAAAAGAAACAAGTTAATTGAGCAATATTGATTGCAACGTGATAATATTTCCTTGTCCGATACCTATACTTAATAATAAAATCTATAATAAATGAGTATTTTTAAATACATTGAATAGGTATTGATAGTTGTCGCAGACGGGGACAATCATCAACCAAGTGGCCGTGGCTAGCTCAATTAAATCGGCACTGTCTTTGGTTGGTGATTGTCCCCGCCTGCGACAACTATCAACATTCAATGTATTTATAAATACTCATTTAAGATTTTATTCGGACAAGGAAATATTTCACGTTGCATTGAACATTGCTTAAATTTAATTCTGGGATCGTAGAGCTTGTTGTTTTTCTTTTCAGTTTTTTCTCTTTGCTGTTATTTTTTATGTTAGCCCGGTAATACGAGTATATAATTATTTTTTATATAGTTGTTTTAGCAGTCGGGTTTTGGTTTTATTTTAATAATTTATTATGTCAGTACTTGAACCATTGCAACATGGTTCATGTACCTACTGACTGATTTCAAAATACTTTTTTAATTACTTGTGATGTAATTTAATTTAATTTTTATTTATGTGACTTAGTGTAATTTTAGTTGATTTATTTGTATTGAATTTTATTGATTGTAATTTTATTTCTTTAAATTTTGTTTATTAAGTGTAATTTTATTTAATTGATTTAATGCTTGCTGAGTTTCTTGCCGGTTCTTCTCAGTACAAGATCTAGCCCAGAGTAGATAGACTTACGAACCGATCGATGGCATAAAATGACGTTCATAAGAGCTATTTGTTGCCTAAACTGAATAAATGATTTTGAATTTTGAATTGAATTTATTTTTTATTTTAATTGTGTGTATTTTTGTATTAATGTTGTTATTGACCCAAGTTGGTTGAAATAAATTGATTGATTGATTCATTCATTAATTATTATTATTATTTATTTTTACACTGCGCTGTATAAAGGCCTCCGTCATTGTAATCAAGTCATCATCGCTACAATTCATTGGTATTGGCTTACGCCCGTTCCCAATAATCTATCTGTTGTTTTGCCTACTAAAGGTACAAATTTGACATAAGCTCCATACAAGTTATGTCAAATTTCTAACTCCAGTAAGCAAAACAACAGACAGATGGAATATAGGGAACGGGCGTTAATCACCACGCTTGCCAAATGTAGGTTGGTGATCACAAACCCTCGCTATGCATCGAAAAATCCGAAACAGACTTTGCCCGACCAGGGAATTGAACCTGGGACCGTCGGGTGTCAGCCGAGCGCGCTGCCACTCGGCCACCGAGGCGCGAGGGGTTGATTTTTAATAATTAACCCTTAATAAGGCACAACATGTTTGAATATTTTATTTTCTTTTCATTGTTTTGACGACCTCCTTGGTCGAGTGGCTTGCACACCGGTTTTCTCTCTGAGGTCCCGGGTTCGATCCCCGGTCGGATCTATTTAGAAATACCTGTTTTTTATAAATTGTTTCGGGTCTGGGTGTTTCCTATGTATAATAAGTACTTATGTATTTAAGTGCATGTATTGTTTATCCGTTGTCTAGTTCACCATTTCTCGAGTTTCTTAAGGAAGCTTTTCTTGGAGCTAGATAATTGGTGTGAGTGTGGGAAACATTTATTTTATTTTATTGGTTTTCAATCTTATCTCGATGTCATAAAGTTCAAAATGTGGCAGGAATATACATCCTTTTGCCTGTTAAAGGGTAGAAAAAAAGCGTCTTATCGCCTGTTACCTGTCGATCACTGGATGCAACTCACCTATTTAGCTACTTTCAATTATTGACTGTACCAAATTAAAACCTAGATTTATTCTGTGCCTAGGCTAACGCACCTTTTATTTCTAACAGCAAGTGGATGCAATGGAAAGTGAAAGGTAGGTAATGTAAAGGTCAAACAAAGTCTGAATTGTGTAAATATAATAATGCAACTTATATGTAGGTATTGCGTTTTGAAATACTATTAAAGTACCTACTTAGTTCTTTTTTATTCTGACAGCTGCAGATCTTGATTACCGTTACCGAATTCCCACTTAAGCACAGAAGAAAATTACTATGACTACCGGTAAGTAACTTTATTTCTATAGAGGTAATTCGGTACCGGTAATGCGAAGTATTTCCATGACTTCCACCATGCCGGCGTTCGATGCGTCCTCAGGTGAGGACGACGCGATGATCGCCAGTTTGCTGGTCCCAAGGTGACGAAAGGACATCGGAGTGGTTTTTACAGCCAGCGGGTCCCCTGCAACCCGCTGATACGGCTGTTAGCAGATTTTCCACTTCTTATCAAAAAAAAAGGTACCATCTAAGGCCAACAAAAAACTCTGACTAAATAAAACTCTTATTTATCATCACAGCCAAAAGACGTCTACTGCTGGACGTCTGCCTCCCCCAAGGATCTCCACAACGACCGGGTTTGTGCTGCTCGCATCCAGCGGCTTCCTGCAACTAGAGTTGCCAACCATAATCCCTGGCCGTCCACTAGCCTCAGGACGTCTGGAGCACGCTCAAACATCCTCGGGCGTGCTCTCTCTGGCGGGCCGCCGCTAGGGTGAACACTGGTGACTGCCTAACCGGTGACCCCAGTCATCCTAGCGGCACGTGAAGGGGATGTACAGTGGTTTTTAGTGGGTAGGCCCCTGCTCCTCCCGAATCCCTGTCGAGACCCTCGGGTCTGGGCAGGGAGGCGGGAGCTGGAAGGGAGAACCCCACATAACCATCCGCGCCTCCCCGAGCGCGGTGGTAGGTACTCGGGCAAAGACTTTTCCACAG
The DNA here is from genome assembly GCA_947562085.1 of Eudonia lacustrata. NCBI lineage: Eukaryota > Metazoa > Arthropoda > Insecta > Lepidoptera > Crambidae > Eudonia > Eudonia lacustrata. Next base: position 6,726,985 of record OX387318.1, read on the forward strand.
TCAAAAAAAAAAAAAAAAAGGTTTGCCAACCATACTTATATTCCATCTCCGTACTTTATTATTTTTAATTAAAATAAAGAAAATACTTTATTTCCGACTAATACGTGCGTTTGAACGGAATATTCCTGTTGACTTAATTTCTGAACTAGATACTGAATGATACTCAGAATCCGGTGAAGTGAAACGAAACGCAACGTTTAAAATAAATAAATTTGGAAAATACTTTATTGTTTCTTTAAATTCTTTTTTTTATACTAGTTAGTGATAGATTTACTTTAATTTCCTGAAAAATAGTTGGCAACACACATCACAGGGGACCGAAGAGCTGGCAGCTACCTCGGACCAAGAATTAGTCTAGCTATTCAAAGGGGGTACGCTGCCAGTATCTTCGGAACCTTGCCTAAAGGGACTCCTTTTAATAATATATCTTAGTTATTATATTTTTTTTACGGTTTTAGTTTTAGTTTAATTAGTTATTTTATAATATTGCACAATATTTTTTTTTGTTGGCAACTCTACCTGCGACCTTCACCAAAAAAATCAAAATAAAAAAAAAACAAAATCGTTTATTGCAGTCTATCGTTTCTTATCTATAAACAGTGATTAGCACCATCCTAGTAGGCATTTTAAAATGCCTGTTTCAGGAGGCCCCGCTTTTCCAAAACACTCATTCTTAACATTCACCAGATCGACGTCTTCAAACTTGAATTAGCACTTTAACCGCCTTTGTGGTGTAGTGGTTAAGACCACCGGTTAAGACTCAATAGTCCCGGGTTCGACTCCCAGCGGGGGGTACATGTTTGTGTACTCGGTTTGGTTGGTGGTAGGTCTTGTTTGCCGCCTGGCTAGCTACCACCATCTTATCTAAATATGTCGCCATAACATCAATGTTTGTCGAATTGTTGTGTTCCGGCAGCTAGAGATAAGATAGCCAGTGCCTCACTAGTTGAGGATCCCGGGGTGAAGTGCGCTTCCATCATTGGCCTTATCATCACTTAACATCAGGTAAGATCAAGGCACTGTGCTTGTATTGTATTGTAAACAGCCCATAACAGTCCCACTGCTGGGCAAAGGCCTCCATCATTGAAATCAAGTCATCGCTACTTGATTGGTAATGGCTTAATCACCACGCTTGCCAAATGCGGGTTGGTGATCACAAACCCGGGCTATTATGCATCGAAAAATCTGAAACACATTTTGCCCGACCTGGGATCGAGCCGAGCGCTCTGCCACTGGCAACCGAGGCGTTAGGCACTTACTTACGTGCTTACTTGTAAAATATTTAAAAATATATGTACATATACAATACTAGTGGACCCGGCGGACTTCTTACCGCTTTGACAGTTTCCATCAAGCGATTAAATTCTGTTTGGTTTCCATGACAACAAAACAAACAAATCATTTTGTATTGGAAAATAAAATTGTCGATTTAGTATATTTATAGTGTGATTGCGAAGAGTTGCTAAGCTCAAGTGGCAGTGGGCAGGTCACATTGCTCGCAGGACTGATGGCCGCTGGGGCGGGATAGTCCTGGAGTGGCGACCGCGTACCGGAAAGCGCAGTGTGGGCAGGCCTCCAACAAGGTGGACCTACGATCTGGTGAAGGTTGCGGGAAGCCGCTGGATGCGAGCAGCACAAAACCGGTCGTTGTGGAGATCCTCGGGGGAGGCTTTTGTCCAGCAGTGGACGTCTTTTGGCTAAGATGATGATGATGATGATGATAGTGTGATTCCCGTGGGAATATCGGGATAAAAAGTATCCTATATGTTATTCCAGGTTATAAACTATCTGTATGCCGAATTTCATCCAAATCCATCCATCCGTTGCAGCGTGAAGAAGCAACAAATCTATACTAATATTATAAAGCTGAAGAGTTTGTTTGTTTGTTTGTTTGTTTGTTTGAACGCGCTAATCTCAGGAACTACTGGTTCGAATTGAATAATTCTTTTTGTGTTGGATAGTCCATTTATCGAGGAAGGCTTTAGGCTATATAACATCACGCTGCGACCAATAGGAGCGAAGCATCAGTGAAAAATGTTGCAAAAACGGGAAAAGAGCCTAAAAAATTAAAAATGCTGCCGAAAGTCACTATTCCACGCGGACGAAGTCGCGAGCACAGCTAGTATACGAATATATACACAAACTTTCGCATTTATAATATTAGTAGGATTAGCAATCCATTAAATAGTAACAATGCCAAAAATTCGTATCAACCTACCAAACGTTAAGTGTTATGTAATGATTCAGTGGTTGCATTAGGCATTCCGCCGATTATTTTCAGTGTCGTAACAGAATGTAGTAATTCGCGCTGAGACTGAAACCTGTTCTAGTGACCCGTTCGCTAATTACCCAATAACGTGGCTACTCAACAGTTTTTGACCACTATTTCTTTCTTTACATAGCTCCCAAACCAAAAAACATACATACTTACATACAATAACGATACTCAACTGGAAACATAGTGCTCCTTTATGCTTTATTTATTATCATAACTTCATCATCAGCTCATTTTATGTCCCCACTGTTGGGGCACGAGCCTTCCCTATGGATGGATAGAGAGAACGGGCCATAAACCACGCGGGCCCAGTGCGGATTGGTGGTTGTCAACGACTGCTAATGCAGCCGGGACCAACGGCTTCACTTTACTTTTTTTAACAGATTTTAGTCTTTAGCAATAATTAAATGCAGACTGTCAGCTTCCTAGCTGTAAAAAATCCGTTAAATTTCATAGAAAATCTATGAAGTATGTTATTTTTTGGCGATAAAAAAAAAACCTGTGTCGATTGTCGAACACCGGGCTTAAAGTGTCAAAAGCACTGGCTGCATAGTGTGAGTTAAAGGAGATGTTTCAATTTGGGGCGAGTCTATGTACAGTACTTCAAAAAATAGGAAAAAATACAAGGATTCTCAGAATCAAATAGAAATAAAATTATTTCTCTTTGTAATTTCTTGGTTCATAAATGTTGTTATGACGAATTTAGACCATATTTAAAACAGAACACGTAAAAAAACAGAAATAAAGCCTTTTAGGTTCTAAAAGATCGAATCCGATCGCGGGCGACCTTCCGTCATACCCCAAGCGATCTTTAATGCTCTAAGGTCTCTATTTTTGGTTTATGTAATCATTTCATTTATTAGTTCCATACAATCAAAAAAGAATATTTTTTTTGTAATTTAAGTACCTATAGGAATCATAGGAATAGAATAATTTACTTTATTATTATTAGTTTCTTTTGGCAAATATAATTGTTTTAGTGCATGCTGTGTTTGCCTGTAAGAATTTGTGACAATTAGTTTTTTTTATAAGTAGTATTTAAGTGAGCTTATGTAATATTGTACACAAATTTTGGCAAACCTAATTAAATAAATAAATAAATAAATAAGCAAGCGATCGAACTCGATCGCGCTCGCCACTCGACTTTAGAACTTAAATGTTGTTAATTTAGAGCCTACTTTTGTATGAAGAAGTTTAGCCATAAACAAACTAGGCTAGGAGACTTTGAGTTATTGAGACAAAACATGAAAATAAGCCTTGATTAGGACTTCTTGGCGGGAAAGTGAAGAGTCATGTCTGCGGTTTTGTTTTATTTTCAAAAATTTGTGTTATGTCAAATATTAATGTGAAATAATGGTGGATTATTAACATTTAAGTGTTCGTAAGTGCGCATGAGTGTTGGCAAATGAAACAAAACAGTGCAACTTCACTTTTCAAATTATCTCAAGAGTTCCGCCCGAGGACTTAGTAAAGCCCCACATCTTTACTGAGATACTCAAGGGGTTGGAGGGTATATCATTTCTCACTTCTCATATCTATTATCATTCATCATCATCTATACAAGAAGGAAATATTGTTTATCTATATATTACTTGTAAGAAAAATTACTTTGACACTGGCTAAATGTGCGAATCGCACGAAGCCATTAACTCAAGGAAAAAAAAGCCGTGATTAAATGAATATACATAATATTATTATTATTTATAATTATTAATAGGACGTCAAACTCATATGGTCAAAATGACATTGATTGACGTTCGCCATTGTTGAATTTGAAATGTCACATAATATTTTAATTGAACCACAAAATTAAGCTGAATTATGAAAAATTAGTGTTTGTAATTTATTATTTATTTTATATTTCTTTGATTTATTTTACCTGTACAAAAACTTAACCCAGTGTCCATACAAACTTGAAACTCTCCTGCCGTTCGATCACGTTAACGAAAACGAGAATTTGTATGGCAAAATTGTAACTCCTCTCGTATGCCGCCAGGAGGCGCTGCTTCAATGCCATACTAAATTTTCGTTTTCGTAAACGTAATCGAAAGAATACCGAATTGTAATCAAAATTCACACAGGCACCCAGCCCCCTGACTATGAGCTCTTCTTATAACAGTAGGTATAGTCGACAATGAAATTGCTTTACCACCTTAGAAGTGAATTTTGTTTGCATTTATTAAAACAACAAGTTCTATTTTTGTTTATAAGACCAAGTGACAGATACGTTGTCATTATTGACAATGAGCCTTAGCGACATTTTATTGTAATGGAAGTTTTTGTCAAAAGTGAAAAGGAATTTCATGGTCGACTATACTATTGCAGTTGTGGAAAAGAGACGCGAATAAATTCGCCGCTACACGCGTCTCGTTTTCACAACTGCAATAATACTGCTACACACACCATGTGTACTGCTATAACAGCTCGTGGTTACCCCCACGATACTGTCTGACTATCTCACTGCATTCTTGAAGGGTCAGTGGTCACTTCAAATTGCTATTCACCTCACGGGGTCAGTGAACTTGTAAAGGTAATGCATGTTATGTTATGTGTGTGTGTTTGTATGTCTGTGCATGTATTTATGACGCTGACCGCTCAGTAAGACGTATCACATACCGAAGGTACATCATACATACACATACCGCACTTTTTACAAATCCTCTATCTAAGGCTTAATAAAATAATTTATTATTTTACTTATGACGGGGCTTTAAAGTACATAATAGTTATAAAATGTTTATATAATTTTTGACGCAAATTTTGTTGCGTACAAATTACAAAAACACAAATGTTTAAAAAATTTCCACGAGCAGGATTTGAACCCGCACACCCTTCTGAATGAAACTCACTAGGTTAGGCCAGGCACCTTATACGATGACTTTAGTTATTGACCTGACATTTAGAAACCAATGAATCTCGTTTGAAGGCTTTCACGAAACAGTATCATCATGAAACCGTAACGTCGATGTTGACACGCTCAAATTAAAATAGAAGAAAATGTCAAAGTGCACACTAGAATCTTGACATTTCACGTTTTAAGATTATCTTTTAACATTTTGCATTCTCAGAATTATTAAACATTTTGGCGCCTCGGTGACCAAGCTAGCAAAGCGATCGGCCCGATTCCCGAAGGTCGGTTCAATTTACAGGTCGAGCAAAATGTATTTCGAATTTTTCGATGCATAGCCCGGGTTTGTGATCACCAACCCGCATTTGGCAAGCGTGGTGATTAAGCCATTACCCATCAATTGTAGTGATGACTTGATTTCAATGATAGAGGCCTTGCCCAGCAGTGGGACAGTCTTACTAAACTAAACTTAAACCTTTTATTTACAACTCGTACTAGGCGTTCAGATGACCTAGAACCCGCCCGATCCTCTAAATGCCACTACACATTTACAGAATACACAAAAGATGCACACTAAAATGTGTTTGTTTTGTTTATATAATTTTAATTTAACGCAAATTTTGTTGCGAACAAATTACAAAAACACAAATGTTGTAAAAATTTCCACGGGCAGGATTTGAACCACGATTTGGTTAGAACCACGATAGCTCAATTGGGAGAGCACCTGACCCGGTAGGTATGTCAACTTATGAAATTTTTTCAACATTTGTGTTTTTTTACATGCACACTAGTTTATAGGCCCAAGACACCGTACTCGTAGAACAAGGGTACGAAGAACCGGTTCACACGCGCTCCATACCAGGGACAGACGTGTACCTGGGCGCTTCTCTCCTCCACCACAGCCCGGTCAACACGAGCAAAGGTCCGAACCTATAGAGGCGCCCTCGGTTTGTTCCGCTCCCCGATCCGATCCGAACCCTTCGGAGAATCTAGTAGGTCACGGGGACACGCACTTAAGTGCGTGATGCCGTTCCCTCTAGAAAACCTCCAAAGGTGATTCGTTTCACACGGCTTAAGGAACCCTTTAAGTTTCTCGCCTCCCCCAAAACAGCACGGTGAAATTGAAAATGCTATTTGAGGCAATCAGCAATATTTCTGCAAAAAAAAAGACGACCTAGACAAGTGGCTTAACGCTAGTAGAATAGAAATCATGGTGGTACCATAATAAGGAAACCAGGATCTGATGATGGCAACCCAGAGAAATCGAGGGGAACTTTCGGAAATTGTAGGGGCGACTAGTGCGTTTGTTAATGTTTTCAATAAGTATTTTAAAGCACTACTACTTAATGAAGGTATGGAGTCGATCTGATGATGGAGCCGGAAGACAATCGAGGGAACTCCTTAACGATTTACAGCAATTACATGGTGTTTGGGCTTGATTAATTTGTATTGATGAGAACTTTACACCTAGATGGGTTGTGACTGCCATTCAGGAGTCTGATGGTGAAGACGAAGGACAGTCAAGGCAACTCCTCAACGTTTTACAGTAGCTACCTTGTGTTTGGTCTTAAATCATTTGTATTGATAAGAACTTTGCACCCATAAGGGTTATAAGTGCCATTTCAGGTCTGATGATGGATACCATAGACAGTCGAGGGAATTCCTCAACGATTTACAGCAGTTACCTTTTGTTGGGCTTACTTCATACGGTTCAATATGCCAAAATGTTTAGTTCGTACAGAAATAATACCTGTTCTACGTCTACCCATCACTAAAAATCGTAAAATAAAATGTTTTTTTACAAAAAAAAACCGACTTCAAAAACAGTAAACTTAAAAAAGTAAAAACAGCTCTAAAAAGCAAGAAATAATATTGAAATCATATTATTAATTACCTAGATACGCATGTCAGTTTAAAAAAATGTGTACTGAAGTCGGGTGGGGCTTTTAGATTAAAAAAGTGGAAATAATGGAACAACTATCAAAGTTTAAATGAAACAAAATTGTCTCCCAGCCGACCACCAACCACCCGACTTCAATAGACATTTTTTAAAACTGACATGCGTATCTAGGTAATTAATAATATGATTTCAATATTATTTATTGCTTTTTAGAGCTGTTTTTACTTTTTTAAGTTTACTGTTTTTGAAGTCGGTTTTATTATTATAAACGCGAAAGTTTGTAAGTATGGATGGATGTTTGTTACTCTTTCAGGTAAAAACTACTGAATGGATTTAGATGAAATTCGGCATACAGATAGTTTAGAACCTGGATTAACACATAGGATACTTTTTATCCCGATATTCCCACGGGAACGGGAACCACGCGGGTGATAAAATAATGGACCTCAAGATGATACATTTTTGGTTATCCATCCGATGACCGGCGTCTGCGAAAGTTGCTTAACTTCAACGATCGCAGACCGCGCGCTTAAACCACTGCGCCATCGAGCTCCTTCAAAAAAAAAGCCCTCAGGGCTCTGTATTGCACAAAGACATCTATTTTTATTTAAAGATATCTGTCAATTCCTTTGTCAAATAAGTAGTACGTATATCGGTATTGTATGTTATTAATATTGTAGCCAAACCTGTTTTAAACTCGTATTTGGTTAGACACTTTCAAAAAGTGAACTGGCGCGACCTTGACATTTCACAGCAAAACCGCTATTCAAGAAACGAAGTGGACGATTCGTTTAGTTTTACAATGTTTTATGGTGAAAGAAATGAAGATGCGTGCATATAATAGAATAGATTAGAGTGAGATTTTTTTTTTTAAATAGCACAGTTGGGTTTTTAGATTCTAATACATCAGTGCCATATTACACTACTTGAGGAACCCTTTAAGTTTCTCGCCGGCCCCCAAAAAAGTGAGGAGGCGCCGTAAAGGACCACCAAACTCTCAAAATAAATATCTAGCCAATCTATGAATCTATATACCTAAGCAAATTTGTTAAATATTTAAAAAACATTTCTTGACTTGAAAAAAAATAAACCAGAAAATAATTAGAAAATTAAAAACTAAAGACCTATAAATAAAAGATGTCCTCCAACTGTGGGCTCATGGGAACGGTCCCAAGAATGCTGGCAACATTGCCCCTTTGGATTGCCAAACTAATACGCTGGCAGAGGTAGCTGCCAGCCTTCTTGTCACCGGAGGCCTCGATAAGGCGAGCACTTAACCCTTTAACTAGATGCTTTGCCTCCGGCCCCCATGGACCCATTGTAAGATTTTATGTAATTTGACAATTCAATTCAATTCAAATTCTTTTGTTGCTCTATGTTGTGTACAGACGCCTGCACTTCAAGCTATCCAAAACTGTCAAATTTCTTCAATACATTTTCAACCATATGCTTAAGACATAAAGTTCAAAGTCTATTGAAGAAATTTGACAGTTTGTGGTAGGTTGATCTGCCGCTGACTGTACATTGGTCTTAAAATAATAATTAGATCCAAACATAGGCCCTGAACAGGGCATTGCAACATAAAATATAATAAGGATGATACGCGAGGCTATTGAAATTAAAAAACATCCTAATTTGAATAGAGAAGATGGTTGGAATCTACCACCAGCCTGGGATCCCATCATACAAAAAATTAAATCCCAGCCCCAACACCATACTGCCAGACTAAAAGATACTGTAAGCTTTTTCTGCGTAAAACGGAACGCATCTGATTAAATTTAAATGAGGGTATACAAGCTACCAACTAATTATGAGACAACCCACACCTCAGTCTCCCTGTTACCACGGACCCTGCAAAGGGTTCGAAACGTCAGGATAAAACATTAAATAAGTAATGTGTAAAATAAACGCGAGTAGATCCGAAAAAGTTGTTTCATTTTAAATAAACTTTATTACTCATCCATCATAAAGAACAGAGTTCACTTATAATGAGCTTAAATAACATAAAATGTTTGAAATTTCAAACATACTTAAGTAATTATAATATTGTCCAGCACATCACACTGTATTTACATAACATTAAGAAACTTCTTCGTAGATTAACTTTTTCAATTTTGATTTTAAAAGGCCAAATGAGTTGCACTCCTTAATGTCGTTTGGTAGATTATCATTTGTGCTCCTTCAAACATTATGTTATATTTACCGTGGTTAATTCTTGGAGTTATTAATGAGTTATAGTGGTTTATTATGGACTTAGTATATAAAAAGATATACAGAAAATAAACTTTACCATTTTTGTTTTTTGGCCGTACTGAAAAATGGCCTTTTGGCTTTTACTACGTTACATCCTGAAGGGGTCGAATATTTGTCTTCCTGTCAACAATAGTAATTGTTATATTCAGATATCATTATTATTATTTTATGTTTGTTTTCCCATCGACTTTATAATATTAGTTTTCTATTAACTAATGAGCTTGTTGTTGTGACTCTTGAGTCTTTCCGAATTTGTCATATTATTGACAAATTCGGATTACTTAGAGATAATTGATTGGTATATAAGACATTAGAATAACACAATTAAGTTCAGTTCATCCCCGAATCTCGAGTTGCGAAGTCGCGTTAGCGTTATCATTACCTTCGACTGACTAGTTCATTGTAATACTGTGTAATAACTTTACCATATTTAACGACTAGTTTAAAGCCAAAAAGCGATCTTTGTTTCTTCGTCCGGGCTCCCTCTTGACAACTAACCAAGACGCATTACAAAATTGGTGTCAGAAGTGGGATGGTGTATTCGTCCTGATAAACAAGTGCTGTCCATCCGAAAGAAGGCTTGAAAAATTCGACTCGTCGCATCAATCTTCGGTTTTCGGTTCCGTCGTGATCAGTTGGTAGAAAAACGTGATCCCGAATCACGTACCAATCTAAATATCACTTCATCGTCTTGAGAGACACACCGTGGTAACAAAGCGCGTAACACGCTAGCAAAAGGGGAACTCCGCAGTACCTGAGTGATCATCATTTTCGTGATCTTGTTGATCTGATTTCGTCAGAAGAAATCAATAAGTGAGTGCTGTATTAGATATTTTATAGTTTAGCTAAGATGACACAAGCTAATGTAAAGATGAGCATAAACGAGATGACATATAACTCTAATTTTATAGATATCAATTTAGCAGAAAGAATGATAAACCGATACAATGGTGATAAAGCAAAAACAGCATTCAGTATACCTTTAGGCCACTACGAGTAAAAACGTATGCCTTTTGGATTAAAAAATGCACCAGCAACGTTTCAACGTTTAATGAACAACGTGTTGACTGATATTCAAGGTATTAAATGTTTTGTTTACCTTGATGATATTGTTATTTACGGGAACTCATTATGTGATCATAATAATAAATTTAAAGAAGTGTTTGAAAGATTGTCTAAAAACAATTTAAAATTACAACCCGACAAATGTGAGTTTTTAAAGACAGAAGTAATGTGTATCTTGGTCATATGATTACACAAGAAGGAGTCAACCCCGATCCGAAAAAGATAGAAATTTCCCTGTACCCAAGAGTACCAAAGAAATTAAAAGTTTTTTAGATTTAGCAGGCTATTATAGGAGATTAATAGAAAATTTAAGCAAAATAACGCAACCACTTACTAAACTTCTAAAAAAGGACGAACCTTTTTATTGGACTAGTTTGCAACAAAACGCTTTTGAAGAACTAAAAGAGAAACTATGTAAAGAACCTATTCTACAATATCCAGAATTTAAAGGACGCCAGCAATTACGCCATAGGAAGTGTACTTTCTCAAGGACCGCCATCAAATGATTTACCTATAGCTTACGTTACTTAAGTAGAACTTTGAACAAAGCTAAAACTGAACTTTGAAAAAAAACTACTCGACAACAGAAAAAGTACTGCTTGCAATAGTTTGGTCGGTAAAACACTTCCGTCCCTATCTGTACGGAAAAAAGTTTCTTATAATAACAGATCATAAACCTTTGACATGGCTTTTTAAAGTAAAAGACCCAGGATCTCGACTAGTGAGGTGGCGGTTACTATTAGAAGTATATGACTATGAGATCATTTATAAACAAGGTAAATTAAACAGTAATGCAGATGCTCTAAGTAGAATTAAATATGAGGAAGAAGACAAACATATACACATAACAACAAAAAATAAAGAGACCTATGACTTTTTCCTAGAAGAGATACAGGAAAACCTATATTATTTAATAATTTAGAAGAACATAACAATAAGATACCAGATAATTGTAATAAAATAATATTTACTTCACGCGACTTAGATTCACTAAATGAAAATATTTTATTTGATTATAAATCTTATAAAGACGAATTACACTCAATAAGACCTAAATTATATAACACCTTGACAATAAATGATAAAAGTAAATTATTACCTAATATTTTTGTTTATGAGAAGAAACAATTGGGAAACTATTTCTTACGAAGTTATATTTGAATGTTTAAAGAGTCTGAAACATAAAATAATAAAGTTAAAAAAGGAAAATTTGGTACATTACATATTCCTCTCTCCTTTAAGAGAAAATGTAAGTTTTCTTTAAACGTCATTTAACAAAACAATACTGAATACTTCTTAAAAAAATAGAAAACAGTTTTAACTTATTTCTAAAAGATTTAGCTTAAATAATTACAGATATTTAATCATTTATAATTTTTGTTAGGTTTTTTTATAGGTTCTTTATTTTTACAATTTAGAGTTTCGATAATTTTCTTAGGAGTGACAAACATCCAGTTATTATTATGATACATAAATGTTTATATAATTTTTAACGCAAATTTTGTTGCGAACAAATTACAAAAAATTTCCCTGCTCGTGGAAATTTTTCCAACATTTGTGTTTTTGTAATTATGATACATCTTATACCATTGTTCATAATTACTAAACTTATTCTAGTGTCACATTGTTAAGGGATATTATTATTACTAAACATTAATTCGGTTTCACAAATCTTGTTACCATGAACAGAATATAACGGAGTGTCAAGTTTACAAATAAATCTGGAATTATAGTTAATCTTTTTACAATTCGATAAATCGTGAATATTATAATAATGCAACTTATTGTTTGATATCATAAAATATTTATTAAAGTTGGGTAAAATAAAACCAAAAGTGTTTTCATTCTTTCTAATCGGTACAGGTACAATGTTATACAAATCATAGCTTATCTGCGTTATCAATGGCGTTTTAATCACAAATACAAGTTTATTTTCATAAAATAAGATATTAAATTCCAGAGAGCTAATAATTCTGGTCCCGTTTTTATCAATTAATTCAAGTGGATATTTAGTTTGTGATGGTACATGCGATAATGTTTTCTTAAGTTCTTTATATTTTGCTCAGGTGTGATTATCAAAGGACGTATGGCATTGTTTCTAGTAAATAAAATTGCATTAATAATAGTAGATATCTTGTTATTAACTTCAGTTGTAATTAAAGTTAGAAGGGATACATGTTCATCCAGATCTTGTTTTGATCTAATATCAAATAATTTTAAATCGATATTTTTAGTATGGTTTGTTAAAACTTCTAAATTTTTATTAAATATTTTTTCGTTGTTGTTTAAATCAGTTATACTATTATTAAAGTTTGAAATGTATTTACTATATTAGACTGTGTTTCTAGCAAGGGTAACACATCGTGCTCAATTTTATTTAAGTGTTCGATTTCTACGTCATATCTTTTAGCATCTTCGGTATGTAAAGTACCAAATAATATTTTATATATATTTCTTACGCCGTCTAAGTATGATCGTTTTACTCTGCGTTTTTTAACTTAGCTTGTTAGTTCGTTCAGAATGTGTGCTTGATTATGTAGTTGTGGAATTATTTGTTCCAATATAATCAATGATGTTTGACTAAGATATAGCTAGTTGAATTTATCGTTTATACAAATGTCTTTTGTTTGAATAAATGTTCTGTCTAAAAAATCTATTTTCTTATTTATATCGCCGATATCTAAATACGTAATTAAATTCCATTCGCTATCGAAATGACTTACTTTACCTATGTGTTCAAAATAAATGCCTGCCTTTCCTAGTTCACTAATATTAAAAATACTTGCTTTTATCCCCGGAATGATTATCAACATGGTAAGAAGAAACATAGTATTTTATAACTTTACTTTTCTTATCATATGTTTGTTTATTCATTTTTTTGGATTTTAATATTTTTCTCTAGCAATTTTTCTTGATTGTTGAAGTTTTAAAACAAGTTCGTCAATATAATTATCATAACTATATTTGAATTGTGGTTCTTTTGTCAAAGAAGTTGGAAGTGATGGTCCAATTATATCGTTATTAATTAATGCATTAATCTGTTTATTAACTTCCTCTTTCAATGCCTCAGGGTATCTATACGATTTAGTATTAATTGGTTGATTTGAGGTAGTCGGAATCTCAAGCAACGGATACTGTAACAGTATCCGTTGCTGTTAATGAGTCGCCTTCTAAATGCAATATATTATTATATTCTTTACATATGTCTATCAGTGTGTCTCTTTCTTCGTTATTTAAATGATCTGTCCGTAAAGTCTTTTCTAATTTACTTAGCTTATCGCTTTTGTACTTAGAGTCATTATCTATTGTATTCGTACGCATTATCTCTAATTGTCCCTCGTTATCTAATGGTTCTATGTTTATTTCAACTTTATTTATCTTTACAATTTCATCTGTGGTATTTACACACGCTGTTATCGCTTTTGTTTCCTGAATTTTTATTATACTTGGACACAAGTATACACTGTTAGATATTTTATCTGGAATTATACCTTCTTTTACTTCTGAATTTAACACATTTATTGAAATTATTTTCTCGCATCTCGGTTCTATTACACTCTTTTTCCGCACTTTAACTTTCAGTATTACTGTAATGATTAATTTCATCCGTATTTTCATTATCATTAGTTATCACTACTTTATGACTCATATCCTTTTTTTTGTTTCGCATTATTTGCTCATTAGTCTCTTTATTATTTTTATAACATTCTTGTTACTTATCTCATCGCAAATACTTTCATTTACGTTTTCCTTTGTCTTAAACTCCTTTTTTCATCTTGATATTCTTTTTCATAAATCTCATTATCGCTTTCTACATCTAAATCTGTAAACAATACTTCATTATTACTTTTTCTTTTATAATCAATATCTAACTGGACTCCTAACAACTCAACGAAATTAATAATCGCATTATTATTCGTATTATTGTTCGTAAGAAATCACTACCTTTAACACCGTCGCAGATAATAGGAAAGCTATCCGGTACCACAGAGAGGGTGTGACAAACTGTTTTTTCCCCTATTTGAAAAGTTAGGTGAGTGGTTCCTATAGTTTCCGTTGGAATCGCATCCATCTATTCCTCGTCATTTTAACTTTCCGTTTCCATTTATAAAAATGTTTTCTTTTAATGATTTTACTTTTATAAAACTTACTCCGCTCCCGCATCTATAAAAAATGTATTCTTAGGTGATTTTAACTCGTTTACGTTTAGTGTTATGTAAAATGATGACTTTGTATCGATTAATATAATTCGGCCTGATTTTTGTTTATTGTAGTCCGCGTTGCCCTTGGGCCGTTGGAGTTTCCCTGGTTCTGATGTTGATTACTTCCTGCTCTTTGTTCAAATCTATTCGAATTATTACGATAGCTATTATTTGATTGATTTGCGTTGCGATTAGCATTATAATTGTTGTTCTGATGGTAATTAAAATCTCGTCTACTGTAGCAGTTCTTTGCTAAATGTCCCTTTTGATTACAAATAAAACATGTTAAATTATTCGTGTAGCTGGGGTTAGTGTGCATCGTTCTGATTGTTGGTTGATAGCGACACTGAAATGCTAGATGTCCTAATTTATTACAATTAAGGCATCTTTTTGCTCCAGGAAGAGAATGTCTCAGGTACATTTCCTGTCGTGATTTGATCTTTTGCTCCTCGGAAATCGCTATAGACACTACTTCTTCGAATGTTCCTGGTCTTTGAGTTTTCAATAAAATATGTAATTGTGAGTTAAGCCCATTTATAAAAATATTTAACGATTGATTTTTAATAAATCTACGTTTGCTTCGCGCCCTTCTTTTGTTAATTAAGTATCTAAAGGTTTTATTAATTTAATATAAAAAAAATCAATTCTATTAGAATAGCAAAGAACTGGCTCGTTATGATTTTGCCTACAGTTGTTTAATTCTAATTGCCACTGTGTAAATGTTCGTTTTTCGGTTTTCCCAACATGTAAAACTTCTATTTAACAAAAATCGATCTCAGATTCCCATCTATTTTGGATAATAGGATTGAAACGAATAAATTATGAGCAATAATACAACTATCTATAAAAACATGTAGATTTTCTTTATCGCCATTGTATTGGTTTATCATTCTTTCTGCTAAATTGGTATCTATGAAATTAATTAAAATACAGATTACAGAAAGCTCAGGCAGATGCGAGGGAAAATTTAATTTTAAACAAATTGCAAAGAACATCATTGTATGATAGTAAAATGAATCAAATTCTTTATAAAAAAGTGATCTTGTACCTGTTAGAATGTACGTATCTTGGTCCTTATTTGACGACCTCCTTGGTCGAGTGGTTTGTACACCGGTTTTCATGGTGTCACCATCTCTGAGTTCCCGGTTTCGATCCCCGGTCGGGTCAATTTAGAAATTATTGTTTTTCTAAATTGTCTCAAGTCTGGGTGTTTTCTATGTATAATAAATAAGTATGTATTTAAGTATTTTAAATATGTTTATCCGTTGTCTAGTAACCATTTAACGAGTTTTATAACGAAGTTTCTCTTGGGCTAGATAATTGGTGTGAGTGTAGGAAAGTTTTTTTTTTTTTATACCTATTTATGTTATTATGTTGTTTCAAAAAATTAAAATATAACTTCTGAACTTAATATTTTCTACTCTCAGATTGAATGGTTTCACATACTTACTTATGTTTTTACTTTAGTAATATATTAGTGTGTAAGAAAAAAAAATTAAAAATAAAAGTTTTAAATTTTTTGTTTTCTAAAGGGGTTATGTAGTATATAAGTAATTATTTAAGTCATAATTGAATATCTATTATTTGTTGCACTGTAGGTATGTGCATCGACGAATGTATCTAGGTCGATGACATACGCGACCTCACGCGCATGACGTAGTTTTAAGTTATTATATATTAGATAATTATAAATGTAATGTATGCGCTCTCTGAATACACGACCATCAAAAAAACAACATCTTTATTTTTGCCCTTCACGATCCTCATACTTCATTTGATAAGCTGTTTTTACCACCGTTAGAAAACTAAAATAAAAATAATTTTGCGCTTGATCAAATTAGAATATTTTTGGATCTCAAAAGCCGTATCCATAGTATGATAGCTCCAACTCGCATACCCGAGCTGGCATGGCACGGCGAACGAATTACGTCTGCACTTGAGACGATAATGCCGATCTTTAAATGTTTTTGTATGATATAAGCCTCTGATACTTTTGTCTGTATTCTATTGGGAAATATAGTTTTTATTATGAAATATTAACAATATAATTGTAAAGTTTACTGTAAACTATTTTGGCGCTTCTTGGCAGCTTTCTAGTTTGTTTATCTTAAATTTTAAACTATGCACTTCTAGTTGTTGAAACTTTGTTTGTGTTAAGTCAATAAATCAAGCTTTAAAATAAAATAACAATCTCCTCGCTTAGTCGAGTTGGCAAGATATGGGCCGTAAAGTCGCCCGGAGGGGACCCTTTTTTGCTTGGTACTTGACCCACCGGTTTCAGGTCAAATTTTAATAGGCTCATGCTGTAAAAAAATGTAAGACACTTGTATGTTTGTATTAAGTTATCAATGGTACGTATTTACAGTTGTAAATAAATTTATTTTTTCTTTGAAAAGGTCTTTAGTTTTTTTAATCTGTCTGTTTTAATACCAAAAAATGAAAAACATCCCAAACTCTATTTAATGATTGAGTTGTGACACATTTCGTTGTAATGACACATTTTAATTATTATCTCATCGGTTAGCTTTTTTCACGACGAACTCAAAACAATACAATACAAGCTTAGCACTTTAATAGTTTCCGAGAACTGAGCTCTTGTAGCCCGAGCCGATACAATGGCAACCACCCATAAAGGGCCCCGCCAGATGCGCCATATTTCTGGTTCTCGCGCGCTTGCCAGCCGAGAGGTCGATAATATCGACAACAGACGAAGCTACTTACGAAATCCGATGTTAACGCGAGAAGTTGTGGACAAGCTCGGACCGCACCTACGTTCAAGGTGGTGCGACTACGCAACTGATTACAGAAGCTATGCCGAGCCTGAGATCGTTACACTATCCTAGAGCATTATGTCCATATTAATACCTATACCAATAAGTACGGCTTCTAAATTATTCGAACATAAAATGCAAGTGACACAGACATACAATTGTTATTTTCTTTTTCTTTTTCCCTGTACAATAAGACTACATCGTATAGGTACAGTATGTTGAAAGAGATATATAGTTACAGTGTGTCCACGAATTATGTCAAAATTCCTCGTGGTCAAATCAGTTAGACTACTTAGTTTGACCACGAGGAAGGAACGAAGCCGACAAAGCCCTACAGTATGCATAGGTGAGCTACAACCCTACGAGAAAGAACGTTATTACCGAGACGAGAGCGAATGTGAAACAACGAAACAAAAGCTGTGTACGCAAGTAATTTGAAACGATTGCGCTGGGTCCCAGGTCCATATCTTTAACCGTTTCCGAGATAAAATCTTCTAACATTGCCTACTAGCTGATTACGATAACGCTAATGATACGTCAGTCTTAATGTTCCTCGGTAACGACACCTCGGTCTTAATCACCTTTCCTGAATTCCGGATGCTATGACGCACTCGTTTGCTAATGACAATAAACCCTTGTTACCATTTTCTGTACATTACGACTAACCACTTTACTACATTCTTCGTTAGGACAGCGGTATTTGTTTCTGCAATTTTAATAACTTTATTCATTAACTTTGAACTGGTTCGTAAGTAGCTATTGAATTTGTTTTTTGGTGATTGCCAAACACATCAATTCTGATGATTATTATTAAAATATTCGGTAATTGTATAAAAAGAATTCTGTAACAACCATTTACGTAATGTCAACTTAAATTTATTAAAGGGAACGGCTTTTATAGACTCTGGTATATTGTAATGTACCAAATTTTCCTTTATGCTAAGACAATGTTATTATTATAGTTTCTTATGGATACCTACTTACGTTTGGACCACCGTGATAGGTTGCAACTATGTATTGCTTTTCCCATGCAACAATGTAATACTGTAAACTAAGCACTTGGGCTCCCAAGAACTAGCTGCTGGAATAGCGTGTTTGTAACACTAACAGGACGTCACTCAGACGCTAAGTCATCATTTCATTGTAATGTTTAATCTAAATGTAAGCCTTCAGCACGTAGACGATCAAACTCTCGCCACGTCTTCTCGCCTAATTAAGATTAGCTTAGGAAATGCAATTTGATAAAATCTCGAGTTGTAATAGTTTTAATTAGCTTTTAAAAATATTTTTTGGCGCATCCGCAACTTAACTGGCGCAGCCGGTAGGATTGCTGGCTGTAGTTTCGCGATTACAAATATTCGTAAAATCCGAATTCGTCGTGTTAACCGCAGTTGTGTGTATCAACGCACGAAGAAGCAATCCACTAACCAAACAAATAGGTTAACGTCGCGGAGTGAAAGAAGAAAATGATGGTCATTGGTCTGTGAGTACCTATTGAAGTATCCTCTACATTCCTTACCTCAAAATACCTGAAAAGTGTATATGTAGAACGATATAAAATCTATCGAGTCATATTAGATAAGTTTGAATATTGTTATACTATATATCACAACGATATAAAATCTATCGAATCATATTAATTAAGTAAAAGAAAAGATAATAATTGAAAGATAAAGAAATAAAATTAAAATTTGAAATTTAAAGTAAAGAAATAATTGTTATTAAATATATTTAGATATTAAGTAAAAGATAATTTGTTTAATAGTGTTAAGTAAGTTTATTTTTTTTAATAATGATGGATCGCCCTCATGAGATAATTTACGAAATTGTCCCGCCTCAACCTTTGTCGGTTACACAAAGAGTTCCGCGAGATATGTTAAACTTAATACCCGAATTTAACGGAGATTCGAAAACACTTAGTCTGTTTTTAAGAAAATGTGAATATGTGATTTTTAAATACCAAGGTGATGTGGATACCAATAACTATTTAATTCAATCTGTTACGAGTAAACTTACCGGAAAAACCGCCGCGTTGATCAGCGAACGATTACAGTTCGGTTATTACATTGAAATAAGAGTGACGTCTTGTTAGTGTAACAAACACGCTATGTCAGCAGCTAGTTCTTGGAAGCCCAAGTGCTTAGTTTACAGTATTACATTGTTGCATGGGAAAAGCAATACATAGTTGCAACCTATCACGGTGGTCCAAACGTAGCTCCTCCACCCTCAGATGGAAGTTATCTGGAAACTGGAAAGTTACTTTATCATAATTAATAACTTTTTAGACAAAATCAAAGGTATGTCATTACTATAAAGGATCTGGAGTCTCAACTTTATCTTTAAACAACTTACATATTTTCATAATAAAAAGCTAACTATTACTGAAGTAAAAACTATAACATATAACACTATTGTGGCAATATTGATGTATCCATCATTGGTTTTATTTTCCATAATGATGCTTTTTCTTAGCGCGTAATTTAAATGCTGAATGTCGTCTAAAGGAGAATGGGCGAAATGGTCTAGGTAGCGGCCACTTCCAAAATTGGTGTCAATTTGTAGGTATGGTCATAACGATTAAATGTTTGTATGTAGTCAAATCTCTAAACCTTTTGGTTCTCGTTTTCTAATGTGTTTCTTTTCTGCATACTTAACAGGTTAACATTGAAAAATAGCTTTCTAATAATTATTTTTTGTCTATAGGAGGAGGGGGAGGGGAATTACTATCCAATTGAGATAATGAGTTACTAATTTTACTACTACTACTACTAGTACTACTACTACTACTACTACTACTACTACTACTACTACTACTACTAGTACTACTACTATCAAGTAGATAAATAAAACAGTTAAATAGTTCTTTTAAAATCATTTATTTCATCTATTATTACATTGTCTAAAAATGGTGCAGTTAATTGAAGAACTCCTTGATGGCGTGCCCATCTCAAGTATCACACAATTGACATTATGTGGGCACAGCATCCTAATGTACGTCTTCCCGTAAGGCATGAGCAATAATGTTCTGGAATGCTAAGTCTTCCAACGCCATTTCTATCTACTATTAGGTATACGTAGTATATGCGTGCTCTGGTGTGTCTTGACTAAATGCGGCCTCTTAAGAGATAACAACTGGCAGGTACACACACCTGCACATCAACCTATCCAAAACTGTCAAATTTCCCTAATCGATATTGATCTTTATACCCAAACACTAAGGTTCAAAATTTATTAAAGAAATTTGACATTTTGTGGTAGGTTGATCTGCTGCCGTCTGTACATTTAGTCGACTAAAATCTAATTCTACCGAATCTCGGGGGTGTGGGTGCGGCGTGCGGGGGTCTAAGTGCGGGGTACGGGAGTAGGTAGACAATATAATATTGACTACCTGATCCCGTACCCCTAAAACAACAATAGGTTGATTGAAACAAAGAAAATAGCAGGTAAAAAAATGCAGATTTAGTGTACTTACAAAGTGGTATAACTTTCATTTAAAAGCAATACGGGTGTGTGTTCATAATAAATTATTGATTCATCATCATCATCTCAGCCAAAAGACGTCCACTGCTGGACAAAGGCCTCCCCCAAGGATCTCCACAACGACCGGTTTTGTGCTGCTCGCATCCAGCGGCTTCCCGCGACCTTCACCAGATCGTTGGTCCACCTTGTTGGAGGCCTGCCCACACTGCGCTTTCCGGTACGCGGTCGCCACTCCAGGACTATCCCGCCCCAGCGGCCATCAGTCCTGCGAGCAATGTGCCCTGCCCACTGCCACTTAAGCTTTGCAAATCTTCGGGCTATGTCGGTTACCTTAGTTCTTCTGCGGATCTCCTCATTTCTAATTCGATCACGCAGAGTAACCCCGAGCATAGCCCTCTCCATTGCTCTTTCAAAGAGATCGAATTAGAAATGAGGAGATCCGCAGAAGAACTAAGGTAACCGACATAGCCCGAAGATTTGCAAAGCTTAAGTGGCAGTGGGCAGGGCACATTGCTCGCAGGACTGATGGCCGCTGGGGCGGGATAGTCCTGGAGTGGCGACCGCGTACCGGAAAGCGCAGTGTGGGCAGGCCTCCAACAAGGTGGACCAACGATCTGGTGAAGGTCGCGGGAAGCCGCTGGATGCGAGCAGCACAAAACCGGTCGTTGTGGAGATCCTTGGGGGAGGCCTTTGTCCAGCAGTGGACGTCTTTTGGCTGAGATGATGATGATGAATCAATAATTTATTATGAACACACACCCGTATTGCTTTTAAATGAAAGTTATACCACTTTGTAAGTACACTAAATCTGCATTTTTTTACCTGCTATTTTCTTTGTTTCAATCAACCTATTGTTGTTTTAGGGGTACGGGATCAGGTAGTCAATATTATATTGTCTACCTACTCCCGTACCCCGCACTTAGACCCCCGCACGCCGCACCCACACCCCCGAGATTCGGTAGAATTAGATTTTAGTCGACTAAATGTACAGACGGCAGCAGATCAACCTACCACAAAATGTCAAATTTCTTTAATAAATTTTGAACCTTAGTGTTTGGGTATAAAGATCAATATCGATTAGGGAAATTTGACAGTTTTGGATAGGTTGATGTGCAGGTGTGTGTACCTGCCAGTTGTTATCTCTTAAGAGGCCGCATTTAGTCAAGACACACCAGAGCACGCATATACTACGTATACCTAATAGTAGATAGAAATGGCGTTGGAAGACTTAGCATTCCAGAACATTATTGCTCATGCCTTACGGGAAGACGTACATTAGGATGCTGTGCCCACATAATGTCAATTGTGTGATACTTGAGATGGGCACGCCATCAAGGAGTTCTTCAATTAACTGCACCATTTTTAGACAATGTAATAATAGATGAAATAAATGATTTTAAAAGAACTATTTAACTGTTTTATTTATCTACTTGATAGTAGTAGTACTAGTAGTAGTAGTAGTAGTAGTAGTAGTAGTAGTAGTACTAGTAGTAGTAGTAGTAAAATTAGTAACTCATTATCTCAATTGGATAGTAATTCCCCTCCCCCTCCTCCTATAGACAAAAAATAATTATTAGAAAGCTATTTTTCAATGTTAACCTGTTAAGTATGCAGAAAAGAAACACATTAGAAAACGAGAACCAAAAGGTTTAGAGATTTGACTACATACAAACATTTAATCGTTATGACCATACCTACAAATTGACACCAATTTTGGAAGTGGCCGCTACCTAGACCATTTCGCCCATTCTCCTTTAGACGACATTCAGCATTTAAATTACGCGCTAAGAAAAAGCATCATTATGGAAAATAAAACCAATGATGGA
Organism: Eudonia lacustrata; assembly: GCA_947562085.1. Classification (NCBI taxonomy): domain Eukaryota; kingdom Metazoa; phylum Arthropoda; class Insecta; order Lepidoptera; family Crambidae; genus Eudonia; species Eudonia lacustrata. Next base: position 6,749,605 of record OX387318.1, read on the forward strand.
TACATCAATATTGCCACAATAGTGTTATATGTTATAGTTTTTACTTCAGTAATAGTTAGCTTTTTATTATGAAAATATGTAAGTTGTTTAAAGATAAAGTTGAGACTCCAGATCCTTTATAGTAATGACATACCTTTGATTTTGTCTAAAAAGTTATTAATTATGATAAAGTAACTTTCCAGTTTCCAGATAACTTCCATCTGAGGGTGGAGGAGCTACGTTTGGACCACCGTGATAGGTTGCAACTATGTATTGCTTTTCCCATGCAACAATGTAATACTGTAAACTAAGCACTTGGGCTTCCAAGAACTAGCTGCTGACATAGCGTGTTTGTTACACTAACAAGACGTCACTCTTATTTCAATGTAATAACCGAACTGTAATGTTTAATCTAAATGTAAGCCTTCAGCACGTAGACGATCAAACTCTCGCCACGTCTTCTCGCCTAGTTACGATACGATTAGCTTAGGAAATGCAATTGGTTAAAATCTCGAGTTGTAATAGTTTTAATTAGTTTTTAAAAAGATTTTTGGCGCTCCCGCAACTTAAATACCTACAAATGCCTATTGTGAGTTTAATACCACGTGTTGCAGTAAATACCACGATATCTTTCTTAGAAACATCAGGTGTTACCCCACAAGGTTGTAATAAGTATCACAAATTGTATCCTGCTTAGAAACATCAGATCTTACCCCACGAGGTTGTAATAAAAATCACAAATTGTATCCTTCTTAGAAACATCAAATTTCTCTTTCCCACGCCGCGCTCACGCAGCGCTTTGTCTAAGGTATACCAGATGTTCCCGATAAGTCTATTAGTTTAATGATTCATGGTACCCTTCCCACGAACATCACGACAATAAAACCCTGTTTCACCCCGTCCCAAGTCAGTTCATTCCCAAGCTTCGAGTTGTGAAGTCGCGTTTGCGTTATCATTCGACTGACTAGTTCATTGTAATACTATGTAATAACGTTACTATACAGGGTGACTGGTACAGGACCCGCCATAGCAAAATCACGTATGAAGGAGGTCGTATGCTACCTATTGAAGCTTACTTTTCTTAACAAAAGTTTTAAAGTTTAGGAGATAGGTTAATTTTTAAACTTATTAAAGATTTTCCCGAAATTAGACTTTAAAGCTGCCATAACTTTTTTTTATTTAACGTTCTAGTGAACTATTCTTTTTTTTTGTAAGCACATACAAATGTTTGATCAAACTACGTCAGAACTCTGCTCAAACAAGGACTAAAAAAAAGATATTACGCTTGAGAAAGGAGAAATTACCGAAAATAAAAACGTTAAGATCTTTTTTTTTTTAATAATTAAAAAACTACTAAGTTTCAATAATTTATTATACTCTAAATAACTTCTCTAGTTTATCACCTATCCAACGGTACCAAATTTGTATCCAAAAAGTTGTTAAATTATAAAAAATCGTAACTTTTATTGTAAATGCCAGTGCATTCAGGTAAAGGTTTATTGTTACTATTGTTAAACAAACAGCGGCAACGGTCCCTTAGCATGACGTCAGAGGTCAGAAATGCAATGTCATGTTTTGTCTCTTATAATAAAACAAGGGGCCATGCCACTCTGATTTTGGCGAGCATTCACTGCATTGAACATCATGTTCAGTCGTGTCTTACCGCTCATACGTACTACCGACCGTGCTCTGTTCTCTTTCACCATTCCTTGCTATTTGTGAACTGTTATCTGTTACTGCTATCTTGTTGATTGTTTTGTTATTGACTGTTTTCGTTAAGTTTCGTTATTGTTTCATTTTAGTTTTCAAATGCCTGAATACACAAACGAAGAATACGCCGATATGCTGTTGGCGTATGGCGCTGCTCACTGTAATGCCCGTGAAGCGCGGCGTATTTACCAGGAGCGATTTCCAAATAGACGCTTACCTGACCGAAACACATTTTCTACAACATATCGTCGGTTAAGGGAAACGGGTAACTTGAACGCCAGAGAACCCCGAAACAGTGCACGTCAATTACCTGTCGAAATCGACGAGCAGATTTTGGCAGCGTTTGAGCAGGACCCCACTACTAGTACCAGAGCAGTAGCTGCAGCTTTGGGCGTCAGCCAATGGAAGGTCTGGACAGTGATGCATCGTGACAATCAACACCCATATCATTACACACCAGTTCAAGGTAATTTTCAATTTATTTATTTAGATTAATAAGCTTAGATGTAACAATGTATTTAACAATGTTTATCGTTAAAATTTTAATACAAATTGAACTGCTTTTAGAATATCAAGTAGTTTGTTGCTACAACCATGTCAAAAGTACATTTACGAATCAAATTTAAGTACAAACCATTAAGAGTTGGTTTTTGCTTGTTGACAGGGCTTGAAACTGGTGACTATGCAAGGAGGACGAATTTTTGTCGCTTGATTCTGCACCAAGATGTCGACGACTCAACGTTCCTAAAACGCATCTTGTGGACCGATGAGTCACACTTCACCCGAGAAGGCATCAGTAACTTACACAATTTACACCATTGGTCTACTGATAACCCCCACAAAAAGAGGGTAACATCGTTACAGCGGAAATTTTCTGTCAACGTGTGGGCCGGTGTGATTGGCCGAACTATCATTGGGCCTCATTTCCTACCCGACATTTTAAATGGGGAAAATTATTTAGAATTTTTAACGGACATCTTGCCTGATCTGCTGTCGGAAGTTCTAAACGACGATATGCGTATTGTGTTTCAACACGATGGGTGCCCGGCGCATTTTAGACTGGACGTCCGAGAATTCCTAAACAACACATTTCCTGAGTCGTGGATAGGGAGAGGTGGGCCAACTGAATGGCCGGCCCGATCCCCAGATTTAACACCTCTGGATTTCTACGTTTGGGGTCGGGCCAAAGAGTTGGTCTACAATCAAGAAGAAATCAATACAAAAGAGGAGTTGATACAAAAAATTAATAATGCTTTTGTTATTATGAAAGAGGAGATTAGGCTTAATCTTACTACGACAGAAATTAGGAAAAGATATCGGGCATGTATTAGAAATCGCGGACAGCAATTCGAGCAGAACCTGCAATAACGATGCTTTTCAATGCCCGATATCTTTTCCTAATCACAAATGTTTCTCATCATTGTAAAAGATAACCTTCAATAAATAATGTACCATTAAACACTTCTTTTATTTAATAAGTAGTACCAACACTGATCAAATTTTATTCGTCAATACTTGTTTACTATTATGGATTAAATTGGCTTTGGTGGAATCTGAAAATCCTATCAATTACTAGCTAAATATCAATATTTTGTTGTAAATTTGGTACCGTTGGATAGGTGATGAACTAGAGAAGTTATTTAGAGTATAATAAATCATTGGACCTTAGTAGTTTTTTAATGACTTTAAAATAAATTTGATCTTAAAGTTTTTATTTTCGGTAATTACTCCCTTTTCAAGCGTAATATCTTTTTTTTTGTCTTTGTTTGAGCGGAATTCTGACATAGTTTGATTAAACATTTGCATGTGCTAACAAAAAGAAAAGAATAGTTCAATAGAAGGTTAAATAAAAAAAGTTATGGCAGTTTTAAGGTCAAATTTCGGAATAATCCTAAAAAAGTTTAAAAGTTAACCTATCTCCTAAACTATAAAACTTTTGTTAAGAAAAGTAAGCTTCAATAGGTAGCATATGACCTCCTCCATATGTGATTTTGCTATGGCGGGTCCTGTACCAGTCACCCTGTATTAAACGATTAGTTTAAAGTATAGTAGAATTTTTTTTAAATGTCGGAATCCACTTCAGAGCTTATCTTTCAATGAATGGCATTGTTATCGATTGTTAAGTTCGACCGCTAGTGCAGCAGTGCACAACGAAACGCGTAAACAACAAGATATTTTGTGTTAATAGCAACTTAACCACCTAAACAAAAAGGCTCAAATTTGAACGGCAATGCATTTCAGATAGTACTTTTTGAAATTGAAAGCGGCAGCCAGGTAATATTTTGTGTGTCAGTTACAGGGTGATTAAGTAATGGCTTTCGGATCTTAGTATTATAATAGAGTACGCAGGTACTACAAGCCTCAGTCGCTACCTAGTATCGACATCGTATACTTCTCTGTGTTTTATTCTGGATATTTCATAAATTTGACCCTGGCCTAAGTTTATTGGATTTTGATTGCTTATTTATTGTTATTTGGATTTTTGTGAAAAGTGTGCTCGATAACGACCCCAGCTGTGTTTATGGACTTTGATTTAGCGGGAATAAGAGGTACAGAAATGTTCCGCCCTTGGGAAAACAACGAAGCTGTAACTTCGGGTGTTTCCGCATTCATCCCACGTTTTCATCCCACCATCTTAAAATAACAATAATAATTCCGCTTTCATCCCACTGCCTGAATCAGTTCCGCATTCATCCCATGGCGACACATAATGGATCAAATAATTGTTTTTAAAAATATATTTGTTTTTGATTTTAATTATTAGTCCGGTCAATCTAGACATAAAAATGAGAGCGAAGGTACAAAAATTCGCATCAAGCTGAAAATTGGTAGAATCGTTAAAAATGTGATAATAAATAAAACTTAAAAGTTCCCCATCATTCCCGTGTATGGAAAAAAAATTTACTCGAGGTCAAAGGTCAAAAAAATGAGTTTTTCACGATTTTCAGCGAAACGGTAAGTCTTATTATAAAAATATCTTAGACAAAAATTGTAGGTCATCATATTATCTATCAAAAATGTATAAGTGTTTTTTTTTCTACGAGCCACTTTTTCTGGGATATAACGATTCAAAAAGTTGTTCAAGTTGTTATGGGCATAATATGCATGAGTGCGCCACGTATATACATCTCTTATCTAGAGTTGTTATATATGTTGAAATATTTTTCTATCGGTGATTGTAACTTATACTTAAAATATAAAATATACATAACTATAAGAATATCAGGTCAAATGAAACCCAGTCCCTTACTTCATACGCCAGTGTAACTTCGAGGACAACATCTGTCTCTTGTTCTATTGTGTGCGTGGCTAGGGTCTTACACCTGCTATAATAAATGAAATACCGTTAGTCTTGAGCGACACGCTGTAGTGAAATCACGTGTTAATCCTAACCTATATCGTGCTGTTTTGACTTTTATAACAAAAATTACTGAATATTGTTTTATTTGTGCTAAACTTTTAACTGAAAGTGAAGTTGTTCCTGTTGAACGTGGTATGAAGTCATTAATTAATGCAAGTATCGAAAGAGCAGATGAATTTTCAGAATTTCTCAAAAATCAGAAATCTGTGATAATACATGAAAATTGTCGTAAAAATTATACTCGAAAGTCTTCTTCTATTGCTGCAGCTAATAAAAGACAACGTGAAGAACAAGAAGCCAGTACATCCACAGTAAGTCCTCCTTGTACTAGATCACGTGTCAGTGAATCAGCTTTTTGTTTTAAAGAACTATGCTTATTTTGTGGCCAGAAATTGAATGAAGAGTATGAAAGAAGAAAATCCTCAGATTTTCGCGGTCGAATTAGCCAAGTAAGTACACTTCAATTTAAAGATTCAATTCTGGAAGTAGCTCGGATTCGTGACGATGCTATAGCAAAAGCTGTTCTTGCTCGAGTCGCATTTGAATATGATTTAGTTGCTGCTGAAGCTAAGTATCATCGTGATTGCTATAATTCTTTCGTAAAACTTTCCACTGGAACTAAAGTCGGTTGCCCTAAAGACGAAGCTGCGAATCTGGCAATGGAGGAAATATTCACTTACATTGAAAATAGCGATGACTGTCAGTTCACTTTGAACGAATTAAAAAATGTTTGCAAAACTACGACATTAGATTACAGAACGATTAAGCTACGACTCAAACTAAAGTATGGTGAAAAACTTATTATCACTGAGAAATCGGGAGCATCAACATTCATATGCTTAGTGGATAATCATCATGATATTTTGAATCAAGCCTGGTACGAAAAGAAAAAAATGAATCAAAAAGAAGAACGATTCAGAGTCCTAGACGCAGCTGCAGCTATTATTCGCGAAGATATTCAAACCGTAGTGTTTGATAATTCTAATTACCCTCCACCAAGTCGCATGTTTGAAGATTTGAATAATGAAATCCCAGAATCATTGACATATCTTGTGAAACGAGTGATTTTAAAGAATAAACGATCAAATTTAGATCATTTAAAATTATATATATTTAAAATATGCACAAACATTTGCCATTGTATCATGACTGCTGTTCGACCAAGGTCTTTTAAGTCCATAAAGCCCATAACAACTTGAACAACTTTTTGAATCGTTATATCCCAGAAAGGGTGGCTCGTAGAAAAAAAAGCACTTTTACATTTTTGATAGATAATATGATGACCTACAATTTTTGTCAAATATATTTTTATGATAAGACTTACCGTTTCGCTGAAAATCGCGAAAAACTCATTTTTTTGACCTTTGACCTCGAGTAAATTTTTTTCCATACACGGGAATGATGGGGAACTTTTAAGTTTTATTTATAATCACATTTTTAACAATTCTACCAATTTTCAGATTGATTCGAATTTATGTACCTTCGAATGTCTAGATTGACCGGACTAAATATTTTAAAACAGAACAGTCTTCTAAAAATCACAGTATTACATAATTTTTAATTAAAAGTTCGATACGATCTGCCGATTTTTTTAATCAATTCAACAGGATGCGGTTGCTCAGATCGAATCGTATGCCTGGAAGATCGTATAAAAAAATCGTATCATTAAAATACAAAAATAATGCAAACTAAACGATATAGCAACACTAACATTTTAGCGGGGACGATGTATCTACAACAAAGAAAGATTAAAGACAAAGCCAAAGAGCCCTATTCAATGTCGACAACTACGTCATCAACATCCGATCTTAATATTTTTACAAATATTAAAAGATCAGTTAAGAATACTCAATATTTTATTTTATATTATTTTTGAATATTGTTTTTAATATGGCTCCGCCAGTAAAATCAAGCATTTGGATATTTTTTTTAACAGAATGTTAAAACCAAAGGAAATACTACAAATTTGAAAAATCATCTCAAACGACATCATAAAAATACTTATTTTGATTTAAACAAAAGTGGAGAAAGTTCTACTACAGCATTGGTCGAAATCGTAAGTATATATCTATTTGGGATTTTTATAAATCAGTTAAGTTATAAAACTTAAAAATATACTCTTTATACAGGGTGGAAACGCTAATTAATAATAATTAATAATAGGTAGGTATGTATGTGTTTGATTGTCAATTAAGAGATAGTTTTTATCTGTTTTCACTTATAATACAACTTTATGTGCAATGTCACTGTCTTTTTATTATTTTTATAAAATAACGATACGATCTTCCAAGATCGAATGGGATCGATTCAATGCAATACGATTCAGATCGTAGATCGATTCACGGGGTTACGATCCATTACGATTCAAAAGATCGATTCAAAGCAAAAGATCTGGCATCTCTATACCGACTGATAAGATGTGCAAAGGTAAAGGGATACAAAGGAGACAAAATGGTACTGCTCTACAATATAGCTTTCTCTTTGTTTCTCACCTACATGTAGTACGTTCTTTTTCTGTCTTTTACCTGCGTTGGCTACGGCGGTGACGGCGGCGGCGCGGCTCTTTGAGTTTGTGTTTCCATGATTCACTCAATCAACAAATTAAAAAAATAATATTGCAATGTCAATAAGTTTAAAAACCAATAATAAACTAATAATATCTTTGGACTTTTTCAAACATCTTGTTTACGTAGGCACTATGTAGTTAAATTAAAACAATTGTTAACTAACTTTTTTGCAGTCGTCAACAATTGATAGTAATTTGGATGATGGGATGAAAGCGGAAAGGGTTTATTTAAAATTATGGGTTAAAAAAGGATTTATAAATTAGTGGGTTGAAAAAGGAATAGATTTTGGGTTGAAAGCGGAATTATATTAAAGTGGGATGAAAACGGAAACAACAACAAGCCAATTATTAACTAATGTTATAGTATCGACAATATCTTGATTATGCTGGTCAAGAGAAGCGTTTTTATCAGTCGACTCGTAACTTTGATTGACACGTCATCAGCGAAAAGAATTGATTTATGTTCTAAGATATCTGGGAGGTCATTTACTTATATAAGCAAGAACAGAAGAGGCTATAGCACGCTGCCTTGGGGTACTCCAAGCTAGTTGATCTTATATTCTGATCTTCGTGTCTGTATCATGTTATGTATTTCAATATATTATTATGATATTTCTACGCACTGACGTCGGCTCGTTAAATACGATTGAATCCATTTATGGGCTGGTCCCCTGACTCCATTATATTTTAACTTCGATATTAGGTGCTTTCGCGATACGAGATCAAATGCGCTAGACATATCCAGGAACAAAACCGATGTAAACCTGTTTCTCAAAGAATGGGATTACGTGCTCGAGTAAACGTTATGGTCACGCATTTTGGTGTATTAAAAAATAATTTATTGACTTTACTCCATGCCACTACTCGGTCTATATCCCTCTGGAATCTCTCACAGTTAGTCGTGCTTCTGATTGGCAAAAATATTTTCAAATCATCAGCGAAAAGTAAGCAGCTTGAATTTCTAATAAGTAAAGTCTAGTCTAGTCCTCTGGTAAGTCATCGACCATGATGATGAACTCAAGAGGCCCGAGATTGCTACCTTGACTCACCCCCGACCTGACAGGATATGGGTCTGATGTGTAACCGGTAGGCTTAGCCAAAATAACATTAAGAAAACGATAGCGAAGTTCGAAAAGAATAAAATGTATGGGATTGACAGCCGCGCTAAATCACGTGGTCAATCTTATGTCAATCCCATACATTTTATTCTTTTCGAACTTCGCTATCGTTTTCTTAATGTTACTTTGGCTACCGCCACTGTGTACTCAACGTACTGACTTCTGTCCTTCATGTAACTTGCCAAAAACCTCAACAGATGGGTGTACATCCAATGCCAGCTAATTTTTTTAAGTAGAATATCGTAATCAACGACATCGAACGCTTTCCGAAAATCAAAGTAAGCGACGTCTACCTGAATTCCCTCGTCCACTACAGGAACAATTTGTGACATATAGCTCAGCAAGTTACTAGTCGTACTGCAACCCGGTCGAAAACCGTGTTGTGCGCCTGATAACTGCGCTCTTATTTGATCGTAAATCATTTTTTGTAGTACGGATTCAAATATCTTGGCAGGGGTTGACAATACTGCCACTGGCCTGAACCCCTCACCCGCTCCTCCTTTTGGGACTGGAACTGCCCGAGTTGTTTTCCACATTTCTGGAAAACTTCTTCCTCCAGGCACAGGTGTGTGTGTAATGTGTAATAGAAATGAAATGAAATGAAATGCAATGAGAATACATTTATTGGCACACACTACAAAAATACACGATATTCACAAAAACAATACAAAACAAAGACAAAAGACAAAGTGTGGCCCCAGCCTCAGCATGTTCTACAGCGACATAAAGCCGCTGCAACGCTGGTATTCTGGAGGGGCCTAAATCGGTGAAGTGTCTACAAAACAATGAGGAACCAACATAGAGAATAAAAATAATAAAACGCTAAAACACATTAAAAAAAACAGTAATGTTATAAAAACACAAATGTTGAAAAAATTTCCACGAGCAGGGTTTGAACCTGCACCCTTCTGACATACCGGGACAGGTGCTCTTCCAATTGAGCTATCGTGGTTCTAACCAGCCCGCCGAAATTATTCAACACTATTTACTTTTTACTTTGAAAGCCAAAGGCGCCCATTCAATGTTAACAACTACCGTCATTAACATCCGATCATAATATTTTTACAAATACTAAAGATCAGTTAAGAAGTAGGCAAGCTATTTATAAATGTTATAATAAGACTCAGTATGTTGGAATATAGGTTTTATAGAATTTTATGTCTATGGTAGTTTACTGGCTGGAAGTTATTTGAGTTAAAATAAATATATGTATGGAACATTTTGAAATAGTTTGAAGTTGTCGTCTTGTGGAAAATGTTGGTTGCTATTATATTTTGATACTAGCAGTTGCTCTCTGTCTTTTCTACAAACCGTTTTGATTTCTATTTTTTTGATCACATTTTTACATTGTTTTAGATTTATAATATTAAATGTTTTACAATAAAAATGTTTATGGTGCTAAAATTTATTAGTAAATTGCGTAATAATCATTGAGAAAAAGAAAAACGAGATCGAAAATTTTAAAAGAGAATTTGAAAATGACGGAAAATATTAATTTGAGAAGGAAAAATGGCGTCATTTGTGGCGTCAAAGAAAATAATATGTTGAGAGGGGGTATTTGGATTGATACACATCAAGAGGGGAAATCCTATGATAGTGATGTGTATCGAAATTTAAAAATAAAGGATGAGAATGTATGATGCTGGAGATTGGAGCTGATGATGCTGGAGATTGGAGCTGATGATGTCGGAGATTGGAGCTGGTGATGAAAAGATTTTTAATGGTGTTGACAATGCTGAGAATTTTGAAGACAGCATTGCAGACGTTGATGATTTGTGTTGAAGATAATGATGATGAGTAATGATGATGAGTAATGATGATGAGTAATGATGATGAGTATTGATGATAAATATTGATGATGATGGAGATTTTATAGTAATGAAGCTGGTTGGAAATTGATGAAGATAATTATTGGTCATTGGTGACGGAGTTTTTTTCGGATAAAGGAATAGGAAGAAATATTGATGATGGAGTCGTTGGAAGTTATTGATGATGGAATTGGAGATGGAGTTATTAATGATGGAGTTGGTAGTTAATTGTGTGTTGAATTAATTAAGTTAGTTGAGATTTGAGGTTAGTATCTATTCGAATTGTAAAGTTGGATTAGTATTGGGTGGTTTAGTTAAATTGGGTTTTAAATGAGTTGATGGAAGTTTTAAGAGTTATTATTTTAATTGTATTAAACATAAAATTCAGAGGGGATGTTGGAATATAGGTTTTATAGAATTTTATGTCTATGGTAGTTTACTGGCTGGAAGTTATTTGAGTTAAAATAAATATATGTATGGAACATTTTGAAATAGTTTGAAGTTGTCGTCTTGTGGAAAATGTTGGTTGCTATTGTCTTTTGATTGAAATTGGTTTGTTTGCATAATGTTTTATATATAGTCTTGGAGAATTGTTTAATAGAAATGTTTAGAAGAAAGGTAATAAATAAATGATGGTACTATTATAAAAAGTAAAGGTTTTATTAAGAAGGATCCCAAGCAGAGAAGTTTTGATAATTCATTATACACCACGCACAAGGGTAAGGATATATTCGATTTACACATATATCTACAACACAGTACCATCCCGGCTTGCCTTCCCGTGTTTAACGCAATAAATAAAAAACAAAAGTTTGCACTATGGATAGATGTGGATGACATATGAGTGACATTTCATTTGACAGCACAGAAACCATACAAAAACCAAACAGAAACGGCAAGCAACGGCAAGATGGTTGTGTTGATTGACTTACATTTACATTACAATTACAATACAGACAGGCCACTCAAAATAGTGAACAAGTGGTAATGCCTATCGTGGCAAAACCAAAAGTAAGTTTACGAGTTATACACCATATGACTATAGCGGAAAAGACGATTGTGCCGCGTTATCGGTGCCGGGACGCGTGCCCCACGACCCGCGTGGATCGTGTCGTGCAGAACCTGAAGGTAGGAGTGAAGCTTTTTGCAATGCCATATGGTGATCCTTAATACGTATTCTAAATGTTGAAATGGTTTTTAGGTCACGTATCGGCGGGGGCAAGTCGTTCCAGCACCGAGTAGCAGCAAATCGGAAAGAACCCCGGAAAGCTACAGTACGATGTTTTATGGTTGCGAAAGTATGTGTACAGGCTCTCCTGGGATATCTACTGTTATCATTTGCCCACATAAACTTATCATGAAGATAACGCAGCTTCCCCGTATCAATGACGCCAAACATAAGAGTGGCAAGATGAAGTCTTATGCGCGCTGCCATTTTGATGAGGTGTCCCGCATTCAAGAAAGGAGTGACATGTGACCGCCGCGGGACGTGGAAGTAGAAGCGTGCGCACCCATTTTGTACTCGCTGAATGAGCTTAGCTGTTCTTGACAGCAGACATGGTTTATAGTCTGTGTCACAGTAATTAAACTTAGACAAAACAAGCGACTCGCATAGTGCAACCCTTAACTTCTCACTAAGGTATGGTCTTCTTTTATTTAGCAATTTAAGCCTGTAGAAACAATTGCGTGCACAGTTAACAACCTGACTTTCAAAATAATAGTTGTTTGGCTAGCTCACTCTGACAGTCCCTAAAGATGAAAGTGGGAATACCATCGGGTCCATAGCTTGGTGGGCGCTCGCTCCACATCAGCCAGCTTTAGTCGATCGATGTGTATTCGCGCTGACCCATTTGCGCTGCCGGCCTCTGCCACCGCTGCGCTCACGTTGAAGTCTGCGGCACAAAGTAAAGAAACGGAACAGAGACAAAGCTTCTAAGGAGCATACTTACGAAATTCTTACCTATTTTAGTAGGGTTGGCAAAAGATAATAAAATAAAAAAATAAAAAATTTATGAGCTTTTTATTAGGTTACTATTGGCTTAAAGGTGATATTTTATCAAAAGTGTAAAGATTGTGTGCACTAGACTGTTCATTTATACTGACGCGTGAATTTTGAAATGAGATAACTTCTTTTTGAAATACAAATATTTACAATTATTACTGCATAATTACATCGGTAATAGTGTGAAAATGGGTGAATCTCCAAAAAAATTAACCGCATTGTTGCTTTTTCGACGCTGTCCGCTTCCTTACACAAATTGCATCATTACCAGCCGTACGTATGCAATCGAATATTAACCTACATAGAGAAACACTTGACTATACCTAATACCTACTTCATTATTTCACATAACATCACATGCGTCATCACATCACATGCATCACATACACACCAATTTCACATAACATGCGGTGGTGGCGTGTGCGTCGGGTCGTTACGTTCCCTAAAATATGGTTGAGCGAAGCGATGGCTGATTCATATGTCATACTCGTGAACGGGTGCCGCCTGTGGAGGCTGGTCTGCTCTTGCATACTTATCTCATTATTAGTATTAATTACTATAGTTTGACTTTGTTTTTCTTAAACAATTTTTGACTTTTATTAGAGTACTGTAGTGGTACTGTATGACATTGTGGAAATTTAACTTATACCAGATGTAAATTTGATATATTAGATTTGTTTATTTGTTTTGTTTTTTTACATGTTGTAGTTATCTTCTATATTTTTTGTGTTTATTTGTAATGGAAAGTGTCCTGCTATGATAGGGCATTTTCCAATTTTTATTTTTTTTGACGCTGTAAGGGAGAAAAGAGCTGGACACTTGCTGAGTTTCTTGCCGGTTCTTCTCAGTGCAAGATCTCCCGCCCAGAGTAGACTTACGAACCGATGGCATAGCGACATTCATAAGAGCTACTTGTAGCCTAAACTGAATAAATGATTTTTGAATTGAATTTGAATTTGAATTTAACAATTTCAAGCTTGTAAATGCAAACTATTTTAATAATAATAATAATAATAAATCATTTATTTCAGGCAACACACAATGCACAAGATGGTAAAAACACAAAGGGGCCCATATAATAAATACCTTACAGACTAACACACATACAATATAAAACATTTTTTTGTTAAATTAAAAACTATGCTACACGTAAAGACGGCGACGTGCGACGCAGCGTGGTGTCCGGTAGCCGGCCTCGGAACCGCCGGAATATGACACCTTTCGGCCAATAGTCCTCTTTCATGAAGGTCGACAGATGGTCGGTCGGTACTCTCACCACAAATGAATTAAAATTCACATTGTGGCTGGACTCCAACCGCTTGACCCTCAGAGTGACGTTGGACTTCACTCGCATGTACTCTACGAGCTCTTCCGCCTTCGTAAAGTAATGAAGTCGGGACACGTACAGCAGCGTCGTCGGTATCGCTGGACGCAGCAGGTGTCTCGGCCCCGTCGGTGCGGTGCCACACAGGTTGCGAGTGGCTGGCTTCTTCTTCTTCTTCTCCACCTTGATGAAGCCCTCCTCATCGCAACGGTCGTGCCGTGGTACCAGAAGCTGAGCTCCGAGGACAGGGTCACGGCGATTCTTCTTTTCCCCTATAATTGATCGCCGCTCAGGTTGCGCAGCGGCGGCAGCAGCGTAAGCACGCCGAGGGGTCGACGTGTTTGGTGACGTCTCCGCCGGAACGGAGGGGCGGGCGGCGGGGCGCGGTGCAGCGCACGCGGTGACGGCGGCCGGTGACACATCCATATGCGCCGACTCAAAACTGCCGATGGATGCATTTTGCGCCCCGCGACGTGCATTCACATTAGCGGCATCGGGTGACCTACTTACCGAAGCAGCGTTGCTTAATAACGCTACTTGGGCACGCAACTCACTTACGGTGTTGTTTGATGCCTCTAATTTGGTATGCACTTCAGCCAAACTCGCTTTCAGGAAGGTGATGTCCTTTAGCAGCCTGGTGACATCGACGTGGTCAAAAGTGACGGGGGGCAGCTTGTGGAGCTCCTTCGCCACGAATGAAGGCACGTTGTCCGGGTCGGTCTCCTTGAGCAGGCTGATGATGTCCTGGAGACTCTTCTGGGTTCCATCCCTCCGGCGAGATGGCATCTGGTCGGCCTTGCCAACAGTCTGGTAAAGCAGCAGCTTGCCACTGCAAATCTCGTCCTCCTTAAAGTTGGACTTGCAGATCTGCAAGATGCTGACCTCGTCCATGGTGTCGATGGCGTTTTGAATAAACGCCAACAGCTCGTTGGCTATGAGTTGTTGGGAACTCATAGTTGACACACGTGCTGCGGCTATTGCCGCGCGAATCGCGAATATGATATTCTCACTGCACAATGGAGCACGTCCGTTTCCGAGCGCGCATCGCACTGCACTGACATTTAACGACACGCACATTTTAACCGCGCATTTTAACGACAGTCGGTGATAAGGGTAAGGTAATGACGATTCGGAATCAAAATAACAAAATATTTGTAGATTCACCAATTATTTTTTTAAAAAAATAACAATTACCTACGTAACATACATACCTACATAACATAAAGGTTTGTGCGACCTACTTAAACATATCTAATTTTAAATAGGTATAACCTGGTTTTCATTTACTTAACTACCTAGTAGACTCCTTGGGATAATTTAAATATGAAATATCTTTTTTTTTCTAGTATTATTCATACAAACGGTACGGTAAACAACCATTTTACAAGTCCAGAACTAATTATTTACACTTTTATAACTTTTTACAGTTTATTCCACTTAAAACAATTTCGTAAGAAATATACAGGAGCACACAACAAATAAGATGTGCTTTGTGCAGGCCCTCCGTTTGTCCACTGGCCGAGCGAGCGTAAACCGGTTTTATCCAGTGGCGGCGCGTACGCGACGCAGCGGCTAGTTGACACGCACACATGCGCCGTATGCTTGTAGTAGTTTACCTACGACAGCGCGGTTGTATGAAGCTTTGTCTCTGTTCCGTTTCTTTACTTTGTGTCTGCGGGAGTGGTGCTACTTAAAGACTGTCTGAAAAAACTCTGCGAACTCCTTTACACACTGTTTTCCTTCTAATGCAATACCGAGTTTAACTATCTTTAGAGAATTAACATTTTTTGATTTTAATCTTACATAATTCCAAAAAGCTTTCGGGTCCTCTATCAAGTGGTTTTAAACACAATCCTGATACTCGGCATGAGCTTTTTTAATAATGTGTTTAACCCGCGCCCTACACCTAGCGAATGCCTCGTAATCTTCTCGCAATTTGCTTGCCTTGTATCGCTTATGAAGAGCGGCCTTATTTTTAATGTCGCGATTAATTTCAGCATTGTACCATTCGGGGTAATTATACCTCTAATTTAAACGCTTTCGCTTTTTATTTGACACTTAGTCATTAATAATATTATTAATACTAGCGTAAAAATAAAGTAAACTCGCTTCTACATTATTCAAATTAAACAACGGTGTCCAGTCAATGGTAGCTAAAGTTGCGTACAATAAAGAATAATCAGCCCTTGCAAAGTACCACCTCAGTCAAGGATATTGCGTCTCCGCTTCGGCGTCATCCCCCCCTGCGTTTGCACATGGTTGCGCAGTCGCCGCCGCCGCCCGCCCGCCGGCCCGTAGCCCGGTAACGCCACCGATATCTCGAGCGGTGGATGGTATGTATCAACTGGGACCAACGGTTGAGACGCGGCGCATACACTGAAGACGCCGCCCTCTCCAAATGATGCCAAAACTAAGTCTAAGTGACGATTGTCGCAGTTAGCTACTTTATTTCTCTGAATGAATTCACAATATGTTAAAAATTATCAAAATAATTGTTTATACACAAACTACATGAATACAAGTTAAAATCACCTATTAATATTACTCTCTTATTTTTAACACATACATAATTGTTCTAAAATTCTAAATAAAATCATATATTCATCGTCGTTACTTTTAGGTGGAATGTAAACAACGCAACACAAAAATAATAATCTATTTCGGGCATACACATTAGCACAAACCAGTTCGAACGCACGATCATCGATGTTGATGTCGCCCGGCGTAGGTACTCTCCGCTGCTCGATAGCCGGTGTGGCCACGTGAAACACGCCGCCATGCTTACGCCCGTCCGCTCGATCACACCGCACTATTTTATAGCCTGGCGGTATTACTTCGGCGTCTTTAATTGATTGCAGCTGGTTTCGGTAATCGCAAATAAATCTGAAGTCGAAGACGCTACTCCTGCATAAAAATCTGTCGTAGATGTAAAAGTTTCTTTATTCTGTTTTATGTTACTATAGTAAGTTTCGAGATATTCATTCCTGATTTTCAGCACTTTTACTTCGTTTTTTAGTACATTTACTTTACTTGTTTTTACTTGTACCGCCGTCATACTTTCCCGTAAATCAAATAACTCCGATTCATTTTGATTTAGTCGATCTTGTAACTGTTTGATTGCTGTCATTCGGTTACCTAATAACAACCTCATTTCAGTCCGAAATTCCCGTAGTTCTTCTAATACTTTGCTATCATTTTCAACCAAAGATATATCGGCTTCACGTTTATTGCCCCAGGCTGTGTTGATATAGCAGCCGGGAGTGAAAGTCTGATTCAAGATTATTCCCGGTAACCTCGGACTGGTGTATCTGAATTATTATTTTTTGGGTTTGAACACGCATTCAGGGCATTCCCATTGATTCTTGTGCTTCTGTGTAAGAGCTCCAAATGTTGAATGTTTGTATCAAAAATGTATCCGCAGACATCGCCAAACACTTTAAGGTGATATAACTTCTTGCATGTTTCCTTTGAACATTCCATATATAATATGTCATATATAACGGAATCACAGCCGTTAGATTTCGCCTCCATTTCATTTACAATACTAGAAAAAATATATTATTTAACTATTTTATTTAATCTAAAATACGTTCGCACCGTATCGCGCGCGCGCGGGTGGATATAAGATATAGGACATCCGGGCTAGTCAAATTAAGAGTATGCAAAAAGGTGATTTCAATTAATTCTCTTTTACTTATCAATCCATGGATATTTTGATGCAGTATGGTAAAATTTCTTGAATCATTAGGCACGAAAAAAATCCTGACTTTCATTATTATTATTACGCAATGGCTCGCTAGTAGAAATCTCAAGGGAATGGGAATGATCCACATTAATATACATGGTTTCTACATTACATTTTTCTTGAAATAGAAGGGTATGGTCCTCTTTTTAGGCAGTTCTAATGGTTCATATTAGCATGGCAATACAGAGATTGGAATGAAAGACATGCAGGTCACTATCATGGGAGCCTATACCCAATATTACAACATCTTCAAACGATAGATTTTCTGCTATTGTCTTACAATATGGTAGTATTTGTGTACTTGATGCGCCTTGTGAGAACCGTTGCCGATGAAGTGTACTTATCGTTCCGTTTTCCTGATCTCGACTTTATAATATTAGATGATAATCCTCTCAGGGAAGGCTCGTGCCCCAGTAGTGGGGACTTTATGAGCTGATGATGATGATCCTCTCAGTTGCTCGTCGCCAATGATATGATTTGAAGGACATCACAGATTACATACAAACGAAGACCAACTTCCTTTTGAGGGTGGAGCCGCTGGAGTCGCGCCACGACACTAGCTTCAAAATATTTGTGATGCGAGTCTCATCAACTTAGCTGGACGCCACCAATGCGACACCGAAAGTGTCGAAATAATTACTAACATAGATTAAGTTTTATATTACTAACAAAATTGTATATGGGTATGTATATGTTAGTTTATAAGGTATTTATCTATGGGCCTGCTATTTTGTAACTTTAAATTGTTGCTTGAGAATAAACGAATTTATTTTTATTATACTTGTTGCGGGCTCCGTAGTTAAATAATAATACAACTGGTTAATGTATCGGAGTATAATTTCTGACTAGTTTTAATATGTAAAAATACAAGTATATATAATAATCTATAAACAAAGAAATTGGCGGGGGAGATTTATTGATTGTAGAAAAATCACGAAACAGAAACTAATGAGTTTTGCTTAATTTACATAACATGTCTCTATATTAAATCACGTTATTAATTATCTACCACGAACGCTACGCGCTATGAATATTGTGCTGACGGCACATTACTTCCCCCTTTAAAAAAAAATATATAAATTACAAAATAACATTAATAAAAACAATGCATAGAACCCTAATTAAAATTATGAACAATAACTTAGTGGTATAGTAATGACCATACGTAATGCGCGTAAATAATGCTGACATGTGTCATGTTGTGCTAAGTCCGGTGAAACAAATTTGATTAACATAACAATGGAGGTAAGCTCTGTTGCATTATAATATCTTTTTTATTTACTTACTAAAACAATAACTCGCAAATTAATTGTTCCCTAAAGTGATATTTTTGTTGCAGAACACGTGTGAGGAAAACACATTTAACACATTTATTTTGTAATTTGTTCGCAACAAAATTTGCGTTAAAAATTATTTATTTATTTATTTATTTATTTAGGTTCACCAGCGTTTGTTTACAATAATTCTACAATAAAAAAGAAAAATTCAGAATTATTTAACTAAATGTAACAATCTTTTAAGGCGAACACAACATGCAAAGAGATAAAAAAAGACTTACCACTAAACACTTACTACTTACTACTTATTTATAATTGTTATTTTAAAAACTTACAATATATTTAATTGTCAACCTCAAGCCAGGATTGGCTTAAGGTTGTTTTGAGTTTGGCAAATGAACCGAAATGGAGATCACCCAAATCACTACATCCATTAAACAATTTGCACAACCTCGGAATAGGAGAATATGCACCTAAAAGTGACTTGCGAAAAGGAGGGCATAGTGGCGGGATAGGGGCGCGAGGAATTTTTAAAGGCACGCGAAGTCTGAACTTTTGAAGTAAGGGAGGGCAGTAAATACTATAATTGAAAATTTTAAACAAAAAGGATAAATCTAACAAATCTCTTCGATTTTCTAGTGAGATAATATTAAAATGGCGTAGTCTTTTTTCATATGAACGAATTTTTTTGTGGATCCCATTTCTGTATGCTAAGTTTGACACGAACCTTCTTTGTACTCGCTCCAATTTTAAAGAGTGTGTCGCGTAATGCGGCCTCCATACAACACTACAATACTCTGTTATGCTTCGCACGAGACTATTGTATAAAAGAATCTTGACGTGATTTGTTTTGAATACTTTTGTATTTCGCAAAACGAATCCTAACATTTTATATGCTCGTTTTGCAATATTCTCCATATGGGGGACAAAAGTTAGTTTTTTGTCGAACATTACCCCTAAGTCTCTAATTTCCTCCATTTTCCTAATGGGGATACCGTGAATTTCATATGTGCTATTCTGTGAGTTAATCTTCCTACTAAATTTCATATGGTAGCATTTTTTTGTATTTAATTCCATTGAATTTTCACGACACCATTCCACCATACGGTCAATATCTTCTTGATTTTTTTTGATATCCTCCGGAGTATCAGAAATTCCTACCAACTTCAAATCATCAGCATACATGAATGGTATAGTATGTAGAAAGCATGTTGGGATGTCATTAATAAAGGCATTGAAGAGCAGGGGACCCAAATGTGATCCCTGTGGTACGCCTGATGATATTTTGCATGGTGTACTATTGAACCCATTAATGACAACGTAGAAGCTACGATTATGTAAATACGATTCCAGCCATGCCAGCAATGAACCGGTAATGCCATACGCTTCCAACTTTGAAAGGAGAATATTATGAGGTACTCTATCAAACGCCTTACTAAAGTCAGTGTATATGACGTCAACCTCCCTACCTCCATCCATAGCTTCCACCAACGTTTCTGTAAATAAGGTTAAGTTTGTGCAAGTAGACCTGGACTTAACGAAACCATGCTGACTGTCGGTAAGGAAGTGATTTAGATGGTTCTGTATCACAGGACAGAGTACAGATTCAAAAACTTTACCTAGAGTTGACAAAATCGAAATGGGCCTGTAATTATTTACAACTTCAGCCTTCTCAGCTTTGTGAATGGGTACCATTTTAGCTGCTTTCCAGACGTCTGGAAACATGCCCGATTGAAGAGATTTCTGGTAAATAAAATATATGGGTGTTAGCAGCTCATTTGCACATGCGATAATGAAAATTGGTGGAACACCGTCAGGACCTGCACCCTTGTTAGGGTCTAAGGACTTCAATCTCTTCAATATGTAATCCTTACTAAAATATGGTGCTGTTAGTTCGAGGCTATAGTTGTTCATCGCTTTCCAATGGCTGGCCTTTAGTCTCGCACTGTTAATGGTAACAGAGACATCGTATACTTTCTTAAAGTAGGAGGCAAACAAGTTACAGATCTCCGTGCCATTTGATGAGGTCCTGATACCATCAGTCATTGTGTGGGGATAACTACTCTTCCCGCCCTTTTTGCTTTTTATAAATGACCAGAAAAGTTTTGGATTTGTTTTAATGCTTTCCTCTGTTTTCTCCATATATTGCTTATAGGAAATATTTGCTAATGCACTACAGCGTTTATTGAGCAGGCGCAGCTCAATTTCGTCCATTGGATTCTTATATTTTTTATACCGTTGCCTAATATTTTCTTTTTCTTGTAATATTCTCTTTAGTGAAGCATTAAACCAAGGCGGAGAAAATTTGTTTCTCATTTTTTTGCTAGGAACATACCTTTTTATTACACTATCCAAGACGTCATAAAAGAAGTGAGTCATGTCATTCACGTCCATGCTGCTATGAAGCATTTCGTTCCAATCAACTTTGGTCAAACAAGTACGGATCCGTTCATAATCAGCCTTACTAAAGTTGTAAATTTTGGTGTTGACGTTATAGTGAAGTGTGGCATCTGAGACTAAGGACATAACTATTTCAAGAGGGGGGTGTAAAGGATCTACGACGCTTAGAGTTACAAGAGATTCCGCTACTGTACACCGAGGTGATGAAAAATTTGTCAGCATTAAGTCTAATACACGATCTGATATATTACGAACTGTGTTGATTTGAATAAATTTATTAAGATAAATCATATCTATTAATGGCTGACTAGGACTCGGTGCAACATAACTACTGGACGAGTCATTTACCAAGCTCCAATTTATTTTACCCAAGTTAAAATCACCTATAAGGCACATATTCATTTCAGAATTACAAAGTACTGGTTGTTTACAGTTTTCAACAAAGTGTTCCAACATTGACCTGCTCACCGGAGGTGGTAGGTAAACACCGCAAAGAGCTACTCGCTGGACAGAGTTTCCATTTTTGAGGTTTATAACTACCCAAATATCTTCAGATTTACTTTCCCATTCGAGTTTTCTAACAGATTTGATTGATTTTGAAACGGCAATCAGAACTCCTCCTCCATCCTTATCTCCATGAAATCCAGTGCTTTCGCGGTCCCGTCTATATATTACGTATCTGTCATCAAATAACTCTTTGCTCCTGACACTACTATTAAGCCAAGTTTCAGTTAAAACAATGATATCAAAAGTATTACAGCTTATTTCTTTTAAAAAGTTGTGGGTTTTAGTACGCAACCCACGAACGTTTTGATAATATATTCTTAGTTCTTTTAAAGATATTATATTAGCAAGAGACACATTCAAAAATTAACAAAAGGAAAAAATAATAAAAAAACATTTTAAATTATGACAAACTACGGTAGCTTATTCAACGTGTCAGTGTTCCTAATTATTTTGAATTCGGAGTCTTCAGTCTTCCTCATGTAAATACGCCCGCCTCTAACCCAGACATATTTATAACCTTTGTCCTTCGCTGTCTGTCTTGCTGCTGCATGGAGGGCCTTGTTTGTAGTGGACAGGTGCTCGCATATGAAGATAGGCGTTTTAATACCGGTAATACCAGCGTGAGCGCTATTTAATCGATCATGAGGTTTGGACTTATTGTATTTTATCGCAGCCGCCAGAAAATTATCCCTCATCCTAGGCGAATTAAATTGAACGACAATGGACCTCGGGCGGTTAGAATCTTTATGAAATTTTGCTATGCGTGTATAATGCGCCAAGTATTCCTCAGCTATATGGCAATTAATTGTTTTACCCAGTTCGGTCACTATGTTCAGAAGATTTTCTTCTTTCTTCTCGGGCGCGCATTGGATTTCGATGTTACTCATTCGTGCATTTTGTTCCATTTGATTGATTCGATTCGACATATCATCTACTCTGAACTGCATTGCAATGTTTTCAGTCTCCAGCCGTTTAATTTTTTCAATAGACTCGTTGTGCTCCTTCGTTATTGCCTCATACTTTACATTCATAAAATCCATCGACGCCTTCACATCTTTGATTTCTTCTTTCAATGATTTTAATTCTGCGCCTAGGATGTCTGTTATAGTACTCCGCATTGTTTTATGGAATTCGATCATAACACCTTGGACAATTTCTTGCATTTCTGTTCTTGTTACAGGTTTTTCATTCGGTGGCGAGTTAAGGGCTTGTCTCTTGCCAGGTCGGACAGTTATATTAGGGTTGTAACGGACTGGAGTACCCGTATCATCGCTGTAATCTATCTTTTGTGTCTCTAGACAAGTTGGGCATAGCCATGTGGGTGTAGTAGGATCATTTTGGTAATCCGTTGTAGGCAGACATTTGAGATGAAAAGCGCTTGCGCATTTAGTACACTGTATATATTTCATGTTCTGCAATCTCATAGTGCAACATCCCCAATTCATGTTCTCATTTTTTCTCGACGTCATATTTAATTAATTAATTTAAATATGTCCACAATAAAAAAATAAAAAAAAAAAAAGAAAAAGAAAGAAAAGATAAAATGTAAAAAAAATAAAAAAGGATAAAAATATATATAAAAAAAAACGAGGTTTTGAACTCGGTTTTCGTGCGTAGCTTGCTTGTACTGACTCTGCGCTGTGCCGCTGCGCCACACAGCCGTTGCATTCACTAACGAAATTAGGCGTTATTTCCTGACGCGTCGCCACTGGTTGAGTTTATAATGATGGGTTCAAAGTCCAGTCTTTTGTTGCCACTAATGCCTATGTTTATAATTTGTAAATTTGAATGTTATAGTACCCCACACAGTTCACAATATTTTGATGTTTTAATCACTAATCACTTATAATTTCCTTAAAGTAACTTCACTGCATCCAAGTTTTAAACTTGCCGAACGGTTCAGTTTAAGTTTCTCACACTAAAAGTAGTTATTACACTGTTTCGGAATTAAAAACCAAGGAGAACGAAGTAGTACGTCTTTCTTCTTAGACCTTCACGGACGAAAAAAAGAATTAAGTAATATTGTTTAAATGTATATAAACATTTACATTTAAACAATATTACTATAACAGTAAGGCCTCGGTGGCCGAGTGGCAGAGTGCTCGGTCCGATACCCGAAGGTCCCGGGTTCAATTCCCAGGTCGGGCAAAATGTAATTCGGATTTTTTGATGCATAGCCCGGGTTTGTGATCACCAACCCGCATTTGGCAAGCGTGGTGATTAAGCCATTACCCATCAACTGTAGCGATTGATTGACTTGATTTCAATAATGGAGGCCTTTGCCCAGCAGTGGGACAGTTATAGGCTGTTGGCTACCATAACACTTTGTCTGACGATAGCAACGATAACCTTATCATCAAAGAATCACCAACATTAAAACGAAAAAGAACCGACGATAAAGAGAGCTTAGATGATTTTTTTAATTTAAAAATACAAAAAAAAAACTTTCATCAACAGTTTGAGGTGGTCAGTGCATGTACCACTATAAAACAAATTATATTTAACTATCGAGAAAATAATTCCATCAACTAAAAATAATTAACAGCCGTCCCAAACACGCAAAACATAAAACCAAAGATAAAAAATAAAACTGAACGAACCTTTTTGGCGTCAACGTGGGTATGGTTATTCAAACTTGGAAAATAAATTTAGAAAAGACAAAGAGCAAGTCTGACAGTATGCAATTAAATTACTAATTACTTTGACACTGGCTAAATGTGCTAATCCATCAACTAAAAGAAAAAAAAAAGTTATGGCCTAGTCACATTAGATGCGACAATGATTGGAAAGAAAACAAAAAATAGCAGACTTTCGAAAGTGCCCTTAATAAACAAAAGTGAACCATAAAACGTAAGAGTCAAGTTTGGACCGTGGGAAATAGAAAAAAACATCACACAGTTTCAGGCAGGATAAAACGATGGAGGTGAACTCCAGAGAAGCGGCAAGCTGACCAGTTCGATTGCCTAATTGTTTATTTAAAATAAAGTCGGTGAATTTTTTTGTTTATTTTTTTTTAAAAGTCTCCTTTCATGTAAAGTAAGGTTAGAGTAATAGGTAACTGTGCAACCTGCTGCGTGGGTGAGCTGAATTCCCTCGGTAAAGTTAATATTTTATTGTATTCTTGTAACCGTAATTTTGTTAAATTTTTACGACACCAGTCAATCAAATTTAGCACTCGAGGGATATATTACATTTGAGTTAGAGATGGATGACGGATTTCATGGGAATGGAATAAAGTAGACATAAATCAGTGACACAATCAGCAATAATACTAATCATATTTCTATTAGTTATGATAGCGTGGTGTACAAAAAAAAGTGATGAGTGACCTGATTTTCACGGCGCGGCGTTAGATTCCAGCGAAATCGTAGTTAAGGCAACGCACTGCAAAACAATAAATCTCATACGGAGCGTTTGCGCCCGTACCATAAGAAAAACTGTTTTTTTTCCTTCAAATTAAAACTAAAAATTATTTTTAAAAAATGAACTACAATATTAAAGTGTGTGTTAAGACTAATCTACTAAGAAAATTTAGATGCTTAAATCGGTCTGGTTAGCCTGTAAAATGCAAACTAGGTTTTAAAAGAAGTTACTTTGATATTTTTTTCTCTGTTATAAAAGTTGATAAATCGTGTTTCTGCAACTAGCAAAATGAAGTCAATTAAATGAAAAATTATGTCATCAAATATCACTTTCATATGTTTTGTAATTGTTGGGAAAAATCAAGATCCCCGCCACGTAAATTTCCAATGCGTCGCCTTAAAATACATAAGTGCAGGTTGTGTAGTGGGGTTGTGTAATTAATTACACATGGCCTAAAGGGGAGAAGAATACTTGTGTGTGTCGCGAAAGTTTCCTGTACATAGCTTTTGCATGATTAGTTATTGTAAATGTAGGTTGGTCGAATGAGGTTATTTGTTTAGCCGGGCAGTTTTTCCCTAATAAGTCGATGACCTAGGAACTGAACGGTTGGCCGTCTAAATAATGAAAGAGTTTCGTATTTTCTATTCTAAATAATAATATATTAATAAATAGTTCTAATAATTATAAATAAATAAATAAATAACCAAATTAATCAAAGTAGTTATATATAATATGTAAAGTCACGCATTTGAGGAATGTAGCAGATGCGGTATACTCTCATGACCTTAAAAAGTTAATCTTCGATAAATTATGTTTTATTTAAAATATTTGTTACGCTTTGAGTCGTAAAATCTGCCAAATTAACACATGTTTATGAACCGCTACTAATCAGGTAGCGATAAATTCTAAACAATAAATTCTCGTTACAGTTGTATTGTAACTTATAATATTTGGTAATCCTCACGTCTAGCCAGTTAACTCACGATTTTACGACAATTTTTATAACCCTTTAACAAATTCCCGTGAAAACCTAATCATGCGAAACTAAGGCATGATCTACTTCAACCGATATATAAAAGGGAGTTGCGACTCCTAACTATCATTGTATCTTGTGCTCCGGTTCACTCCGCATCTATTGTATACTCCTTTGTATTACAAGTTAAATATACATCATTAAACAGTATTCCTGCATTTCTTTTAAACGCGACTTCGTCACCATCACCAAACCAGCAGCAGTTACCAGATTCAGCAAGTCCAAATACTTGAAAGAACCCGCTACGCTACACCATTTCTAAGTTGGGTAGATCTTTGTAAATAAATTAAATGACCTACCTAGTTATGTGTGCACCATCACTTTCTGTGACCTCCATATATATTGAGATAATCCCTAATACGCATGACACAGTCATAAAACTTTTACTACTTTGTAAGTGTACCTCACCGTACACGATAATAAAAAATATATTTTGTATTTAAAACCAGGTGAATAATTTACGACCGTGAAATCTGTATATATATATATACATATTTATTATTATCATCATTATGATTATAGATTTATCATCATTATTATTATTATTATTTTGCTTCATTTATAAAATAGACATTATTCTAGTATGTTTTAATAGTTTCACCTCTGATCTTACAGTTTATTAGCTCTCTCCATCCGACTGGTTGTCTGGAAGAAATCGCTTAAAAGCGATAAGACCGCCAAATTGTAACTTTGTAATTTTTAATTTTTTTTCTGTTCATGTTTTATAGTGTTGCAATAAAATTATTATCTATCTATCTATCTATCTAATAATAATAATAATAATAGCTTACATACCCACCGAACAAGGACATGGATTTAAATGTCAGACGAGGTCACCAGACAGGACACAAATAATCGAGGCCAGCAGAAACATTAATAACATTTTATTGCCCATTTTAAAGTAAATGTCAGCAGACACATTAATAACAAAATTTAAATATTTATTGGCCATATCGTTAAAAAATAATTGGAAAAACACACACATAAAGGTCAGAGCATGTATAAGGAAGGAGACACGATATAAATACCAGTGGAGCGGGGACACAACATCAGTTATGAACAAGACACAGTATTACTACCACATCGTGACTCACAAGGACGTGAGCGGATATCTCAACTAGTTGGACGCATATCCAGAAGTACATATAAAAAATGAAGCGTGCAAAGGTAAGTGTTACGAAGAAACAGCAACAGAAGATAGAAGAGAACCCAGTGGAAGTGGAGGGGGAGGAGAAGAAGGAAGAGAAGAAGATGGACGAGGAGATGTTCCAGATACAGGATTGGGGGAAATTCAAGAAGGAGAAAATAAACAATTTTGTGCTGGACTAGATGGGGTTGTCGAGTCTGAGACAGCAAGTGGATGCACAGTCCGATGGGGAAACGGAATCAGACGACGATACAGTGTCGATGGATCAAGCTGCGACAGAGATGACGGCAGTAATGGAGAGTTGGGACGAATACACCCAGTCGGTTCGTATTCAACAAACGCAAAAGGCTGCGGCCAAAAATTTTATAATGGACCTTATAAACTCGTCGCTGTCCATAACGGAACAAGAAGACGACACTGGCACATTATATACGTCAGTGCAAATCGCCAGTGGGGATTTAAATCACGATTGGGAAGAGCTATTCGTGTGGGAGACTTGTTATGAAGCAATTTTTTTAATTAAAAGAAAGAAAATAAATGAAATTTAATAAATTAGAAAATATTTACAAAATATCTATACAAAACAATTTATATACAATAATCTATCAGCTAATAAGGGGAGGCCTATGTCCAGCAGTGGACTAAGATAGGCCGATGATGATAATGATGAGGAATCTATCAGCGCCAGATGGCGCTACCTCAGCAATACGTAGCGAAGGACTGGCTCAGCAGCACTGCACAGGATCTCGGGGTCAGACTGGCTCAGCAGCACCGCACAGGATCTTGGGGTCAGTCAGTTAGAGGTCAGGCCGGCAGAGGCCAGGCCAGCAGAGGTCAGACCGGCAGAGGTCAGACCGGCAGAGGTCAGACCGGCAGAGGTCAGACCGGCAGAGGTCAGACTGGTAGAGGTCAGACCGGTAAAGGTCAGACCGGTAGAGGTCAGACCGGTAGAGGTCAGGCCAGGTAGAGGTTCCGCAGTCAGACAGTGGTTCCGCAGTCAGCCAGAGGTTCCATAGTCAGCCAGAGGTTCCGTAATTAGTTACTTCTTGTTCGGTACTAGTAATTAGACTGGCCTTTGACCGCAGGACAGGACGCTTATATACCCTTCCCGTAGAACACAATTTAATTTAAATTTATACAAACCTTTCTCTATCCTCTATCTTATTTACATGTTATAAAAAAGTGAATACTACATTTCCCCCACAACCCCAGAAAGATTTTACACTATGTGAAAATTTTGAAGGTTAATAGGTTACTTCCAACTCTATCATACCAATCCTACCATACAAAATCTAACAAATTACAATAAACCTTTCATACAAATATCTATCAAACTTAAGGGTAGGGCTCACAATCAATGGCTCCTACTCTAAGGAGAGTACCTAGCTATGCTTCATAGCATTGGCTTTTTTTAGGAGTTGTTATCCGCTCACGCTGAAATCCCAGTGATGATAAATGATATGACTGTAGGCTTATTTAATGAGTAGTCAGCCGCTCATTAGAAATAAAATGATGTAACAAATGAAGAAAGAAAATATATACAAATGAAAATGTAAGTATTAAAATGTATGTATGACAAGGGCTTATTTTACGAGTTGTCAACCGCTCAAATAAAGAAAAGATGCTATCCCAAGTAAGTACGCAACGCAGGGGTAGAGCCTGGTGCAAAGTACTTACAGAGAGTAGCGCATCTCAATTTATGCAACGCAGGGGTAGAGCCTGGTGCAAAGTAAGTAAAGTAATGTACAAAGTGGAGACGCAATGATAAGCATGAAAATGATAAGGAATGAGAAAGCCAAAAGTAACTAACGAATGAAGATGAAAGCAAAATATATATATATATATATATATATATATATACATTAGTTACCTAAAATTACAATAAATTCTAAGTTTTAATTTAGTTTTAACCTGCTTCTTTAATTGAGGGAGCTTATCAGCTGGTTCCTCCAGTCTAACCTTGACCTCATATTCCAATTCTGCTTTATTAAGCAGACTGTAACAAATTGAATGAGACATTTCTAAAACCTAAGAGTATAAAGAGATAATAATCTAATCGTGACAAAAAAATAACTATTTACTAGATATAAATATCATAAATGATTTCAAAGTGAGCAGACTAATATGTAGTAAAATGAAAAGTGTCGAGAATCTAAGCCAAAAGTAAAAGAACGTGCAAGTGTATTTTTAGAATTTAGAGAGCAGAGCTAATAGTTACGTTGGGCGCCAAACTGTTATGAAGCAATTTTTTTAATTAAAAGAAAGAAAATAAATGAAATTTAATAAATTAGAAAATATTTACAAAATATCTATACAAAACAATTTATATACAATAATCTATCAGCTAATAAGGGGAGGCCTATGTCCAGCAGTGGACTAAGATAGGCCGATGATGATAATGATGAGGAATCTATCAGCGCCAGATGGCGCTACCTCAGCAATACGTAGCGAAGGACTGGCTCAGCAGCACTGCACAGGATCTCGGGGTCAGACTGGCTCAGCAGCACCGCACAGGATCTTGGGGTCAGTCAGTTAGAGGTCAGGCCGGCAGAGGCCAGGCCAGCAGAGGTCAGACCGGCAGAGGTCAGACCGGCAGAGGTCAGACCGGCAGAGGTCAGACTGGTAGAGGTCAGACCGGTAAAGGTCAGACCGGTAGAGGTCAGACCGGTAGAGGTCAGGCCAGGTAGAGGTTCCGCAGTCAGACAGTGGTTCCGCAGTCAGCCAGAGGTTCCATAGTCAGCCAGAGGTTCCGTAATTAGTTACTTCTTGTTCGGTACTAGTAATTAGACTGGCCTTTGACCGCAGGACAGGACGCTTATATACCCTTCCCGTAGAACACAATTTAATTTAAATTTATACAAACCTTTCTCTATCCTCTATCTTATTTACATGTTATAAAAAAGTGAATACTACAGACTACAAAAATAGCTCAATTGACTGTATCACTTGTCTACGCGAGTATGTTTGTTGCAAATAAACAGGCATTTATTTTTGTTGGAAATAAAACTTTGATTTGTATTATGGACGGATCGATTTGGGAATCGATTATCGAGATTCAATTTATTTAGTGGCAAATTGGCCCCATCACTAATTGTTCTTTTTTTCTTTGTTGGTACACTTGTCTCGGGAAGGCAACAATGGCTGGTTGATAGGTTATCGTGTGTTGATAATTAAATAGATTTTAAGCAGTAATAAGGGCATTTGGAGCCGTATTACTCTAATTAAGTGTATTGTGCAACCTGTGTTTTGTGTGTGTGTACGTCGTAAGCGAATCGCATCGGGAGTACAATTCGCCATCCCAGGATTGGATGTCCGGCGTCTTTGCTGCTGGAGAAAACAGGTATTTCCTCGGGGGCAAAGTGCACTTGGGGTAGTTTGGGTGTGATTAGGGAGCCCGAGAAGACCCGGACTCGGATTCAGGCCCCATCAGACCATATGGATCCCGTTCTGGACGGCGGGAGCGGCACGGAACAGTGAGTGGATTTTGTAGATTTTAAGGTGTTACCTAATTTTAAACAGTAGCATAGTGTGTGTTGTGGGTTTCCGCAACATTTTGGTAGAAGAGCGTGGTTACTACCGGACCTCTAGGTTAATCGGTGTAATTTTGTGTATTTTGTTAGTTCGTAATAGGTTAAGCTCATTTCGTGTAAAATCGCACTTCCGGGACAGGTGCAGTTGAATTGTAAGGTTGGTAGTACCGTTGTATTTGGGCTGGGACATTTCTCGGAACGTTAATTGTTATTCAATTTCTTTCAATTGAAAGCATCGAGTCGATTCGGGATAATCGATTCCGTGTTTTCGTTGACTCGTTTTAATTTTGTGTTTAGGTTTATTTAGTTTAAGTTATTTATAATGACAGCGTCACGGCAGGAGTTGGCTCAGCAGCTCCGGTGGTTCACCGGGCTGCTTGCATTAATAGATCGGCCTAACCGGGAGGACGCCTTGGAGACGCGTTCGAAAGAAATGCAGGGTCGTTTCTTGTTGGCCGAGCGGTCGGTAACCGCTCTATTGTCAACCGACCCGGTCGGGGAGAAGGAACTGGCCCTCCACGCCCAGTATGTCAAGGATCTGGAGCACATCCAAGACATCTACGATGAGGTCCTTCAGCGGGTGAAGGACATCGAGCGACTGCGGGAGTGGAAGCCTGTTGCGCGCCCCGCTTCGCTCCACACCCCTGGACCCAGCGCCATGGGAAGATTGGGTGCCCTGGAGGTCCCGCATTTCACCGGATGTATGCGGGACTGGGCTGGATTCCGGAACATGTTTTTGGCCTTGGTGGATACTCGGAAGGATTTCACCAAGGCCGAAAAGCTGGCATATCTCCGTTCCTTCCTAGACGGAGAACCCAGACAGCTCGTACAGCATCTGGAGCTGCAAGATGCGAGCTACGACACCGCCATGCAGCTGCTGGAGAAGCCGCGTCTTCAGGCGGACGCGCACGTGACCCATCTGCTGGGATTGCCGAGGGTCAACCATAGGGCTCAGCTGAGGGCGCAGCTGATCACCCCGCTCACCGTTTCCTTAAACGGGTTAAGGACGCTCGGACTGCCCGTCGACCAGTGGTCCTTCCTTCTTCTGCACATCGTTCTGGCCAAGTTGTCGCAGGAGATGAGGGACAAGTTCGAGCGGAATCGACTGGTCCACAAGGATCTCGGCAGCGTTCTGCCCTCGATAGGGGAACTTCTGGAGTTCCTGGAAGAGGAGGCTGGCCTGCTGGAAAACCAGCTAGTCTCCCAGGAGGCTCCGACAAGTGCGCCGGCCCGCACTTCCGGAGTCTACGGCGCCCAGCCGCCACGCAACCCAGGGAAGGGTCGCGGCAGGCTGGTGGCTGCGGCCGCCATCAACCCCGGTTCTGGATGCCGGGTTTGCGGACAGCAGCACTTGGAACAGCTATGTCCAGCAATTCTCGGGCTGCCCACAAAAGAGCGCCGAAACCTCGTTCGGACACGAGGATTGTGTTATGCCTGCCTGGGAGGACATAGGTATAATGAGTGTCCCCAGGCGAGGCCTTGCGATGTGTGCGGCGGACCGCACCATCGCTTACTGTGCACCCGTAGTGCTGAGGGCTCAGCACCGGTTCGGGAGAGGGGATCTCCCACGGGTGGCGGTTTGGGGCCGGGGTCAACTCCGCCTCCGGAAAGACGGAGTCCGCCACGGCCGCCACACTACAACCCCTCGTACACCCCGGCTCAGGTGAGATGGGGACCGCCGGAACGGAGCCAGGTTCTGGCTACAACCCGGCACCCGGCGCGACCAACACCAGGAGTTGGTGCCTCTAAGGGCCACTGGGTACAGGGAGCCCCACCTCCGGACCCAACACCCGGATACTCGTACGCGTATCCTCCGCCGCCGTTGCCGGAACAACAACGACATGAGAACCGTCAACAGTTCTCACCGGTACTGCACGAGTACCCGAGGTTGGAATATCACCCACCCTATCACCGGTATGGTAGGGCAGCTGGATACGCACCACCCCGGATGGTGGCCTGCACGCGTCCGACTTACTGGCCGAGTCATCACGGTTCGACAGGGTTGGCTGCTGGCTATGACGCGTGACTAGCCTGTGGTCGGGCTACGTCGGAACCGAGGACGGTTCTTTTGCCCCTCGCGCAGGTACGCGTTTGGGGACCTAGGGGGGACTTCGTCCGGATACGAGCCCTCCTAGACACTGGGGCACAGGGCTGCTTAATTACTACGAGGGTAGCGAGGCGCCTACGTCTGGAGTGCGCGCCTCCCTCAGTTCCGATTCGGGGAGTCGGAGATACAGAAGTGGGGGGTCTGTCCGGTCAGACCCACATTCTCTTCTCTCCTGTGCATTCCGCTTCGATACGGATTGCGGCGGTCGCAATCGTACTCGACAATCTGCTGGGTTGGCATCCACCGACAGACATTCCGCGGGACGCAATGTGTGACACATCAGGTCTCATGCTGGCAGACCCTCGTTTCGAGGAGCCGGCTCCGGTGGACCTCATATTGGGAGCGGATGTACTGGGCTGGATCCTTTTAGGGCCTCAGCGGATTCTGGGCCGCTCTTCGTTGGTAGCTATACCTACCATCTTTGGACACGTTTTAATGGGACCGGTTTTCGACCAGGAGACGCGGGATGTCTCACCTGTCGTCGCTACTACCTCCATCGCTAGGACGATGCAAAAATTCTGGGAACTGGAAGAGACATAACTGATTTTTTATGTGTGTGAGCAATTATGTATTACTAGCTGCCGCTCGCGGTTTCACCCGCATGGTTCCCGTTCCCGTGGAAATATATGGATTCAAAGTATCCTATGTATTATTCCAGCTTATAAACTATCTGTATGCCGAATTTCATCCAAATCCATCCACCGGTTGCAGCGTGAAGAAGTAACAAATGTACGAACATACATACACACAAATTTTTGCATTTATAATATTAGTAGGATCTATAAAACTATTAGTTAAAAAGTTGTTTTATAGAGCATTAAAATAAGCTGCGCTCATATACTCCTTTCTCAGATCGTTCACGCGCATGCACAATCTCTAAGCTAAATAATAATTTTATTGCTAATAAAAATATTTGATAAAGATCAATTTAAAAATGACCTGATAAATATATGACTAAACTAAGTCATTTATTATTTGGGATTGTTAAATTGGTTTGGCAAACTATGACGTCACTGTTTTGTTCCGTCAATCGAGTGTTTGTTATTAACTTTTTACGTTACAGAAATTCATGCTTAGATTATATAAAAAAATAGGTTAATGTTTGAAAGAACTATTACGTGATTTCATTTATAAGTACGTTTAATGTTCTGGCATTAATTATTAATTGGTTGAATTGGTTTGGCAAACTATGACGTCACTATTTTGTTTCGTCAATCGAGTGTTTGTTATTTGTTAACTTTTTACGTTACAGAAATTAGTTTGAAAGACCTGTTACGTGATTTCATTTATATGTTTAGGGTCTTACAAATAAACAGACAATAAGGTCGGAATAGTTATTCCGTGTTTTATTCCCGTCATGTAAACGTCATTTCAAATTAGAGTAAAAGAGACATCATGTCATGGTCTCCCGTCTGGATCCGGAGCATGTGGAGTGCGAAACCTTTTATAAGGATCACACACGCCGGATGGCGTCGGGTAGGATCGAAACTCGACTGCCCTTTATCGACTGTCCCCCTCTCTTGGGAAAATCGAGGGCGTTGGCAGAGAAACGACTCTTGTCCATGGAGCGTCGTATGTCTCGCGATCCGGTACTTCGGGAAAAGTATATCGAGTTCATGCGAGAATACAAGGCCTTGGGGCATATGTCGCGGGCGACTGTCGACTGGACAACGACAGATCATTTTTTCTTGCCTCACCACGCGGTGTTGAAGGCCTCATCTGGAAAACTACGGACTGTTTTTGACGGATCGGCACCGTCGTCGACTGGAGTTTCATTGAACCAATGTCTCCATTCTGGTCCGAAGTTACATCGGGACATTGTCGACATCATTTTAAATTTCCGAAGACACCAGGTGGTGATCGGTGCGGACATCCGGACGATGTTCCGCCAAACAGTAATACATCCTGCGGACAGGAGGTTTCAGTTAATACTCTGGAGGGAACATTCGGAGGATCCCATCACCATCTACGAGCTCAACACCAACACGTACGGCCTGAAGTTGAGTCCCTTCATTGCCATCCGGTCACTGCTGGAACTGGCGGAGCAGGAACGGGCTCGCTTTCCCCGGGCAGCCGCTGTACTGACACGTGACGTGTTCGTAGATGATATCTGCACAGGGGCAGCCTCTCTGGAGGAGGCGCTCATCATCAGGAATGAGCTGATCGGACTCCTCGCGGCTGGTGGTTATGAGTTGAGAAAATGGTTATCCAACGAGCCACAGCTTCTGGTTGGGATTCCGGAAGATCACCAACAGAATCCTCAGCTATTCGAGGACGCAGGGGACCCGAACTCTATCGCCGTTTTGGGAATTAAATATCAGCCGGTTCACGATATTTTCACATTCCGGGTAGAACTGGAAACTACAAGAGTTTGGTCGAAAAGGACGATCCTTTCCACCATCGCTCGGATGTTTGATCCAAATGGATGGATCAGCATGTGCATTTTTATAGCGAAGTGTTTATTGCAAACACTGTGGACACTCGGAGTCTCGTGGGATGAGCCACTGGTAGGGCTCTCACTCGACACTTGGCTCGCTCTGATCTCTACGATTGAGGCGATCAATCAGGTGGCGTTGCCGCGGCGGATCTTGCCGCGGGGCAAATACAGGGCAAGCCTACATGGCTTCTGCGATGCGTCAGAACGAGGGTATGCCGCAGTGGTGTATCTGCGAACGGTTGACTCGAAGGGTCGAGTCGCCGTCTCCTTGCTTCTGGCTAAAAGCAAGGTGGCTCCCCTCAAAACTAGGCTGACAATCCCGAAGCTGGAGCTTTGCGGGGCGCATCTATTGGCCAAACTGTTGTGCCACGTGCACAAGGAACTGACGTCTACGGTGGACATCCGGAATGTTTACGCCTGGTCTGACAGTCAGGTAGCTCTGGCATGGCTACGCGGGGCACCCCACGTATTGGAAACGTTTGTGGCCAATCGGGTATCTCAGGTACAGAACTCGGGCATCGAAATTTGTTGGAGGCACGTTCCCGGCCCCTGGAATCCTGCCGATTGTGCCTCTTGGGGCTGCACCGCGCCGGAATTGGTGCAGCATGCCCTCTGGTGGGGTCCAGAGTGGTTAAAGGAGGGTGAGTCATCATGGCCGGTCACCATGATCGATGGCTCTCTAGGGATGCTCCCTGGAATAAAAGTTTTGGTGACAACAAACGAGTCAAGGCCAGATCCGAATTGGTTGACGGCTCGATACAGCAAACTGGACAAATTGCTAGGTGTAACTTGCTGGATCCGGAGATTTCTATATAACTGCTGCCATCCAGACAAGAGGCAGTTATCACCCGTGGCGGGTGCTAAGGAACGCAGGAGTTCACTGTTGGCCCTGATACGGCTGGTTCAAGCTGACCGGTTCGAGGACGAACTGAAGATTTTGCGCGTCGGTCGCGCAAAGCTCAAGGGAGCGATCTCTCGGCTCAACCCATTTCTGGATGCGGATGGACTGTTACGCGTTGGAGGTCGCCTCAAAAATGCCGACCTGCCCTTTGGTAGCCGTCATCCTCTGCTACTCCCCAAAGGAGGACCTTTGGTAGAACTGGTGGTCTCGGATAGACACCTGAAAAACGCTCACGCGAGGTGTAATGCGTTACTGGCGATATTACAGAGGAAGTTCTGGATTTTGTCCTCTCGGAGAGTGGTTCGCAGCGTATTATTTAAGTGTGTGGCTTGTTATCGGGTGAAGGCCTCCACTATGCAGCCACAGATGGGGGATCTCCCTTCTGACCGGGTTTGTCAGACTACTAGGCCGTTCGACGGGGTCGGTACGGATTTTGCTGGACCGTTTCTGGTGAAAACCACAGCCTATCGTAACACTAGGGTCACGAAAGCATACCTGTGCGTTTTTGTCTGCCTGGCCACTAAGGCCGTCCACCTGGAAGTGGTTTCGGCTCTGTCTACGGAAGCCTTTGTCGCCACGCTGGATCGTTTTGTTTCGCGACGGGGTTTACCTTCTCTCATTCGGTCCGACAACGGTACCAACTACAGAGGCACTGCCAACTACTTAAAAGACGTGAACGATTTTCTGGATAAAAATTGTAATAGCATAAGTCAAGCTCTCGCACAGCGGGGAATCACATGGCGATTTAGTGTGCCAGCCTGTCCCCACTGGGGCGGGATATTTGAAGCCGCGGTAAAATCAGCAAAAACCCACTTGCGCCGGGTAGCCGGGGAAACTACCCTCACGTATGAGGAACTTACAACTGTGTTTTGTAAGGTTGAGGCGGTTCTCAACTCGCGTCCGCTTTGTCCACTCTCCTCTGACGCAAATGACATGGAAGTCCTGACCCCTGGTCATTTTTTGGTCGGTCAGCCACTCACTGCCCTGCCTGAGTATCCCTGGAAGGATGAACGCAGACACCGGATGTCTCGTTTTCAAATGATACAACAAATGAGACAGGACTTGTGGCGTCGTTGGTCACTGGAGTATCTGCATTTATTGCAGCAGCGTGTAAAGTGGACAGACCGGACGTCGCCCCCTTCGGAGGGGGATCTGGTTTTATTAAAAGAGGCTAATTTGCCATCGTTATTTTGGAGACGAGGTCGCATTTTAAAGTTAATCTGGGGCGCGGACGGGACTCCGCGTGTGGCGCAAGTGTTGGTTGATGGATCGGTGCTAAATCGCGCAGTCGCGACCTTAGCTCGATTACCGGTTGACTAGTTTAAGATTTCAAGCTAGAAAGCGGTACGTCCGCTTTGGGTGGCGGGATGTTGCAAATAAACAGGCATTTATTTTTGTTGGAAATAAAACTTTGATTTGTATTATGGACGGATCGATTTGGGAATCGATTATCGAGATTCAATTTATTTAGTGGCATAATGGCCCCATCACTAATATTTCTTTTTTTCTTTGTTGGTACACTTGTCTCGGGAAGGCAACAATGGCTGGTTGATAGGTTATCGTGTGTTGATAATTAAATAGATTTTAAGCAGTAATAAGGGCATTTGGAGCCGTATTACTCTAATTAAGTGTATTGTGCAACCTGTGTTTTGTGTGTGTGTACGTCGTAAGCGAATCGCATCGGGAGTACAATTCGCCATCCCAGGATTGAATGTCGGCGTCTTTGCTGCTGAAGAAAACAGGTATTTCCTCGGGGGAAAAGTGCACTTGGGGTAGTTTGGGTGTGATTAGGGAGCCCGAGAAGACCCGGACTCGGATTCAGGCCCCATCAGACCATATGGATCCCGTTCTGGACGGCGGGAGCGGCACGGAACAGTGAGTGGATTTTGTAGATTTTAACGTGTAACCTAATTTTAAACAGTAGCATAGTGTGTGTTGTGGGTTTCCGCAACAATGTTTATAGTGGGAATGGTCGTCAAGTGTTACAGCACATTCTCAGCGAAAAAATTGTTAAAGATTGTCAGTGCGCAGAGCATCGTTGTGGAATGGTCGGGTACAATAAATGGAAAAGCAAAACATACTACGCTGACTGTTCCGAAAGGGGAACTTCAATATTTGCCGGAGAAGGCAGCTCATCTGGTGAAGGGATCAGTGGATTGGTGGTTCCAAATCTTCAAGCCGGTGGGAGTCAAACTGAAAATGAAGATGGGAACGGAGATCAGACTGGATTCGAAAAAGGGCAAGGTGTACGTGGACGGAAAAATAATGAATTTAATAACTTCGAAGGAAATGGCGAATATTTGTGTGGAGACTCAAATATTATTACACATTAGTACATTTATGCAAAGAAGGTGCTTTCACAGAGGGCGAGAAGCAATGGCAGTAATTAGTCGACAACCTGAAGGGATTAAAATCTTATGCACCAAGCAATACTCTGAAAAAATCAGGACCTACATACACATCGCGAGAGTTTTGGTATTTCAAGAGTCAATAAAGCAGAGATTTGAAAGAGCAAAAAATAAATTTGAAAAGACCAACACTCTGGACATGGACTTGGAAAATATTATAAAGTTGAAGGCCATTCTGGAATCCAACAAGATAAACGAAGAGAAATT
The DNA here is from genome assembly GCA_947562085.1 of Eudonia lacustrata. NCBI lineage: Eukaryota > Metazoa > Arthropoda > Insecta > Lepidoptera > Crambidae > Eudonia > Eudonia lacustrata. Next base: position 6,788,535 of record OX387318.1, read on the forward strand.
CATGAAGAGCACCTTTGAACATTTCGTACAGAGAAGTGGAAAAAAGAATAATTTATTTTTCCTGGGTCCACCGTCAACGGGCAAGACAATGATAATGAACTCTTTGGTAGCGTGTCATTTTAATTATTGTTTGCTCACGGGACTGATATCAAATTCAAGTTTCAACTTTAGTGGACTGCTGCACACAAATGCGTGTCTGATGGACGAGTGTAAGCTGACGGACAACCAGTTTGAGCAGTGGAAAATGTTGGCGTCGGGAATGGCAATGTCGACAGACGTAAAGTATAAGGATAGGTGTGATGTTAAAAATTGTGTTTTATATACTTGCAGTAATTATCCGATAGAAATGTATTGTAACGTGCCGATGTCAGATGAAGCGGTACGATCGAAAACGATAAAATTTGAGTTGCATCAAAAGTGCGACATGTATTTTAATCTTAGTCCACATGCATGGGAGCAATATTGGAACGAACATCAATGTTTTTTGTAATTAGATATAAGTAATGGTGGAGGGTTTTATTTTAATATTGTAAATGGTGGAGGGTTTTGATTTGATTAATAAATGATTATATAATTTTTAACGCAAATTTTGTTGCGAACAAATCACAAAAACACAAATGTTGAAAAAATTTCCACGAGCAGGGTTTGAACCTGCACCCTTCTGACATACCGGGTCAGGTGCTCTTCCAATTGAGCTATCGTGGTTCTAACCAGCCCGCCGAAATTATTCAACACTATTTACTTTTTTACTTTGAAAGCCAAAGGCGCCCATTCAATGTTAACAACTACCGTCATCAACATCCGATCATAATATTTTTACAAATACTAAAGATCAGTTAAGAAGTAGGCAAGCTATTTATAAATGTTTATATAATTTTTAACGCAAATTTTGTTGCGAACAAATTACAAAAACACAAATGTTGGAAAAAAATTTTCCACGAGCAGGGTTTGAACCTGCACCCTTCTGACATACCGGGTCAGGTGCTCTTCCAATTGAGCTATCGTGGTTCTAACCAGCCCGCCGAAATTATTCAACACTATTTACTTTTTTACTTTGAAAGCCAAAGGCGCCCATTCAATGTTAACAACTACCGTCATTAACATCCGATCATAATATTTTTACAAATACTAAAGATCAGTTAAGAAGTAGGCAAGCTATTTATAAATGTTTATATAATTTTTTTAACGCAAATTTTTCGGCCAAGTTAACTTGTTACGAGCGGACGTCTATAACAGAAGTGCATCTAAATATATAAATTTTAATTAATAAATTTTTGGTGCCCTGGTGCTTCGCCCCATCACGCTGAGACTTCGTCGCCGCGATTCCGGAGCCCCATCAGTGAGTGATTTTTCGAAAAAAACATTCCACAAATGATCTGACCTGGCTGGGGTTCGAACTCGTTTTCTTGAGCGAGAGCCGGACACTCCGACCGTTGAACCACGCACACTTGGAACGCCGCGGCCGAAATTAGCGATCGCTAGCTAGCTACACACGGGTGACGTCAGTGGCACCGCTAAGCAACATACCTACTATTGTTTATTGTTTGGAAGAGAGAACTTTCGTCGCTGTTATTATAAATCTATTGTCTCGTATATTGCATAATTAAATTGATTTAACTAATATTGCTAACATGCAATGCCACGGCTATAAATCTGCGCTAAAGGAGAGGAAATTTTTAAAATGCAATGCTTGCAAATCAGAATATTGCTTTCAATGCTTGAATCTAACGAAGGAAGCTCGTGAAGTGCTTACTAACGAACAAATGAAATCATTGATTTGTCCTTGCTGTCAAAACGTGACGCGGCGTAGAAATAATGACGATACTCCCTGCCGCCCGAAACGTTGGGAGCAATCCCTAAAAGAACCTGTAAACGTTTCTACTATGTCAACGACTACGACTCAACACTCCAACTTAACGAACGAGCCCGTTTCAATGGAAAGCATCAGTCAGCTATTCGATCTTAAGCTTGCACCAGATTCTACGATTATGACAAATTTGAGATCAGCACTGAATAAGGATATTGAAAAAATGGTGGTTGTGCATGTAAATCGCGCTATCGAGACTCTGAAGAGCGAATTTACTTCTACAACTGATTTTTTAACTGCAGAACAAAATGATTTGAGAACGGAGATTAAAGAAAGAGATACGCAAATTAAACTACTACAATCTGACCTCTCTGAGACACAGTATTCGCTCGCTAAACTACAGTCTAGAGTATCTACTATTGAAAAAATCTCACGTGATGTGAATCTTGAGATTCACGAGGTGCCGGAGAACAAGAACGAAAACTTAATGGCTTTGTTTAAAAAACTTTGCGAGTGCCTACAAGTAAATATCTCAGAGAGCGATGTAAGAGCCTGCCGCCGCGTCGCTAAAATGGATGCATCTTCTAAGAGACCACGAAATATACTCGTCACTCTCTCATCGCAGCGAAATCGCGATCTCATTCTATCATCAGTGACTCGCTATAACAAAGCTCATCCGAAGGAAAGACTTGCTTCAACTCATATTGGTTTTACGGGTGAGACTCGAAGAGTTTATCTAGCCGAGCATTTGTCTCCTGATGCAAAAGAGTTGCATAGTGCTGCAAGGAAGTTTTGTAGAGAAAATAATTTTAAGTTTGTTTGGGTTCGCTTTGGCCAAATATATATTCGGAAAGACGAGCAGAGCCCCGCTCTGCACGTTAAAAATATAGATTGTCTTAGTAGGCTTTTGTAAATTAGCCTATTTTTATTTTATTTATTTTTTTGCTAAGAATTGCTTGATTATTGTATTTCCTGTAACCTTTCAACATGTTTAGTGCGTATTATCAAAATGTTAATAGAATCCGTTCAAAATTATCACTATTTTACTTAAACTTGTTAAACTCTGATTACGATATAGTGTGCTTGACTGAAACAAACTTGAACAAAGGTGTTTTTGATGGAGAAATTGTAGATAAACGCTACAATATTTTTAGACGGGATCGCGCCGAAACTAACTCTTCAAAAATTGAAGGTGGTGGAGTCCTGATCGCTATTAAAAGTTCTCTTCAAGTTATCCGGCAGGCGCACTGGGACAGCGGTTTAGAGGATATCTGGGTAACCTTAATATCGGGAACTAATAACACCCCTAATCTTAATATCTGTGTCTGTTATCTACCTCCAGATCTGAGTTGTCTGCAGTTAGATGAATTTTATTCTAACTGTCAAAATATCTTATTAAATAATTGCCGTAATGATAACTACCTAATCATTGGTGATTTCAATACCCCTGACTTTTTTAACATTACTGTCGATACTACTGAGCCATCGCAGACCACACATAATACTAAAGTATGCCTCCTTCATGAATTTATTACCCTTTGTCATTTACACCAATGTAATAAAATCACTAATAAGTATGACCGCACTCTTGATTTAGTACTTTCAACAGTCGAATCCCTGAAAGTCAGTGAGGCTGAGCCATTAAGTCTAATGGATAGGTACCACCCTGCTCTACAGTTTGAATTTCCCTCATTCTCCCATACATTAAAATGTCTAAATAAAAATAAAAATAAACGACCTAACTTTGCAAAGTGTAATTATCATGATCTGAAACGAGAGTTAAGTACAATAGACTGGCACGACGCCTTGTCCTGCTCCGACATAGATTTATGCACTGACATTTTTTATAAGAAGCTTAATGAGACTATTAAATAATACACACCACTTACAACCTTAAAATCCAAGAAATATCCTATTTGGTACAGCAAATCCTTAATTAAATGTAATGAAGAAAAGAATAAATATCATAAACTTTACAAAAAATTTAATAACCCTCGCGATTATGACTCGTTTTCACTCTTACGTGACAGATTTAAGAAAATGGCAGATCAGTGTTATAAGAAATATATTGCTTCAATTGAGGAATCCATGGGGAAAAATATCAAACTTTTTTGGTCATTCGTGAATGGCAGGAAGGGTCATGTCTCAATGCCACATGTGATGAAATATGGTAACTCTTCGTCATCAACTGGGTATGGCATATGTGAGCTCTTTTCTGCCTATTTTGGATCGGTCTTTGAATCGGGCACTGATTGTGGTACATCTTCTTCAAACCGTTATGGTTGTGCAGAGGAGGTGGCTGAGAGCAGAGCTATGAATACACTGTCGTATATTCGTGTAACTGAGGAAGACATAATTGTTAAAATTAAACATCTAGATAAAAATAAAGGTGCGGGACCAGACCTACTTCCTCCCTCTTTTATCAAACTATGCGGGAAAGAACTGAGCGTTCCACTTAACATTATATTTAATAGATCACTTGCCAATGGAGTCTTTCCTAAGCAGTGGAAAACAGCTCACATTATCCCCATCCATAAGAGCGGAGATAAGTCTCACTGTGAAAACTATAGGCCAATCAGCATCTTATCTTGTTTCGCTAAATTATTTGAATCTTTGGTATACAGTCACTTATATAACCATGTCAAGCCTCTCCTTTCTAATAGGCAACATGGCTTCATTAAGGGTAGGTCAACTGTCACTAACCTTTTAGAGTATAAGAACTTCCTTTGTAAGAGCTTTGCCACAGGTGGACAGGTTGACTCTATCTATACAGACTTTTCTAAGGCTTTTGACAAAGTCAACCACAAATTGCTTTGTAATAAACTCGTTTCTTACGGCATTCACGGCAGCTTATATGGTTGGATGACCTCTTATCTCAGTAATAGGAGTCAGTTGGTCGCTCTCAAGGGCTTTACCTCATCTCCAATTCAAGTGACTTCTGGGGTACCACAAGGGTCACACTTGGGCCCTCTTCTATTCGTTGTTTTCATTAACGATCTTCTTGAACATTTTTCTTGCGAGTGTTTGTTGTATGCTGACGATTTGAAATTATTTAAAACTATTTCTTCCCCGAATGACCGCTATCTCTTGCTGGGGGACTTGAATAACATATCTAGCTGGTGCAAGACAAACTGTATGCATCTCAACATCGACAAATGCTTTGTAATTACGTTTACAAATAAACGTAATAGGATCGTTAATGATTACACGATTGATGGATTTAGTCTCAAAAGATCCAATGTTGTTAGGGATCTGGGCATTCTGTTCGATGAGAAACTTTCATATCGGGCACACTATCGATACATAACAACAAGAGCAAATCAACTCCTTGGATTTGTTTTTAGGTCTACAAGAGGTTTCAAGAAGCCCCACTCTTTGCTATACCTATTCTATACTCTTACCAGAAGTATCTTGGAGTATGGCAGCCCTATTTGGTCACCGCACTACAAAGTACATGTTGATGAAATAGAGAGAGTACAGAGGAAGTGTTTGCGGATGTTGTGCTACCGCCTACAGTTGGGACGTACCAATTATAATTATGAAATTAGGTTAGTTAAATTTAATGTACAAAAGCTAGAGACCCGTCGAAAATATTTAGAAATCATATACCTGTATAAAATCATTAATTCTCTTTTAGACACTCCTGAATTACTTTCCCAATTTACTTTTAATATTAAGTATAGCGCACGTAGGTCAGATAAGTCAAATCTTTTTGCCCTACAGACTTATAAAAATAATATATCCTATTACAATCCCCTAGTTAGGATGGCTCGTCAATATAATGAATTAGCTATAAATAACATAGAGCTAGACATCTTTTCTTCTAAACTCACATCTTTCATTAAAACAATTAAGGATATCCTCTACCCCAAACCCGTCAGTCTGGACTCAACCTCTGTGTTGACTTCAGACTATCAGCTCCAACCAAATAGTTTCAGGTCGAATCTTTCTCCCAACCAACCATGTTGAATGTGCGCATTTGCACAACCTATTGTTATTTGCAGATGTGCACATTTAGCATGTAAAACCTACAATTTGTACTAATTAACTTTAAATTATGTTAACGTACAGCTCTTTTTGTATTTAGTTTTTAGGTGTACACATATTTTTGAATTACGATCTAGATTACAACCACTATTTTAATTGTATAACTTTGTAACAATTGTAATTTGTCTTGTGTATGTAAATAAATAAATAAATAAATAAATTTTGTTGCGAACAAATTACAAAAACACAAATTTTGAAAAAAAAATCCACGAACCAGCCTACTTCTTAACTGATCTTTAGTATTTGTAAAAATATTATGATCGGATGTTAATGACGGTAGTTGTTAACATTGAATGGGCGCCTTTGGCTTTCAAAGTAAAAAAGTAAAGTGTTGAATAATTTCGGCGGGCTGGTTAGAACCACGATAGCTCAATTGGAAGAGCACCTGACCCGGTATGTCAGAAGGGTGCAGGTTCAAACCCTGCTCGTGGAAATTATTTCAACATTTGTGTTTTTGTGATTATATTTATTTTTTTTTGTTTTTTTTATTATTAGGTTAGGTTAGGTTAAAGGTTAGGTTAGGTTAGGTTAGGTTAGCCGTTCTCGAGTTTTGCGATTAGCAACCCATTTACCGATTCATTTTTATTTATATAGATTTGCAAATTGAAACTAAATGTTTTTAAAACTGAAATTTTCGTGGTCACTATGAGTTTTTGCGCATGCCCTTCGGGTTAATGAACGCGCCATCTACATTCCAACGCGTTATGGACTCAGTATTGCGTGGCTTAGATAACGTATTAGTGTACATAGACGACATAATAATATATACCAGCTCGTTACAGTACATAATATCTACTCTGTGGCTACAGTAGCATAAAAGTAATTTAGAGGCCGTATTCCAACGATTACGAGAAGCTAACTTAAAGTTGCAACTTGATAAATCGGATTTTTTAACAAAAGATACCACGTCTTTAGGACATATAATACATCGGATGGCGTCAAACCTGCCCCCCGACCGCCTAACCGATCGCTTTGACTACGCGTATAGTTTATGACGTCATCTTGCCACCACGCACCGCCTATGAAAGCAATATCAAAAGCTGAAGGCTATAGCTTTCGATATTGCTTTCATATGCGGCATGAAACGACAAGATGACGTTATAAACCACACACGAAGTCAAAGCGATCGGTTAGGCGGTCGGGGGTCTGATCCAAAAAAGGTCAACGCAATATTAAATTGTCCACTATCAAAAACTCAAAAGGAAATTAAATTGTTTTTAGATTTACTCGGTTACTACCAAAAGTTTATACCCAACCTTGGACATTTTACTAAACCATTAACGAAATGTCTGAAAAATGGCGCTAAAATAGATCTAAACTCCGAATACGTAAGTTGTTTTAAATTATGTCAACAGATATTAATAAACGATCCCATATTGCAGTACCCAGACTACTCGAAAGAATTTAATCTCCGGACAGACGCAACGAACGTGGCTATAGGAGCAATATTGCCTCAAGGTCCTAACTACAGTATGATTAGAAAAGGAGTTATTAGCCATTGTTTGGGCGACAAAATATTATAGACTGTAAGTATATGTTGGCAGAAAGTTTAATTTAATCACGGACCATAAACCTCTGCAATATCTGTTTAATATGAAAGAACCCAACACACAACTTATTCGGTGGCGCTTAAAATTAGAGGAATTTGAATACAATATTACTTATAAAAAGGGAAAAACAAATCTAAACGCAGACGCCTTATCTCGGATACAAATACAAAATGATACATCATCATTATTCAACTCTGATGACGAGGCCGTAGGTGACCAGAATATTTCTATGATTGGTAATCCCGGAATTGAAACCTCCGAGTTGTCTTATTTAGAAGATTTGTCGACTAATCACACAGAGTTAGAAAACCCAATATTAGAAATCCCAATTACGGCAAATCCTGTAAATTCGTGTAAACATCAGCTATTTATTTATTTTGTTCATAATTCGCCAGCAAAGACAGCTATTTCCGAAGTATTTCCCGGAAAGCATAGAAATATTACCCAAATATCAGAAAATAATAGTAACCCGGAAATAGTATCATTATTTAAAGAGTTTGTACGACCGAAAATAAAATATGCAGTTTGACTTTCAAACAATAAATAAATAAAATAAATAAATAAACCTACACTCACACCAATTATCTAGCCCAAGAGAAACTTCGTTATGAAACTCGTTAAATGGTTACTAGACAACCGATAAACATACTTAAACTACTTAAATACATACTTACTTATTATTACATAGAAAACACCCAGAGCCGAGACAATTTAGAAAAACAATAATTTCTAAATTGACCCGACCGGGGATTGAACCCGGGACCTCAGAGATGGCGACACCATGAAAATCGGTGTACAAACCACTCGACCAAGGAGGTCGTCAACACAATCGATTTATTGAGCAAATTACAAAAACACTTCAGGAAAGATTAAGTAAGTCTGCGTATAAACTAACTTTTCATAAAACAAAATTGAAAGTTATTACTGACAGAGATCGTCAATTTCAAATTGCTAAAAATTATCACGAAGGGAAAACAAACCACCGCGGTATTCAGGAAGTAGAACAACGTATTAAAAGAACATATTATTGGCCTCAATTAACTAAACTCACGGAATATATAAATAACTGCGAAACATGTCAAACAAGTAAAAATGAGCGATATCCAAATAAACAAGCTTTTCAAATTGTTCCAATTCCATAAAATGCGTTTGAATTATTGCACATTGACACATTAACAGTAAATGCACAAAAATGTTTAACTATTCTTGATATTTTCTCTAAATACGCTCAATCTTACCTTCTTGACGCTTTGACAGGTGTTTGTGTACTCAACGCATTAACTGTTTTTATGGCTTACCCTTAAGTATTACAGCCGATCAAGGGACAGAATTTAAAAATTTGCCACTAAAAGAACTTGCACAATCACACAAAATAAATTTGCATTTTATCAGCGTAAATAATTCTGTCGAACGCTCGCATTCGACATTACTTGAACATATACGAATCTTGACTCAAACTCGTTCAGAACTTGCTTCAAAAGAGTTGACGTTCTATACTCGGCTATAACAACTCTATACATTTAGTTACAAACAAAAACCTATAAAAATAATAAACGGTCATTTAGATATCAAAGATCCATTCGATATAAACTTAGAGTCAACTTGTTTACAAAATTACGTTGATAAACATGAAGAAATTACCTCCACATTGTGTTACGAGTACAGATGCCTCGTACCAAACAGATTGCAACATCGAATTTCCTGTGAAAAATGAGATTCACCGAAAAGTGCCAATTCGACAATAAAGTGTCTCGTGTGACATTTTCGGGTGTGATCCGGGCCTTTTGATGCTCAATCGCTGTAGCACGAGGACGTTAGACATATAAGTTTTATTATAATCATATATTCAATTGTAACTTAATATCTAATTAAATATATTTTATTAGCACAACTGGTCTACAGTTTTTTAAAAACCCTACCCGACGGCCAGATCTCGTAATTGGCGCAGTCGGTAGGATAGTCGGTTCAGGTCGCGATATCCAACTTCGAGTCCGCCTGATAGTCGTTTCGTCGGCGTGTCGACTATCCCTACGAATCTACGGTTGTAAGCTGTCGGTTGGACCATACACTATAGACCGTGCTATTCTTGGGAGGAAGAATCGTCTTCAAGGAGGGCTGCATCAAGAAATCGATGGGTCACGTTCTACGCACTATGCAGATTACCTTGCTAATGTGAGTAATATTATATAGTTACATAATACTCCTATTGGCTGCTATTCCTCAATCCCGTAGGTATAGTAGTACAATCCTGTAGGAATAAAAGTAGGTTCCTCATTCTGGTAGGAAATTTAGTACTATTATCTGATATATTTTTTTTAATTTTAATTAAATAGGTTTTAAATAACTATCATCATTTTTTATCCACGTAGAGATAGGGATATTAAGCCTAACACAAGGCGAAATATCCTAGAGAGTTACAAAAAGTCGCGATTTCACCGCGATCTATTAGTAGCGCTAGAAGAAATAGAATCTGAAGACATGGAAGGCAGTAGTAATTCAGCTACTTTAGCCTCAGAAGCTGTAGATTTAACTGATCAAATTTGGAAAGCATTGAGGTTGGCCCCTGAGTTTGATGGAAACCCAAATGTGCTCATTCGATTCCTAGGTATATGTGATCAACTAATATTAAAGTTTGTCAGTCCAGCCCCTGGAAATGAACTCAATAATTCGGCACTCATTAATGGGATATTAAATAAAATAACTGGCCCTGCCGCCAGAACTCTGATGAACAATGGCATTCCCAGCGACTGGAATGGCATAAGAAATGCATTAATTAACAATTTCAGCGATCACCGTGATGAAACAGCGCTCTACACGGATTTATCCAATCTTACCCAGAGGTCAGATACACCAAGCGTTTTTTATGAGCGTATTCAAACCTTGTTATGCACCATCATGACTTATATAGAATTACATGAGTCTATTGAGACTACAGTCGCGGCTAAACGCAACCAAAAAAAAATTGACATTGCAAACCTTTACGCGTGGTCTCAATGAACCATTAGGGTCACGCATTAGGTGCATGCGTCCCGAAACGTTAGAAAAAGCCTTAGAATACGCACAAGACGAATTAAATGTTATGTATTTGCAAAATAAAAATGTTCAATCTAATACTTACAGAAAACAAGCTCAATTCCATATGCCATTAAATTTTACGCCATTTAATTCATCTTTGCACCAGTTCAATAATACACCGGGACATTCAAAGCAAATGCATTCATCTTCTAATTACGGTTATAATAGCGCATCCAATAATAATAATTTACCTACAACACCTCAAACTTTAAAATATAATATGACCGGGCAAGGACCTTCCAGAACTCAACAAATAATGAGAGCCCTACCGCGATCTAATATGACAACGGGATTTAAAATTCCAACACGTCCATTCATGCCGGTTCAACATCAAACTTACCCTAGGCCTATGTCTGGTTTTAGCCACCCTGTAGCACGTCCACTACCACCTATGCCACAAACTGGTCCCAGACAAATAAATGTAAATGAGACTTGTGAACCATACGACTATGACTACGACTATGATGACCGAAACTTAGACCAAGTTGACGTACTGACTGAAATTGAATCCAATCAGCTAATAGACGTTCAAAGTTCAGAACAAAATCAAGAGGGAAATTTTTGTTTGGAAGCCAATGTGGACCACCCAGAATAGAGTTAAATTTGCAAAATAAAAAACAGTTGCCGTATATTCAAATTTCTTACCCGCCTTTGAAGCTATTAATTGATACGGGCGCGAACCAATCGTTCATAAGTCCCGAGGCTGTTGATAATTTTTTTTCTAATTATCCTTTAAATTATGACCCTTTCATGGTAACAAATATTCATGCGACTACCAAAAATGACTTCTCTATAAATATACCTTGTTTTTCAGAGTTTAATGATAAAAGACCAATTAAATTATTTATTCACAGATTTCATGATTTTTTCGACGGATTAATTGGCTTAGACCTTTTAGAGTATTGGCAAACGAAAATCGATCTTCAGTCACGTACTTTAAAAACCCAATATGCAATCAACCCAATTCAAATGTATGAATCAAATAATATAAATCTATTTGAGACTAGTATTCCCGCGGAGTCGAGTCAACTATTAAGAGTGCCAGTTGATATTTCTACGGGCGAAATTTGCATAGATCAACAAACTATTTCTAAGTGTCACCTTGCAAACTGTTTTACTAACGCAAAGGATAACTATGCATTAGTAGAAATAAGTAATCCTACAAAGGAGAACATTACTTTTGCGTTAACGAAACCAATAAGCGCACACATTTTTAGCGAACGGACTGTACCTATGCGCGCGATGAACAATGCACTCAACAAGGACGGGCGGTTCCAAGAAATCTTATCGCGCTTGCGTACTGATCATTTGAATGTCGAAGAACGAACTAATTTAATGTTATTGTGTAAAGAATACTCAGATGTTTTTTATATTGAAAACGAGTCCCTGACATTCACTAATAAAATTAAACATAGAATTTTTACTACTGACGAAATTCCGGTTCATAGCAAAACTTATAGATACCCGTATATACATAGACAGGAAGTAGAATCGCAAATTAAAAAAATGTTGGATCAGGGCATAATAAGGCCTTCTTCTTCCTCTAGATAGTACCTAAAAAAGCGGATGCGTCGGGCAAAGCTAAATGGAGACTAGTCGTTGACTTCCGTAAACTCAATGAAAAGACCGTGGATGACAAATACCCCATCCCTAACATTACCGACATACTAGACAAGCTTGGCAAGTGCCAGTATTTTACAACGCTGGACCTTGCCAGTGGATTTTATCAAGTGGAGATGGATCCACGGGATATTCACAAAACGGGATTCAGTGTCGCCGACGGTAACGGTCATTTTGAGTTTCTGAGAATGCCAATGGGTCTTAAGAACAGTCCTTCAACCTTCCAAAGAGTGATGGACAATGTCTTAAGGGGTCTACAACACTCTATCTGTATTGTCTATCAAGATGATATTCTCTGTTTTTCTACCTCGTTACAAGAGCATATTGTAAATCTTAGAGGAATCTTTGATAGGCTCAGAAACTCAAACTTTAAAATACAAATGGACAAGTCGGAATTTTTAAGACATGAAACTCCGTACTTAGGCCATATTATAACAACAGAGGGAGTAAAACCTAACCCGGACAAAATTTCGGCTATCTTGAAATATCCCATACCAAAAACTACTAAACAGATAAAAGGATTTTTAGGACTATTGGGTTATTATCGACGTTTTATACCGGATTTCGCTCGAGTAACAAAACCCTTGACATTGTGTCTTAAAAAAGGAGCTAAAATTAACCTGACACCCGACTACATCAAATGTTTCGAACATTGTAAAACACTTCTAATAAATGACCCCATTTTACAGTACCCGGACCTTTCAAAAAAGTTTATTTTGACAACTGATGCATCCAACATAGCGCTGGGAGCAGTTCTGTCACAAGGACCAATAGGCTCAGACCGACCTATTGCATATGCATCCAGAACATTGAATGACAGCGAAATTAACTACTCTACCATTGAAAAAGAGCTTCTTGCTATAGTTTGGGCCGCAAAATATTTTAGGCCATATATCTTTGGTCGAAAATTCAAAATTATTACTGACCACAAACCCTTACAATGGTTAATGAACCTTAAAGAACCTAATTCTCGCCTCACGAGATGGAGATTAAAACTAGCAGAGTATGATTACACTATAATTTATAAAAAAGGTAAAAGCAATACCAACATAGATGCTTTGTCTCGCGTTGAAATACATAACGAAGAGTTAGATTCAGTAATAGTTAACATCAGCTCAAGCTCTTCTTCTGGTAGATCTTCAGAATCCACTGTAACTGCACCGGATGATAGACCTTTAATAAGCGCTTCATCAACTGACACTGCACCCAGCCAGAAACCTTTATTTAGCCCACCACCTATCATAGATGAACATGACAATATACTTACACAAAATGACTTGCAACTTGATATAAGCACTGCCACAGTACATACTAGTGCAGAAAACCCTTCTCTAGAAATACCCATTTCAGAAGACCCCTTAAATAAATTTAAACGACAACTTATCATAAAAATAGTAACTAACACAATGAAAACTACACCTAGAACTACAATACCCTTTGAAACATTCAGAAAAGCTATAGTTGAAGTTTCTGAGGATAATATAGAACAAGATATTATTAGTTTAGTAAAAACCCATATTGACCCTAAATTACGCACTGCTGTTCTTGTGCAACCTTTAGATAAAATGTACTCAATTGTTCCCATTCTTCAGAATACATTTAAAAACTCGGCATTAAATCTTATTTTAGTAAAGCGCGAATTGGAGAATGTTCGCGATTATCTAAATCAACAAGATATAATATCTAAATACCATATAGGAAAAACTAATCACAGAGGCATAAATGAAACATATACTTCGTTATCTCAAAGATACTTTTGGCCTAAATTAAAAGAAATTATTACAAAATATATAAATGAGTGTGTAATATGTGGTCGTGCCAAATACGACCGTAACCCAGTGAGGCCTCAATTTAAAATTGTACCGCCGCCATTAAAACCATTTGAAATAATACATGTTGATGTTCTTAGTATAGAACAGCAGAAATATTTAACTATTATTGACTCGTTTTCTAAGTATGCGCAAGCATATCAAATTACAGACTGTACAGCCCCAAGAATCGTAAAAGCATTAATGACATTTAGTATTCATCACGGCCTTCCCTTAACATTAATAACAGATCAGGGAACCGAATTCACTAATCAAGTTTTATCAGAATTCCTTAGATTGCACAAAATTCAACACCACACTACAGCGGCTTATGCCCCAAATGAGAACGGCATGATTGAGCGTTTCCACGGCACGCTTTTAGAACACTTACGGTTACTAAAACTACAGCAAAGAAACGAACCTACACAAAACTTGATACCTTACGCATTAGTTGCATATAATAGCTCAATTCATAGTCTGACTAAATGCCGACCTTTTGATCTTATATCTGGTCATTTCGATCCTAGAGATCCCACTGACTTAAATTTGACTGAAAGATTGCTTCAACAATACTTACTAGAACACCGTAACAAAATGGAAACAGTCTATAAAATAATTCACGACTCATCATACTCCCAACGGGCAACGATAATGACGCAACGTAATTCTAACCGGGAACCTGAAACAAATTACGAACAAAATCAAACAGTATTTGTAAAAAATCCAGCAGCTGGCAGGCAAAAACTAGTTCCACGATATACAGAGGATAAGGTTATGGCCAACCTACCTGTTCACATTTATACTTCTAAAAAACGCGGGCCCATTGCAAAAGCTAGACTAAAACGAAATAAAAAGACTGTCGATTTGTTACAGGACCCTCACAGTCGTGATAATCCCAGCACGAGCACTGGAAGACCATCTACCAGTAGGGAACATCCGACTTGACGACTTATCCGACGGACCTGGAATTCTACCTTATAAGCTTGGCAAGACCAAGGTCATATCCCATTACCACTCTTTCCTCCAGGACGTGAATGTTAATGACATACAGCGAAAGATTGATTTATTGAAAAACGAACTTAATGACGCTGTTAATAAGACACCAAATCGTAATTTCCCTTCCTTTAAATATCAAGCTTTACACTTATTTAATAAATTAGAAAAAATTACATCGCAATTACAAACATTTGAACCTAGGCGATTAAGGCGTGGTCTTATTGATCCTTTAGGTACTTTCATTAAAAGCATATCTGGCAATCTCGATAATGACGATGCCTTAAGGTTTGAAAACGCTATAAAAATTTTACAGCAAAATGACCAAGACTTATCGCTTAACTTGAATAAGCACATAAGTTTATATAAAGAAATGAGTCTCCAACAAACTCACGCCCTAGACAATATAACAAGTAATCAGCGTAAATTAGAAAAACTGGTACTTTTTCTTTCCAACACTGCTAGTTCTGACAGAGAGTTTTTGTCTATGTATACACAGCTATCTCAGTTGTTCATTATGCTTAATGAAAATGTGCAAGATTTGTCTTACGAAATAGCTAGGCTAGAAAACATATTAGCTTTTAGTCGCACTAAATTGATGCACCATTCTATTTTATCAGTTAGTGACTTACTTAAAATGATAAGCAAATTGAAATCCTTATATAAACCCGATCAGGTATTAGACGTAGATGTTAGGTATTACTATGATTTAATTAATTTAGGGGCATACTATGTTGAAGATAGAATAGTAATAGTTCTTAGATTCCCTATTTTGTCCTCGCCAGTATATGACCTTTTCAGACTCTGTCCCATTCCCAACAAAGAACACCAAATTATAATTCCTTCTTTCCCATACATAGCAGCCAACTCCCAGGAGTTTGTGTACATGGAGGCTGAATGCCCGAAGATTAATACTTGGTATATCTGCGAAGAAAAGATTGGTCATCAAACACGCACTCAACGTGACTGCATCCATCATCTTATATTCAAGCAAGAAATAAGCGACACATGTCATACCTCTTCTGTCTTACTATTCAAGGAAGCATTATTAGAACTAGATAATCAACACTATTTAATTTCATTCCCAAAAAGAACTAGCGTCCAGTTATCTTGCGAGCAAGAAAATCATCGAATCCTGGAAGGAAGCTACCTGGCAACAATTCCTCGAAATTGCAACATTAAAACACCTGCATTTACCATCATCAATATTGATGACAAAGTACGCGGGCATGCTGTTGAGATAATGACAATTCCAAATGCATTGTTCTTCAATTCAATGAATCACTCATCAATGTCTCATCATTATAATCTTACAACAATTGATTTGGATAAGTTGCACAATATTCAAAAGCAAATTATGTTGCAAGTACCTACAAGACCCCACACAGAGGTTCTCACGAGTGTGTTTCATACGACGATACCTACCTACGGTATCATATTGTTAAGTGCAGCTGCACTTTTTATCATATACTGCATCCGTCGTCGTCGAGGCTGGAATATAAAACCTGAACCATCACATGCTAATATTGAAATGGTTGGAGTAAATGCACCATCACCAACTTCTCCGGGATCGGCCTCTGAAGATAGAAGAGCCGCAACATTTGCATTAAACATTGGCAAATAGTTGCTCGTCTAGGAGGGGAGGTGTTACGAGTACAGATGCCTCGTACCAAACAGATTGCAACATCGAATTTCCTGTGAAAAATGAGATTCACCGAAAAGTGCCAATTCGACAATAAAGTGTCTCGTGTGACATTTTCGGGTGTGATCCGGGCCTTTTGATGCTCAATCGCTGTAGCACGAGGACGTTAGACATATAAGTTTTATTATAATCATATATTCAATTGTAACTTAATATCTAATTAAATATATTTTATTAGCACAACTGGTCTACAGTTTTTTAAAAACCCTACCCGACGGCCAGATCTCGTAATTATTGTATGCTAAAATAAATCAAAACTTACAAGAAAAACAAACAAAAACTATGACTAAACATAATGAAACATGATCTGACCCTAAATTGAATACGGAAACACAGTTTTACTCTAAAATCCTCTTTATCATAACTAAAATGTCCGGAGGCCCTTATCTAAACAAAAACAATTTTAGGATGCTTTCGATCCCGGTGCTGGCCCAAGTACACCACATCAGCCTGATACCCTGAACAAACAACCCTGGCATTTTAGTATTTAAGTTAGAATTATGTAAGTTAGATCGTAGTAAACACACATTCATTCATTATTATAATTTAGATATATTTAGCGAGCAGATAAGAAGCATAGAGAGTCATATCGCTACATTGTTGCAGTATCTCCAGAGACCAGAGACTCCACAGTCGTCCGCCAGACGCTATTAGATAAGTTAGATATTATTATAATACATACAAAGTATAGTTCGTTAGCTGTTCACCGTAGAGATAAGCGAGTCCTGATAAACGCATTTGGTTCAATCGTTAAAAGTATCACCGGTAACTTGGACTATGAATATGCTTTAAGATACAATAACGCTATTTCTATTTGCAGATTAAAATCAAGAACTTATTACAGACAAATTAAATAAAAGTGTCAGTTTAAATTACGAAATTTTAGTTTCATTCAATTTCACTGGGTTGACAGTTGCTTCAAATCAGTTTAAAATATATCGCAAAATCAATGAAAATGTAATGTACCAAATTTTCCTTTATGCTAAGACAATATTATTGACAATAGTATGTGGTTAAGTGATTATATTATCACCATATTTGTCTTCCTGTCAACAATAGTAATAGTTATATTAAGATATCATTATTATTGTTTTATGTTTGTTTTCCCATCGACTTTATAATATCAGTTTCCTATTAACTAATGCGCTTGTTGTTGTGACCCTTGAGTCTTTCCGAATTTGGCAATAATATACTTAGAGATAATTGAATAGTATATAAGGCATTAGAATAACACAATTAAGTCAGTTCATCCCCGAATTTCGAGTTGTGAAGTCGCGTTAGCGTTATCATTAACTTCGACTGACTAGTTCATTGTAATACCACGTAATAACTTTACCATATTAAACGACTAATTTAAAGCAAAAAGCGATCTTTGTTTCTTTGCCCGGGCTCCCTCTTGACAACTAACCAAGACGCATTACAAAATTATGACCGAAGTAAACATGACAAATCAGTCAGGATTTTGTAAAAATAAATAGTTTATTTACGCTTTTAAATAGAAACTTGGACAGTTTGAGCGAACAGTTAATTTCGTTAGAAAATGCAATAGCCTTTTACCTCCCAAAAATATTAAATAAATGTATAAAAACTATATTGTTTACTAAAATTAACGCGAACACTACACATTGAAATGAAACAACTTTTACGGATCATCGGATAAACATTAAATAAGTAATGTGTAAAATAAACGCGAGTAGAACCGTAAAAGTTGTTTCATTTCAATTTATAAAAACTTTTAGTACTTAGTAAGTGTACCTCACCGTACACGTCAATAAAAAATATATTTTCTATTTAAAACTAGGTAAATAATTTACGACCGTGGAATCTGTGAGCGTACCGCGTACGCGACTACCTATTCCGTGAAAATGTCAAGAGCAAGAAACTGAATGCTGCCTGGACATCGTTTGGCAAAATCTATGTTAGCAAAGATGACAGTGCACCAGCTATCCGCATCAGCGAAGAAGTTGACCTACACAATCTGATAATGTACTAGTTTTAGTGACACATTTGCCACTCCTATTTTTGTTACCACCAATATTAAACTTTATATTTTTGTTTACGTTTTGTTGCTTCTTCATAATTTTTTTTTTATATATTATAATGCATGTTAGAAACAAGGGCATACTATGTATAAGTGTTTTAAATTATCTCCAGATCCACGGAGCCATAATAAAATTAAAATTCTATACATATAACATAACTAACACATTACTTAAATTACACAAGCAAATTCACCACACAATATTATCTTATTCATCGTCGAAATGAAACAACTTTTACGGATCTACTCGCGTTTATTTTACACATTACTTATTTAATGTTTATCCTGACGTTTCGAACCCTTTGCAGGGTCCGTGGTCACAGGGAGACTGAGGTGTTGGTCATCTCATAATTAGTTGGTAGCTTGTATACCCTCATTTAAATTTAATCAGGTGCGTTCCGTTTTACGCAGAAAGAGCTTACAGTATCTTTTGGTCTGGCAGTATGGTGTCGGGGCTGGGATTTAATATTTTGTATGATGGGATCCCAGGCTGGTGGTAGATTCCAACCATCTTCTCTATTAAAATTAGGATGTTTTTTAATTTCAATAGCCTCGCGTATCATCCTAGGGATGAATCGTTGTTCTTTAACGAGTATTTGTGGTTTATCAAATCTGATGTAATGGTTGGGCCCCTCTAGGGAATGTTCGCATACTGCAGACTTATTTTCGCGCCTATGCTTGACGTCGGCTATATGTTCTTTAACACGGGTTCCTATACTTCTCTTTGTTTGCCCGATGTAAGAGAGCCCACAGTCGCAGTCCAGTTTGTACACGCCTGCATCTTGAAGGGGTATGTTGCACTTGACAGGTCGTAAAAATTGGTTACCCCCCCATACCCCTCTTACATCGGGCAAACAAAGAGAAGTATAGGAACCCGTGTTAAAGAACATATAGCCGACGTCAAGCATAGGCGCGAAAATAAGTCTGCAGTATGCGAACATTCCCTAGAGGGGCCCAATCATTACATCAGATTTGATAAACCACAAATACTCGTTAAAGAACAACGATTCATCCCTAGGATGATACGCGAGGCTATTGAAATTAAAAAACATCCTAATTTTAATAGAGAAGATGGTTGGAATCTACCACCAGCCTGGGATCCCATCATACAAAATATTAAATCCCAGCCCCGACACCATACTGCCAGACCAAAAGATACTGTAAGCTCTTTCTGCGTAAAACGGAACGCACCTGATTAAATTTAAATGAGGGTATACAAGCTACCAACTAATTATGAGATGACCAACATCTCAGTCTCCCTGTGACCACGGACCCTGCAAAGGGTTCGAAACGTCATGATAAACATTAAATAAGTAATGTGTAAAATAAACGCGAGTAGATCCGTAAAAGTTGTTTCATTTCAATGTGTAGTGTTCGCGTAAACTTTAGAAAACAATATGTTATTCATCGTCGTCTCAGCCAAAAGACGTCCACTGCTGAACAAATGCCTTCCCCAAGGATCTCCACAATGATCGGTTTTGTGCTGCTCGCATCCAGCGGCTTACCGCGACCTTCACCAGATCGTCGGTCCACCTTGTAGGAGGCCTGCCCACACTGCGCCTTCCAGTACGCGGTCGCCACTCAAGGACTATCCCGCCGCAGTGGCCATCAGTCCTGCGAGCAATGTGCCCTGCCCACTGTCTCTTGAGCTTAGTAACTCTTCGGGCTACGTCGGTGACCTTTGTTCTTCTGCGGATCTCCTCATTTCTGATTCGATCACGCAGAGAAACTCCGAGTATAGCCCTCTCCATTGCTCTTTGAGTGACCTTGAGCCTTTTTATGAGGCCCATAGTGAGCGACCACATCTCAGTCCCGTATGTCATCACTGGCAACACACACTGGTCAAAGACTTTCGTCTTGAGACACTACAGTATGTCGGACGAGAAGATATTTCCTAACTTACCGAACAGCCTAATTGGATTCGACGATTGACCTCAAGTTGGACCTACCTAGCTGGACCGTTTGTCCCAGGTAAACATAATCGTCCACAACTTCAAGGGCAGAGTCCCCAGCCTTCAGAGGTGTGGGTATGACACGTGAATTCGACATAACTTTCGTCTTCTCCATGTTTATTTTAAGACCCACTTGTTGAGAGACTCTGTTGATGTCACCGAGCATTGTACCGAGGTCTTCTAGGGTCTCAGTTATGACCACTATATCGTCAGCAAATCAAAGGTGAGTGATGTGTGATGACGAGTCCTTTCCAGTCAAGAAGCTTGAAAACATCTTCCAGTGCAGCAGTGAACAGTTTCAGAGATATCACATCTCCCTGTCTCACTCCTCGCTGCAACTGGATAGGTTTCGATCTCTGGTACTGAAGACGGACTGACATAGTGGCGCTTTCATACTGATATATACCAGCAGGACGCTGATATATGAGCTCGAGGTGGACTTCGTCAGGATTGAAAAGGTTCATTGCTTTCACAACAATTTTATTATAGTAGATTATTATAGCTAACAGTTACACTTTAACAATATTATGGAAAGAGATATTTTATACAACCTACAGAGGCGTGTTGCCCAGATGAATGTATGAATTGAAGTCCCAATATTCCTTAGAGATTTGGGCTTTAATAGTGAGGTGTAAACAACTCGTCTTATCTTGTTGATTTGACCCTTGCCTTAAAGAATCAATTTTATTAGAAAGTTGCAAAGGTTAACTGACATTAGGGATCTAATAGTTTCTTATTGAAGGGTTCTTATCTGTTGATTTGATCCTTGCCTTAAAGAATCAATTTTATTAGAAGGTTACAAGATCAACAGATATTAGGGATTTTAATGGTCTCTTTAAAATGAGGAATTGTTATTTTTCTAGGAATTGTTATTTAATAAGAATTAGAAAAATAAAGTAATTAAAACTTGATCTTTTAACCTCTTGAGTTTGGTAGGTAAGTGCTTGGTCACGTACGCCAGTACAGTTATGGGTGCAACTTAAACACGTATATAACAACACAAACACTTCAACACTTCGATGTACCGGTAGTCAATTTGGCACCGCTCTGCAGAGACGGCTGGAGAGCACAGCCCATGTTTCAATCGAATCAAAGGCTTTTTCATAGTCCACAAACGCTAAGCAAAGAGGCTGGTTATACTCTTCGGTATTCTGTATAACATGCTGCAGCGTATGTATGTGGTCTATGGTGCTGAAGCCTTTTCGGAAACCGGCTTTTTCAATAGGCTGGAAGTCATCAAACCTGCGTGCGAGATGATTCATTATGACTCCCGAAAACAGCTTGTAGACGTGGCTTAGAAGTGAGATGGGCCTGTAGTTCTTCAGCAGGGTTTTATCGCCCTCTTTGAAGAACAGTACCACCATACCTTCGCGCCACGTCTCTTGCGGTCTGCCCCTTAGTACGACGGAATTAAATAGCTTCTGAAGAGCTACGAGTACCGGTGTTCCGCCTGCTTTCAGAAGCTCGGCCGTAATTCCGTCAGCACCTGGTGCCCTGCCGGTTTTGAGCTGTTTGAGAGCCATACTAATCTCGAACAGGCTGATGTTCGGGATGTCTTCTGTATAGTTCTGGGTTAACTTAGCTCTAGGGTCTTTAGCTAAGCTTTGAACAGCTGGCCGCGTGGATGGACTACCTTATTCACACAATATTATTAAATCATTTATAACCAAATACGCCTACACGCCAGTCATTACACTACATACTAACGTGCATTAAAATACGAGGGGTACGGATCATTGTTTTGTTGCTTTATTCAACCCACATCTTTAATACGTATCACGCTTTTTGCATGACAATATTCATATTTTACACACATTGATCGTTAACATAATGCAAAACATTAAAGCAATAAACGATAATGATTCCCTCTCTGTAGCACGGGTGATTAGCTGTGACGTGGACGAGGTAAACAAATACATTCCGTCAATAAATCGCACTCTAAATATTATATGACAGAACATACGTAGCGTTACTTGTAACTACCCGAACTTCACTACGATTCTACAAAGGTTCAATATGGCTTGGGACATATAGTATTGTCTGAATGTTGGCTCCAATCGGCTAAGTATATACATGAAATAGAAGGTTACGCTTACGTAACCAGAGGCCTATGTCCAGCAGTGGACTAGTATAGGCTGATGATGATGATGATGATGATGATGATGAACCACAACTAGGCACGAGACACAAAATGAGGGTGTGGTCATATACTTTAACAAATTATTAAATATTATCGTTGAGGAGCCTACGGTTGAGGGTGCAAACTGTCTATTACTTAAAATAAATAACGAGATTTGTACATAAGACGACATAAGTAATTTCATTAACTCTATCGATGCAACACTGTCAAACCTGACTAACCCAAAAAATATAGTACTATGTGGTGACATTATCATCGACATTCACCCTACTCACGGCCGAACATGCTTGGATCATTTCATCATCAAGACAAAGCTACCTGTTTTTTATTCCAGTCTTCAATAACTGACCATGATTGTGTTCCCCTAAGCCTTACCCTTAAAACTAAATTAATTATAAAGAACAATACAGTTCATCGTCTCGACTTCGAAAAGCTAGACCAAGCCATCTTAGGTATAAATTTCTAACCAGTTCTAGAGTATTCTGATACCAACATCGCTGCCAACCAATTTATTGCGCATCTGTCGACGGCTTTAAAAGAAAGTTTCAAACTGCACAAAACTCCCAAAAGGAAAGTTATTCGAAAGCTCTGGATAACGAGTGGTCAGTTGCGCTGTATGAGACACAGGCACAACCTACTTAACAAACCCTCCTTCTGACGCAGTCGGGTAAAAAGACCAAAAAGTACCCTGAAAATGAAGCCCTTAGAACCACTTACAAACGCTACCGGAACTTCTGTTGCTCTATTCTGGAAAAAGCGATTGTATGATTATTGTGACGACTAAAAAGGCAAACAATTCTATAATCAATCGTGAAACTGACATTAATAACCACGGACCGAATTATTAAATGGCTAGATATGAATAAATTAAAAATCAATATTTATACAACTTAATCACTCTAAACATAATAAATATAATTTTAAATTAAATGTGGACAAGATCAGACAAGAACCCCAGACTAAGTTCGTAGGTGTCACCGTAAGCCAGACCCTTGGCTGGGATAAACATATAGAAAACGTATGCCAAAGGATAAATATATTTTCGTTCTATCTAAAAATATTACCAATAAAAAATAGTAATTAATTTTGTATTTTTATTATAATGTTATTTAATTGGTTTTTGACAATTTGGAGTGTTGATTTTGTATTTTTATATGTATGTAATTGGTTAGAATATTTAGTAATTGTTGTTTAAAGTTGTTTGCATGCTACATTGTCAGCTGAGAAAGAGAGGAAAGCTAGAATAAGACCAAAAATGTACCTTTCTCAAGCGCAAATTAAATATATTTCATTTCATTTCATTTCATTTCAAAAATACAGCAATAATTACATACCGAGCTTATAGAATCTGTATAACGTTATGGTATAGTACTGTGGGGCAATTGTACAGACTGGAACAGAGCTTTTATAGCGCAGAAAAAGTGCATTCGAGCAATTGCGGGAATTCGACCGGATCAATCATGTGAACCTATTTTCAAAGATCTTGGTTTACTGCCATTTCCATCTTTGTATATATATACGAAATTCGTAATTTTGTTATCAAATCATGCATTTGTTCAAGATGTCTTGTAAGGCACAAAATTCACACTCACGTAGGGATCCTTACAGACTAAGTACAGTAGTCCTTACAGTTTAAGTGACATACCGAAGTCTTAAAGGTGGATTTTACCAACATCCAACTTATACGAGAAGAGCTATCCCAGTATAACTTTACTCTTATGATACGGGTAACTTTGGTTTCGTTTTACCAGATTAATCTAAGGGTAAATTACTCTCGCATAGTTACTCCGTGACTATGAACGATTGAAACGAACGAAAATGAACAATAACTACAGTTATTATTCTGAGATTCATACCATGGCTGAGCAAGAGCGCTGCGTATTTTTAATTAACCAGGGTAATATATCTGCTTAACGTTTTGAATAACTTCAATCAAATATTCTGTCTGTTGTGTTGATTGTTTGTTGATAGAGAATATTGTAATGAATAGCGTAATTCTTTAATACATACCAGCACGTAAACACAACGAGCGAGAGGAAGCCGGACTACGATCAGTGTCCGGTCTCATGATCTATACATATATACAACGTTAGTCGGAACGGGGTACTGAGCCGAAAGAAGGGTAAAGTAAAACGGTAAAACGTTTGCCTAAGAACTTTTCCTTAAAAATGGATAATTTTAGATTAACAGCTTTTTAAGATTTCAAAATAAATTACGCTGTGGTAGCCCTGGCGGTCACAAAAAAAAACAAATTAAAAGTTAATATTATTGGATACATTAGTCCAATTATGGAGAGAAAACTCGACTCTTTACAATGCCCGCACATTGACATTAGAGGTAAACCTATTTGCTGAGAACCTACGTCAAAACCGTAGCCTACTAGATTTTTGTAGACCAATCAAATGTAAATAATAAAAAAAAACAAAAAAAAAAGTAAAAATAAAAGTTAAAAAAAAATAAAAAAAGTTTGGTCACTATCATGTATACTTTACCCTCCTTTCGGCATAGTACCCCCCCGTTCCGACTAACGTTGTATAACAGTCTCGTGAGCTCCGGACTAGAATACTAGCTACGTATGGACGCCTGCACATCAACCTATCCAAAACTGTCAAATTTCTTCAATACATTTTCAACCATATGCCTTACTCATAAAGTTCAAAGTCTATTGAGGAAATTTGACAGTTTGTGGTAGGTTGATGTGCAGGCGTGTGTACTGTTTGGTCACCGCAATACTTCAATACGATATATATAAAACGCCTCGAAAGTGTTCAGAGAAGGTTTCGATTCTTTCTTGTCAAAAGCCTCACTTTCTACTTGATGCTCTAAGCTTGAGTCGCCTTGAACATTTTAAACTTAAGGTGCTTAGGGAAAGGAAACTCCTCCTAGATGGCATGTTTCTATATAGGTTTATGCGTGGTGACCTCGATTGTTTGAATCTCCTAGGACAAATTAATATTACGCACCAAGAAAATTGCCACACATCAGTAGATTTAATCTAAAGCAGTTCTCTAAGAGCAACTTGGGTCACCATTCAACACTTAATAGGCTACAGCCACATTTTATTGTTTTGTCACGATCATTGACATTATTTCATCTAAGTATCCACATATTTAGAAAACTGATGCCCGAAAGCTACGTAAACCCTACGTAATTCTTACTAGAATTTTAAATCAGTTGTACATTTATTTTTTTTACTTTTTATTTTCAAGTTCTAATTGCTGCACTGAAACATATTAAATATTTATAAAATTTATAAAATACAGTAAAAAAAATAAATGCCCACCCGACCCAGCCAGGAATCGAACCTGGGTCTTCCGCAATCCGGGCGGCTGCACTGACCGCTATGCTACCGGGAAGGCTGCCGAAAGCGCTGAATTTTGCCACTGCTTTTTAATTTTTGAGTGCTATTAGCGGCACAGTGCGCCATCTATCCAACGGTCATTGCAACCGATGGCCATGCAGATTCACCTTTGCGGATGAAATACCACAAATTTGATAACACAACGCTATTCAATTTTACTTTTTATTTTCAAGTGCTAATTGCTGCACTGAACCTAAATTAAATATTTATAAAATTTATAAAATAAGTACAGTAAAAAAATTAAATGCCCACCCGACCCAGCCAGGAATCGAATTTGGGTCTTCCGCAACCTTTGCAGATGAAATACCACAAATTTGATAACACAACGCTATAGTAAACTTTACATTTTATTTTCAAGTGCTAATTGCTGCACTGAACATAAATTAAATATTTCTAAAATTTATAAAATACAGTAAAAAAATTAAACGCCCACCCGACCCAACCAGGAATCGAACCTGGGTCTTCTGCAATCCGGGCGGCTGCCTGCACTGACCTGACTGCTATGCTACGGGGAAGGCCATTAGCACTTGAAAATAAAAAAAGTGAAATTTACTATAGCGTCGTGTTATCATATCTTTGTGGTATTTCATCTGCAAAGGTGAATCTGCATGGCCATCGGCTGTATATTTTTTGCTCTTGTTTATATTGTTAAGTTTGTTATTACTAATTACTTAGAAAATTTATGTAGTTTTTCCTTCTTTAAAATTTACACAAACTCTCTACATTTGCATGCCGTGGCGGTCAATAATAGAAGGCTAAAATAAGATTTTTTTATTTTTTTTTTATTTTTAGATTTTTGATTTTTCTTAGCATTTAAGATTTTATTGTATTATTAGTTCAATTAACGAGGACATTTGTTGTATTAGACTTCTAAAAATTCCTCTGCCTCTGCATTTGGCATGTGATGAAGTTAAGTAATACAGATTACAGATGAGATACCAATAATCCAACAAAATTTGTTACGAGAAGTTAGGTATTTGTACCAAAATATGAAAATCGCTTATAACTCTCTGTGAATATTTCCTCAGGCTAAATTCTTTCTGTATACGTACGTACCTATGTACTAGTTAGAATAAGTATGTCAAAGAATCCAACATTTTTGCCATTTCAGAGAACCCCAAATTTAAATTTTAACATTTTCCACTATAACTTCTACTGAAAAATTGCTGTCAATTTTTATTTTTTAATATGTTTTTATATCATTAAATACAAAGTTTTGTTTAGTAATCCAATAAATTTTGCATTTAAAACTTATTTTTTTGATTTTTGCTTAAGTAATGTGAAAAATTACTCCGTCCATTTTTATACCTTTAATAGTCATATTATTTTATATTTAAAGAAATTTATCAATAATCCAACAAACTTTCGAACGTTTAGTATTTTTTACGAAGTTATTATGTTCGCTGATTTATCTTGACCGCTCGGACTGCTCTACCCGCACTTGCTCTGTGAAAATTTCAACTATCTTACTATTACGGTTCATGAGATACAGCCTGGTGACAGACGGACAGACATACAGACAGACGGACGGAAGGCGGAATAGTAAAAGGGTCCCGTTTTACTATTCCGCCGTTTTATTATTACCCTTCACCAAATCGTCGGTCCACCTTGTTGGAGCCTGCCCACACTGCGCTTTCCGGTACGCGGTCGCCACTCCAGGACTATCCCGCCCCAGCGGCCATCAGTCCTGCGAGCAATGTGACCTGCCCACTGCCACTTGAGCTTAGCAACTCTTCGGGCGATGTCGGTTACCTTTGTTCTTCTGCGGATCTCCTAACAAATTATACAGTTTTTACTAAAAATTTAAATTTCGCCAAACTGATCAACAGTTTATGGGCTCCTTTGTCAACTGGTAAATGCCAACGGGTAAATGTCAACGGGTAAATGCTCCTTTGTCCTCCTATTGTAACCAACATACCGGCAAAGAAACTCTTCAGTGAAACGCACTTTAAACGTTTTTTCTGGTACGTATATACAGCTCGCCTCATGGCAAAAGCCGACCGCAGCATATAGGCGCTTGCAACATCACAGGTATTACCTACCCTAAAGCTTGAGTGCCTGTCTTCATGTCTTGTAATTTACTGGTTCTAGCACCTTTCAAACTGAGTGCCAAGTGCGAGTTTCATTCGACATTCGATTACGTCAACGAAAACGAGAATTTGTATGGCAAAATGTTAACTCCTTTCGTATGCCACCAGGAGGCGCTGCTTCAATGCTATACTAATTTTCGTTTTTGTAAACGTAATCGAATGAATACGGATAGTAAACAAAACTCACACTAGGCACCCTGAAGCACAGGAATGCAAAACGACGATGCTGGCCAGCGGCAATAGTTTTTAAAATGTATTTTTAACAACAGGTATTTTATTTTTATTTATTTTTTTATGTTAAAAGGAGGCAAACGAGCAGGCGGGTCACCTGATGGAAAGCAATCACCGCCGCCCATGGACACCCCGCAAAACCAAGGTAATCGCGGATGCGTTGCCGACCTTAAGGAAGGAGTTGGATCTTGAGGAGGGAGTAGGATTTGGGAGAGGGGAGGGATGAGAGATGGGCCTCCGGTACTTTTACTCACCGGACGAAACACAACAGCAACGAGTGCCGTTGTTTCACGCCGATATTCTGTGAGGGGGTGGTATTTCGCCGGGCGAGCCGGCCCATTTCGTGCTGCAACGCAGCGTGGCTCTACCACTCAGACAGTGTCACTCATTTAGCACCACCCAGAGGTCACGTGTAGGGTCTCAAGGGTAAACCTACGGACGCGAGTAACCTTAACCCCCAAGGTAGCACTTGATCTTCATATGATTTTATTGGTTTCGCATTTCAATAGAAACCCTCAATAGCTGAGGAACTACCAGTCGTTATGGCGACAGAAGATAGTGGTTTCTTAAAAAATCCTTACCATCAACCAAACCGAGTACACACTTTGCACCCCCACATTCTGGTTCTAAGATCGTCGGCAAATATGAAAACATTTAACTGATTACGAAACAGTTGACAAACACTTAATTTTTTTTCATATTGTTGAAGTTACACGTGCCGTTTACCTTTTTGCGAATTTGTGTTACGATTGCGAAAGTTAAAAAACTTCTCTGTGTTTGGGTAGGTAGGGTGGCTTTATTTCATTATTCCCAAGTTTCTCCATGCTTTGGAAGCATTTCAAGTGCGGTTATTGTTGTGAGTTGACGGTCGTTGCCGCCCAACCTACCTGCGTTGGGCAAGCGTAACGGGTTGTTCGACCCAAGCTGTTCCACGTGTTCCCCACAACTTTTATATAACAGTAACACTTTTATATGGTGTTTTATTACCTTTTATTTAGCTCTAACTAAACATGTAAAGTCACTTTTGTATAACGCCAAAGAACAGTAAAATAAATCTTATCAGTTTATTTGGTGTAAAGGTCAGTAGGCTCAAAGTAACATTAGGAAAACGATAGTGAAGTTCGAAAAGAATAAAATGTATGTCAATCTTCAATCGTTCTCTTAGTGATATTGATCACATTTTGAAATCCATTTAAATGGTTTTTTCATTCCTATTACATTTATTTTACTTTAAATATACCCGAGCCAGGCGTGTAGGGCCGCACAGCCGTAGCCGTGTGTTCGCCGCGCACACGCAGCGCGTGTAGGGGCACACAATCGTGAGTCCGGCGCGCACAAGCAGCGCGTGTGGAGCCGCACAGTCGTATGGACGACGTAAACACGTCAGGTGTGTAAGGCCGCACTGCTGTAGCGTTCGAACAAAATTGATACTTCGGTGCGTGCAGCGCACGAACCAGTGTCGGTAGCCAAAGTAACATTAAGAAAACGATAGAATAGTTCGAAAAGAATAAAATGTATGGGATTGACATAAGATTGACCACGTGATTTAGCGCGGCTTATGTCAATCCCATACATTTTATTGTTTTCGAACTTCGCTATCGTTTTCTTAATGTTACTTTGGCTAAGCCTACTGGCGTGTATCGAGCCGCAAGAGTTTGACGAATTTAGAGGCGCCGCAGCTAACGTGTTAAATAAGGTCATATTATCACTTGATGGAAAATTGTACTCAGATAAATGAAATATTTAATTGTTATTCTGCTAATGACTTTTTTCAAAACATACCCTCAAAAAGTCATTTCAAAAATTTCACAAAACTATTACAAATTTATACATAACTCTTCATTCCCACTAGATGTTATTGCTATAACAGAGGCTGGCATTTCGTAACAGATATTTGTCATTTTGCCCATTTTTTGTCATTGTATTCAGAATGTTGTATTGATCCCGCTCTTAAACGTTCGCTTATTGATTTTGTTAGACCCTGTATAGCGACTCTTGCTAAGACACAATAAAGTGCAATTCAGGTTGCGCACCGCTCCCTTACCTATAGTTATACTCACCTAGACGTTCCCTCTCTTACTATAGCGTAGCTTTTATCTCTTCTAACGACTTCAGGGTTGTCTTCTTTTAAATAATAATTAATCTGAACACTTAATTTATTACAAGTTATTATGTTTATAATGTGTACTAAAATGTGAAGAAATTACGTTTCAAATAAACCTAGGCTAGGTATGTAAGTACAGTCAACGCCACATCAGACTACTTATACATGTTGACTTTGAGGCTGTCTTTATGCCCGCCGTACCGTTGCCGTTAAAAGAGCTGTTTTCGTAGGTAGTTCAACTGTTTAAACTTACCGAGTTGTCGTGACTCGTGCGTAGTTAGTATGTACTTGTAGATTAGAAAATTATTGAATTTCTCAGTGTCTGCATAAGTATATACTTTAACCTAAGAAGTCATATAAATAAAAAAGTATGTAAATAAATACACACGACAGCATGTCAAATTACACAGTTGAACTCCGAAACATTACGTAGGTACCTACTTAACTTACGGCATAAAGACGGTCAACAACATGTATAGTATACATATCATGCCGTCGACTGTTCCTACCAAAAACAGAAATAGGTACCAACGTACCTATAAGTACTTATCAAAGCTAAACTTGATCTTGTAAACAGAACTTGTAAGTAGATAAGTATCTACATAATATTAAACTAGCTTTAAGTACTATAATATTTAATAATCTAACTAGGTACCTAGGTACGTAAAATACGGGAGACATAAAGATAACAAAAGTCAACTTTTGGTATTGGTACTTAGGTAGGAAGGTACCTATCCTAAAGTGCAGATACTAGATAGGTAGGTACTTAGTTGTTTATCCTTACTTGTCCTATTTAGTAAACAGTTTCGTAAGTAGGTAAGTTAGTACCTACCTACCTAAATAATTCAACAAGTAAATAGTTGGGTGAAGATTGTTTAGCAAATAAGACAAGTACCTAAGAATAGACGAACTACTAAATATTAACTAGGTAGGTACTTGTCTACTTATAGGTAGGTACAGTGGCCCAAGAAAATGGTGTACCAGTTTTGATTTAGTTTTCTAGTCATCGAAAATTACAACAACGTTCATACTAGATATCACTGAAAGTGATGCATAATAATGACGTGAATCTAATTGATAAGTATTTATACGTCGTAGGTCACTTATAAGTGCATGACATTTTAACCTTTATTACAAATGCATAAGACATTAATTACGGTAAAGAAAATATAAATTTTCTAAACAAAAGCAATAAAAACGATTTATATTAGACAACCAAATTTTATTTGATAAAAAGAAAACTGACAATTGGAGTTTTTTCAAACAGTAATCTAATCAAATAAAGATGGCAATAGAAGTTGTCAGATCGATCTGCAAGCGAAACTAATCTTTATCGCCTATGAATCTGCCATGCGACATTTAACCTTAGGGTGGTAAACCAATTTTTTGGGCAACCGTACCTACCTATAAGTAGACAAGCATTCTTCTTACCTCTCGATGTCGTTTGGAAGTGTGAAAAACGTGAGGTTTGGATCTTTTTTATTATTATTAAGGCAGCCCATTGCGAAGCAATATGCCTTCACTAAGGTTAAATAAATATCATAATTAAATGTGCGAACGAACGACGCGACGCAACAATACGCGAACACAGCGCGGCGCGTGAGTAGGGTTGCCAACCATACTTTAAAATAACGTATCTTACGTTATTTTCCATCCCCATACTTTATTCTTTTTAAAACATAAAGTGTAAAATACTTTATTTGCTACTTATGCGTGCTTTTGAACGGAATATTCCTGTTGACTTAATTTCTGAAGTGCTGAATGTTACTCAGACTCAGGTGAAGTGAAACGAAAGGCAACGCTTAAATAAATAAATTTGGAAAATACTTTATTTGTTTTTCAAATCTTTTTTTATACTAGTGTTAGGTTGATTAATAATTTAGTAATTTATATTTCAATTGATACTCGTATCCGAACGAACTCCATGTTTTTATTTCACTGGCAACACTGAGTGTTGGCTGGAAAAAATAGCGGTAAAACAGCATGGCGAATCGAGGCACTAGATGACGGTCACTTTGGCTGGAGCATTGGTGGTGGACGGTTGATTTTGAGTTGTACGTACTGGTTGTTGGAAGAAATACACCTTTTAAAAAGAATGTGAGTTTTATTGTGCTAATATATTAATATATTATACATTAATGATAATATTATAGGGTAAGTAAGGGGATTCCTTACATTTCAGAAGTGGGATAATGCCAGCCTACTAGCTTTGATTGCTACTTAATTTTAAAAGCAATAAGTAAACTAAACAAATTATATTAAAAATAACGTGAAAGTGTTAGCTTCAAAGTGATTTAAAGGTTTTCCTTTATTTTCAATTGGAAAGGGTAGTTGTATATTTTAAATGTGACTGTTGTGGACGTCTGGTGTTAGTTAAAGTGAGTACCAGTGGTGAAAATAACGATGATTTTAAGCAACGAAGTCCCGTTTTGATATTGTTGTATTTTCTGCTTGGCGTTTTTCTCCACCCTCAGGTTGAAGGTTGTTTAAAGGTCCCTTAAAGGGTGTCAATTGGTAGTGTCGGTGATGGACTGGGGTTGTCCGGGGGGCCAAAATTTCATTATTTTTGCGCTACGTCGCACTGTTTTCGTGATATTTGAGTTTAACTTAATATGTAGTTGCTACTATTTTACTCCTAAGATGGCGAAATTTTCGGACAAAGTACACAGCTTGTGTTTTGAGTTTCAGAATCATGCCTCATGAGAACGAATCACTCCGCAACGCCGTTTGACGACACCCGATGGACACAAAGCGGGTAGCAGACTGCGGAGTGCAGAGCGACATCAAGGGCGTGGCAGTTCGACAAGCACGTGTGGACCGGGACATCGAGGATAACGCCCCAGCACAACAGTCTAAACGGTCAGATAGTCTAACTGTTACCGCTAGGGACGTTCATAATATGATAAATTCATTAAGTGCTAAGGCTAAGGCTCAGTCCCGGGCATATGTGTCGGCCACTCGGTCACATAGTAGTGATAACAGGAATTTAAAAAAAAAAAAAAAATCTTTGACGGATTTTGATTCGTCCTCAAAGAGTCAACGTATGGACGTGTGGCTTTAAAAGGTGAACGAGTGTGCCGCTGTGTATGGCTGGGATGAGAAGACAGTATTGACTTTATTACCTGATATGAAAGTTTGAATTCGATATTGTTCACTTTGGCTCGAATGGCAACAAAAACTGTTAAACGTTTTTCCTTTCGAGCAAAATTATGGTCAATCCCTTCCTTGGAGGATATGCTAAAAGGAGGAGCAGGTATAACGAACCTGTAGAAACGTACTACTATGAGAAATTTGCTTTATTTATTTATTTTATTTATTTATTTGGGTCACCAACAAAGCAATTACACAAAAACTTACTATAACATACATTGCATATTACAAAAAAATTAGTAATGCTTTACTTATAGGTACCACTACATGCAAATAACATAATTAATATAAGTTCAATCTCAAGTAACAGACATCCCTTAGAGACGAAATAATATAAAAATTTACTACAATTAAAAATAAGTTAAATAAATTAAATAATAGGTTGTAACAAAATTTTGTTCTTAAAACTTTTACGTGTTTCCGAGAAAATATCTATATCAGTGGTATTAAATAGTGCGTTGTATTTGTTTACAATTTGTTTACAACTGTTATTGAACCAGTGTGACGTTCATGGCAAGCGTGCGGTGTGTCATGTATTCAGGGGTTGAACGATGAAACTATGCGATCTAGCGCTAACGCGTTACCCTGTACAACCAACCAACCTGAACGGTTGTTACAGTTTCCTAAGACTATTAATGAGGTTCCGGTACCATTTGATAGAAGTAATTTTAAGATTACATCTAAAGATTCTGTAAATAATTCTATTTCTCGCTCGTTCATGTCAGGTAACAATAATAAAGTATTTAATTCAGTAAGCAAAGAAGGCAGGTCGCAGGACACTCTGACCTAGATTTGGGCACAAAGCTAATAGTTACATGGTTCGATCCGAAACTGTAGGCGTTAACAATAGTACTAATCCTACACATAGAACATTGCGTAATTCGACATAAGAGTCCTAACTTTTGAGATTATTAGGGAAGTTAAGGTAAACGATTTTCCCTTGAAATCTTTTATGGATTTTCGTTGTGAGGTGACTTTACTTTCTCGATCTGCCGCAACCTCTTCAGGTTTATTGTGTCATAATCGTCCTATGCCCATCAAGGGATTTGGTTATTATGTAATCCAGGCTATGGGTGGTGTTTAAATGAATAAGATTGAAGGTGTGTGTGCGAGGGTTTCATGTCTGATAGTTAACGATAAGTTTCTAGATTACTCTTCAGAATCGAAGACAAAGTCAAAAAAAAATATTCAAATAAACTTACGAAAAGTGCTTTTGAATAGTCCATACATTTTTCACCTACTAACCATTCAGGACGTCTATTTTAGCTGTGGAGAAGGATGGGCGCAAGAAACTCCACAGCTTTAATAGAAGTAATTACAAATGCAAAAAGAAAAAGAAATGAAAGAAAAGATATTAAGGTTTCCATTACGTTACACGAGTCTTGGTCAATTTAATAAATAAACATTTTCTATTTTATTACTGGTAGGACAATTATATACTGAACAGTTACACATTGTAATGTTTATGTATTGGAAGCACTGAATAAATGATTACTTACTTACTTACTTACTTACTTACTTACTTACTTACTTACATTGTCGTTTATAAAGGCTGAAGTATTAAAGTTTGAAAATATGACTGATGGAAGATTTTGACTTTGATTTTGAGATGAAATGAAACAAAGAAGGGAAGGTTGTAGATAAACCAAACCAACAATCTAATATTGTTTGGGGATATTTATAAGGTTAAGGGTGGGCAGTTGTATGTGTACGTTACTCAAATGTCAAGAAGTTTTATTCTTCACGCAGGAAGTGTTATTGGTAGAGCTTCAAAAGTTCAGGTAGTTAACCGTGTAAGCAGTTTTCGGTGGTTCCAGTCTATAACACTAAGGCATAAAAAGTTATTATAACAAAAGTGACTCTTTGACTTAGACTCTTAGATAACCGGTAAAGTCCACCTTTTTACTGATATTCTGTTTAATACGTTTAAATTATCTGTAATTGAGGTTAATAAATAGCCAATAAATTTATTCATAAGTGTGTCGAGTACAGCCCAAACGCTAGCTATGTTACTCGGTGAGGTGTGTAGCTTTAAGGTTTATAGCTTCAATGATACCAGATTCTTAAAGGTAGATGTTATAATAGGACTCAATAAAGAGGGACGAAAATTTGCTTATTTTTGCGCTACGATTAACCGTATAGGAGATATTTGCACTTTTAGCAAAACAAAATATTTGATTATTTTAAAGTAACTGTTCTAACATAGTCCGTCGTAGACTTGAGACACCTGGCTGCAGGAGATCTTGTGCAGCCTCTCGAACTTGAAGTCGCCAAAGGCGGTCTCAGAGTCGGCGTCGGAGCTGGACCCGAAGCCCTAGCCATATCCAAGGAGAACAGAAGCAGGATCGTGAGAGGATCAACATGTTGGGGAGCGAGCTGCAACGGGAACGCGAGCGGGTTCGGGCAGCGGAACGACGACACTGCACATCGAAGCGGCTACCCAGCGTGCGGAGCGAGGACGACTGTGGTCATTGTGGCTCACCGCTGAACGAGCAGCGGAGCAATGCAGAGCGTCGTGCTGAGCAACTTGACCACGCGAGACAGTCTGAAAGGTTACATAGCCCTTCCTCTTCTAAGAGAGATTTAATGAATATGTTAAAGTGTGATAGAGATAGTTTTGCGTCTCGCCCTTCCACGTCAGGTGCATAGTCGTATCAATAGCTAGATCATGAGAACATACTCCCTAATTTCGCTCCCTCTACGAAAAATCAGCGCATTGATGTTTGGTTAGAGAAGGTTAATGAGTGTACCTCGGTGTATGGTTGGGATGACAGGACTACAACTAATTGCGGTATGCAGAAACTCCAAGGCCTTGCTAAGGGTTCTCTATTTTGTCTCATACATTTTTTATCCATAAAATCTAACGTGTCACGTTTTGTGACATAATCATCATGTGTCCGAATGGTAAGTAGCCCTAACTTAATGACTCATAATATAACATGCCCTAAAATCGAAATTATGGAGCTAGATTTCTGTTGTTTAATAAATAAAAATAAATAAAATTGTAATTTTGTAACAATATTATTATAAACCACCATTCGGACTAACATACATTATACAATAAATATAACACTTAGGACATGTGATATAATAGCAAGTGCCCGGAGTCGAAATTTGGATATCTAATTATGATAGCACCCGATATTATGACACAAAAGCATAGATATTTGATGTTTGAGATATTTGAGAGATGATTTAGCAAGCGCGTTGGGGATTTTGATTTTCGGACGATCGATATTCGGAGAAAAAGTGACTACCTTTGCTAAGGCGTGGTACAAAGGGTTAAATTCAATCCTTTTTTTTACTATGCAAGAATGGCAGGAAAAAAATTACTAATTTGAGTTTACTAACTCATTTCCTATTCCTCCACAAAATTATGATCATGCATTAGAGGATATGCTTATAAGGAAAACTAAATTTAACGAGCCTGTAAGAAAAAAATTTTAAACGAAAAATTAGTTCTCGATCAATGTGATATATTATAGTTGGAAAACGTGCAGTGGATTGCAAAATCCACGGTATTAATGATAGGACCTTGAGGTCTGAGGCTCTGTCACTGCGTTCGTTGTTCGCATCCCGATCAGCTTTTGCAATTCTTAAATAGGTTGTTGCCCTGGGTTAATTTTGTCGAGTTAAGGGAGAATGTTGATAATGATATGGATAATGATTTCAATTTAAGCGACACAGAAAGCGATTATTAGTGGAGTCTTCTGCTATTCCTAGTAACTTCCTTTTTATTGCTATTTTTATTTTATTGTTTTGGTATGCTAGCGGAAGACAGGTATGCTAGCGGAAGACAGGTATGCTAGCGGGAGATAGGTATGCTAGCGGGAGATAGGTATACTAGCGGAAGACAGGTATGCTAGCGGAAGACAGGTATGCTAGCGGGATATAGGTATGCTA
The DNA here is from genome assembly GCA_947562085.1 of Eudonia lacustrata. Classification (NCBI taxonomy): domain Eukaryota; kingdom Metazoa; phylum Arthropoda; class Insecta; order Lepidoptera; family Crambidae; genus Eudonia; species Eudonia lacustrata. The sequence goes on from OX387318.1 coordinate 6,826,109, forward strand.
GCGGGATATAGGTATGCTAGCGAGAGACCGGTATGAGGCGCGTTCGATTTGTAAGAATGGATGGGTTTACAAATTGAACTCACATAAGAATAGGTTCTAGTGTAGCTATTCCTAGTAACTTCCTTTTTATTGTTATTTTTATTTTATTGTTTTGGTATGCTAGCGGAAGACAGGTATGCTAGCGGAAGACAGGTATGCTAGCGGGAGATAGGTATGCTAGCGGGAGATAGGTATGCTAGCGGGATATAGGTATGCTAGCGGGATATAGGTATGCTAGCGAGAGGCCGGTATGAGGTGCGTTCGATTTGTAAGAATGGATGGGTTTACAAATTGAACTCACATAAGAATAGGTTCTAGTGTAGCGGTGTAAGAATGGATGGGTTTACACACGCTAACTAGTTGTGTAAGAATTGATGGGTTTACACACGCTAACTAGTTGTGTAAGAATTGATGGGCTTATACACGGATATTTATATTCATTTAAATTATTTTGCGAGAATTTATGAGTTCGCAAATAAATGTTAAAAGATAATTGATACTAATTTGTAACTAATATGATGAAACGTTTGTTCATTTGTGGTGCATGAGGACATGCACAATGTCAGGAATAGAAATTTGAGAAGATCTATGAGAAGGAAGGGTTCATAGATCGTTACCCAATGCGATCACTTTCAAGAAGAAAGGGTTTGCGGGTGGTTGTGTTGGCTATGAAGGAAGTTTTGTGATAATCACTTGCAAGAAGGAGGGTTTGCAAGTGGTTGTTTTGTTTTGTTGTTATAGTACTATTTTAGAACTAGTTCGGTTTAATAGAAAAACATTACTTATTTTAATGGGTAAATTTGAGAACTGTGACAATTTTCTTTCTAAGATTGTAAGATTTGGATATTATTTCCAGTTGATGCACTCTTTTATTAAAATATTTAATCAAACCACAATGATTGAGTATTGTTATATTATTATAATATTGATTTATCAGAAACGTAGTATGTTTTAATTAAGTTTTGTTAACTAATCATTAACTATTTTTAAATACCTACAATGAAAGTGTTGACTAGAGTTATTTTGCGTTTTAAGTAAAAACAAATTTAAGTTTTGTGTAATATTAATAAATAAAACTATAGTTTAACTTAAACTAAGTACGGGATGCGATGTTTTGTGATATTTGTCAATATAACGAGTGGAGAGATTATTAATAGTCAAGTTTTAATAATTTGACTGTAATACTAGTATAAGATAATTATGATATTGTAAAGTGACTCGATTGGCCAAGTGTTAGGTTAACTAGTGCATGAGGACATGCACCTTGTCAGAATGGACGAGTGTTAGGTTAATTAATAATTTAGTAATTTATATTTCAATTGATACTCGTATCCGAACGAACTCCATGTTTTTATTTCACTGGCAACACTGAGTGTTGGCGGGAAAAAATAGCGGTAAAACAGCATGGCGAATCGAGGCACTAGATGACGGTCACTTTGGCTGGAGCATTGGTGGTGGACGGTTGATTTTGAGTTGTACGTACTGGTTGTTGGAAGAAATACACCTTTTAAAAAGAATGTGAGTTTTATTGTGCTAATATATTAATATATTATACATTAATGATAATATTATAGGGTAAGTAAGGGGATTCCTTACACTAGTTAGTGATAGATTTACTTTAATTTCCTGAAAAATAGTTGGCAAACCTACGTGTGAGTGAGTCGAACTAAGTCAGAAATCGAACTAATATTGCTAACGTGCGACCCGGCCGGCACGTGGCAGGGCAGCCCTCTGAAATTGACGGACCCGTCGGCTACTTATAGCTTCTTGCCAGCGCGGAGTGCGCCTGGCCTGTCGCCACATAACATCTGCCTACCCCTTTTTGGGACAAGGACTTGAGATGTATCTACCTTACGATAACAGCCGGGGCTAACGGCTTAACGTGCCTTTTAAAGCAATAGAGCTCGAAATATTTGTTATTTCACCATCCGGTAATCCGTCAATGCGAAAATTGGTTGACATGCAAGATCGCAACCCTAACGTACAAGCCACTACACTATACTCCTTACATAAACCTACAACATACATATAAAATATGAACTAGGTACACTAGCTTAACAAAATCAGAACGTGTTTTTTTTAAATTTCGCTAGCAAATCTAACCTTTGCTTTACTTTTGTTTAAGTCAAATTTATGCATAAATCAATGTTTAACTTAGTCTAAGCAAATAGTAAGTTGTATTTCTGCTCAACTTTGTTTATTAATATTAATTTAACGTACGCCACTTGAATTATTTGCTTGAAGCGGATTCGAACCCGTCTCACAGCCTGAATCTCTAACCGCTAGAACAATCTAACTGGCATAAACTCCTTTAAACAATAAGTCAAAGTCAAAGTAATTTTTTTTTATTCAAATATTAAAAATAAATATTTATTTTTAATCATCCTAACACTTTTTTACCCTTAATACATAATCCTAATACATAATCCTTTTTAACTAATACATAATCCTGTTTTAATGTTGTGGCAACCACCGGGAGTTTGGAATAGTGATGATTTTTCGCTAACTATATTAGTTCTGGGTGTCAAGTGCGAGTTTCATTCGCAATTCGATCACGTTAACGAAATCGAGAATTTGTATGGCAAAATGTTAACTCTTCTCGTATGCCGCCAGGAGGCGCTGCTTCAATGCCATACTAATTTTCGTTTTCGTAAACGTAATCGAATGAATATGGATAGTTAACAAAACTCACACTAGGCACTTGTATGTGAGAGGGTGTGGGGATTTGACCCGCTTTTGACTTTTTTTCACTATCTAATTTGTAAAATTGCAATTCCGAAAAGTGTTGGAAAACTTTCGTCGAACTAATGTTCGCATCAAAGTTTGCACAAAATTAATATTTACCCATAGCCACCGGAAGAGGTTTTTTTTTTTTTTTTAATTAGATAATTTATTTTGTTGTGAACATAAGACGTAAATAGCCACATAATAACCATATCAAAAAACTGGAAGTAGAGAATAATATTTAAAAAACTTAATTTAGGCTTACATTGCATAACAATGTGCATGTGGGAGGCAATACGAAGTCTTTACCCATGGGAATCATCGCCATCTTTAATTCAAATTACTTTATTTGTTGTTCTTGTTGTAATTACGAATTCGACTATAAAAAGGTATTATGAGTTCTCCAATTTAAATTAATATATATTTATAATCGGAGCCTATAAGCGCAGCCAGCCACAGCTCATTCAAATCAAGATCCCAATGCCTTCACAATTTCTTTATCCAATTTCCGTCTCAGTAAATTACCACCGCAAAGAAATGGGAATACGTTGTAGTGCAAACATTAGATGTTTACCGTGCAAAGTAGCATTATTACGAGTAGATAAACTGACCAAATTGTTGCAAGTACTTACGTAAAATAAATATTGAGTAGGCACTGTGTACAAAGTTGGTAGACCCTATTGGTGCGGGTTACAGTCTACATTTGTGTGACGCGGTCGCGTTGTATTGTGTGAACGTTGGTAGATGATTCTCATTTTCAGGTTTTCAGTCGAGTTTGGATCGTGGACCGGGTAGATCGCTTTTCTGCGACATGTAAAAGTTTTTCGCGAAAATTTCGACAGTAACACCGCGGCAGCCATATTTTATAACAATTTGAGTATTGCAATAATTCAGTGATTTGATAATGTTTGTTTTAATGGAAAATATGCAAATGGCTAGTCTATTTTATAGCAACGAGTGAGTTAATATGTATTTTAGTTAAATCCGTACACTTTGTACGGAACTAGTAGGTGTACTCAACAATTGCAAACACATTGATTATGAGAGGTGAGTTTTCCAACTACCACATAGTAATTCCTTTGTATGTACGCAATGGCAACTATATTGCTAACAAATACTAAACCCTATGCACTTAGAATAAGAACACTTTACACCTTGAAGTGACCGTTTAAGGTTTAAGGTTTTAGCTTAAAACTTATCTTTTTCTGTAACACTTACTTAATTAAATATTCAGTCTACACGATTGAAGTCTGCTTTCACGTATGTACTTATTTAAGTACAGTCAACAGCAAATGTAACTGATGATTGGCCAAGTTTCAAAATATGAAATCAGTATAAAAATCAAAACTTTTCAAACGCATATCGAAAAACCTTTGAGTGTCTACTAGTACCTGCAGACTTTGACTGTAGTTATGGATAATTTTTATACCAGTGCGCAAATTTTCTAGAGCGACTCAGAATCGGTAAGTGAACAACTTTCTCATAGTAACATGGGTTGAAATATGTCAAAATTTTTTGGACTTCCCATACTTTTTCTGAGTGGTAGAGCCACGCTGCGTTGCAGCACGAAATGGGCCGGCTCGCCCGGCGTAATACCACCCTCTCACAGAATATCGGCGTGAAACAACGGCACTCGTCGCTGTTGTGTTTCGTCCGGTGAGTGAAAGTACCGGAGGCCCATCTCTCACCCCTCCCCCCTCCCAATTCCTACTCCCTCCTCAAGATCCAACTCCTTCCTCAGGGTTGGCAACGCATCTGCGATAACTTTGGTTTTGCGGGTGTCCATGGGCGGCGGTGATTGCTTTCCATCAGGGTAAAAAATTATCTATAGAAAATACCGACTTACACTATCGAAACTTAATTTTGAAATCTAGTAAACATCATCTACTCTTGCTGTTGACTGTACCAGTAGAACAGCTGTGCTACGATTAAAGGAGAACCGGCACTTTCCTTAGAAAAAATGCTAAACTTGTATACAATAAAATTTGGTCTTAAAGTAAAGTTAATATTGTTTGCTATCTAAACCAAGTTTTGACTTATTTTTATCGAATCGCAGATAAGAGTTATTTAATTATTAATATTTTTTTAATATGGAAACACTGAGTCTTCAAAAGGCAGACATGTTACTTTAAAAATGTCTAACGTGGCTGCATAAACCAGAATTATTTTGCTTTTAAAAAGTGAAATGTCAACAATGCCGTCACGTCAATCAGTCAGTCAACCGTCATTCGTATTACAACTGTCATTTGTTGACAGATATTGCCAGATATTATTGAATTACAAATTACAAATTAAAAAAGTATACAACTTAAGCATAAAACGCCGGGTCTCCTTTAATGAAACATTTATCACAGCTCCTGATTCCTCAAAACTAGTTTTGTTTTGAGTGCGTGATGCCGTTCCCTCTAAAAACCTGTGACGGTGCTTCGTTTTACACGGCTTGAGGAACCCTTTAAGTTTCTCGCCGCTCCCAATAAAGCCCGTTGAAGCTAAAAATGCCGTGTGAGGTAATCAGCAAACACTCAAGAAAAAAAAGGTGGTGATGTGTCACTAAAGCTACTTAAGGCTTTTAGTAGCCACTTAAGGATCTGTAGCTGTGATCAATGTAACACTTGATTCAAAGTAAACCTGTTCCACGTACCACCTCTTTGTAAACTGGTGATTGTAAAAAGCGATACTCTATGAACATGCACGGCCATACTGATATTTCGCCGACCACTACAAGTGTTGGCGGCACTTGAGATCTAAGACGCTGCGCAAACGTAGACACTTTTTGTTACCGACACGGCACACCATACAAGGAAACAGAGTTGCTGTATCAGTGTCAGGTGGAAGTAACTGGACACAATAAGTGTCTACGTCTGCGCAGGGAGGGCTGATTTCATATTCACTGTTGTATTCCACGCAAGACACAAAAGTGTCTATGTTTGAGCAGCGCCTAACAGTGTGTAGAAAGATGAAAATTTTAACTAGTCGGCGAGCTATCATTCACACATAGGAACGATTTCAGTTACTTTCATCATGGTCAATGACTAAGGTTATAGTTGATCTAGAGTCCAGTGGTTCCCAACTGGTGGTGCGCCAACCACAGATGGTCCGTGAGAGCATCGGTAATGGTCCGCGGGCCAGAACATAATTAAATCCACAAAATTTTTTTTTTAAAACAGTACGTTTTTTTTGTTCCTGTACTGTCACTTACGCTATCTATTTGCTAATTCCTAGGTCCCAGGGTGGAATAATATGTAGATGGCGTTCCTAGAGGAGTACCACTAATGTTTCGCATTAGCATTTTTAGTAGCATGAAATGGTTGAAGTTAAACTGTCACTACTGAACTAATGCTACAAATACTTTTAAGTTTTAAATAAAGATTGCACTTTTTTTTAAGTGCAGCTTATGAGGTCTCTGCTAACATTAGGAAAAGGGTCCATGGTCGGGGAAAGATTGGGAACCACTGATCTAGACGATTTTTTTTTCCTGTTGCTGGGCAGGAGTCTCTGTGGTCTAATTTAGGAAAGACTTCCGTAACCCTTGAACTGCTTCCATATTCAAAGATTAAGATCAAAATCATTTACTCAGTTTAGGCTACAAAACAAGTTACGCCTAGGAGGCCGAGTGGCAAAAGTGCTCTTCCCGATACCCGAAGGGCCCGGGTTCAATTCCCAGGTCGGGCAAAGTGTGTTTCGGATTTTTAGAGATGCATAACCCGGGTTTGTGATCTTCAACTCACATTTGGCAAGCGTAGTGATATAAGCCAATAGTAGGACTTGATTCCAATGATGGAGACCTTTGCCCAGCTGTGGGACAGTATTATGGCTATTTACTTACTTATAGGCTACAAAAATTTGCTCTAGATGAATATCACTATGCCATCGGTTCGTCCTCCTTAGTCGAGTGGTTTGTACACCGGTTTTCATGGTGTCGCCATCTCTGAGGTCCCGGGTTCGATCCCGGTCAGGTCAATTTAGAAATTATTGTTTTTCTAAATTGTCTCGGGTCTGGGTGTTTTCTATGTATAATAAGTATGTTTATCCGTTGTCTAGTAACCATTTAACGAGTTTCACAACGAAGCTTCTCTTGGGCTAGATAATTGGTGTGAGTGTAGGAAAGTTTATTTATTTCGTAAAACCACAGGGCCGGAGACCTTGTACTGAGAATAACCGGCAAGAAACTCAGCAAGAGTCTGTTGAATTAGACAAAATCTTTTCTAATAGCAATAGCTGTAGAGGAGAGCCTTGGGACGGCTTTCGTTAACCTGGCCATGTTCAAAGTCTAAGGGCTTTTCCTAGCTACAAGTTACTGTAGTCTAGTCTAGACTTTAGGTGTCGATCATAATCGGTCTCTCGTGTAACGTGTTTATAAAATATAGTACATTAAAATATTACAAAAATGTAATTAATCTCATTTTTCCGGTAATGTTAATCCAGAAATTGTTCCCATTCTTTTCGGCGCGAACCTCATTGCCCTCACCAAAAAGGACGGAGGGGTGAGACCAATTGCTGTTGGATCAACACTACGACGTCTGGCCTGCTGTTCGACATATTTTACCAAAATTAAATTCGGAATTTGAACCCGTACAGTTAGGTTTCGGTGTAAAAGGAAGGTGTGAGGCAGCCGTCCATGCCCTACGCTCTTTCCTAACTTACGGACAGCCTGACGTGTTGCTCAAAATTGATGTCAAAAATGCATTCAATTCGGTAAATAGGGATACCCTGCTGGCGGAAATAAAACAACATATACCGGAAATATACAATTATCTTCTTCTCAGTTACGCTGACCCAACGAAATTGTTATATCGTTCTAATGAACTGTCCTCGGAAGTAGGTTGTCAACAGGGTGATCCCCTTGGGCCTGCAATTTTTAGTTTGGCTATAAATCCGTTAATCAAAAATATAAATTCTAAATTCAACGTTTGGTATTTGGACGACGGAACCCTAGGAGGTGATGTGGATACTGTGTTTTCGGACCTTTTTTTAATCAAAAATAAATTTGAAGCCATTGGTTTGGAGCTTAATTTTAGCAAATGCGAACTTTTTATAAATAACTGCGACTTAAATTTATATGATGTAAAACTAAATTTTAATATTTTGGCTCCAAATATTAAAATAGTTAACAGTAATTCCCTTTACCATTTAGGTTCTCCAATTTTTGATGAATCTATTTCTGAATATATTAATAATTCAATTACTAAATTTCGAAATTCTGCTGAACGTCTCCTTGAAATTAGTCCACATTATGCACTTTGCATCTTAAAATTCTGTCTTTTCGTCCCAAAATTTACGTATGTGCTCCGTTGCTGCTCCTTTTGGAATCACTCAGATCTTTTGACACAAGTAGACGACTTAATCAAAATTAGCTTAGAATCGATTCTTAATATGTAGCTGAACGAGCAATCTTGGGCCCAAGCATCCCTACCCATCCGTTATGGTGGTTTAGGGATTCGCAAAATTTCCAGTGTCGCTTTACCAGCCTTCCTATCTTCTGTCCATAGTTCAGCAAATCTCATAAGTAAGATTTTAAGGGCTTCCTCTTCAAACTTTGAGATTGCTGGCTTGGAAGAAGCAAGAAACGCTTTCTTAATTGCATGTCCAGGTCAAAATTCAAAGGGGGAAAGTTGCCAGTATCTTCGGAACCTTGCCTAAAGGGACTCCTTTTAATAATATTTTTTAATTATTATATTATATATTATTTTTTAAGGTTTTTTAGTTATAGGTTCATTGTTCTAGTATATATAAATAAATTAAATTCCAGATCTAATAATTAATCTCATTTTCCATGTTAATTCATCAATGTATTATGTATTTTCCTTTTAGTTTCGCAATTAACTACATTAATAGTCACGAATATCCTTAATATTACTCGTGAGTAGGTATCTAGTCTTCATTTTTCCTAGAATCACTTTTTATACACATCAAAAGAAAACCTTTGAGCCATATCTTTTGTTTAGAATATTTCCTTTTTCTTTGTTAAAAATTACGTTATCGCATAAAACCTTATTTCAATATCATACTTTCTCGATAAATGAATGAGTTTTGTATCTGCTCTGGGTCTCTATTTTTGATTCCTTCGCCTCGAGTCGAGCGCTTGGTTTCTACTGGTTTTCGTTCGACATTTGACTTTCCATATTTTTTAATCGCTCGAACGCAACGAGTGCCCTCACCCACTCGTTGCAGTCGAGCGACACAAAGCGATTGATAGAATAACCGTCAAAAGTCAAATTCTATTAAAAAAAGCAAAGGTTTTTTTTAACAGCCTATAGAAACATGGATATTACGTTCCGTTTTCATTGCGGTTGTTACCAGTTTTCTCTAAATTCTGCGTGGAACGGATAACATCCAACATTTCGTATTATGTTGGCAGCACCGAAAACATACATATTCAAAAATACGAAAAATCGGCGTCATGCGACTTCAAAGACGAGTGTGAAATAAGTCACATGCGACAACATAATGTCATACATGCGATTCAAAATAGATCCCCTGGACTGTAACCTTATGGTAACCATGTAACACCGACCGGCCGATAGAACCTTTTTTGGTTTTTGACATGATACCCGATGTTTGTAGCCAGGATTCTACGAAGTATAAAATAAAGAGATATACAAAATAAAATAAAATTTTAATTGAACAGGTATGGTAGGTAGTTCAAATTTTTAAAATAACTTTGTTGTCATCTAGACACGCGACAGCGTGTCAAGCTAAGCTAACAGAACTGGCGAGCCGCACCGTGTGTAATATTACACGAACCATTTGGAGCCACTTTTGACCCCCTCATAACTCAAAAAATATTTCACATCAACATGTCAAATTTGGCTCATATATTGAGACTTGCTAGATACATCGCACTACCAATACAATACTGTTGTAACTTAAAATATATTGATATTTGAGATTTTACCGTAATCTAATAACAGTACAGTTTAATCTCAAATATCAGTACCTAAGTATATTTTAAGTTACAACAGTATTTTATTGGTGGTGCGACATATGTGCTCTAAATTTCATAAACACACCTCAAACGGTTATTTAAATATTAACATCCAAAAATCGTCTTTTTTATCACTGACTGACTTACTGATCTATAGATAGATCAAAACTCCAACCCAGTTCCAGATGACCTAGAAAGTTCAAATTTGGCATCCAGATAGGTAGTTGGGCGAATACAAAGGAATAAATCAGAAACGGCATACGGCTTGCCACCTCGCCTATGCGATTGGGTCGCCGGGTTCCTGCATGAGCGCAGCATTCGCGTACTCTGCGAAAGCAGTGCCTCACAGTTTCTGCAGGTGAACGCCGGAGTGCCGCAGGGTTCTATATTATCGCCCACGCTGTTCCTTCTGCATATCAATGATATGTTATCCTTGGGTAACATTCATTGCTATGCAGACGACAGTACAGTTCATCGGCGTTATTTGGGTCACCCTGCGGCAAAGCAAGCCGATATAGTGGAGTCAAGACGTAAAACTGTCATTGAGCTGGACGAGGAATTAGACCGCATTTATAAATGGGGCTCTGATAACCTCGTCCAGTTCAATGCCAAAAAGACACAGGTCTGCGCTGTCACTGCCAAAAAGTCCGCATTTCTCCCCCAGCCCTCCTTCCAGAGCAACCTATTACCCATCCAGACTGGTCTCAGTCTCTTAGGTATGGACATACACAGCGACCTCAACCCGAAGAGCTATATTGAGAGCATCATAACCACAGCCTCACGTAAACTCGGAATCCTGAACAAAGTGAAGCGGTTCTTCACGCCTGAGCAATGTTGTTTTTTGTATAAGACTCAAGTGCGCTCCTGCGTGGAGTATTGCTCTCATCTTTGGGACGGATCCGCCAAGTACTTGCTCGAAGCTCTTGACAGGTTGCAGAGACGTGCTGTCCGTATTATCGGTAACGATGACGTTACAACCAGTCTGGAGCCGTTACAGCTACGTAGGGACATTGCTTCCCTTAGTGCTTTCTACCGCCTTTACCACGGTGAATGCTCTGAGGAGCTCTTTAACCTCATTCCTCCCTCTCCATTCCTTTCCAGATCGACGCGTGCAGGTCTGAGAAGCCACCCTCATACCGTGCTGACCATCAAGACACGTACCAAAAAGTTTGGACAATCGTTCCTTTGCCGAACTGCCCGTATGTGGAATGCGCTTCCCGCACACGTGTTTCCCTCCTCTTTCTCTCCCGGATTATTTAAGCGGGGCGTGAAAAAGCAGTTATGCAGGCCGCCATAGTGTGAGCGTTCGGCATAGCGTGGTAGCGCTGTGATGAACGCTTTCACTTCTTGGGCTTCACTGGCTGCTTTTCATCAGGCAGGGTGAAGCCATTATGGCGTGTCACAATAAATTAAAAAAAAAATTAAAAAAAAACTAGTAAACTTTTATCAATTTATTATATTTTACAATTCATTGATTCTATTAGAACACTTAATTGTAGATGCCTGTAATATAAGAATCAGCAATCAAAATTGATGACAGTCGGTCTTTGTGTGGATTTTAAGGTATTCACGTGAATATATAACATGTGGAATACCACCTTCACCAACGTGAATATATAACAAGTGGAATACCACCTTCTCATACACGAATTATTATTAAGTACCTACTAAAACAGTCATGGAAGAGCCCTATGTTCGATGGCTAGTTTCTACCAGCCAGTAAATTCCCGGAAGAATAAAATAAGAACTTACAGCTTTAGAACTTGCGGAGGCTATAATATAATTCGTATATGAAAACTAGCCAAGTCAGACCTTAAGTTTTGAACTTGGCACCCATTTAGATCTTACTTCTTTTGTCGTTGAAGTCAACAACCAAGGCTTATATAATATGAACTTGGCTCTCATTTCACATTTATGTTTTTGATGGGATATCATTACTTTTTGTTCAGAAATTATTAGTAGGTATTAATACTAAATCCCAGATAACAATAACGTAATAGATACGAAAAGCGTCTATACTCTTTAGTTATAAGTAGTTTTAGGTACTAAAATAGATATGTTTGGATTTTAAAAAATTAAGGGTGGTATTCCACTTATATTCACGTGAAGACCTTAAAATCCACGTAAAAACCAGCTCTCATCAATTTTGATTGCTGATTCTTACATCACAGGCGTTATAAGTGTTCCTATTAAAATCAATTAATTGAAAAATGTAATAAATTGATAAAAATTTACTAGTTTCTGATTTATTCCTTTGTATTCGCCCAACTACCTATCTGGATGCCAAATTTGAACTTTCTAGGTCATCTGGAACTGGGTTAGAGTTTTGATCAGTCAGTAAGTGATAAAAAAGACAATTTTTAGATGTTAATATTTAAATAACCTTTTGAGGTGTGTTTATGAAATTTGGAGCACATATGTATCTTGCAAGTCTCAATATATGTTTATATGAAATGGTTTTTTAGTTATGAGGGGGTTAAAAGTGGCTCCAAATGGTTCGTGTGCACACAGTGCGGCTCGCCAGTTCTGCTAGCTTGAACTTGAGGTGGATATAAATAAATAAATAAATTTTCCTACACTCACACCAATTATCTAGCCCAAAAGAAGCTTCGTCATGAAACTCGTTATATGGTTACTAGACAACGGATAAACATACTTAAAACAAATGTTTATATAATTTTTAACGCAAATTTTGTTGCGAACAAATTACAAAAACACAAATGTTGAAAAAATTTCCACGAGCAGGGTTTGAACCTGCACCCTTCTGACATACCGGGTCATGTCTCTTTTTTTTATACTTAAAACACCTAAATACATACTTATTATACAAAGAAAACACCCAGACCCGAGACAAATTAGAAAAACAATAATTTTTAAATTTACCCGACCGGGGATCGAACCCTGGACCTCAGAGATGGCGGATATAATATAAATGCGTGCCAGCTTATCTTACCTTATCTGACCTATTTTAATACGATGTAATAACAGCATCTACCCTCAGATTTAAAACCTTTTTAAAATGGGATACCTAATTGAGCTTTGTTCAATCGACGTCTTGCTACTGCGGTGTTAGAAATTATTAAACTTTAGGTAAACACATGTTATTTATTAATTAACGATAAAGCAAAGGGTCGACCACTAAATAAATAAAGGAAATAAAGATAATAAACGATTTTCTTATGTAACATAACATCGCAGTAACGAGACGTCGCGTCGATTTAACAAGGCTTCGCAGTATAGAGATGTCGTTGAAAGGTTTTCGAAGAAACAAAATTCTATGATACGGCTTTCGCACTCAAGTAGGTATCCCTTTTAAAATATATCAGATATTTAGAGAATTATATCTAGATTTTTCTCGTCACTCCGTGCGCTTTGATGACTATAGCCTGGTAGGTAGCTTATCTATACTAATCTATACTAATATATAAAGCTGAAGAGTTTGTTTGTTTGTTTGTTTGTTTGTTTGTTTGTTTGTTTGTTTGTTTGTTTGTTTGTTTGAACGCGCTAATCTCAGGAACTACTGGTTCGAATTGAATAATTCTTTTTGTGTTGGATAGTCCATTTATCGAGGAAGGCTTTAGGCTATATAACATCACGCTGCGACCAATAGGAACGAAGCATCAGTGAAAAATGTTGCAAAAACGGGAAAAGAGCCTAAAAAATTAAAAATGCTGCCGAAAGTCACTATTCCACGCGGACGAAGTCGCGAGCACAGCTAGTCTTTTATATTGAGCGAGTATAAAGAAACAAAACTTCGTTGTCAAAATTGTAGCCTCCGCTCATAATACCCAGCCAGCCAGCCAGTATTTTTATTATTTTTTGTTGTTGTGGTTTGGCTTAGTTGTTCCGTTCAGTGTAGTCAATAGGTACTAAAATCCTAAAGATGGAATAGTCCACCAGCGCACGTTTTCCCTCCTTCCTACGACATCATCATCATCATCATCATCTCAGCCAAAAGACGTCCACTGCTGGACAAAGGCCTCCCCCAAGGATATGAGGGGTATTTGCCGTAATCGCCACGCTTGGCAGGCGGGTTGGCGATCGCAGTAGGTTGAGGATAACCTCAGAGAGATGCTGCTGCCCATCCTCTGGAATGGTCCCTTAGTCGGCTTTTACGACACCCACGGGAAGAGATGGGTTGGTGCAATTCTTTATCCCCGGCACCACACAGGTAACACCTACGACATGGGGTCCTTCAAACGAGGCGTGATGAGGCACCTGGCGGCCCATCCACCATTTCCGTAGGCCTAAACACGCCCTCGGATCTCCCAAACCAATAATCACGTGACCTGATTGCTCACTTGCGGCACAAGAGACAGGACACGCAGTCGCTTAGTTAAGTCAGCTGATATAGGCAGCTTTACTGCAGATTGAGCCCTCCCCACTAGGGGGCGCGCCGTCTTCACCCCGGCGCGGCGTGCACTTTAATTGAGTAACTTGAATTGGATTGGAACGCCATCGTCGCCTACCTCCCCGGGAAGCGACCATTCCGTCAGCCTATAAAGCCCTTACAAGGCTATTAGTCAGTAGGAGTCATGTCAGACTCTGACATGACATCCAATCACCTCGTGGGCCCGGCAGGGTAAGGGTCTTCGCGTCTGGACTCCATTTCCACTTAACATCAGGTGGAGTGGAATAATGTGTCGACTGTCGCGCTAACTATAAATAACCCTCCTTCTGACGCAGTCGGGTAAAAAATACGGATGTAACAATAGCCATAAAAAGATTGGTCTTTTTTTAAATCTTATGTCATGGGATCAGAGTATGACTTTGATGAACACTAATGAATTGAATCAGGTTTTATTTTGCGGAAATCTATTGCACAATTCCGCTGAATATTACAATTAGATTTTGATGATTAACACTGTCAAAATTTTTGAAACATAAAAAATATAAAAAAAATTAGTATATTAAAAAGATTTTTTTGCATATTCCAATAAAATTTATGCTGACTGTACTACCAATCAGTATCCATTGTAACCTATTGTAGGTAGGAGGTACTGTCGCAGGGACGCAATCAGACAACGTTTGTTCGGGTTTATCACAACAGGAATACATTTTACTCGTACACTAAATGCTTTTTGCAAAAAAAAATTAGTTGTAATGTAACAAAGCTAAGTCAAGATGATTTTTTAATCAAGAGCTTTGTAAAACTTTCAGGAATACACATGAGAAGTGGTTATGCAGAACGTGCAGAAATATAGGAATGTCCAATCTATACACTGTACGTGTACGTGCCTATGAGAAACGAACTAAAGCCATCCAGTTTGCCAGCAATATATTTTAAACGTTTAAGCTCCCGAAATTTCTGTTTCTATTATTATATCCCCTTTTATTGTTGGCATATCAGAAATACTCTTAATTCAAGCCCGAAGATTAAACAACAATTTTATAACATTACTCGTAAGTAATTCACCGACATATGGAATGGATTTCTAACAATCTCTTTTAATTGTACCTACTACTCAGTTAGTAATAAGTTAGATTAGAACCTATTATTCCATTTTAAACGTTTTTTAAATGGAATAAATAATATAGAATTTATCTATAAACATCGTCGTCATCTCAACATTTCTACAAATACCAAGGATCAGTTAAGAAGATGCAAGCTATATTTTTAGTAGTTTCGCAACTGAAAAATAAAAATAAATTAAATCATCATCATAATTACCTCATTTTTATGTCCCCACTGCTGGGGCACGAGCCTTCCCTATGGATGGATAGGGAGAACGGGCCATAAACCACCACGCGGACCAAGTGCGGATTGGTGGTTGTTCACGACTGCTAATGCAGCCGGAACCAACAAAAGCTTTACGTGCCTTCCGAAGCACGGAGGAGTTTGAGAGAAACATTTTTGGTCACCCAGCCGATGACCGGCCTTTGCGAAAGTTGCTTACCTCAGCACTCGCAAAATGGGCGCATTAACCACTGCGCCATCGAGCTCCTCAACAAAATACGAGTATATGCCAATCCATATTTGTATGTATTTTACGGTTTTTTTTTTGTAGTATTAAAAATATTAATAATTACCAATCATTATTATTGATTATTAATTAATAAATTACCAAGATTATGATTATGAATTATCTACTTTTACCGGTTATTTATTAATATTTACACCTCACTTTTAGTAAATGTAATAACTTATAAAAATAACGTACTACGCTAAGCGTCTGTTTTAGAGGGGAGTGTAATTTGAATTAAATATTAACTACATTTATTACATTAACCGTAACATGTAACCGTCTCATTCCATTATTCCATTGCTGTTATATCTTTATAATTAAACACAATCACACAGCAGTATTCTTATGTGATGGTGTTGTTGCTTTCTAAATGCAATTTTTTATTTGTTGTTATGCTTAATTACTGTTAGGTAAATTTTAAATCATATTCATGTATTTTCAAACTGCAACGTGTGCGGTTGGATCTTTTACAGTGCAAGATCTTTCTCAGTGCAAGATCTCCCGCCCAGAGTAGACTTACGAACCGATGGCATAGCGACATTCATAAGAGCTACTTGTAGCCTAAACTGAATAAATGATTTTTGAATTTGAATTTGAATTTGAATTTGAAGTGATTTTTAATTAAACATAATTATATCTTTAGCATTATATCATGAATATTTACTTACTTATAATTTTACGCAAATATTGTTGCGAACAAAATTAGGAAATAATACTCCTTTGGCTTATAAAGTAAAAGTAGATAGTGTTGATTAATTTCGGCGAGTTGGATTGAGCCACGATAGCATAGTTGGCAGTGCACCTGGCCCGGCATGTCATGGGGTGCGGGTTCGAATCCCACTCGTGGATTTTTTCAACACTTCGTCTTTTTTCAAATTGTAATTTGTTCGCAACAATATTTGCGTAAAATTATAAGTAAATAATCAGAAATAAATTCTTAACTGATCTTTCAATATTTATAAAAATATTAAGTCGGATGTTCAGTTGATGACGTGTTATTTTCCAGTCTACAAGTTGTTAGCGTCCAATATTACATCAAGAGTATCCGATGGCATCTCATTAACGTTAATACTGCTTGTATCAGTTCAACCAAGGTAGAATATAAATGCCTAAAGTTGGCTAACGAACTTTAGCCCCCTTACAAATAAACAGAGAATAAGCTCCAAATAGTTATTCCGTGTTTTGTTTCTTTCACGTAAACGTCATTTCAAATTAGAGTAAGAGACAAAACACGGAGTAACTATTCGAAGCTCATTTTTTGTTTTTTTTATTTATATTATTATACCTTATTCTATATCATACCTAAGGTATAATTTAATACCTTGAACGAGCAATTCTTGTATATTATATAATATGTACCTATACATATATACAGGGTGGAAAGATCGAATGCCACATAGATGGCAACTACTTAACTTAAATATTGGAAATAGCACATTCTGTGTAAAGGAGACTTTCCTTTATTTTTAAAAAGAATAAATTCTGCATTTACGGAATTTTGGTAAACCGCTTGTCTTAGGCGGGACTCGAACCAGTCAAATACAAAAAAAAATAACATGCCGTATTTTATGATGCAGATCGAAAGGGTTACTGATAAGGTTAAATTTTCTCTAAATCAATCAATTTAACGGAAGGCCATGAAAACAACAATTACCTTTTAATTTTAATTTCACCCGTCACGTGAAATGCACCGCTACTACTTTAATTATTGGAAATAGCAAATTGTAAGTACTCAATGGAAACTTACTTTTATTTTAGAGAATAATAAATACTGCAATTATGAATTCTTGAAAAATCGTCTGTCTTAACCGGGGATCAAACCGATCAAAAAAATAATATGGCGTATTTTATGATGCAGATCAAAAGGGTCGGTCATCCAGGCACTATAATATAATAAATAATGTAACGACACGCTAAATACTTTTAAAATTAATTAAAAAGAGAAATTCTTTCGACTTAGTCGTTATATTATAATATCTTGTGTTGTTTATAGTTGCTATTGTGTATTGTTGGTTGATTTTTTATTTTTTTTTAATCTTACTCAAAATGTTTTTGTAATCTTCTTCCAATAAAATTATTATACATATTACATAGTGTTTAATAATAAAATATTTACCATGTACATCTAAATAATTATTGATTTTAAATTGCTCAGCAATTCGCCTCCAATGACAATGACATTTCTTGACTAGATTACAATGTATTTATTTATATTCGATCAAAATATTATTTTGTGTATGAGTTTTTGGCGAAACTATAAAACACTGGAACACTGGTACCACTACCCTACTTCTCAAACAGACAAGGGTTCATTGGAGCCTTTGGAGCCTTTTGCCTTTGGAGCACAAAGTACACACGGCGCCGGCGGCAGATCAACCTACCCAAAACTGTCAAATTTCTACAATCCATTTTGAACTTTATGGTTTAGTTATAAGGATCAATATTCATTGGAGAAATTTGACATATTTGGGTAGGTTGATCTGCCGCCGACTGTACAGGAAAGCTTTTCTTCTGTACATCTGTACATTGTACATCTCTCTCTCTGTACATTGTGTGTTGCCTGAAACATGGACTCTGAAATAAATGAATTTATTATTATCATCATAAAAATTTTATAGACCACATTATTCACAACGAAAACCTAAACGAAATTAAATAGAGAAACTTCACAAAGAAAAACACAAAGAATTTGTAAAAAAAATCTCTTAGAATTTTGCGTCATCATCATCATCATCATCACCTCAGCCAAAAGACGTCCACTGCTGGACAAAGGCCTCCCCCAAGGATCTCCACAACGACCGGTTTTGTGCTGCTTGCATCCAGCGGCTTCCCGCGACCTTCACCAGATCGTTGGTCCACCTTGTTGGAGGCCTGCCCACACTGCGCTTTCCGGTACGCGGTCGCCACTCCAGGACTATCCCGCCCCAGCGGCCATCAGTCCTGCGAGCAATGTGACCTGCCCACTGCCACTTGAGCTTAGCAACTCTTCGGGCTATGTCGGTTACCTTTGTTCTTCTGCGGATCTCCTCATTTCTGATTCGATCACGCAGAGAAACCCCGAGCATAGCCCTCTCCATTGCTCTTTGAGTGACCTTGAGCCTTTTTATGAGGCCCATAGTGAGCGACCACGTCTCAGTCCCGTATGTCATCACTGGCAACACACACTGGTCAAAGACTTTCGTCTTGAGACACTGCGGTATATCGGACGAGAAGATATTTCGTAGCTTACCGAACGCTGCCCAGCCTAATTGGATTCGACGATTGACCTCTTTGCTGAAGTTGGACCTACCTAGCTGGACCGTTTGTCCCAGGTAAACATAATTGTCCACAACTTCAAGGGCAGAGTCCCCAACCTTCAGAGGAGTGGGTACGACACGTGAGTTCGACATAACTTTCGTCTTCTCCATGTTCATTTTAAGACCCACTTGTTGAGAGACTCTGTTGAGGTCACCGAGCATTGCGCCGAGGTCTTCCAGGGTCTCAGCCATGACCACTATATCGTCAGCAAACCGAAGGTGAGTGATGTATACGCCGTTGACGTTGATGCCGAGTCCTTTCTAGTCCAGAAGCTTAAAAACATCTTCCAGTGCAGCAGTGAACAGTTTCGGAGAAATCACATCTCCCTGTCTCACTCCTCGCTGCAACTGTATAGGTTTCGAGCTCTGGTCCTGAAGACGGACTGACATAGTGGCGCTTTCATACAAACACCTCAACACTTCGATGTAACGATAGTCAATTTGGCACCGCTGGAGAGACTGTAGCACGGCCCATGTCTCAATCGAATCGAAGGCTTTTTCATAGTCCACAAACGCTAAGCAAAGAGGCTGGTTATACTCTTCGGTCTTCGGTAACCTGCCGCAGCGTATGTATGTGGTCTATGGTGCTGAAGCCTTTTCGGAAACCGGCTTGTTCGATAGGCTGGAAGTCATCAAACCTGCGTGCGAGACGATTCGTTATGACTCTCGAAAACAGCTTGTAGACGTGGCTTAGAAGTGAGATGGGCCTGTAGTTCTTCAGCAGGGTTTCGCCCTTTTTGAAAAACAGTACCACCATACCTTCGTGCCACGTCTCTGGCGTTCTGCCCCCTAGTACGACGGAATTAAATAGCTTCTGAAGAGCTACGAGTACCGGTCTTCCGCCTGCTTTCAGAAGCTCGGCCGTAATTCCGTCAGCACCTGGTGCCCTGCCGTTTTTGAGCTGTTTGAGAGCCATACTAATCTCGTATAGGCTGATGTCCGGGATGTCTTCGGTATAGTGCCGTGTTAACTTAGCTCTAGGGTCTCTAGCTAAGCGTACAGATGGCCGTGTGGATGTGTAAAGCTGTCCATAGAACTTCTCGACCTCTCCCATAACATCGGACCTGGTCGTGACAGTTCTGCCGTCATCGGTTTTCAGCGTCGTTAGTTGGCACTGCCCAATACCCAGATCTCTTGCGAACACTTTTGAGCCTTTGTTCCGCTCAATGGCCTCTTTAATACGGTTAGTATTAAATTGGCGCGTGTCGCGAGTCATAGACTTCGAGATCTGCCTATTTAGCCGCCGAAACTGAGACGCATCACCTGAGGAAAGCAGAACCATTGCGCGCCGCTCTTCCATTAGTTTGAGAGTATGGTCTGAGAACTTTTTGGTTCCTTTTGCACGGTGGGTTTTAAAGAACTTGGACCCAACCGTTTGGACAGTTTCCACAAACCTGTTGCTGTATTCGTCCACATTTTCGCAATCATTTAGGCGCTCGAAGCGATTCTGCAATTCGAGCTGAAAGCTTTCGGGGTTTTGGATTTGGATGGGTGCAGGACGGAGCGTAGACCTTACCAATCGACGTCTTTCCAGCTTAACGTTGATATTCAATGTGCCTCTTACCAACCGGTGATCGCTGCCAGTTTTAAACGCATTGATCACAGTGACATCATTGAATATTTGCTTCCTCGTCGACATGATAAAGTCAATCTCGTTTTTGGTTGCACCATCGGGACTCATCCAGGTCCACTTGCGGTGTTCAGCTTTCCTGAAAAAGGAGTTCATCATAAAGAGGCCCTCCCTCTCAAGAAAGTCCGCCAGCAGTTGGCCCCGGGAGTTCCGATTACCAACCCCAAATCGTCCCACTCTCATCTCATCGCCGCTTCGTTTGCCCAGTTTTGCGTTAAAGTCTCCCATGACAACGGTGTAATGAGTTTTGGAGGCTTGTATGGCTCTAGAGATGTCCTCATACGTAGCTTCCACCTCATCGTCAGGGTGTGTCGTAGTAGGAGCATAAACCTGTATGACCTTCAACGAATACCGTTTGGTTATTCTGAGTATAAGGTACGCTACCCTAGGCGACACACTCCCGGTCTCGACAACGTTGTTCACGAGGGACTTGTGGACGATGAACCCGACACCACCTTGGGACAGTTGTTCGCCCTCCCGGAAATAGAGCAAGTTACCGGACTTGAGGATTATCGAGTCCTCCCCCTCTCTTCGGACTTCAGATAATCCAACTATGTCCCACCGTATCTTGCTCAATTCTTCCTCCAGTTCGTGAATCTTCTCGTCAGTCCGTAATGTGCGCGTGTTAAATGTTGCCAGGGCCAGAGTTCGTTGTTGGCGGTAGCCAGGTCTCTGCCGGAGATTCTTAGCACCCCCTGCCCCGTCGCTGCCTTGGCCGCTACCGTAGCTAGGGCGAGCGGGGCCGCCGGGGACTAGGGGCCGGTTTTTGCTGTTGTGCATGTCATGGGGGGGTATTTGCCATAATCGCCACGCTTGGCAGGCGGGTTGGCGATCGCAGTAGGTTGAAGGTAACCTCAGAGAGATGCTGCTGCCCATCCTCTGGAATGGTCCCTTAGTCGCCTTTTACGACACCCACGGGTTGAGATGGGGTGGTGCAATTCTTTATCTCTGGCACCACACGGGAGAATTTTGCGTCACAGACTAACAAAGGGTTATTCAAACACAAGTCCTAGACCTTTGAGCTTTTTTATTAAGAAATTCCTGCCGGCCGGCCGCCCGCCGCGCGCCGCTGCCGGTCCAACTATGATAACCTTTTGAGTCTCTGAGGTTTTGCTCTTTTTGAATTTAATTCAACAGAGCAAATAAAAAACAAATAATAATAACAAAGCTTAAAAATCGTTAACATTTACCTTAATAGCATCATCATCAGCCTATACTAGTCCACTGCTGGACATAGACCTCTCCAAGTGCACGCCACTGAGCACGATCCGCGGATACTCTCATCCAGCTCTTGCCAGCCATGGCAAGAGCTGGGTGAGAGTAGCCGCGTAACGTCGTTCCCTAGTCTGAGGGCGTTCTACACTACGTTTGCCGATACGTTGTTTTCACTGGAAAACTTGTTTACCCCAACGGTTTTCGGTTCTGCGACTAATATCACCGGCCCACTGCCACTTTAGCTTGCTGATTCGATGGGCTATGTCGATTACTTTCGTTCTCTGACGGATCACCTCATTCCGAATCTCGATCCTTCAGTCAAACTCCGAGTATAGCTCTTTCTATAGCTCGCGGAGTGACTTTAAATTTGTGAACCTGCCCTACCGTGAGTGTCCACGTTTCGGCTCCGTATGTGTGTGAGATGTATTAAAATTACTTAAATATACTTAAATAGTATTTGAAAAAGTTTATAAATATTCCACGAGGGGATTTAAACCAGATACTTATAGCTTACAAAGTAAGAAAACACAGTGTTGATAAATTTCGGCGATTCGGACAGTGCCACGATAGGATAGTTGCTAGTGTACCTGACCCGCTATGTTATGGGAAGCGGATTCACATACAAATTGTGGAATTTTTTTCAACAAGTTCTCAAATTGTAATTTGTTCGTAACAAAATTTGCGTAAACTTATATTAACCATATTTGTCATGTCATGAAATAATGGGAAACCGTATGATTTATAACAATGGAAAGGCTCAATTCGAGAGTACCTAACAATTATTATAGAAAGAGATCTCATCAATTGTATAATGTATACATATATTCCCTACCCACTTACCATTCGGAGACACAATCTTCGTAACAGAGAAACAACATATATTTATGATAGGCACTATGTCATAATGATTAGGATTGTAATTAGTTTCGCTTACACAGTCAAACCCATCAATTAACGTTTCATCTACTTTCTTATATCTAAAATGTCTGATAATCTAACAGACCACTATACGGTCCAAAGTTATGAAATGTTGAAATGAAGAATTTTGATTGATTATTTGTGATTTCGTATAAAAGGGACGGAAGTAGGGTCGTAACAGTGTGATCCGTAAAGTGTATCGGCTCGCCTTCTATTTAAACATTATTTTGTGGAAGTGATTTCGTAGAAATGTGGTGGTAACAGTGTGATACTGCCGCATAATTTATGAACGCGGTAAGTACAACTTACTGTGTTTGTGATTGTGATATTTGAGGTGCTGACATTACGATCTATTTTCTTGAAACTACAAAACACATGTTCTTTACTGCGTTCATAAATTGCGCAGCAGGATAGGATAACAGTGTGACATGTCTTCTAATGAGTATTTACTGCATTCTCTTTAAGATTTGTAAGCGCGCAAGCGCGCGCCATT
Organism: Eudonia lacustrata; assembly: GCA_947562085.1. Classification (NCBI taxonomy): domain Eukaryota; kingdom Metazoa; phylum Arthropoda; class Insecta; order Lepidoptera; family Crambidae; genus Eudonia; species Eudonia lacustrata. The sequence continues at coordinate 6,849,315 of OX387318.1, forward strand.
TTGTAAATTTAACATCGATATTAAGAACAAGACATAATATTATTTTAAGTGACATATTGTGTCATCATTCATCATCATCATCATCATCTTGCCGGTTCTTCTCAGTACAAGATCTCCCGCCCAGAGTAGATAGACTGACGAACCGATGGCTTAGAATGACGTTCATAAGAGCTATTTGTAGCCTAAACTGAATAAATGATTTTGAATTTTGAATTTTGAATTTTGAATCATTTTGATATGTCAAATGTCTTAAAATGAGTATTTACTGCATTCTCTTTAAGATTTGTAAAAAAAATACATCATTTTCGCAAAATTCATCATCGTGAAACTTTTGTTTCAACATATTATCAATAAAACAATGGAAACAACAAGCGAACCCTCTATTTCAATGTGGGCACGGCCCAAACATGTTTTGCCTTCAAAGTTACTTAACGAAGGAAAATTATTATTTAAATGTCAAATTAGAATTGAAAGAGAAGTGTTATTGTTATTGCTGAAAAAGGCACAACAAAGGAATTGAAGTAAACACGCATGTCATGAAAAAAGTGCCGATTCTTTTAAATCGTAATAACTCAGATTTATTATGTTTTTATAAATATATTAATAAAATGTAGTTACAGTTAAATGGTTTTTATTAGTGGCCTACAATACCCCACTTCTGGGCTACGATCTCCCCCATTTCCGTCCATTGTGTTTTTTTTAGTGTACCACGTACCGTAAATTGGCAATCCCTTTGTTTGCTAAATGAGTTATATTGGTAACTTACAACCTTTGAATAATTACATGTCCTTAGACCGATCTACGAATATATATGAATGTACTTTCATATTATTCCTATTTGGTCATGTCTAATGTATTTTGTGAATGCATTTTGCTACAACTCCTGAGTTTGAAGTATAAGTAACGCTGATATTCAAGTTCTTTTTTAAGGAATACTAAATATTTAACTAAACCGAGAGTGTTTTGTTTGAAGCCGATCTCGTTTCCCGCATAACTTTCGGCATTCACCCTCCTCTTTTTTTTTATTGTGAGATGGGCTTGCTCTTGGCCTCATTCTAATCCCTAGGGCTAAGAAGAGGCCGACGATGGAACAAGCTTGAGAGGCAAATCCTCCCCGCTTTGCTGTGCAAAAACCGCATTCCGCGGTACACACCCGTTGTCCGCCTCGCAGACCATTTTACGTCCCCGCCCCGTTATCCACACACCTTTTTTGGAGAGAGTTTGCAGATTGTACTAAGAGCGGCGAGAAACTTAAAGGGTTCCATAGACCGTGTGAAACGAAATACCGAAGGAGGTTTTCTAGATGGAATGGCATTCATCGTCTCTGTTCCCTACCTAATGAGTATTTACTGCATTCTCTTTAAGATTTGTAAGCGCGCAAGCGCGCGCCATTTTGTAAATTTAACATCGATATTAAGAACAAGACATAATATTATTTTAAGTGACATATTGTGTCATCATTCATCATCATCATCATCATCTTGCCGGTTTTTCTCAGTACAAGATCTCCCGCCCAGAGTAGATAGACTGACGAACCGATGGCTTAGAATGACGTTCATAAGAGCTATTTGTAGCCTAAACTGAATAAATGATTTTGAATTTTGAATTTTGAATCATTTTGATATGTCAAATGTCTTAAAATGAGTATTTACTGCATTCTCTTTAAGATTTGTAAAAAAAATACATCATTGTTTTCAGAATATAATGTTAAAATTGCCTAATACTAAACTTAGTATTTATCTCAACTGAGATGTCAAATGTTACACATCTAAAAGCGACTAATATAAGGCTCGCTCGTTTTTTTTTTAATTACAGTCCTTATATGAGTGCGATTATAGTAGGTAAAAGTTTGTATTGATGTCTGTTTTTTTAAATAAGTAACATCAAAATATTAAAATACGTACTTATTTAGACTTTTTGGTAGGGACATAGATATCAGGAGTTGTACTCATAGATCTCCTAAACTTAAGTAGGTATGCATTTTGGAGCTTAGTCGTCTAGAAATCAGTGTTGGCTTGAGTTTTATAAACTGTACAATTTGCTTTATTAATATCAATGCTGAGGAGCTCGACGGCGCAGTGGTTAATGCACCCGGTCTGCGAGTGCTGAGTGCAACTTTTGCAAAGGCCGGTCATCGGATGTGTGACCAAAAATTTATAATCTAGAGCTCCTCCGTGCTTCGAAAGGCAAGTAAAGCCGCTAGTCCCGGCTGCATTAGCAGTCGTTAACAACCTCCAACCCGCACTGGGCCCGCTGCGTGGTGGTTTAAGGCCCGTTCTCCCTATCCATCCATAGGGAAGGCTCGTGCCCCAGCAGTGGATACATAAAATGAGCTGATGATGATGATGATAATATCAATGTCAGTGTTCACGGTTTTAATTACAGTAATTTTCTGTCCGCGTCAACCACACCAAGCGGACAAAGTCGAAGGACCAACTAAACAGACGAGATACAAATTAAATCAAATTATTTACGTTCCATTTACAACAACTGAATCGTGAAACTTTTGTTTCAACATATTATCAATAAAACAATGGAAACAACAAGCGAACCCTCTATTTCAATGTGGGCACGGCCCAAACATGTTTTGCCTTCAAAGTTACTTAACGAAGGAAAATTATTATTTAAATGTCAAATTAGAATTGAAAGAGAAGTGTTATTGTTATTGCTGAAAAAGGCACAACAAAGGAATTGAAGTAAACACGCATGTCATGAAAAAAGTGCCGATTCTTTTAAATCGTAATAACTCAGATTTATTATGTTTTTATAAATATATTAATAAAATGTAGTTACAGTTAAATGGTTTTTATTAGTGGCCTACAATACCCCACTTCTGGGCTACGATCTCCCCCATTTCCGTCCATTGTGTTTTTTTTAGTGTACCACGTACCGTAAATTGGCAATCCCTTTGTTTGCTAAATGAGTTATATTGGTAACTTACAACCTTTGAATAATTACATGTCCTTAGACCGATCTACGAATATATATGAATGTACTTTCATATTATTCCTATTTGGTCATGTCTAATGTATTTTGTGAATGCATTTTGCTACAACCTCTGAGTTTGAAGTATAAGTAACGCTGATATTCAAGTTCTTTTTAAGGAATACTAAATATTTAACTAAACCGAGAGTGTTTTGTTTGAAGCCGATCTCGTTTCCCGCATAACTTTCGGCATTCACCCTCCTCTTTTTTTTGTTATTGTGAGATGGGCTTGCTCTTGGCCTCATTCTAATCCCTAGGGCTAAGAAGAGGCCGACGATGGAACAAGCTTGAGAGGCAAATCCTCCCCGCTTTGCTGTGCAAAAACCGCATTCCGCGGTACACACCCGTTGTCCGCCTCGCAGACCATTTTACGTCCCCGCCCCGTTATCCACACACCTTTTTTGGAGAGAGTTTGCAGATTGTACTAAGAGCGGCGAGAAACTTAAAGGGTTCCTTAAACCGTGTGAAACGAAATACCGTAAGAGGTTTTCTAGATGGAATGGCATTCATCGTCTCTGTTCCCTACCAGATTCTCCGTGGGGTTCTGGTAGTATCGGGCCGCCCGGCTGCCCTTGCGCCGCTGTCCGCCTCACCCCCACCTCGCTCTCCACTCCCGCTGCCCGCCCCTTTGTCCTCCCCTCTTGATACCGTTACCAAATTAGCACTATAAGCATCAGTAAGTAATTTTATTTATTTTTGTAGAGGTAATTGGTACCGGTAATTAGGGTTGCCAACCATTCTTTAAAATAACGTATCCTACGTTATTTTCCATCCCTATACTTTATTCTTTTTAATAAAAATGAAGTATGGAAAATACTTTATTTCCGACTAATGCGTGCGTTTGAATGGAATATTCTTGTTGACTTAATTTCTTAACTACTGAATGATACTTAGGCTCAGGTGAAGTGAAACGAAACGCAACGCTTAAATAAATAAATTTGGGAAATACTTTATATTTTCTTGAAATCCTTTTTTTTATACTAGTTAGTGATAGATTTACTTTAATTTCCTGAAAAATAGTTGGAAACCCTACCGGTAATGCAGTTAATGGACAGGACAATACACTCATACCCATCGATCTGATAAAAATGTTTTGTTTTGTAAATCAAATATTGAAAGTTTTGAACGCTTCCATCCTAGTCCGATGACTAGGATGCAAATACTAGGACTAGGATCATCGATCGATATCGATGATCCTAGTCCTAGTATTTGCGCTGCACAGTTGGCAGTTGGTTGTTTATGTATACCATAGCTCAATTACTAAAGCTAGAGCCTTAAAAAGATTAAAGCTGTTACAGGTTTAATACTCAAAACACTTACGGTCCAAATACTTCTGAAAAGACCGGTACCTACACACAATTTTTATTGTTCGGAGTCCCAGACAGAAAAAAGAAACAGTCTGTCAGAGCCGGTCACCATATTTAGATTTTCGTCATTGTTTTCGTTTGTAATACTAGGTACTACTTACAAAGATTTTAAATAGAATAAATTATGACTTATGTCTTCATAATTAGCAAAGTCAAAGTTAAAAAAAAATATTTAAATAAACTTAAGAAAAGTGCTTTTATTTTTTACCTACTACACATTCAAGACGTCTATATTTAGCTGTGGAAAAGAATTAGTGCAAGAAGCTCCACAGCTTTAATAGAAGTAACGACATTTACAAAAAAAAACTTGTATTGTTTTAGCTGTTTTTATTTATCCTAAATATTACAAAAAACGATCCTTACGAGTAAGTAGCGATATTTAACGACCAATACTGTATCGAGTAAAAGTATCGATATCTCAATGGTATCGTTTCATCCCTAAATCAAATTGTCAAGCGTTAGCAACAATCTCCTGATTGATAAACATATGAATTTATGGCTTTGCTTTGAATACTATTTATAGTCAATTATTTGTTAAATAACAAACAGTCTTAAAACAACAATTACATGAACACATTCATAGTAATCTACACTAAACTGTAAAAACATAAATTATCGGGAGGATGTGAAATATTGAAGGTCGATTTATTTTCATGATTTCATGCAAAGTGTATGGTCACGCACGAATATAGAGGAGACATCTGCATCACCAGTGTGCTAATGTAATTATATTTTATATTTAGAACGTAAGTATATAATGTACAAGTAAATGTACAGTCGAAACCGCATTACTATAAACCTCTTCGCGGCGACACACCCAGGTGAAAACAGATTTTATTTAATATTTCGTTTAATTTTCTTTTTACAGTTTCTTTCTATTTCATAGCACAGAATAACTAATATTCAAAGCTTTGTTCTAATTAACATTAATTTATTACTTTTATTCCAATCTTGTAGTTAATCAAAGTTTTTGTTCTTTTTATATTATGTATCTTTTTTAAATAGTTTCTTAATTTATTTCATCATATGTCTTACTAGCTATTGCCTGCGGCTTTGCTCACGTGGAATAGTGATTGTTTGTAATAAAAGTCAAAACCCTTAACATTTCATAATTTCTTTAAAAAAATCCGTACAAAATTTCCTTCCGTATTACACTTCTCTAGGGAATGTTTTTCAAAAAATGCTAACACACGTAATTCTTTATTTTTAATGTAAAATCGAATTATCGATTGAAATAATTCATTTTATAGTTCTTACTTTAAAAATAACGATTTCCTCAAATAACCTTCTTCCCTTTTTTACTCATTTACAGGAAAATAAACAAAATTCCTGGGACACGGCATTCTTAATATCTTTTCAAAAAGCCTAAAATACCAATTTTCAAGTATTTTACTTTAAAACTGACGGACTTTCATACAAACTTTCACCTCCTATTTGACCCCCTTAGGGAATGGTACACACGGCGGCAGATCAACCTACCCAAAACTGTCAAATTTCTACAATCAATTTTGAACTTTATTGTTTAGTTATAAGGGTCAATATTCATTGGAGAAATTTGACAGAATTGGGTAGGTTGATCTGCCGTCGACTGTACGTTTCTTAGTAGCTGGTTACGTCACTCAATTAATCTACGTCCTTTCATCTTATTTGCTTCAGCGGTTTCGGCTCGAGTATAAGTCAGTCAGTCAGGACTATAGACCGATAGCGCTAGGCTATTTTGAGGGCATAAGTTTAAAAAAATCTAAAGTTATTTTTTCTCTTGCTTGTGGATACAGTCGTACCTATAAAGCTTATTATTGCGTTTTGTGTCACATCTGTCACTTGCATTTTCAGCAATTCGATGATTTGTGGTAGATTTTTTTAATTCAAATTGAAAGTGGCTTAATAAATTTAAAGTTTAAAATAATTATAATATCATATCTAGGATAGCCTGCGGAGTGTGCAAACACAGTTTGTGTCATCTTCGTCCAGTGCAAACTGACTTAGGGTCAGTATGTAAAAACAGTGCAAAAAAAAAATTATAATTGATTAAATATCTATTTCCTATCTCAGATCACTTACATAAGCCCATTAAATAACTTTGTGCCAAATTAGGCCACGCAATTTTAAGATTTTTTTATTATTTTGCTTTTTCAAGCTACAAACGCTTTAAAAAAATATTACAATGATTAAAGTTCACATATTCAATATCTTATATGCACGAAAAATCGACTTTGTAAATTTGTGCCGTTTTCATGCACGGTATCCGTATTAAATGAATAAAACACAAAAACAATAGTTTCGGTAGAAGCGGGCGGACGCGGGCAGGCGACAGCGGACGGGAGGCATACGCACGCACATACGTTCGTTCGGTACGATTTCTTCAATGCAAAGTGTTCATAAATAAATTACATGCCTATCATATGAGTATTAATTGACTCTTATCTCCGCTAAGTAATAAACAAATGTGTACCTACCTTCGAAGGTACCTACCTACCTACAGTGATAACAATAATGACGTGCGAATTTTGTACGATGGACGAAGAGCTCGATGGCGCAGTTGCAACTTTCGCAAAGGCCGGTCATCGGATGGGTGACCAAAAAAATTTCATCTCGAACTCCTTCGTGCTTCGGAATATCGGCATACCTACCTACCGCTTTTTCGTTATACCTCTGCTCGCGGTATGTCTCGCGCGCGCCCGGCGCGCCCCGCTTCGAGTTGGTAGTGTACAGACAACAAAACAAAATTAATACAAAGTAAAAAAAAATTGTCGACATTTTTATGTGTGGTGATGGTGACCACTTGACCAGTATGACGGAGTAGTTTCTGATGGTGGAACTCTTCAGATTACATGTATCTGTTGTACCTATGGGTACAATCGAGTTAGTTCGCGATAGTACATAATAATATGTATAACACAAATTACTTTAAACAGTACTCAGCAAGTACAAGCAAGCCCCACGCCCCACCCAGATCAAAGTTCCATCCGTGCGGAGACGGAGAAAGAATACTATTAGCTCCGCCCCTCTCCTCCGGTGGGTGTCGTAAGAGGCGACTAACGGATTTTCGAGCTTCCATATGCTCCACTGTGTGGTAGGGCTTGCCCGTCTGGTTAGTGACTACTGTATTACCACAGATTACTTAATAGTTACGTACGCATGGTGTAAAACCCGTCAAGTGACCGCTTGTCGGTCGCGTTTCGGAATCAGCCAGCGTATTACCAGAGCTCGAGTGGATGGTGCTGCGATGCATTTCGTCTGTGGAGGCTTCCGTCGAACCAGTGCCAAAAGGACCTTGTTAACCCGCCGACCAGGGAGACCCGTAGAAACGGCTGTCCCGCTAACCGCCCGTGGCACAGTACAGAAAGTGAGCCTAACCAGCTCGTGAGGCTGCCCATCTGTAGGCAGATCCCTGGTGAAACAGGCCGCTGCACTTTGACTATTTGCATCGCGGTAGCATTTCCTCGATTTACGTCTCCGTCCTTCTCTCCACCATGACAGTGCCTAACATTAAAACTGGTTCTACAGCGGTGCACCTCCCCCCCCCTACCACCATACCGTTTGAGGACGAGTTCATTAACATCCGCGGACTCCATGCAAACCTCAATGCCGTCCACCACCATCTTGAGACGGCACGGCCAGCAATGTTGTTTTTAACGGAGACGCAAATAATCTGTCCGGCCGACACCAGCTACCTGCACTATCCGGGCTTTGTGCTTGAAGAATCCTTCAAAGCCAAAACCGGAGTTTGCTTGCTCGTTCGGAAAGATGTTTGCTGTCGCCGTCTGGGCTGTCTGCTGGAGGACACTTCCTTTTCCCTTTTTGTGGTACACGTCAAGTTGGGCTCTCATAGCCTGTGTCTACGCCTGCGTCTACCGATCCCATAAAGGCGACATAAAGACAACTCGACTTATGGAATATCTTAGTCGGGTACTAGATGATGCGCAGGAGCGGTTTCCATCAGCGGTGTTAGGATGTCACATTGAGACACGTTGAATATTGTGGCCGCGCGGTTTATTGTTGTTAATATTATTTGATAAAACCTCTATCGAGAGAGAATTTTGTAAAGTTTGCCTTAATTTTGTAATGTCCTAACGAGGGCAAATCCGGCTGCGTGGTTGAATCGAACCCCAGCTTGGAAACGCGAGTTTTGTGTCCGCGTTATAACCTCTCACGGGAGAGTGATTCGTATTGGTGTGTGGTGACATCGTGCTTGCGCGTGAAGCGGCACGATCCGGGCAATACATACTACAGCAGCGCCTCAGCAGCGCCAACAGGCGTGACAAGCGGAGAGGAGGCTCCGATCGAGCCCCGTGATCGCCGGATATCTAGGGAACCCGTCTTTCCCTGGCCTTCCTCGCCACCGCCCTCTTTTGTTCCATTTGATAGGGTATAGGTTCAACTGGGATAGCCCAGGTGAGTTTTTTAAGGTTTTTAATGTTTAATTTTGGCTGGCTTAGCCCGCTAGGAACCAATCTTGAAAAAGTGTAGATCGGTGAATCACCTAACTAGACGGAGATACCACATTGCCAGTTTGGTTGTCCACTCTATAAGCCCGGTGGACACGGCTCCGAACTGTTGGCTTATCTCTAACAAGCGGAATTGGTGTTTTTGGGGGACTTCAATGTTCACCACGAGTTGTGGTTAAGTTCCTCCAAAACTGACTATGCTGGTAGAACTGCCTACACATTCGCTCTCGCACACAACCTGACTCAACTGGTGAACCAGCCTACCAGGATCTCAGATATAGTCGGTCACGCGCCCTTTTTGTTGGACCTTCTGCTGACGAGTCGCCCAGCTGGCTATCGAGTGGAGGTTCGAGCTCCTTTAGGATCTTCGGATCACTGCTTGGTATTCAGTAAAGTGCCTCTGGCCCCACTAACGCCTTCAGCGGTATCGAAACGCCAGATTTGGCACTACTCGTCGGCAGATTGGGTTGGGATAGTATACGGCACTATTTCGCATCCGTTCCTTTGGTGCAGCGCTGCTTCAGTGGGAAGGACCTGACAGCTAGTGCGACTGCAATTGCTGATAAGATAGTGTTAGGGATGGAATACTATATTCCGCACTCCTATCTCATCAACAAAGGCAGGCCAAACTCTTTGCGGCTAACTCCCGAGTCGATGACTGCAATGCACAGCCACCTACAATTTCTCACTGTGGCCACGCTATGCCCGATTTTAAAATCAGGTAGTATGATGTTCGTGCGGAGCTGCAGTCAATCGATGTCCGGAAAGCTAATGGCCCTGATGGCATCCCTCCCTCCAATAGTCCTAAAAATGTGTGCAGCGGAGTTGTCCTCCCTGTTAACGCACCTTTACCGTCTATCGCTCTCTTCAGGTTGTGTGCCGGAATCTTGGAGAGAAGCTAATGTGCAACCGGTTCCCAAAAAAGGAGATCGGTCAGATCCATCGAATTACCGCCCTATAGCCGTAACTTCAGTTTTGTGCATAGTAATGGAGCGCATTTTAAATAAACAACTTTTCCACTACCTAGAAGAACACTCCAAAATTCACGATCGCCAATACGGGTTTCCGCCGAAACGGTTACAATAATCTGGTTGAGTTTAATGCCTAGAAAACACAGGTATGTGTGTTCACGGCAAAAAAATCACCATTCCTTCCCCTTCCAGCTCTTCAGGGTACATCTCTAAGCCTGCAGAGCCGTATCAACATGCTCGGTATGACGATACGCTGCGATCTGAACCAAAGGGACTACATCGAAGCCGTGATCAAAACAGCCTCACGAAAACTTGGTATTCTGAACAGAGTGCGGCGATTCTTTACGCCGGACCAGTTGTGCCTTTTGTACAGGACACAGGTACGGTCTTGCGTGGAGTTATTGCTCGCACATCTGGGAAGGTTCCGCAAAGTACCTTATCGATGCCTTGGACAGATTGCAGGCAGCGTCGCGCTGAACGCATTATCGGCAATGCAGAAGTCGCAAATACTCTCGAATCTCTGCAATTGCGTAGAGATGTTATTGTTCAAATTCGATGACGCATCCTTATCGCTAAACGAGCACTTGTATTGGAAGTCCAAGTCGCTGATTGATTCTGTTACTTTTTCAGATTCTTTCTTTTTTCTCTCCTATTCCGCTTCAATACATTTCGAATTATGTGTTTCGGCAGGTTTTGTGTAGTTGTATTGTTAAGCACGGGCCTTAAAACAGTCTGCTTTTCCGTCATCCCTTACAATGATCGATTCTATGAACTTTATTAATCCTCTTTCTTTAACAATCACTGTATTAACGTCCAGTATGAGACCACATATAACACACTAGCTGTGCCCCGCGGTTTCACGTTCCGCGTTCTATTAGTCATAGCGTGATGTAATATATCCTATAGCCTTCCTCAATAAATAGACTATTCAACTCAAAAATTACTTTTCAATTCAAACCAGTAGTTCCTGAGATTAGCGCGTTGAACCAAACAAACCAACAAATTCAGCTTTATAATATTAGTATAGATATATTGTTTTCAACCTCCATTTTAGTCTTTCACAGCTTCATTAACTTTTAAATCAATCAAATCGAATAACAAACGCACTTGTCGCAACTTGCACCGAATACGAAGACCGAATGTAAACAAACATCACGCGACGCGCCGCGCCCGCGCTCTTCCCCGCACTCGCCCTACGTGCTTAGAAATCTGTTTTTTTTAAATAATAAGAATTCGTGGATAAAAACAACACAAATTATGAATAGTGTTTTATTACACCATAATAATCAAAAACACGTAAACTCTAATAACTTGCACTTTCTTTTGTGGCTTTTACAGGGTTTTGTAATAAAATATCTATAAATATCGTGGATGAATTCGACACAAAATATTTTGAACAACAGATATCAGTACTCTAAAACGCGTAAAACTTATTTAACCTATTGTAATATTCTTTCAGAGCTAGTTGGGCGACGTTTTAGGTACTGGTTAAATATCAGGATTCTCGTGGACAGAGATGACACAAATTGTCTATGTACATCAGTTACTACTTCGTTATTATCATGACAGTAAAATTTACAACTCTAATTTTCTTTTCGTCCAAAAAAGATCGAAGCGACAAATACCTAAATTTCTACCTATGCAAGTACCTAGGATGACACAAACTAATGTATTAGGTTGGGCAAAAGGTCCGGAAACTATATGCGAAACACAGATAACTTTAATATTTTTGAAACCTCAAAACCTAGCGCTGTCGGTCTACTAGTCATTATATGTATATCACACTAATATAAAAATGCGAAAGTTTGTGTGTATGTATGTGTTTCTATTTGTTGCTTCTTCACGGTGCAACTGATGGATGGATGGACGAAATTCGGCATACAGATAGTTTATAACCTGGATTAACACATAGGATACTTTTTACCCCGATTTTCCCACGGGAACGGAAACAACGCGGGTGAAACTGCGGGCGGCCGTTCCGTTGCAGCGTGAAGAAGCAACAAATATACACACATACATACACACAAACATTCGCATTTATAATATTAGTGTGATTATAAATATTATATTACCTCGCCTCGGTGGCCGAGTGGCAATGCGGTCGGCCCGATACCCGAAGGTCCCGGGTTCAATTCCCAGGTCAGGCAAAGTGTTTTTCGGTTTTTTTCGATGCATAGCCCGGGTACTTATATGATCACTAACCCGCATTCAACAAGCGTGGTGATTAAGCCATTACCCATCGATTGTAGCGATGACTTCATTTCAATGATGGAGGCCCAGCAGTGGGATAGTTATGGGCTATTTACTTATACTATTTAATCTACTAATTTGGCTAAATGAAGGTTATTTTTCAAGCGAAATAAGAGTAAAATTATATTTTTTTGTAATGTAATTGGGCGACTTTCTTTGTCTTCAATATTGAAATTACTAGGTAGAAACACGAGAAAATTTATAAATGAATGATAATATTGTTTGTACGTCTCCGTGAACTTGAATTATATACGTGGATGTTTATTGTTTTTATAATGAATTTATGGCGTTATATTAAATTTAATTGACGGTGTGTGCGTGCAGCATCGTGTATAAAGTTTATTCAGAAAATATTTTGGTATTCTGTAAAAGGGTGACAACGATTAAAATGGTTTTCAACCATTGGTGGTTGGTATTCATCGAAGTTAGAAGATTTAAGAGTTATTTTTATTTTCGAATTAGTAAACGTATTAGTACGTATGGTGTGGTGGTATATTGTTTATTATCTTTATTTTCAAATGATATTATAGTAGTATTACTTAGTACTTAGGGTAGTAGGGTGTGGCACCCAGTGATCGACACTTTAAGACCAATGTTCGACATTCGACACATTTTTCATCGCCAAAAAATAATACTATGATGGTAAGTTTCAAATCGCTTATATTGAGTTAGCTAAACGTTTTTGTTATTATTTCTTCAAGGTAACTATTCAAATCTCTGTATTATGTTCAAGCATACAAAATGACATTAAAATTTAATTAACATAGAATTTTGCCTGGTAAATAAAGAGTTTAAAAAAAAATGGAATATAGAAAAATAAGTGTAAATGGCTTTTAGGTAAACACTGATAGCATTGCATTGTTCAAGCATTCCTTACAGTAAACGGGACATGGGTATCAAATGACAAGCAATAATTTATGTCGTATATATATCGCATGTTTAATGGAACACTGTCCCATTAGTAGATAGGTCAGAATTGAGTTACGTACAGATACAGGCATTTTTTCAAAATCAGATCTTGTCAATAGTTTATTATTCGTTCTAAATAGAATCATTAATGATTAATTAATAAATCAGTTTTAATTTTATGCGTCAACAAGTAGGATAAGTCCTCACAGCAAGATCTTCTGTAACAATTTCCCAAAATCGTCTTTTTTGAGTTGAGTCAGTGTTCCATTAAGCATGCGATATATAATCACAAATCTGATAGTTCGATTTGACGTAACTTCTTCCAACTTTTAACTTTCTTAGATAAGTAATGAAATTCTATTCGCAGAAGGACAATGTAATGTTGTTTTAAGAAGTTTAATATTCTGCATGAAATTTTGAACTCACTTTAGTTTTTCTTTTATATCTTAGGTAGGTACCGTAGGTGATTACTAATGATTTAAGAATGTGATAAAAAAAAGTTATGCAGCACACGCAGAGTTAAACTAAAATTACAACAGGTTGCTGTTTTAATGATATCCTCTTTACTGTTTTATTTTTTTATTTATTTTAATTAAAACTTCTGCAACGTTAAATTACATGGCGGACTTAATGCCTAAGGCATTCTTTACCAGTCAACTATAGGGTGTAATATAACGTTTGTTCATTGCTTATTACAAGCTTTTATTTAACTTCACATGTTTGTTTGTATGTGTATGTATGTATGTATGTATGTGGCGTACAAATCTTGCAAGCCTAATTTGACCCACTTCCCGGTGTTCAATTGAGCTGAAATTTGGTACATCTATGTAACTTAGATGACAATGCATTATTATGGTACCATAGAGCTGGTCTGATGATGAAGTCAGAAGGTGGCCATAGGAACTAGTGAATGAAATGAATTAACCCCACCGTGTTTGGGCTCTTTGAAATGGTCCTAACGAGTACTATATCCCTAGGTGATATTCGAGGTCTGATGATGATGATGACGGAAGGTGGCCATAGGAACTCGGTAGTTAAATGACACAACCCCATCGAGTTTAGACTCGTTTGATCCGTCTTAACCAGGGTCTAGGTAGTAACCAGGGTCTGGTGATGGAGCTGGAAGATAGCCATAGGAACTCGGTAATTAAACGACACAACCCCATCGAGTTTGAGCTCGTATTATTCGCCTTGACGAGTATTTTGGTGCTAAATGGTAACCAGGGTCTGATGATGGAGCTGGAAGATGGCCATAGGAACTCGGTAATTAAACGACACAACCCCATCGAGTTTGGGCTCGTATAAGTCGTCTTGACGAGTACTGTGGTGCTAGATGGTAACCAGGGTCTGATGATGGATCTGAAAGATAGCCATAGGAACTCGGTAATTATACGACACAACCCCATCGAGTTTGAGCTCGTATTATTCGGCTTGACGAGTACTTTGGTGCTAAATGGTAACCAGGGTCTGATGATGGAGCTGGAAGATGGCCATAGGAACTCGATAATTAAACGACACAACCCCATCGAGTTTGGGCTCGTATGATTCGTCTTGACGAGTACTTTGGTACTAGATGGTGACCAGGGTCTGATGATGGAGCTGGAAGATGGCCATATGAACTCGGGAAAATAAGTTCGGTTGTTCGTTCGTTCTGTATGTTATGAATGTGGATTCTGTCTTTGATTAGATGGATTCGATAGATGACCCAATGCCAAGGTGAGCACGTGCCGAGGGCTAATTTATGAAGGTGTATAAACATACATCGCTAACGTTGTGCCTCAGGGTACCAGGGCGAACCCTGTTGTACTGAAGAGAGTACCTTTATCCCCTACAAAAATACTAAAAAGTTAAAAACAAAATTATAAGATTTTTTTTTAAAACAAGCTTTTATAATTAAAAAAAGAACTAAAAAGTTAAAAATAATAAATCAGACCCTATTTTTTCATAAATAAAAGCGTGTTACATTGTGATTGAAAAATAAAAATAATGAAGATGTAATATGCTAAATGTTTTTTAATGTCCCATCAAAATGTAACACGCTTTTATTTATAAAAAAATTGGGCCTGCTTTAATTATTTTTAACTTCTTAGTTCTTTTTTTAATTAATAAAAGCTTGTTTTTAAAAAGTTATCATTTGCCGTACGAACAAAGGTAGGTAAGTAATGAGCCGCAGTTTTTGTCAGGAACCTGTAAAACAAAACAGCAATAACCATTTTAATGAACCTTTTTCAAAGACAATAAACGGACGGAAATAAACTTTTCTAAAGACCGTTTCATGTGTGGATTTGCTAATAAAGATTTTTACATTAATGACTTTTACGTCACCGACATTAACGTCACTAACGTCAACGTACACGTGTGACAGGAGACATTACTTTGGCGACTCGTTCCTTTGTAGCACACCCAAAAGATGGAACAGTCTATCAGCACACATTTTCCGTCCTTCCAATGACATGGGGTCCTACAAACAAGGTGTGAAAAGGCCGTAACCTTGTGAGCCGGCATGGTGAGGGACTGATGCTGCGTTGATTCTGACGGATGCTGCGTTGATCCTGACGGATGCTGCGTTGTTTTCTCGCTGCGCCAGTTGTCTTCGCTTTTGGACTCCATTTCCATCATCAGGTGGAGTTGAGTAATTTTCTATGTAAACTATTAGGTCCTTAGTCCTTAGGTACCTATGAAATTGACGTTTTGTATGAAAATTGTTTATAAAATTATATTTTTCATACTTACTTTTTTTTTAATTTTCTTAGCATCTATTTATGTTAACACTTTTTTATTAGGTCTTTGGTTAACACTATAAAAAGTAGAGTTGTATAGTAGTGTTTTTGTTTCACTAGCTTAATATAGCAGACATTAAAAAGAAAAAAATCAAGACCCGTCAAAGCTACAATGAAACAAAAGTCAATTCCGCGAACAAAAAAAGAAGTCAATTAAAAAAAAATTGGGCGATAAAGACACAAAATTAATAATCATTGTTATTATTGAAGCCTAAGTAACATACTCGTAGTCCTAATTAAAGATGTGGAATAAAATAATATTAACAACTGGTATTGACTTTTAGAAGTAATACACCTATTAATAAGTGAGAAAAAAACGTCAATTTCATAGGTAAGGACCCAAATTGACCTAATATAAAAACACGGATTACAAAACCAACATTTATAGAGAGCTGGCATTGCTTATCATTACCATCAATCTTTACCTCAGAACAATAACTAATTATTATTCTGAGACCTTTACGCCCATATAAGTCCGAATTAGGTACAGAAGTTCAGCCAGTCGTTATCTGTGGGCGGCGCCGGCGGCATTTCGAATAGAGATTCAAGCAAGAATATTAAATGTTAATAAGATATATATAATATCACATACCTATTGGAGTGAAACGTCGTTAGCCGAACGAATAGATGCTCGGGTTGAATGCGAGAAATCCTGTCTCCATTGAATAAGAGTAGCTTTGTTATGTTCCGGCACCTAGAGATAAGATAGCCAGTGCCCCAGTAGTCGAGGATTCCGGGTAAAGTGCGCTTGCGCTACCTTCGGCATCAGCCCCCCTAGACAAATGGCAAAACGCTAATTAATAGAATAGAAATCAAATGGAACGATTATTGTACGTCGGACCATCGTTTTGTAGAAGGGAAATATTTTTCCCTTCTACAAAAATCGTTATCGATTGTTCAATTATTGCTGAATCGATATTCTTTTTACTGAATGTCAAAATAAAACGTATGTCCAAGGCGGTAAATATGTTTCTGAATGAATAAACAAAAAAAGAACTGTCAAACTTTATTGCGCTAAAACCAAATCATTCGCGGGCTGAACTAATAATATCTTGAAAGTGTTTTGGACTTGAGAAAATAAAATAACTGTATTTTGTCACGTGTTTTATATTATTTGGTAAGTATGATTTTATATAATAATACAGTAAACTGCAAAATATTAGCACAAGTACCTAAAAATTGCAAATCATCTAAAGGGAAATATTGGTCCATATCTGGTGTATTCGTTATACTATTATTATATGTAGTGCTTTATGATAATGTATGGTTTTCTTGTATTTTTATATAATTTACCTTCATGTTTTTTTTTACATAAATGGCTAAAAGAGGGTGTAGAGAACTTCTCATTCAAGATGAAGAAATATTGCAGTTACTTATGGCAGATAATAGTGACGGAGAAGATGACTCCGCATTGGAAATAGACGCAATTTGCCAGCGCACAACATGGAAAAAGCAGAAAAACTGAAGCGATGCGTAAATAGTGCAAAAAGACCGACGTATAGAAAATAGGACACATAATAAATGTGTTATGTGCAATGTCCACTTGTGCTTCAAATCGTTTCGTAGAATATCATAACTAACTATTTATTTTACTTTTCTGATAATTTTTATTATGTTTTTTGTATTACAAAGCAATAAATAAAATACTGATATAATAAACCTAACTCATCGTTTATTTACTTTTATGGTCCATAGGGAAAAATATTTCCCATGAAATTATAGGAAACCTATACACCCTGCTATGTTTTTCTGGTGATATTCTCTTACTTTACACCATGGATGCACAGACTTTTTAAGACTAGGGGCCACTCGGGCAAATTATGAACTGATGGTGGGCCACCAGAAGTATAGGTAATTAAAGACAATGAAAAATTGATAATAATGTATTCAAATTGAAAAAGAATTTATTAATTTGAAGCGTGGCACTGCATAGTGCTTACAATCTTTTTTATATTTGGCTCAAATTTACTTGTAGCAACACGTAAAACTGCTTCCAAACTTTCATTTGCAAGGCGGTTTCGATTTTTTGTTTTATTATTATTTAGGATTGAAAAGGTTTGTTCACATATATAGGTAGAACCAAATAAGCTTGCACATTTCAGAGCGTTTATGCGCAACTCTTTGTACGTATTTTTATCAATGCAGCGGTAAAAGTTCAGCAAGTCTCCTTCGTTGAATTTGTTGCGTAAATCTTGGTCGTTCTGAATGTCGATAATTTCTAACTGCATTAACTCTGGCGCATTTTCAACTGAAATCGTGAAAGGATTGCTAAATATGTCCAACAGAGGTTTCACTGTTTTAAACTCCGAAAATCTGTCTTGAAAAGATTGAATCAAAATATCTAGCTTTTTTACATAACTGAAATTAATAGCAGTTTTTTTGAATTTTTCAGCCATTTTCTTATAATTCGGAAAATGATTGTAATTTCCAGAATTCAATTGCGATCTGAAAAGTGTCAGCTTGCATTGAAAGGATGATACATGTGCGTAGAGCTGGGATATCAGTTGATTTTTGCCTTGAAGCCGTGTGTTCAAGACATTCAAATGATTTGTAATGTCAACTAAAAAAGCCAAATCACACAACCAATCAGGACTTTTAAGTTCCGGGACGTCCCTTTGCTTTTCCGCCAGAAAAATATCAATTTCTTCTATTAAATTTAAAAATCGTTCCAGTGTCAATCCACGACTTAGCCACCTTACTTCTGTATAATACAGTAAATCTCCATGTTCGCATTCAATGTCATCAAGGAATTGTTTGAATTGCCTGTGATTGAGTCCTCGTGATTTTATGAAATTCACAGTCGAAACTACCACTTTCATGACATTTTCAAATTCAATTGTTTTAGAACAGAGGGCTTCTTGGTGTATAATGCAGTGAAACTGCATGAGATCTTCAGCGTTTAAGTTTTTTTCTTGCAAATGCTTTTTCAACAAAGTAACTAGCCCAGAATTGACACCAATCATCGAAGGAGCACCGTCAGTCGAAACTCCCGATAATTTCGATAAGTCCAAATCAGTTTTTGAACACTCGTCCAAAAGTACATTGAGTATATCAACTCCTCTGGTTTGACCTTTCAATGAACACATTCCTAATAACTCTTCGAAGACTTCAAAATCTTGAGTAACACCTCGTATGAATATAAGAAGTTGAGCTGTGGAACTAATATTAGTGGATTCGTCGAGTGCTAATGAAAAAAAATCAATTATCTTAGTTTTTTCATTTAATTGTTCCGCAATATTATCTGACAAAGACATAATTCGTCTTTGGATGGTCATACGATTCAGTTGAATTTTCTCAAACTTTTTTGCTGCTTCTGGACACATTTTCTTAGCGGCAATTTCTATGCATTCTTTTACAAAATCCCCATCATTGAAGGGGCGACTCCGCTTTGCTATCATTCGAGAAATTTCATAACTAACTTCTGTAGCTGTTTCTGTATCTTGAATGGGTTTTGTAAACATAGCTTGTTGACCAATAAGCTCCCGTTTTAAAGACAAAACTTT
The DNA here is from genome assembly GCA_947562085.1 of Eudonia lacustrata. Taxonomy (NCBI): domain Eukaryota; kingdom Metazoa; phylum Arthropoda; class Insecta; order Lepidoptera; family Crambidae; genus Eudonia; species Eudonia lacustrata. The sequence continues at coordinate 6,868,528 of OX387318.1, forward strand.
TTGCTTTCTTAATTCGCCTGTAAACTTCGTAAAAGTAGGATGCTGCGTTTCATAGTGCCTTTTTACATTATATTCCTTTGCAATCGCAACAGAATTCTTGCAAATTAAACAAACGACTTTGTTATGCGACCATACAAAAAAGTATTTCTCAGTCCAAATTTCTTGAAACTGCCGATTTTCATCTATAACCTTACGTTTTTTACTAGTTCCTGGCATGTCCATGTTGCGTTTTAATCCTGACTAGGATTACCACAGCACCTAAAACCAATTACAGTTCCTAATTAATTACCAAAAATAATTGATAAAATATGTAGATAAAATTAATAACAGTTTTACTTACGATTTCACAACACAATTATACACGGCACTTGACGGGAAATCTACGTTGAATGTGGATCAAAATATATTATAATTATGACACCGGCTAGTCGAGTTAAAATCTACACTAGAACTAACGACACTTTACTCAAATTAAAACCGAACTGTCGGTCGCTGCGGTTAGCGTGGCTTTTATACCACGCGCATAGAGTCGAAAACTGTCTGGAGAAATCTCGAAACCGACTCTGGAAGCTTCGTGTATCTACCTACGCGAGCTATCGGGAATTTGGGACTATTGCTATCTCGCTCGCTCGAACAGTATAATAATAACGCGGCGCGCTTCCTCAAGAAAACGAATTTAACCGAGATCAGCACGAACATTACCGACCGCTGTTACCGACGCATGCACGGCGCACCGATAAGATTGATAGAGCGCGCGCGCGAGATTCAAATTACTTTTCGAACATTTGTTATTGGTTTTATTCTGGAATAGAACTCAATATTTTCGAATGTACGAGAGTATTATTTTTGCTGTCGGCGGGCCACCAGTATTCGACCGGCGGGCCGCATGCGGCCCGCGGGCCGTAGTCTGTGCATCCCTGCTTTACACCCACAATAGCTAAAATATTGTGTTGTATTGTCATATTGTCTTGGACATCTTATGGTCCTGTAAAGGTTAAAGTTCAATTTAGTAATTCACATCCTACGCAAATAAGTGAGACAGCGCGCGCACGGCATTGACGCAGCCCTCCTTACCCCCTCAAGTAAAGAGAGCCGCTGCTATTTTCATCGCCTTCGCGCCCGCACTGCACTTCTACTCAACACACGGCAGGTAGCAAAAAAAACATACAATGAGCTTGCAGCCAACGCCACCAGCTACATTGACGAGCGAGAGCGGACGCGGCAGCGGATCAACACCAAACTTAAGCACTTGTGTTGATGACTCGTTTATTAATACTAACATCAGAAAGCAAAAGGAGCGTGACGAAGTGGAAGAATATAAAAATGATTTTGAGAATTTCCGTACAGACATAGTGGCGTTCTTAAAAGACTTTGCAAAAACCAAAATTAAAATTTACCGTTTATAAAAGTAAGTAATATACCGCAGTGTCTCAAGACGAAAGTCTTTGACCAGTGTGTGTTACATAGTGTAGTAGTGATGACATACGGGACTGAGACGTGGTCACCCACTATTGGCCTCATAAAAAGGCTCAAGGTCACTCAAAAAGCAATGGAGAGGGCTATGCTCGGTGGACCGACGATCTGGTGAAGGTCGCGGGAAGCCGCTGGATGTGAGCAGCACAAAACCGGTCGTTGTGGAGATCCTTGAGGGAGGCCTTTGTCCAGCAGTGGATGTATTTTGGCTGAGATGATGATGAAAAGAAGAAATAACTGAAATAAAGGATGAAATCAAAACTATAAAATCAGTTACAGAAATTATTACGCAACAACTAAAACTGATCAATAATGATTTAGAAAATATAAGGGCTAATAACACAGAAACTCAAGAAAAAAATAATATTATAGAAACAAAAATATCACATTTAAGAAAAACGCAGGTGTCCGAAACTTGTTGCCTTTTCTTTGCAACGAAGACCTTATCCTCGAACTCAAGAAGCGATCCGAACGCGAGAACAACATCGTGATGTAGTGTGTGATTGTAGGTGTACCCGAAATAAATAATAAACACTATATCGCTAGACGAATCCACGACATGGAAGAGTTAATGACGATAACAATGTCTTTAGTTGAAAACTGTCCTAAGCTAATAAAATCAATGCGCCTGGGCAAATATGTTACTGGCAAAAATAGACCATTAAAAATATATTTTAATAACAGCGACACACCAAAACTTTCTCCCGTAATCAAGTACAACTACAACAGCTGCTGCAGATTTAATTACCAAAATAAAACGCATAATGACAAAAAGAATATTGTAGTTTTTGGTGACTTACAGTGTCAAAGGCTTTTTTCAAATCAATTACTATATTCATTGTTTTGAAAAAAGCCTTTGACACTGTAAGTCACCAAAAACTACTCTTAAAACTAAACGATATAGGCATCGTGGATACGGCTCTAAATATTTTTAAATCTTATCTAAACAATAGACGTCAGTTGTGTCACTATTGCAGAGTATACAAGTTCTCCTAAAAATATTTCTTGCGGTATACCTCAAGGTTTTAATCGGGCCATTACTATTTTTAATTTACGTCAACAATATAAGTAAAATAGGACTAACCGGATACCTAACACTATATGCTGATGACACATGCTTGTTTTACTTCGACCACTCAGTTCACGCCACAATCGCCGACGCCCAAAAAAATCTAGATATCTTAAACCAATGGTTGCTGTCTAATTTGTTAACAATCAACACATCAAAAACATCGCACATGAATGATACTAGCCGCAACAAATAGAGAAATTCCTGACTTCGAACCACTCAAAATAAATAATGAACCTATTCAAAGATAATCAAGGAAAATACTTAGGGTTGCTGATTGATGACAAACTAAATTGGAGGGCACACATTGAGCACGTCAAATCTAAATTAATATCTGCACTAGGAGCACTTCGTAAAATAGCACACTGCATACCAAAAAAGTAAAACCTATTATACAGGGTGTCCCTGGAAGTGTGGATCAAATCGAATAAGGACATAGAGGAGGTCATTTCAAAACTTTTTATCTCTATGAATGTTGCTTCTATATTTGACAGTTAAACACGCTTAAACACGCACTAATAAATTTTCTAGGCCAAAACTTTTGTAATATTTTTTTTTCTTAATTGACTTATGTTTGCTAGCTGATTAAAAATACTATTCTAAGAAAGGCAAATCTTCCTACACCATACTGAAAATAAATCAAGCCCATAAACTTGGGAGTTTTTTTGTTATGTTTTTTTTTTGTGTAAGCTCATGAAAAAAAACAAAAATTTATTGTAACTTTAGAACTGTCAAAATAGAAGCGACATTCATAGAGCTAAAAGGTTTGAAAATGACCTCCTCTGTGCCCTTGTTTGAAACCTTTTGACATAGGTCAACGATACCTACCTACGTATAAATGACGTTAATAATAATAATCATTCTATTTGATTTCTATTCTAATAGCGTTTTGTCACTTGTCTAGGGGGGCATGTGCGATAAAGCACAGTCTGCGTTTACCTGAAAGACATTAAAGAAAACTACTGGCGTGAACCGATTCATATCGATTTTGATTTCGAGGCATTTTTGGGGCCTTATTAGGACTATTTAATAGAGACGTTAATACATTTTGTAACAGACTTCAAAATGAAATGAAACTGTTTACACAGGTCTACTAGCGCTTTTTAGTATAGTATAATTTAGTATAGTATAGTATAGTATAGTATAGTGTATAGTTTAATTTCAATATTTTGTCGTTAACTTTAGAAAACAAGATAGTATTTATAATGAAATTTTCCCTTCAGTTAAATGGATTGGATACTCAAATGTAAATGTTTTGTTCGCAGCGGCAACACAGCTGGTTGTATTGCTGCATCTTATTGTCACGGTGACTCCAGGGCCTCATCATCAAAGAAAGAATGAGACAGACTATTTGATGAACAGAGCATGCTCTCTGGTGGAATACTCGACGAGGGCACAATGCATCCAGGTGGAAATGGAGCTGATCTGCAAGGCGGGCATCACGAGGGAATGGATTAAAGAATACAGGTATGTAGAACCTTTTTTATTATTGGAAATACATGTAGGGTTCATGAAAATCAGGGCTGTTTCACGTAGCAGGTGTAATAAAATATAGGAGTAATTTAATACGTTTTTATAAAAAGTAGTAATCGCTAAGTGGTCGAAATTCCACCGTGTTTTTAAAAAATATACAATAAATGTTTATATAATTTTTAACGCAAATTTTGTTGCGAACAAATTACAAAAACACAAATGTTGAAAAAATTTCCACGAGCAGGGTTTGAACCTGCACCCTTCTGACATACCGGGTCAGGTGCTCTTCCAATTGAGCTATCGTGGTTCTAACCAGCCCGCCGAAATTATTCAACACTATTTACTTTTTACTTTGAAAGCCAAAGGCGCCCATTCAATGTTAACAACTACCGTCATTAACATCCGATCATAATATTTTTACAAATACTAAAGATCAGTTAAGAAATAGGCAAGCTATTTATAAATGTTTATATAATTTTTAACGCAAATTTTGTTGCGAACAAATTACAAAAACACAAATGTTGAAAAAATTTCCACGAGCAGGGTTTGAACCTGCACCCTTCTGACATACCGGGTCAGGTGCTCTTCCAATTGAGCTATCGTGGTTCTAACCAGCCCGCCGAAATTATTCAACACTATTTACTTTTTACTTTGAAAGCCAAAGGCGCCCATTCAATGTTAACAACTACCGTCATTAACATCCGGTATGTCAGAAGGGTGCAGGTTCAAACCCTGCTCGTGGAAATTTTTTCAACATTTGTGTTTTTGTAAAATATACAATGTTTATACAGTGCAATGTATATGTGGTACGCTTCCACCAATTGGCCTTATCATCTCTTAACATCAGGTGAGATCAAGGCACTGTGCTTACCCGTAAAATGTTTTTAAAAAAACATACATTTTATATAAGTTTTACTTTTCGGGGCTCTTTCTCCAAAAGTTTAAATAAACCAAATCTAACACTAGTGTGCGCGCGATGTACTTAAAATACATTGATTTTTCTTCACGTATTATCACCTAATAGTATAAAGAGGAAAGCTTTGTATTTTTGTATGTTTGCAACAAATAAACTCAAAAACTACGGGACCGATTTTATATTCTTTCACCATTTGCTACATTAGCGCTGAGTAAATATTAAAAAACAATGTTAACCCGTGCGAAGCCGGGACGAGCCGATAGTACCTATATATTTATAATATAGAAGTTATTTATTTTATTTTTATTTATTTATTTATTGGGGTAACCAACAAAGCAATTACACAAAAACTTATTATAACATACATTGCATCTTACAAAAAATGAGTAATGCTTTACTTATAGGTACCACTACATGCAAATAACATAATTATTATAAGTTCAATCTCAAGTAACAGACATCCCTTAGAGACGAATTAATATAAAAATTTACTACAATGAAAAATAAATTAAATAAATTAAGTTAAGTTATGTTATTATAAACAAGTGGAGGACGGGAGACACGCTTGCGTGATGCTTTCTAGAAACCCTCTGACGGTATTTCGATTACACGGCTTGAAAATTAGCTTGCTTTTATGTTAGTTACCCCCCTTCCCCTTGTCCGGATCCTAAGCCCCCTGCTGGTTATGCCTTCGCGGGCGTCTCTGGCAGGTCTCGGACATGGGTTGGACTCGTGGTGGCTATGTGGTTAGCTGTAGAGGTGGGAATGTTCATTTGTCTGGTTGAGGTCTGGCCAGGCTTCCATCTCGTGCGCAGCGAGTGGGTCCGAGTAGAGGTCTCGGTGGGGCCCGAAGCGAAAGGATTTGCGGGGCACGTGAAGTGAGCGAGCTTACAGCTCCGGTAACCTATCTGGATATTAGGTAGTGGACTATACGTGTCCACGGGGCAACTCGCTCGAGACACTAGTCTTAAGAGTTCCGGATGAAGAATGCGCTTCGGCGCGTCCTGATCTAGCGTTATGATCTGACGCAGATGTTCCCTTGTGCTTGCGCAAAGATGTCTGACACCTAACTTTATGACCTAACGGTTGGAGGGGGTGTCAGTATAAACTTTAAAGTCGTGTGTAGCGGGGATGCCCTCCTCCCCCCTCCAATTAAGTCCGTTGACGCTGTAAACGCCAAAAGAGGCCAACAGCAAACTCTCTCTAAAAAGCTGCTGGATTCAAAGCCTTCCATAATGAAAAATAAATTAAAATTTATGTCGTGTATAAAACGTGGCGAAACGAAATTAAACCGTTTTAATATAGTACTGTCCGTCCTTTCCAAACATTATTTTATTTGTTATACCTCTAAAACGTTACGTCCTACTTTCTGTTTGTGTTTGCTTCTATCTGGACTCTTGTATTCTTAGATTAAACAAAGCTTGTATTATATTTTTTTCCTGGCAATCAAGTTTTTTGTCTATGTCTATACTCAATTACGCTTTATTGAATAACTGGATGATATTCAAGTGCAAATCCTCTTCTGTTTATTTATTTCGGGTTTCAATCATCGATGGTTTCAATGCCTATTTTGCTTTTTAATTTTAAAAAAATATTTTTCTTATGAATCGTTTTTTTTTTAATCCTTGGGGGAGGCTTTTGTCCAACAGTGGACGTCTTTTGGCTGAGATGATGATGATGATGAATCGTTTTTTTTAATTTAGTCATTTGCCATTTTTTACTTCTTATTCTTACTTAACCTACTTTACTTCCTTAATTAACACACATTATGACGTAGTCCGTGTGGTGTCGGACGCAACGCAAAGAATAGCACCAACCCATCTCATCCCATGCATGGGTTTCGTAAAAGGCGACTAAGAGAATTTAAGACCCCGTGCATATCGAAAAGCACCCTGGGTCCAAACCACCACTAGGATTCCTAAGGAGGGTTGGTGTCAGGCAGGCTGTCGGCCGGAAATACTTTGCCAAAACCATAGCAAAAATGAACGTAGAAGATACGGGCCAAGTAACATGAGACCAGGGCAGGAAGAAGAAGAATTAACACATATTATACATTACTAAGAAGAAGAAGGAAGCAGGAAGCCGCTGGATGCGAGCAGCACAAAACCGGTCGTTGTGGAGATCCTGGTCCGTCCGTCCGTCCTTTGTCAGTGGATGTATTTTGGCTGAGATGGTGATGATGATGATACATTACTATACATTTCTAAGGAATTGTTAGCGTAAGCACGCCTGTTCAATCATCGTGAATGTAAAGTGACATTCGTAACAATAATTTTTGCCGTATGTAACCTAGTAACCTCCTTGTGATTATTTTCATTAATGTATTTCTATGAATAAATCCTTGCTTCGGAAGGCACGTAAAGCCGTTGGTCCCGGCTGCATTAGCAGTCGTTAACAACCACCAATCTGCACTGGGCCTGCGTGGTGGTTTATAGCCCGTTAGTGGGGACATAAAATGAGCTGATGCTGATGATGATGATTTCTATAAATAATTGACGAAATTTTATGAAAACTAATTAAGATTACCATGTTATTTTAACCCTTAACTAAAGGTTTGTATATTATTTCGTCATTTGCTGTAAATACAGACACAGTGAATTTTTCGTTTGGCGGCACTAATCAGTTTTTCCGCATGCCAAAGGTTAAAAAACCATTTTACTATAATCATTTTGTACACGTCTTTAGACGATGATGTTTCACTTAGTAGATATGGATGAAAGTTGAGACCTGTAAATTACCTATTGTGGGCCCTTAATACATTGGATCATTTTACAACACAAGACATTTTCTACACGTCATCGCTTACTTTGTTTAAGATATTTTAAAGATCTCTCTTTAAGAACAGTAACGGTCAACTACATTCGCGGCCTCAGCCCTTACCTTTAAGACTAAAGGGAAAATTTCTAACAAATAAACAAAGATTAAGCTTCGAATAGCTAATTCCGTGTTTTGTTTCTTTTACTCTAATTTGAAATGACGTTTACATGACACAACAAACCACGGAATAACTATTCGGAGTTTGTTTGTAAGGGGGTAAATGTTTTGTAATTTGTCAGTAATGAAAGATTCTGTAGCGAACAGAGAATCAAAGAGGGAAGCACAAAGCAATGAATTAATCTCAAAGGCACAAAAGCAGCTTTCTCGGGCTGTATTGAATGCGCTGATAGATAACCGATCCAGGCCCTAGTAACCATTTTTAGCTTCAATTTTGATTAATTAATTTAATTTAGTTACATTAAAGCGAGGACGTTTTCTTTTATTACTGAAGCTGTAAAAGAAAGGGAGAAAAGAAATGCTCTTGCTGACTCTCTACCCGTAAGAGTGACTCGTAAGAAGAGTGAGTGAGTGAAAAGAAGTGTGTGAGTGAGTGAGTGAGTAAATGAAAAGCGTGACTAGTAAGAAGACTCTTTACCAGTAAAAATCAGCAAACTCAAAAAAAAATGGAGTGTGCTGATGATTGCCTCATGCGGTATTTTCAGATTCACCGGACTTTTTTCGAGGCTGCGAGAAATTTAAAGGGTTCCTCAAGCCGTATGAAACTAAATACCCTAACAGGTTTCTAGAGGGAATGGCGTCACGCACTAGTGCGTGTCCCTGTTCTCTAGTAGATTCTTCGAGGGGTTTGATCCTATCGGACCGGTTCCTTTCAGCTCTTACAAAGAGTTGTAACTTACAAAGTCTTTCGTCATATACTTAGGAACCGAAATGCGTAATGATTTTTGTAAGAGTTGAATTGTAGCCTGAATATTTGCATATTATGTTGCAAATAAATACAAACTTCGAAGTGTGGAAAGTTTTTTCCACGAACGGGATTTGCGGATATTTGTAAAGTTGTTAAAATCCCATGTTAATGACGTAGTTATGACCATAGCATAACTACTCTTCTGGCTTACAAAGTAAGACTAGGCAATACTGTTAAATTTGGACGGGCTGTACAAAGCCAAGATAGCATAATTGGAAATGCACCTGACGAAGTATACCAGAGGGGTGCAGGTTCAAATCTCGCTCTTGGAATGTATTTTCAACACCTCTTAATTATAGTCTAAAATTATTGTTGGTGTTTTTCCTTTGTATCTTTAGGAACAACATCAGTCACTTGCGCCTGATGGAGTGGCCGGGGAGCTGTCTTCACGTGGGGCGCATCCAGCAGCACTTCCCAGACCTGCTCACCTTGGAAGTGGTCAACTGCACGGCGCTGACCTTCTTCAAAGGACATTTTGATGGCACTAGCAAAATCGAGGTAGGTACCAAATTAATAATTTTCTCAAAAAAATATACATTAGGCAATCGTGTTTTATGCACTCGTGTCTCATAAATAAAATTAGTATCTAACAAATAATATTAACGCAATTACATAATCATGTGTTTCAATTAATATTAATTAATATTAAAACAAATGATTAGGTAATTTAGGAAATATTAATTCTAGTTCTCGTTTGTGAAAATGGGCAATATGTTTTTTAGTATTGTACCTACAAAACTATACCTACTAAACAAAATTCGCGAGCTGATTAAAATCCTACTACACCTATGCAGGTGTACATAATATATTCATAACTAGCTGACCCAGCGGACTTCGTACCGCTTTGACAGTTTCCATAGTTTCCATGACAACAAAACAAACAAATCATTTTGTATTGGAAAACTGAATTGTCGTTTTTAGTATTTTCCGTTACTTATTATTTATGTTTCTCACCATTTAAACCTTCCCTGAACTTCCACAAATATTTTAAAATCAAAATTAGCCAAATCGTTCCAGCCATTCTAGTGTTTTGTTTGTCGAGACAAACGAACAGCAATTGATTTTTATATAATAGATTTTATTTTGTAAGGCGAGTAGGCATATTTGATTGGGTAAAACACTATATAGTACTCTATTAATAAGTGTTCGAATATATTGTGAAGTGTTTGCACTTTAACAAGCAAAACGTGCAAACACATGGGGACATTTTTTTGTGACTCGGCCCTTAATACTGAGAAAGAGTTTTTATAACTCGGGTTATTCCCATTGAATAGTGAAACAAAATGCTAATTTATTACCTAAGTAAAGTTTTAACAACATGTGGAGAAACGAAACTTTAAGAAAAAAGTAACTGAAAAACTATATTTGTATAGTATGCAAGTATTTGTGCTTACTCTGTTGAATAAAATTAAATGTTAAAGAATAAAATTCGGCACCTTACCTACATCTTCTACGTAGATAAATGTTAATCAAACTTTTGTTACACTGGACTTCAGCATTTCAATCATTATATACTCTATTGACATTGACTTTGAAGTCATAAAAATTACGTCAATTTCACTTTCAACCGTTATTAACTCTATAACTCTAATCAGATGGATTCAGATAAACCGTCGGCGTTGGATCACAAAGCGTCATGTTTGGCGAAAAGTCTAAAAATATCTCGAGAAAGTACATTATAAGTAAACTTGTAAATAGCTATATTGCGTAGGTATGTCATAAACGGACAACGTTTAAGCAAATTGATTGCACAGTGATCTTACTTATTTTCTATCAGAGGTTGGCTATGGTTAGTCACTAGATTCAACTTTTTAGCAAATTTTCATCCAATTTTACTTAGGGATGTTCTTATCGCTAGAGGTCTGTGGTGTCACATGACAAAGACCGTAATCTTCATGTTGAGGGAGAAGGAGCTCCATGTTCTTATGTAACAACAGCTACACGATTATTCTTTTTTATAACTAAAGATAAACCAAGCACGATATACCCAATAATATAATAATCAACATTATTGATTATTTTAGTCTTCAATACAGAAACTATTGCTCTTATTTATTTTAAAAACGTACACACACACTGTGGTATGTAAGATATTGAAATATAGAAACCTATCTGATTTTGATTCGGTATTTGACGTCACTGTTATTTTAATTTTGTGCATTCGTAGTTCCTAAAACATTTGAAAACCCCCACTCGCGTGGTGTTTTCGAGTGGTATATAATTTCCTTTATCTAAAGTCACATTTCATGAAAGGATATAATGAAATACATAAATTTACTGATCTAAAAATATAATATAGCCATTTGTACCACTTCTTGCAATTTCCTCTGTAGGTATGTCTTTTTGAATGGTGTACAATAAATTATTTCTTTACTTATTTATTTTCTCTCATTTTCAAAGTAGCAAAACATAATGTTATTATCATGAATTAATATTACATTAATTTATAATATTTATTACACAATGAAATGAAGTGTCGAATGAAAACGTTTCACTGTCCCGCAAAAGACATTACTATACAAAATAACATAATTGACCAAAACATTCATATATTTTTGTTAATTACCTGTTAAAATGTAGACTTATCTCATACATTTATAGCCAAATTTAACCAGGTCACCATTCATGGAGCATTGCTCTAAGTACAACACAGAACAAAATGTCTTGTTTGGATTAACTAATCAGAGATATGTCGTGGATATCTGACACCGTATCAGACACAACTATAAAAATAATTTCGTTCGTAGTAATAGTGTTGTTGTCATAATAATTTTCCTATACTTATGAACAGTTTTATAAGTTATTTATCTATTTCCATAGTCTTCGATCAATCTTTCTCCACGCCTATCTTAATCCATACTTCTGTAACACGAAAATCTTAATATTTTTTTATCATGTCAATATAATTTCTGAAGTAACCCTTTTATTAGTATGATACCCTTTTATTAGTATTTATATAGTTAGTAAATGCTTTAATTTAGTTAAAGGGCTAAAGACATGTACAACCAAAAGATACAATTATAAATATCTGATAAATATTCAGTAATACTGTAGTGTATTACGAAAATTAAGCTGACTAAACATACTCTTACAATATTTAAAGGTAGTCTTTTCAGATCGTATCTGAAAAATTACTTTTATTTTACAAGAAGGAAAGAACGAATATTATCTGTCGGAAAAATTAGCCACAATGTTATCATGAATTTCAAGTGACCGTCAATTTTTATATCTTGTACATAATACAAGATTTGATTTAATATTTACAGCAAAGTAACATAATTCGTTATTTTTCTACTTTCTTTGGAGTCGTATTCAACAATATTTTAGTTTGAACCAATATATATTTGTCGAAGATTGCAACGTTCATACCTATTCTATAACCATTACAACAATCATGTATATGTTATCAAAGAAAGTAATGAAATAACTTTAAAAAATACTACTAAATAACAGTGGACCCAGAATCCCTGCCCTGTGAAACCACATAAAGAACGGGTAACAGATCGAAAAATACATGACGATGTAAGCTTTCGTTGCTTCACTTATGTGAGTTATGTGTATTGTGTACCTATGTCTGGGCTTTTTTTTAAAGTCCAGTGACACTAAAAAGGCCGCTGGAGGCTATTAGCATTCGATTGATAAGGTTTAAGTTCTAGTTTACACCAACTCGGATCTTGAATAAAACGCGCTTTACAAGTACGATTAGTTATTCTGTGTCTACAGTGTTAGTTTGGTTGTCACAGTAGTAACACAAGCACGCATCGTCATATATGCTTAGATTAAGTATGAGCTATCAATGATATTACAATTTACATAGCAAACCTTTACAAAGTACTTCATGATTAACACATACACTTCAAAATGGTTGGCGTATCTCCATTGCTGTTAGGATGTGTCAAAAACCAATTACTCGTATAGGATAGCAGTATCATATCTTGCTGATACAATATGTTATTAAATAACATATTTTATGACGTTTCACGGGTACAAAAACTATGGAAGTTACGATATTATATAACACGCATATTTTATTTGGACGTTTCACGGAGGAGCTCGGAGAATTTAATATTCAGTCACTGATCCAGTGACCTAGCGTTGCGAAAGTTCCTTAGCTCGTAAGAAGTAAATAAAAAGTTACCTAAACGCGCTAGCCGCTACCTAATCCAGCACTTGCACTACATTTACATACTCTCACATCTTTGTCCCAATCATCATCATCATCATTCAGCCAAAAGCCCCCAAGGATCTCCACAACAACCGGTTATGTGCTGCTCGTATCCACCACAAATAAAGTTTATTTTTTTTAAGTTTTTTTTTTGTCCCAATAAAGGTAGGTAATTATCATAGATCGGAATATGTAGAGTTTTTTCTGTGAATTGCGTCATAACGTTATCAATAGTATGGATAACCCGATAAAATAATAAGAGAAAATACACTTTTAACTCTATTGCACGTCAGACTATATCAAGGTGTGATTTAGGTGATCGTTACTGGAGATTATTTTCAAAAATCTTATACTTTGTTTTATCCAAATTTTAGAAAAAACTAAGTTTGCTTAAGATTATCCATGCTAACATTGTAAAAGCATGTCAAAAAACTCTACCTAATCCGATCTATGGTAATCATCAATTTTGAGTACATATACTTGCCATAAACATTCATAAGTGACCCGACGCCACATTTAGCATAAACAAAGTATAGGGTTCCGAGGTGGAATAGATAACATCCTTAAGGCGACGCACCGCTAAACAATTAATCTAATACGGAGCGTTTGCGCCCTGTACCATAAGAAAAACTGTTTTTTTTTCCTTCAAATTAAAATTACAAATTATTTTTAAAAAATGAACTAGCTTATTGAAGTGTGTGTTACGACTCAATCGACTCAATCGACTAAATCGGTCTGGTTTGCCTGTAAAATGCAAATCTATGTTTTAATAGAGGTTACTTTGATATTTTTTTCTCTGTTATAAAAGTTGACAAATCGTGTTTCTGCAACTAGCGAAATGAAGTCAATTAAATGAAAAATCATATCATTAAATATCTTACCTGAAGTGAAGTTTTATTATAGTTATACGAGACTACACTATTTTCTCATTAGTATTCGCAAGAAATTGGATTGGTTAGAGGAGCCTAATAATAACAGACGAAGCCACAGGCGAAAGCCAGTTAATGACAACTTGACTCTGAAAGCTCAACTTTCGACAGATTTGAATGAAAACTTGGATTGTGTTATTAGGCTCCCAACAAAAGAATTATTATTTCCGACCATTCGCCTTTGTTTTGAACATTAATCATGATTAAGGAAATTTGTGGCAATAACAATAAAATATAATCTTAATTGGACTGAACAACAAAAACACTTAGGGCCTTACAAATGAACAAAGAATACCTAAACTTCGAACAGTTATTCCGTGTTTTGTTTTTGTTTATTAAAATAAATGATGAATTTAAAATGACGTTTACATGACATGAACAAAACACGGTATAACAATTCGGAGTTTATTCTTTGTTTATTTGTAAGGCCCTTAAACACAGAATAAAAATAGTAGGTACTTAAGCCTTAAAATCTTAAGTCTTAAGCCTTAAAGCCTTATAAAGCCTTGAAGTCCGAGAATTCGGGCAGTATGAATTAGGGCTTTCAATAGATGCTCCGAATAAATATTTTTCATTTCATATTTATTTTAATACTGATATTTATATATATATTGAGAAGCTCGATGGCAGTGGTTAACACGCCCGGTCTGCGAGTGCTAAGGTTAAGCAACTTTCGCAAAGACCGGTCATCGGATGGGTGACCAAAAATGTATCATCTCGAGCTCCTCCGTGCTTCGGAAGGCACGTGAAGCCGTTGATCCCGGCTGCTTTAGCAGTCGTTAACAACCACCAACCCGCACTGGGCCTGCGTGGTGGTTTATGGCCCGTTCTCCCTATCCATCTATAGGGAAGGCTCGTGCCCCAGCAGTGGGGACATAAAATGAGCCGATGATGATGTTGATGATGATTTATAGATATTAATGGATTTCTCATTAATGGAGTTATTCAGAAGGTTTGGTTTTGCTTAACTCATCAAACGGCCTTTTTAAACTGCTCAACATGTGTTAGTCCTATGCCGAGCTAAAGCTAAAAGCGAGATGATTGTTTTTAGGGCGGGTGGTACATCTAACTGTGCCAACTTAATTGATCGTAAGTTGTAAGCTAACTTATTTGTTGGAAAAGTTAAATACACCTGGTTAAGTTGCCTGCCATCTAGATAGACTCACAAGGCCTAATATTCAAAAAGATTTACAAGGTGGTTTCAAATATTCAGCCGCAAAATTTGTAATAGTTTTTTCCTGCCTATTCGTTGCTCGCCGTCTCTTTACAGCTACCACACATTTCTAAAGGAAATCAAGTTAAAGCAACATTGTAACGGCATTACAACTAACTTTTTTATCTATAAGTACTATTTTTTTTGTTCTTTTTTTCCCTAAATATATTTTGTAAGTTTGTACATGTTTATATTTACATCTGTGTGTTTACCTATAACGTTATATTCGGTTCGGTTATTCAAAAACTGTCTGTAAAACTACGCAATGTATTCTTCTTCAGCCGCATCCTTAGAGCATTTTAATGCTCTAAGGCCGCATGATTACGCTGATCTGGTCAAGCCTTTCGGCTTTTGTATAACATATTCTTCGTGAAATGTTCCCTTTGATGTTTAAGCTTAGTTGTCTAACTCTATTGCGTTAATGTGAATATTAAAACCCAAAAAAAATGTTTATTCTTTAGCACTACTTACCTATGATGGAGATATTTTTTGCTAGCAAAATTTACTAACATAATTTTAATTCTAAGACTGTAGTAAGTTTGTAATAGTATATTGAAAAATATGATTTTTGTTCACATAGGTAATACGTGTTGCTGAAGCTTAATTGTACTCAATAAACCTCCCGATGCTCACATCGTTTCAACGATTATGTAGGATTATGTTTAACTTGAAAAAATAAAGTCAATAATTTTTTTATGCTTTTTGAAATTAAGAAAGATTATAATTAATATTCCTTACTACACCCGCCGTGCAATTATTCAAAATAATACCAAAGGGCTCGTGTTTGTTCATTGTACGAGTGAATAGGAAACCTATTAAGTACATACATATCACACCTGATCGGTTCGGGAAATTGGGTGGGCAAATAACAAGTTATTTCGGGACTAGTGAATTAAGAATCTCCTCTGATAGGAATCCACCCTTCTCCGTACATATGTATCCCATAGCAATGAGGGCGTCAAATTGCTACAAAGAAACCCATTACTATAAATCTAAATGTAACGATGAAGTTGGTTCCAAAATAAATTTAATAAGTACATAAAGTTTGATTAAATGGCACAGCCTATTCAAAAGAATCATAATTAGAAATCATTTTCTTACAGTTACTTACAGTTATTTATTGTAACATGTAATTAACGTCTTCTTTTGCCATTGTCTCAGATCATAGAAAGCAACTGAGGCCTTTGTCTACATGAGGTGTATACATGTTATTGGCTGTATATTAAGTCAGTAATTTCACAACGACAACGCAACGTATCTAACCAAGTGTCATTGTTATGGATGCTTTTATGATTCGTTAGTTTTTATTTATCCTTTCTCGTCCCGTTGCAGGGCAAAGGCCTTCCTCAAGCTCTTTCAGTTCTCTCGATCCCTGGCTGTTTCTCACCTTCAAAGGCATTGAGATTATCCCGCTCTAGATTCACGCCTTCATGCCTCAAGCCCCATTAGGCGTCCAAGGTAATGACATGAGTCCACTTTTAGGGCGGCATCCAAGTGGTATAGCTACAAACAAGTACCAATTTTAAAGCACCTATTTCTTTCCTCCAAATCTCTCTTACGTCTCGTGCTTTGGTGGTTTCCATCAATCTCTTTTATACAAGTCGAAATTGTTCCTACAACGCTTTCTCCGTTGACCTCAGCGCCGCCGTCGGTTCTCAGGTATCCAGTGCATTACCAAATTATACCACCTCTTTGGACACATTCGGCTAACGAGCCCTGCCCAACCTTATTCCGGACTGGCAGTCTTTTTGCCCAAGCCATATTAATAAAACAACAAAAGACTAAGGAAAACTTCGCTGAGAAAATTCTTCTCAACAAAAAGTCAAAAGACTGTCTCTTACTTCAAAGCGCTCAGAACTTCTTGGGAAACAATTGGCGCGTCTTGTTTAGTGTTCAACTCATCAGAGTTACAATTATCTGAAGTATACCTACCTACCTTCTACCTCAATATCTGCTTAAAATTATTATTATGTCTGTAAAATTAAGTCTTTTGATGGCGGGACGAACTCAACGCCCATTTACGTTGGAAAGAGTGAATCTAATAGATCAGAAAGGGATCTTCCTAGATATATCTATAGGTTTTGTGTACCGTAAAACAATGTATGTGAAAGAAAATTCTATATTAAATATAATACGAACGTATGTTATGTTGGCACAGAAGCTGATCATCCACGGGTCACCCTCGTTATGGGAAGTTCCACCGGAGCTGATACAGGATATGCCCGAGCTCCGAATCCTAAATCTTCGGGGGAACGGCATACGGCACATGCGGGACGAACTACTGAGCGGGCCTCCAAAACTACAGCGCGTGTACTTAAGCGGTAAGTGCCTTTACAGAGCGTTTGGTAATACCTATATAATCCCAAATATGACAAATACCCTATTTACCATATTCAGAGCGTAGGATCCCGGAAAATTATAAACATACCTGAAAAGTACCATACTCATAAATTTCAGAGATATTATGGTTGTTTGTTACTTTAGTAAATCTGCAAAATGACAACCCTAGGTTTAGCTAATACATTGTTTTTGGTCGACATCCTCATGTTCCAAACGAAACAGAAGTCAAAACATGTAAGCGTTAGACAAAAATAATGTAATAAAATAAGTTTTAGTTTTTGTATGGAAAAGTAAATCTTCGTAAATATGATTTTGTCTATTACCACGGTGTTATTTAAACTTGGTTGCATGACTATGTTTCGAGGTTATACATATATTACACACACTCTGTTTAATTTCAGAACATTATTTCTTAAAGATAAATTTATACAAGTCACTTACATTAGAGTGAAGTACTTAAAATAATTAAGAAATCAAGCGTCGACCGCAGATGCTTACAAAATATCACAAAAGAATAACTAACAAACTAAGCGATTCAGTTTCATACAGCGCAGCGCCATCTGTGATTATTCAAGTGAACTACTTTTTGAATTAAAACATTTTGTATAAGAAAAAAGGTTTGTTCTACATTAAGCTTGAACATAAATCAACAAACCAAACAAACTTTAATATTGCTCATAGAACCAACAGTATGAAACTGTAAAGGTTAGGCTCAAAATAAATACTGCTGTACTCTTGCTACTGCTAGAAACAAGGCAAAGACTACGAAAACTGTGTTTGTTTACATTTTATTATTTTGTTAATTTTATAACTTAAAAATTTACTTAATAAGTTAACCTTTTTTTTTTACATTCGTAAGTAATTCATGTTATAATTAATAATTAAACGAACTTACCTTGTGAAGTTCGATTATAATTATACGAGTATCACGAAGAAGATGATTACCAGTTAACATGCAGCAGTACGTAGTCTGATGCAGTCCTTGTCACATATTTTAAAGCTACTAAAAAAAAAAAAATCTCTGTCTCACTCCCTGCCGCCCTACACAGCCGGTCGCCAGATGGCCGCCATTAATTTTAGAGGTAACTGAAATCAAATTTTTCAAAGGGGTAAGGAAGGAGAATGTATTCGAAGTTGGGTTGGGTGGGAGTATGGTAATCATCTTCTTCGTGATACTCGTATAATTATAATCGAACTTCACAAGGTAAGTTCGTTTAATTATTAATTATACTTCGTATCTTTTCGAAGATGATTACCAGTTAACATGCAGATGTTTAGAGCTTCAAAAGAAAAATTTGATTTGTTACATGAAGAGTTCTTATGAAATCTTTGCAGACTGCCTATAATACATAGGAAAACACTCATTTTAACAACAACATTTTAAGCAGATAACAAAAAGTGATTTATACATTATTTAAAGAAAACGATACCCATCTAACTTTTCTAGTATTATTATTGTAAAAATGTACACAAATTTATGTTTTATGTATTAAAGAAAAGAAAAAGATTTGCTAATTTGTTATTGCCTACAGATGTACTGATATCTCGATTAAAATATTTACGGGAAATCTTGCCCGCAGTCTTAAGACCCATGGTTAATCCAAAAGTGGCGTGCGGCCGAGGTGGCCGCGTGTGCTGCGTGCACTAAACAGACCTGTATATCATATATATTCCACTTTTATGCTAATTGTACTTTTTCTCAACTCTCATCATTCTAATATTTAAAGTTTTGTTTGTTTTGACTGTAAAGCCTGTGCTGGACATATATTGGAATTTTCTTTAATTGAAGGAAGTCGACAAGTGGTTGGTAGGCGCTGGGTCTGTATGTTTTAATTAGATCAATGGTTTTTATTGATATGTAATACTTTTTAACAAGACATATGTTTTAATTTTTCATTAAACTTTGCATTCGCTGAGCAGATGCAACTGCAAGTAATGTAATTATTTTAAGTGATAAATTACAAAAACTTAAATTATCAAATGGGTAAACATCACTTTAATAATAGGACATAAAATTTGGGTTCTATGTATCATGATATTTTGGCTTAGGAGATCTTTACTCGCAAACGCCCTTTAACAGTCTAGTAATCATACCATGTGAGGATACTGAAGTGTTTAAACTATAGTTGATCTTGCCGTATCCAATAGCTCTTGATATTAAATGTTGTGTAAAATATATATAAATATACTTATCACAATAATTGTAATAATTAGCTTGGCAAAACTCCCGCCAAGTCTTTAAAGATGAGTTAAATTGATTCAACGTGGTTTCAGAAAAAGAAGCCATATTAAAACAAAAAAAGACAGATGGAGCCCCTCTTTTCAAAAGAGCTTGCCGGATAATAAAAGGAGGATATAGCAATGACGTATTTGGCTTAAATATAATTTCGTGAGAAACAAACCTTTTTTGATACTTAAGGTGCCACTTCTGAAATGACCAGTGTGGCACGACAACAATGCCTTCCGCTTCCAATTTAATTTTTGAATTATTTATTTTTTTTTTGGTAATGAAGTGACACGGTAGGAATGCGAAAAAAGTAAGCAATGCACTGGCATTGCTTACTCTTTTCCTGTAACTGTACTGGTAAATTCATTAATTCGGATTGAGGATGAAGGTTCCATGAAGCGCATTTCTAGCATTTGTCATTTTATAAGCTGGTAAAAGGTCAAAGTTCGGCTAGCGAAATGTTCTTATGATTGGTATAAGCGCATATCCAGCAAGTTGCCATTCGGTATCAACATTTAACTGACGTGACGCACGATCGACACGATCAATCCGAATAAGTATATTAGACATAAATATGAGAAGTAAATGTTTCTAATGCATGGATATCAGCTTTTAATTCAAGTTGACCATATCATATTTGTTTTTTCGAATCAGTAAGAAACTACTTTCTACTTGTTATTATTGGAATACTAAAAACTAAATATTTTTCCCACTTCAACAATTTTGTGTAAACCCAGCCATAACGAACTGCTGGGCGTGCTAAGGTCAGAAGTTCAATAAATTCTGAAAGTTATCATAAAGTAAATTTGTTGGTATTGAGCAACTTAATTACCTTATCCTTTATTCAAGATTAATTTTATCTATTAAAGATTTTGTCATGGTTGTTGTATTCAATAAAAAAATGCACAATATGCTAGGCACTATCTGACACAATACAGGCCTTAGAAGCACAGAATAGATATAGGATATTTACTCATGTGTTCGAAGTTTCGTGTAAACAAAATGGTGCAGTACACAAAACAAGTAAAATACAAAAAAAGTAGTAAGATTAATTTGTGTAAAGAACGATCTTCAATAATCATACATGCTAAAAAGTAAGTATATTGTTCTATTGTTGCCATGTTAGTCATTTTGATCCATGAGTTTCAAAACCGTACGGTCTTGCTCATCACTCATTGCTCATGGCTCATAAAACTCATTAAAAATCTTCAATTTTAAAGTGTTCATGATTAACCTTTTAGATTTAATATAAGCTGTGTTTGCCGTTCAGTTTAGAAACAGTAAAAATTGCTGAAATATATTAGTTTTGCGCACGGACTGCAAGTTGAAGTAAAACTAGACTTAGTAAGATTAGAAATGCAACCAAATGCAATAATTTCGGCCTCTTTTAGTGTACAGCTCTTGTTTTGTAGTAGGTTGTATTCTATTGGATATCTATTAAAGAATTTTTGTTGCCATTGACCCAAGATAAAATTATAGGGTCGTTACTAACTAACTAACATTTAGGAACTAGGTACCTCTGAAGTAAAGTTCTCCTCCCACGATTTCGTTGCGTGGTCTTCGAGCTGTAGTTGTTTCGGTTGCAAAACGCCAAAGCTGGAGCCGCCTGCTCCTTCTCGGTATGGGGCACGCTCGTGACTCGGTAGCTGATGCTTGCGGCGCCCCCCTTACGTTTAGAGTCGAGCCGAGTAGATGACTTTAAATGTCCGCAAAATCGGAACTTAACAATTATGCATCTATTCTAGTGTTGAAACAAAAAAATTTAATAAAATGCAATTAAACATACATAGCATTATAGTGTCTGTGTCGTTCACAAAACGACATACGTGAAGTAAATACAAAATTATCAATAACACGGTTTACGTGGAGTTTAGCAGACAATCCTCAACAATACTTACGTGGAGATCTGCAGACAATCCTCAACACGTTTTAAGTGGAGCTTAGCAGACAATCCTCAACACGATTTACGTGGAGCTTAGCAGATAATCCTCAACACGATTTACGTGGAGTTTAGCAGACCATCCTCAACACGACTTACGTGGAGATCTGCAGACAAGCCTCAACACGTTTTACGTGGAGCTTAGCAGAAAATCCTCAACACGATTTACGTGGAGTTCTGCAAACAATCCTCAACACGATTTACGTGGAGTTTAGCAGACATTTCTCAACACGACTTACGTGGAGATCTGCAGACAATCCTCAACACGATTAACGTGGAGTTTTGCAGACAATCCTCAACACGATTAACGTGGAGTTCTGCAGACAATCCTCAACACGATTTACGTGGAGTTTAGCAGACATTTCTCAACACGACTTACGTGGAGATCTGCAGACAAGCCTCAACACGTTTTACGTGGAGCTTAGCAGAAAATCCTCAACACGATTTACGTGGAGTTCTGCAAACAATCCTCAACACAATTTACGTGGAGTTTAGCAGACATTTCTCAACACGACTTACGTGGAGATCTGCAGACAATCCTCAACACGATTAACGTGGAGTTTTGCAGACAATCCTCAACACGATTAACGTGGAGTTCTGCAGACAATCCTCAACACGATTTACGTGGAGTTTAGCAGACAATCCTCAACACAATTTACGTGGAGTTTAGCAAACAACCCTCAACACGACTTGCGTGGAGATCTGTGTATTCATTCAATTTCATTTCAACTCATTTTAATTAATTTAATTTAATTTAATTTAATTTAATTTAATTTAATTTAATTTAATTTAATTTGATTTGATTTAATTTAATTTAATTTCATATTATTTTATATTATTTTATTTTTCTTTTCTTTTCTTTTCTTTTCTTTTCTATACAAGTGGAAACATGTTTGTACAAGTTGTCACTGAATGGTGCAGAATATAGCACTAGAGTTATCGCCCAATATTTTTGAAATAACTTAGTCAATTCAGGATACAACTACATATAAAATTACTTTTACCCAAAACAACTCTAATATAAAATTCGTAAAATATTTCCATTCGTAAAGAAGGATACATAATGCAATAAATACTTATGACTATGATTGATTACACTGTTATGTTATTATTTTAAATTTATCAATCTATATAGAATTATTTATTTACTTCTATTGATACATGGAGCTCATGATATTTGGTCAGTGTAAATAAAAAAGGAAGTAGGTACGATAAACTCTTTTAAATAATTATGTTATTTTATACCATAATTAGATACTTGGACGCCCAATGTAACCACAGTGCCAAGAACAATTGAATTTCTATTGTGTCTGGTTTATGAACAACTAAGTAGTTAAGTAGTCGTTTTAAATTTATATAATTTATTGTATCCTAGATTCTAGGATCTAGGACCTAGAATACTGTTCACTGGTACAAAAGCCAACGCAATAATATACCTAGCATCAAGCAGAATTTGAATACGCTTAAAACAAAAGCCGTCGCGACATGATGGCGCCGGCCGGCGCGGCGCCTATGCACTGTTGGTGTCGCCGAGCGTGTGCATTGGCTTATTAGAAAATCTTTTAGCAAACAAAGGAATCCTACTTACAGTGTGTTCCTTAACCGTTTTTAATGAGATGACTCGTTTTAAAGATTCACTTTTGGAGGTTAATATTTTTCTACGATGCACATGACGATAACGCCGTGATTTATTATTTTGTTCTAATGAACATAATCGTCGTCTCTCGACCGCTTTTTTCCACTCATAGTAGCACTAATGATCGCGATTGAAGTATTACTAACTATTAACAACACGAACGTGTGACTTAGACCGCACAAAAAAACGTAATGGCGGCCATCTGGCGACCGGCTGTGTAGGGCGGCAGGGAGTGAGACAGAGATTTTTTTTTTTTTTTTCTTTAGTAGCTTTAAAATATGTGACAAGGACTGCATCAGACTACGTACTGCTGCATGTTAACTGGTAATCATCTTCGAAGAGATACGAAGTATAATTTCTCATTGTAAGTGGCAAAATGTCTAAACGGGTACCGTTATTTTTTTTAATAACTAGCTAGACCATCTACGAGTATCTAAAGAAATCACCGTTTGATGTGTAGGTAATAACTGTAATTTTGTAAGTCTCCAATATTATTTTAATAGGGATAGCTTTTATTGGCATTAAAGCACCTAATTTAAACTTATGTATAAATCATGTAGGTAGTTATGTGTACACAATCATCTTATCCGACCTCCATATATTTGAGCTAATCCTTAATATTCGTGACACAGTCGTAAAAACTTTTATTACGTTGTAAGCGTATTTAACGCGCGCACACGATACAAAAAATATATTTTCTATTTAAATTCAAATTTAATATTTCATGACTAATCTGTAAAGGGTTTCACCTTAACCAAGTACGCGGGTAATAAAAACTGTAAATCCCAGTTGAACTGCGCACACGGTGATAAAAATAATGTCTTCCAGTAAAAATGTATTTTACGACCGTGAAATCGAAAAACCTAATGTAAGTGACGCAGAGCAAACCCTTGCCTGGTAACAAGGCAGTATAAAAGGCTAATGAGGGCTGACTGGAGCTCATTCTACCAACACTCCTCCACCAACACCATCCTAGCCATATAGTTAAGACCATACGCTAGTTTTACTTTGTACTTTTACTTAAATACAGTTTAACTTTAAACCGACGCTAGTTTGTCTGAAAGTTTTCCCTCGTCTCCTCCTCCCGATGCCCGTACTCGACCGTTAACTGGCGCAGCCGGTAGGATAGCATCGTGACTTGTTGAAATAGCAAGTTATCCGTTTCAACGGTACAACGACGATCGCGACCTACAACAAATAAATAATTTAACACGAAGAGAAGGAGCGTTGGCAGAATGAGCTCCAGTCAGCCCTCATTAGCCTTTTATACTACCTTATTACCAGGCAAGGCTTTGCTCTGCGTCACTTACAATAGGTTTCTCGATTTCACGGTCGTAAAATACATTTTTACTGGAAGACATTATTTTTATCACCGTGTGCGCAGTTCAACTGGGATTTACAATTTTTATTACCCGCGTACGTGGTAAGGTGGGACCCTTTACAGATTAGTCATGAAATATTACATTTGATTTTAAATAGAAAATATATTTTTATTATCGTGTGCGCGCGTTAAATACGCTTACAAAGCAATAAAAGTTTTTACGACTGTGTCATGAATATTAAGGATTAGCTCAAATATATGGAGGTCGGATAAGATGATTGTGTACACATAACTACTTAGGTACCAAATATGTACTTAAGCTGTTGTTATCCCATACATAATAAAATTAAAATAAAAAATATACTCACCCTAAGTTTACTTCAATAGCCTGTAGGCTTGTGTGTGCTAGGTGTTGTGTTACTGGAAAATCAGGTTGGCTCGCCATTAAACTTTCCATAAGCATAAAGGCACCACTTCATCTAAGTGACCACGCCTACATAAATATTTGCCTGGACCTTCCCATAATTAGGCACTTATAGGCTTACGAAGTAGAAACTTGTGGCACGATAACCTTAGTAGTAACGTTAGAAGTCGCTTATGCTTCTGCTTCTGCTGGTCCACACACACACACAAACAATAGGGCTCCGCAGAATATCAGCGTTGCAGGTGATGTTCATGCTGCAACCTGTGCTGAGTGGGGTCCTTTTCAGTTTCGCTTCTTTATTAACCCCCCGACGCAAAAAGAGAGGGGTGTTATAAGTTTAACGTGCCTGTCTGTGTATCTATGTGGTATCGTAGCTCCCAAACGTTTGAACCGATTTTCGTTAGGTTTTCTTTGTGTCATAGATAAAAAAATAAAAATAAAAAATTTTCGTTTATTACTTTAATTTGAAACTTAATAAGTATTTTGATTTGATTTTGATACTTTACAGTTTAAAAGTGCGGAGCTTGGCAAAGACAGTGTTAAACTCAAATGGAGACTTAATCCATCATCTATACCCGTTTCTTTTTTTTGGTGACTAGGGTAATACATACGGAGTTAGAAGAACCTACCGGCATCCGGTACTCTCCCGCTCCTCCTCTCTCCCCTTCCCAAGCACCTGGTAAGGGGGACAGAGGGACTGGACCTACCCCTGGTAACCTCCCGGGGGCTGCAATCTGAGTCTTACGCAGCCAGTTGTGAGATCCAAAGACTGCCCTAAACAACTGCCGCTTGAAGCCTGATGGGCAGTTATCTCGATGGTAGCTATATCCATCATCAGTACCTGATAAATTATTTAACCTTCATGATATTACGGTTGTACGGACCTACTCACGTTGACATGACACTTTTTTATCCTGACAGTACAAACCCTTTGAAGGCGCCATGGTAACGGCCTTGATTCCGGATTCTGGTATTTTAATACTTCCACAATCGTGATTCAGTTGCCTGATTTTTTTATTTAGACTATAGGTACAATAGATGTTCAAGGACAGTGGACGGATGGATTAAGCTAGCAGGTTTGAGGATCTGGACTAAGTAAATTAGTAAATTGTTTGAAGTCTTTTCTCGCCTGAATAACAGGGTAGGGTAAGTAGGGCTCAGGAAATAATAATTGATGTTGTTTTGAATTTTAGATTTTGTACTTTTTGTTGATAATAATAGATGTGAACGTATTTTGAATAAAGATCATCGTTATTATTTTCTATAGCTGCGCTTAACCAAACTAAAAATAAATCTGGTTTAAATGTGATAATGTATTTTGTCTGCCTTTTATGCCTAGTTTGTCTTACGCCCATGTTTTTTGTATAATATAATATTGTCAGTTAGTCAATTCCATAAAAACGGAGGGGCGGATGGCAAAAATAGAACTAAACCTATCCTTCACCTATCCTTCAACTATCAATGTGTAGATCAAAAAACGAATATAGGTTTTGTTGTATCACAATAGAACCCATATTCGCACTTTGAACACAATCCATTTGTGTCGGCTTCTTCGACTGGTTATATTTGGCGTTGCTTTTAGAGGTACCTATTGGTAGGCCCATATAAATATCCTAAAGCCCTAAAGAACACTCCGATCTCCTTCTAATCAGGTCGTCTCCTCGTAACGCTCCTTTCAAAAGCTTTTTATAGATGATCCTTTTTTCCTTATACATTCACCCGCATCAAAGTCCGGAAGAGAAGCATTACACAAGATTTTGTTTCCAAAAAATATATATTTGATTTTATCCGGTGTTAACTTTTATGTATTGTAGGTGGGTACTGACATGGATATTACGTCATATAGTGTGACGTCATTACCATTAAACCTTCATAATTTTACCATTATACCAATCATACCATTGTGAATTCAACTTTGTGTTTTTACCATTTTTACCATATTAATAGTTGGACTTACACCCGACAAGTACCCTTACTGTGAATAGACACCTGCATTTCGTTTCTTTTTTTTTTCTTTTTTAAGCACAGTGCCTTAATCTCACCTAGTGTTAAGTGATGATAAGGCCAATGGTAGAAGCGTACTTCACCTGGAAACCTCAACTACTGAGGTACGGCAATCTTATCTCTATATTAGCTGTAACACACCAATGCTACAAACATAGATGTTATGGCGACATATTTAGATAAGATGGTGGCTGGCGGATAGTGCCTGGCTAGCCAGGCGGACAAACAAGCCCTACCATAAACCAAATCGAGTACACAAACAACCTCTGGGCCTGAGACCTCTAGACCACAGAGGTGAGAGGCGGTTAACAATCGTATACTCGATGTCGTCATAATATCAAATCTAACACATACGACACTTTTTTGTTCTCAGGCAACCAATGGGACTGCAGTGACGGCGGTCTGGACTGGCTGGCGATGGAGGCACACAACTCTTCGGCCAAGAGACGGATCGCTGACTACGACAACTTGACCTGTCACCAGCAGCTGTATCGGGGAAAGCCGCTGCATGCAGTCATGGATATCATTAAGGTACTGTTCCTCATCTGATTGGAGCTCGATGGCGCCGTGGTTCGCGCCCGTTCTGCGATAGCTGACGTTCAGATGGGTGACTAAAAATTTATTATCTCGAGCTCCTCCGTGCTTCGGTAGGCACGTAAAGCCTTTGGTCCCGTCTGCAGTCGTTGACAACCACCAATCCGCACTGGGCCCGCGTGGTGGTTTATGGCCCGGTCCCCCCCCCCGTACTCCTTCTGGTGTTCCGAGTCGCGGACGCTGCCGCGGCACGCTCGCTTCGCTCGCTCGGCTCACTCTGTGTTTTCTTACATATACACCTAACCGAACCGACCCAGTTTGGGTTTGTTATTGCGGGGGGCGAAGCCTTTGGTGTCTGAGCTGTACCCCCCCTGGTGTCCTGAGTCGGTTCTATAAGTCGTAACACATACAGCCTTGTCTGAGTTATATGGAAAATAATAAAAGTAAAAAAAAAGTTTCGCATAAAAAGAATAATAATATGGGTATCCATACATTACTATATATTGATTACAACTATAAAAGTAACGAAATTCGTGAGGCCAGATACTAAAGCCAACCCGTTTGCGGAAATAGCTCTACGTCTAGGGCCAGTGTCCGCTGGCTGTGTCACGACATTCTCTACAAGATAGACAATGACGTTAATAAAGACAAAAACTCTGAAACAGGCAACGAGGAGAACAGCAATAGGTAACCAGAATCTGCTTTTGGAGGAGGAACCATTTCTGTTACTAGACTTGGATTGAATCGGTTCGCCCAATTTGGGTGATATTTAATTAATTTGTATACTAGTCATTGACATCAAGTTATCGCTATAATTGATGGGTAACTAGGTTTTGAATGGGCGCCTTTGGCTTTCAAAGTAAAAAGTAAATAGTGTTGAATAATTTCGTCGGGCTGGTTAGAACCACGATAGCACCTGACCCGGTATGTCAGAAGGGTGCAGGTTCAAACCCTGCTCGTGGATATTTTTTTTTCAACATTTGTGTTTTTGTAACTAGGTTTTATCAAATTGGCGATGATAATCACATACCGGGGCCCGACCTGGTAATTAAACCCAGAAGACCACAGAGTAAAAGTCGCAAACTCAGTATATTAAGGCTTGCCTACCCAAAAAATTCGTTTATTTTATGCACATCATCAATCATAACCAAAGAGGCTATCAAAATGCCAAACTTAAAATAATGGCAATTTTTTTAATACGTTTTACCTAAACTATATTTACCTCTAACAGATGAAACTGGTATACTACTGGTATATGATTCTATTGTATTCTATTGTATTTGCGCACTTCCTCTATCTTCTTCTTGGGTTCCCAAACCAAAGGTTGTCTGGAAGAGGTCGCTTACAGCGATAAGACCGCCTTTGCCCATGCTAGCTTTAAGATTATGTGAACCTGTATTTTTTTTTGTTTTTATTTGTGTGAGCAATAAAGTATTTATAAAATGAAATGAAATGAAATGAAATGAAATATGTTTATTAGAACACAGTACAAACTTATGTAGGTAAAAACAAAACAAACAAATTATAATAAAAATGTGTGTTCTAAAAGGACTCCACTCAGCATATGTTGCAGTAGTGGACAAAAACTACAACGCTGATCTTCCGATTTATCTATCTATGAAACACGTTCTCGGCTAAAAAGTCACGTATAGAAAGGTATTTGTTAATTACTTTACGCTCCACAAATACTTTTACAAGTAGGTACAGTCTAACAATGTTTTTAGGCCCTTATTATTATAAAGTCTTAAATTTCCCACTTTAGGACTTGTTAGACAAAGATCCTTCGCAATTCATAACAAGGACCTTCCTCTTGTCATTGTCTCAATTAAAAACTTGTTGATAAAACTAACTTGTTAAAACTTGTTGTTTATAAACAAAAAACATTTTTATCGAAATTGTTACATTAACCAACTCTCGGCGGCGGTATTTCCGGATCGTTACGACCTTGGGATCTTCAAGAAACGTGCCTATTCCTTCCTTCTGCGTCTGCGATTCCTCTGGTTTGGCTGGTGTCCATGGGTGGCGGTGATTACTTTCCATCAGGTGACCCGCCTGCTCGTTAGCCTCCTACTTTTATATAAAAAAAAGAAAAAAATTAGTTCGCGAGGACTACCAAAATAAAAAGTATTATATGCCCTGGTTCGGGTCATGGCTTGTCTTAATGCATTTATTATTATTTTATTCAATTCCGTTCAGCCGTTCTCAAGTGATGTGGTCCTCAAAAAACAACATTTAATTTATATTTACAAAGATTTTGTACAATTTATTTTAACAATGATGTAGAAGAGAAAAAGATCGCCAAATTGTCTTTCAAGCTGTTTTGAAATTCGAATCGAATGCTGTGATAAATTATTGCGGTATACCTACATGTAATTATATTATCACCGAAGAAACTTTGTATGTATAATTGTATGCGCATTATAACTAGAAATAAATATACATAATAATTTTTTCATAAAAATCAACTGGATGAATATTTAATTTTATGAAATATTAATTATCTTAATGGATCCTGCCGAGGTTTCCCTCACTCCGTAGCCTTTCAACTTATCGGGATATTTTATGCAATATGAAATATTATAATAACTGGCTTATTGGCCCGGCTAACATTTAGAAAATGATAGAGCTTTAATAGCAGCAGGTGATAAAAGGTCGTGGGCGGGCAGCGTAAACGGACAAGTCACATCCCGCGTCGTAAGACGCTCGTGCCACCTCGTGCCCCTCTAAAGCCTAGTCGAGGCTTTAGTGGCTTTAGTCGTATTCTATAAGCCTTGTTTGAGGGTTATTTGTAAAACCGTGATCCGTGCTTCTCGTTTGGTGGTAAGAGAATAGGCTTGATACTCATAAATTCAACATTTTTTGGATGAGCTATGATTTATCAATGAAAAATATTATCAGTCTATCAGATTACGCGGCCAGCGCTTACCCACGAGGAACCCTCGAACGGCCATGTCATTCAACACCTAATGGCGGCGTCGGGTATTGTTTACACAAAACGTTATTTAAGACTCTGCGTTGGCGGGAATGGCGTCTAAGTGGTGTTTTGAAGCGGATGAAATTACACTACATCTGTGCTGTAGTGTAGAGTGCTGTTTGGATTAATAGATTCTTATAGTAAATAATCAACACTAAAGTTGAAAATGGCGATTTTTGACTTTTAGCTTCATTAAAATTCTTATATTTCTAAATATAAATCGATGACCTCTACATTTTATATTTTTAAACGCATTGTAAACACATTCCTAAGCTATATTAATAAAAAACACGCTTAATCCCAGGGGAAAATTTTTTTTTCGAAGCTTTCAAAATTCTGCATAGATTTTTAGTTTATAAAAATTTTATTTTTTAATTTTATTTAATTAATTTTTAATGAACCTGGCACTACGTCTGAAATAATAATATCACCATTAAGAGTATTTAATACTATATCAGATTTGTAAAAATGAGCAATTATACTCGTAATTAAAAGATTAATAAATTATGTAATTTCAAAGACAAGTCCAACCAGTCCCGGAAAAAAAAAATTAAAAAAATTTACTACGTAAATATTGTAAATGAAATAAATAAAACTATAACATCATTAAATTTTGTATTTAATAGGCTTTCTAACAATGTATTACACTTCTCTTACAGCAATACCAAAAAATGTAGTTAATTTCACAAAAACACACTACCTACTTGACACAACATACTATGACAATGGCAGATGACAGATGACAGATTTCAAACGCTCTTGTATTTTAAATGGCTGATTGGATTGGAGTGTTCCTATTAAGGTTGTGAATTTAATACCAGAGTTATATAAAAATTAAAGCAAACGAATCGAATCTTTATTGTAAATACAAGAAGAACTTCGGGCAACGCTTTTTTTTCTTGATTTTCTGGGTACTATAGTACCTACCTACCCATCACGGCCGTTTAACCCACTTACTCCTGAATTAACTTTTTTTGTAAGATTGGTTTGAAATTTCATATACTTATTAAATTGATGATAAATAATCCATAAAAAATAATTTAAAAAATATTCCATTTGGAGAAAAGCCGGAAAATGCCGTGTCTTAAACGACACAGTAGGAGAATATGCTACTATGATAGCTTATTGGTCAGATTTATTACGGCTCCTTAATAAATTGACAAAAACGACAATGAAACACATGAATCTCAATAAAATGTTTTATTTAGGTATTTTTATACACATATGGTTATTTTCTGCATTTATGATATTCTTCAAAACATGTTTTCGGATGCAATCTTACATTGCATTTCATACAATAAACATTTGCACTATTATGACAGACACCACTACGCAGTCGAGCCTCTCTATAGTTTATCAGGTGACCATTATGAGTATACTGCATTGCTATGGCTCTACTTTGTGATGGCTCTTCATCCCTATGACTGTCAGCTTTCTTGTTTATTTCAAGAACACATAGCGACATTCCTCCAAAATTTCAAATGATCCAACTGCCCACCATTATTTTATCTTGTATAACTGCCAGGTATCATAAGTGGCCATATCAAGGCAATGAATCATTAGTGAGAAGAATCACTTTTTCCCACGGACACTAGTCCTATAAATACCAATATTTTGACCTTTTAGATAGCTGTCTAAATGTTTATATAATTTTTAACGCAAATTTTGTTGCGAACAAATTACTAAAACACAAATGTTGAAAACATTTCCACGAGCAGGGTTTGAACCTGCACCCTTCTGACATACCGGGTCAGGTGCTCTTCCAAAATTTGCGTTAAAAATTATATAAACATTTATAAGTAGCTTGCCTACTTCTTAACTGATCTTTAGTATTTGTAAATATTATGATCGGATGTTAATGACGGTAGTTGTTGACATTGAATGGGCGCCTTTGGCTTTCAAAGTAAAAAGTAAATAGTGTTGAATAATTTCGGCGGGCTGGTTAGAACCACGATAGCTCAATTGGAAGAGCACCTGACCCGGTATGTAAGAAGGGTGCAGGTTCAAACCCTGCTCGTGGAAATTTTTTCAACATTTGTGTTTTAGTAATTTGTTCGCAACAAAATTTGCGTTAAAAATTATATAAACATTTATAAGTAGCTTGCCTACTTCTTAACTGATCTTTAGTATTTGTAAAAATATTATGATCGGATGTTAATGACGGTAGTTGTTGACATTGAATGGGCGCCTTTGGCTTTCAAAGTAAAAAGTAAATAGTGTTGAATAATTTCGGCGGGCTGGTTAGAACCACGATAGTTCAATTGAAAGAGCACCTGACCCGGTATGTCAGAAGGGTGCAGGTTCAAACCCTGCTCGTGGAAATTTTTTCAACATTTGTGTTTTAGCTGTCTAAAGATAAACAGTCATCCTCACTAGCATCAGAAGAATCTTCACGTTGAATTTCAGCAGGTGCTCTGAGATGGGACCCAGGTAGATTTTGGAGCAACACATAGTCTTCATCTCCAGAGTCTTCATCTGTAACTTCCACGCTACAGTTTTCTGGCGGCATGTCAGTTATAGAATCTGGAACCTCGTTTTTATCATTTTGCTCCAACTTTTCAAAAATTTTATTCAACGTCAGCGGAATTTTAAAATTCTTGTAAGAAATACATAATATTAAAGAATTATGCAATAAAAATAATAATTATTATTTTTAGTGTTTTTTAAATAATAAAAAGACGCAGTTGGAAAATGTTCTAATATTGAATGGTAGTATAGTAGATAGTAGTACATTCTCCTACCGTGTCTTTTACGGAACACCTAAAGTAAAAGGCAAATACCATATGAAATATTATAAAATAACAATTTGTTTTTTTATTTTCTTACAATTTAGGAATAAAATATTGATAATCTGTTCTTACACAAATACAAATCGCGATAAAATATTATCTCAACTCACCCTGATTTACTCATTGCAATAATCATAAAATTCAAACTTATTACAAACAAAATATATTAAATGTAACTCACAGTTATTACTTCACAATAACCATGTATAATCTTGACTGTCAGATCTAACACAAAAAAAAAGAACAAAGTACCCACAAAGCTTTTATATTTTTTTAAAGTTGGTATGTCGTTAAAGACACAGTAGGGGTAAGTGGGTTAAGGACATTGGATTTCTGGGTACTATTAAAATGTGATTGCAAAAGAAAAATAATGAAGGTGTAAATGTTCTAACGTTCCAATTCCATCAAAATGTAACACGCTTTTATTTAAAAATAATCGGGTCTGTGATAAAAACGCAAAGATTTTTATATTAAATTATTTTTAATTTTATAGTTCTTTTTTTTAACAAGTAGTTAAGTAATAAAAGCTTGTGTTTAAAAAGTTTTTTTTCTTTTAATTTTATTTTTAACTTTTTAGTATTTTTGAATGACATGTTTATACATCCTCATACCATTTAGCCGGCACGTGCTCACCTTGGCATTGGGTCATCCATCTAATCCATCTAATCAAAGACAAAATACACATTAATAACAAACGGAACGAACGGAATTATTTTCCCGAGTTCCTATGGCCATCTTCCAGCTCCATCATCAGACCCATTGTTACCATCTAGCAACAAAGTACTCGTCAAGCCGAATCATACGAGCCCGAACTCGATGGGATTGTGTCGTTTTATTACGCATCTGCGATTACTTTGGTTTTGCGGATGTCCATGGGCGGCGGTGATTACTTTCCATCAGGTGACCCGCCTGCTCGTTTACCTCCTTTTAACATAAAAAAAGAGTTCCTATGGCCATCTTCCAGCTTCATCATCAGCCCCTGTTTACCATCTAGCACTAAAGTACTCGTCAAGACGAATCATACGAGCCCGAACTCGATGGGTTTGTGTCGTTTAATTACCGAGTTCCTGTAACCCTCTTCCAGCTCCATCATCAGACTTTGGTTACCATCTAGTACCTAAGTGCTCGTCAAGACGAAACTACGAGCCCAAACTCGATAGGGTTGTGTCATTTAATTACCGATGGCTATCTTCCAGCTCCATCATCAGACCCTGGTTACCATCTAGCACCAATTTACTCGTCAAGGCGAATCATACGAGCCCAAACTCGATGGGGTTGTGTCGTTTAATTACAGACTTTCTATGACCATCTTCCAGCTCCATCATCAGACTTTGGTTACCATCTAGTACCTAAGTGCTCGTCAAGACGAAACTACGAGCCCAAACTCAATAGGGTTGTGTCATTTAATTACCGATGGCCATCTTCCAGCTCCATCATCAGACCCTGGTTACCATCTAGCACCAATTTACTCGTCAAGGCGAATCATACGAGCCCGAACTCGATGGGATTGTGTCGTTTTATTACGCATCTGCGATTACTTTGGTTTTGCGGATGTCCATGGGCGGCGGTGATTACTTTCCATCAGGTGACCCGCCTGCTCGTTTACCTCCTTTTAACATAAAAAAAGAGTTCCTATGGCCATCTTCCAGCTCCATCATCAGCCCCTGTTTACCATCTAGCACTAAAGTACTCGTCAAGACGAATCATACGAGCCCGAACTCGATGGGTTTGTGTCGTTTAATTACCGAGTTCCTGTAACCCTCTTCCAGCTCCATCATCAGACTTTGGTTACCATCTAGTACCTAAGTGCTCGTCAAGACGAAACTACGAGCCCAAACTCGATAGGGTTGTGTCATTTAATTACCGATGGCCATCTTCCAGCTCCATCATCAGACCCTGGTTACCATCTAGCACCAATTTACTCGTCAAGGCGAATCATACGAGCCCAAACTCGATGGGGTTGTGTCGTTTAATTACAGACTTTCTATGACCATCTTCCAGCTCCATCATCAGACTTTGGTTACCATCTAGTACCTAAGTGCTCGTCAAGACGAAACTACGAGCCCAAACTCAATAGGGTTGTGTCATTTAATTACCGATGGCCATCTTCCAGCTCCATCATCAGACCCTGGTTACCATCTAGCACCAATATACTCGTCAAGGCGAATCATACGAGCCCAAACTCGATGGGGTTGTGTCGTTTAATTACAGAGTTCCTATGGCCATCACCCAGCTCCATCATCAGATCAGCTCCACGGTACCATAATAATGCATTGTCATCCAAGTTACATAGTTGTACCTTCAGCTCAATTGAACACCGGGAAGTGGGTCAAATTAGGCTTGCAAGATTTGTACGCCACATACATACATACATACAAACATGTGAAGTTTAATAAAAGCTTGTAAAAAGATAGAATGTCAGTTTGGATTGGCATTGACAGATTTCGGCCGCTCCTCATCCAAATTTGAAATTTTTGAAAAGAGTCATAAATGCGTTTGTGTCAAATACATATGCGTGTGTGTCAAATACTTGGTACCTAGTGTGTTTAATGTTTTAATGTATTTTTATCTTAGAGCATGGTTTAATGCTCTAACATTTTTATGCACAATTTAAAAACAAATATTAACATTCTGACAACCTTCTTTATATAAACTACTAGCTGTGCTCGCGACTTCGTCCGCGTGGAATAGTGAATTTCGGCAGCATTTTTAATTTTTTAGGCTCTTGTTCCCGTTTTTGCAACATTTTTCACTGATGCTTCGCTCCTATTAGTCGCAGCGTGATGTTATAAAGCCTAAAGCCTTCCTCAATAAATGGACTATCCAACACAAAAAGAAATTTTAATTCGAACCAGTAGTTCCCGAGATTAGCGCGTTCGAACAAACAAACTCTTCAGCTTTATAATATTATAATTAATATAGATAAGTGTGCGAAATTTCATTTTTTTTTATTGTGGCACGCCAAAATGGCCTCGCCCTGCCTGATGAAAAGCAGCCAGTGAAGCCCAAGAAGTGAAAGCGTTCATCACAGCGCTACCACGCTTTGCCGAACGCTCACACTATGGCGGCCTGCATAAATGCTTTTTCACGCCCCGGTTAAATAACCCGGGAGAGAAAGAGGAGGGAAACACGTGTGCGGGAAGCGCATTCCACATACGGGCAGTTCGGCAAAGGAACGATTGTCCAAGCTTTTTGGTACGTGACTTGATGGTCAGCACGGTATGAGGGTGGCTTCTCAGACCTGCACGCGTCGATCTGGAAAGGAATGGAGAGGGAAGCATGAGGTCAAAGAGCTCCTCAGAGCATTCACCGTGGTAAAGGCGGTAGAAAGCACTAAGGGAAGCAATATCCCTACGTAGCTGTAACGGCTCCAGACTGGTCGTAACGTCATCGTTACCGATAATACGGACAGCACGTCATACTTCTCCGTCCGCGCAATTTTCGTAAAAAATAGGGGTACAAAGTTTTTGGTTCACGTATTAATTATAGATAAGCTTATACGAAACTGTAGCTCTATCTGCGATCGCGATTTCGATCCAAATTTTTTGATACCACAACTATTGATTACCAATCTTATTATATTAAGATCGCTTAAGCAGCAGCTAAGTAATAGCAATTAATGTCAAACTTATCTTGATTTGGTCGTGAAAGCCTTGCCGAAGTTTAAATTCAGTGATAAAATCTTATTAAAGCTGAACAAAATGAATTGCAAAGTTTGTTATGGGCGAAAGGTCGACTCTTTCATTTCAACTGAAGGTGTTTATTCTCGTTTGAAATGTAATTCGAATCGTCAGTACCTAATAACCACTTCCAGTTTTATCTAAGTATCGAATCTTTGTTGAAATACATTCCAAATTCTTATTTCAATTTCCTACTTTTCTTAATTTTTTTATTAAAAGCTACTTATTTGAGTGCTTGAAAGTAAAACAGTATTAAGTGGTAGCAATTAGCCTATATCCTGCCCCACAGCTGGGCAAAGACCTCTGTCAATAATCTTACAGATCAAATAGAGCTGTGATATATAAAATATACAGTATAAAATAATTTAAAAAAAATAACTTTACTATACGAAAAAATTAAACGCCTACCCGACCCAGCCAGGAATCGAAACTGAGTCTTCCGCAATCCGGGCAGCTGCACTGACTCCTATGCTACCGGGAAGGCACGTAAGCGCTGAATTTTGTCACTGTAATTTAATTTAGCTTCAGTGCAGCAATTAGCACTTGAAAATAATAAAAAAAAGTAAAAATTTATTATAGCGTTGTGTTTGTGGTATTTCATCTGCAAAGATGAATCTGCATCCATCGGTTGCAATGACCGGTGGATAGATGGCGCACTGTGCCGCTATTAGCACTCAATAAATACAAAAAAGCAGTGACAAAATTCAGCGCTTACGTCAGCCTTCACGGTAGCATAGCGGTCAGTGCAGCCGCCCGGATTGCGGAAGACCCAGGTTCGATTACTGGCTGGGTCGGATAGGCGTTTAATTTTTTCGTATAGTAAAGTTATTTTTTTTTTTAATTATTTTATACTGTATATTTTATATATCACAGCTCTATTTGATCTGAAATAACTAAACTAATAAAGAGCATTTTTAATAAAATAGTTTTCTATAATCGCCCAAATCGGGTTGTTACCCAGACGAAGTCGCAAGCTGGCCGCTAGTCATTGTTATTGGAATCTTAGCTAACAAAATTGAACAAAAGTTTTGAACATCATAAAAAAACCTTCAAAAGCTTTAATTAAAATAAAAGAATAAAATTCAATACGAACGCCATAATTGCTGACCCTGTCACCCGGCACGTTGCCGACACTCGCGATTGATTACATTTATTGGGTGACGCCAAATTAATTTGGAACGAGAGCTTAATAGGAGTTTGATTCCATTGTGTTCACGGAAAACACTTCTGATTGCAATTAATTTGGTTGTCAAGGAGGTTCTCAGCTTTTCGAGGTCACAGTCACAGCCGTACGTAGAGGCTTCTTAAAATAATAACTTATTATTTTTTTATTTTTTTTATACGTAGCTTTCGCCTGATGTTAAATGAATATGGAATACAGATGCGACGACAATTGGAGCAACGTGAAAACAACGCAGCATCAGTTACCCTCACTTTGCCGGCCCACAAGGTGCCTCTTCACGCCTCGTTTGAAGGACCCCATATCATAGGAAAAAGGAAAAACGTGTGCTGACAAACTAATCCATGCTTTGGAGGTGCGACAAAGAAACGAGTCATCAAATTTCTTAGTGCGCAATGGAATATTTGAGACAGTGAAGCGGTGACTCCGGAGAGCAGCACGTGTACTCCTATGGAGGAAGAGAGAAGGTGGAATGAGGTGAAAGAGCTCTTCAGAGCACTCGCCATGGATAAGCGGTAAAACACGCTAAGTGACGCAACTTCTCTACGCAATTGTAGAGATTCAAGAGTATTTGCGACTTCTGCGTTGCCGATAATGCGTACAGCGCGACGCTGTAATCTGTCCAAGGCATTGAGAAGGTACTTTGCGGAACCGTTCCCAATGTGCGAGCAATACTCCACGCAAGACCGTACCTGTGTCTTGTACAAAAGGCACAACTGGTCAGGCGTAAAGAATTGCCGCACCCTGTTCCGAATACCGAGTTTTCGTGAGGCTGTTTTGATCACGGCTTCGATGTAGTCCTTTTGGTTCAGATCGCAGCGAATCGTCATACCGAGCATGTTGATACTGCTCTGCAGGCTTAGAGGTGTACCCTGAAGAGTAGAAAGGGAAAGGAATGGTGACTTTTTTGCCGTGAAAGCACACATCTGTGTTTTCTTGGCATTGAACTCAACAAGATTATTGGAGCCCCATTTAAATATGAGGTCCAATACCCAATTGAGCTCAATGACAAGATTCACTCGATTGACTTCGGTTTCAACCCGCCCTGCCGCTGGGTGACCATTATATCCCTCAAGGACTGTGCTATCATCTGCATCATCATCATCATCATATCAGCCAAAAGACGTCCACTGCTTGACAAAGGCCTCCCCCAAAGATCTCCACAACGATCGTTTTGTGCTGCTCGCATCCAGCGGCTTCCCGCGACCTTCACCAGATCGTCGGTCCACCTTGTTGGAGACCTGCCCACACTGCGCTTTCCGGTACGCGGTCGCCACTCAAGGATTATTCCGCCCCAGCGGCCATCAGTCCTGCGAGCAATGTGCTCTGCCCACTGCCACTTGAGCTTAGCAACTCTTCGGGCTATGTCGGTTACCTTTGTTTTTCTGCGGATCTCCTCATTTCTGATGCGATCACGCAGAGAAACTCCGAGCATAGCCCTCTCCATTGCTCTTTGAGTGACCTCGAGCCTTTTTATGAGGCCCATAGTGAGCGACCACGTCTCAGTCCCGTATGTCATCACTGGCAACACACACTGGTCAAAGACTTTCGTCTTGAGACACTGCGTATATCGGACGAGAAGATATATCGTAGCTTACCGAACGCTGCTCAGCCTAATTGGATTCGACGATTGACCTCTTTGCTAAAGTTGGACCTACCTAGCTGGACCGTTTGTCTCAGGTAAACATAATCGTCCACAACTTCAAGGGCAGAGTCCCCAACCTTCAGAGGAGTGGGTACGACACGTGAGTTCGACATAACTTTCGTCTTCTCCATGTTCATTTTAAGACCCACTTGTTTGAGAGACTCTGTTGAGGTCACCGAGCATCGTGCCGAAGTCTTCTTTCCACTATATCGTCAGCAAATTGAAGGTGAGTTATGCATACGCCGTTGACGTTGATGCCGAGTCCTTTCCAGTCCAGAAGCTTGAAAACATCTTCCAGTGCAGCAGTGAACAGTTTCGGAGATATCACATCTCCCTGTTTCACTCCTCGCTGCAGCTGGATAGGTTTCGAGCTCTGGTCCTGAAGACGGACTGACATAGTGGCACTTTTATAGAAACACTTCAATACTTCGATGTACCGGTAGTCAATTTGGCGCCGGTAGAGAGACTGTAGCACGGCCCATGTTTCAATCGAATTGAATGCTTTTTCATAGTCCACAAACGCTAAGCAAAGAGGCTGGTTATACTCTTCGATCTTCTGTATAACCTGCCGCAGCGTATGTATGTGGTCTATGGTGCTGAAGCCTTTTCGGAAACCGTTGAAATCATCTGCATAGCAAGTGGAAGCATATCATTGATATGCAGATGGAACAGCGTGGGGGACAGAACGGAACCTTGGGGGACATCAGCGTTCACTGATATGAACCGCGAAGCGCATCCATCCGACAGGACACGGATTCTACGCTCATGCAGGAAGCCAGCAACCCAGTTGCAGAACTGAGCAGGCAGGCCGTTTGCCGGGAGCTTGGAGAGAAGAGCTTTGTGCCAGACCCGATCAAAAGCCTTGGCTATGTCAAGGCTAACAGCCACCGACTCACCACGCTTGTCAATAGCCTCACCTCAGAGATGTGCAACGTACGCTAGAAGATCACCCGCTGACCGTTTCGGCCGAAACCCGTATCGTGAATTATGGAGTGTTCTTCCAGATAGTGGGCAAGTTGTTTATTTAAAATACGTTCCATAATTTTGCACAAAACTGAAGTAATGGCTATAGGGCGGTAATTAGAAGGGTCTGACCGGTTGCACATTAGCTTCTCTCCAAGATTCCAGCACACAACCAGAAGAGAGCGAGAGACGGTAAAGGCGCGTTAACACGGGGGACAACTCCGCTGCACACATGTTCAGGACTATTGCTGGGATGCCATCAGGGTCATTAACTTTCTAGACTCTAGAATTTTTCTAGTGCTTGCCAATCCTTTGTGATTTTCGCGGCAAGCCCGCGGTATTACTTCACTGTGAAGTCAAGTATGTAAAAACTATAATAGCAACAATG
Organism: Eudonia lacustrata; assembly: GCA_947562085.1. Lineage (NCBI taxonomy): Eukaryota > Metazoa > Arthropoda > Insecta > Lepidoptera > Crambidae > Eudonia > Eudonia lacustrata. The sequence goes on from OX387318.1 coordinate 6,909,552, forward strand.
CTGAAAAGTGTTGAAAAAAAAACCACGAAAGGGATTTAAACCCGCAACCTATAAGACGAGAGAGAGATAGAGAATGATAAGAGCACATCAAATTGGGCCATCTTGGCTTTATACGAGCAATGCAAGAAAGCAGCAAAATTATCAATTATATCACTTAATCCAAACTGCATTTTGTGCGCAACAAAATTCGCGTAGAATTATAAATTTTATTTTGCATAAATATACTTACCCATATACATCTAAAAAAAATTGATTTAATGTGCGCATTTCTATTCATATAATCCATTACCAAAATAACCTTTGTTTGGTACCGATCACGGTTGACAAAAATAATAATACTTCAATTTCCTAAACACATGGTCGGATAAATTGAAAACGAGATTAGCTGTACTCAGAACAAGAGAACGCTTTGACATAAGTACTTATGTGCTTCTAGTGGCAGATCAAATTATTCCGCCAGTGATATGTGATATTCGAGAAAACAAAATTATATGTGTATTGAGCGTAGGTAATTACTGAATAAACACCCTATGACAAACCCAAGCTATGCATCGGAAAAGCAGTTTGCCTGGAACCTGGTAATTGAATCCAGGACCTACGAAAATCGGACCGAGCACGTTGTCACACGACCACCAAGGCGTTGCAATGTGAATGTGTAATACTAGTGACGTAATGATGACGCAGACACGCTGCAGGCACCATCCATCCTTGAGGCGACGCACGCAAACAATAAATCTCATACGGAGCGTTTGCGCCCCGTAACCATAAGAAAAACTGTGTTTTTCCTTCAAATTAAAACTACAAATTATTTTTTTAAAATGAACTAGCAAATTTAAGTGTGTGATGAGACTAATCTACTAAGAAAATTTAGATGCTAATCAATCTGGTAAGCCTGTAAAATGCAAATCTTTGTTTTAAAAGAGGTTACTTTGATATTTTTTTCAATGTTATAAAAGTTGACAAATCGTGTTTCTGCAACTAGCAAAATGAAGTCAAATAATGAAAAATCATGTCATCAAATATCACTTTCATATGTTTTGTAATTGTTTGGAAAAATCAAGATCCCCGCCAATCAAGATTTCCAATGCGTCGCCTTAAACTAAGATCAAACTTAGCGTGCCTGAAGACGGCTCAGATGAACTATAATATCAGACACGCAATACTCATCATATGTCCGGGCCGCATGGGTCTGGATCATGTGCAATGACGCACATAGTGGCACATGTCGCTATCATTTTCATCAACACTTCAACATTGAACTGGCCTAGTGATAGGTCTCTGCATAGAATCCGAATGAATGCAATGACGCACGGCTTGGTGTCTGACACAGCAATTACTATCAACCCCCTTGTAAAGGTTGTCTGGGATCAAAGACGGCTCAGTTGAATCTTCCACAGACATTGACATGTGTCAGGGCCGCATGGAACGAAATTGTGCGCAATGACGCAAATGGTGTCCGACGCTGCGGGCACCATCATCCCCCTCATAACGGTGGTGGACTGCGTTTCGAACAAGAACTCAACACTCTATCTTCCACAGGCTATGCACTTAAAAAGTTAACGTGTCGGAGATCATTTGTAATGAATGAATGACGCATACACCTTGCACCAACAACCCATAACTGTATCAAACTTTCTTTTAATATATTACGGGTAAGCACGTGCCTTCATCTCACCCGGGATCCTCAACTACTGAGGCACTGGGTATCTTATCTCTATCTGCCGGAACACAACAATGCTTAAACAAATGTTATGGCGACATACATATTTAGATAAGATAAGAGAGATAAAGATAAGAGATTAGTAACTAACTAGCCAGTCGGACAAACAAGCTCTACCACCGACCAAACCGAGTAAAAAAAACATGTACACAGTCAACAGCAAAAGTAGATGATGTTTACTAGATTTCAAAATTAAGTTTCGATATTGTAAGTCGGTATTTTCTATAGCACGATATCCACCACACCAGGTCACCACACACCAATACGAATCACTCTCCCGCGAGAGGTTATAACGCGGACACAAAACTCGCGTTTCCAAGCTGGGTATAACTACAGTCAAAGTCTGCAGGTACTAGTAGACACTCGAAGGTTTTTCGATATGCGTTTAAAAAGTTTTGATTTTCATACTAATTTCATATTTTGAAACTTGACCAATCTTCAGTTTCATCATCACCTTTGCTGTTGACTGTACCTCCCACTGAGAATCGAATCCGGGACCTCTGGGTGTGAGACCGGTAATCTTAACCACTAGACCACAGAGGTAATTAAGGCGATTTTCGCGGCTTAAGACAACTCATTTGTGAATTGAACTGTATCTTCCACAGGCTATGCACTTGACGTGTCCGGGTCCGTGCGTATGCGCAATGACGCATGTTGTGTCAGACGCGGCGGGCACCATCATCCCCCTCATAACGGTGGACTGCGCTTCGAGGCAGCTCGACACTGCGCCCTCCTCGCTGCCCGCCAACACCACCACACTGCGCCTTGAGGGCAACAAGGTAACACGGTACGGATTTTGATGTCAGTTAGCATGATAGTATCATACTTTTCTAATTAATATCTAATAACAATAATTATAAATAATAAATAATAAAACAATTACAAATAATTTATAAACATTTTGGTTATCAACTATCACCCTCACACACCCACACACATACACACACACACACACCCTCACACACACACACACACACACGCAAAGACTGAATAATGTCAATTAAATAATTAATTAAGCATATTTACTAAAAGATTATTTTAGTAAATATTATGAATTATTAATTTCTTTTTTGTAATAAACTCAATTATAAGTAAGCTAAGGAAGAGCGGGGGGCCTCCTGGTACAGGTAACTTGTATACTTAACAGGTTGGTTAACCCCAACCACTTGTAAAATTGAAAACCAATGTAAATTGAATAAAAATATTTTTCATTTTCATTTTCATTTTCACTTTGCATGCACCCATGGGGTACATGCAAAGCAAATGGCAAATGCAAATGGAGTCGGTAAATTCAATAACGACTTATTACTTTATATTTATTTTTTTGGAGAGAGTTCGCCTTTGGCTTCGAACGGCCTTTCCAGCGTCATTAGGGGAGGTGAGAAACTTAAAAGGGTTCCTCAAGCCGTGTGATCGAAACACCGTCACATATTTTCTAGAAGGAATGGCACCACGCACTAAGCGTGTCCTTGTTCCGTATTATCTGATGGGTCGGATCGGTTCGGGAGCGGAACAACCCGAGGGCGCCTGTAAAGGCTCCTGGCCTGTAAGGCGCTGCGCAAACGTAGACACTTTGTGTTACCGACACGGCACACCATACAAGGAAACCGAGTTGCTGTATCAGTGTCAGGTGGAAGTAACTGGACACAAAAAGTGTCTACGTCTGCGCAGGGAGGGCTGATTTCATATTCACTGGTAGCTTGTATCACACACAAGACACAAAAGTGTCTACGTTTGCGCAGCGTCTAAGAACCTCTCGGTGGGCTTGGGTTAAAGCGCCGCATCGCTAAACAATTACTTAATCTAATACGGAGCGTTAACGCCCCGTACCATAACAAAACTGTTTTTTTTTTCTTTCCAATTAAAACTACAAATAAGTTTAAAAAATGAACTAGCATATTGAAGTATGTGTTAAGACTAATCTACTAATAAAATTTAGATGCTTAAATCGGTCTGGTTTGCCTGTAAAATGCAAATCTATGTTTTAAAAGAGGTTACTTTGATATTTTTTCTCTGTTATTAACGTTAACAAACCGTGTTTCTAAAACTAGCAAAATGAAGTCAATTAAATGAAAAACCATGTCATTAAATATCACTTTCATATGTTTTGTAATTGTTGGGAAAAATCAAAATTCCCGCCACGTAAATTACCAATGCGTCGCCTTAACAGAGTCGTAGGGGGGAAGCGCCAGATACATGTCTGTACCTGGTATTCTACGAGTGTCTGTGTGTCCCTGTGTGGTGCCGGGGTTAAAGAATTGTACCACCCCATCTCTTTCCGTAAGTGTCGTAAAAGCCGACTAAGGGAGCATTCCAGAGGATGGGCAGCAGCATCTCTCTGAGGTTACCCTCAACCTACTGCGATCGCCAACCCGCCTGCCAAGCGTGACGATTACGGCAAATACCCTCATATCCTTGGGGGAGGCCTTTGTCCAGCAGTAGACGTCTTTTGGCTGAGATGATAAGATGATGAGATGATTCTACGAGTACGGTGTGTAGGCCTAAGCCAGAGTGCATGTACAAATAAATACAAATACAAATAGTTTAATTTTTCAAAAAGTTTAGTGTAAAAAAATAAAAAAATAAAAATAAAAAGAATATATAAAAAAATCAAAAAAAAACAAAAATATAAATAAATAAAAAATACATATAAATGTGTAGTGGCATTTTGGGGATCGGGCGGGGTCTCACACTGTGTCGGTAGTCTGATTTGGTCATTAGAACTGTTTAGGAGATAATTGTCACAAACGACGCACGTGCTCGTTTTAAAATTGCAGATTCAAGGACTAGTTTCATTATTTTAATATAACTTCAGTCCACGTCAGTCTTTTAAACACTGCTGAGACGCTACACTCATCTCTATGAGTTATTTAGCACCTATACTTTTTATTGTAAACTAGCGGCCCGTCCCGGTTTCGCACGGGTGGACATTTCTTTTTGAATAGCCTATGTTACTCAGCGCTAATGTAGCATTCAAATGGTGAAAGAATTTTTTAAATCGGTCCCTTAGTTTTTGAGTTTATTCGTTGCAAACATACAAAAATACAAAGCTTTCCTCTTTATAATATTAGTATGACAAGCTATTTATGACGAACCAAGCTATTTTATGAAATTTTTAGAGATAGGCCGTGAAGATGTCGATTAACCTAAGTATGGGTTAATCGACATCTACGCTTATCTCTTCTGCCGGAACACAACAATGCTACAAACATTGATGTTATGGCGACATATTTAGATAAGATGGTGGTAGTCGATTGTCGATTAACCTAAGTATGGGTTAATCGACATCTTTACTTCACTTAATGTATCTGAAGTTGTATGTTTTCTAAATTTTACATCGGCACTACACATTGGAATAAAACATCTACTCGCGTTTATTTTACATAATTTAAATTAGCCTAACTGTCGTCCCTTCGCAGGGTCTGGGCGACCGATCACAGGGCGACTGATATGGTGATATCATCAAAATTAATTTGTTAACTGACTACCGTCAAACTTTTGAGTGGGTGAATTCCAGGTCACGCACGAAATAAGAAAACACGGTTTATTTCATTATTTGTAATTTATGGTTTAAATACTTAAAATTAGTGCTTCATTGATAATTTAATTATAACGAGTTCTATTAGACATAGGGGTCGGATTTTAACATTATTTTAAGAACTTTTTATTTTTTTATTTTATTTTTTCATTTTCACAGTGTGAATTTGTAGAGTTTTCGGACGTATATCTCTAACTACATAAATACTTAATTCTTATCATAGCAACATTGTATGAGACTTCCGTAGATTATATTTGTCAACGGTCGCGATCCCCCAAACTGTGATTACAACAATGTAGTACAAAGATACCTATTGTAAGTACTTTATGTTTCCACCTTTGACCCCTTTCCTGAGAATATCTAAATGACTTTGTTGGTCTAATTGAATAAAGACGCCTTTGTTCTCATAAAATTATACTTAATTATAAAAGCGTCCGCCTAGTTGTAGAACGGCAGATCTGGTCAAGTCTTACTAAGTGATGTACATTTCGTCACCTTCCACCGTCTTAAGGGTGGGCCGACCAAAAAATGCCAAAAATGCAGTTACGGTTAAGTAAATATAATTGAAAATACTATCGTATTAAATGAACAAAATATATATTTAGTATCATAGGGAACGTGTTTACAATTTGTCAGAACCATAAATTCATAACACACTATAGTTTTTTCTACAATATCATTTAAAGTTGGGCAAAGATCATGAAAACGAGTGGCGGCGTTTAGTAGATTTCTTATAGTTTATCTAAATTATTGTACCTCTGATTTTGTCTAAACAATCATCAATGGATTAACTACAAATTGCGAGACTACATTTTTGATTCATCAAGTGGTTATTTAAATAATATTTTTTTATTATGCACCTTAAATTCCCCATACAAAATTAGTATGGCCGCGCGGCATCAAATAAATATGGACGACGACATTTCAAATAAAACATATGACACTTGTCACTTACGGACGGCGCACCCTTAATATTTATATGTTATTAACTAGTTACTACTCGTAGAAGCTTGTGTTTTTTAGTACAATAAAACAAGTTTATTTTAACTTAATTTATTTTAATAGTTATTGCTCAACTTGGGATATAACAGTATGCATTTTATATGTAAATTTTATATATGTATTTGTTAATTATTTAATTTTTGAAAACTATTAGTGATAGAAACTTAAACGGTAGGAAAATTATGTCAAATATTAAACAAATTAGCTAGTACCTAATAATATTATAAGTTATTTAACCGATTACCAAAAACAACCGAAACAGAAATTTATCTTAAAATTAACGTAAAACTAAAACCAACACATTATTAATTCGTATTAAGAAATAAAATAAAATAAAAATGACATACTATATTTTTAAAATTATTTCCCTATCTACTATATTTTATAGGTACTGAATCCAAAAATACTATATTTGGTCTAAAAGAAGTTGGCAACCCTATTCACAATATTATTTCGGGACGAGGCGCAGAACAAAAATACAAACATTTTATTTTACAAGTTACACATTTTACAAGTTGTTAAAATACCTAAGCCAGCTTCAGCTTTACACTCAAGCACGTGTCATCTACTAAAGATCATTTAAGAAGTAGGCAGTAGGTAGTATTTGTAAAAATATTATGATCGGATGTTAATGACGGTAGTTGTTAACATTGAATGGGCGCCTTTGGTTTTCAAAGTAAAAAGTAAATAGTGTTGAATAATTTCGGCGGGCTGGTTAGAACCACGATAGCTCAATTGGAAGAGCACCTGACCCGGTATGTCAGAAGGGTGCAGGTTCAAACCCTGCTCGTGGAAATTTTTTCAACATTTGTGTTTTTGTAATTTGTTTGCAACAAAATTTGCGTTAAAAATTATATAAACATTTATAAAGTAGTTTATGTAATAATATACATTATATTGGTGTATATAAGTATATTTATTTAAATTGTATATATGTAGGTATATACTGTGCGTTTTATAATATATTATTTATTTCTAAATTGTTGTCTTCACCCAATTGCACCTACCTTGTTATTTCTGCACCACCCTATGGTTGACTGGTAGAGAATGCCTCAGGCATTAAGTCCGCCATGTAATATATGATGCAAAAGTTTTAAAATAAATAAATAACACGCGTGTCAAATTGTGTTACCTCCACCCATGAATGAAGCTGTAGAATATCTACAGCTTCGGGCCTTCACTTAGCTCTGCAAATAGAGTTTTGTAGTTGACAGATTGTGTCTTCATATCTGTGCCCATAATATTGAGAAAATAACTTAAGAGTTGCCTAAGAGGCTTTTTGCACATTTTTGTTACTCTTACAATATTTTTTTAAATATTATACATATTGAATTAAACTTTCTATATCAAGGAAAAATATAATTATAGACCAAATATATTTAGATCTGTAGAGATAATAGACACAATATATATATCATTGACGAAAAGAGAAGCTGTTCTTTTTTTGAAGTGTTCTTTAAATTTATTTACACATAAATACAAGACGTGATAAAATTAACATAATTCAACAAATTTATGCGATTTAAGAACCACTCCGTAAAGCTTTTCAAATTTTATAGAAAAAAACTTCTGAGTTTGTACAATATTCCGAAATGTACAAAGGCTTTTGATTAAACCTGCCATTTTTCTTTGGTGTGTGTCTAACGACGGGGTCTGTGTTCCAATTAAACCTTATAACGGCTTAGGTTCAACTTCACCGTCCTCTGTTAGTTAGTTAAACATTGTTATATCTTAACGCACAGGGTTAATGGGTGTTCCACAATCCTCTTGCTCGTATGAGTGTTTATTTTGTTAATACTCGTAAAATGTTTGTCATTTCATCCAACCTATTTCCAATTTTAATATGGCTTTGCCATAGACGAACTTATACTATAATGGAAAGTGTTCTTCTATAAATAGGGAGAGCATTTTTTGACGACCTCTTTGGTCGAGTGGCTTGCACACCGGTTTTCATGGTGTCGCCATCTCTGAGGTCCCGGGTTCGATCCCCGGTCGGATCAATTTAGAAATACCTGTTTTTCTGAATAGTTTCGGGTCTGGGTGTTTCCTATGTATAATAAAAATGTCATCATCATCATTATCAGCTCATTTTATGTCCCCACTGCTGGGGCACGAGCCTTCCCTATGGATGGATAGGGAGAACGGCCCATAAACCACCACGCGAGCCCAGTGCGGGTTGGTGGTTGTTAACGACTGCTAATGTAGCCGGGACCAACGGCTTTACGTGCCTTCCGAAGCACGGAGGAGCTCGAGATGATAAAGTTTTGGTCACCCATCCGATGACCGGCCTTTGCGAAAGTTGCTTAACCTAAGCACTCGCAGACCGGGCGCGTTAACCACTGCGCCATCGAGCTCCTCTATGTATTCAAGTATATTAAGTATGTTTACCCGTTATCTAGTTAACCATTTCTCGAGTTTCTTAAGGAAGCTTTTCTTGGGGCTAGATAATTGGTGTGAGTGTGAGAAACATTTATTTATTTATTTTCCAAACTTGACTCTGTGTAAATGTAAAAAAAGATGTGCCCTTGTTGCGTTTCATGCCGGTTTTTCTCAGTAAAAGGTTCCTTGCTCTGTACTTGTCTGACTTATCAACTGATGGCATAGTGACACTCATAAGACTAAATATTTGTAGCTTCATCATCATCATCATCTCCACCAAAAGACATCCACTGCTGGACAAAGGCCTCCCCAAAGTATCTCCGCAACGCCCAGTTTTGTGCTGCTCGCATCCAGCGGCTAAACGCAACCTTCATTGGTGGGGGCCTGACCGCAATGCGTCTGCTTGTAGCTTAAACTGAATAAACCATTTTGAAATTAAAGACTTGAACCGAGTCAATACTCGAAAGAAAAAACAACTCACCGATGAAATGAAGCGTCCATTACTTCACTGTAGAATCTTTAATAACCTCATTAGTTAGTTAAGATTTTACCTTCAAAGTAACTTCAAAGATCGACTCTGATGTGCCCCTGATAAAACCAGGGGCCGTAGCAATGTCTGACGAATAAATATTAAGTTACAAAGTTTAATTAATACTTAAGGGTGCGCCGTCCGTAAGTGACAAGTGTCATATGTTTTATTTGAAATGTCGTCGTCCATATTTATTTGATGTCGCGCGGCCATACTAATTTTGTATGGGGAATTTAAGGTGCTTAATAAAAAAATATTATTTAAATAACCACTTGATGAATCAAAAATGTAGTCTAGCAATTTGTAGTTTATCCATTGATGATTGTTTAGACAAAATCAGAGGTACAATCATTTAGATAAACTATAAGAAATCTACTAAACGCCGCCACTCGTTTTCATGATCTTTGCCCAACTTTAAATGATATTGTAGAAAAAACTATAGCGTGTTATGAATTTATGGTTCTGACAAATTGTAAACACGTTCCCTATGATACTAAATATATATTTTGTTCATTTAATACGATAGTATTTTCAATTATATTTACTTAACCGTAACTGCATTTTTGGCATTTTTTGGTCGGCCCACCCTTAAGTAAATAGGGCAGTGGCACCATTATGATCGACATTTTTACACTTGCACTTACTTTCCTACCACGTAATCCCATTGGTGGTTTCTTTCCTCGCGCACCGCTACCTCGCACATAATCTGGTGGAAAAACAGTCGATACTATAAAAAATGCATATTTGATGTATTTCCATATAATAGTGGTCACCCAGTGGTTGAAATTCGACCGTAATTTTTATAAAATTCTGTTTACTATACAATATCTTATTAAGGCTGCACGGATTGTATCCTAAGCAATGAAAAATTAAAAAAGATAGAATGTGAGTTTGGATTGACATTGACAGATTTCGGCCGCTCCTCTTCAATTTTTGAAATTTTTGAAAAATGTATGAAACAACGATTATTTAATTTAATGTATTTTATTTGCATAAATTTAAAAAAATATTAGCATTCTGCACTCCTTCTCTATATAAAGTACTAGCTGTGCTCGCGACTTCGTTCGCGTGGAATAGTGACTTTCGGCAGCATTTTTAATTTTTTTAGGCTCTTGTTCCCGTTTTTGCAACATTTTTCACTGATGCTTCGCTCCTATTGGTCGCAGCGTAATGTTATATAGCCTAAAGCCTTCCTCAATAAATGGACTATCCAACACAAAAATAATTTTTCAATTCGAACTAGTAGTTCCTGAGATTAGCGCATTCAAACAAACAAACTCTTCAGCTTTATAACATTAATATAGACATAGATAAGTGTGGAAAATTTCATACTCCTCCGTCCGCGCAATTTTCGTAAAAAGGGGTACAAAGTTTTTGCTTCACGTAGTAATATATAGATTAAATAGAAAAGCAATATCTTACCATGAACACTGAAGCTAGTAGGTACAGGCGGACGCCTGCACAATCAACCTACCACAAACTGTCCTTCCTCAATAGACTTTGAACTTTATATTTTAATCGTTATGGTTGACAATGTATTGAAGAAATTTGACAGTTTTTGATAGATTGATTTGTACTATCTGTTTATTACTCCCACTCAGCACTTAGCCCAACCCACACCCTACGCAGTTAGGTACTCAGTTTGATACTTCGACACTACATTGAGACAAGACATTTGAGTACATATCGTAGTATATTTTGTCCTATTAGCACATTGCGTGAATTGGAAACTTTCATCAAAAACAGTAGGTACATAAGATTCATTCATAAAGAACCCGCTACAACATTTCTGGCGCCCAACGCTCAAAGGCTCTTTCCATACTGCAGCGTGTCAGAGTATCAGCGTGGAATTTTTATGAAACTTCATAGTGGCTTTCATTGTGCCGCGTGCTGCCGGTTGCGTTTTTAGACACGCCCAACCGGCCAAATTCTTGACCGACGACGGCCGCGCGCTCCGCATGTGCCGGTCGGCGCGCGGGCCAGTGCTGCATTGTAAGCTTTCACAGTCGGACGTGTGCGTGCGAATTTTATGTACAATCATGGCGGCAAATGATACAGAGCAACTTATAAGAGAAGTTCAAAAAATGCCTGCTATTTGGGACTTACGAAACCCGTTGTATAGAGAGAGGGATGTAAAACAGAGTTGTTGGGCGGAAATATTGAAAAAACTATTGGATGATGTGGATGACTGGAAGCAGGAACAAAAAGAACATTAACTGTATCCATGACTGGTAAAAGTACGTGACTGTACACGTCCAGCCCGGTGTGCACCCGCCAAACTGTGAAATGCCAACTCAACTGGTAGCGCTGCACGCGACCGGCGACACGCTGCAGAATGAAAGGAGCCTAAGGATCTGCAACGACGGACATCTCCAAATGTGGTAACGTTATACCAACATCCAAGTAAGTGGAATTTACCCATCATCTATACACCGAACGGAAGAAGAATTGTTAACCTTACCAGAGAAAGCAGATATAAGAATTGGACACTGAAAGAGTAAAGCTGTAATTTTCAAACTACTATTTTCAATAAACTGCCACGAGCACAGACGAATCCGGAGGATCCATATACGCAGTCTCTGCCTTTCCTTCCTTAAAAAAGCTAACCAAGGGATAGACATATTTGGTAGTTTCTCTAAGTAGTGTATTTTTTTTATTGCATGCATATTTTAAATATATTTTGTGCACATTATTATAGCAGCGTAAAATGAAAACCTGCTCATGCAGCATATGCATAATTATTTGAATAAGCGCACCGCGATAAGCGAATTATAATATGTACGCTAAAGCGAAAATAGTTTGATCAGCTATTTATATGAAAATAATGTACTTGAACTGTGATGAATACTGACAAATTCCAAAACTCCATTGTGGACATCAATTATTTCTCATTTAATTTTTCGTGGAATTTTAGAAAAATTGCATAACATTATACAACTGTTACAACAATTGTATACACACTGTTTACGTTTATTATTCCAAAGCTAAATCAATAGACTTTGATGAAAGGAACATATATTATATAGCAAAATAATAATACGATATCAGTAGTGGTACTCACTTTTGATTTCTGCCATTTCATAACTTCAAGGTGTGGCAAAACCAAAAAAAAACAAAAATATTTTAAAATCTTTTTAATACGAATAATTTATTTATCTACTATCAATTATATTGTAATAGCATCTAGCAATTACAAACTTTAAAAAACAATTAATAACATGGATTTCCTATCGCGAGCGGCAAACGCAGCACGACAGGAAGTAGAAAATGATGCCCAACAAGGACAACAGAAGGACACATAGAACAGGAACAAATAATTTAGCTGACAGGGTAATCGACCGGTTAACAATAAATAACCCAAATATTCAAATCCGTAATGAACCATTATCCGAAGCCTATAACGATACCGACACCATCATACTCGCCTATTCGCAACATACAATACGAAAACATTAACGAGGGACCAGGTACGGACTCACTTCCTCCATACCAACCTCAAAACCAATCATACAATCAACATACACAACCGCAACAGAACACTACTAATACAATAATACCTATAAATTTTATTCCGATCGAAGCTATAAAACTAATCCCAAACTTCGATGGCAATACTAAATTATTAAATTTATATATTAAAAAATGCGAATACATTATGTCAACCTTCAATAACATAACAACGATCCAATATGCATATATGATGCAAACTTTTACGAGTAAAGTCACAGGAAAAGCAGCAGCCCTTATTAGCGAAAATGAATACGCATCTAATAATTGGGATGAATTAAAGAAATTACTTAAAAAACACTACGGCGACCAAAAATCAGAAGGATGTCTCATATTAGTTGACTATAAAACAAAATGAAAAATACACAGATTTTTGTAATCGTATTAAATCCGCTAGAAGTAATTATTTTCAAAAATAATAAGGAATAATGACAGTAACACAAAAAACAAAAATGGCGATATTTAACAATACGGCTCTAAACGTATTACTATATAATCTACCTCAAGAATTGCTTAGAGTAATACGACTTAAGGAACCGAAAAATCTAGGAAAAGCATTAGGACTAGTAATAGAGAAAGAGAATTTTCAAAAACAGTATAAATTAAGAAATGAGAACATTAATAATAATAAAAACAAACATACAAGTACTACAACTCCACAACCTACTAATCTACCTCAACAAAGAAAATCATACTTCCAACCTAGAACAATGCGAAATTATGACCTAACTTCGTACGAAATTACGTATTTTTCACGTCCAAGACTTTTTACATAATCACAACCAAATAACTGGTATCAACCAAGAATCCAACATAGGCACGACACTTAAACTTTGGATATAATAGAAACCAAAAATATAAGAAAAATCAAACTAACAATACCAACCAAGATAGAATTTACAAAACTTATCAAAATCGAGGACAATCACCAATATATAATGGGAATAAGACCACCATTGACATTACAACAAATAACAACCTACAAAGATAAAGGACAATAGAATCGATTGAATTTACATAATGCAGAACCACAGCCTAGTACTTCAAATAACACCCCTCAAGCAAGCACATCTTGCACTGAAAATTTTTATTTAACGGCCTCAAAGCCAAATGCTTCAAAATAAAATTAGATACACAACTACCATATATCGAGATACCCAGATATCAATGCAAAATTCCTTATCGATACATGTAGTACTCGTTCATTTATAAATACCAATCTAACGATTTAACATTTTGCAAAATACAAGATCTTTGAAAAACTTTGTGTTACAAGCACTTATGCAGCAAGCCAACACAATGAAGTAATTTATATTCCGATATTCAATATATGTAAACAGAAGTTCGCACACAAATTTTACATATATAATATAGACGATTCATTCGACGGACTTTTTTCAACTTCAACAATTTCAACGCAAATTTTGTTGCGAACAAATTACAAAACAAATGTGACAATGCGACAAATGTTGAAATTGGTATTGACTTACTTAAGAAGCTTAACGCAGTCATCGACATAGAAAACCAGTCGTTGACCTCTCCGGTAGTAAATGTCCCCATTCATTTTAAAACCGACAAATCACCCTTTGTTATGTATTTACAACCGCGTTCAGGACAGAGAGTTACGATCCCAACTGAGCTCACTTAAGGAGAAGGCATAATAGACTTCGTTGAATTTAGTAACGATGTTAGAATGCCTAGAGCATTAGTTACATGTTCAAATGTCTATGCCTCAACAGCCATACAAAATACAACTGAAGAAATAAAAATTTCAATAACTAAACCTTTTAAGACCACAGAATTTGAAGGTACATTTTGTAATTTAAACTATATGAAAGAAAACAACGATGACCTACTAATAGAAAGTTCAAATAAATTGATTATGCAAAACATTCAAAAACGTCATGGACTAATTAAATAAGAACTTAGAAGTAATATTATAAACATATAGGTTAATTTTGATTTGTATAACAAAAACCACATGAAATCATTTTACTAACAATTTTTATTATATAGCTTCAAACCTAAAAAGGTGACAGATGAAGATCCAATGTAAAATTAATTTCACTCTTTGTAATCTTTCAATTAATTTTACTCTTAAGGGGGTAGGAAGGAGTTACATATAAGATGTAAGGTCATGCATAAGTTTCACAACGATAAATTCTCGTCACAGTTAAAATTCATAATGTATTCTAATCCTCACGTCTAGGCAGTTAACTCAAGATTTCACGACTTTTTTTATGGTTCTCTAGCAAACCGCGTAAGCTTAATCAGGTGTAACTAATGCATTTACTTATTAACCCAAAAGGGAGCTACGACTCCTAACTATCATTCGATCTTGTGCTCCGGTTCACTCCGCATCTCTTGTATACCTCTGTGTACTAAAAGTTAAATATATACATTACAACATATATATTATTATTATTACTGTTACATTGTAACAGTATTCCTGCATTTCTTTTAAACGATGCGACTTCGTCACTATCACCAAGCAGCAGTAGTTACCAGATTCAGCAAGTCCCCCCTACAACATTTCTATGTACACCGCGAATTTTAAGGCATTGTTTGACCTAAGTAGGTGATAGTACTCTGAAAACTTAAAAAAATATCAACTGTTCCATCATCATCATCATCATCAGCCTATATTAGTCCACTGCTGGACATAGGCCATCCCATACATTACAATAAAATCTACTCACCCAAAATGTATGAAACAGCTGGTTTTTTTTTCAGAGTTGCACAAGTTCATAAAATTGTTCCTTTTCATGATTATTAAGACTTAATCTCACGGTGTATATCATAAACAGTAGCTAAGCTATGAAATTATAGATTACTAGTGGCCGCTCGCGGTTTCACCCGGTGGTTCCCGTTCCTGTATCTGGATAAAAAGTATCCTATGCGTTATTCCCCGTTATAGACTATCTGTATACCGAATTTCATCCAAATCCATTCAATAGTTTTTACGTGAAAGAGTAACAAACATCCATACTTACAAACTTTCGCGTTTATAATATTAGTAGGATGTACACTATAGGAATACAGATTAGTCTCAGGACCCTAACAAGTTATGTATAGATACAACAGAAAACAGATAGTAATGAGAACGTTTTAAGTCTCACCCAAACAGAGGCGTGCTTTGGTCGCGGGAACGCTCGAGGCACAAAATTAGGAGCCCCGTAACAGCCCGTTCACAATGGTCTCCGTATTCACAGAATTAGCCTTTTAACGGATACGACAAAAAATTATGCTCAGGGTGTCAAGTGTGAGTTTTATTTACTATTCGTATTCATTCGATTCATCATCATCTCAGCCAAAAGACGTCCACTGCTGGACAAAGGCCTCCCCCAAGGATATATGAGGGGTATTTGCCGTAATCGCCACGCTTGGCAGGCGGGTTGGCGATCGCAGTAGGTTAAGGGTAACCCCAGAGATATGCTGCTGCCCATCCTCTGGAATGGTCCCTTAGTCGGCTTCTACGACACCCACGGGAAGAGATGGGGTGGTGCAATTCTCTATTCCCGGCACCACACAGGGAATTCATTCGATTACATTTACGAAAACGAAAATTAGTATGGCATTGAAGCAGCAGCGCCTCCTAGCGGCATACGAGAAGAGTTAACATTTTGCCATACAAAATATCATTTTCGTTAGGTTGTGGCGAATAAAACTCGCACTTGGCACCCTGTTCACACATAGGCACCGTATTACGTTCAACGTATCCGTCGTTACTGAATGCGACGTTCACAAAGCAAATTCGCAGTATATCACCGCTTCTCTACACGGATGGACGTTGTCGTGTTGTGTCGTGGTGTGTGACAGTATGTATCCGGTAAAGTTGTACGGATAGTCAATATTTTTAATGAACCGTCTTCCAGTATTTGATGGCAAAACGGAATGTCATAATTTATCGGACCGATATTTTTTACTGTAGAAATAATGATGATTCATACATGACACAGAATACTGTGCGTGTGGGCGTCACATATCATCATCATCATCACCATCAGCCTACACACGTCCACTGCTGGACATAGGCCTCTCCAAGTGCACGCCACTGAGAAATATAATAATAATAATATATCACATTTATGACATAACATTTTTTTCTAAAGAAATTAGCAACTCCTCATCAATTTTCCGCGATAAATACTGCCGGTCGATAATTTGGATGGAAGGAACACGTGCGCGCGCATCGAATGCCTGCGTTCACTAGGCGGATCGCACCGCATCGCAACTACGCATTAGCTGTAAATATCTCCTTACTCCAATAATATTATTAAGTAAAATGTACACCAGAATTAACGTTAGTTTATAAGATTTCAAATTATATACTTTTTTGAACGATAAAAATTATTAAACTTGAAATAAATGTAATTATTACAACTGCACAAATTGCTACTTTTGCGATGCCGCTCGTAGTACTGAGAAAGCGCGAGCGCGCGCATTTTGTGATAGGCCTCTGGCGGATTTTTGCGTTGCGATGCGCCCCGGCCCGATCCGCCTAGTGGACGCGAGCCTTTAATATCTGGGCAATCTAGGGCTTTATTTTGTAGCGCTAGTACGTACATACTGCATGTCCGCGAGCGCAGACCACCTCTGATTGGGCGAGGCTTTCCAGCGCACTCTCATTAATTTATAGCTCTAAGCTAGGTATCGGGTTTGCTTTCACTGAACTCAATTATAGGTGATCCTTATTAGGATTATGGAAGCGAATGAGACACGAAACTTAGTTTGTAATAAAAGATTTATTAAATATTTAGAAAGGGGTGTCGTGTCTAATAAGAGTAGCGCACACGGTTAAACTAGGCAAGAGCCACAACGGAACTAACAGTAAGAACTAAGAACACACAGAGGAAATGTACTCGGCCTAAGAAACAAAGCATTACTGTTTCTTATAGTTAATATAAACAAAATGTGTGATAGAGAAAGATAATAAAAAAAAAAATTAATCACACTTAAAATATTCTAAAAGTATAAAACCTATCACATAATGTTACACTACTGACACACCCTTTCTTAGTCTGGGAGTAATATACAATTTATATCATATGGTCCAACATTTGTTGCGCAGGATTAGGGAAAACCCAGAAAAACCTAATCAAACCATATATGTTACGTATTAATTAAATAATTTTATACTAAATTAAAACTTAAACTTTCACTTAAGACCGAGTTTCTCCCTCATTTGAGTGAATTTCACTGATGGCAACGGTTTTGTCAAAATGTCTGCCAACTGGTCACCTGTAAATACATAAACCATTTTAATGACATTTTTCTCCACCTGTTCTCTGGAAAAATGATATTTTATGTCAATGTGTTTTGATCGCTTGTGACTAGTTGGATTATTTGCAATGCTGATACACCCATTATTGTCTTCATAAATAGGAATTGCGTGAGGTATTTCCAGGCTTATACTGGTTACCAATGACTTCAGCCATAACACCTCTCGAACTGCTTCAAACAAAGCCATATACTCAGCTTCAGTGGATGAAGCTGCGACTGTTTGTTGCCTCTTTGTTTGCCAGCAAATAGTGCATTGTTCAAATAATCTAAACAAATAACCTGTTGTACTTTTCCTTTCTAATTGATCACTTCCCCAATCAGAATCAACAAAGCCACAGAGTGTATGAGTGTTTATATTAGAACTCCGAATATAAGTGAGTTTTAAATCTTTCGACCCTTTTAAATATCGTAACACTCGTTTCAGTTGTGACCAAAGTGATTGATTGTTATTGTTACTAAATCTACTTAGGATGTTTACACTAAAGCTCAAGTCGGGTCTGGTGCACAGCATAATATACATTAAGCAACCGATAAGATTTCTACACGGAGCCCTTGTTCTTTCAGTGGAATTCAATGCTTCATAATCAACTTTAGTTTCTAATGGCGTAGCGACACTATTACAATCAATCATATTAAACTTCTCTAAAACTTTGTATATATACGCCGTCTGATCTAAAGTGATTGTGTCATTTTGTCTTTGTATTCGAATTCCCAAGAAACATTTAATTTCCTTTAAATCTACCATTTTAAATTTATTCATTAAATACGTTTTAAAGCTATTCATAGTGTTTATTTTTGCTGTTGCAATAACTACATCATCGACATAAAGTACCAAATAAATGTTCTTTGAAATATCACCTTTGTCTAGAATATAAATGCATCGATCAGCTGATGAGTAACGAAATCCTCTTTCAATCAGTGTCTGTTCAAACATTTGAAACCAACAGCGTGCTGACTGTTTTAAACCATACAAGGATTTATTCAATTTGCAGACCATATTATTATCTGCACATGGGATACCTTCAGGAATTTTCATATATATTTCTTCCTCTAATTTCCCATTTAAAAACGCTGTTTTCACGTCCATATGGTGAACAACCAAATTAAATTGATTCGCAAAAGCTAATACGAATCTAAAACTTGAAATCCTTGCAACAGGTGCAAAGGTTTCGTTATAGTCAGTCATGTACTCCTGACTAAAACCACGAGCCACTAATCGAGCTTTATATTTTAGAGGCTTTCCAAACTCATCATTTTTAATACTAAATATCCATTTACAATCGATAATATTTCTGTCAATAGGTTTCGGAACTAGTATCCAAGTTTGATTATCGGTTAATGATTGAATTTCCTCTTTGATAGCATTTTCCCACAAAAGTCTATCATCGCTGGATTCAATGTCTTTAAATGAGCTAGGTATTTTGCATACTAAAGAATCTGAATACAATAGATAGTTGACAGAAATATCTTCGCTTTCATTATAGTTTTTAGTGGGTAAACTTTTAATCCTTTCACTTCTCCTAAGATTTTGTGAAACTGATTCATCTCGAGATAATGTCAAGTCATGCTGCGATCTATTTTCTGTGCACACATCTGTATTAGTGTTGTGTAGTACGCGTACTAAGTACTAATAGGTAACGATACTCGGCACTGTACGAAAAGAAATGTTACCGAACGCAAACTCTTAATCGGACAGTCGGACTATTAGTACACCGCCTCCCGCTAGTCGCTACTCGCTACCATAGACTATGTAGGTCGCTACACTCAACTCAAGTGCTTATGTTGCTTGTCCGAATTACTCCGAAAGTCCGAGCAAAGGAACAAACGTACTGTATGTACGAGAAAGCGAGATAGTTGTTGCAATCGCTATTGAATACACACACATTATGCGAGATAGCAAATCATTCGCTTACGCCGACCGTACGTTTTATTGATAGAAAATCTTGCTCAGCTGTATTTAGCGCTAAGATTACTGAAAATGTTCAAAAACCAGCTAGTGTGTAGTGTGAGCGAGTGATCGCGCTTTGTTAAAGCGCCCTGACGTGATTGAGTATTTGAGTCTGTGCTTAATAACGTCTAATATTTATTGAATAGCTTTACCCTGTTCCAACATACACTTAAATAATTTTAAAATGGTTTCGAATAAAAGTGGCTACTTTTGGCAAACAACAGTTTTAAAGCTATTTAGTTGGCTGATAAGATAACAGTGCCAAAATAGATTAAAACAGCAGTGAGTCTATAGAGGATAGCGCACTGGCCTCTATCCAGCGTTGCCAGAATGTTACTTTTGCAACATTTTACGTTACTTTTGACCATCTCATGTTACTTCCATGTTACACGACTCAAAATGTTACTTTTACGTTACTTTGAGAACTTGATAAAAATATAGGTAGGTACCTACCTATAATTAAATATTTTCCAGCATACAAAGATAATCGTGAAACGGAACGCAAAATAGTATCATCTTCTTTTGTTTATTTACTTTTTGTCCATTTTCTTCTCTTTCTTACTAGGTAGCGAAGGCAGCTAACGAACTTTGAAAACAAAGTTCAATAATTTAGTACTTTTATTACTTAACTACTTTACCTACCTACCTTACTTTCAATAAGTTTTAATACTACTAATTTCTGAAGGAAGGCAATGACCTCGGTCATACCGGCACAAAATACATAAATACCGGTAGCATACCTAGCATTGGAGGTCAGAATAAATAATAATAAAAAAAAAGTTAAATGTTACTTTTCTCGAGAAAATGTTACTTTTTGAACCGTCTTGTGTTACTTTTGACTATCGGCCTCTGGCAACACTGCCTCTATCTATATTATACATTACACTGTTCATTACAGAGGTCAGCGGTATAGATAGGTAGGTAACGACTTTATTTACATGTACTGTTAGGTACTATTAGTACTAATAAGGTGTACTAGTACTTTACTCGGACTGTACTAGTAAAGTACTAAACCGAAAAGTGTCCGATTAAGCACAAGACTAATCTGTATCACTTACAGACTTCATAGTTGGTGGAATTACAAATGCGGGTATATCGCCAGTTTGTTTACATTTATCTGATTTAGTCTTATCAGACTTGCACAACTTCCAATAATCGTGCACGTCAGGATCATCAACCAAGCGGTTGACGCCATCAGTCATACTCTCAGACTGAAATGGCCTGTTTGATAGAAAATTAATTTCATCAATCAGGACATCCCTGACCACACCAAACCTATTATTTACCACATCCCACACCTTATAACCATTCGGTACATAACCGATTAAAATACTCTTTAGTGATTTTTCACTGAACTTTGTTTTTCTATTTTTGTTAAAATAATAAACGGTTGAACCAAACACTTTTAAGTATTTTAATTGTGGCTTTTTACTATGCCATAATTCAAAAGGTGTGTTATCTATTTTCAGTGCTTTAGTGGGGCTGATATTTATCAAGTAGGTAGCGGTCAAAACAGCCTCACCCCAGAATGATTCATTCAATGTCGCACCAGCTAGCATGGCTCGACTCCGCTCAGTAATTGTTCTAATCATTCTCTCTGCAATCCCATTCAAAGCAGGGGTATGCGGCACTGTCAAGTGGTAACTTATACCTTTTTGCACACAGAAATCTTTCATCCCTTTGGACATATATTCACCACCGTTATCACAATATAAGTTGACAATTCTCAAGTTAAAATGAGCCTCACTCTCAACAACATAATCTTGAAAAGTAGTAAAAACATCTGATTTATGAACTATTATGTATGTCGCACAGTAGTGAGTAAACTCATCGACAAAAATTACGAAGTAGTTTTTGCCGTCAAGTGTTGAAGGAGTGATAGGACCACACACATCTGAGTGAACATTGAATAGAGGTCGTTTCGTTAATTTTGGTTTTGCCTTTTGAAGTGGCAAACATGCTTGCTTACCCTTAGTACAAGCTTCACAAATGTTATCATTAGGTGTGACATGATTTATTTGTTCCATATCACAAAACATTTGCTTACTTTTTATTTCTTTAAACTTTAACTTTTCAATGTGACCTAATCTTTGATGCCATAATTCGTAATTATTGTTCACGACTCTATTCAATGCACAACTAGTATTTAGAACACACTTATTAATTAAAAAGTTAATTCCAATAAGATTGTTCAAAGACTCACCCTTTGTTACCACCTTACCCTTATCGTTACATATGGTAACTTCGCCATTTTTGTCAAAAATTACGCTCATTCCCGCTTGCTGTATCTTTCTTACAGACAATAGGTTATATGGGATGTCGGCACAATAAAGTACATCTTTCAGTACACCTTGTATGCCAACTTTACTGGTAACCTGTAGATTGCCTTTCTTTGTGGCGTATATATATGAGCCATTTTTCAACTGAAATCTTAACGGGTACTTTTAGATGAGTGAAGTACTGTGTTAAGTCCTGTCTGTTTATTAAATGGTCAGTTGCTCCGGAATCCAATATGAAATTGATACTTTCCTTGTCCAGTGCACTTTCATTTTGTAAAGTTTTTCTTCCGACCATAAAAGCAAAGCCTGAATAATTTGGCTTTTCTATACAGTTTATCGTCTGTATTGTTCTTAAGTTTCCTGGTCGTTCTTGGCGTTCTTTTGCCATTTTTGCAAAACAGTTTTCTGTAAATGTCCTGTTCTTCCACAATAGTTGCACCTTGCTCGGTTTTTGAATTTGAAGGATGGTTTATAAGACTGGTTCATTTTATTGGTTTTCTTTGAATGTCTGAATTTTGATTTACCAGTTTCTGATACAAGTTTCTCTGTTTGTAAGACTTTTAACGATGTGTCACGTCTCTGATGAGTTAATTTTACTTCATGATCTAAAAGTCTGGTTTTAACAAATTGTAGAGTTAAATCATTTTCTGCCAAAGTTTCAATAGCTGTGATAACACCATTGTAACTACTGGGTAAAGTCATAAATAAATGAATGACTTTGTCCGCTTCTTCAAGTCTAGCTCCTGCAGCCAACAATTCGCAGATCATCTCGTCGAAATTTTGGAAGTGCTTTGTCAGAGAGTCAGTTTCTTCTAATTTTAAATTAAGTAAGCGTTTCCGCAAAGCAAGCTGTATTGCAACGCTTTTTCTCGCATATATGGAGTCCAATTTTAATATTATGTCCTTTGCATTGCTGTCTTCACTTGTAAGACCTAGTAGCGAGTCCGATAAATATTCTATAATGGTGTTTTTCGGCAAACTCTCTTTTTTCTGCCACTCAGCACTGAGTTCACTTGGAGTGTTACCGTCAATAACGTCCAACACGTTTAATTCATTTAACAAATTTCTCAGTCTTAATTTCCACACACTATACTTTTCACCGTCGAAGGGCTTAATGTTCCTTTTTGAATTCATTATACTTGTAGTCTTTTTTATTTAACAAACTCTTATAAAAGTTTATTTTTAGAAACTAATTCACAGTCCACGAGCTGTCCTTAAACTTACTTACAGCTTACGAGATAACATCACTTGAGTCTATTTCAAACACAAAAAGTTTTGGTTTTTCTATTTTAAACTTATTTTATTATTTTAATTTCACTGGGCCCATAACCTATTAGGATTATGGAAGCGAATGAGACACGAAACTTAGTTTATAATAAAAGATTTATTAAATATTTAGAAAGGGGTGTCGTGTCTAATAAGAGTAGCGCACACGGTTAAACTAGGCAAGAGCCACAACGGAACTAACAGTAAGAACTAAGAACACACAGAGGAAATGTACTCGGCCTAAGAAACTAAGCATTATTGTTTCTTATAGTTAATATAAACAAAATGTGTGATAGAGAAAGATTAACTGTGGTTAGAGAGAGACGTATTTATTTTTGTACATTCCAACAATCCTACTCACCAAATTATACAACGTTTTTTTAGGTTGAGTTTCAATATTTACAAATGATTTACCTAATTACAATGGTGTGTTCCACTACCAGCGTGTAGGTCATGATGATTTTTTTATTCAAAGCCACGCTTTTTATTGATTTATTAAAATACAGAAATTTTACATAGCACACACCTATTATAAAACAAAATGCTAGGCTTAACGCAATCAAATTAAATCCGCTCCTGTGGTATCAGTAACAATCTCGGCGTGCATATAATTTACCATTATGAAATTATGATCTTTAAGTTTAACAAAATCTATATAATTTACGATCTCAGGATACAGTGTTTATAGTTTATCCGGCGGCGTAAGGGCTAGGAACCATAAAACTTATTACAATGGCATTTTAATTTCGAAAGGTGATAAGTCGTAATACGACGAAATGAGATTCGACCCAAAAAGCCTTCTATTAAAGCTTAAAATGCTTTAATGTTTCTTAAACAAAAGACATCCTCACTTCTGCATAGGGTTGTCAAAAATGTAACAAGAGTAAAAATAATACAACATAAATAATTTAATGATAATATACATACTTATTACTTCATAAAAAAACTAACTACTTTATAAAAAATAACTGTCATAAATTATTCGACTTATAAGATCTTCGGTGAAGTTGTCAATTTTTGGGAACTTGGGTAACTCTTTCACTTGTACCATCACTGATTATTTTTTTCACTGTTCCATACGGCACCTGAGTAAGTTCAGCAGTTTTTTTTAATGCTGTGGGTCCCATTTCTCTAAAAAATCCATTGTACACATTCTTAACTATTTGCTTACTTTCACTATTTAACCTTTTCACCGCCCAACTATCCTGCACGCGATGTCCCGCTGTACGCCAACGTATAAATGTATTTTAATAAAGTAGGTACAAAGAAGAACTTCTATAGAAGTGCTGGGGTGGACGGCACGAAAATCTCGAACTTCTATAGAAGTTGTTGGCGGTAAAAAGGTTAAATAAGTCCAAACACTTGTACTGCCGATTTCCTTTTTATCTTCCCACGGACGAAACATTTTTAGCAAAACAGTTAAATAGCGTATACACGTAATCACTAAATCAGTTCCAACGTAATACTAGTTAGAAATTTTCCGATTGTTGCAACCCTGCCCTCCAATGTTTGTTATTATATTTGCAATTTTAGTCGTGTCGTTCGACATTGAACCTTAACACAAACATTTTACGTTAGCTGTAAGGATACATAAGTAATCACTCATGCTGTTTTCACAATAGATGACTAATTAGCTTATCTTTATGGCTCTTAGCCCTTACGCCGCCGGATAGACTATACGCGGATGACGGTCGCGCACGACGATCACGCAATTGACGATCTATATGATATATTGTTAAATTGTTACATCGACTACTTAAATAAAGAGGGCGCCACCGTCCACACGTTCAGATCGTATCCGTGTTACTTAATTATTTAAAATTACTAAAGTTATTATTTTTGCGTAAAAATCTTAATAATAAGTTGGTTCTGCCTCAAATTCAATGTGAAAGTGTTTGCAAAATAAACAGTGAATACATTATCAACATAAATTACCTAGAGAGAAGATACCGCGCAATTAAAGAAATACAAAACATTGTGTAATACTATCAACAAATAACCGAAACAGTTTAACGCAAGAGTGGAAATCCAGTTTTAATCCTATAAAAAACAGTGTTGTTCACAAGAAATAAGTCTAAAAGTGAAATATCAAAACTGTGGTTGTTTAAAATCAAAACAAGTAACAGCTGAACCGACAGTGCAACGACCAGTCACACAAAACCGGTTTCATTAAAAACCTGCCTTCGCACCGTAGCTATATGTCAATTTCGTCGGTATAATAAATGTTCGAATGGTCTGGTTGGGGTCAAGACGGACTCAAATCGCTGAGGAACCGAGTTCAAACCTTGGATTTTGAATATATCTTTTTGTACAATAAATTTGTTTGAATAATTAAAATCAATATTATAACTCGCTCAGAAGCCGCTGTCTAGCGTAGATAAAGAAACAATATTAATTTGAAACATGTCCACTTCTTCGAAGAACATTAAAAGTACAGACAATAGCCGCAAAATGGCACTACTAGTCGAATGCCACAAATGTAAAAATAAAGTTGACTCTAAAAATACAGTGCTTTGCATAATATGCAAAAACCACTTTGAGTATGATTGCATTGGCTATTCAGAGAAACTTTTTCGCCTTAAAGACCCAGTTACAAGAAACAACTGGAAATGCAGAGTATGTGAACTAAAGATGAAAGCCAAAGCCAATGCTCCACCCACACCTAGTTGTACCGACCGCGACGACCTGTCTTACATTACTAGGAGGAAGAAGCGTTCTACTCCAATATCACCACCCAGCACTAACGTCGAGCCGAGCACGTCCCTCACTTCTGCACAATGCACGCCCATTGATGCAGCAGCGTGCAAAAGTGTCGATTATAAAGAAAAAGAATTAATCTCGCCTCACTCTTTTCTTGATTCTCACAGCAGCTGCGATTCGCAAATACTTACACGGAACGACAGCTTCAACTAGTCTTTTTTGTCAACAGAAATGCTATCGAGAAGCGTGGAATGTACTACAGACAATAACATTACAATGCTGGAACTAAAAGACGACGTAAACCGATTTAAATCGGAACTCCAACATGAATTAGACAATACAATATTAGAAAACAATGAATTAAAAAGAAATATATCTAAGCTAACTAACGAAATACGTGTACTAGGGGATATCTGCCAAACTCCCTCATGCCTTCAGATAACTCCCAATATCAAAAAGAGACGGTCTATTCACATTCATGACAAACATCTTACGCCCACGTCCAGTAGCACATCTATATCTATTAACAGGCGTAGCTCTCTGATAAGATCAATAACACCAACTTCTTATGTCTGCAAGAAAAAATATCACACTTACAAAAGGAACTTGTGAACGCCAACAAAGAGATTACATTTTTAAACAACCAAATTGAAACCGTAAAGAATAAGTTGCACAAGAATTGTAATTATAAAGAATCAGAGAAAGTAAAATCAAGTCAATTTAAACATAAAAAAGAACTCTGTAAAATATTGATATTTGGTGCTCAACAATGCGTTGGATTGGCTTCAGCCCTACTACACTCGAGAAAAAATAGTACATACGAAAGATATGAAGTAACAGCATGTGTCAAACCTCATGCGCCTACTGAGGAAGTGTTAAAGGATTGTCATAATATTAGCCTAGGTAAAATGGACAAACTTTTATTATGTGTAGGTGAAAATGATTGCAATCCAAAAAATGTCTTGTCCGAGTTAAAGTTTCTTGTTCAACATTTTAATAATAACCCTGTTATTGTAACAAAAGTATTTAACAATAAATATTTAAATACAGATATGCTGAATAAAAGTGTAGAAAATTTGTGTAGCAAATATAAAAACTGTTATTATGTAAATTATTCGAAAAATATGGTAAATGAAATTTGTAAATCTGTAAATTGTAAAATTGATTGCATTGACTATGATAATAATTATTTAGACTGCAAAGAAATTATGAAACATATTAGACGTGATGGTAATAGTTCAAACCAAAAGTTGTTAAAAAATAATTATAAATGGAAAAAAGATACAATTCCTTATTACTTTGCTCGAAATAGCACGAATGAATGTTCTAAAGGTTCAACAGAAATAGCCGATAAAATAATTTACGAGACTAAAAAAGGTACTATACCATATTTCTTTCCTGTAATAGCAAAATCAAAGTTTTTTCGAGTCTAGACCTAAACCTCATCCAAACCAAAAAATATTTAGAATTCTACACCAAAATATTGCCAGTATCCTATCTAAAAAAGAAATATTAGAAATCACGCTACAAGAGTTACAGGAATCTAATATTGAGCCAGATGTAATATGTTTGTCAGAAACATTCTTGAAAGCTGGATATGATAATTACCTTAAAATAAATAACTTTAAAATGGTATCCAACTTTTGTAGAGAAAAACAAAGGGGTGGTACTTGCATATTACTAAAAAAGAGGATAATAAGTAAAGAATTAACATATCTGAGAAACCATGCAACACAAAAGTCATTTGAGTGCTGTGGGGTAGAAATATCATCAAACAAATTAGTTATTATATGTGTTTACAGAACTCCTTCATCAGATCCCAACATATTTTTAAATAAATTGGATTGTGTATTACACGAAACAACAAAAAAATACAAATTTGATACAAATATTGTTGTAACCGGCGACTTTAACATAAATACGTTGAAAAATAGTACAGCTACGTCACATTTGAGGGATCTAGCTTTGAACTACAATTTAACAATTCATATTAACGAACCCACCAGAAAACAGTCATGCATAGATCACGTTTTAAGTAATTTAAATAATGCAACTGCTACTGTATTACCACTTTTTTTTTCTGACCACGAAACTGCTCAGTTATTGAGTTTCCCCGTAAAATCAAAAAAGTTAATGCCTTCCTTTTATTACATTTATAGAAGGGATTATAGTAAAGAAAATGTGTCTACAAACCTTTCTTGGTCTGATATATATGCGGAGCTTTCTTTAGACAAAGCTTTCGACAATTTTTATGGCATAATATGTATGTTCTACAAACTCTGTTTCCCCATTGTAAAAATAAAAATAAATACCACGAGTACATTAAAACAAAAATGGATTAGTCGAGGAATAAAATTGAGCTGTAGAACCAAACGAGCACTCAGGTACAATTACTACAAAGACAAAACAGATGTGAACAAAAATAAGTATTATAAATATTCTAAATTATTAAAAAAATGTATAGCGAATTCAAAAAAAAATGTAAATATGAAATTTATTAATATGAGTAGAAATAAGTGTAAAGCGTCCTGGTCCGTTATCAAAAATGAATTATGTAATATAAAAACTGAAAATAATATAAACAACATACTATATGAAAACAAAATATTGACAGATCCAGTAAGTATAGCTACTGCCTTTAACAATAACTTTATCAATATCGCAAGTACTGTGTTAAAAAATAATGTTATAAATACATATACACAAGCAAACTCGATGTTCTTAGCACCATTATCAGAAGATGAAGTTAGAAGGGAACTTATGTCCCTAAACAACACAAATTCTGAGGGATATGATGAAATATCAACAAAAATACTAAAAGCTACTATTCATTTAATATTGCCTATTCTTACTCACCTAATCAACTTGTCGTTTTCCTCGGGAATATTTCCCGAACCTCTAAAGATTTCCATAGTAAAACCATTACATAAAAAAGGAAGTAAAAATGATATTAACAATTATCGTCCAATCACATTGATTCCAATAGTAGCAAAAACATTCGAAAAATGTATGCAAAAAAGACTAATGGAGTACTGCAATAAATATGACGTCATAGCTAAAGAACAATACGGTTTTCAGAAGAATAAATCAACATCGCTTGCGGTGTGTTCGCTTTTAAAGTCAATTTTAACGAACCTTAATATGAAAGATTTTACCACTACACTATTCTTTGACTTAACGAAGGCTTTTGATTATGTCGCACATGATCTTTTGCTAAAAAAACTAGAAGCAATTGGTATCAGAGGTATAGCTCTTGATTGGATGACTAGTTACCTAGCCAACAGAAAGCAGTGTGCGGTAATTACACAAATATGTGAAAAAAGTGAAATAAAATCATTCTCATCTGATTACAAAACGAATACATGCGGTGTTCCACAGGGAAGTGTGTTGGGCCCAATTCTCTTCCTTATATATATTAATGACATTACTAAGGTAACATCACATAAATGTGTTCTGTATGCGGATGATATGTCTATTGTTGTGACATCATATAAGAAAAATAATACAATTAAACAGCATGAAAATGACGTTAACAGTACTGTAGAAAACGTAATAAAGTGGCTGGAGATAAACAATTTAAACATTAATGTATCTAAAACTAATTATATAAAATTTAATAACAATAATTTGGACATGAATATTCAGTACAATAATACAATCATAGAAGAGTTGGAACAGACAAAATTTTTAGGATTAATAGTCGACCGAAGCATTAATTGGAAGCCACAGACTGAAAGTATTTGTAACAGGGTTAACAAATTTGTGTACGCTCTAAGGCAAGTTAAACAGTTAACTGATCTGAACACAGCACTCAATGCTTATCATGCATATGTAGGATCTATATTACGATATGGCATTGTAATGTGGGGTAACAGTAGCAATGTCAATAGAACCTTTATTATTCAGAAAAAGTGCATTCGAGCATTGTATGGTATTCCACCATATTCATCTTGTCGGTCACTTTTTAAAAGGCTTGGATTGTTAACACTACCGTCGCTATATATATATATATGAGATATGTGTGTATGTAAGGCAGTCGATTCAATCTTTTAAGAAAGCATGTGATATTTACCCACGAAATAGAAGAAATCCAAATAGATTGATAATAGAACAAACCAAAAGAATACAACAATATGACAAGAGTTTTTTGGTTATGTGCGTTGAAATATGACATGAAACAATGTAATATAAAATTATTTAGAACTAAATTGCGTAAATGGTTAATTGAACACGAATTCTATAATCTCAAGGAGTTTTTGACATGAAATAATTATTGTGTGTTAATTTAATTTAATTTATTATTGATTTCTTGTTGTTAAGATTTGATAATAATAATAATAATAATAATATTTTTTAATTTGATTTGATTTTTTATTTCTATTTCTATAGATATATATATTATTATTATTTTTTTAATGTAATTACTAGGTATTTTCTATTTTTGTTTTGATGAAATTTGATTTGATTTGGTAATCATTATATTTGCATGCCAGTTGTAACTTGGTGAAACATGATTGTACTCTTATTAATATTATTGTCATCTTATATACCATGTTTGAGGCAAATAAAGAATTTATTTATTTATTTATTTATTTATTTATAATAAGTTGTCGGTCATACGTAATTGTCGCTGCAAAGTGCATAGGTAAGTTGGTTTTTCAATGTATCATTACATCGGATAGTTAAAGCTTCGATTACGAAACTAAATTAACTAGGGTAGTGACACCGGTGTTTGACGTCCGTAAGTGACAAGTGTCATATATTTTATTTGAAATGTCTTCGTCCCCAATTGATGCCGCGCGGCCATACTAATTTTATATGGGGATTTTAACGTGTTAATTTAAAAAACCGCTCGATAAATCGAAAATGTGAGACAGAAGATTTGTAGTTAAGACATTGGTGATTGTTTAGACATAATTAGAGGTATAATAATTTAGATAAACTATAAGATATCAACTAAACGCCGCCACTCGTTTTCATGATTTTTGCCCAACTTTAAATGATATTGTAGAAAAAACTATTTACTTAATACTTAGTGTGTTATGAATTTATGGGTCAGACTAATTGTAAACACGTTCCCTTTGATACTAAATGTATATTTTGTTTATGTAATAAGATAGTTTTCGCGTCATATATCAACTTAACCGTGACTACATTTTTGGCTTTTTTTGGTCGGCGCACCCTTAAGGCCAGTGTTTGACACAGTTTTAGTCACTAAAAAATAGCACAGATTTTCATTGAAACACGGGATGTCAGGTAGGAAGGAGTTGGTTTGTTAAAATCAGTTATTGACCCCTATTTTGACGACCTCCTTGGTCAAGTGTTTTGTACACCGGTTTTCATGGTGTCGCCATCTCTGAGGTCACGGGTTCGATTTTAGAAATTATTGTTTTTCTAAATTGTCTCAGGTCTGGGTGTTTTCTATGTATAATAAGTATGTATTTAAGTATTTTAAATATGTTTATCCGTTGTCTAGAAACCATTTAACGAGTTTCATAACAAAACTTCTCTTGGGCTAGATAATTGGTGTGAGTGTAGTAAAGTTTATTTATTTATTTTATTTTTATTTATTTTAGTACTTACTTACTTACTCCATTGGCGCAGGGACCCATAGTGAGGCCTCCGTGTATTTTTAATGAGCAAAGGAAATAATATCGATAACTGGTTCTTGTCGAACACGGTACTGTTACCCCATTATTATTATTAGCTACTAGTAAGTAGTAGTTATTTATTGTTCGCGAAGACTGCACTATCCCACAGGAACCTGTTACCGGGATAAAAAGTATTCTATATCCTAGTCCGGGTCATGGTCTATCTATGTGCAAAGTTTCATCCAAATCCGTTCGGCCATTTTCACGTGATGCGCGGTCAAATAAATAGACAAACAGATAAAAAGACAAACTGACAAAAATTCTAAAAACTGTTGGAACATGTTCTGTTATCGATTCTAAGTATCCCCAGCCAACTTTTTTTCGAATATCTTCCATGACTTTCGACCCTCTTTAGCTTTATTATATGTATAGATAAGGCATCGTTTAAGAGGGGGTATAAAGGTAAATCGCCAAACCTAGATTTGATTTTAACACTAGAAGATAAACCACGACGTTCGATGAAAAAAAACATGCCTGTTACCTCGGATCAGGTGCGACAGACTGGAGCGTTCTGCGCGGAATAAGAATGTCGTAAGCGCCGAATAAGTTTTAATTCAATTACTCGTAAAATACACATTCGCTAATAAGGTCGCTTGGTAATAAAATTTGATATTATGTGTAAAAATATTGGCTCAGTAATATGCATCAAATTGAAAATAAATTGATAACAGTTGAAAGTAGACGTAAGTTCGTGATTTTTTTTATCGATAAAATTTAATTATATTATGCTTTCACTTAGTCCAGTCCCTTTCAAGTATGCTGCAGTATCTATGATATTTTTTTCGGGTAAATCGTGGTTTGTCTTCTAGTGTTAAAATCAAATCTATGATTGGCGATTTACCTTTGTGTCCACTCATAATGCACGATCCGTGGCTCATTATTAACGTTAATTATTGTAATAAATATTGATTACTTTGAAACTAAAACACTTGTTTCATTAACTAAATTTCTAAGCCAATTCATAGTCGAAACCGAGGGAAGTCGTTACGGCGGGAGTCGATACGGTGGGAAGTCGATACGCAGGGAATCGATACCGGGGGAACAAATCCTCATCCGAGCTATTGCCAGCCACCTTGCGAAGATCGTCGCTTTACTGTGAGGTCGGAACCTTTTCAAATTGGGTGGCTAGCTATTATTAGTTAAATAAGTATAGGTATTAAATCAAATTTATTGTTTAACAAACTAACTTTGTCACTCTCTAACTAATTTACAACTTTCCACGACTCATAATTTGAAACCCGGTTTGCTGGAGCGTTGCGTTTCCAAACCTTTCAACTTTCAGTAACAAAGTTCAATTGAGGAAATAAAGTTTCAGTTCTCTAAAGAAAGATGTAGAAGATTCGAGCAACCCTTAATTAAACTGCCTGTCACCGCCACCATCAAAACAATTAGATTGATAAGCTTAGGAGGCGCCTTTTGAATCACACCGGCGGCGGCGATCTCGAAATGAAAAGTGACATGAAATATAATTCTTTTGACATTACTTATTTACAATTTGATTATTTAGATATGGGTATGGGTATGCATGGGTACCGTTCGAGAATTTTCGGTGTAAAAATAGGTTACCAGTGTTTTTGAATGAAAGAAAAAGGAACACTCGTAATTTATATCTAATTTATATTAGTTTTTATTGTTTATGTGTTCCTTATATGAGTTGTAATTACTTTAATTAAATTAATTTTATTTACTTATTATTTATAGCTTGAGAATTTGTGGAGTGCGTGCGATTGTGCGGGGAGAGTAAAATTCTGCTATACATTTTCTCATTTTCGTTAACGTGTTCTCAAATGAATTAGAAAACCTTTTTTGTTTTTGAGAGATTGCTGATTGCCTCAAACGGCATTTTCAGTGTCTCCGCACCGGGCTTTTTTGGGGACGGCGAGGTACTTAAAGGTTACCTCAAGCCGTATGAAACGAATCACCTTCGGAGGTTTTCTAGAGGAAACGGAATTGGAAAAGTAAATCGAACTCGCAAAACGCACTCAGACCTGTTCTGTGGTCTTTAAGACAATTACAAAACAATAACTTTAATTTGACCAACACCTCAGTCTCCCTGTGACAACGGATCCTTCAAAGGGTTCGAAACGTCAGAATGAACATTAAAATTAAATTAATGTGTAAAATAAACGCGAGTAGATGCGTAAAAGTGGTTTTATGTGAACTTTAATTTGTTTTGGATTTGCTACTATACTTGAGACCTGATGTTCAGTTCATGATAACTTAGATAGATTATCTACGACATTTGACCTAACGTAACTTCTGGTCGAATTATATATTCATAATTTGGTTGTCAACGTGATGAATTGATATTAAGAGCCATATTACATCTCGACTGTGATTATTGCGTAAAATGGCCAATTTTGGCGTTCTTGATCTCAGAAATAAAAATACATTAACAATTTTGACTTATTGAATATTGTAGAATAGCTATTGGCATAGTTCGTAGCAGCCTCGCTTTTTGTAAATTTTGCTTAACTTTTTAGTTAAACCCAAAACTGCAGAGAAAGAGTTTTATAAAATGCGCGAAGGCACTTTTTTGAGCTCCTAGATTGAACTACTGTTCTAAACAATTTTTAGATATCATTGATTTTATATAGAAAAAAAATCTTATCTAAACCAAAAAACTTCGAAAATCACTTTAAGTTAACTGTGAATTTCTCCTATCTATGATAATATTATTGAGCAAAATGTATACCAGAATCATTGTTA
Source organism: Eudonia lacustrata (assembly GCA_947562085.1). Taxonomy (NCBI): domain Eukaryota; kingdom Metazoa; phylum Arthropoda; class Insecta; order Lepidoptera; family Crambidae; genus Eudonia; species Eudonia lacustrata. The sequence goes on from OX387318.1 coordinate 6,944,063, forward strand.
CTTTTATGAAAAACAAAGATTTTCTAATTTTTAAGCATGAATTTATTATCCTATTTCGATAAAAACGATAATTACAACTGCAAAATTAATACCTACTTAAATGTGATGCGCCGGCGACCGTCCGAACTATACTATTCTCGCAGAGTGAAGACACAATACACTTATTGGTGGAGATTTGTAATAGTGCTCTTAAGCCGTTGTACCTAGACGCCATGAAACGTTATATTTGATTTTTGTTAATAAAGCTAATATTATATTCTTGTTGGGCCTATTATACGTACCTAAGTACTTACAGCACAAAATTTTCAATCGGCATCTAAGTAGTAGGTATAGTTAAAACATTACGGGCGGAATTGTTTGATACCTAGTAACAATGATATTACATTATATCATTGCCTAGTAATTGAAAAATAAACAACAAATCAATCACAAAAAAAACAGGTCTAGTGGTAACACTACCGTTCTTTTACCCAGAAGTCCCGGATCAGATTTAAGCGCTGAGTTAAAAACCCAGTCCTTAACTATTATTTAGTACTTGTAAGACCTGTCTCTGTAGTTAGTTTAAATACGCTAATTTAAAAAACTGTTTGTTTTCTGACCCACAGATTAACACAATAAGGTCAATAGTGCAAAATCCTCAGTACAAGAAGCTAGCAGACTTGCATCTGGACAACAATAGCATATCTGCCGTCAAAGAGCTGGAGGGTTCCGAGTGGTTTTCCACCTTTCGAGTGTTGAGCCTCAGAGGAAACATGCTGAAGCAGGTAGGTAACTTTTTTTAAGTACCTAGTTGTTTATTTAAAGGGTCAGCGCGGGCCATAATGATCTGTGAGGTGACGCGGACCGACGACCGACACGGAGTGGCGACAAAATTTTGTGTGCTCATTAAAACTGTTTCGCTCAAAATACTTACATACCTAACTTACTTACTCCGCTCTGGCTCAGTGACCCGTAGTAGATCTTGGCCTCCGACACAAGAAGACGCCAATCTTTCCTACTTTTGACCCTCTCAGACCACTGCCCTTGTAGGACTTTCACAACTTCGTCCTTCCAGCGGTACCTAGGACGCTCAACCGGCCGACGCCCGCTTGGCCGTCGTCCCATGTATGCTCCCTTCACTGCCCGATCTTCTCCCATTCTCTCCACGTGCCCAAGCCAACGGAGTCTAGTCTAGCTGACTTGATTTATCCGATGATGTTAGAGTCAGGTACTAGCTCATCGATCTCCCTGTTTTTTTTTAAATGAATTAATGTATTTCTTTATATTACCATAACATAATATCTATTTAAGCGTCGCGTCGAGTCAGTAGCCGAACGGATAGAATCGTGTAAATCAATCCTCATTGCTACGTTAGACTACTGACGTGAACCCATTACTTATAGTAACACAAGCCTAGACGTCCTGAATGGGTATTAGGCTAAAAAATGTATGGACGATTCAAAAGCACTTTTCGTAAGTTTATTTGAATAAAAAAATTTTGACTTTGACTTTGACTAGCATTCTGGATTTACAGCTCTGAACAATAACTTAGTAAAGTAGTAGTAAATACCCTATTTACTGTCCCTCGGCTGGGCAAAGGCCTCCATTATTAAAATCACGTCATGACAATAACTTAAGCTATAGTTATTGTTCTGAGGTTTTATAATAAAGCACATACACAATAACATTGAAACATTAGTTTTTAAATGCCTTTTTGGTATACTGAGACACTGGTCATGCTTGGTGCATGACATGTGTAGTGTTTTCTCTCACTATCAGCCGGCGTTCTTACACAAACCCACACACATCTCTTTTATTCTTTTACCTAGAACCTATCATATTATTTGATTATTGTTAGTTGTAATCTTAGTATGACCGGCCGGACCACTGCTGACTTCCAAAGCACAGGTTCTCCTAGCTTGGCGGACAGAGGATAAATCATGCTACCCTTACAATCCCAAATCAAATACCTGTACCCTACTAATTTGACACTACTTACTTTTCTTTGTGTAATTTTGATTTGATATAAATAAACCTTTAAAGATTACTAGCACTTTACTCGCGTCTTCGTCTGCGTGGACCGAGGCTTATCGAATTGAAATATATTGCGTTCTATCAGTGAAAGATTTTTTTGAATTAGACCTGTAGTTTTAGAGATATAGTAGTTTTACCATATTTGGTCTGTGGAGATTACCCTCCTCACGTTTCCACGGAAAATCAGCGTCGGGGTGCCAACCAGGTATCTCGACATTATGCTGAGTGGTGACCGTTTCAACACCACTAGTTCTACCCCCCGCCCGATCCTCTAAATGACAGCACACATTTACAGAATACACTAAACATACACACTATTTTAGGCCCAAGACACCGTACTCGTAGAACAAGGGTACGAAGAACCGGTTCACACGCGCTCTACACCAGGTACAGACATGTACCTGGGCGCTTCTCTCCTCCTCCACGGCCCGGTCCACCCGATCCGATCTGAACCCTTCGGAGACTCTGGGAGGGCATGGCGACGCGCACTTTTAAGTGTGCGATGCCGTACCCTCTAGAAATTCTCCGAAGATGATTCGTTTCAACACGGCATGAAGGTACGTAAAGGGTACCCCTTTACGTACCTTGCCGCCCCAAAAAAGCCCGGTGAAGCTGAAAATGCCCCGTGTGGCAATCAGCAGACCCTCTCCAAAAAAAAACCACTAGTTCTAAGTCTTTTGTCCATGTGTTATTATTAATATAAGTGGTTATGATTTTTTTCTATTCTATTCTATTCTCAAACATAAAAGCAGGTCTCGGACCCGTTTGCCCCGTAAGTTTCGCCCCTCATACCATAAATGAACCCGTTCGCCCCTTGAAATATTAAATGGTTCTGTTCGCCCCTTATTAATAAATAAGTAAAAGTACAGTTGTCAAGAAATTGGTAAAATTCTAAGTTCTCAAAAATAGTGGGTAACAAGGTAAATTAATTTAAGTACAGGCACAGTAAAACAAATTTAATTATAAAAAATGTTTTAATTTTAATTAAATTAAACCAACTAAAGAAACATTATAATACTATCCAACTTAGTATGCTTTGCATTTAAAGCAAGCAAGTATTTGAGTAACTCAAGCACATAACTTGACAGTAGATAAGCAAACTAACAAATTCACAAATTCTCTATTAGTTGTATATATTATACTTTCTTGTCTTCAGATTCCCGTGTACGCGTTCGACAAGGCCTTCCAGGTGAACAACAACATAATGCACGTGTTCCTGGGCCACAACCCCTGGCGGTGCGACTGCCACTTCACCCCGCGATTCCAGGGTCTGCTGCTGAAGTACAAGCGGGTCATACGGGACCTCGCCGACATCAGGTGCTCCAAGTCGGACGATAAGAAGACGTCGCTTGTACAGGTACTTTACTTAACTGGTTGCTACAGTTTTTATACGAGTGGGATTTGGGCTGGGTGGGACGATGTCGGGAGTTTATTATGTTCATTTATCTCTTTTGATACGTTGTCTATGCTTTTATAATGTTCTTTTGTTTTTATGTTAGTTGTCAAAAAATAACTCGCAGAAAGATACGTGTTTTTTTTCAATATTAAAACTCTTATTTCTTTCCCGTACATTTTTGGTCACCCTGTGTAATACCGGCTCAAGTGCACTTCAAATTATGCTAGGATAATGGCACGTGTTCGGCACTCTAGACTTACTCTACACTCTAAACATCGATTTAGATCCGGAGGTCCCGGGTTCACACTTGCTGAGTTTCTTGCCGGTTCTTCTCAGTAAAAGATCTCCCGCCCAGAGTAGACTTACGAACCGATGGCATAGTGACATTCACAAGAGCTACTTGTAGCCTAAAATGAATGATACCGAAATAATTTTGAATTTTTGAATTTTGATTCCCAGCGGGGGGTACATGTTTGTGTACTCGGTTTGGTTGGTGGTAGGGCTTGTTTGTCCGCCTGGTTAGCTACCACCATCTTATCTAAATATGTCGCCATAACATCAATGTTTGTAGCATTGTTGTTATCCGGCAGCTAGAGATAAGAAAGCCAGTGCCTCACTAGATGAGGATCCCGGGTGAAGTGCGCTTGCATCAATGGCCTTATCATCACTTAACATCAGGTGAGATCAAGGCACTGTGCTTACCCGTAAAATACTTTTTTTTTAAACTCCACACCCTGTATTCGACACAGTTGTCGTCGCCAAAAATTTAATGGGATGACAACTAGGAGTATTTGTAATGCGTCTTGATTAGTTGTCGAGAGAGAGCCCGGGCGAAGAAACAAAGATCGCTTTTTGGCTTTAAACTAGTCGTTTAATATGGTAAAGTTATTACACAGTATTACAATGAACTAGTCAGTCGAAGTTAATGATAACGCTAACGCGACTTCACAACTCGAGATTCGGGGATGAACTTACTTAATTGTGTTATTCTAATGTCTTATATACTATTCAATTATCTCTAAGTATATTATTGACAAATTCGGAAAGACTCAAGGGTCACAACAACAAGCTCATTAGTTAATAGAAAACTGATATTAAAAAGTCGATGGGAAAACAAACATAAAACAATGATAATGATATCTTAATATAACAATTACTATTGTTGACAGGAAGACAAATATGGTGATAATATAATCACTTAACTACAAACTATTGTCAATAATATTGTCTTAGCATAAAGGAAAATTTGGTACCTACATTACATATAGGTGGTCAGTATTTGTTTCTAAAGACGAAAATCAGTTGTTGTTACCTATTTTCAATTATTGAAGGATAAAAGTCGATCACTGGGTCCTGTCGAACTGGTGCCACTATGGGGTTATTGCAATTTTAATATCCCACCTACCTAACCGAAGTTTCCTTTGGCCTGACATATGTATGAGTTAGACACTAGCTATGAACCCAATTTAAAAAAGGATACTATCACCACTCTTTAAAGCAGGGTTCCCAAAGTTGTCTGGGCTACGACCTATCAAATACAAGTTTACAAACTCGGGACCCGCCTCTAGGAAATTTAACCGTTACCAATATGAATAAAAGACTTTTCAAATAACAAACAAAGTTTTCAAATATTCGTCCGGCCGTTGGCTCGGTCGGTTGGTGTGTCGTTCTACAGGCAGGGCCTACTCAGTATTCGCTCGCGACCCTTAGTTAGGGAAACCCTGCTTTGAAGAATAAATGAATAAATACATAAAAAACTTTATTGTGATAACTTGGCAGGCTATTGTAAGATTATTGAATTGCCTGACAAAGTACTAAACTGTTCTGCAACTTTCGCTGCCGACTGTACCTTGTTGCTCCTGAAAGAGACGATTGTTTCTTCCTAATTCCTGATTACTAACCTATCGGTAACAGTACCCCTTAAAAATATCAAATATCAAAGAAACCACTCGGCGTAAATAATTGTTGCAACAGAAAACGTCTACGCGTAAAAATTAAAGTGGCATCACCTTTTTATAAGTAGTTCTAAGTCGTTGAAATGTAAATGTGCTAACTTGGTATGAAATATTGACCACTTGAAATGCTGACTATACTAGAATGTTTATTTCTCGTTTCAACACATGGCTGGCTGGTGTCAAATTCTATAAGCGAATATTTTTTCACACCTCTTATTTAGACCTGTATTGTGAACCGTGTAGGTATAGAGAACCTCTTTGTTGTGAACTAATGATTGCTCATGCGCCTTTAAGATTAAGATAGCTGTCTACCAGAACTGTGCGAGTCATACCGTTAAAACAAAGTCAAACAAAGATACCGGTAAAAAAGTACCGGTATGCTTGGTATCGTTACCTGGGTAGCATTTTTACCGGTAAATTAAATAGTTTATTTACCGGTAAAAATGCCGGTACGGTACGGTAAAAATAATATGTATCAAGCTATAATGAACAAACTATAAAGTTTGTTCGATAAATAGCTTGATACCTGTGACAGAAGTCATCAAAATCAAATACGTGACTTTGTAAAAGCGTATTAAATTATTTGACTATATTAAATAACATTATTATTTATAATCCATCACTTATATAGGTACTACAACTATACTTTGTGATTCTATTTTATATGTTACATTAAATTTATCCCAATAAACTCTCGCATAACACATATTTGTCTTAATTTTAAAACATACAATAAAATAAACGTACTCCTTTACAAGGTCATTTCATTACAAATAAATACCAGTGTTGGCTCAGAGCTACTTGTAGCCTAAAATGAATGATACCGAAATAATTTTGAATTTTGAATTTTTGAATTTTGATTCCCAGCGGGGGGTACATGTTTGTGTACTCGGTTTGGTTGGTGGTAGGGCTTGTTTGTCCGCCTGGTTAGCTACCACCATCTTATCTAAATATGTCGCCATAACATCAATGTTTGTAGCATTGTTGTTATCCGGCAGCTAGAGATAAGAAAGCCAGTGCCTCACTAGATGAGGATCCCGGGTGAAGTGCGCTTGCATCAATGGCCTTATCATCACTTAACATCAGGTGAGATCAAGGCACTGTGCTTACCCGTAAAATACTTTTTTTTTAAACTCCACACCCTGTATTCGACACAGTTGTCGTCGCCAAAAATTTAATGGGATGACAACTAGGAGTATTTGTAATGCGTCTTGGTTAGTTGTCGAGAGAGAGCCCGGGCGAAGAAACAAAGATCGCTTTTTGGCTTTAAACTAGTCGTTTAATATGGTAAAGTTATTACACAGTATTAAAATGAACTAGTCAGTCGAAGTTAATGATAACGCTAACGCGACTTCACAACTCGAGATTCGGGGATGAACTTACTTAACTGTGTTATTCTAATGTCTTATATACTATTCAATTATCTCTAAGTATATTATTGACAAATTCGGAAAGACTCAAGGGTCACAACAACAAGCACAAGTACAAGGTCATTTCATTACAAATAAATACCAGTGTTGGCTCAGACCGTTGTTGGTCTGAGAGTGTTGGTATCCCATCTTATTTATTTGTAATGTGTACTATCGTACACTAAGGAAGTCCAATTAATATTCAATAACTAATCGATTAAATTTATCTTCATATTTATAGCCTAGCTGTATTCATTAATTTGTTAGTCTTTATTTATTTTTCTTGAATATATGACGTTTTTACAAAACTTCTAACAATTAGAAAAGAAAATCAATTGGCACATTAGATAGGAACAGTACTTCATTAGGATAATGACATTCAATTGATAACATCAATTATCATATGATGCAATTACCTCAGTTTTGTCTCAACCCTAAGCATGCCAATTTGACATCTGTTACGGGTTTCAAACGTATCAAGCTATCTCAAGAAGGAGGACATAATAAAGCCCCACATCTTTACTGAGATACTCGAGGGGTTGGGGGGTACATTATTTCTCACTTCTCATTCATCAACATCATCATCATACATGAAGGGAAAATTACTAATGAAATTAAGACACTAGACAGACAAGAAGCGTCTAGAACGAACGAATAGGCTTGATGGATTTCATCCGGAGCCGTAAAACAATACAAAAAGAAAACGAAAAAACAAGCGATACTTTTCTAGATAACGTTACTTGCATTACCGGTACCAAATTACCTCTACAGAAAAACTTTACTTAAGTAGGTACCGGTACTTATAATGGATATTCGGTACCGGTATCAAGCCCTGGTGCGAGGTCTAAGTTCTAACTACTTGCCATAGTACGCGGGAGAAAATCCATCAATAAGAACACTTTATTTCACAACGTTTGAGCGTGACAAGCAAAATAAAGTGGTGAATACCATTGGTGAATTGTTTTCTCGCGCATCGCTTACCTTTCTCGCACAGCTTTGGTAGAAAAGCAGCTTTAGAATGAATGCGGCCATCGATTTGTAATGTTAACATTCTTGACTTACAGGTTGAGCTACCAAATTAGTTGACGTAAACGTCTGAGACGTAAACGAAAAATTAAGACGATTTTTTTTTCCTCCCAATTTTGGTCGCCATGCGCCATAGTTAGAAAAAAGTCTCCCCAAAACTTTTCATAAGTTTCTATAATACTTAAATTATAACTTGTCTTTACTTAACCCCTGTAACATACAAATAAGTACTGGGTAAACGGGGTGAGTACATGCAGGGGCGAATCGAGACGACATTGAGAGAGATTTTAACACTGAATTAATGTTATTTGTTGCCAATAAAATTAAAAAATATTATAACTATACCTAATTAAATAAATACAATCTAGTTCGTTTTTATAATTTTATGTATATATAAAACAAGCGTCTCCTTGCTCTAATAACTTCGACATTTTGGAATTGTTTTATTCCATCTAATTAAATTATTATTATCTTAGACCATTGATACGCCTGAAGCAATGCTATTATATATCATCATTGGCCTGAAGAGAAATGTTTTTGTTCCAAACTTACCCATCTCCTTTCATTAGCAAAAAGGTTGTATTCTTTTCGTTGTCACAAACATAAAAGGACTGAACGTTTCAAAAGGATCCGTCCTTATGCCCCAAGTTACTCTAATTTACGTAAAATGGAAATGGTTATTCAATCCATTGAATAGGTAGGTAGTATTTAATTCAATTCATATAATTATTTCGTATGATGACCAGAGGTATTGCACACGGCGATAATTTCAACCACAATTTATTTCTACCAATCAGCACTGGGCCCGCGTGGTGGTTTATGGCCCGTTCTCCCTATCCATACATAGGGAAGGCTCGTGCCCCAGCAGTGGGACATAAAATGAGCTCATGATGATGATGATGAAAGTGGCCCCTTCAGATCTGCTGATCTACTATCATCTTCCATCGGCGGAATTGGTGTTTTTGGGGGAATTCAATGCTCACCACGAGTTGTGGTTAAGTTCCTCCAAAACTGACCATGCTGGTAGAACTGCCCACGCGTTCGCTCTCACGCACGACCTGACTCAACTGGTGAACCAGCCCACCAGGATCCCAGACGTAGTCGGTCACGCGCCCTCTTTGTTGGACCTTCTGCTGACGAGTCGCCCAGCTGGCTACCGAGTGGAGGTTCGAGCTCCTTTGGGATCTTCGGATCACTGCTTGGTATCCAGTAAAGTGCCTCTGGTCCCGCTACCGCCTTTAGCGGTATCGAAACGCCAGATTTGGCACTACTCGTCGGCAGATTGGGATGGTATGCGGGACTATTTCGCATCCGTTCCTTGGGGGCAGCGCTGCTTCAGTGGGAAGGACCCGACAGCTAGTGCGACTGCAGTTGCTGATGAGATAGTTTTAGGGATGGAATACTATATTCCGCACTCCTATCTCATCAGCAAAGGCAGGCGCAACCGATGGTTCAACCGCGAGTGTGCCAACGCTGTTGATAACAAGCAGGCGGCATACCGCGCTTGGATCAGGGGTAAAGCTATTGGGGATCCCGAAACCCGCTCGCTGAAAGCAGCCTATAATTATGCCACCAAGTCGTGCAAAAGAGCTTACATTAGAGCGGATGCCCAGCGTGTTGCACGAGTCGGCCAAGAACTACTGACGCATCCTACGGGCAGCCGTAGCTACTGGCGTCTGGCCAAAGCCGTGCAATCAAACTTCTGCCAACCCTCGCTGCCACCATTGAGATGTCCTGACGGAACTTTAGCTCACAAGCCGCAGGAGAAGGTCGATCTCCTGGCCAAACTCTTTGCGGCTAACTCCCGAGTCGATGATTGCAATGCACAGCCACCTACAATCTCTCACTGTGGCCACACAATGCCCGATTTTAAAATCAGGCAGTGTGACGTCCGTGCGGAGCTGCAGTCAATCGATATCCGGAAAGCTAATGGCCCTGATGGCATCCCTCCAGTAGTACTAAAAATGTGTGCAGAGGAGTTGTCCCCCGTATTAACGCGCCTTTACCGTCTCTCGCTCTCTTCAGGTTGTGTGCCGGAATCTTGGAGAGAGGCTAATGTGCAACCGGTCCCCAAAAAAGGTGATCGGTCAGATCCATCAAATTACCACCCCATAGCCGTAACTTCAGTTTTGTGCAAAGTAATGGAGCGCATTTTAAATAAACAACTCGTCCACTACCTAGAAGAACACTCCATCATTCACGATCGCCAATACGGGTTTCGGCCGAAGCGGTCAACGGGTGATCTTCTAGTGTACGTCGCACATCTCTGGGGTGAGGCTATTGACAAGCGTGGTGAGTCGGTGGCTGTTAGCCTCGACATAGCCAAGGCATTTGATCGGGTCTGGCACAAAGCTCTTCTCTCCAAGCTCCCGGCATACGGTCTGCCTGCACAGTTCTGCAACTGGGTCGCTGGCTTCCTGCACGAGCGTAGAATTCGTGTCCTGTCTGATGGATGCGCTTCGCGGCTCATGTCAGTGAACGCTGGTGTCCCTCAGGGTTCCGTTCTGTCACCCACGTTGTTTCTTCTGCATATCAATGCTATGCTTCCACTTGGAAATATTCATTGCTATGCAGATGATAGTACAGTGCACGGTGGGTATAACGGTCACCCTGCGGCTGGGCGAGTCGAAACTGAAGAGAAACGAGTGAATCTTGTCATTGAGCTCAATCGGGTATTGGACCTCATATCTAATTGGGGCTCCAATAATCTTGTTGAGTTCAATGCCAAGAAAACACAGGTATGTGCGTTTACGGCCAAGAAGTCACCATTCCTTCCCCTTCCAACTCTTCAGGGCACATCTCTAAGCCTGCAGAGCAATATCAACATGCTCGGTATGACGATTCGCTGTGATCTGAATCAAAAGGACTACATCGAAGCCGTGATCAAAACTGCCTCACGAAAACTCGGTGTCCTGAACAGAGTGCGGCGATTCTTTACGCCTGACCAGTTGTGTCTTTTGTACAAGACTCAGGTACGGTCTTGCGTGGAGTATTGCTCGCACATCTGGGACGGTTCCGCAAAGTACCTTCTCGATGCCTTAGACAGATTGCAGCGCCGCGCTGTACGCATTATCGGCAATGCAGAGGTCACTAATACTCTCGAACCCCTACAATTGCGTAGAGATATAGCGTCACTCAGTGTTTTCTATCGCTTGTACCACGGCGAGTGCTCTGAAGAACTCTTTGACCTTATCCCACCTTCTCCCTTCCTCCGTAGAAGTACACGTGCTGCTCTCCGGAGTCATCGCTTTACTGTCACACATATCCCATCGCGCACAAAGAAATTTGGTGACTCGTTTCTTTGTCGCACCTCCAAAAGATGGAATAGTCTACCAGCACACGTTTTTCCTCCTTCCTATGATATTGGGTCCTTCAAACGAGGCGTGAAGAAGCACCTTGTGGGCCGGCAGAGTGAGGTTGACTGATGCTGCGTTGTTTTCACGCTGCACCAGTTGTCTTCGCGTCTGGACTCCATTTCCACTTAACATCAGGTGGTATGGAGTCATTTGCCGTGCTAAGTATAAAAAAAAAAAAAAAAAAAAATGTATAAAAGCTTAAGAGCGTTTACGCCGCACACTAGCGCCGCCAATGAAAAAAAAACATATCTAGTAATTAGAGATAGAAAATCAAATTATGCTCAACAAACTATTTGAATGAAGTAATTTAGCATTTTTACGTCACCTAATGAACACCTGACATGTTATGGTTTAGTTAAATATGGCGTTATAGTTAAAAGTGGCCGTAACGTCTTATTTAACTAAACCATAACACGTCAGGTGAAAATGCTAAATTACTTCATTCAAATAGTTTGTTGAGTATAATTTGATTTTCTATCTCTAATTACTAAATATGTTTTTTTTTTCATTAGTGGCGCTAGTTTGCGGCGTAAACGCTCTTAATAACAACCGGCTTAAATTCAGGGTGCCAAGTGCGAGTTTAATTCGCCATTCGATCTCGTTAACGAAAACGAAAATTTGTATGGCAAAATGTTAACTTTTTTTTTATTATTGCTCAATAACATGATTACTAACGCCTTAAAATTAGTATCTGTACTTACAGCATTTAAAACCACTGAGGTTTGTGTTAATGCCGTTTTGTCAACATCGATACTACAATAATTGACATAGGTACATTACATTACATTGTAAAATATATAAATGAGTATATAAAATCACAATACAAGTAGGTAACTACTTAGTTATATACATTTTTAAGCTTTCGCGTTGCATTATAAATAAATAAAAATCTAGACGGGGATCAGCGCCAGTCACCCATTAAGGCGACGCATTGGAAATTTACGTTGCGGGATCTTGATTTTTCCCAACAATTACAAAACATATGAAAGCGATATTTGATGACATGATTTTTTATTTAATTGACTTCATTTTGTTAGTTGCAGAAACACGATATGTCAACTTGTATATCAGAGAAAAAAATATCAAAGTGACCTCTTTTAAAACATAGATTTGCATTTTACAGGCTAACCAGACCGATTTAAGCATCTAAATTTTCTTAGTAGATTAGTCTTAACACACACTGCAAAATTGTAGTTCGTTTTTTTTTAAATAATTTATAGTTTTAATTCGAAGGAAAAAAAACAGTTTTTCTTATGGTACGGGGCGCAAACGCTCGTATCAAAACATATGAGATTTATTGTTTAGCGGTGCGTCGCCTTATGGGCATCCTTTTAAATTAATAAGTGATTTGCGCCAACCCCCGCCCAAACGGCCATTCACAATGCGTATATACTTACTAGTTAAAGTAACTGGTAATTCATTCAACTCCTCTCGTATGCCGCCAGGAGGCGCTGCTTCAGTGCCATACTAATTTTCGTTTTCGTAAACGCAATCGAATGAATACGAATAGTTAACAAGTGCGAGTTTCATTCGTCATTCGATCACGATAACGAAAACGAGAATTTGTATGGCAAAATTGTAGCTTCTCTCGTAGGTTTGTCGCTAGGAGGCGCCGCCGCCGCTTCAATGCCATATTGATTTCTGCTTACGTAAGTAAACGTTATCGAATGAATACGGATAGTTAACACAAGTCACACTAGGCACCTATTGTGGTATTTTTTTTTATTTTGGCACTCCAAAATGGCCTCACCCTGCCTGATGGAAAGCAGCCAGTGAAGCCCAAGAAGTGAAAGCGTTCATCACAGTGCTACCACGCTATGCCGAACGCTCACACTATGGCGGCCTGCATAAATGCTTTTTCACGCTCCGGTTAAATAACCCGGGAGAGAAAGAGGAGGGAAACACGTGTGCGGGAAGCGCATTCCACATACGGGCAGTTCGGCCACAGAGCAATAAAATTTATCTATTTCTTATATCTGTGAGTTCGGCAAAGGAACGATTGTCCAAACTTTTTGGTACGTGTCTTGATGGTCAGCACGGTATGAGGGTGGCTTCTCAGACCTGCACGCGTCGATCTCGTGGTGGCATATGGCACCAGTGTCCAACACAGTAGGTAACCCAGTCTTCGACACCAGATTTTCGCCGCCTAATAATAGAGAATTTCATTGAAAATAGGATGACAGCTAAAAGGTAGGTGGTCTGGTAGGTAGGGTTGCCATTGCCAACCATACTTTAAAATAACGTACCCATCCTACGTTATTTTCCATCTCCATACTTTATTCTTTTTAATAAAAATAAAGTATAGAAAATACTTTATTTCCTACTAATGCGTGCGTTTGAACGGAATACTCAGACTCAGGTAAAGTGAAACGAAACACAACGCTTAAATAAATAAATTTGGAAAATACTTTATTTTTTCTTCAAATCCTTTTTTTTATACTAGTTAGTGATAGATTTACTTTAATTTCCTGAAAAATAGTTGGCAACCCTATCTGTAGGTATTCAATTGTTGGGTCCTCAGAATCATAAGTAAAGCTTTTGTTATTGTTCTGAGGTTGGGTCTCAGTTTAGGACAATTCCTCTCTTGTAGTACAAGCTTAGAGCGTATTCACGTTTTAAGCAGAGTTACGAACAAATACAAAACCCTAATCACCTGCCTAAAGACTAGAAACTGGCTAAGTCATAGCGAGAGCCATCAAACAAGAAACTTAAGGCGACGCACCGCTAAACAATAAATCTCATACGGAGCGTTTGCGCCCAGTACCATAAGAAAAACTGTTTTTTTTTTCCTTCAAATTAAAACTAAAAATTATTTTAAAAAAAATGAACTAGCATACCGTAAAATGCTGCAACTTTGCCTGGATTTTGAAGTTTTTTGTAAATATCTCTGAACCTATTTATCGTTATAGCTTTTATTAAGTTGTCAATGATATATAGACTTTATACTTTGGCAATACGACCCAAATCTTTTTTATATCATACGAGTTTATTACAAGTGCGGGAAGTCATAGGCAAAGTTGTAGGTGAAAGACACAACTTTGCCTAGAAGAGTATCTCGATAAATAGAATGTTGACATTCTCAGTTTTCTAAACAAAATCAAAAGATAATCGTTAAATTAAAATATAACAGAAAAATATCTTAAAGATTGAGATTGACATTAATACTAGAGATAATAAATAATAAAAAATTATTTTCCAAAAAACAGTTACATACATAAAATAACAGTTTTACCTGGCGCACACATTAAGCTGAGCCTGGCCTGGGGATGTAAGTACCGACTAGTAGTGAGACATGACAATCTGGCCATTTTTGAATAAAGTAGAGATACTTTATTCATATTCCTATGCTTAAAAATAGATAGATAGATAGATAATACTTTTATTGCAACACTATAAAACATAATCATGAACAGAAAAAAAAAAATTACAAAGTTACAATTTGGCGGTCTTATCGCTTTTAAGCGATTTCTTCCAGACAACCAGTCGGATGGAGAGAGCTAATAAACTGTAAGATCAGAGGTGAAACTATTAAAACATACTAGAATAATGTGTATTTTATAAATGAAGCAAAATAATAATAATAATAATGATGATAAATCTATAATCATAATGATGATAATAATAAATATGTATATAAATACCATAATAAATATAAAATAAACCTACTTATACATAATAGTAGTCTCAGGTAGGAAAGTAGCGGATATGGCAGTATTGCAGCAGGACAGGGTTAATCGGAAAGGTAGAATTTTTTCACAAGCTCTTTAAATGAGTGAATGGATTTTGCACGCCTGATCGCAACTGGAAGCGAATTCCAGAGACGAACAGCTTGGACGGTAAAAGAACAACCATAAAAGGTGGTGCTGTGTGGGGGGGTTTTAAGGCTTAAGTTTTCTGATGACCGTAACGAGCGCGAATCTGAACAATAAAGAAAACTGAAATGTTCCTTAAGATAAGAAGGATAGGTGGGATTAAACAATATGTTATAAAGAAGGGAGAGTATATGAGTATTCCGGCGAAGACGAATAGGAAGCCACTTGAGTTTTAAGCGGTACTCAGAAACATGGTCATATTTGCGCAAGCCGAATATGAACCGAATACAAAAATTTTGAAGACGTCAAGTTTATTTAGCTGGTCCTCTGTGAGATCAAGATAACAGGCGTCAGCATAATCCAGAACTGGAAGCAGCAAAGATTGCGCTAGCGCAACTTTAGTGGCAGTGGGTAAAAAGTTGCGCAGCCTCCTCAAGGATGCTGACGATGCGTAAAGCCTGCGACTAACAGCTTGCAGTTGCGGCCCCCAACTTAAGCAACTATCAATGACCACACCTAAATTTGTTACAGATTGACTAAAAGGAATGTCCACGCCATCAAAGTTAACTTTGGGGAGGGTTTCCCAGTTGACCCTAGAGAGCAATCTGGAACTGCCAACTACTATAGTCTGCGTTTTTCCTGGATTGACTAGAGTCAACTTATGTACTTGGTGACTTAGAAGTCCGAAGGCTCGACTCCAATCAACGATAAGTCCCAGATTTGCATTGGTGGTCAATATAGCTTCGGAAAGATTGCCGAGTGGTGCCTGACAATATATTTGTAGATCGTCTGCATATAGGTGGTAAGAAGTAGAAAGCTTTTCTGAAATTGAGTTTATGAAGGTTGCAAACAGTAGAGGAGATAATACGCCACCTTGAGGGACACCAGCCGTCGAGTCACACCATGAAGAGAATTTCTCCTCAAGACGAACCCGCTGCCTTCGCCCGTTCAGATAACTTTGAAACCAATTAGTTGCCGTTGGAGATATATTAAGTAAACGAAGTAAAGCTAAAAGAATTTCAAAGTTAACGGTGTTGAAGGCATTGCTGAAGTCCAGCAGAGTTAGCACAGTTAAGTGACCGTTTTCCATTCCAAGGCGGATGTCGTCGGTAATAAAAATAAGGTGGTTAAACTAAATTCATAACCTTTATTTAAAATTTACTTGTTTATGTTTTGTCAAAATAAACAACATCGGTAAGGCCTTTGTACAGCAGTAAGAAAATAAATGGTTAGTAAAATAAAAAAAACTGAAAAAAAAATGCGTCGCCCTAATTCAATTGTTGCTAAGTAAAAAATCAGTTAAATCGTTGGTCCCGATTGCTGTCATAAGATAACATTCATCAAAAAACCCATCAACCAGGGATTGGGTCACGTGCTTTTGTTGTGGCCCAGTAGTGGGATTTTTGTAGACGATGATAATGATCCGGTAACTAATATATATAGTTGGCAGGTTGTTCCAATTTAATAAACGTATTTGTTAAATAGAATGTAATTTATTATGGAAATAGCTTTAAACCATTTAGCATTTCAAACAATCCAATTTGTCAGGGACTCATTTAATTTATTAGAAATCCCGATCGGCGTAGGTAATGAAGGCGCGTGAATATTGGATTCCAGAAAAAAAATAGTTTTACAAACACATACTTGCTCTATTCATTATGGTACAGCCAGCATCAATTTAAAGGATCATCATCATTATCATCATCATCATCTCAGCCAAAAGACGTCCACTGCTGGACAAAGGCCTCCCCCAAGGATCTCCACAAAAGGATAGTCAAAAAAAAAATTAAAAGGATAGTCACATTTAAAGTAAAATAATTATAAAGTCGAAAATTTTTAAGTACTTTCCGCTTGAGCAGCCAGCGCGCACCCCGGGGAGCCCCTTAGACGGTCATGTCATTCGACACTTACTTACTTAATGGCGGCGTTGGGTATTATTTACAAAAAACGTTATTTATGACTCTGCGTTGGCGGGAATGGCGTTTAGGTGGTGTTTTTATTGAAGCGGATGAAATTACACTACATGTGTTAAAGTATAGTGCTGTTTGGATTTATAGATTATTATAGTAAATAATCAACACTAAAGACTAAAGTAGGAAACGAGCTATTTTTGACATTTTGCTTCATTAAAATTCTTATATTTCAAAATTTAAAGCGATGACCTAGGTATACATTTCATATTTTTAAACGCATTGTAAACACATTCCTAAGCAATATTAATAAAAAACACGCATAGTCCTGGGGAAAAATATTTTTTGCATAGATTTTTAGTTGATCAATATTTTATTTTTAAATATTAGGTATTTAATTAATTTTTCAATGAACCTGGCACTTACGACTGAAATAATAATATCACCATTAAGAGTATTTAATACTAGTTCCCGGAAAAAAATCTTAAATTTTACTATGTATATATTATAAATGAAATAAATAAAACGATAACATCATTAAATACTGTATTTAATAGGCTTTCTAACAATGTATTACGTGGTATTACACTTTTTACAATAGTACAAAAAATGCAGTTTATTTCACAACTCACAATCAAAATCACACTAGGTACGTGACAAAACACACTGACAATGGCAGATGACAGATGACAGATTTCAAACGCTCGTGTATTTTAAATGGCAGATTGGATTGGAGTGTTCCTTTAATAAAAAGGTTGGGAATTTAATACAGAGTTATATAAAAATTAAGGCAAACGAATCGAATCTTTATTTTAAAGACAAGAAGAACTTCTACAAACGCTTTTTTTTCTGGGTACTATAGTACCCATGGCCATGGGCCTTTTTTTTGGTACTATAGTACCTATAGCCGTTTAAGCGGTATTCATGTTGGCCGTAGATAGTGTTGTATAGATGTCCACGGGTGAGGGTTAGACAGAGCAACGATATAGTAATTGGAAACGCACCGATCATGCTTTGATTGATTGCCACCGAACCGCTTGAAATCGGACCCAGGCCCTCTAGATCTGGAGCGGTTGGACCCATTATGCAGGAGTGGGTCTTCCGCAAGGAGGGGACTCTCTCGTTCCGACTCACTCAAATCATGACAGGGCATGGCTGCTTCGGCAGTTACCTGTCGAGGATCGGACGAGAGGAGACCACCGCATGCCACCAGTGCGGGGCGGCTAACGACACGGCTCTGCACACATTGGAGGTATGCCAGGAGTGGGAGCAGCCGCGCCGGGATTTGCGGGCTGCGATTGGCGCTGACCTCTCCCTCGGGGCCGTGGCAAAAGCCATGGTCTCTTCCACGAGGTCGTGGGACGCTGTAGCTTCATTCTGCGAGACCGTCATGGCTCGCAAAGAAGAGGCCGAGCGTGAGAGGGAAGACGACCCCTTATCAAGTGCCACAAGGCGCAGGAGGGGTGGTCGGAGGAGGCGGTTACATGGGCTGTTGCACCCACCGTAACCGCACGCGGGGGTGGGAAACATCATCTTCCCACACTCCCCGCAAAGCTCCTCACGGTGTCAGGCGTCCCTCCCTCGCACTCGGGGGATGGAGACGCAAGGAGGGTTCGAAGGAACCACCGCGGCGGGCCGTGAATGACTCCACGAGTGCTCGGGGTCCCGCCCAGCGGTTGACGGGTGCCGTGTGGTTTTAGTGGGTCGGGCAGACCATCGCCCAACCCCACACACCTCCCGGGTAATGCAACGCCCGGTCGAGACGGTCTGGTTGCAGATTTCCACACGTAAAAAAAAAAAAAAAAAAAAAAAAAAGGCCCTCTAGATCTGGACCCGTGGTATAACTTAGTAGTTAAACCCCAGGTCATTGTGACCACAGAAGCGGTTTTGTTTGTTTGAAAATAAATAAAACACTTGTGTACAGGATAAGGCGCTAACTACGGTAGCTTGGGACAATTATCCAGTAGGAGGCAAGTGGACTGTAATTATAATAAGTGCTGGTGTATTTCGCAACAATGTAAAAATGCGGTGAACGGCAGGCGCGGAGTAAGGTCGACCGAATTGAAAAATATGTATGAAAAGTAGACAAAATCAACGTTTCGTAGTCCCCTAATTCCTCCTCCAAAACTGGATTGATATAATTACTTTTTTCATGAAAAATTAAAGAAAGGCTTTGGCTGTGTCCCTATGTTTTCCCTTTTTTCATAAATTAATTATTAAAAATGGTATGAACCCTTAAAAACCTTAAAATTAGCCAGATTTTCCGCTGTGTTCAGACATCCAGCAAACAAATTTGACGATATTATATAAAAAAAGCAAAATATAGGGACTCAGCCAAAGCCTTTCTTTAATTTTTAATGAAAAACTAATTAAATCAATCCAGTTTTGGAGGAGGAACCCGGGGACTACGAAACGTTGATTTTGTCTACTTTTCATACATATTTTTCAATTCAGTCGACATTAGTATTTCGTCAAAGCCCGCGTTCCCCGCGCGCCTCTTCCGTGGCCGCGGAGCTGGTCCGTGCGGCCTTATCTTGACCACTTGTTTTTGGTTGCTCTTCCACAAGAGCTGTGCGAGGTAGCTAAGTGGTGCGCGAGGAACAAGTCCATCAATGGGATTACTCCATTTATGTAGTATCGTAGTTCGGCAAGCGTCGTAGTGGCAGTGTTCGACACAGTTTTCATCGCCAAAGAAATAATATAGAATTTCATTGAAATTTCCCTACACTACTAAACCCTAGTCATATTGGTGGATTGTTTCTCGCGCACCGCTTAACTACTCGCATAGTTTTGGTGGAATAGTTGCCTAAATCTGAGAATGGTTATTTTAATAGTACTTATACTGTTTCTTCCAGATAAGCACAATGCCTCTGGGCAACGTGTGCAGCAGTGACATGGAGATGCCCATCAGCACCATCAACATCGTGAACATCGTGCTGCTAGCTCTGATCCTACTCGTCCTGGGAAGGTTCCTTTACGACTGGCGCAGTTTCAAGGCCACGGGGAAACTACCGTGGCTGTCCTCAATATTACCATAACTGAAAAAATGTGATAGTAAATGATAATTCAAAATGTGGTCTCTTTCATTGAACTTTTCGTAATTGTTCCTGCTACTGAATAGGTAGTGACTAGTGTGAGTGTTATTCATAGTTAGATTGCGATAACGAAAATTTTATTTGTATGGCGTTGAAAGAACAATGCCTCCAGTGGCGGTAGCCAAAGTAACATTAAGAAAACGATAGCGAAGTTCGAAAAGAATAAAATGTATGGGATTGACATAACCGTTGACATGACCGCGCTAAATCACGTGGTCAATCTTATCGAACTTCGCTATCGTTTTCATAATGTTACTTTAGCTACGCCTACTGTTGACAAACGAGGTACCTACTAAAATAAACAGTAACAATTTAGCCATACAAATTTTCCTTATTGTTTACCTACGTAATCGAATGGCGAGTAAAGTATAGGTCTGTGCTGAAAATGTATTTTTTCAGAAAGTGATTTAGAATAGGAAATTATGTAATATCAATTATATTTATTTGCATGAAGTTACCACTAGTGCCTCTTATACTACGTTGTATATAATCTCACATTATGTTGAGTCACACACTATCTACCAGAAACTGGCATGCAAATTTAAAAGCATCTTCGCACAATTTGATGGTTTAAAATTAGACACTTTTATATTAAGAGCGTTTACGCCGCACACTAGCGCCGCCAATGAAAAAAAAACATATCTAGTAATTAGAGATAGAAAATCAAATTATGCTCAACAAACTATCTGAATGAAGTAATTTAGCATTTTTACGTCACGTAATGAACACCTGTAGTGCGAGCACGGATCTGTAGGGAGCCGATGGTAGGGTATCCCGTCGGGGTCACCACTGTAGGAAGCCGATGGTAGTGGAATGCCACATTGAGGAAGGCAAAGGGAAGATCTTCCTCCGAGCTGGGTGGTATAGCTCGGGGACCGAAGTCCAACGGATGTTAGTTGGAGGTGCTATATATAGCGAAGGAGATGGTGTAACTTCGCTACCGCGATGCAGGCTTCCCGTACTATTTTACGTCGTAGTATGGCGACGTCGTTGATTTGCGTCTGTGGCGCCATCTTGTTGACACGGTTGAGAAGGTGTTTTGATTCGTGTCGAATAATGTGCGGCGTATGCGGTAGATGGAGCCGCCACATCACTCCCCCCCGAGACCGGAGGTCGATGTCAGTAAGTGTGCTCAGCAGTCAGTGCGTCAGAGCTTGCAAGTGCCAGTGGAGAGTGCTGCTGCAGGATGCCCCAGTCTACGGTGAGTCGAGACGGGTGGGGTGAAGGCGCGTTGCCAGTGATGCAGTGCTGTTCCTGTCTGCGGTGAGTCGAGACAGGTGATGATGACGGTGGGTCCGAGCTGCTGGTGTTCAGGGCTGCCACGCCGGAGTGATGCGGCCGACATTGATGCACCGGTCGTGGGCTGCGGAGACCAGGTCGGGATGATGCCGTCGAGTGTGCCGGAGGTCCAGGAAGCGTCGTCCAAGATGCTGCGGTGGAACCTTGTGGCTCGATTTTGCTGGCTTGCTGTGACTGCTGGCGAAGGTAGATGATGGATGTGGAGTGATGGATGGGCGCTGTTGCGACGATGCTGAAGGTGCTTCTGTGCTCCCGTAGGGGTCACCACTGTGGTGAGCGGATAGTAGGTAGGATGCCACACTGAGGAAGGCCGAAGGGAAGATCTTCCTCCGAGCTGGGTGGTATAGCTCGGGGACCGAAGTCCAACGGATGTTAGTTGGAGGTGCTATATATAGCGAAGGAGATGGTGTAACTTCGCTACCGCGATGCAGGCTTCCCGTACTATTTTACGTCGTGGTATGGCGACGTCGTTGATTTGCGTCTGTGGCGCCATCTTGTTGACACGGTTGAGAAGGTGTTTTGATTCGTGTCGAATAATGTGCGGCGTATGCGGTAGATGGAGCCGCCACAGATCTTACCGATCGATAAATTTATCAGTAGACAAAACCGTTTATCTATCGAATTTTATCTACAACCGCTAACACGGGACTCGGATCGGTAAGTTTTATCGTGTTCTATTTTAGAGATATTTAAAAATGGCAACACGGCAATTTTATCGTCCCGTTCGTTCATCATTCATTCGAATCTTATATTTTTAATTGTTATTGATTAAATTCTCTTTGTTTTGTGTTCTATTTCTTATCGTGTAAGGTTTTTAAAGGAATTTTAATATTAACCATTTATTTATTTAATATTTAAGCATTTCTTCCTCTAGAGGAAAAAGTTTTTAATTTTTAAGTATCACATTTTCTAAGTCGTTTAAAAAACATCGTACCTAATATTTACTTAGTTGTTAGTGGATTACTTTTAGTAGATTATTTGCTGCATGCTTTTGTAAAAAGCCGTCAGCAATTAGAGCCCTTTCAGCAGCGGTGCTGGGAAATCGAATGTAGACGGGCAAACGACGACGCACAATAGCTTCAGAGACCTCCTTCACAAGTTTGCTAACTGTGCATTGTCCCAACGCCAAGTTATATTCTTGCCTAATGCTGCTAGTGAGGACCGGCAAAAAGTAGATTGTTGAGGTTAGAATAAAAATATGAAATAGGAAAAGAAAAACTAAATTCCTGCTACTTACAACAACATGGACGGGCAATCCGTTTGATCTAATCCGTCGGATGGCGCCCCAAATGCTTTCGATAACCACAAAGGCTAATTCTCGGGATATGCGAAACAACCTCATGAATCAGAATCTGCTAAATCCATGGGGTTGTTTCTCTGCCTCAGATGGCGCCGGACAATGTTAGTTTCTTCGCGACGTCGCTGTTACGTCTCTTTTGCAACCAGCAAAAGGTGCCCGAATTCCCTTTTTTCACGACCGCCCAAGAAAAGTGTAATATTAAGTAACTTTCCAATGGCGTCGAAAGCGTCGAAAACTTTATCTACCAACTTTTAGATGCCGATAAATTTATCTACACATCGATATAATTTATCCACAAGAAATGTCATTTTCGAGTCCCATGCTAGCTTTTAAACTAAATAGATAAAATTTACCGATTATATCTACGGGTCGATAAAGCAAGTCCCATGCTGCCGATGTTAATTTGTCGACTTGAACTGTCAAATTTTATCGTCTAATGTCACTTTATCAGTCGATAAAAGATCCGTGCTCGCGGGGCTGACATGTTATGGTTTAGTTAAATAAGGCGTTATAGTTAAAAGTGGCCGTAACGTCGTATTTAACTAAACCATAACATGTGAGGTGTTAATTAGGTGACGTAAAAATGCTAAATTACTTCATTCAAATAGTTTGCTGAGCATAATTTGATTTTCTATCTCTAATTACTAGATATGTTTTTTTTTCATTAGTGGCGCTAGTGTGTGGCCTAAACGCTCTTAACCAGTGCAAAAAAACTTAACACATTTAAATACTTCACAGTTTATTTATGCTTAACTCTGTATCGCCGTCTTTTATAGGGTGCCTAGTGTGAGTTGTGTTAACTATCCGTATTCATTCGATTACGTTGAAGTAAACGAAAATTAGTATGGCATTGAAGCAGCGCCTCCTAGCGACATACGAGGAAATCTCGAGGAAATCAATGGAATAAAAATAGTTCTCAATAAGGAAGGCTGATTCGCTTCTATGCAGTTCTGCTAAAACTGACCATAGAGCAACCATACCAACCATAGATCACCCCAACACGAGTATTTCACAATTACTTACCTGGGGTTGTTTCTCACCCAAGTAGCATTTTATTTTCTTTAAAGGGCCACATTTATTTCACTGGTGATCTCTTAGCATTTACAGTGGTAACACTTGGTTCATCGGCTGCAATAAAGTGAACATGTCCACCTATATCTGTTTAAGGCATGTATAGGGGTGTAAATGTAGAATATTATGTAACTATTGGCGTTTTGTCAGGACAACATTACTCTTCTAGTCAGCTTTCACTTTCAAAGCTGAACAAGAGCGTTTTGAGAGAGGTATAGGCTATTCAGAGATTCACATATACGGTGTTAGATTGCTGGCATTATAATATAACACATATGAACACTATTGCAGCCCAAAGCTGTTATATATAACCTTTTATGAAGCGCTATTCAATTGTTGGTGTTAGCAGGTCTAGTTTGTGATATATTAATCAGCTAATAAATTATTCTGTAAATGAACGTTTAATGAGTTCACATGTACATGTAAGGTTACACGCACCACTATTGATATCTATCAGAATATAATGTAAAAATTGCTTTTATCTAAGGTGAGATGTCAAATGTTACACATCATATGCGACTACTGTAAGGCTCGCTCATTTTTTTTTTGATGTGTAAAATCTTTCCGCTTGCTTTCTATATACAATTTGTTGAAGTGATTTCGTGAAATGGGACGGATGTATGTGTAACAGGGTAACAGGAAGTCGTGGAAGCGCGTAAGCGCGCGCTATTTTTTAAGATCGATGCTATGAACACGACATATCATTATTATACGTGAAATATTGTGTCACTTGGCTATCAAAGGTCATTTTGATATGTCAAATGTCTACTAATGAGTATTTACTGCATTTATTTTGTAGTTATAAAACATTTATAAAACGATGTAATACATGACCCATTTTTTTTTCAGAATAAAATGTTAAAATTGCTTATTACTAAGGTGAGATGTCAAATGTTACACATCATATGCGACTACTCTGCCGTCATAAGGAAAAAAGGCACAACTAAATTTTTTTTAGATACACATTTGGAATCAGGAGAAAAAGGCCAATCTTTTCAAACCCGTTTTTCTCCTGATTTGCAAAATGTTAGATGTGCCTTTTTTTAATTATGACGGCAGTACTGTAAGGCTCGCTCGTTTTTTTATTTTTATTTTTTATTTATTTAATAATACTACAATGAGATTACAACAAAGCAAACCATAAATGACGGAGATTTGTCCGGTATGCTACAAATAAGTTGAGCCCAACATCTACACATAAAGGCCTGTTTTCACTTTGATTAGTGATTAGTGCAGGTGATGAGTGCAGGTGCTTAGTGATTAGGAGTAAACTCGTGTGGACAGCGATTGATTAGTGCGAGTGATTAGTAACCTGCGTAGTAAAGTGATTAGACGCGGGTTCTATTTTTTTGCGAGTGGACTGCGAGTAGCCACGTTCTGCGCGCCCTCCCTTTCCCCTCACTCGCAGCTTGCCTGCACTGTGCTGCACTACACAACGTCTGGACAGCAGTGTTTAGTGTTTAGCGTTTGGCGTTGGACGCTAACAACTGAATTTACTAAACACAGCCACTTGACAAAATTGGACACTTCTTGCACTACACACCTGCACTAAACACTCGCAATTACTAATCACCTGCACTCGCACTAATCAAAGTGAAAACAGGCCTTAACGTCAACAAAATGTAAAGACAATAAAAGCAAACATAGGTTAGGTAGGGCTTCGGCCCTGGAACAGAGTCTAGGCCATCCTCGGACAGCCAGCGGGACCCCTCTTGCCTGCTGATGCGTCTGTTAGCAGATTTTACACTCCGCATCAAAAAAAAAAAAAAAAAAAAAGTTCTTTAAATTAACACACTTAACATTAAATAAAATGGAATACAAATAAACCGCGTCAGCAGGCCACCTGCACTAAGTACGTGAGAAAGAGATACAGGCTAGCCAAAATGTTCGCTATAGTTATACTGTGCTATAGTGAAGTTGGCCCGACGACCGAGCGACAAAGCATAAGATGTGCGGTGCTAATAGAAACGTTTTTTATATTATTTTTTGTTATGCTATTCAAAAATGAAGGATCAATGTCATTTAATAGACGAGGAACTAAATACTACATAGACCCCTTACATGGACACGGGTCTCGGGACAGCTCGAACAGTCCAAGAGCAGCTGTTGTTAGATTCCGCGTCCGCGAGCGGTTGTCTGTCACCGATCCGATCCGAACCCTTCGTAGAATCTAAGTAAGGCACGGGGACACGCACTTTTAAGTGTGTGATGCCGTTCCCTCTAGAAAACCTCCGAAGGTGATTCGTTTCACACGGCTTGAGGTACCCTTTAAGTGCCTCGCCGTCCCCCAAAAAAACCCGGTGAAGCTGAAAATGCCGTTTGAGGCAATCAGCAATCTCTCTCCAAAAAAAAAGCTAGCGATTGTCTATGTGTGCTTTGCTCGAACGCGTTTGTATGAAGCTTATTTTCTGTAGGTTCCTTATTTTGTGGTAACGGTCACTAGTAGTCAGTAGTCACTATTTGCAATAACTCTAATTCAGGGTTTCCTAAAGTGGGGTCCACGGATACCCCTTAGGGGTCCGTAGCAATGGTGTCAGGGGTCCGCAGTAGGTAGCTCACATTATATTAGTGGTAATTGTAATGAAACTACCAATAAAAGTGGTTTTTAAAATAAATATGGCTTGTTTTCTTTTCCTAATATTTCAAAAGGGATCCGCGTGATTGTTTAATTTGTGGAAACTGTCCATGACTGCAAAAAGTTTAAGAAACCCTGCTATATTTATCAATTTATGGAAAATAAAACATAAGCGAACCAAAATACCTTTCATCACCATCACCAGTACCACCAGTTAGTTTTTATGTCCCCACAGCTGAGGCCATCGCTATGGATGGATAGGGAGAACTGGCCGTAGACTAGCACGCGGCACTGTGGAATACGGTAGAACAACCGCATATCAAAATTGATTTTTACAACTGCTTGAAATAGGGTACTCTATGAATATAATTTAATAGTTCGAAAGTCGAAGTTTAATATTCTGTAGCGTAAATCATTTTATATTTGTTGGCAGTAAATGTTTTCATGTAGTAAAGTTAAACGTTTTTGCAATTGGGAAATATTAATTTCTTCATTTACGATTTTCAAAGTGAAATAGTTTTGAAAGTTCAACTGAAAGATAGAAGGTATTATATATTTTTGAAAAGCACATCTATCGGAGGTTTGAAACTAATATAATTAATTGTTTTTAATACGACTATATAAATAGAAAATATTTTAAAGAAAAATTGCAGGAAAAAAATGTTTTCCTTAATTTCGTCGAAGCTTTTAACATTTACCGACGTTTACCGATGCTTTGAATTTAATGTTAATTCATAGTTTAGTTACTCATCAAAAACATATAAAAGAATTAGCTGCGAATTTTTGCGAGTTACGAAGATATGAGAAAAAATCGAACACTAGTCTGGGAACGGAAATTGCTATCAATTGCGGTTTCGTAGTTGACTTTTACTATCAGTAGTTTGTGGTATGTTTTATCAATTAATTATTTTATTTTGTTAAGTTTGTATCATTTTGATGTCATTTTCCGTGAGAACATAGATATCTGAAATAATTCCCACATTCTGAAACAATATAAAAAGCGCTGTAAATAATATGTCTCCATTACCGTTTCAGTGGTCTTTACGTAGAGTACGGCTATTTTATTCTTCAAAATGTCTACTTTTCACTGTACTAAACGTGAGCTAATAGTGTCATATATAGAAGGCGGAAAAACGACTGCGGCACTTTCAACATATTTGGAAGAAAAACAAGTTTCAGAAGATAATATATGTTTTATTATTAGTAATATTCAAAGGAGTATCATCCCTTCGTTTAATAAACGCTGGAGTGAAGCAGGACGCAACAAGGATTACTTTTTAAGAAAGAACGCCAATTGGTTGGATTCTGAATATTCCTTGACTATACCGACATCTGAAAACGTGTCAACCGACTCTACTCCGTCTACTTCTTCTGGTAAACGAGGAAGACCGTGTGTGTCATATGGAGACTCTTCAGAATCGAGCAAAAAAAGAAAAAACACTATTTTGCTAAATGAATATGGTTTGGAGCACATTACAAGCGCATATATTCAAGGATTGCGATCTATCGGAGAAGGAACTGAAGCAAAACTAGTTGAAAAATTAAGGTTGGCTGATGCCGAAAAAAAGGTTTTTGTCATGAATCAGTTAGATAATGCAAAAATAATCAAAGGGCTTACAGATGAAGAAGCATTAAGTGTGTTCATCGACTTGGAACTAACAAAAGCACAATATCTGTACCTCCAGAACGTTACAAATGAAAGAAACTGTTCAATTTTTCCACCTTACTACAAAATACAAGAAATGAAACAGAAGTGCTATCCACCATCTTCAACAATCGAAGTCACAAATACTTATGCAAAAATATTGAGAGTTCAAGATCTATTAGATCACACTGCAGCTAGAATTTTATCCATAGATACAGTTTACAAGAATGGACAAAAACATTTACTATTATATAGCAAATGGGGTTGTGATGGGTCATCTGGCCAAAGCCAGTACAAACAAAAACTTCCAGAGGAGTCTGAACTTATTTCCGATGCAAATTTATTTATAACTTCTTTTGTGCCCTTCTTCTTTTATCAGATTAATTGACGAGGAATCAGGCGCCATCGTATGGCAAAATCCAGTGCCTTCATCTGTTCGTTTCTGTCGGCCTTTATCTATTGAATTTTGCAAAGAGACACCGGAGAAAACAAAATCTGTTGTAGATGAAATAAAAAACCAAATACAAACTTTGCTTCCATCCATAATTAATAAAGAAGGCGTGGGAGTTCAAGTCAAGCATGAACTTTTTCTGACGATGATAGACGGAAAAGTGGCACAAGTTTTAACAGATACGTCTTCTAGTTCCACTTGTACAATATGCGGAGCAACTCCCAGACAAATGAATGATTTAACGAAAGTAACAGCCAGGCCTGAAAATGAAAATGCTTATCAATACGGATTATCAACATTACATGCCTGGATTCGTTGCATGGAAATGATATTGCACATATCATATAATCTATCTTTCCAAACGTGGTCTGCGACAAGCGAAGAAAAAAAAAGACTCAAGCAAGAAAAAAAGACTGAAGTACAAAAGCGATTTCGTGAAGAGTTGGGTTTAAATATCGATAAACCACGACAGGGGATGGGAAATCGTAATGATGGCAATACTGCAAGAAGATTTTTTTACAATGCTTCCTGTTCTGCAGATATCACAGGGGTTGACATTGATTTAATTAAACGGTTATACATAGTTTTGCAAGCTTTGTCATCTGGTATTGTGGTAGATAGTAAGAAATTTGGTAATTATGCTTTGGAAACTGCAAGAATATATGTGAGTAAATATAGTTGGTATTACATGCCATCATCTGTCCACAAAATATTAATTCACGGAGAGAGTATTATAAACCATTTCGCAGTATTACCAATTGGACAATTTCGAAGATGCGCAAGAATCTCGCAATAAGGATTATAAAAAATTTCGCCTACATCATGCTCGGAAATGCTCTCGAATAGCTACAAATGAAGATGTGTTCAATACACTACTTTATACTTCAGATCCCTATATAACGAGCATAAGAAAACCATATGCAAAAAATGTAAAGGAGTTAGATGAAGATACTTTGCACCTTCTCAAGGTTAACGAACTTATTTCAGATCCTGAAGCTCACCAGGTGTAAATTTAAATCTTGCTGATCAGAAGATATTGCTAAAATTTTGTTTTTTTTTCTATATGTGTTTTAGCGTAGTGTTATAGGTATTGTACCATTTAATAATTTAATTTATCATTATAATTATAGTTATCATAATTGAGTAATTAGGATTAAGAAATACACATACGATATATTGCTAAAAATATAATATTTCTATAAAGAAAATAAATATATACAATTTTAAAAGATTGTGACTTTTCTTTATTAAATAAAAAAACTAACGCGTAATTCCAATTCTTCAAACATTACTTATATGAATCCTTATATATCACTTCATATTAGTGCAAAATTTAATAGCGCTATCTTTCAAATCGACGGAGTTACAGATTTTTGATCCGAAACGCACCGAAATATTCCACAGTCGCGGGCCCAGTGCCGATTGGTGGTTGTTAACGACTGTTAATGCAGCCGGGACTAATGGTTTTACGTGCCTTCCGAAGGACCTCGAGGTGATAAATTGTTGGTCACCCATCCGATGATCGGTGTTTGCGAAAGATGCTTGACCTTAGCAATCGCAGACCGAACGCGTTAACCACTGCTGCGCCATCAACTAAAATACCTTTAATAAGTATATTTACTTACATTAACGTTTTATCTACCACGCCCACACTACGCCAGAGAGGAGTCAGACTCCATAATTTATATAGTAGCTTTTATTTAATAAAATAATTATTTGTATTGTTATTGTAAAAGGGAAATAAGTAACAGTTTAACCCACGTTTAATATGTGGCAACTTAAATAGAACCACGCAAACAATCTGTCTGACACATACCGGCCAGTTGTCACTAGGGAATGCAATCCAGCACCCAAAAGACAATCTTGCAAATCCGCAAGATCGACACCATCAGTCCGGCGGATCCGCAAGATTTGCAGGATTGTACAATACTTTAGAATTATTAGCCCAAATAGTATTCCCTAGGTCGGTAAATGAAACAATAGACTTAGAATAAACAAATAGTGTAATTAAATTTTATAGCATGAGTTAAAGTCTGAACAAACTATTAATGAGCTTCGAACTCATGCTTCTGAAATTGTTTGCGGAGTATACTTATGTGTTTAAAGTTTCATCTTTTTTATTTGATCGTGTTTTGCTGCACGTATAGCCAGCAGCCGAAAACGCACGTTCCGATTCAACGTTAGTAGCGAGCGACAGATATTTTGGGGAATCCCCGTACAGAGGGAAATTCCCATTCACTCGTCACTCGACTTACATGTCTACCAGATACGTACTTCGATTTTGGGATCCTCCCATTATCGTGAATTCGTGAAATCGTGCCGTACATAATGTTATGTCAATTTAGGTTGGAAACGATAAAATCTTGCAAATTCAATGCGGTATCCCGCTTTTGCGGGATTGCGGCATTGCTATTATGAGATTTTTAGACTTTATAAATCTAGAAGATTTTCAAAAATTCGCCAAACATGGGCGGGGATGATCCACTTATATGTAACGTGCGGTAGTTGTTTGTTTAGTCTTATAGACTTGATGCAAACGAAACCATATCGCGATTCAGTCAGCCTGAGCACTAACGCCATCTAGTAACAGGTTTATGAACTAATATTGGACACCATAATTTAACCTTTATCCCCATGTCATAAGGTTGAAAACCATTGAAAAAGTCTACATGTTGTGCCCGTTATCATAATTATTATGCTAACCGGCACAACATGTAGACTTTTATATAACTATGCCGTTAGGGCTAAATTGGGATCATTCGTAGCGCGTGTTTATGACATACCAGTACTTCAATGATACCTACCTATAACAGATAATAATTAACACAAATCGGAATAAGTAGCTTTTTTCTGTTAATAATATCTTAACGATAAAGATAAAGATACTTTATTTGTTCGAGGCATGTGTACATAGGTGTCATGCTAAATTTATAGTTTCAACATGTCGTACCTTTGCGGTGTACAAATTATAAAATCGAATGAACTTAAGTAAGATAAAAATGAAATAAACACAAAACTAGACTTAATTAGGCACTTATTAAAATTTTTAATTAACATTATATCAAGTCAAATAGTAAAATTTAATAATTTAGGAAGAGGGTCATAGGGTGGTTTGTTGATTTTGGTAGGTTATTTATGTAAATTATAAATAGTAGCGGGCCTAAGACACTCCCTTGCGGTACTCCATATTCAATATGCCTTACATTTAGGGTATATTCTTCTTCCAATTTAGATTTTACGTTAATGCGTGCTATTGAGGTATATTGTTTTCTATTACTTAGATAGGATTTTATCAATTGTGCTATATTCCCCCGAATGCCATATCTATTTAGTTTGTCAATTAAAATATCATGTTTTACGTGGTCAAATGCTTGAGTCATGTCACAAAATATAGTACATATGAGATTTTTATTGTCAATATTAGGAATTACGTTATTTCAAAATTCAAATATGGCCATATTGATGTTTTTCTTTGGCTAAAGCCGTTTTGTTCCTTGCAGAGCATATAATGCTTTTCCAAATATGCGTAGACTTCTTTGGAAATATACTTTTCAAAGATTTTTGACATAATAGGTATTAGTGATATAGGTCTATAATTTCCTATTAGCTGTCTACTTTCTTTTTTATGTAGAGGTTTAACTACTGACATTTTAAGATATTCCGGGTAGCTTCCTTCACTAATGCATAGGTTAAGTATATGACTCAAGTGTTTGCTTATTATGTCACCTATTTTTTTTATTATCTTAGTCGATATTTCGTCGTATCCTTCGCTATTAGTATTCTTCAGTTTTATTAGTATATTATAAATGTCATATGGTAGGCTTGGTGCAATAAACATGGAATTTTGTGGACTGTACATCCATAGTCATCAATAGTATAGATAACCCGATAAAATCGAAGGAGTAAATATATTTCTACTTCTTTTGCATGCCAAACTATTGAGATATGAATGATTTATGTAATCGTTACAAAAGGATATTATAATAGGTACCTACCTATATTTTAAAATATTTTTCAAAAGATATAACTATGTTTTATCCAAATTTTCGAAATAACTAAGCCTGTATAGACATCCATGCTAAGCTAGCATTGAAAAAGTATTTGGAAAAATTCGACCGACCTTGAGCTATTATGATCTATGATAATTAGTGAAGAATTATGATTAATAGATGGATTTAAATGCATTTGAGCTTCTGTTAAGATGTGGGACTTCACTAAGAGAGAGCTTACGCGGACTTTTTCGGCGAAGAATGTTACGTAGGTACCAGAGATGGGCGTAATCAACTACTTTTTTAATCAGATTAATAATCTGATTGAAAGTAATCATGATTACTTTTAATCAGATTAAAGTAGTCGTGATTACTTTTAATCAAGATTGAAAATGTAATCTTTAATCTTGATTACAGTAGTCAGTAATCTAGATTACATGATTATTCTTAACTAAGTTTATATGAATTATGGTTTAGGAATTAATGAATATAGGTAATTTATATTTTATTGAGTAGCCATTAATTATCACAATTTGTATGCATCTAGAAATTGAGTGGTTGGCTTTATTGTACTATAAATTACTGCGAAAAAAAATGCAAAAACTCAACAGAGAATCACTTGTTTTTTGCAAAAAGTTGGCAGAAAAGTATTTGGAAAGTGTGGAAACGCGATTTTCTGAGTTTTTTGATGTCTCCTCGAAGGTTGCTCAAAATGCGGTAGTTGCTGCAATTTCTTATCCCAGGTTCAAGGACAAATGGATGGCTTGTATAAATATAAAATATCATCCCAGAATCAAATCAGTTTTCAAGGGAGCTGTTATCAAGGAAATTCATGAAGCACCTGAAACTTTTCAAGATACCCCAAATAATAGATTTGAAGAAAGTTATTTCGAGTTTTACACTGATTCATAGAGACTGATTCAACAGGAAATATTCACCATGTCCAACGATCTAAGGCATATGTCATTATTTCTCATTATTTAGCGGATCAAGAAAAATGATCAAGATGTTTTTAAGAAATATAATACACTTCTACCGTCATCGGGTCCAGTTGAAAGGCTTTTCTCATATGCAACAATGACCAATTCACCAAAATCACACAGACTTTCAGATGAAATGTTTGAAAAGAGGGTGCTATTGAAATCTAATTTGAATCGCAAATCATTAATAACATTCGGATAGTGCCAATCCAGTAGATTTTTTGCGTAAAATAATTATCCTAAAAGCACAGTGTATGAGACTGATAAAAAAATAAAGATAATTTATTGCTATACAATGTGTTCTTTTATTTTTAACGCTCCGACTGTTGGTTTTATTAATCAATCATAAAAGTAATCAAGATTACGATTACAGATTGATAATCATTAATCACCGATATGATTACATTTTTGATTAATTTCTGTAATCTGTAATCATGATTGAAGATTACACATTGTAATCGTAATCCTTAATCATTAATCTGATTACTTTTTGCCCAAGACTGGTAGGTACATAGGTATTCCTACGTTCATTGTTTTTTTTAATTTACCGTACCGTATTTCGTACTACGCATTAATGATTTGATTTCTAGTACTTGACGTTTATGGTCCTTTAAGCCGGATATTGTTAATTAGGCATTATGTAGACGACATACTTAAATTATAACACAGTCACTGCTTAACAAAAGCATCCCCCTAGGATCTCACAACGACCGGTTTTAATTACGTACAGGAGCGGTTTCCGTCTGCCGATGTGGTGCAGGCCGAACTGCCCACGCATTCGCTCTCACGCATGATCTGTTTCAACTAGTTCTCCAGCCCACCAGGATTCCGGATATATCAGGTCAAGCGTTGCTCGCGTTAGCCAAGAGCTGTTGTCGCACCCAACGGGTAGCCGAAGTTATTGGCGACAGGCCAAAGCGGTGCAAGCTAACTTTTGCGCGCCTTCTCTTCCCCCACTGCGGTACCCTGATGGCTCGTTGGCCCATCAGCCGCTAGACAAGACTAACCTCTTAGCGAAGCTCTTTGCGGCAAATTCGCGCGTCGATGACTGCGGCGCGGAACCACCTACCATCCCTCACTGTGGTTCCTCAATGCCTGACGTCCAAACCAGGCAACGTGCCGTGCTACAGTCACTTGATGTGCGGAAGGCTAGCGGTCCTGACGGTATACCGGCAGTCGTACTCAAAAAATGTGCTCCCGAGTTGTCTCCAGTATTGACACGCCTATACTACCTCTCGTACTCTACTGGGATTGTGCCGGAAACTTGGAGAAAAGCGAACATCCAGTCCCAAAAAAGGGGATAGGTCCGACCCAGCCAACTATCGACCTATTGCTGTCACCTCTGCTCTTTGGTTTATGAGCGAATCATAAACAGGCAACTCATCCGCTACCTAGAAGATCATTCCCTGATTCATGATCGACAATACGGGTTCAGACCGAAACGATCAACGGGCGATCTCCTAGCGTTCATAACACACCTGTGGGGTGAAGCAATGGACAAGCACGGAGAAACACTGGCTGTTAGCCTGGACATCTCCAAGGCTTTTGATCGAGTTTGGCATCGTTCGCTTCTCTGCAAGCTTTCGGCATACGGCTTGCCACCTCGCCTATGCGATTGGGTCGCCGGGTTTCTGCATGAGCGCAGCATTCGCGTACTCTACGAAAGCAGTGCCTCACAGTTTCTGCAGGTGAACGCCGGAGTGCCGCAAAGTTCTATAATATCGCCCACGCTGTTCCTTCTGCATATCAATGACATGTTATCCTTGGGTAACATTCATTGCTATGCAGACGATAGTAACTGTACTGTACAAATAACGCCGATGTACTGACATCGGCGTTATTTGAGTCACCCTGCGGCAAAGCAAGCCGATATAGTGGAATCGAGACGGAAGATTGTCATTGAGCTGGACGAGGAATTAGACCGCATTTATAAATGGGGCTCTGATAACCTGGTCCAGTTCAATGCCATAAAGACACAGGTCTGCGCTGTCACTGCCAAAAAGTCCGCATTTCTCCTAATTTATTAATTTGCATAGAGTTTAACCGGTTATCCAAGGGTTGTGGGCTCGAGTCCCACTCGAGCTTCCTATGGTAGATTTTTCTAGTAAAAAAATATCTTGCACAATAAAAGTTATAAAGCCAAAACATTGTAGTTCCAATTACTATTAATATATAACTGTATATTGCATGCTTTCATCTTTTGAGCATAAATGCGTCGCCGTGTCCTGCACGCCAAGCATTCAATTCAAAGTAAACACTAGCAACAGGAATAGGGGTTTCAAAATATTTATTTTAGGTTATTGTTAACTCTCTTATTGACGGGCGATTTTAATATCTCTAATGGAGAGTGGATCGTTTCATGTACGAGAAGTTACACTTTTATACAATGGTAAGTTATTATGAGTCACAATTACTGAGTGAATTTCTATCGCTGTCCAACCTTGAGCAATTAAACAACTGCAGAAATTCAATCGGTCGCATGCTCGACCTTATTTTATGTAATATTGGCTGCAACATTACTCGCTGTGAGGATCCATTGACTAAGGAAGATGACCATCACCCTTTTTTGACTATTCATTTACATTTTGATAACTACAGTTCTTCTCTGAAACCAGCACCTAAAGTTTGTAATTATCATTCAGCTGACTTCAAAAAATAAAATGGTTTGAATTACTAGGCCCTCTGACGCTGGAAGAAAGTGTTCATAAGTTTTATGCTGTCTTTAGGTCAATCTTGAGTAAGTTTGTCCCTATGCGACGGCTTCCCTATTCAAAGTCTATGCCTGTGTGGTTCAGTAAGCCCCTTAAAAAATTGCTTATAGAAAAGAAAAAATATTATAAACTTTGGAAACGGTTTGGCAATCCTCTTGATTACGGTTCTTATAAAGTACTAAGGAAACGTGCTTCTAAAATGGAAACCGAGTGTTACAAAAATTATTTAAACTACTCTGAGCAAAAAATTAAAACTCACCTGAAATATTTTTGGACGTACATAAACTCAGTTTCTTCTAACAATCAACTCCCTCAATGTATGTCGTACAAAGGTGTTACTGTTAGTGAAGGGCAGCAAATCTGTGACTTATTTAATAGCCATTTCCATTCTGTGTTTGAGCAAACTCACCCCGACTCCTCTATATTAAATTTAAACATAAACAGTCAACCAGTCACCAGGCCTTTCAGTACCTCTAATTTTAATATATAAGAAGTCTATTAATGAGGGGATTGTCCCTGAAGTTTGGAAACAAGCGCAGATAACTCCCATTCCGAAAGGACCCATTAGTCATGACATTGGAAAATATCGACCCATCTCCAAGTTTTGTCAATTCGGTAAAGTGTTGGAGATAATAGTTACCAAGCAGATTTTTGATGCTGTGTGTCGGTTTATTGTTCCACAGCAGCATGGATTTTTTAGGGGCCGGAGTGTCGACACCAATTTGAATAGTTTCACTGAAGTTCTTCTTGATGCACTTGATGAAGATAGTCAGGTAGACGCAGTGTATACTGATTTCACCAAGGCTTTTGACAAAATTTGTCATTATACTTTACTACAGAAGCTCTGGCGACTCGGTATGCATGGTGATCTCCTGCGATGGATCAAATCGTATATCCAAAACAGAGGTCAGGCTGTGGTTGATAGTGGTTACATAACTACTTATAAAAGCATTACCTTCGGAATTCCACAAGGTTCGCATCTTAGACCATTGCTGTTTACCTTGTATATCAACGATATCACTAAGATAACATGCCACTTTGAACTACTTATATATGCAGGCAGATGATACGAAAATATTTAAGATCATTCGTAATATTCAGGATTGCGTTCAACTTCAATCAGATCTTGCTAATTTTGAGGAATTCTGTAAATTAAATAAACTTTTCTTAAATCCGGATAAGTGTCATATACATATTATATCTTTTTCTATAAAATTTACCCCTATAAAATTCGGTTACACCTTTTGTGGTGAGCCTCTGTCTAGAGTCACTCTAATCCGTGATTTAGGTGTAACCATGGATTCTAGAATTACTTTTGTACTGCATGTTGATAACTTACTAGCTAAATCTTTTAAACAACTTGGATTTATCCTGCGCATGGGTAAGCCATTCAGATGTACTTTTACATATAAGATTCTTTTTAACAGCTTCGTGCGTAGCCGATTAGAATTTGCCTGCAGTGTTTGGCATCCTTTCTTCAACATTCATGTTGATAGAAATTGAAAGAGTGCAAAGGAAATTCATCAAAGCTCTGGATGGGTCACGACCATATTGATTATAAACGGGCTCTTGCTTAGGTACTTATCTTATTTTTATTATTATACTAGTATACTTTAACTTTGTTTTTCTTAGACAATTTTTGACATAAATTAGTATTGTATGTATCATTTGAAAATTGAAATTGGTAAGTAGGTATGTACGTCTGATGTAATTTCTGCAACAAAACATAAATTTCTGCAAACCTAGATATTTTTTTATTTTGGTGGTTGTCCTTTATTTTTTGTGTGTTTATTTGTGATGGAAAGTGTCCTTTTATGATAGGGCATTTTCCAATATTTTGACGCTGCTGTAAGGGAGAAAGGAGCTTTACACTTGCTGAGTTTCTTGCCGGTTCTTCTCAGTACAAGGTCTTCCGCCCAGAGTAGACCACGAGTAGATATACGAACCGTTGGCATAATGTCGTTCGGCTACAAAATTAGCTCCCTAATTTTGTAGCCGAAACTGATTAAATGATTTTGAATTTGAATTTGGCATCAAAAGCGGTTAGATACTCGTAGGTAAGACATATCTTCTCAGAAAAGTCAAGGGACTTCTTGCAATGTTAAATTTTCTCACAACTTTTGTTTTGCTAATATTAACGTGAATTAACTTGCATGAGTGTTAGCAAATAAAAAGTGCAAGATTCAATAAAACTCAAGGGAATCGAGGAAATATAACTTATTATTTATTATTGATCAAGTATAATCTATTGATCATCAGTCATTATCTTAGAGCATTAAACCATCCTAATGCTCTAACTAAGGCCTATAGAGCATTAAACCAACAGGTCATTATCATCTATTAACATAAAATTATTATAATTTAACTGAAGACTAGGCTGTATTGGCAAGGTGAAAAGTATGAAATGCCATGTTTGACAATTGACATTGACATATTTCGATTATGACAGACAAGCAGCACCACACCACAGCTGCTGCTGCTGCTGTGGGCAGTGAAAGAAATTGAACCATTTTGTTCGATTCGGTTTATTTAATGTGTTAAATTCTTCATATCTACTACACTGAAACTATCGTTAATTTTTGTTGTAAAACTATTAAAAACCATTACGGCAAGATGATTTTGGAAAAAGTAATGCGTCAGGTCTGCAATTGACCGAAGATGTTATTAATTTGTGACGCTTTCACGCCTAATAATTTATGTTTTGTTTTGTTGAATGGAATAAATGTCTATAAAATGTGGTATGCTGCCTTAATCAGATTTATACGAAGACGGCTCGTCCTAGGAATCATATTTGCATCTTCGTTGACTTACTGCATAGTTAGTTTCCTGAGAGAGGTTAGTTACACAATTGTTATTTTTAATCTTACACAAACATACCGCTTGAGACAGTCAATGCCAAGATTTTAAAAACTGTAAACAAGATGTTTTCTGTTGCTTTTCAGGGCAACAGTAGAAATATGATGTACCAGGAGGTTATCATTGAAAGAAAGCCATTTGTGTGGCGCACACTTCAAGAACACAAAGACTCAAACGATAGTACCACATGTAGAAACTCTTTGCAAGGAAAATTATTCTTAGTTGATGATAAAGGTAAGCAACTTGTTGCCTATGCCCTAGTCCTGCAAATTAAGTACATAGTTAGCTCCTAAACTGATTTATAAAAATTGACCTTATTAATAAAATTGGTTAAACCCAATTAAAAAACAAAAATACAATTATTTAGAAGCACTACTTGGCCAACAAAGCATGTTTTCTCTTTACACTAGTTGACAATTCTTAAGCGATAGATTTATGAATATGAGTAAACAAACTTTACTGGTCACCCAATTAGAATAACACTTTGTTGGCCGAGTTGTTCATAATAATTTTAATTTTAATTTTAACCCAGATGTTACTATTGTTTGTTATAAAGAACACCTCTAAAAGTAATAGATGTACCCTAATGTGATACTTTTAAAGTTTCATTTACAACCGCACACAAAGGTTAAATTGGAGTAACACCTACTGTACCAAGAAACCTAGACACAATAGAAATAAAATGCTAATGGACTTGATATCGAGTCACCGGGATGTGAGTGGTTAAGTGGGATGATCTATAGAGGTTATGATATCATCCCTTTAAAATCAAGCCAACTAGGTATAAGACTATAAATATATTTTTTTGCTTTGTCCTACTTCCAGGATATGTATGTCACAGGACAAACGTAATGAAAAATGGCTGCTGTGATCCATTATCTGACTCGTCTCAAAGGTACAACTGCGACTCGTGCAACAACAAGCATTGCTGTGTGGTCTATGAGCATTGTGTTTCATGTTGTTTAGAACCTACCAAGGTATGATCTTAATATCATCATTCTTAGAATATACCCAATACACAATGTTTCTAATACAAAATCTAAATGTACACACGGTGGCAGATCAACCTACCCAAACCTGTCAAATTTCGCCAATGAATATTGATCCTTATAACCAAACGATAAAGTTCAAAATTGATTGTAGATATTTGACAGTTTTGGGTAGGTTAATCTGCCGCCGTGTGTACTTATGGATGGTACAAAATACAAAACCAATAAAAATAAACAAAAAATTCTGTTGGCCATGCAATCTAAGAGAAAAAGTGTGTCCATCTACAGTTAATAAACAATAAAATGAATTATAAAATTAATTAATGTAATTTGACAAAGATAAACTTATAATGTGAGATACAATAAAAAAAATATTATAAAGTACAAAGAAAAATTAGTAATTATATTAATTTATTCTTTTGTATATTAGCTATAAAATATTAAATAGACATTCACACATACTTATTTCTCACGACAATCAAGTAATTATATAGCTAAAAGTACATTATTAAATATATGTTTAAACATTAACTTTATTGTGGAAATTAATGATTTATAAATAGAATTGAAAGCATTTGTTAGTAACTACTGACAGCAATACAAAATACCTGATGTATCCCTTGAAGATGAGGACACGTCAGAGTTAGGTCTAAAAGCTACATAGAAAAAATTATAGCATAATTAATACTATTTTATTGTATCTAAGTACACCATATTTTTGTTCAGTTCTGCAAATTTGTATAATATTAGTAAAATAATCTAGACTTGTCCCATTGTGTATAAATTTTTTCAGTTAATATTCAGTTTGTTTTTTACAGAGAGATCTTTTAGAGTTGGTGCTGTCCAAATTATCTGCAGAGGAGAATGTACTTTTTCGCACACTCACCGATGAGTATGAGTTGTGCATGACAAAGTGTCGCACCAGTTCCCACAGTGTGCTACACGAAAACTCCTATAAGGACCCCACGCACAAACACTGCTTCGGCCACGAAGCGCCCAGCTCAAGAACACCGGACTAACGAACGGCCACTTACTTAGGTAGTCATTTCATTATGCATATTTTTATTGTTATGAAACTAAGATAGAGTTTATTTATGTACAGATGCCTTTACATCAGACTTTTTTAATATTATTTATTATTATTATATTATATTTTTAATATTAATATTTAATAAAATAAACTTTCAACCATATACCATAGACTTAATGTTTAAAGTCTATTTAGGATGAGAGTTTGTAGTAGTCTGATGTAGGCGTGTGTACGACATGTAACATAATGAATGTACACCCTAAAAAGTATTTTATTGCCTAATAAAATAAAAATTAAGTAAATTACAGTAACTTTTTCATTTAACAGTCAAAACAAACAATATTGATATGCAAAGCAATAAGACTTTTTAAATGACCATAGACACTTACGTTTTGATTGCGTTTGTTTTAAATGTTCAATGAAGGAATGACTCTAATTTACACCCAGTCATTATTATATGGGGAAACATACCTCGATAAAAATTTCTGGTAACGATTTCGTAGCCGATTGTTAATAATCTTACTGAGTGTGCATTTATTATGGTTAATGCATAAAAAAAACTTTGATATTGTAGCTGTAAGACTTCCACATTCAGTTCGAGACGCGCGCTCTTATGTTGCGGATGTGAAAACGACACGCGTGTAGCGACGTATATACACGCGTCTCGTTTTAACAACTGCAATAACATTTCAGTAATAGTCTGCTAATCTGCTTTATGACTTCACTAGTGGCCGCTCGCGGTTTCACCCTCGTGGTTCCCGGTTTCACCCGCGTGGTTCCCGTTCCCGTGGGAATATCTGGATAAAAAGTATCCTATGAATTATTCCCGGTTATAAACTATCAGTATGCCGAATGTCGTCCAAATCCATTCAGTAGTTTTTACGTGAAAGAGTAACAAACATTACTTACAAACTTTCGCGTTTATAATATTAGTACGATGGTAGGCACCAGTTATTCGTATGATCCGCCACGCTAGAGGGCGTGGAAGCGTGCATCTCAAACGAAATGTACAGACAGACGCGAAGACGTTTGCACATCGACCTATCCAAAGCTCTCTTCAATAAAAGTTCAACTGTATATCATATTCATAAAGTTTAAAAAAGGAAGTTTGACAATTTGTGGTACCTAGTCAGATGTATAGGCGTGTATACAACGAATGTTGATGTCTTTCAGCTACAATGTGATTAGATAAGATAATAAATGTAAGATTGAGATCACAATATAAATCAATTATATTTTTATTGAAACAATGTGAAAAGGCATATTGTGACTCTGTCTTAAGGCCAAAGAATGAAGTGTCTTATCATCGTAACTTGAGCATTTCAATTCGAAATTTTAGTCTTATTAGATTTTTTTTTAATTTCCTATATTAATAATTTAAACGTACCTTTAAATTTTGTATAATTACTTGATCAAGAATTTTTTATGAAATGAAATCTACATAGAGATAGATACGGGGAGGTCCTTGTAAATTCTTTAATTCCAAGTATCTTTTAAATAACTTAAAATATGTTATCTTTATATAAAAAACTACTTTGTCTCAATAAATTAAAGGCCTACCATACCAAGTACCTATACATTTAAATAAGTAAAAGGAATTGCTGTAATCTTGTATATAACAAAGTTCAATAAACACTTAGATAGGTGCCCATTTGATAGCCTTGTTTCTGTGATATACATATTTTTATTCATTCAATTACTTAATATTATTATACATAAGTTAATAAAAAAATAAAATATTGCATTATAATAAGGTGCCTTTCTTATATCGAAAAAAATATGGACATAAAAATATTTGCATTTTTTTAACTGCTAGAAATATTTATAAGTAGGTAAGTATGTTTACATATATGTAGGTATATTTTGTTGAGTATTGTGACTGGTATCAATCGTGATACTAAAACTGCAAGGCGTTCTCTTGCAAAAAACTGATGGCAACTGTTTTGTATCTACAAAATGTTTGAAGTTAACCAATTGTTGAAAATGTTCTCTTTTTACGTTATGATGCACGTTATGATGACGTGCAAACATCAAAGTTCAATATTTTTAAAATCCATTAGTCTCTTCTAGTAAATCTTTCTATACTTAAAATAAATACAACGAAGTAACAAGTTTAAAGAAATGTGTTTAAAACTTAATTAATGTGATTTGAGTCTACTATGTTAAGTTCCTTTTATTAGAACTGGCAAATTGAATAGAAAAATATTGTACTTGAATAACTTGAAGGTTGTATGGCGAACCGTATTGTATGAACTCAATGCATATACATGTGTACCGTCCTTTCTACGTTCGTTCGTTTGAAATAACTTGAAGAGGTTTTATTTCTATCAAACGAAACGTAGCATCCTGCATCTTGCAGGTCAGCAAGATGAAAGTGGCCTGTGTTGTACAGTCAACAGCAAATATAACTGATAATTGGTCAAGTATCAAAATATGAAATCAGTATGAAAATCAAAACTTTTTAAACGCATATCGAAAAACCTTCGAGTGTCTTCTAGTACTTGCAGACTTTGACTGTAGTTATATAGAAAATACCGACTTACACTATCGAAACTTAATTTTTAAATCTAGTAAACATCATCTACTTTTGCTGTTGAC
Source organism: Eudonia lacustrata (assembly GCA_947562085.1). Classification (NCBI taxonomy): domain Eukaryota; kingdom Metazoa; phylum Arthropoda; class Insecta; order Lepidoptera; family Crambidae; genus Eudonia; species Eudonia lacustrata. Next base: position 6,987,529 of record OX387318.1, read on the forward strand.
TGTAGACCAGCAATCGAGGTCCAAGCCTTTAGAGGCGCCCTCAGGTTGTTCCGCTCCCGATCCGATCTGAACCCCTCGGAGAATCTAGTAGGAAACGGGGACACGCACTAGTGCATAGACTATGTATAATATTGGGTATAGATGTGCCTCTCATAGAAAAAAAGATGGGAAACTGGGTTCCCTGTACAATAGATGACGGTAGTAGACGTTTGCGTGCGCGGTTACGCTTCTTCCCTATAGATGGCGCTAAATATATATCTATAATATTTACAAAAACTGGTAAAATTTTTTAAGTGTATAATATTAATTGTAAGATTGATAAACATATTAAAAACTTATAAATTAACATAAAAATCAAAAGTTAGTAATTTATTTCCGAAGGATAGACCTAGGATTTCTCTATCACTACTGAGAATAAAACCCGGGCACTTTTCATATCAGGGGAAATTAACTTGACAGAATGGAAAAACTAGCAATAAATTACAGCATTTCATAGTTTAATATTTGGTGCGGCAAATATATCCGTGCACTCGTGAGCCTCGTGACGTGACCCCCCCCCCCCCCCCCCAATTGATTAAGTTAATTTTCTATAAATAAAAAAAATATGATGGCTAGAAATGTTTTTATTTTATTGTATTTTTTTTTCGAGGGAGTCCGGGGAAAAAAAAATAATTTCACCCGAATATCCTGGGTTTTTGAAGTTATTGTCCTGGGTCCGTAATTTAGCTGATGGCAGCCCTATCCGGGACCAATCTCTGAAGCGCTCAGCTGTTGCGGGTTCCGTGGGAGGTTGTCTGTGTGCGTCGTTGCTCGAACGAGTTTGTAAAGCTTCCTTCTGTGGTTCTCCTTATCTTGTGGACAAGTTTTGCTTTTCCGCCCATTGTGTATGGATAATTGCATGTATTTCCTGACGTGAGAGATAAAGAGTTAATAATAATCTCTTGTGAACTATTATTCTATAATGTATTTCTATAAGTTACCAAAACGCAACGTGAGTTATTGTAAATATAAATTATACAATGTTTAATGAAAATAAAAATAGTATTTACAATAAATATTTTATAAATAATTACGAAAGAGTATTTTATTGTTCACCGCTTTTGTACCTATTGTATATTCTGTACAAAATAAGTGCACAAATGCATTCTGAGCGCTTATTATTTCAGGTTTATACTTTATCTACGTTTGGTTTTGGACAAACACAAAGACCCTTAATAGGTATATGGCACGTCTCGAAGGAGGCGCAGGCGGATACATGGGCAGTTGCACCCAACATAACCCCATGCGGAGGTGGGAAGCAACATCTTCCCACATGCCCTGCCAAACTCAAGGTGTCAGGCGTCCCCTCCCGCACCTGGGGGTGAAAGACCCGTAGACAGTACCGGATTTATCTAAAGGCAAAAAAGGCACGTGCCTATGGGCCTCGTAACGTAACCCCTCGGTCAGTTTTCCTACCGGCGGCGGCGTCTGTATTCCCGAGTATTTATAACCCCAAGGTTTTTAAAGCCCGAGTGAATAGGCTGTTTCTGGCCAAGCTCGTTCCAATGAGGCCAGCAGCAAGCCTTTTTTTTATTTAAAAAACAAATCTTTTTTGCAAAGCCTAGAAGGTAGGGCTCCGAAACAGCAGTAATGCTGATGCGTGGGGGCCTATACATGGCTTAGTCCTGCTCTGCTCGTAGAATGCCGCCCAGCGCTTGACAGGTGTCAGTCACCCCACACACCTCCCGGGTCTCAACTGCCCGGTCGAGACGTTTCCGAATAGAATTAAGCACGTCAGCGTATTCTGGTATAACGGACCTTTACGAAGCACCGGCGGACTGACATAAGGACTAGTTTTGAAAATTTGCATAATTGCTCTTACAATTTGGCAACACAAAACCGGTCATACTTGTGGGAAACTGAGAATCACTCGATTGCTTTCGAATTAGTGTTGTGAATGTTGTTATGTAATACCTATTCTTATGGTAATAAATACCTACGTCTACATTGACTGTTCATCACTAAAACGAAACAAATTTCTATTTTACATTTGTTTATTAATCTACAACAGAATAGCGCATGAAGGCCATCTTACCTGATGCAAAGTAAGTTATGGGATATATGAAAGCGCTCCTATTATCCTCAACTCTTGAGGAACTGTCTTAGCACAAAGTGCTCCCGCGGTGAATCGAACCAGGGACCTCTGGGCACCTGAATTTGCGGGCAAAGTGCTAGTCTTTAATGAATAGCTGAAATTCACAAATTCATGGACTTACAAATAATTATCAAGAGTATGCAAATACTTAATTACGATATTTATCTAAAGAATACCTACGTAGATTAGATTACCTAATGTAATGATCTAAACTTTATAATTAAAAGATTTTCATACAATAAATGAATTTATATAAGCCTACCTTTAAACTATGTACAACTTTTAACTACAACACAACAACAGCGTTATAATTATTTATAGGATTTGATGAGACAATATGGCAATTCTGCGGTTTTCGAAAACCTAATATACTTAGCGAAGTGCTTAGAAGTGCTCGAGCACTTAATTTGTTTTATTATAAGGTATACCACAACACTAAATGGTACAGGGATAACTTAAGTATATTAAGCCTATTTACCTACAGTATTTGTATATGTGGTCGCCCCTGGCCTCGATGCCGATGTATGCTTTAAAGATTAAGGCAGAATATTCCATAGTCGTAAAAAAACCAATACCCATCTGGTAGTCCCAGGGGTATGGGTGTACAAAGTTCTTCCATAATCAGGGTGACTGGTGCGAGTAATTGTCATTCCACCACGTTAACTAAAGAAGACTTTGTATGGCAACATTTTAGCTTACCTCGTTTTCCACCATTGGATATTAAATAAAACTCGCACTTTGCAAGTGCAAAGTGCGAGACACTAAGTAGTGTGAGATTCGTTCGCCATTTGATTACGAAAACGAAAATTTGTACCTATGGCATTGAAGCATCAGTCTCTTGTTGCAAACAGAAAAGAGTTTATAATGTTGCCATACATATTCTGACGACCTCCGTAGCCGAGTGGCTTGCACGCCGGACTTTGGGTGGCGCTAACTCTGAGGTCCCGGGTTCGATTCCCGGTCGGTTCAATGTCGAAAACGAACTTTTCGATATTGTGTCGGGTCTGGGTGGTTGTGGTACCGTCGTTGTTTCTGATTTCCATAATACGAGTGCTTTAGCTAAGTAGCAAGCAAGTAAGTACTTGGGATCAGAACAATGTAAGTGATATTGTCTAATATAAATATAGAAAAAATATATATATTCTTGTTTTAGAGTGATCTATGACGATTATGAAATTCACACTTGCACTCGGAAGAATATAAGTAGAGTGTAGAAGTAGATTTATTACATGGATTTATGATACCTAGGTACCTACCATACCTTACCTTTGTTCACGACAATTCTAAATGCATTAAATGGCATATAAATTCAAATGCTTATTTATTTAAATTGATGGATGTTCTTCAAACAACGTGTAAATGGTTATCTGTGGTTTATTAAAAGCCTTCTAATTGTATCTACTTTGCAACAGCTTGTCTATCTCTTCTGTTTATTACGTGGTGGTAAACAAAATGTCTTCTTAATATCTCTAGATTAGACAAAAATATAATTAAGGATGGTTATAGCTTTACATTAGTAAACAATTAAAACAATAGTGCACGAAAATTATAATGTATTGTTTTGAATTTTATTTTAATTGTTCTATCTTGAACACTGAACACTGCTTCATGGTACAAGAACCCGAATCTGATATTTTAGAAAGAGGAAGGAAAGAAAATTATTATTTTTTTAAATTTAGCCCGTTTCATTTTAATCGCAATTCGTAGTCGGCATTAACGCAAACTACTTCGTGTCATGTACGAGTATATATGTATCATATACATATAGATGACACGAAGTAGTTTGTTATACATGTATACTCGTATTAATGACTAGTCCTGACTGGATGATTCATCATCGCCGAGCCGAAACCGCTGGAGCTAATTAGATGAAATTTGGACGGTAGGTTAAATGAGTGACGTAACCAGCCACTAAGAAAGGATTTTACGGAAATCATACCCTTAGGGGGTCAAATGGGGGGTGCAGGTTTGTATGAAAGTCCGTCAGTTTTGAAGTAAAATAAATGAAGATTGGTTTTAAGAGCGTTTACGCCGCACACTAGCGCCACTAATGAAAAAAAATCATATCTAGTAATTAGAGATAGAAAATCAAATTATGCTCAACAAACTATTTGAATGAAGTAATTTAGCATTTTTACGTATGTGAGGTGTGAGGTTTTTTGGGGAAATCGTTATTTTTAAAGTATTATCCATAAAAATGATTTATTTAATCGATGTAGGTACTTATAGATTTTTCTATAAAAATAAAGAATGACGTGTTTTTGATTTTTTTGAAAAATCTTCCCTTACCCTTATTTACCTCTATAGGCTATAGGAGTAAAATAAGAGTGGACAGTTTGTATGGAAATCTGTCATTCCTTAAATTTCGGTACTTGGCCTGGTTCGAAATTATGAAGTGTTTCAGGATTTATGGAAAAAGATCCCTTAAGTAGGGGATGACAATTTGTACAGGAGGTTTCAAAACGGACCAAAACTAATTGTATAATAGAGTGATCTTTATTACGTTGTTTTGTGTTAGACACTTTTTTCAAAATGAAAATCTTAATGTTAAAATGACGTGATATTTTTAGTTGTATAACCCTTATTACTTATATCCTTACGATATTTACCTTTAAGTTTGGCTTTTATTACGAATAAACACAAGTCGTGTAGCCCACGTGAGCAAAGCTAGTCAATCACATAGACATAACGTCTGTGACCACCCGGTGTAATTCGGTCGAAACGTCAGGTTTAAAGGTAAAGGCAAACTTATGTATGGCACTATGCAAAGAAGATAGTTAATTCCCGTTATAGTAAACCTTTTTTTTCATAATTTATTTATAATGTCAAAATCAGGCTACCGACACACTATTGAGAGTTATTGTATTAGCAAACTTGAGGCTAAATCACGTCTCCCCACCGTAAGTTTGATGAATCGGACGATAAATACGACAACGTAGATTTTATATTTTAAAAGTAAATTTTCTTTAGAAAGGATTTATCACTTTTGCTTTAAAATATAATGTTGTCGTCATCTTCGACAATGTCGCGCTATAACTACCTATCTGGAAAAATGTTTATTATCCCAACTGATAATTATCTTTAATCAAATTGATAACGTTATATTGCTCTAAGCTATCATAAGCTTATTGACATCGAGATTCGAGCGGTTTCATTTGCCTCCGAAAGAATAAACGTAAATTGCTTGACGACCTTAGTTCAATGTTTCGCGCGTGCGCCCGCGCCGCGCAGTTGCCGTTCAACGTCGTGCGCATACTGTCGTGTCGTTTTCCACAATGAGGTGAGAATTGAAAACATTCGTAACATTGTTTGGAAGTCTTTAAACAACTATCTATTTGCAACACATTATGGTGTACGTCAATTAATAAAATACGAAACAAGTTATGCTCCATAAAATAAATTGGGAAAATTTGAAACGGAAAATACAGACGGAAAATTGTTTTGAAAATCATGTGTTGCGTTCTTCTTGTAATGCACCGACTGAGGTACCGATTTTTTTTACGATAAGTGTTTGACGTTATACCTACTTTCCAAAGGGATTTCTAGCAAGCAAAGTGTTTAGACATTGCAGAATTGGTAAGTAACTTTATTATCCTGTCAGATAGATAAACTCATGAAGATTAGTTAGCAATGACTTCTGGCTGACTGGAGTCATTGGTTTTTAGCAAGCAACCGCTGTTTTTTGTTGGTAATAGTGAATAAGATGCATTCAGTAAAACTTCAATAGTCAATAATTGACAACAAGCACAGAATGCTTTTGATAGGATTACGGCTTGGCTAAGTGTAAATACGCTTACTTTAAACGTAGAGAAAACAAAATATATGATGTTCTACTTGCGTAAACTTCCCTCATCGATCGCTGATCGAACAATCACGAAACATAACCATGATTCGGTCACCAGCCCTCTTTCCCTGTTAGTTATTGTAGTGCCAGAGCCCGAAGCTTCCCGATGTGACACATTCAAATACCTTGGATTTGTTCTGGACGAAAAGATTACCTTCTCTTCTCACATCGAAACACTTACATCAAGAATTCGGAAGCTCGTTTATGTGTTCAAAAATCTTTGATAGCTGACGTGAAAGTCAAAATTCAAAATCATTTATTCAGAAATAGCTCTTATGAACGTCATTATGCCAGTCCTTATGGTGTACTACGCCCTTTGTCAATCTCTTTTAGGCTATTGCATCATAGCATGGGGTGGTGCCTCTAAGTGTAGGAACATACTATGCCGAAATTACGCGACCGAAGTTCGGCGTTAAAGGCTATACGCTATAACGCAACGTAATTTCGGTATTGTGTCGTCAGTAATTCAAATAGCATTGTAGGCGTAATCATGCCGAACTTCAGTCGCGTAACTTCGGCATAGTGTGTTTTTACACTAAGACTTTACCTATTGCTGAAACTGGAGCGTGCCCAGAGAGCCGTCCTAAAAGTAAGCCGCTTTAACCTTTTCGCTTCCCTACTTCGGATCTGATAGTACAAGCTCTGTGACTGTGAGGTTCCTACTGTAAGACAGATACTTATATATCACTGCGATCATCCTAAAACAACACTCTGAGAGTCACTCGATTCTTACAAATAATATTCAAGCAACATTCAAGGGGAAGAATTTTATTTTCTTGGCTGATTTCTTTACAACAAGGAAAATACCTTGTTGACATTATCTCCAATGACGAAAATATATGAATGGGAAAAGGGCGTAACGAAATGGATTTGTACTCTTAGCTACGATGAGACTGAAAATCTATAACACCCGATATTGGGTTAGTTGGGTAGACATATCATACACTTACATATTATACAAAATAAACAAACATAATTACATAGCATTTTACATACCTAACGCGCTAACTTTTTGGTCGTTCTAGTTTTAGGTAGGTAGGTAATTATAGTTTTGATAATCCAATCTTTTTTCAAAGGAAGTTCTATTCTGTACTTAATACCTTTATAATATGTAAGCGGACAACGTATTTATTCCTTATACCGTATACTTACCTATATTTGGATAGGATTTTTGAGACTTTAATAATCACTATTCATAAGGCTATTAATGCACGACAAAAAGACAGTCATAAGAATTATTATTAAAACTGTTTTTATGTGTAATATTATACCTAAACAAATCCGAGTAAAAAAGCATAGAAGTAAGTCTATAAATAAAACAATGGTTTTAATTTACAAATATAACTTATAGGTAGGTACGTAGTCGCTTCTAAAAGCGTTTCATTTTTAATAACCGTTACGAAATTCTAGTTAAAAAATGTTTTTACTAAGAACTCCATTACTCTTATTTAATGGAATTCCGAAGTAAACAAAGTTTGCTTGACTAATGTGATTGTCACACACGTTACCTAAACCATATACTTAATTTTAAATACCTACTTAAATCCTAGGTGCCTTACGAATAAACAAAGAATAAGGTCCGAATAGTTATTCCGTGTTTTGTTTCTGTCATGTAAACGTCATTTCAAATTAGAGTAAAAGAGACAAAACACGGAATAACTATTCGGACCTTATTCTTTGTTTATTTGTAAGACCCTAGGTCTTTTACACACTCATTCGTTGCATCTTTGTTTTTCATTTTTTTTTCATTATTTTTTCTTTTTTTTCGTATTTTTTTTTCTTTACATAGCAGACGTGTATTTTATTAAAAACGTAAATCATTTGGCCTTCACCTGATGTTAATGATGATAAGGCCGAAGGTGGAAGCGCAATTTACCCGGGGTTCCTCAACTAGTGAGGCACTGGCTATCTTATCTCTAGCTGCCGGGACACAACAATGCTACAAACATTGATGTTATGGCGATATATTTAGATAAGATAAACCAAGCCGAGTACAAACATGTACCTCCCGCTGAGAATCGAACCCGGGACCTCTGGGGCTGAACCACAGAGGCAGATGAAGATTCCATTGTTTTAAGTTTATTTGATTACTGTTTCTGTGTATCGTTTGGTTTCGTATTCCTTCTGTATAAATTATTATAAATTGAGATTTCCACTCAAGCCTGCGTTTTTTAATATTTTTTAAATACATCCATCGTTCGGTTTAGTTGGAAACTCGGAATGCTTTGTTACGGGCACGTTGTTAACCAAAACCAGAGGCTGTCAGCGATGTATCAATTACTTTATTGCGAACAGTGTACAGTAGGAATTATAATTAAATTAGAGCACCATGGACCCTGACGGGCCTAACAATAGTAGAAATGAGGACGGACGACTCAGTCACAGAACAAGGTTTTTTTTTGGAGAAAGATTGCTGATTGCCTCAAACGGCATTTTAGCTTCACCGGGCTTTACAGAACAAGGAGATCCTAGAACCCGGACACGGATCTCGGTACAGCTCGGAACAGTCGGCAGGGTTCGGGGAAGGTTAAGACATATTTTAATCAATTTAGTAGTTTTTACTAGCGACCCGCCCCGGCTTCGCGCAGGTGCAATGCTGATAGACGCAACCGCTATATCCCTACATTATAAATCTGTAAATCTTCGAAAATATTCATTTAAATTACATGCTGGAAAGGGCCGTATTGATCTGTATTAAATGCACAATGTATTTAAGGTACTTAATTGGACAAGGATTAATGCTGTATTGCTTAAAATCGCTTCGTAAATAAGTCATTATTTCTTGTAAAAATTAAATGGAAAAAATGATTATTGTTGGTTATCCCTAAGAGATAGACATATACCATCACGGACTTTATTGTAGACCTTTTTGAGGTGTACAATACTGTAGTACATTATTTTGATTTATCTCATAGAGTTCAGCCAGCGTTTGCAATGTAAGCGCAAAAAAATGTGAAACCTCTAAAATTATCAGTGTTTCTCTACTATATTATGCATGTATTTATACATATAAACCTTCCTCTTGCATCACTCTATCTATTAAAAAAACCGCATCAAAATCCGTTGCGTAGTTTTAAAGATCTAAGCATACATACATACATAGGGTCAGCGGGAAGCGACTTTTGATTGAAAATTTAAAATCTTTTATTCAGTTTAGGCTACAAATAGCTCTTATGAACGTGTCATTATGCCATCGGTTCGTAAGTCTACTCTGGGCGGGAGACCTTGAACTGAGAAGAACCGGCAAGAAACTCAGGAAGGGCATTTCTCCCTTACAGCGTTAAAATATTTGAAAAAGCCCAATCGTAAAAGGACACTTTCCATCACAAAAAAAAAACACAAAATGTAAAGGACAATCACATGTTAAAAAAAACAAAAGAGAAAAAATATATATACAACGTGTAACAGGGCGCTACGGCGCTCATTTGGGGAGGCCTATGTCCAACAGTGGACTAATATAGGCCGATGATGATGATGATGATGATAATGATGTGTAACAGAAAGGTGTGGTCAAAATGAAAAGATCCAAAGTGTAACCGATGTAGATCTTGTATGCAGAGTTACCAAGTCATGATTATTGACTTTAATGTGTTATTGCAATTTTTAATTTAATATTTCTATTGTGACGTCACATCAAAATAAACAAGTCTCAGCCCTAGTGGTTTAGTAACCTCTGTGTACTAACATTTATGATCACTGCTGCTTGCTTATGCGCGCCTGACGCGCATCACTTCACAAATATAATATTTTATTAACCACTACATGACAAATTAAAGTAATTAATTATGTATTTATAAAATTTACAAAATACAGTGAAAAAATTAAACGCCTTCCCGGTAGCATAGCGGTCAGTGCAGCCGCTCGGATTGCGGAAGACCCAGGTTCGATTCCTGGCTGGGTCGGGTAGGCGTTTAATTTTTTCACTGTATTTTGTAAATTTTATAAATATTTAATTTAGCTTCAGTGCAGCAATTAGCACTTGAAAATAAAAAGTAAAAATTAATTAATTATGTCTTAATAACAACACATACAAGTTCTAGATGGGAAACACTTTAGATCTTTTAATTTAGACCACACCTTTTTGTTATACATTGTATATCTAAGTTATTAAATTGACAACGGTTACCAGTTTCAATTTTCACTAATTTATTTATTTTACTTATTTATTTTATTAAGGACTACCAACAAAACTTGTATATACATTAAAAAATAAAAAATATCAAACAAAAGTTATAGCTAAACACAAATCTTACTTAAAGGAAGCCACAACATGTACCATAAAGCTAATAAAAGCTAATAAATCTAATAACCTAATATATGTTTCAAAACAAATTAAATTTAAATACAATTGAAAAATAATCATTGAGAATAAATTAAAAATAAAATTGAATTTATAAAACATTGTGAAAATTGAATTTATAAAACATTGACAACTTAATTAAAAAACATATTGAGATTAAATTTAAAATTAAAGTACAATACAACATATAAATACATTATTAAACATTACTATATAATAACATTACTGTGTAAAAAAAAAATATAATAATAATATTAATAATAATAATGATTGATGATAATTGTTATAATTACATTCAAAATCACTGTAAACACTCAGTCGTTAGTCATAGTAAGAGCTTCAAGCACAAATTTCTTAAAATTTCTTTCATTATTAGAAAAAATACATATATCACATCTTTTTGAAATAGTATTATATAATCTACATAGTCTGCTTAGAGGAGCATAGTATGCGCAGTTGGACTTAACTGGTTTCAAGTAAAACACACAGTATCTATTGGAACGAGGCAATCTAGAGGGTACATTATAATATATCTTTTTCAATAAGTCTGGACAATCTAGGCCCCCGTTAACGAGTCTATAAAGATACAGACAGAATCGAGATATTGTCTGCGACAGGCTTGTGAATACATATTGAAATGCTTAAGTCTATCGCCATAATGAGCAAGTTTTCCAACCAAGCCAGTCAGCCAGACAGTAATAATAGTCAAAACTTGTCTAAAAAAAACAAAGTTAAACTATAGTTAATAATAATAAAAATAAGATAAGTATACGCAGGAGCAGGCTAGCCTCCGCAGGCGGCACCCGTTCACGGGTATGACATAAAAATCAGCCATCGCTTCACTCAACCATATTTTAGGGAATGTAACGACCCGACACGACGCACCATATATGCCACCACCGCAGAGAAAATAAAGAGAGCATGCCACACTCAAGCGACTGTAAATAAAAACTTAATTAAATGCTTAACGCAACATAAATATTGTTTGTAAAATTATTTCCGTAACCATCGTAAATCGAGAGCAAATAGGACATAGATAGTTTCCTATTACAGACTGTTTCAATAATATAACCAAAACAAACAATAGCGAATTATGTCATATCTCTGCATAAATTTAATAAAAATTTATATTTTATAGCATTCTTGATTCCTGTGTGTGTGTGTGTAGTATTGAGAGTCTATATTTTTATAGATATATTTGTAATAAATAATGATAACATATAATTTTGCTTTTCTAAATTGTCCATTTTAATTATAATTAACTTTAGAACAGTGAAAAGAGTTTTAAATTTCAGTATCTGTGGTTTGAGTGATGATTCACCGCGAATTATGTTTAGTGAGCTTTGGTAAGTACAAGCCACCCATAAGTTACCGAGTCGTCTTGCATCTCTAAAACCTGCTTAATTTTTATTTCCCTACTCTGGGGCTCGAGCCTTCCCTATGGATGGATATGGAGAACGGGCCATAAACCACCACGCGGGCCCAGTGCGGATTGGTGGTTGTTAACGACTGCTGAGATGCCGCCAGAACGAACGGCTTTACATGCCTTCCGAAGCACAGAGGAGCTCGAGATGATACGTTTTTGGTCAACCATCCAATGACCGACCTATTTGAAAGTTACTTAACCTCAGCACTTGCAGGCCGGGTGCGTCAACCACTGCGCCATCGAGCTCCTCCTCTTATATGCCATACAAAATACGTATGCAGACTGCAGATAGACTAAAAACTTATTTATTTATTTATTTATTTATTAATCTTAGCTTAAATCTATCTTTACAGTACAACACCAATACGATAGAAAAGCTCTAGGTAGGTACTAAGTACAATAACATATTATAAATAATGCAACGCTTGTAAATTCGTTCAAAGAACAAGAAAAAATGTCTGTTCTTAAAGCTATTACTATATTTGTGGTATACTTGTGGTATTCAGTAGCACTAAAAGTGAAAGTGGTGATGGAATATAAAAACATGCAGTCACACAAAAATTATAACGTAACACCTGACTCATGTGTTGTTATGTATCGGACTCATTTGTTATGGAGAAGTAGGAGTTGGTTGGTGATGTTACGACTGTTATTAGTAAACTGGGCGCCTATAGTGCGAGTCTTATTTTCATTTCAATTTAGTTTGTTTTATATCTTACGGGTATGCCTACCCGTAAGATATAAAACAAAACTTGATCAGTGCTTTCATCTCACCTGGGTGCCAAGTGCGAGTTTCATTCGCTATTCGATCACGTTAACGAAAACAAACGAAAAGAATTTGTATGGCAAAATGTTCTTCTCGTTTGTCGCCAGGAGGCGCTGCTTAAATGCCATACTAATTTTCGTTTTCGTAAACGTAATCGAATGAATACGGATAGTAAACAAATCTCATGCTAGGCACACTGGTGTTAAGTGATGATAAGGCCAAATGGTGGATGCGCACTTTCCCCTGGATCCTCAACTACTGAGCCACTGGCTATCTTATCTCTAGCTGCCGGAACACAAAAATGCTACAAACATTGATGTTATGGCGACATATTTAGATAAGATGGTGGTAGCTAGCCTGGCAGACAAACTAGCCGTACCACCAACCAAGCCGAGTAAACAAATATGTACCCCCGCTGGGAATCGAACCCTGGACCTCTGGATCCTCTGATCTGACGACAAATAACCACTAGACCACAAAGGAAAATGAGAGTTTGATTGCATTAAAGCACTGCGAGTTTTGTTTAGCAAAATTTTGACGTTTCTCCTTGTAAATTCTTTTTTTTTTTGTAGCATGATCTAATCTATATAAATAAAAATCAATTGATGTTCGTTCGTCTCGCTAAAACTCGAGAACGGCTGGACCGATTTGGCTTATTTTGATTTTGAAATATTTGTGGAAGTTCAGGGAATGTTTAAACGGTGAGAAACATAAATAATAAGTAACGGAAAATACTAAAAACGGCAATTTAATTTTCCATTACATAATGTTAAATGTTAAGCTATTTGATGTCTTTTGTCTTTTTAGAAATAAAAAATTGTCACTTGGTTGTCAAATATTTATTTATAGGTGCGTTCAGAAATTTGTCTGTTTCATAGCTGTAGTATGAGGTCCGATCTCTTTGGTCTGTTTTGTTGGTGATACGAAGTTCACCGGGTCATGGGAGTGCCAAATAAAACTCGCACTAGACACCTTAGATTGCATATGTGTGTGATTTAAATATTTTGTGGTAGATTGTTATATAATCAACATAGCAGCTGTCTAAAACCAAAACGCGAAAATGTTAACCTCGACCTTGAACGACAACAATGGGGGACATCTGTCAATTAGTTCCACAAAGAAAGTGACATGTTTTTGCTTAAAAAGAAACTGTCAACCTCAATACAATGTTTTATTTGGCGTTTTTGCTAAATCGTTGAAGAATAGGTCGACATGTTTCTTTCGATCACGTTTTTTAACCACACAAAAAATTCAATGAGTAGGTAGGTATTTCAGTTGTAAAGAAAATCATTGTGAATCAACATTTATAAATGCAACCTCAAATTAAATAAGAATTCAAAGTTGAAAGTTTATATTTTTGTAAAAACTAAAATCTAAGAGGTAGGTAATTAAGTTTTTTTTTAACTAAAAGTTTTTTTTAAATATTATATTGGTACCAGTGCCAAAACACTCCAGTGTCAAAACACACCAGTGTTAAAACACACCAGTGTCAAAACACTTCCACACTTTAATTAAGCCCAGTGTTTTTTATCGTTACCAAAAATAACATACATCTATACTAATATATAAAGCTGAAGAGTTTGTTTGTTTGTTTGTTTGTTTGTTTGTTTGTTTGTTTGTTTGTTTGAACGCGCTAATCTCAGGAACTACTGGTTCGAATTGAATAATTCTTTTTGTGTTGGATAGTCCATTTATCGAGGAAGGCTTTAGGCTATATAACATCACGCTGCGACCAATAGGAGCGAAGCATCAGTGAAAAATGTTGCAAAAACGGGAAAAGAGCCTAAAAAATTAAAAATGCTGCCGAAAGTCACTATTACACGCGGACGAAGTCGCGAGCACAGCTAGTTTTCTATGAAATTCGACTGGTTGACAGCTAGGAAGTTGGAAGGTGGTCTGAATTTAATTGAATTGTTGTTAAAGGCTTAAATCACTCGCTGCCCCTATTTTTAATGATTAAAGAAACTAATTCCAGTCGAACATCCCATTCCCATCCCATCAGGTGACCCGCTAGCTCGTTTGTCTCCTTCTAATATAAAAAAAACACTGGCGCCACTGCACTACGAAATAATAAAAACAGGTATCTGCGAAATACTTCAATTACGTAGGTTATTGTAGGTAGGTATGGTACCTACTCTAAGCAAAAGATTTAAACACCAAACATTATCTTTCTTCTGTGACCAAACTATTGACGCTGATTAGAAAGTCCTAGTTCCCACTTACGACATGGATTACCCAACCAGACATCCTAAAAAGAAATTAATATCGAAAAATATAAGGAGAATAAACTTTTTGAACTAACATGGTGACTTACATTAAAACTATTATTATTAACGGGATTATTACCAAAATTTTTATTGTGTATATCCGATATTTCGACTTCAATAAAATAACGATGCCTGTGGCGGTAGCCAAAGTGACATTAAGAAAACGATAGCGAAGTTCGAAAAGAATAAAATGTATGGGATTGACATAAGATTGACCACGTTTTAGCGCGGCATATGTCAATCCCATACTTACATTTTATTTTTTTCGAAATTCGCTATCGTTTTCTTAATGTTACTTTGGCTAAGCCTACTGGTGCTCTATAGAAAACCTTTGGGGTTATTCCGCTATTCGAGTTTAATGTTTTTTTGAGATTATTAAGTACTTTAGAATTTCGCTACAAAACCGGCCAACAGTGATAATCTTTGAAGTGGTACTTACCTTATCTATACTCCTCGCACAGATTTGTCTACCGGCACTGTATGGCTAAAACGACACCTACAACTTAAGGAGCTAAACGAAACCGCACAGTTGATAAAACTTTACCATTTAAAAAGATATAAAATAAACAAAATGGTGGTAATTTTAATAGGTTTACTCTTGTGTAAACTGGATAGTGATAATAAATCTCTACAACACAACACAGGTCATCATGATAAATCCCCTGACCTTTGACTATACCGAATATAACTTAATTTGCTGAGTTATGTTTTTATCAGCAGCCTTGATGACGTTACAAAAGAATAAACAATTCAAAATCTGGTTCTGTCCTGCTGTTGATATTAATGTAATGACAAAAATTAACTTCTAAATTCTTACAATGATTTGCTGATTAAAAAGTTTATGTCGTTGAAATTTTTGATAACAGTTTATGGTAGTGGCACCGATAACTGAGATGATGATGATGATGATGATGTGGCACCGGTTTTCAAAATGATCCAGTAATCGACACTTTTTAAGATACCAGCTATGGATATTTTGTGAGGTTCGAGCTCTTTTTAATAAAAAAAAAAACAGAATTTGGAGAAGTTTAAATATACATATAGGTAAAGTAAATAGACCTACCCAAACCTCTAAAGCCTCCTATCCCATCCCCCACACACCAATTTCACCCAGTTCTAAAAATAAATTACAAATCTTACAAAACTTTAAAAGGAATACTAGTTCGCCGGATGTCACACACACTCAGCTACGCTACCTAATCGAGCCTTTTATGTGCCAATTTTCACGTCTAGACAAATTTACATTTATTAAATAATAACAATAGACAAACTACCGAATGCTTTTGTCATCATCATAGATTTCTTCAGTTTCACAACAATAACAATTTTATTAGCTATTTATCATCACGTCTGAGACATTCCTTAAATCGTTATTATTTTATGATGGTGTTTTTTTATATTGTTGTATTGTTTTATTGAACGCCTCGGTTATATCTAATATATAAAATTCTCGTGTCACAGTTTTCGTTGCCATACTCCTCCGAAACGGCTTGACCGATTTTGATGAAATTTTTTGTGCTTATCCGGTATCTATGAGAATCGGCCAACATCTATTTTTCATCCCCCTAAATGTTAGGGGTAGTCCACCCCTAAAAAATTTTATTTATTTTTTAGACATACAAAAATACATACAATCCTCAATTTTCACCCTTCTACGATCAACCCTTATTATTTAATAGCCATTTTAGTAATTTAATCATTTTTCCTCTCTGGTCGAAAACTGATCAATCGTCATTTAATTAGTTATCCCCGCCAGATGTCTACAGGTGTCACTTCTGACCCAGTAAACAGCCCTAAATTTTCACCCTTCTATCACCAACCCCTATTTTTTATAGCCATATTAATCACTTGATCGGTTGTCTCCGTCAGGCGTCTACCGTAGTCACTTCTCACCCAGTAAACAGCACGGAGTAGGAATGACTATCAATAAGTCGCAAGGCCAAACGATGTAAAATTGTGGCTTAGATTTGAGCACACCATGTTTTTCACACGGAAAATTATACGCGGCATGCTCTCGAGTGGGCAAACCATCCAGTTTGTTTGTGTTAGCTAAAACCCATCCGATGACCGGCCTTTGCGAAAGTTGCTTAACCTCAGCACTCGCAGACCGGGCGCGTTAACCACTGCGCCACCGAGCTCCTCAAATTATAATACTTAAATTATAATAAAGTAAAAAAATAAATGTTTAGTGTTTTGTTATTTTTATATTTCGTCATCGTTCACAGGGCTTCATGCCCCTTTCGCTCACATCCTAACACACTTACAATAAGTTTCTTTTTTTCTACCCTACAAATGCCCTAGAAATAATTGGCAAAACAACGTTTGCCGGGTCAGCTAGTAATCAATATATCTACTCTGTGATATAATGGCCAATATCCGAGGACCTAGGTTTCCTTCTCAGGTCGGGCGGTATTATTTTGAATTTTTAGGTGTATAAAATAGCCCGCGAGTGCCCCCAACCCGCATTTGACAAATGTGGTGATCAGTGATGATTAATCCGACGTCTGCCGTGAATACGGACACAATTCAGTTTTAATTGTTTGACGACGCTGATCAGCGCATATCAAAAGGTATGCCAATTACACCATGAGTTGACTTCAATGATGTATTGATTTGTGACAGCATAAAGGCTAATTACTTCTTTTAATGTTTTTATAAGCTCGACCTTCGCGACCTCACTGGTGAAGGTCGCGGCGCGGGTAGCCGTAACGTATATGTCAAGTCAACCAAGCTACGGGAAAATCCTCCAAAATAATAATAAACGCAGCCATTCTGCCGGGAGGGCACTGTTATTTTCGGTTCGACATTAAGCGACGTGCGTGAGTAAAAAGTAGGTACTTTTTAAGGCGCTTGCGTTCCTCTTTTTAACCGACTTCAAAAAAGGTGGAGGTTTTTCAATTCGACCGTAGGATATACAGGGCGTCCCACGGCCATGCCACATGGAGGGAAAGTACCTTAATTATTGTAGATGGAACATTTTACTGAAAGAAGACTTTATTTTAATTTTAAAAACAATTTAAACTGCATTCATACATTTTTAAATAATTGCCTGGTTGAACCGGAAATTGAACCCGGTACACGAGAAAAAAATCAACCCGTAGTTTTATCATACCGATCGGAAGGCTTCATCATAAGGAATATTTTTTGCTAAATAACATAGCATCAGAAATAAAAGGAAGACCATGAATTTTAACATTTAATGTAAAATTATGTTCAGAAAAATGAAAAGCTGACATTGCCTTATGGACATAAACTAAGATTCATTTTAAAGTACCTATTACTAATGAGTACCCACTTGAAATAAAATAATAAAGAGATTAGTAGGTACCTGGTTGTATGCAACAGTTTTGTCCATCCTTACGGCAATGTCAGCTTTTCATTTTTCTGAACATAATTTTACATTAAATGTTAAAATTCATAGTCTTCCTTTTATTTCTGATGCTATGTTATTTAGCAAAATATAATCCTTATGATGAAGCCTTCCGATGTGTATAATAAAACTGCAGGATGATTTTTTTCTCGTGTACCGAGTTCGATTCCCGGTACAACCACGCAATTATTTAAAAATGTATGAATGCAGTTTAAATTTTTTTTTAAATTAAAATAAAGTCTTCTTTCAGTAAAATGTTCCATCTACAATAATTAAGGTACTTTCCCTCCATGTGGCATGGCCGTTGGACGCCCTGTATATTATATATTTTATGTGTGTTCGCGGATAACATCGTCGTTTATGAACCGATTTTGATGATTCTTTTTTGTTGGAAAGGAGATGTCCCAAGGGTGGTACCATGATAAGGAAACCAGGATCTGATGATGGCATCCCAGAGAAATCGAGGGGAACCTTCGAAAATCGTAGTGGCGACTAGAAGTTTACCACGGGATATCGAAATTCATTTCGCCGTTTGACATAAGGTCAACAAAACATTTGGCCTTTCTGTTACTGATCGAATAAACAACTGACTAAAATATATTTTGTCGATATAACCATTGACATTTCTATAATAAAAAATAATAAATATACGTTTATTTTCTCTTCACAATAAGGAGTTACAAAAGGCTTAAAATATACTATTAAGATACATAGCTTCCTATCATTTGTGAGAGACTGGTGCCTGAATTAGGTTTAATAAGAAACCTGCAAATACAGGTAATACACATAGTACAAATACATAGACAGTACATAACTATAATATATAGCAACATTATTAAGATGTAAAGAGGCCAAAAAGAACAAAGACATAGAAAATTTAGGATCCAGTAGCCCTGACCACAACAAAGTCAGAAAATAAGTCAAACCCTAAACTGACTATTGATAAAAAATAAAATAAAGTAAAAACTAAAGTAAAACTGCAGAATTTCCCAACCTACGTACTCGTATGTACGTATTGATATAGAGCGTATACGATTTAGTGTAAGTGTGAGTGAGTGTTAGTGAGTGTAAGTGAATGTGAGAATAAGAAGTGGTAGTCTGTGTGGATAGATGTGAAACTAAATCTTTTTTGTTTTTTATTATATTTTGAGTTATACTTATTTTTGGATAAAATTATGGAATATATTTTATATTATATTATTAAGACTCTAGACCGGGGGGAATAAGAAATTCCTCAGTTGTTTTATAGTCTAGTGTTTTAAGATATTTCGAGACAATTACCTTACAGACAGATTTTGGGAGCGGATAAATGTTTAGTGTCCGGTTTAATTTGTAGTACAAGTGACAGCCAAAAAAAAAAGAAAAAGTTGTGCGAAGAGGCGGTTTTAAAACGTTGGAGAGAACAAACTTTATCTTTCCTCCGTTTATGCCCTAGTAATAGCGGGTCGTACTGCAACTCTGAGTGCTTTTTCAGTGCAATAAGTAGAATGAAAGACTGTCTAACTGAGAGTACGTCCCAATTCCTATAAAGATCAACAGTTGGGTAGCGAAAAGGTAGACATGCAGCAACTTTTAGGATCGTGCGTTGAGCTCTTTCAGCTTCGAGCAGATGGTACTTAGCAACCCCTCCCCATGCAGAAATACAGTAGTCCACAAGCGATTGACATGACATTGACATAAGGCATAGTATGCAACCTTGATCACACAACGATCCGCTACATGCTGAAGAGTTTTGAAAATAAAAATGAGTTTACGGAGCCGAGCTACAAGGGTGTCAATATGCGGTTTGAAAGTAAGGGTCTGATCAATAACTACTCCCAGGTCCCAGGTATTTAACGCTGTTAGTTCTAGTGAGGTTGGGACATTGACACATAGAGGGGTCTGGGGCACAGTTGTGTGCCGAAAGGAACAGGGACTCTGGAGGTAGATGATCAGAGCGTAAGGCTAATGTAATATAGTTTGTTTTGGTGACGTTAAGAGTAAGCACATTATGATTCAGCCATTTACTTACTATATTGAAACCCTGTTGGGCAGAAGAAAATACTTCCTGCCAAGACTTCCCAGTGAAGAATAAAGCAGTGTCTTCGGCAAATGTAAATACTTTTCCACTTTCAAGAGTAAGGTTACAGAGGTCGTTAATATAGACTAGAAACAAGGTTGGACCAATTATACTGCCCTGCGGCACTCCGTACGCCACCGCATCCTCATCACTCGTCCAATCATCAATTCCTACTCTCTGAGACCTGTTAGCTAAGTAATCTTCAAACAGTTTGAGAGTAAGGCCACGCACTCCAATGTTTTCTAATTTTACCACAAGGTGAGGAATTGACACCCTGTGGGATGGCGCATATCTTTTGAGAATTTTAGTAGATATCAAATCTACTCTCACTGCACATTTGTCTTTGAAACCCTTTAATAAGGTCAGCAATTTCCATTTCATCAACCGGAGCCATTACAAACGATGAAAGAGGAGAGTTCGATGGCAGTGAGTTGGCATGACAAGTAATGAGGTTGATGTTACTACTGATGATGTTTTCAGCTAGTTTTCGACCTATATAGGGTCTAACAATACCAATAAGCGAACGTTTAAGAGGAGCATCTATACATCACACTGAGCATGCTCACCTTTGGTCCAAAACTACACGCTCGTTACCGAGATAATCAACAAAACATTATCATAATTCACCAAAAAATACACCCTTTCCAAACTCGTACAGCTGCACTACACGCACACAAAGATAGCCGAACATGCCAATTGTGTGCGTGTATCTGTACACTATCTTTTTTTCACGTTTGCGTGCGTGTTAGTAAAGATACAGCATGTTTCATGATGTGCAATATTTTAATTGATTTAGTTTGTTAGAAAACAAAACTTTGAAAAATCACTATAAAACTGGAGCCCATTTTTTGTCATTGTATTCAGAATGATGTATAGATACCGCCCTTAAACGTTCGCTTATTGATTTTGTTAGACCCTGTATTTGCAAAAAAACACATCATCAACGCTTTTCTGAGGATCATTAATTTGGCATAAGATGTGAGGGTGATCGATCGACTATTCTATTAGAACCACTAATTTTTTTAATGACCTGCCAAAGGTCTTTTTTATTGTCCCGTGCCCTTTCAATCGCAAATTTTTCATATGACCTTTTGGCTTTTTTTAGGACCGATGTACAAAAATTCCTATAACGTTTATAAGTAGTCATAAGGATCTCATTTGCTCCTCAAAGATTCCATTTATGTGTTTATTGTATAACAACGCCCTCGTTTTGAGTTTTATGATTGGTAGTAGTCGCATGTACATAGTTGTCAAGATCAGGAATACTTTTTGCAACAGATAGCCAACCCTCAGACAAAACTATCACGTCTCAGGCTACTTCGGACCATTATAGCAGAGTGTTGAAGTTAGGCATATTACAATTTATACTACGGATATTTTGTGTAATACTTAATATTTAAAGTGCAAATTGTTTGTTGAGATTTCGTTTCTTACATCGTCCACGTCACAGATGACCACACGGGCAGGAGACAAAGAATCCAGATCTCGGCTTAATGTATCAATATTTTGCATAATAATAATGATATAAGTATATTATCGACTTCAATAGACCTTCTTTAAAACTAATATGCGTATCTAGGTAATTAATAATATGATTTCAATATAATTTCTTGCTTTTTAAAGCTGTTTTTACTTTTTTTAGTTTCTGTCTTTTTGGTGTCTACAATTCTACATTTCAAGTGTTTATTTAACAAGATGGTCCGACGATTCGAAAAATTTATAAAAAACCGTTGAATAATTTCAAATAACGTCAGTCGTATCGTATCGTACCTAACTGTTCCAGTTTAAAATCAAGATAATATCCTCAGTAGTTGAGAATTTCATGTGAACTCTTTTCTATCTTTCGCCTTATCCTTATCTTATAGCAGCAGGTGAGATCTCAATAGTCCAAACACTTCCGTTGATATTTAACAAAAAGAGATAAAAAAAATGTGTCATGCAAAACATCATCATCATCATCATCATCAGGTCATTTTATGTCCCCACTGCTGGGGCACGAGCCTTCCCTATAGATGGATATAGGGAGAACAAGCCATAAACCACCACGCGGGTGCAATGCGGATTGGTGGTTGTTAACGACTGCTAATGCCGCCGGGACCAACGGCTTTACGTGCCTTCCGAAGCACTGAGGAGCTCGAGATGATACATTTTTGGTCACCCATCCGATGACCGGCCTTTGCGAAAGTTGCTTAACCTCAGCACTCGCAGACCGGGAGCGTTAACTATTGCGCCATCGAGCTCCTCAAATGCAAAACATTCCCTAATAACTGGAAAATTTATTTTGTCTGTACTTCTAAAAGATGAAGAAGATTGCCTAAAAAACAATATTTAATTGTTTTCATTTATAATAATTATAATTATTATTCTAGTATTAATTTATAAAGTAGATTAAAGCATTAAACTTTTCAACTCCACCCATCACTCCACAAATAATTGAGACAAGAGAACTTCGCTGTAAATTAGGTTAAATAATAAAACCTTTTTTCATGTTGGTAACCAATAAAACCTTTTTCGTCCTACACACAAAAACGTCAAAAAATATAACACAAAACGGCCAATGACAGTATTTGTGTAGCATCGAATTTCTAATTTGTAATATTTTTGTTGACTCCAAATTATGTTGTGTGAATGTCTAAATAATAATGTGTAAATCTGTATAATTATCCAGCAAACGCGACGTAGATCGCGTCAACATCAAATCTGAATGTAAGTACATACAATGTAGTTAGGTACGTAAACTAATAAAAATCTCTATTGCAGCCAATTTCAAAATAACAACGCAAACACTTAATAGTGATTGCTATGTGCACTAAACAAGGAAAAACAGCAGACATTGGTTTAAAATATATTTTTCATTGAAGTAAAACGTTGAACTCTTTTCTCTCAAAACTCTTATTAAGTTTTATGTTAAAAATTAATAAGTACTTATGTAAGTACCTACGTGTGTAAGAACGGTGTCCTTCTTATTTTTTGTAGTATTATTTTTACACAGTTTAACTACGCAAACTGGCATTTTACTTTCATTCATCTAAGCCTGTAATGCAAAGCAATGAAAAATTTTTGTATTTAAGTCTACAACAAACAATAAATTTTCTATTGTGTCTGGTTTTGCGGCAGTCAACGTGTTAAAGCTGTTCCAAGGCGTCCATGGTGAGGTCTGTTTTTTTAAGGAAAACAGCATCAGCTTCAGCTTTCCCACAGAACAACCCACAGAATAATTAAACCAATATTACTTTGAACGAGGAAGGCTTTTGAATAAAATAACATGGAATTTCATTTACTTTGTTTATTGTGCTGTTTTTAGTGTATTATATTTATGCTACGGCCACACTATCGCGATAACGCGGAGATTTGCGTTGTCGCGACACGTCTGGCCAAACAATTCGTCCTATCGCGAATCATTATCGCGAATACAAATGCTCTTCGCGCTGCTGTCGGTAAATTGCCGCACATCAAAGGGTTTTATCGCGACTAAGTTCGTGCGGTCGGTTGGCTACACTTCCGCGCGCTTAGTTGACTGCGAGGCGCCGAGCGGTTTACACGTGTTTCATAATTTAATCGTGTGATTTTATAACAACATAATTATGTCAAGGAGCTATAATTTTTCAGTAGATGAAAAGAATAATAATAATAATAGCAGAATTTCAAAATCAGACGTAGACATATACATAAGGACAAAATTAAAAAACTGTTCAGGTTGAGCCGTTCATTCCGTAAACATATTATCCATGAAATGCCTGAAAAAAATACAAGCATATTATGATAGGGTTTCGTCATAGTTTCTGATGTTAAGTAGAAGTATTCAAAACTAGCAAACTTCAGCAAAGTTAAACAATATAAAAGTAATGATTATGGTAAGTAGGTAATATATAATTTTACGCAAATTTTATTGCGAACAAATAACAATTTGAAAAAAGAGAAAGTGTTGGAAAAAATCCACGTTCAAATCAACGTGCGGGTTCGAATCCCGCTCGTGGAATTTTTTCAACACTTGACTTTTTTCAAATATAAAAGCACTTACTTTGTCCGATTTTTGTGTATAGATAACATCCACCATCGCCTTTTAATTGTCTTCTTTACCCTATTATTTTTTTTGTTCAAATAATAAAGATGCAGTAAATAATTATTTGCTGTCATGTAATATAGCGCAATCGCCTCTTCCATTTTTTTCCGCGAAATGAATTATCGCGACGTTCTAGCTTATCGCGACGTAGCAAAGTTTTTTTTGATGTGGCCAAGAACTTCGTCGTAGCTCGAACATGAAGTTTTATCGCGACAACGCGAACACGAATCTTCGCCGTCAAGTGTGGCCGTAGCTTATGTGTGTTATTCGTACGTAAAGAGAATTGTTCCGTTTACTAGGGCGCTTTGGCTTAAAGTGAACATTAACGAATATTATCAAAAATTGGTATTTTTAACTCTTTGTATCTAAAAGAAAGTAATTAAAGCAATATAATAGCAGGAAAACGTAATATGTGTATAAATAAGCAAGGATAATGTTCCTGTTATTAAATGCTGTAATTATTGCTGAAACAATGTAATTATGATAACAAAATATATTACTAGGTAACCATTGTTTTAATACTTTTTAATATATTATCTTATCCACTTTTAATGTTATAATTTAAATTATGAAATAAGTAGCGCCAGGGTCAACGTCAGAAGCAGGTTCGGTATCCAAGGGTTAAAGCCGGGCACTGAGCCGGGTCTTCGTTTTGAGCGGAATCGGAGTCCATTATAAAAGCAAATCGGGTTCACAGAAAAAGCAGTCGAAAAAGTGACATTCACAGTACACGAAGGCAAAGCGAATACTTTTTTTACAAACGTCGTCATCACATCAATGTTTACAGGCTGATGTTGGCATATAAAAAATTGGAAAGTAAAATCGATACAGGAATAATCTATTTTTTCTAATTGTCATGTAAAACCATTTGCAGTAAAACATAGTGTTTTGCGAGGTTGATTTAAAAGGTAAATAAATAAATAAATTTGCGAAAGATTACTTGATCGTATAAGTCTAAGGGGAATAATTATTTTTATAATTGGTAAGTAATTACGTATCGATTTCTTAATAGCAATTAAAGATTTTTATTTCTTAATTGTTGATATAGCAACACAGGAATTAATGGTGACTTTCCTTCAAAAAATACTTTTAAAAGTAATTAATTTAGATATTTACTTTCCGACAACGACAGTATAAAAGATATTTTTATTATATTTATGTCATATTTTACTGTAAAATACATTTTAAGAAATAACTTATTTTATTGGGTTATAGTCTGGTCCAATTATTTTAAGTTTCCCCAATATTATTGTACTTACTGACTGTAATCTGTTATGTGTTGTAATAAATAAATAAATAAAAAATAAAATAAATAAATAAACTTGTTCAAGAAAAGCCGAAACTGAACTATTCCCATAAAAGTTCAAAAATATTGCTAGATGTCCATAAAAAACGTTCATGGTTATGGTGTCTAGAAATTTGTATCTACCTACATGCGCTTTTTTTGACATAATTAATAACGTTTTCATTTTTCATGATTCAACCCATCAACTCATCTGGTAACGAAGCTCAAGAGCGTTTACGCCGCACACTAGCGCCGCCAATGAAAAAAAAAACATATCTAGTAATTAGAGATAGAAAATCAAATTATGCTCAACAAACTATCTGAATGAAGTAATTTAGCATTTTTACGTCACCTAATGAACACCTAACATGTTATGGTTTAGTTAAATAAGGCGTTATAGTTAAAAGTGGCCGTAACGTCTTATTTAACTAAACCATAACATGTGAGGTGTTCATTAGGTGACGTAAAAATGCTAAATTACTTCATTCAAATAGTTTGTTGAGCATAATGTGCGGCGTAAACGCTCTTAACTATTATGAGAAGATAATGTATTAGAATTTTATATTGACTTGACTGTGTTTTTAAGTCAATTAAATTATTCTTTCTGAGCAGCATTCAATATATTTCAATTCTAAGACACGTTGCTTTCTCCACGAATTTCCGTAACGACCAGTACCTAACATGAAAAGGCTTGAGAATATGTGCCCCACCTCAATTGATTTGCTATTATACCTAATAGCCAGGATTCCTAATAATTTGTTTTATTGTCTAAACAAGGTTTACGATTACGACTCTGCCCGGGAGCGTTTTTATTTTATTTAAAAGCAAATAATTACACGAAAACCTTACAACGTAGACTAACATTTTTACAGACTATCATTTTTGTATTGCTCAGTTTTGAATGCTTTCCTGAGAGCAGAGCGAATAATTTTGCAATATTTGAGTTAGTAACAAGCAATAATTTATTATTTTTGTATGGGATCGTAACGTGGTCACCTAACGAAGAACTTGTGAAATCAACCGTCTCGTGAAATGCTCGGACTTAGCACTCTGATTCTAAAATTAAATCTTAATCTTTTGATAGAGCTCAGACTTCTCATCGTCAGATTACTATCACTACTTTTAACATATTCTTTTTTCAGTTTAATTTTTTGAGAGCGTCACCGATTCTCCGACAAGTCCTAATGCAATTTTATTTCTGTATGCCAGTGTTTGGAAGACACGCCGGTGTTTCTTGGGCAGCGTGTTGGCGGCACTAGTCGCAGGCGCGTTGGTGGCCGTGCTGGTGCTGCAGCCGTGGACCGGCGTCGAGCAACCGCGCTATTTGCGCGCTACAGTCGCTGCCAATGGCTACGAATGCGCTAGTATTGGACGGTGAGTTAAAAAGCTACGCCACAGAGAGCTAGGTAGGACCTAGCGTCGAACAACCACGCTACTTGCATGCTGCGGTTGCTGCCAATGGCTACGAATGCGCTAGTATTGGACGGCGAGTTATAAAGCTACGCCACAGACAGCTTGGTAGGACCTAGCGTCGAACAACCGCTCTACTTGCCTGATACGGTCGCTGCCAATAGCTACGTATGCGCTAGTGTTAGACGGTGAAACGAATAGCTACGCCACAGATATCTAGGTAGGACCTAGCGTCGAGCAACCGCGCTATTACGCGCTACAGTCGCTGCCAATGGCTACGAATGCGCTAACATTTGACGGTGAGTTGTAAACCTACGCTACTGAGCTATCTGGGACCTAGTTTCAGGCAACCGCGCTACTTGCATACTACGGTCGCTGCCAATTACTACGAATGCGCTAGTATTGGAGAGTCGAAAAGCTACGCCATAGATAGCTAGAGAGAACAAAGCGTCGAGCACCCACGCCACATATGTACTGTGTCGATAGCAAATGTGTTGAAATAACATAAAACAAAACGATTTTCTTTTTAAATAATTTTACGCAAATTTTACTTCGAACAAATTATAATTTGAAAAGCAAGACTACGAATGGGATGTGCTGTTGCTGATTCAGGAAGCTACGCCACCTATAGCTACGTAGGTAAAGCCCTAACAATGCTGATAGGTACTGCAGCCGTGGGTCAGTATCGAGCAACTGCTCTACTCGCACTCTACATTCCTTGCCAATGCTCACAAATGTAAAACTAGTGTAAACGGTAAGTAGTCATGTCGCTACGCCATAGAGATACTAGTTTGTTAGAAATACACGAACAGAAAGACCACCTTTTGAAGAGATGTGATTTACATAAACACAATCTTCGCAATAAAGATAAATTAGTACATCCAAGAACGAGGTTGGACAAAGTCAAAAAGCAGGGTATTTACATTAAGGGTGCGCCGACAAAAAAATGCCAAAAATGCAGTTACGGTTAAGTAGATATAATTGAAAATACTATCGTATTAAATGAACAAAATATATATTTAGTATCATAGGGAACGTGTTTACAATTTGTCAGAACCATAAATTCATAACACGCTATAGTTTTTTCTACAATATCATTTAAAGTTGGGCAAAAATCATGAAAACGAGTGGCGGCGTTTAGTAGATTTCTTATAGTTTATCTAAACTATTGTACCTCTGGTTTTGTCTAAACAATCATCAATGGATAAACTACAAATTGCTAGACTACATTTTCGATTCATCAAGTGGTTATTTAAATAATTATTTTTTATTAAACACCTTAAATTCGCCATACAAAATTAGTATGGCCGCGCGGCATCAAATAAATATGGACGACGACATTTCAAATAAAACATATGACACTTGTCACTTATGGACGGCGCACCCTTAAGATTTTAATGTACAATAAGTTGCCTATAAGAGTGTCAAGGCTGGATCGCGGTCCGTTTAGGAAAATATTGAAAGATTTTTTGAGGATAATCCTTTTTATACTGTTCACGAATACATGACAATGCAAATGGCTGAATCAACTTTTCTCAAAAATTATTAAAACCTTAGTTTAAATTTTATTATAATATCTTTAAATACATTATTTTTAGTTAGGTATTTGACTTCATGTAATTGATTAATAATTTGACAATATTTGATTTAATGTGGCTTCTAAATGATTATAATGACATTTACAATTTATATAAGTATCAGTATAATTATTAATTGATATTTATTTATTCATGTTTTAGGTTTTTAATTTTAATAATTTAATTGTTTTTTCTGTAAATTGTATAACTTACTGTTTTTTTTTTGTCATATGACTTGCCTTATAACAAACCTTGTTATATTTATGGCCAATAAATTGAATTTGAATTTGAATTTGAGACAAACTTAGGTCCATTAGATCAACAGTCGATGCCAAGTGCTATTAGACGGTGAGTGCGTCAGAATGCTTTCCGGTTTGACCAACTGATAATACATAAAATAATTAGCTTATTTTCCTGCTTCTGTAGGAAAGATAAAGTCCATATGAATATAATACGCATATCGCATAAGGAGATCGGATTCGATTAGGATATTAGACCGCTTTCGTTTTCTTAAACTTACTTTCTGTGCATTAGAATGAGCGGAAAATCATCATTTATTCCAACTAGGTTTCCATTCTTGTCAAGCGCTTTGAGGAAATTGCATATACGAGTATAACGTCGTCACAATCATTACGAAAATGATTCTTTGCTTAATAATTTTATTATTCAAGATACCTTAAACGATGTAGTCATCATAATTTCCCCTTATCATAATTAATATTGGCATAAGTGGAGTGATAATATCTAGAAAAGATTATATTAAATTAGCGTGCACTATGATTAAAAACAATAAAAATTCAGGGTAACACGTAGCTCTATATAATTATTTCATATTTTGTTATTGTAACAAATAATTGAGGTTTATCCTAAACACACACACCACACCTATACACATAAAAAAATAAGGAAAAGAACGCGACAGTTTCGTGGCTTTGACTAAAATGTATTGAATTGAAGACCTTGGCCGTGTAAATGAAGCCCGCAGCCTTTTTCCTCTGTTCCAATGTTAATTTTGTCTTTTAGTAGCCTCCATCGTTTTATTGTAATGCAGAAATAAGAAATCTGTTCGTTTTGTTTACCAATTCATCAATTTTATTCCAAATTCGTGGCATTCTACTGCAAGGTCAAATAAAATTTTCTAAATTATGACAAATGTTACCGATGTAGTCATGATAAAGCGAAGGGCTTGATGGCGTAGCGGCTTGCGCGTTGCGGTTGCTTGCGATCTTACAATTTAGGCAACATGCTGGCTGGTCGTAGGCTGTAGGGTAACGAGACTAGACGAGACGGAAACGCGTTGGTTATGTGGGACTCTCTCCCGACCTAATGCGATGAGGACAGACAGCCCATACTCACTAAAAACTCCTGTACCCCTGTGTACCCTGTGTGTGAAAGGCCCGAGCCCAGCAGTGGCACATTAATAGGCTGATGATGATAATGATTAAGAAAGGTGATAAGATGGTGGTCTAAATGTATTTCTCGTCCATTCCAGCGAAATCTTGGAAAAGAACGGCTCAGCGGTCGATGCGGCGATAGCGGCACTATTCTGCGAGGGGATCGCGTGCGCACAATGTATGGGGCTAGGCGGCGGGTTCCTGGCGACGGTGTTCGACGCGCCGACGGGCCGGGTGCGGGCGCTGAACGCTCGCGAGCGCGCGCCCGCCGCCACCACCGAGAACATGTTCGCGAACGCGTCCTCCACCACCGGCGGGCTCGCGGTCGCAGTGCCCGGCGAGCTGCGCGGCTACGGCGAGCTGTACCGGGAGTACGGGCGGCTGCCGTGGCCGGAGCTGGTGCGCCCCACCGCGGAGCTGTGCCGCCGCGGCCACCGGGTCAATTCTTACATGGGCCGCGTGCTGCTCTCCTACAGCGAGAGAATCAAGGCCGAGCCATCTATGAGGTATGTTAATGTAAGGAGCGTCTGGATGGCCACTTCTATCGCCAAACAACAGCAAGGAATCCAGCAGAGATGTGCGATATACAACAATAGGATTAGGTACTTAATTTTCCTTGCCCCGTTCGGACGTTCTCAAATCAAGTGATCCTATGGTTGATTTTTTCCTCGCACACCGCTTATCACACATTATCTGGGGAAAAGCCAGTTCTGTAAACCGTGTATAACATTTCCTTATTTTACACAAAAAAAAATCTAGACTAATTAGGTAGGTAGGTACGTAGCATTACTACATCTGTGTTCAATGTCTCCCAATACACTTTTATATTCTTTATTGAACTACATCTAGATAAGTTTTTCTGACAACAATTTACGAAGATTGATATAATAATAGCAGTCCTTTACGAGCACAGCCTTACCCGTCTGAGTTTGATGCAACAGTCTCATCACTTAGACACGCAATACAAGAAGGCAACAAACCATGCAAATGCATCGTTGCGTGTCTAAACGTCGAACAACGTATTATTGATGATAAGCCTTTTTTTTTTAAACAAGCTTTTATTTAAATGCGCTAAAAAGAAAAGAATAAACTTTTACTATCAACTTATAAAGCCGTCATCATTACACAATTTATGTATAATATGTTAATGGAATTCTAAATATAATATGTATGTGGTTAGGAACTACTATTAACTTAAACACTTAACTGTTTAACTGTTTAAATACTTTTATTACTTTTAATTACATGTAGGTACCTATACCTATGCTGCACGCTGCACGTGTCATACTAAACTTTAAACAAAAACACGCGCAATGCAGATCGTGTCAGTAACGCAAAGTGACAACTGTTTTCAACTCGTCAGCGTCTCGCGCTTTTGCACAGACTAAGTAAAAAAGTTGAGATCCGTTTGCATAACCGTATCAGCGGAATACCATTTTTAGCGAATGTTGAATGCAACGTGAAATATTTCTAAATAGGTACATTGAATATTGATAGTTGTCGCAGGCGGGGACAATCACCAACCAAAGAGAGTGCAGATTTAATTGAGCTAGCCACACGGCCGCTTGGTTGATGATTGTCCCCGTCTGCGACAACTATCAATATTCAATGTATTTAGAAATATTTCACGTTGCATTCAACATTGCTCAAATTGAATTCTGGGATCGTAAAGCTTGTTTTTTTCTATTCAGTTTTTTCTCTTTGCAGTTATTTTTATATAAGTAGTTGTTTTAGCAGTCGGGTTTTTGTTTTATTAAAATAATTTGGTTTATTTCAAACTTTTTAGTTTTGTAAAGTAAATAACCAAGCATTTCAAAACCTACATAAAATAGTGATATTAAAACGCCTTACTCTTTTAAATAGCAAAGTCACCGCATACAAAGCGCATACCTATACCAATTGGCGTAAAACGAATCTTTTGACGTCTAGTACTTTTGACTGACACGTTCTTTGAGTTTTTTAAACATGGGAATAAAATCTGCTAATATTCCCGAAAACAAAGCACCATAAAACATTGCTGTACCTAAATGAAAATTATTAACTACATCTACGTCCATAGAAAAATTGGCCATATCCTTTAAATTCCTTTGACGTTGTAGTTCGTTTAAAGAATTTTGATCGTGTGGTCGATCTAACAGTTTTTTGGGGTCAGGACTACTAATAGCTCACCCGGCCAATGTTTTTACTTTTTTTATATAGCCTATGTCACTCCCACAGTCAAAACAAATCTAATTTACACCTCACCTCACCATCATATGTTAAAATCCACCATGCCGTTTGGGCTGTAGGACGTGGCAAAGAAACAGACATACATACATACATACACACATACATACATACATACATATATACATACATACATTGTCATACATACATATATACATACATATATACATACATATATACATACATACATACATACATACATACATACATATATACATACATACACTCGAAAAACATAACCCTCCTTCTGACGCAGTCGGGTAAAAATTAGATACTTACATTTGATTCGCAGAGAGGTGTACGTGAACCCGGAGACGGGCGAGGTGTGGAAAGAGGGCGACCTGGTGCCCCACCTGCGGCTGGCCGAAACGCTGGACGTTATCGCCGCGGAGGGCCCGGAGGCGATACACAATGGTTCGCTCACGGAACGGCTCGTTTTAGACATACAAGGCTTCGGTGGTATCGTGACAGAGGAGGACCTCAGGAGTTTCAGGTATACTATATGCGAGGTTATTGAATATATATATATTAGACAACATCACATACATTGTTCTGATCCCAAGGTAAATACCGGAAGTATCGATTAATGTAAGGGACAAACCACGATTTTACAGGAGAGTCAAAAAACGTTTTTTTTTTTCGATATCTGTCTGTAACTTTTTAGTATTTTATCCGATTTTATTGACGTACAGGACAAAGTTTCATAGTTTTATCTTCTCTTTCTTATCATTGTTGTTAAGTTTCATAAAACTTAGTAGTTTCAAAGATACCATGTCCTTTACATTAAAAATAAATGTTAACATGCTTCTTGTGCTTCTTACATTACTGAAATTAAGGGTGTAAATAAAAAATAAATGATGAAAAATAATGTAAGCGGCTAGAAGCTTTCGAAAAATATACGTTAATTTACTGTAAAGGATAATTTTAGTGGTGAAATTTAATGTAGGTAAGTGAAATATTTTTTACGAAAATCGTTCTAGATTGCCTGAACATGGTTAACTTAAGGCGACGCATTGGAAATTTATGTGGCGGGATCTTGATTTTTCCCAACTATTACCAAAACATATGAAATTGATATTTGATGACATGATTTTTCATTTAATTGACTTCATTTTGCTAGTTGCAGAAACACGATTTGTCAACTTTTATAACAGAGAAAAAAATATAAAAGTAACCTCTTTTAAAACATAGATTTGCATTTTACAGGCTAACCAGGCCGATTTAAGCATCTAAATTTTCTTAGTAGTTTAGTCTTAACACACACTTTAATATTGTAGTTCATTTTTCAAATAATTTGTAGTTTTAATTTGAAGGAAAAAAAACAATTTTTCTATGGTACGGGGCGGTGCAAACGCTCCGTATGAGATTTATTGTTTAGCGGTGCGTTGCCTTAAGGGACATTTTTTGAACGATAGAGCAATTCTAAGTATACCAATCGATAGAGCTGAAAATTCTGAATCCTAATATATATAAAACTCATTTTAACCAAAATGTCCCTTACGTTGATAGATAGGTAGTTGATACTTCTGGTCTCGAGTAGCAAAAGCACTCGTTTTATAGAAATCAAAAACAACGACGGTACCACAACCATTCAGAGTGCCTAGTGTAAGTTTCTTTCGCTATTCGATCAAGTTTACGAAAACGCGAGTTGTATGGTAAAATATTAACTCTTCTCGTATGTCGCCAGCTTCAATGCCATACTAATTTTCGTTTTCGTAAACGTAATCGAATAAATACGGACAGTAAACAAAACTCACACTCAGACCCGATACAATATCGAAAGGTTCGTTTTCGACTTTGACCCGACCGGGAATCGAACCCGGGACCTCAGAGTTAGCGCCGCCCAAATTCTGAGGTGCAAGCCACTCCGCTAAGGCGGTCGTCAAATTTAGCGTCGATTCCGATCGAAACGTCTCCGAGACATCAGAGGGGACAGGGACACGCTTGCGTGATGCAATTGCCTCAGGAAGCCTCAGGATGTTCCATTACCACGGCTTGAGGAACCTTAGGTTTCTAGCCACCCCGAAAAGTGCGGTTACTGCATGGGCCATTGGCAGCCAACAGCATTTTCTCTCAAAAAATCAAGAAAAGTTGACGTATAGTCGACAAGGAAATTGCTTTACCACCTTAGAAGTGAATTTTGTTTGCTTAAAATAAAACAATAAAAGGCATCTTTCACCATCTACAAGTAAATTCCCATTAGCCACTTCCACGCTCACACTTACGTACCTAACCTAACTTAAGAGCGTTTACGCCGCACACTAGCGCCGCCAATGAAAAAAAAACATATCTAGTAATTAGAGATACAAAATCAAATTATGCTCAACAAACTATCTGAATGAAGTTATTTAGCATTTTTACGTCACTTATTGAACACCTGACATGTTATAGTTTAGTTAAATATGGCGTTATAGTTAAAAGTGGCCGTAACGTCTTATTTAACTAAACCATAACATGTGAGGTGTTCATAAGGTGACATAAAAATGCTAAATTACTTCAGTCAAATAGTTTGTTGAGCATAATTTGATTTTCTATCTCTAATTACTAGACACGTTTTTTTTTTCATTAGTGGCGCTAGTGTGCGGCATATACGCTCTTAAATGCTTTTTGTGCCTTATCAGGGCAGAGTGGAGCGACCCAATCGCGGTGCCGCTGACCGGCGAGCACACGCTGTACACGGTGCCGCTGCCCGGCTCTGGCTCGGTGCTGGCGTTCATCCTGAACATGCTGCGCGGCTGGGTGGGGGACGGGAGCGACGTGCCCGTCGGCTCCAACCTCTATTGGCACCGCATCATCGAGACCTTCAAGTTCGCGTACGGCAAGCGAACCGGCCTCGGCGACCCTTCACGCTCTAAGACGGGCGGTCGGATTGCGGAGGTACTTACTCAAAAAAACCCCGCATCGAGTAGACTTACGAACCGATGGCATAGTGACATTCATAAGAACTATTTGTATCCTAAACTGAATAAATGATTTTGAGTTTTGAATTTTAAACTGTTTTAACATGGTTTGTATGGGATCGAAATTCATAAATGCTCTTTACTAATATCTCTTTTTATTTTATGGCAGTGGGCTAGACACAATTGTTCATAAAACTGGTAGCCATTGGTATAGAAAAAAAAGAAGACTGATGGTCTAATAATATAGCGACAGGAAACCACCAAGGCTGAACCCCGTTAATTTTTTTGTCAAATAATCATATTATAAGCCATCTCATTGTTTGCAGTTGGAGCGCAACCTGTCCGACCCGGAATGGGCGCAAACCTTTCGCGGGGAGATCGACGACCGCACCACGTACCAAGACTGGCACCACTACGGCGCGTCGTTCGAGGGCGCCGACGACCACGGCACCGCGCACGTGGTCGTCATCGCGCCCGACGGCAGCGCCGTCTCCGTCACCAGCACCATCAACTACATGTGCGTATGCGTATATAGTTTGAGCTCGATACAAACAACACTAACATAGATTTACCGCCTACAAATAAACAAAGAATAAGGTTCGAATAGTTATTCCGTGTTTTGTTTCTTTCATGTAAACGTCATTTCGGAGGAGTGTAGTAGTCATTTGTTGCTGTTATAGGAGCTGCTTTCGTGCCGTAGGTCACTGTACGCAGCTGGTATTCTTGTTTAGGCTGTTTGATATCATCTCGCCATACGATTTTTTGGAGGTGTTGATCTTCCTCTTGGATGCGTACTGTGCGGCTGTGTAGACAAATTTGAAACTTCTCCAACGTATGATCATTCTTAGCAGATCTTGCTGCAGGTTCGGGCCACTTAACATAAGCTCGTTAAGGCTGTAACCAGACTTTGTCTTTTGTGAACCATTGAAAACTGCTCGTAACTTTGTGGTTGTCGTGTCAGGTTTAACGACACCATGGTGCGGTAAGAAAAAACTTGGTTCACGTGGTGTGGTGCATTTCTTCATGTGCTCAAGTTGTATGAGAGCTGATATAAAATCTATGTTACCGACTTTTGTAATATTAAAACTAGATATGACGAGATAACATTATGCATGTTATTATTGTATGATGTACTAGTAACAGAAACCAATGTAAGCAAACAAATAAATTCATTTCAATTTCAATTTCAAATTATAGTAAAAGAAACAAAACACGGAATAACTAGTCGGACCTTTTTGTTTATTTGTAAGGGGGAATGAGTTTTTATATTTAACGTGGCAACTGACTTTTCGGACGAGACGAGAAGACATCTGGTGCACCGTGAAAACAACGCAGCATCGGTCATCCTCACTCTGCCTCTTCACGCCTCGTTTACGGTGTTCACGTCGAGTGACAGAGGCGATAAGCTCTACAATCTACATGGTGGTGCCGGTCCACACATCCTAACATCACTGAGAACGTTTTCTCTTTTCTTCCAATGCATGTCCCTATGTTATCTTTCCTACCATTAGTTGGGACACGAAGTAGGTAGGTACTGCTAGTGCTCTGGCACGAGTTAAGCTCTGGCTCAAGCCCGGTTTTCTTACCTTTTTTCATGAGGTCTTGATGTTTGTTGACGCGCTGTAGAATCCCTTCTTTGGTGAATCAAGGGCCTTTGCTTGCTGACCTCGTTTTCATTGCCTCTTTGTCTTTTCGAGCGTCACAATTATTAAAAGTAAGGGTTGGTTAAATGTCAAATCAGCGTTTGAAACGTAAGTCAAGCTTTGTATGTTGAAAAAACATTAAGTATCATTAAGTATCTATTTTTAATTCGTTGACAGATGGGGTAGCCAAAGGCGCTCACAGTCACTCGGCTTCATGCTGAACAACGAAATGGACGACTTTGCTATACCAAATCGCGAATCTGCCTACGGACTTCCGCCATCACCTGCCAACATGCTGGCACCAGGTCTGCAGCCGCTGAGCTCCATGACTCCGAGCATCGTGCTCAAGAACAATGAGCTGGCTCTGGTGGTCGGCGCCGCGGGAGGCACCAAGATCACCACACAAGTCTCACTGGTGAGTCGATGTTACTTCCTTCAACATTATCAGATCAACCCACTTCTGGAACGTAACAAGAAAATTAAAATGGGTGCAAGTAAAATAAACTAAAATATAATAATAATATCAAATAAAGTACATACAAAAGAGAATTAATTATATCAAACAGAGTTTATGCATTATAAGTCATAAAATAAATAAACATAGCTAAAGGTGAATTTAGAAAATGACTCCGAACTTGCGTGCGAGCACTTCTGATGCGCTCAGGCAAAGAATTCTATAACCGGACAGCATGCATAGATAAAGAGTAGGAAAGTACTGCGAGAGCCACTTAGATCACCACACAAGTCTCACTAGTTAGTTAGTCGATGTTACTATCTTCATCATCATCATCATCAGTCTATAAGTGGCACTAAGGTCGCCATTCACGTATCACTGTGAGTCGATGTTATGATGTAAATAATCCTCTAGGAATCCACTGGGATTCCACCACCTGGGTTTCCAAATTAACAAAAGATAAAGTGAGCCATATTTTGGCTTTCGTCATTATCATCAATGGCCCACGGTAGGGCTTACTTGACATATATACCACATAGAGATATGGAGCCATAATGCACCACACGGATTAAATGAGGGTAGTGGGTTTTAACGACTGCTTATTTACAACAACCCTGGACCTGAACATGTCTTCCGAAACACGAGGTGAACGAGATATTTTTTTTATTTGATCATCCATCTGATGACCCCGCATTTTTGGTGTCCAAATATAACTCGGGATTATACTTGCACCGAGTACGAGGATAACCTGATATTCATGGTGATATCAGCGTTTCGCTAACAAGGTAGAATCAAGTGGATTGTATCAAGTCGGTACATAATATAGATAATTTGACTTTTTCAGATTGTACGAAACGTGATCTTGGAGGGTGGTGATCTGTTGTTTGCTATGGAGCGTCCTCGTCTACACCACCAGCTGATACCAATGGAAGTGGAGTATGAGGCGCATTTTGATCCGGTAAGATTAATACGTTTTTGGGCGGTTGCTTTAATAATAATAAAATAAATAAATGTTTCCCACACACACCAATTATCTAGCCCTAAAGAAAAGCTTCCTTAAGAAACTCGAGAAAATGGTTAACTAGACAACGGATAAACATACTTAATGTACTTAAATACATACTTATTATACATAGAAAACACTCAGACCCGAAACAATTTAGAAAAACAGGTATTTCTAAATTGATCCGACCGGGGATCGAACCCGGGAACTCAGAGATGGCGACACCATGAAAACCGGTGTGTGAGCCACTCGACCAAGGAGGTCGTCAAAATGCTATGGATATGATTTACGGAGCTACTAGCGAACACCGTAAAAAGAAAATCAACTTTAATTTAGAGAATGTCACTAAGTAAAAAAAGGTTTTTTAATATATGACAACAGACTCGAGTAATTGTTCCGGTGGTTAAATATTAAAAAGTTTTTTTTATTTTTTATTATTAGGCCTTAGGGCAAGGCTTCCTTTCATTGCTTCTACTTACTGCGGACCTGAGGTAATCGAGTCCAATTTTGGTTAAATATATCCAGTTCGTCCCGTCATTTCCTTCTCGGTCTACTTTATTATTATTATTTTGTATTTATGGTTAGTTCGTAGTTCGTAGTCTTGAGCCATTTCCGTGGCAGAGAATAGGATGGTATGGTACTAGTTTTTAGTGGGTAGGTTTCTTTTTCCCTCTATTATCGTTGTTAGGCGTAGGAGGGGAGAAGAGCCTTACATAAACCCCTGGCCCCGATGTATGATTAATTTTAATAATATTACCTACCTACCTAGTTAAAAAATAGGACCTACTCCTATGAATCCAGTTTTATTTTTTAAGTACTCGCGTACAAAGGTCGTTACGGTTTTAACATTAAATAATGTTGATAAAACGGTTCTTGTTAGTGTGGTCGTAATAATGGCTACCGCTCGTTCGTCACGTACTAACCGTAACGTTTCCTATTATATTTCCAATTATGACCATTGTTACTGGTTCAGTATGTAGATAGATAAGATAAGATAAATTTTTATTACCATAAAATTGTGTAAATACATTGCAGGTGTTAAGCATATAAAAATGGGAACAAACAATTTATCCTAGTCGGGCATGCAATTTTAGTAGGTAGGTACATGTTACATAGAAACAGAAACGAAACTTACCTTAGAATACGGATTGTATCAAATAAAAGGTCTCTCAACATAAAGTCGTGACAGGAAGTGCCATGACACTGGTATTCTGCGCTGCGGATGCAGAGTTTGTGTAAATTATTATGCAGGTGTACTACGCATGGCATTTATGTCTAATTGACCCTGAAAAAAAAAGACTTCACTGTCGTATCTAATCTTTTTAAACTATGATTTGTAAATAATTCTTAATTAAAAAAAAAAAACACAAATGTTGAAAAAATTTCCACGAGCAGGGTTTGAACCTGCACCCTTCTGACATACCGGGTCAGGTGCTCTTCCAATTGAGCTATCGTGGTTCTAACCAGCCCGCCGAAATTATTCAACACTATTTACTTTTTACTTTGAAAGCCAAAGGCGCCCATTCAATGTTAACAACTACCGTCATTAACATCCGATCATAATATTTTTACAAATACTAAAGATCAGTTAAGAAGTAGGCAAGCTATTTATAAATGTTTATATAATTTTTAACGCAAATTTTGTTGCGAACAAATTACAAAAACACAAATGTTGAAAATATAGCTCAATTGGAAGAGCACCTGACCCGGTATGTCAGAAGGGTGCAGGTTCAAACCCTGCTCGTGGAAATTTTTTCAACATTTGTGTTTTTGTAATTTGTTCGCAACAAAATTTGCGTTAAAAATTATATAAACATTTAATTCTTAATTAACATAAAAGTACTGTCCCACTGCTTGGGAAAAGGCTCCATCATTTAGATCAAGTCATCGCTATAATACGAATATTACTACTTACTACCGAAGTAGTTAAGAGTCCGTGGTATAGAACAATTAATTTTGTGCCTTTGACACAGTATTTTTAACTATTTAAAGGGTGTTTCTACGTTTTTTTTCATCCTTTTATTAATTTACCTTCATCATCATCATCGCTAGTCCACTGCTGGACATAGGCCTCTCCAAGTGCACGCCACTGAGCACGATCCGATCCTTACACAACGAAGTACGGTTCATGGTCGGTTGGAAACCACTGGTTTAGAAAGAGCAAGGAAAAACTTTTTTAGAAATTAAAAACATATTCAGCCTTCACGATCAGCAATGCTTTGATTTGGTTATTATCTTTTAACCTTCAATGTTTTCGTTTACTGCTATTATTTTGCACGCAAGTGTACAGATGCCTGCGCACCAACCTACCACAAACTGTTAAATTTCCTCAATAGACTTTGAACTTTATGATTAAACTAGTTGTCGCCCGCGACTTCGTTCGCGAAGACTACACTATCCCACAGGAACCTGTTTCTGGGATAAAAAGTATCTTATAGCCTAGTCTGGGTCATGGTCTGTCTATGTGCAAAGTTTCATCCAAATCCGTTCAGCCATTTCCACGTGATGCACGGTCAAAAAAACAGACGAAAATTCTAAAAACTGATGGCACGTGTTCTGTTATCGATTCTAAGTACCTATCCCCAGCCAACTTTTTTTCTAATATCTTCCATGTACATCAGACTTTCGACCCTCTTTAGCTTTATTATATGTATAGATTAGGTACTAGCTGCCCGGACAGACTTTGTTCTGTCAAAAGTTAATAGTAAAAATTAAATAAATTTAACGTAAGTTATTTTGTTTTTTTTTGTTCTCTATATTAAAACTTTCCGTGAGCCGGAACATACGAAAAATAAAATTTGCCAAATCGGTCCAGCCATTCTCGAGTTTTGCGCTTAGCAGCATTCATTTTTATTTATATACTAGCTGACCCGGCAAACGTTGTTTTGCCATAAAATAAAATAAAAATTTGGGGGTGGACCACCCTTATTATCACTTTAGGGATATTAAAAATTAATTACGACCGATTCTCAGACCTACCGAATATACATATAAAATTTCATAAAAATCGATCGAGCCGTTTCGGAGGAGTATGGCAACTAACATTGTTACACGAGCTGACCCGGCGGGCTTCGTATCGCTTTGACAGTTTCTATGTCAACAATACAATCAAATCGTTTCTTTGACATCAAAACAAATCGTGGAACCTTTTGTATTGGAGAAAAAAATGTTTAGGGTGAACCACCCTTTATTTCTTAGGGGTATGAAAAAGAAAAAAAATCTCTCAACTTACAGTATGAGGCAAAAATCGTATAAGACAATATGCTGTTAGACAAAATCTTTTTAGACCAAAAAGCGATTAAATCAACTTGCTTGAAGGCAAATCACCTATAGGATAAAATACGGTCCTACATAAAGCATAATGACAAAACACGATCGTGGCAAATTGCGATTAGGGCAAAAACCTTACTGGTACAAAATGCGTTCGAGGCACCCATCTAACAAATCGTTAATAGCTGCCCCGACAGATTTCGTTCTATCAAAAATTATTGGCCTGTCGCAGTCAAATAGAAATAAAATAACATTAAAAGACTTTAGTAATATCTAATGTGATGATATTTTTATTGTAATGCCTTATGATACACGATATTTTTTGTTGGCTTGGCGCGTAAATAAATAAATCTGAAGGTTTTCCGACGCGGGAGCACGCAACATACAACTGTCCATGAGAGAAGCATGGGTTTTCAAGATTAACGCCGCAAACATTCAATGACTGGCCCTGAGATTTATTTATGGTCATAGCGAAAGCAAGCCGCACTGGAAATTGCAGTCGTTTAAATACAAACGGTACGCCAGTTGGGATTCCATTGGGATCTATTTCCTTATATTTTCCCTTTAGAATGGTTGCCTCGATCACATTGTTCAGTAACTATTTCACTGCTAGCCGTGTGCCGTTACAAAGACGCAGTTGGTTGATATTTCGCAACATTATGACCACCGATCCTTCTTTTAATTGAAAATTATGGAACGGCAATCCTGGTAAATCCAGCGAGTTCAAAAATTCTGGTGGATAGTTTACGACATCATCTTGGTTATTTGCGCAATCAATTGATTTGTATGTCCTTAATTCACCGCCAATTTCGTTTTGAGTTTTGTAATTTATTTAATTTACATTCGTGTTTTTGGCAGCTAATAAAGCTCGTTCACTCAACCAACAATGATCTCTGTAATTTTGAGCGACGTTTGGGAACACCTTTTGTATAAGCTCAGTTTTTGATTCAGTAAACTGACACAAAATGACAGGAAATGTAATGCAGTCTGTCAAAACGTCTACAGGGAGACATACTTATGTAGTTACATTAAAAATGATTATAAAACAAATTTGAGGAAACTCGTTTATTATCATTAATGACGTGCAACCTCTAATCAACTTGAAGGCATACCAAAGATAATCCTTACGCGCCTTTGTTTTGTTTTGATTGACGTTAAATGTTTGACATCTGGTGACAGAGTGGTTTGTATGGGAAAAGTAAATTGTTGTTTTTACAGTTTTCCTCGTATTTTTTACGTTTTTTCTCTCCATAGGAACCTTCCTCAGACTTCATCCAACACAACTAAAAAGAAATCAGCCAAATCGGTTCAGCCGTTCTAGAGTTATGCGATTAGCTATGGTCATGTATTAGATATGGTTGGAAATGTATTGAAGATATTTGACAGTTTTGGATAGGTTGATGTACAGACGTACATCGTATCTGTAATAAGAGAATAGATAATATAATTGTATGTCAATAACACAAGAGTTCCGGAAAATTCTACTATCGAATCAAAAGTACCTACTTATCTAGGGTCAAGTCGGGAACAGTGGCTCGGAATTTTTCGGACATTGAAATTTTGAAGAAACAGTTTAGGTAACGAGCTGGAATTCACAACCAATATGCTTTGCTTATTAATCTTTCTCCATATAATAATACTTTCTAAATTAAGACAATATTAAAGTAGTTAGACAATTTTTTTTTAAAAATGGGAAATGAGCCACTGTGTACCGGTACTGGGCTACTGTGACTCGACCCTGCAGTACACAGAGACTCTAACAGTAAACAGTGGCTCGACAAAATAATATTTAATTAAAACTATGATTTATAATCAACCACGTTTATTTTTTTTCATTCAGAATTATCTCTTATGCCTAATATTCATCAACAGCAATCACATAACAGTCATAAAATCAATTAAAACGAGATCAACTTTAACAATTGAGATCAACTTTTTTGACATTGTTTCTTTGTTGTTCAACATCTGTAATCCTACAAATAGTTTAATTTTATTAAAAAAATCAAGCAAATAACATAATTAGTCATCGTAATGGCGTTTAGAAGAAATAACAAGAAAAATAACAAAAAAAATAATCAGTAGGTACAATCGAGTGCAAAAGTGTTTCTTTCTTATAAGAGACACATTAGGAGAAACGAGGTACCTACTGTAATATCTAAAAATCAACGTAGCTTCAAAGAAGATAAATCAAATGGAAAGCAATACATTGGTCGGGAGGAAGTGCCAACCATCAATGGCTTGGGTAAAATATATTTGATATCATTCTCTTTAACTATGGAAAGATCAGGCTTATCTGGTACATGGAATCTTTCTGTTCCAGGTTTGCGTTTAAGAAAAGATACATAGTATTCCAAATCATTGTTTCTACCCTCTAAGACCTTCCCGATATATAACGATATTAGCCTTTTTGTAACAAATTGCACTATAATATATTCTCCTTCAAGTGCTGGGCGAGGTAATGGTTTTGTTAGGTGGTTCTCTGTTAACACAAAAATTTCATTTTCATCATCATCTTGGTTATAGTTTGCTTCATCGCTATATTCTTCAGAGTCTGTTAGCTTTATTTCTCTATCTTCTCCTTCTTCTTCTTCTTCATCTTCATCGCTTTGCAATACTTTTCGAGTGATTTTATTCTTTTTTGCCACTTTTTTTGGTTTCACAGCACTTTTTTCTTTTTCTATCAAATTCTTCTCTGGCGTATCAGTTGCGATTATGCTACGTCCAGCTTTTCGTCGTTTTCTGTTAGTATTCCTTGGTCCGGCTTTTATACGATTTCTAAATGTAAAAGGAGATATAAAAGAGTCAGTTGATGAAACTGTAGCTGTTGGCGGTCCGGCTATCTGAGAATTTTGTGCCTCTTCGGTAATATTCGATAAAGGAAAACGAAGAGGGGTACCTGTGCAAGTTTCTACTGACGGTACTTCATTTTCAAATGCTTGAGATTCCTGACTTAATGGTTGAAATATTTCAGAACTGGTAGTGTCGGTTGTGCTAGATCGTGGAAAATACACCGGGGTCTTGGATAGCAGCCGTGATATAACTTCACATGTCTGAACTTTAAGTGTTGCTGGTTTGATGTTTATAGATATGGTTGTTTCATTTAAATTTAATGAATCCGTAGTTTTCTGGTCATGAGATTTTTCTGCTATGGGTTCATGTGAACATACAGCGTATCCTTTGTTGTGTGAATCGTTAGATTGTCTGAAGATAATTCGGTTATTTGATCCGTTTCCGCTTCATTTGACAGAGTCTGCGAAAATGAGGTTCCAGGCATTTCATTTGAATGTAACATGTTAGAATGAGATGAATGTGGACAATTCTCGGGAACGATTGGAGCAGTATAATAAGTACCTTCTTCTCGAGGGGCACAATCTGGACATGGCCGGTCGGTTACGGAACTCGGGAGATAATCATCGTCTTTAAATA
This sequence comes from Eudonia lacustrata, assembly GCA_947562085.1. Lineage (NCBI taxonomy): Eukaryota > Metazoa > Arthropoda > Insecta > Lepidoptera > Crambidae > Eudonia > Eudonia lacustrata. The sequence continues at coordinate 7,032,346 of OX387318.1, forward strand.
TTAGCCTGTCAAATGGATGTATTCCACATTTGGCAAATGATTTTGTAATATTTAATGGCGTCATAGACTTTTGGAAAGCCATACCAATGATTTCTCCCAAGTCGTAAATCGTAATAGGCTTACCGGGGTGTCTCATAAGCCACGAGTCAATAGCGGCGTTGTAGTATACCTTGAACGGCCCATATATCCCCACATCCAGAGGCTGCAGCTTGGCCGAAGTGTGAGGGTGCAAAGTAAGAATATGAACGCCCGCGTCCTTAGCCATATTCAACGCTTCTAAACAAAGATGTGATTCATGGTTGTCCATGATCAGGATGCAAGGATTGTCTTTGGATGCATTTGCATGCTTTATAAAATGTTTTATAACTGCCGGAAAGATAGTACTATTCATCCAGCCCGTGGGCGTAGCAAGTCCCAGAGTACCAGGTGGCGTGTTTTTAATCATGTGCTCTTTAAAAATGTTTCTTGGAAAAACCATCACAGGCGGTAAAGCATTGCCGCTCGCTGAAATTATACAACAAGTTGTCACTAATGTGCCCCTTTCGCCGCTTGTGACTTTTCCTATGCATTTCCGTCCTTTGGGAGCTACAACTTTTTGGGGCTTTTGGACCGTAGTGGTAGATGTTTCATCGAGGTTGAAAAGTCTTGTCCCATCTGCAAAATGGGGGTTTCTCTTGATCAGGTTCTCCAAGTTCTCAAAAAAAATTTCCACATTGATTTTATTGAAAGATGTTGCTCTGGCAAGGCTGCATGGTTCTGGCCTTCGAGCGGTAAGATCGTGCCTACGCTTAAAAGAAATGAGCCAATCTTTTCCTGCCATCTCATTTTTCTGCCATGAGTCAGGCATTTTTATTTTGTTGTTTTCAGCGCATTGGTATGCTAATCTTCGGCATTCTTTCGATGTTAATCCATAAAACAATAACGCGCAGTAATTTATATAGTCTTTTAACTCTTTTTCCTGTGTCGCAGTGAAAACTTTATTTACAGAGTAGTTGGGTTGTAAATGCTGTCCTTTAAGTGATGCAACGTTATTAGTTTTCCAGTAATAACGCTTTAAAGTAGCGAACGGGACTTTTACATTTTTCGATGCTTGACGTATCGATACCCCACTTCTAATTAAAGTAATTCCCCGTCGTATGTCATCTTCGGAACTGTTTCCAATTTTTCGTCCACTGTCACTCTTGCGACGCGGCATTCTAAAAGTAAAAAAGATTCAAATTTTTAGTTTATAATGCGGTGGCCTGATCGATAAATCAGCTACATCACGATGTATCTGACCATTTCCAGAAATGATGGAAAATCTATGACGTAGGTGGGTGTAAGTGCAAAACGATATTCAGTGCATAATACATTATTTAGGTAAAAAAACAGGTTAAAAGGTTTGTTTCTCGTTTTGATACCTAACATAAGTAATTAAATAGGTTTTCAGGCATTAAAATACTTAAATATTTTTTTGTGAATTTCACTTTTCTATTTAATTGTATTTAGCAGACAAAGTACACAGTGACTCGCGAAAGTACACAGTGATTCACGAGTCACTGTGTACCTTTTAAATTTGAGTCACTGAACACGCCGTCGCCATTTTGAATTCAATGGCTTACAAATCTCATCTGAATTTCCGAAGGGCAAGCGAATCTATGCCATTGCCCAGTGTAATAACGTCACTTTCCGTCAAAACAATAACATTTGTCTAAATCTATACATTTTAATGAATAAAAACACGTGTAATTTACCTTGAAAAGTAATTCTTCAGTCACGAAAACAAACACACACTTGTAGCACATCCAAACGGCGCCGGAGCAAGCACATCACTGGTTTGTACGTGTTTGGATATCGAACGCTACCGATGAGTGAAGAAGACAGATAGATATTGCTGTTCTATGTAGGAAATAGAAGCGCGAGTCAGTGTACCCGACTGAGTCATCGTTCCCGACTTGACCCTACATGACGCAATGGCTACATCCGGTTGGGTCTGATATGTATTTTCGAATGCCGTCGTTGCGACGCACGCTGTTGCGAAAAACATTTCAAGTGGTACGCTAGATCGATCTAGCGTAGAACCTACCACTTAAAAAAGGTGTAGCTACCTACACAGCTGCACTGCAAGTCATGAATACGACGCGCGCTCACACGCTCACATGTTACGTGTCCCGTCCGACGGCCGCCGCGCAAATGGCGAGCCTACAGCCGCCGCGCAAATGGCGAGCCTACAGTCGCCGCGCAAATGGCGAGCCTACAGCCGCCGCGAATATTTATATGCGGCGCGCATCCGCATGCCGCTGCGTCACGCCGATCGCAGAGTGCCCTAGCGTTAATATTGTGTAAACTTATTAAACTACTTGTTAGATACGCCGCTAGTTGTAAGCTGTAAAAACTGTTTAATACTAGGCTAAGGTTTTTCAATAAATCATTCATTCCATTCTACTCTCAACATTAGCTGGTATTATTTCTCTCCAAACACCCATCAGCTAAAAAGGGATTTCGTGACAGCGTGCTCGCGAGTCAGTCATTCGATTTAGTGAGTGTCGATACAAAGGCTTTTCGCAAGGGCGTACCACTTAAAATGTTTTTCGCAACGGCGTGCGTCGCAACGACGGCATTCGAAACTACATATCAGACCCCATCCGGTTGTATTGTAACTTATCTAAGAGAAAATTAACGGTAATTTATGAGCACACATCTTATTACCAAATTGAAAGCAAGTATTTGGATCATTTTAAGTACTAACTCTTGTTAATTTTGAGATATTGAGAATTTTATATTACATGACTGTAATGACAATTTTAGATTTATGTTGCATTTTTTAAGAAAGAATGAAAGAAAAATAAAGTTGTTTTGAGTATTTAGTGATTATTGTAGTATTGATGAATTACTAATAAGTACGATATTAAAATTCGAAATTAGAATCGTTATTTATTTAAAACAGAAATAAGACTGTTAACCTCTCGTTATCCATAAAACCAGACAATAGAAATTCAATTGTCCTATGGCTCCATATGGAGTCACTGGGAGATAAAAGATTAATAAATGTAAGTTAAACAAATATTCTCTTGCACTCAATTTCATGTATCATTCCGGGATCCTCGTTGCTCGAGCGCAGTATATATTGAGCTCACCTTCTGGGTATGCTTATTTTGTCTAAGCATTATTTGTATAAGCGGGATGAAAAGTTTTTAATTATAATATCTTGAAAGTTTTTAATTATAAATATTATTTTTTTCTTTTTGTTGATGGCTTCGTGCGATTAACACATTTAGCCAGTGTCAAAGTAATTTTTCTTTCAAGTAATACATAAATAAACAATATTTCCTTCTTCCTCCAGTAATGATAATGAATGATAATAGAAATTAGAAGTGAGAAATGATATACCCCCCAACCCCTAAAGTATCTCAGTAAAGATGTGGGGCTTTACTAAGTCCTCGGGCGTACTTCTTGAGAGAATTTTAAAAGTGACGTTGCACTGTTTTGTTTCATTTGCCAACACACATGCACACTCACGAACACTTAACGGTTAATAATCCACCATTATTTCACATTAATATTCGACATAACACTAATTTTAGAAAATAAAACAAAACCGCAGACATGACTTCACTTTCCCGCCAAGAAGTCCAATTGTAAATAATGAATGATTTGGTATTTTTTTTTGTTAATGTCGTTATTTCTTTTAAAGTTGTAGAGTTTCTTGCGCCCATTCTTCTCCACAGCTAAAAAATAGACGTCCTCCGTCCCTAGAATGGGTAGTAGGTAAAAAATGTATGGGCGATTCAAAAGCACTTTTCGTAAGTTTATTTGAATAAAAAAACTTAATAAAAATGATGAGGCGTTTCATTTTTTTTCTAGGCCATAATAGCGTCTCTGCGTGCTCGCAACCACGCGACAACCGAGCTCGGGCAGACGGCGGGCTTCGCAGCCGTGGTGGCTGCGGCGCGCCAGAACGACGGCTACCTGCACTCGTACACCGACAAGCGGCGCGTCGGCAGCATTGACGGATTCTGAATGCAACCGCGGCGTAATCAAACTCTACCTTCATCGTTGAGCATCAATGAGTTCGAACCAACAATCGTAGCGGCACAGTGTTCGACACTTTAAGCACGGTGTTCGACACAGTTTTTTTCGCAAATAAACAACAGGATTTTCTTTCATTGAAAGTTTGGTGGGCAGGTTGTCGGTATTTAATGATTGCTTTAAAACTAAAATCAGTAGCCGACCCCTACTTTTTTAAGATTAAAGGATAAAATGTCGATCGCTGGTTCCTGCCTAGGGTTGCCAACCATACTTCAAAATAACGTATCCTACGTTATCTTCCATCCCCATACTTTATTATTTTTATTCAAAAAAAAGTATGGAGAATACTTTATTTCCGACTAATACGTGCCTGTGCGTTTGAACGGAATATTCCTGTAGACTTAATTTCTGAACTACTGAATGATACTCAGACTCTGGTGAAGTGAAAAGAAACGCAACGCCTAAATAAATAAATTTGGAAAGTACTTTATTTTTTCTTCAAATCTTTTTTTTATACTAGTTAGTAATAGATTTACTTTATTTTCTTGAAAATTAGTTGGCAACCCTATTTCTGCCGAAGACTGGTGCCACTACCCTAGGTTGAGTTATATTTATATAAACTTCTGTATGATGGCATTGGTATAGTGAATTGATTGATATAGTGATTTGACATGCATAAGTAGTTAATTAATCGCGTTATCCATGTTCTTGATAACGTTATGACGTAAGTATTTCACAAAAAAATACCTATTCCGATCGATAGTCGTAATGCACCACGTAGTACCTACATACAGTCACGATCACGAGTATTGACATGTAAACATTGGAACTCTTAATACAATGGAATAAGAGTCAAAACTATCGAAAAGTGCACGTTATTGCTCGTTACATAAAAACTCAATGTCAAATGCAATCTTTGACTGGTTAGGTAAAAACTTACTGTTCGAAAATTTTCACTTGACGTCTACGCCCTATTATCTTTCAAACTCCCCGAGACCCGAGATTTACTCAAACATGATGTTTTTTAGAAGTTTTATTACTAACCCGCAACATTGCTCAAACTTATTTTGAGTGACTCAACATAAAACTAAAAACATAAGTAATAATTAACACAAGGTTTTCAAATGTTTTATCTTTAAAATTGTAACATAACTATTGATAATAAAAATCTGTAGTCTAGGTAATTTATTATTGCCAGTTATAATGATAAGAAAATGCTGTTTGAGTGTCAAAATTGCATTTTTTTTACAAATTGTAATATCTTTATTTTGTTATGTGTACAGAAAGTTATAACAAGCTTAAAACCTAAGAAATAAGAGGATACATATACATGTATTTCTCGCATAAATGTTTAGTGAATTATTCCTACAAGCGATGTTGCTCGAGATTATTATTATTTAAAGTTTTTACTGATTATTGGTATAATCTCACGTATAGATCCATTTATTATATGTATTATCTGTCATCGGATCTGATTAAATTACTTACAGAAAAACATTGTTCCGGTTATAAAAACTTATTACCTATTTGTAACATATAACACTATCTTAATCTTATATAAGATTGCCTTAAACCAAGTAGATCAGCAGCTAATTCAGAGTGTCATTTACGGCTGAAATAAACAAATACAAATACAATAACTTTAACGCTCGATTTCTATGAGAAGGAAGACAACATAATACAAATTAGCTATCAAAATACAGAATACATAATAGGTAACTAGTTTATTCGTTGCAAACATACAAAAATACAAAGATACCAGCTGTATACACTGTTGCTGTTTTTGGAGTTACTCTCATTCGTGTCTGAATGACATCGTTAACAGTATGTTACAGTTTTTTTTAACAAAATTATTTATTAGACAATTTAAACTCTTAACAAATTTTCTATATTTAATTAGTTTAGAACACGTTTAGAACCTCATAATATCTCCTCAGTTTAATGACACTTTCTTGATTATCACAATATCAATTCTAAATTAGAAAATACCTATTAAGTTATATTTCATCTGTAACTTTTATATTTATATAACTAGCTTACTAGCAGATAGTAAATGTTTTATTTAGTTTAAGACAAAGAAAAAATTCGCCGTACGATATGTTAGTATGTTTTACTTTAGTCTATGTTTAATAGGTATTTGTTTGTTGTGATTCTTGAGAATTCAATCGTCCATTAACTTTGATTGTAAATAATTATTACGAATAGTTGTTTTCTTTATTTTGTAAGTGTAGCTGCCGCACTTTCGAGGTCACGAAATAGTAATGATTTTGAAACTTTACTATAACTAAATATTTTTTTCATTGTAAAATAGTCACTAATAATGAGTCAAAAGAACTTTTTTGTAATGAAATATTTTTATGTAAGCGATGTTCCTAGTGCTGGCAGTAGTGCTGTTTGTAATGGGAGTGAAATAAAATGCTAAATCTACTAGCGTTATAACGATTTTAATTGCGTTAAACCTATTGTCCCCTTTAAAGTTTAGAAAACAATAACTAAAGCGTAGCAGTTTACAGCTGTTACTTATACCTACACATTTATAAACCTAATGTGAAAAAAATGGTGATTAAATTGAAATGGCAATATAAATATAATATAATAGATACACTAGTTTTCGAAGTCACATTATAAGTTACTAAATCCCAGCTCAGATATATTTTGCCATTTCTGTCTTACCTTGTAGATCAAATTGCAGCCTAGCCCCCCTTGAACTTCAAAATAGCTCCTAGCTACTAGTAATTAGCTCTCAATGGGACCGGCCGCGCCATAGAGGTAAATCTGTCTTAAAGAAAAAACATGGATATCAAAATACAATTTATTTAAAAATATTTTGTTTTCAGTTTGAGTAACATAATCAAGAAATAATCGATAAATGAAAAAGACAAATCGTACAACAATTTTCTCACTGTTTTAGGACTTTTTTGACACAAAATGTCTGGAAACGCTGTAAAAGTCACAGGAGGCAAACAGAGAAACGGAGGCTTACAAAAAATAAGTGATCCAAAGCCAACTAAATTTTTCTTTTTAATTTGGCTTTCACATCTTTGTGGTTGAGATGTATTTTGCCAATAACAGGCGCGCATAAGCAAGCAGCAGTGATCGAAAATGTAAATACACGTAGGTTACTAAACTACTAGAGCTGAGACTTGTTTATTTTGATGTAACGTAACAATAGAAATATTAACAACTTTTGTTGGTCACTTCGTTTGAAGAATGTAGTTGGTATTTCAAAACATATCTGACGTTAAGTGTCGCGCAATGTTGCCAAAAATGGTGGCCGTTTGTGTTGCGCGTCAATTGTTGCCTAGTGAATACATGGCTTTATGCTGACTCTGTAAATATCTAAACGGCGTTTTCATAATATTTCAAATTATTAACGATTAATGTTCAACATAATCGTTTGGATTTGGCGATGCTTAACTGCTATTTCACTACACTTGGACTCCTGTAATTGACTTGATGGTTTTGATGAGTCTTGAATTGGCGTCCTTGTAGTCTACATTTTGTACGTTCACGACTGTTGTCTTTAGACGTGTTTCATCCTATAATAAAAAAATAACATATATATTCATTGCGCGTTATACTACGGCAATCAAAGTCAACAACGATAGAAAGAACGCAATGAAATGGAAATTCACTTGCCGCGTCTCAAGACGCCAGTAGTCGTGGCCGAAAAGTAAGACTTATGACAATTTTAAAAACATTTTTCTGACGATAACTAACGAAAAATATACGTGCTTTCCTACCTACTGACTCAATGGGTTTGGGAAAAGTTAAAAAAAAAAGGTAATTTTAATGTTATTACGACTGCGAGAAGCAGGAACTCGATGGCGCAGTGGTTAATGCGTCTGGTCTACAATTGCTAAGGTTAAGCAATTTTCCCAAACGCCGGTCATCAGATGGGTGACCAAAAGTGAATCATCTGGAGCTCCTCCTTACTTCGGAAGGCACGTAAAACCGTTGGTCCCGGCTGCATAAGCAGTCGTTAACAACCAACAATCCGCACCGCACATGCGCATTCCATCGAGCTCGAGAGCTAAACAAAAACTGCATTGTACTGTTTTATTCAACGTTACACTCACACTGTACGTCTCCATCTTGGTCCTGAACTTGAACACGAACGTCTTGAACTTGACCTCTTCAAATACCCTTGCGTACGCGTTCTTGTCGTAGTCGAACAGCTGGCCGACTTCCGCGGAGGTCTTGCCCAGCATCGCCTCCGCCGCCTCCGTGAACGCAGTGATTCGCTGGTCACCCGTCGGGTCGGATACCGTGGCCTGGTAAGAATTACCACATTATTTATTTATTTATTTAATCTCTATTGCGTATCATTATAAATTAGTTTAACCCCTTAACCGCCAGACTTCATATAAGTTGTCGTGCCCTCAGCGCCAGGCACGTAAATCTAAAAATAAATACCTACAACAAATAGGGATGTTCAATGGTAGATCGATAAACAATAAACACTTTGACTTTCACTTTGATATACCCGTCCCAACTACGCACGGGCACGCTTAAAATTTCAATTTTCGTGCAGAAAAGGGGGCCCCAAAAAAAAACTATTTTCACGAAATACCAAAAAAACATACAACAACGAAAAGAGATTTTCAATTTTTGGTTTTTAATTATTTTATTTATATTTTTTGTATGGAGCTAGATTTCTGTTGTCTAATAAAAAGAAATAACCTCGAAAGAACCTAGAAATTCAAGACAATCGCGAAGCGCAAGGTAGCGATTGTCTTAAATTTTTAACTTATCACGTGACCTATATCAAAAAGTGAAAAATTTTACAAGTTCTAGGTCCATACAAAACATGATCGAAAAATCGGCTGTCGCGGATCCCCTTTGCTACACCCTAACCCAATTTTCATCTAAATAGCTTCAGCTAGTAATGAAAGAACAGCTACAGTCTTAATTTTAGAGCCAAGTCGTGTAAAAAGAGGCGAGTCTTATTTTAAACGACTAAAGGACTCGAGTCTCTTTCATCACTAGCTTCAGCTGTTTAAGCTTGAAGAAGTAACAGACAGACAGATAGAAAGAGTTACTTTGTAATTTAATTTCTAATATTAGTAGGTATAGGTATTTTGGTAACCCAATGAAACAAAAAGCCCATTTATCGATAACACGAACATAATAGCTACACGCTTAAGCACAACACCAATGGAAAAACCTACAAAAAAAAAGCAAAAGGAAAGCGGCACTCGTTTATGATGTCAGAAGCGGTAGTCTTTCTACGACCGTGGCGCGGGGTGTACTAACAACATTCGTTTCTAAAGATGCAAGCTAGGGATGGGAATCATCAATTTAGTCACTGACATTTTTATACTCATTTTCAAAGAAATTAAATAAAATAAACAAATTTATTTCTACAGTAACAGCTGTTGCTTTATTTGTTTTATGATAAACTAGTCAGTATAAACAGAAATATTTTATCTTATATGGATTTTAGTATCAGTAAACTTTTGCTTATGTCCCGTTCTTATTGTCCGATTTTTCCGACAGACATCAATACAATTTTCTAAAAATAATATCGGTCTATAATATCTAACTTTAGACATTATTTTTAGGTCTTCTAATTAAGAGACTAAAGTGAAATAAATGTAAATGATTACTTGATTAAAACTAGTTACCAAATATAAACATTATTTTCATATAATAAAGCGTTATTATAAAAAAAGCAGATTATACTGCCGTCATAATTAAAAAAGGCACATCTAACATTTTGCAAATCAGGAGAAAAACGGGTTTGAAAAGATAGGCCTTTTTCTACTGATTCCAAATGTGTATCTAACTCAAATTTAAAAAATTTTTTAGTTGTGCCTTTTTTCCTTATAACGGCAGTATACGAGTAGTGGTATTTGGTTGTAAATACACGACCTTGGCGAAATGGGCCCGCAAAAATTTGTTGGTTTAATCCGACCTTGGCGGTTAAAGGGTTAAAGAGCAGACTTCTTGCCAAATTGCATTTTTTACTAGTCGAAAAATGGGCTAGGCAGAAAGATTGTTAAGCGCTGCGATTAATAACGTAAAAATACTTGTTGATCAATTTGACTCATTTTTATGTAAAAGTCACACTTGACCAAAAAATTTGCTGTACTTAAGTACCAAAATTGTTTTTCCAAAAAAAGACGATGTTTCCTAAGACAGTTTCTCTGTATCTCGTTTGGTTTTGGACTCCTCATACTGTCCCAGTTAAAAAAAAACACTGTATATTGACCAATTGCCGGGCAATGCCTCCATCATTGAAATAAACCTAGGGCGGTTCACACACTATCACGAATGTCGTTGAGGCGTTCGTCAATGTAACCGTTACATAGCAAGGAGTTGTATGAAGCTGCACGTAGAACATACGGGTGATGCATTGTCGCGCGTCAATGCGTCAATGCAGCAAGTATGCGGCACACGAGAGTCGCAATTAGGCGCGACCTTTTGTGACGGAAGGACGTTGGTTGTTCAACACTTGTTGTTCACACAGGCATCGATGCCGTATCACGTCGCACTAACGCACGCTACTACGGCAGCCTCATTGAAAAGTCGCATTGACGCAACTGTATGATGCTCCGCCTTAAGTTTAAAAAATAAACAATATGCGACAGGTCACTATACGATATTCTTCTTGTTCTGCAGCGCACTTCCATCCGCAAGGTAAAGAGAAAGCTGAAACCCTTAGTGGAGACTGGAGACTAATCGGAACATTTTGCCGTAACGTAACATGTCCGTTGCGAACATTCGCATAGTCATTGTTCGCAGTACAGTAAACTGAGCCGCTCGCCGCTCGCTCCACCCTGTTATCAGTCATTTAACAATGACGTATGCGAATGGTACAGTCACGAGCATTAACATGTACACACTTAATTAGTTTGGACTCTTATTCCATTGCATTACGAGTTACATTGTTTACATGTAACTCATAATGCAATGGATCAATGGATGAATGTCGGATCGTCGGTCGGATCAGTCGCCACCATAAAACACAACTCACCCCTAAAAGTAGTCTATGCTTGAAGTTCGGATACTCGCGATTACACTTCTCACATCTGTAGAGGCCATTGTCCTGGTCCACCAGCTTCTTGTTGCACTGGTCTTGGGGGCAGGCCTTGTACACGGCGTTGTCGCTGAACGTGAAAGTGAGTACGCCGAGCAAGCTGTAGTAGTCCCCTTTGTCGCCGGCGCCGAGCTGACGCGACTCGGCGTCCGCGAAGCTGATCCACTCGTTACTGCCGCCCGAGTACGAACCGGACCTGGGGGCGAGCGCGATAAATTAACCTCGTAACGTAAATTGTTTAGATAGTCTCCTGAAATAACAACCCAATAGCCTGTATGTAGCAGCAAAATGTATAATCTCTCCAATCTAATTTTTGACAACCTATTTTTCATATTTAGAGTTACAGTTAGAGATGTCTCTAATCGATCTAATCGATCCGGCACACATGCCGGATCGTTTAAATTAAAATGTATATCCGGGTGCGGATACGGATATCCGGCTCATCACTAGTTACAGGATAAAATTCATATATTTTTAAAGGTAAATAAGGTTATAACTAAATTCCATTACTTAAAAGTTCATTTTACGGTTGATACAACTATTTTATTTGTTCATATCTAAGTTTTGACGTCAATAAGTGTCTGTGAAGGCTTAAATAGAATAAATGATCTGACTTTGACTTTTGACTTTGAATAGTTAGAAACAACAGAACAGTAACTCACTTGGCGGAGATGTTGACCGTCTCCATATCGGCGCCGCCGTTGTCGTACCAGCCTCTTAGCTTGTGAGCTTCCTCCACGTCGGGGTTGAGCCGCAGCATGGTGCTGGCGAGACACGACAGGGACTTGCTACCGTTGAACTCCGTCAAGCGAGCGCCCTGGACAAAGGAGGCTCTTTACATCAGAAATTTAAGCAAAGCAAATAAATAACCTGCCATGATTTTAATGCAGAGCTCGATGGCGCAGTGGTTAACGCGCCCGGTCTGCGAGTGCTGAGGTTAAGCAACTTTTGCAAAGGCCGGTCATCAGATGGGTGACTAAAAACTTATCATCTCGAGATCCTCCGTGCTTCGGAAAGCACGTAAAGCCGTTGGTCCCGGCTGCATTAGCAGTCGTTAACAATCTCCGCACCGCACTGGGCCCGCGTGGTGGTTTATGGTCCGTTCTCACTATCCACTATGGGTAAGGCTCGTGCCCCAGCAGTGGGGACATAAAATGAGATGATGATGACGATGATGATTTTAATAGTTTCACAATTTTTGGTTTTTAACAACTAACTTTTTCGTCTTCCGGTTGTCACTATAGTCACATCACAAATTGTTTGCTCCTTGAAATTAAATTCAGAACATAGTATTTAGTGCGCAATCGGCGTTGTGTTTTCATTGTGTTTGGATAAAATCCTCCGGCCTGTGTTTTAACATACTAAAATTGAATAAGTCCTTACTTATAAATAATTTGGGGACTAAAATCAGTGTTGGGAAATATTAATCAAATATAACCCATTGGATAAAACTGTATCACCTACCCACATAAAAGTTAACATTTTGAGTTGTCAAAGCTACGACAGCCAGAGCCATAGACCATAAAGTGTTGCCAGATCTGGGAAAAAGTTACTATTCTGTCAAAATGGTTTTATGTTATAAGTGTAGCACCCATATTGATGACAAAAATCCGAAAATTAGCTGTAAAGGCTGCAAACGTGTCATCTGTACAAAATGCAGCGGGCTTACTACTACCGAAATGCGAGTTATTGGACTTCAGACACCCAGACTGTCATACTTGTGTCAAGATTGTGAGGAAGGTCTGAGGCAGGTACCGGAGCTTCGTAGGCTTGTAACAGAGCTTCAACAGCAGGTTCAAAAGCTGAAAGCAAATCAATCAAACATAGTAAACTTAGACTCGGTTCTAAACGAAATAAAAGAAAGGAAAAATCGCAGTCGTAATTTAATAGTCTTTGGATTATCGGAATCCCAATCAACTTCATCGGAAGAAAGAATATCGCATGACAAAGGTCATATTACTCAGATAATTTCTACGCTGCCTGTTTCTAGTCCTGAGATTGTCTCTATCTTTCGCCTGGGTAAACATACCCCTAAACAACGGTAAACCGCGCCCTATCAAAGTCGTCCTTGCCAATAAACGCAGTGCAATAAACATCCTGAAAAACAAAGGTAAGCTCCCAGCATCAGTAAAGATTCAGTCGGACATGACGCCATACCAAAGAAACCAGCTAATGAAACTTCGTGAGGAACTTGCTACAAGAACTGGAAATGGTGAGCTAAATCTGACTATAAAGTATTTGAATAATGTACCTAAAATTATCTCAACATCAAAAAACTAGCCCATAATCATGTTGCTGAACTTCGCTTGATATACACAAACCTGGCGTCCCTAATGGCTAAATTTGATTTATTTCTTGTAGAAATTGATTGTTATAAACCTGTTTTTATTATGATATCGGAGACCCACCTACACCCGGGGATAACTGACAGTCTTGTGAATATTCCCGGATACACACTTTACCGTTTAGATCGATGCAATAGGTGGTGGCGTGGCCATATATATAAGACGAGAGGTTAATAATACACCTATCTTTTCCAAAGTAAACAGTCTGTATTACAATCCGCTGGTCGAAGCGCTGTGGCTTGACGTACAATTTGGTGACATCAAATTGCTATTGTCATGCATTTACCGTCCTCCTTCTAGCGTGCTCACGAGATCTGATGAAATTTTGTTTGAAACCATTAAAACGGCTGCATCCGATAATACCGTAATAATTGCAGGAGATTTTAACTTACCCAACATTAAATGGCCTATCCATATACTGAGTAGTACTGATAAACTCTATGACAGTTTTATTAAAATGTACCTTGACAGCAGTCTGACCCAACTGGTTACGCAGATCACTAGAAAGTGTAATAATGAGGAATCCCTACTTGATTTAATTTTATGCAACGACGATACGCTATTTAGTAACATCACTTATCATCACCCTCCTGTGGGAAAGAGTGACCACTTATTACTGCTGGGCACAATACAAGTGGTCAAAACAATTGAGTCTAGACGTGAATCTAAGATGTTTGAATTTTATAAAGCAAATTATGATGAATTAAATAAATATATTACAGAAAACCTCGTTATAAACAATGTCGACTTAACGATAAACGGAATGTGGAAAATTTTTAAAAATCAAATTAATAATGCGATAGAAGACATTGTAAACAAAAAGACAAAGAATAAGAAAAATAAGTTACAAAAACCGTGGATCAACCAACAAATACTAGATTTATCCAAAGAGAAAACAGAACTTTGGAAAATATACCAAATTGACCGACAGCACAGCTCCTATGCAAATTATCGGAAATTAAATAATAAATTAATTAAGATAACTAGAAAAAAAAGAACCTGTTTTGAAACTAAGGTTGTAAATACTGGCCATAAATCTTTTTACGGATATATCCGCAAACAGCTTAACTCAAAAGTTTGTATACCAACTGTACTCAAAGATGAAACAAACAGCCTTGTAGTAGACCCACAAAAAATATCAGAACTGTTTGCCGATCAGTTAGAACGAAGCTTTGTTGAGGAATCAGATGGTAAATTACCTAACTTCAACTTAAGTAGAGTTGTAAACTCAATAGATGACATCAAAATATCCACAGAAGTGGTGCGTAAACATCTGTTAGTCCTTAAAGACACTACGTCATCTGGTCCGGATGGCATACCATCGGTTTTATTGAAGAACTGCTCATTAACTCTCGCAAAAAGCGTAGCAAGTATCATGAGCAGTTCTTTGGAGGCGGGTTGCTTGCCGGATGATTGGAAGGAAGCAGTTGTCGTACCGATATACAAAAAAGGTGACAAATTGAGAGCCGCCAACTATAGACCAATAAGTCTTACTAGCATAATATGCAAAACCATGGAAAAAATCATAGTGGACAGTCTTAGAATTTTTTTATCTTATGAACATATTATTATTGCTGAACAGCATGGATTTGTTCGTAATCGATCCGTTGAGACCAACCTGCTTAAATGTCTAAATGATTGGATAAATAACCACGACAGCGGTAATCCTACAGATATAATATATCTCGACTATGAGAAAGCCTTTGACCGTGTTCCCATACGTAGGCTGATTTACAAACTTGAACACCTCGGCATACGCGGGAAGTTGTTGGCTTGGATCAAGGATTTTCTATCCAATAGAACCTTTCGTGTGCGTATTGGCGATTTCATGTCAAAATCACGAACTGTACTGAGTGGTGTCCCTCAGGGTTCTGTTCTTGGGCCATTAGTCTTTATTTTATACTTGACAGATCTCAAATCAACCTTAACTCTACCCTTTTCATTATTTGCGGACGACACAAAGTTCTACGGTAATCCAATAACACACTGTGATGACATACAAAATGACCTTAATGCTATTTATAATTGGACCAAAGATTGGCTGCTCACTCTTAATGTTTCTAAGTGTACTGTGCTGCACATCGGAATCAAAAACCCTTGCAGAGGATACTTTTTGGGCAACCACCAACTGGAGACAGTAAGCTCACAGAAGGATCTTGGTGTTATAGTAACCAACAACTTGAAATGGGATGCCCACATATTATGCCTAGTGAAGAGAGCAAATTCTTAAGTGTCTCACGAAAGAGACGTTCATTAAACTTTACAAGACTTATGTGCGTCCACTGTTGGAATTTGGGTATGTAGTTTGGAGTCCTCACTTTAAAAAGGATATTGCACTGTTAGAGGGTGTACAGCGAAGAGCGACTAAAATGATTCGCTCACTGCGTAATGAACCATACGAACGGCGCCTCAAAGACCTTGGCCTGACTACTCTCGAAACAAGAAGACAAAGAGGCAGCTTGATAGAGACATACAAAATTCTCACTGGACATTATGATGTACCTGATTTACAAGAGCTCTTCATTCGAAATGAGAACAAGCATCTCCGTGGTCATCAGCTGAAGCTGTGCCGATCCAACCGAATTGTCGCCGATTGGAATAAACTTCCAGAAGAAGTCGTAAGCGCTTCGTCGAAAAATGCATTTAAGAACAGGCTGGATAAATTATCCAAATCACATGACGCACACGCATCAGCGCATTGAGCTGCTAGTGTGTTCTTCCCACAAATAATAATAATAATAACTATATTTAGTACTGTAATTGACTTTGTAGTGTTTATATCGTGCTGTTGCATTCCCGCCAATCCGTAAAGGAGCTTAGTGGGGAGACACCCTGCTACACACTACTTTAAAGTTTTTACTGACACCACCTACCAACCTTACGGTTACAAAGTAGGTGTCAGACATCCTTACGCAAGCGCAAGGGACCATCTACGTCAGGTCATAACGCCAGATCAGAACACGCCGGTACGCATCCTTCATCCGGTACTTTTAAAACTAGTGTCTCGAGCTAGTTGCCCCGTGGATATAGTCCACTACCTAATATCCAGATAAGTATCCGGAGCTGTAAGCGCGCTCACTTCTCGTTGCACTAAGAGCACAACTCGCAGTGTACCACTGCTCGGGCCGTCAGCTCTAAAGTCGACTACCAAATGTCCTCTTTGGTGGCAGAGTTTTAAACTCAGTCACTTCTCGGTACCCATCCATGCACCTGATCAATTCCAAATTCCTACGCGGCTGATTAAACCAGAGGCCTTTGCATCTAGCGGGCACCTCTACTAGTGATCCAGACTAGTGCCGGAGATGTTGGAGTAACCACTCAGTGAAAACCACCGAGCGGCACAACCAACTAAGGGCAACTCACGTGCCCCGCAGGTCTTTTCACTTCAGGCCCCCACCGGACCGCTACTAAGACTTGCTCGCTATGCACGAAATGGAAGCCTAGCCAGACCAACCAGGCAGACGAACATTCCCATTTCTATAGCAAACCACATGCCACCACGAGTCCAACCCATGTCCGGGGTCTGCCGGAGACGCCCGCGAAGGCCTAACCGGAAGGGGGCCTAGGATCCGGAACTCCCGTGGTACCCTTGAAAAGACAGCCGGACCCGTAGTTCCAGCTGCCATACCCTACTTATCAGGGTAAGTAGATAGGGACCTATCAGGGTAAGTAGATGTAGAGGGGAGAGTGGGAGTGAGACGAGAGTTAAGACTCTCGTCTCACTCCCATTTACTTCTATCTACACTTCTTCTTCTTACTTCTATCCGTGGATAGAAGTCAGTTTGTGACGAGCCGGCGAAGAGAAAGGATTAAAGGCTAAAGGAAGCTATGTCAGTAGAATAATTCATAGTATTGCGACGATGTTGCGAATCTTTTGGAAGTGAATTGAAGTTTCATCACAACCTATGGCTGTTCTCCTGCTGGGCAAAGGCTGCACCATTGATTCAAATCATTATCATCTACAATAAATAGGTAATGGCTAAATCATTATGCTTGAATTGAACCCGGAGCCTTCGGGTATCGAGCCGAGTGCTTTGCCCCTCGGCCACCGTGGGTTTGAGGCGAACTAAAAGTTATGGCCCAACCTCTTCATATGCTATTGTTCATGTGGGAAGGCGAGCTATGAAGTGAAACTTTTATTAGCTAATCATCTACATGCCACTAAGCACGATCCGCGGCTACTCTCAGCTCTCTATTAGCTAATTTTTTTTGTTTTTTATATTAGAAGGAGGCAAACGAGCAGGCGGGTCATCTGATGGGAAGCAATCACCGCCGCCCATGGACACCCGCAAAACCAAAGGAATCACAGATGCGTTGCCGGCCTTACTTAATGATTATTATTGGTCGCCCAGAGGTCGAAATTCGACAGTAATTTTATTAAGGCTGCACGGGTTGTATGTTGCTTAGGGCAATGAAAAATTAAAAAAATAGAATGTGAGTTTGAATTGGCATTGACAGATATCGGCCGCTCCTCTTCCATTTTTGAAATTTTTGGAAAGAGTATATATAAATAAATAAATACATAAATAAATAAAAAGTTATGTGGCATAAATATACAACATAATTATAACAACAAATAAATATATGCGTGTTTGTCAAATACATATGCGTGTGTGTCAAATACATGGTAGTGTGTGTATTGTTTGTTTTATTGATTTAATGTATTTTTATGCATAATTTTAAAAAATATTAACATTCTGTTCTCCTTTTCTATATAAACTACAAGTGCGCGAAATTTCATACTCCTCCGTCCCCGCAGTTTTCGTAAAAAGGGGTACAAAGTTTTTGCTTCAAGTATTAATATAATGATTATAAAAACTGTTATACAAAATGCAAGTGGACTTGTGATTTACTAGTATGGAAAATTAAATTCGATAATTGGTTTAATTAGAAGTTATGTAAACAATACCTTCACAGCTATTACTGGATTGGTGCTACCCTCAAACTTTTCTGCTTCAGCACCCCATAGTGTGAGAACCACCTAGAAACAAATACGGGATTATTACCATGAATTTTGTGTATCCAATATTAGCCGAATACAATAACATGTAAACTTGCTAGAAATCGAACCCGGGACTGCTGGCTTTGAGACTGGTGATGGTGGTCTAACATAGATAGCTAGAACACAGAAGCAGTAATGATCGCAATGTAGGAACGACGTTTGTTAAATGAATAAAAGCTAAGGTTACGCCTCCGAGTAATAAGTGGCCATCCAAATCGAAAGAGCCCTTATAGCTGAGCAGGCACAGACGTCCCAAAACTTTTAATGCCCATACATAAATATTTAAGAACGGCATAAGCGCCTACCGCAATAAGAGCCCTTTTGGTTTGGACAGCCTCGTATATGACATTGTATACTAACCCCGCCTCCCGAAGAGTCGACCAACGTTACTTCCCTCTTTTTAAGCAGTTTCCCCGTGCTTTTAGCGGTAAGCTCTTGCAGGTCAGCAACAGATTTGCATACACCAATGACATCTGTGAAAATCACAAAAAGCAGGTCTTCATTTGCCAGAAGGGTGGCACAGGACTGTGGAGAGCATGGCTTTGGAACCAGATCGTGGGTTGGCTCTCCTGTTTTTAAATGATCATATCTTCGATAAATATTAGAACTAGATACCCGTTTAGCGCATCAAAAAGCCCCGAGAAATAAGTTCACAAATATATGTTTGTGGTCTTATTTTAAATTAGGGTTCTCAATTACAATATTAAGTATAAATATTTAACAATCATAATTGACCTTTATGTTCGAGATTTAAGGTTTATTATGTGCTGTTGAGCGAAACAACCCAAGGGCGCCTCTAGTCTAGGACCTTTTGCTCATTTGCTCACCAATTATGTTGTCCTGACTCTTCTCAGCTATAGTGTTGATAGGCACAAAGTCGTATTTGACGGAGGGCATGGCTGATGTGTCATCAGTGCATTCAGATACCACGGTGTCAGCGGTGAACGTCATCTCATAATCATTCTTCAATGTCGTAAACTGTTTGTTAGCCGTTTTCAGTTGGCACCGACTTATGTAATACACTTTGTCAACCTGCAAAGAGATGTTAGAGTATTTCTTATTATTAAAATTTTACATTGGTTTTAGTCTATATTTTAGTCTCTATATCAAGTGCTCAAGGTTTCAAATAATATGTTGACTATAAACTAGGTACCTAGGTACTAGGTACCTAGGTACTAGTTACCTTGCTGGTTTAAAGGTATAATTATCATAAGCATTTTTAAACACATAACATGCTGTTTTATTCGTATGTATATTTATTGTTTATGAGAACTGAATCTGACCTATGACTTTTATTCGCCGTTCAATCAATTTAACAAAGACGAGAATTTGAATGGCATTGACGCAGCGCCTCTGTTGAGGCTGTTGTATTTTATGGTTTTATGTAATCTCTATGCTATGCTATGCTGGCTGTACTTGAGGTACTTGTAAAACACTAATACTTTTTAGTTATTTTCTACCGAGGCGACTTCCAATATTGCCATACAAATTTTCGGTAACGTGATCAAATGGTGAAATAAAAATCGCGCTAAGCACACTTATTATTATATCTTAAATAATCTTTTATTTTTCGTTTAGCATTAAACCAATTTCAAGTAATGTTATTATTATAAACTTAGAATTGTATGGTGGATTAAGTTAAAATTGGAGTCTCACAACATGTTGTGAGACTCCAATTTTAACTTAACACATGTGTTGTTTATGTTAATAACACATGTGTTATTAACATAAACTCGGGTGAAACTCACACAAGTGTAAGTAGAAACACATGTGACAGCTGTCATGTATTATACTACCTTATTATTATTATTATTATACTAATAGTATGTATCAGTAAATACAAAAACCCCACATAAATTAAAATATTTCTGTTTATACTGACTACTCATACTAATATTATAAATGCGAAAGTGTGTGTCTATGTATGTTTGTATATTTGTTGCTTCTTCAGGCTGCAACGGATGGATGGATTTGGATGAAATTTGGCATACAGATAGTTTATAATCTGGATTAAAACATAGGATACTTAATCCCGATATTCCCACGGGAACGGAAACCACGCAGGTGAAACCGCGAGCGGCCGCTAGTTTGTTATGAAACAAAAAATTTCACTGATAAAATTGCACTAAAAAGTAAAAAATAAGCGTTAGACTTATACAGACTATTTTTATTTTATTTAAAGTATCTTGAGTGTGTCATGCTCTCTTTATTGTCTCTGCGGTGGTGGCGTGTGCGTCGGGTCGTTACGTTCCCTAAAATATGGTTGAGCGAAGCGATGGCTGATTCATATGTCATACTCGTGAACGGGTGCCGCCTGTGGAGGCTGGTCTGCTCTTGCATACTTATCTTATTGTTAGTATTAATTACTATAGTTTGACTTTGTTTTTCTTAAACAATTTTTGACTTTTATTAGAGTACTGTAGTGGTACTGTATGACATTGTGGAAATTGAAACTTATACCAGATGTAAATTTGATATATTAGATTTGTTTATTTTTTTTGTTTTTTTTTTACATGTTGTGGTTGTCTTCTATATTTTTTTGTGTTTATTTGTAATGGAAAGTGTCCTGCTATGATAGGGCATTTTTCAATTTTTATTTTTTTTGACGCTGTAAGGGAGAAAAGAGCTGGACACTTGCTGAGTTTCTTGCCGGTTCTTCTCAGTGCAAGATCTCCCGCCCAGAGTAGACTTACGAACCGATGGCATAGCGACATTCATAAGAGCTACTTGTAGCCTAAACTGAATAAATGATTTTTGAATTTGAATTTGAATTGAAGACAATAACTTTATTAAGAAAAAATATAGGTACAATTATTGTTATTTTTGGGGCCGGTGCCAGCCAACGAAGTTTTTGAAGCCGGTGCCAGTCCGCGTTTGTAGTTAAAATTTCATGCATAAGATTGAATGTACTATTATGATTATAATATAGTATGTCGTTAAATGTTTATGTTAAAGTTACCTTGGCTGGCACCGACTCCAAAAGTAACAATAATTGTACCTATATTTTTTCTTAATAAAGTTATTGTCTGTATAAGTCTAACGCTTATTTTTTACTTTTTAGTGCAATTTTATCAGTGAAATTTTTAGGAGTCGGTTTCTTTTTTTGTTAAAATTTTTGTTTATTTTTCGCTTTTTAGTGATTCGTTTCGATCTATTTATCAAAAGCGAATATGGGTAGACCTACTAAACACGCTGCTCGTATGAGACAGCGCCGTTTAAATGAGACAAGCGAAGAAAACGAGAAACGCCTATCTCAAAGTAGGAAATCAAAAACTGAGTTCCGGTGCCTGTCTTCTTTTGCTTCGTCATAGTCGCTTAACTATCTTAATCGAGATATTTTATCGCCACCGTGAAATACTTATCATTGAGGAGTTCCGATGGCAATCTGTGGTCTTTTTCATCAGTTACACTTCATCAAATGATACTTTCTGAATGCAAATGCTTGACTTATTTCTGAAAATACCAAAATCGGAATAGGTATGCCTAGAATATTCGAGGAGTTCCCTCAATTCCTCGAGGATCCCATCATCAGAACTGGACCAAATTAAAATGGGACCACACGGGAAGCACCAGCTTTCAAATAAAGAAAGAATCATCAAAATCGGTTCACTCAGTCGAAAGTTCTGAGGTAACAAACATAAAAAAAAAAAAAAAAAAATACAGTCGAATTGATAATCTCCTCCTTTTTTTGAAGTCGGTTAATAAAGCAACTGTTACTGTAGAAATAAAAATGTTTATTTTATTTTATTTCTTTGAAAATAAGTATAAAAATTAATGTCAGTGACTGTTTAGAAACGAATGTTGTTAGTACACCCCGCGCCACGGTCGGAGAAAGACTACTGCTTCTGACATCATAAACGAGTGCCGCCTTCTGGAATTTTTCATTGGTGTTGTGCTTAAGCGTGTAGCTATTATGTTCGTGTTATCGATAAATGGACTTTTTGTTTTATTGGGTTACCAAAATATCTACTAATATTAGAAATTAAATTACAATAAATTACAAAGTAACTCTTTAACCCTCTGCAAGCTAAAACAGCTGAAGCTAGTGATGAAAGAGGCTCGACTCCTGTAGTCGTTTAAAATAAGAGTGTAGCTGTTAGTCTTAATTAATATAAAAAGACTGAATCTCTTTCATCACTAGCTGAAGACATATAGATGAAATTTTAAGCGTGCCCGTGCATAGCTGGGACGGGTATATCAATGTGAAAGTCAAAGTGTTTATTGTTTATTGATCTACCATTGAACATCCCTATTTGTTGTAGGTATTTATTTTTAGATTTACGTGACTGGTGCTGAGAGCACGACAACTGATATGAAGTCTGGCGGTTAGAGGGTTAAAGCAGTATTATCGCAGTTGTGAAATAGTAGTTTATGCAACTGTCATATAATGAAGGGTATTAAAACACGAGTGTGAGTTTATGAAACGAGCGCAGCGAGTTTCATAATAGTAACGAGTGTTTTAATACCCGTGTTATATGCAGTTGCATACACTACTTTATCTTCACTAATGCAATTAGTCAAACAACAAGAGTAAAAGCTGACAACAGTTTATTTATAATAATTGTTCAAATTTTGGATGGTACAATTTTGAAAGTTAATGTTAATTATTGATCCAGCAGCTGTAGCGGTCGCGGGGCAAGCAGTAGAGCTCGTAGACGGAGTTGGAATATTTATAATTACTTCATTCGTCTTGTTTTCTATACTGTTCAAGATCGTATTTGAGACTTGAATTTTATTCATTAAAGACTCATCAATGTAGCTTTCAGCCACAGTAGAAGACTTCTACCCCCCGTGTCGTTTCAGTGCGGTCAAATCACCACCGCTATCTATGAGAAGGGTCGCCGAGGTGCGCCGGAAGCAATGCCCCGTGTACAACGCTGGGTGAGGCAGATTCAAAAAACTTGCGATAGTTTTTCCCAGAGCACTAAATTTATTAATACCAGTTCTTTGATCGACGCACTTCCCCGATCTATAGCTCAAGAAAAAGGCCAGGGTTTCGACAGGGGGTGGGTCGAAGTTCCATGTATTTTTTACATACGGCAAAGCAGTTGCCCGTCACAACGAAAGAACGATCTATTTTTTGTTTTTGTTTTCGAAACTTTCACCATGATTGTACTGTCGTCTATGTTAGAGACTTCATCGAACTGGATGTTGTATAGCTCTTGCCTTCGGCATGCCCCCATTATGCCGAAGATTAGTGCAACCTGTAACAATAAACGATATAATAAGCTTGAGGTACATAGCCAAGGCAAAAACTATGATTTATGAAGTAGTAAAGTGTAGGTACCTACTACCTAATTTATACACAAAGCGCTTAAACGGAGTGTCTAGATAACTTGCGTGTGTAGTACGTAAGTACTAGGTAGATTAAATAACAGAACTAAAATACACTTACCTTTTCAAAAAGATACAAAATATCTGGTGAATCTTTCAGGAACATCTTTATTTGACCTGATGTAAACGTCAAGGACTTTTTTTCCTTGTGTCCTTCTGAACTGCGTTTCAGGAACGCTATGACTTTTGAATACTTCGTGATATCAATATTGTTGTAGATACTCAGTGTGGACTTGAGCATAGAATATTTAGCCCACATAGAAGATGGCTTGAATTTGTCGGAGAGGTCTTTGAGATACACAAGAATGACATTTTCAGAAAATGATGTAGTTTTCTTTTCGATCTTCCATGCCAAAAAGTTATTATATTCTTTTTCATATAATTTTCTAGATTTTTCTGGCAAAAGATTGTGAGTTACTTTTGTTGCCAATTCTAGAATATCCGGAGGCGTACAAATATCATCGTCGCTGTCCATTTTTAACTTTTAATTTGTATTTTAAAAACAAAACACATTGCGAAACATTAAATTCACGCGTACGTGTATTGTCACAGTGAACTTGCCGCCATTAAAATCTAACCAATGAGAGCGCAGCTGCGCGCGCAGGGCCAATCAGGAGCGAGCGCGCGCTGTTCTTTTTTATTTAATTGGCCCAAGATCTTACCAAAGAGTTTTGTGTATGTAAGTTTAGTAGTTTCGACAAAGTTTTCACGTATAACCCAACTGTTTTCAAAAGCCAGCCTAATATCAAAATTTTATACAACTTGTATGAGGATTTTGACATAAGGCTCGCCAGGTTAATTGGTCGCGTTTTATTGATGTTATAATGAGATTTTACGATATCGATGTGGATATTATACCATCATGTGAAATTGCTTAAATTGAGTGTTTTGTTGTCTGCGCTATAACAGTAGTAATTATAAGTCAAGTATTGGAAACATAAGTAGAATGTTACAACATTAGTGTAGATAAACGATATAACTAAATGCTTCTCTATTTCACAACTGCATTGAGCTTTGATATAGGCGAGCGCCAAACAATTAAAATTCTGTTTTTATTCACAGCAAATGACTGTAAAGTTCTAATTCTTAGACTTGACTTTGTCTTTACCTGTATCATATCATAGTACTTATCGCACTCATTCTTGAATGCGGTGGCTCTGATCTCACCACTCTCATCGAACAAGTCCATGCTGAATAGCTTGCCTTCACCGCGGGCGTTGCTCCACACCCGGATCCCAGACTTGTTCATCACGCGAGCTTTTATTACCCACCTGTAACATGCAACTTAATAATAATAAAATTTGTAGAAAAGGAAAAGAAAAGTGGCATATTTGCCTTTTTTACAAACCTTTAACGATAAATGTATTATTATTTTAAACCCAAACACCAAAACATATTATTTTTGTAAACCATCTTTTTAAAGATTCTCAATTTCAAATAAATCATTAGTAAATAAGTTTAAAGCAAATTAATATGTCTAATACTGTCTATAATAATAATAGTGTGTTCTCTCCCCTAATAATAATAATAATAAAATATGTATGTCACAGTCTTTGGGTGTTGATGACGGGGACATAAAACAGTCATTAAGGGAGCGATTCTTTTGCCGCCTAAAAAATGTACTTAACAGTCTTTTATCGGGTAGCAATAAGACGCGTGCCTTTAATGGCTGGGTTATGCCTCTGCTCACATACTCCTTTGGCATACTAAGATGGACTCAGACCGAATTGGACGCCTTGGATAGAAGAGTCCGTCAAATGCTCACGACTTCCAGAATGTTACACCCGCGCTCATCTGTTATGAGGCTGTATATCCCACGGAGATGTGGGGGTCGCGGCTTTTTAAATGCCAAGGACCTACATAACCATGAGGTGTGCAGTCTTAGGGATTATTTACTTAACAGTGAGTGCGGAATGCATTTGGATGTCGTGGCAGTTGATAGACACTTTACGCCGCTCTCCTTGGCAACAGAAAACTGTCGCAAACCAGTGGTGCTAAGCACTCTCGATCGCAAGGACATATGGAAGAGCAAGGTGCTACACGGTCACTACTATCGGGCTCTAACTGGGCCTGATGTAGATTTGACTGCCTCGGTGAACTAGCTACGTTTCGGTGACCTCTTTGGGGAAACTGAAGGTTTTGTCTGTGCCATTGAAGATGAAGTTATCAAGACGAATAACTACCGGAAATATATTATGAGGGACGGTACGGTCGACATCTGTCGGGCATGCCGCCGTCCAGGAGAATCACTCCGACATATTATTTCTGGTTGTTCTCATCTTGCTAACGGAGAGTATTTGCACAAACACAACCAAGTAGCCAGAATAATTCACCAGCAACTTGCTCTTGGATATGGCCTTGTTGAATCGGAGGTGAGGCCATACTATAAATACGCACCTGCGCCAGTACTCAAAAATGGTCATGCAACGCTCTACTGGGATCGCTCTATCATTACGGACAGGACTATTGTCGCCAATAAGCCTGATATCGTGGTGGTCGACCGATACCAGCGCCAGGCAATACTGGTTGATATCACCATACCTCATGATGAGAACCTCGTTAAAGCCGAGAAGGACAAGCTCAGTTAGTACCTTGACTTGGCTCACAAAGTTACCGCCATGTGGGATGTGGATTCAACCATTATTGTACTGATAGTCGATTCGGCAAACGGTCTTTTAGCCAAGAGCCTCGATCAACACCTAGAAAGGCTCTCGTTGAAAGGTTGGATCAAGGGTCAGATGCAAAAGGCAGTACTCCTTGACACGGCACGTATTGTCAGGAGCATCCTATGGGTAAATCAGATTTAAAAATTTACCATAAAAATTGTTGTAAAAAATAACAGATCATCATACTTATTCTGATAAGGACTTAAACTGGCAATGGGATGTGTCATTTGCGAAGATAAGAGGCTGCTGTTCATAGAGGTATTATTGCCGACTGGCGTGGGCCTCGACATAGGCGCGGGGGCCGCGGGCTTCGGCACCGGCTGCATCGCGGGCGCCGCCGCCGGCGTGGACTCCTCCGTCCACGTTTGGGGATTGCCCAGCTTCTTGCCAACTTCGGTGCCGGGCGCAATTATAGTCAGATCCAGAATTATCATCACCCGCCTGAAGTTATTATGAAGAATTAGATTGTCATATTTATCAAATATAAAAAAAGTATTGAAATATTGTAGTTAATCTTGAGTGAATGGCCAAAACTGAATTATTTGTCAGTGATTCTTTGGTTACCATATATTATTAGCTGAAGTGCCATGTGACCAACAAACAGATGATGCTATTGTGTCCAAGGAGTTATGTGTCAGTCAATGTGTTAAATGTAGAGTTATTGTTAAACAAGCAGCTAGTCTATTTGCTTAACAATAATGAATGTCTTGTTTACTTCTTTTAACATTATGGATTTTTTTCATGTAATATTTTTCCATCATGTTATTAAATTGGCTTATTGGCCACTACTGATACCACTTTTTCAGGCTGCCTGTTTCAGGCTCAGTACTGTGAAAAACATTTTCAATGAACCTACCATCAGCTAAAATTTTAGGTGAGCCAACTCTTTTAATGAAATAATTACAATCATAGAAAATAAATTGTTATGAATCACCATTATATTATAATAATACATAGAACAGGGAAACGATAAAGCTTTATATTTTACTTTAAATTTTTTGCAATTTAAAAAAAATTGCAAAAAAGCTGTAGGTAACAATTTCAATTAACTTACTTCTCCCCTTTGCCAGTATTCTTTAGAACGGAGGTGACAAATCTATCTATTCGAACTACAGAGTAATCTGAGAGTTCTCCTGTAATCAATTTGTCATTTAATTGTGTCGCCAGCATTGCAAAACTGTGGGAATGTTTGCCATCAGATACCAATAATCTGAATCGCTCATTTGCTCCACTGCCTTGGATCTTTTTGCTGCCTAGAACTTGCATGACCGGTTTCTCATAGTGACCACCATTCATGATCACCTGTAAAGTTATCACAATACCTTTAGTACCAAGAGACCTAGACACAATAGAAAAACAATGCTAATGGACTCGATATCAAGTTGACGACGATATCAAGGACGTGAGTGGTCAATGTAATATTTTTGCACAAACTTCTGCTTTTTATAAAATGATTTTATTTTTAAGGACATGCATATTTAATTCTAAACAAATTAGATACTTAAAAAAATATAATCATTATTGAAGTATATATTTATTGTTTTCCGGCTTGGTATGTTTTAGTGCTTGTCTTTTATAAAAATTTGGTTAGGGGTTTTTATAAGTTTATATCTTCTTCAGTCTGGAACCCATAGTTATAATTATTATAAGTAATAGGTAGGTACCACTATTACTATGTACGTCAAAATATCTACAAAACAAACCTACCTAATATGTTACCTAAAATGCATATAAGTGTCGGTAAAATAGGTATGCTTAGGTATGTTTACTGACTGGCTAATCTATGCTACGTCTCAGCCAGCAGCAGACTTGTCTGTACTTGTTTCAGGAGCAAAAGCGGCCCCTTCCTAACCGGCTCGGTACGTTTTCGTTTCGGTACGTTTCGGTACCAAGCCGGTGAGGAAGAGGCCTAAGTCTCTCGCAATTACATATACAGAAAATGGTAGGCTCTAACTATTGCATTTTCTAGTACATGCTTTAAACTAATATTGTTCTATAAAACTAAAATTGGGAAAAAAATTACCTCCAGTGATCCTTCAGACAAGTTGTAAGCCATAATAGACTGCCAATGATCTGTATTTCTTGGGTATATAATTTAATTTACACGATACACCCTATTTTCTTAAAATCTACAAACTATCACACCGTTTCTTTGAAAATAAGACTAAATTCAGTGACGGTAGGTACACATACACAATTTTTTATGATTAAAACCGCGAACAAACGACTAGGTACCTACTTGACTTGACGTTGACAATGACATTTATTTTTAATTGTTTTACGACTACGGATGAAATTCATCAAGCCTATTCGTTCGTTCTAGACACTTCTTGTCTGTCTAGTTTTTAATTTCATTAGTATTTTTCCCTTCATGTTCATACATGAATGTGATGGTGGTGATGATGGTGATGATGAGTAAGAAGTGAGAAATTATAGATTCCCCAACCCCTCGAGTATCTCAGTAAAGATGTGGGGCTTTACTAAGTCCACGGGCCGACTTCTTGAGAGAATTTGAAAAGTGACGTTGCATTGTTTTGTTTCATTTGCCAACACTCATGCACACTCACGAAAACTTAACGGTTAATAATCCACCATTATTTCACATTAATATTCGACATAACACAAATTTTAGAAAATAAAACAACAAAACCGCAGACACGACTCTTTACTTTCCCGCCAAGAACTAAGACCTGACACACGAGTGTCAGCTGTTTTTTGTTCGATTATGGAATATCTTGCCCATACAGCTAACTCTTTAGGAAAAAATAGAAAAGTGGTGTACTACCTCTTTATTCCAGTGAAAAATTAATTATAAAGCAGTAAATCTTAGTTATTGTTTTATGGAATAAACAATTTAGCATTACATTAGCAAGAGAATTACGTTACATTCTATTTCAATTAGAAGGCTTGTTGGATTCCACGAAAAGCAAAATGTTATTAATTTACGTCTTGCGAACAACCAGCAGCAGATTCTACAACATAAAAAAAACAATTATTCCGATTTTTATATTGAAAGAAGGCAAATGATTCCTCTCAGCCTAGCAGAAAAAGAGTTCGATGTAAAAACAGCAATCGAAGCAGGATTAGTCCGAGGATAAAGGAGTTTAAACTATTTATAATATAAATGTATCATAGACTTAAGAAACTACCGTTGTCATCATATCTCTCATATCCATGTAGCAGGCAAAACAGTTGTAACATTTCCTTACTTTTCAATCTTATTCCAAGTGCTTACCCCCTTTAATAAACAAAGAATAAGGTCCGAATAGTTATTCCGTGTTTTGTCTCTTTTACTCTAATTTGAAATGACGTTTACGGTAGGGTTTTATTTCAATTCAATTTCTTGAAAAATGGCTTTCGCTATTGTAGCATTGCACCTCAGAATAATATTTAGTTATTGTTCTGAGCATTGCACCATAGCTGCCATTACCTTCAAATGCTTGGTGGAACATAAATCCTTAAATTATTTATCAAGTGCACTCTTAACGGATATTTAGAGAGAGATAGATAAATAAAATATTTTTATAAGACGTCTTTTTGTTATTGTTTTAACCACTCACGTCCCGATAGCGATGACTCGATAACGAGTCCTTAGGTTTCTTGGTACGGTAGGTGTTAAGGTGTACCTAAAGGGCCAGGAAAATTTAAAAAATGAAATAAATTGTTTTTTTCACTAGGTACTTTATTGAATCTCATTGATATGACTCATAATTTTAGCTAAGAAAATGGACATTTTATGGACACATGCACAGGCAAAACAAATCAGATTTATTTTGTGAGATTCAAGTTACATCAATAAGTTATTAAGTTTCGTGTTTTTTGACATAGGTAATTTGTAAATTGCCTGAGCATGTGATAACTGCATGAAGGTGCATAAAATTAAGTAGCTAACGTTTTCAATAATTACAGGGATTATTTAATTCTATTTCGAATGTACACTTACCATGAATTACAAAAGATGTACATACATATTAAACACTATTGTGATTATTATAATAGAAGTTAGAACAGATTAGCTGTAGTTGCTAGTAAAACACGTGGCAGTGTGAATAAAACATCTTGCCCCTTACAAATAAAGAATAAGGTCCGAATAGTTATTCCGTGTTTTGTTCCTGTCATCTAAACGTCATTCCAAATTAGGGTAAAAGAGACAAAACACGGAATAACTATTCGGACCTTATTCTTTGTTTATTTGTAAGGGGGCTTGTGTATAACACCATTGTTACAATTGTACGTTCAATACACCATTTGATTTAGCGGTTGTAAACAAGATGGTTAAAAACAATCCGTCCAAATCAGACAAACATTTACAAAAGACTAATTTATTTTTATTTAGACTTATAGTTAAGTGGGTCTAGCACGAACTTCTATCTAAATAGTAACAACGTATTATTCGTAATGACGTCTTAAATTCTATTGACATACGTCATATTGTTAGTTCCATTCACGGCCGTTGTGGCGCTATATCAATTCCATACAATATTTCTCATGTTAACGTATTTTACCACGTAATTTCGTTAATTGTTCGTGCTAGACCTAGTCTTTAGGTGGTTTTATAGCCACAAACGTATGTTGCGTGTAGTGAAAGAATGAAAATGTACATCTCGCCTTTTTCATTTATTACCAATAGGTGGCAAATATTGTGGAGCCCAAATTTTCGTATCGGCGCTTGTAATTACAAAACTCGCTCCTTATTCTCCTCTGTTTAGGGCCAGCCGTCAAACATAGTTTTACTTTGGCCTAGTTAAATCAATCTCATCACAGACCTTCAGTGCGCTAACATTTAAGTCAATTACTGTGCCCTTATTCAATAAATTAGTATGAAAGTTAATTCATTCATTGCTTCTTTTAGTTTACAACTTTATCATCGACATTATTTAGTCTAATTGGATAAGTATTCACATATTTTCATTAAACCTTTTATGAATACGTTTGCCTCATATTTCAATCATTGAAAAAAGTTGCTGATTTTGTATAATTTTATAAGCAGGCGCTTTGATATTCAGTGAATGTTTGGTAATCAATAGATAATTTATTTTGGGAAGAAACCTGTTCGTTAGATAGTTATAACTCCAATTTAATTGGGGGCAGTGAATAGGACATGGGACCGAATTAGATCGCTTATCATTATATTATATCAACCACAAAATCAGTGTAAGGAAGCAGCATTGCTTTACATTATTATGCCATTAACACACATCCAAAATGCTAATATTCTTGACACGTCAATAGCCCAACGGAACCGTAGGGATCGAACAACGATTGCTTACATTTTACCCATAACATCCGTTCGGCTACCGACACTATGCTTCATAGTATGATGTTCTCACATCAACAATCTCTTGTTAGTAGTTAAAATATGTTCACAGATTTTGATTTGCGTCTCGGATACATACGCTCTTAATAAAGATCGATTTGCAATATTTGGAACTTAGTGATCTGGTGTAATACTTTTTTATTTGATGGAGTTACCTTTGAAAGTTTTACCAGAATATTTCAAACCGAAGACATTGTTACACAGTTTTAATATATAATAATTATCATTTCTCAGGTAAAGTCAGTAAATACATGATTTCCACTACACCATGAAAGTAACCATGATTTAAGTCTCGTTATCTACATCATTTACATTTTATCATAATGATTAGCATTGTGCTTAAAATATAATTAAGGGCTGACTGTTCAATCCTTGGATAAATATTATACATAAGATTAAGTTTTACCCCACCAAATAAGAATGTCATCTGTAGTACAAGAAAATCAAATGACGACTCATTTTTAAAATGGCTGAATAATACGATTTTTTATCTAAAGATTGAAAAATCGACCTTACGAGTATCAAAAAACTAAATAGTGAGTATCAAAATGACAGAATTGACGAATTTCATGGCTTAATTAATAAGAGTTAGGTGAAAATATAGAGACCGACTTGCGTCAACAATCGTAAATTGATTAGTTTCATAAATAGGTAAATGGCAAATAAAAATTGGCAACGCAAGTCAGACTTAAACATTACGTCATTAGTGACTAAATTCTATTAAAATATATCGTGTACTAGATATACAGTAGTGAATAAATAAAGCCCTCACTCGTAAATCATCGACTCAATAAATATAACAAAGGCCTTGATATTAGCTACCGAACTATCACAACGTAGTGTACAAAATCTTTTACACAAAATATCAAATTAAAGCCATAACCGAGAGATTATAAATACATTTACACATACAGATTACAAACATTTGAGAATCACACTATCATCTATATTCACTGTCGGAGATTTCACTGAAGACATCGGATTAATCTTAACGGCGCCGGCGTCAACGACGTCGCCGCCCCGTTTCAATAGCGGCCGGAACATTAAGATTACACTTACATAAACATTATAATATAACACTCGAGTGTCGATAATCGTTCGCATCAGAGATTATTACATTTAGATAAACATTAAGAAAATATCGTGTTCACTTTTAAATAAATTTTTCAATTCAATATCAAATCGATCGTTTCACTCGTCGTCGGAGGTATATTAAAATATGCAATTCACAAACTAAACCGGGACGAGATTCTATATATTTATCACCGTGAGAAGACTGTAAAACGACCATCGCATTCCGGTCGACAGACGACGAACGTGTAAACATTAATAAAATAGTTAGTACACAGGATTGCACTGAACAGGGTCGACGGATCAGTTCCGCCGCAGTCATATATAAGTCAGGGCGCTCCCCCATGGTCCTCACTCCGCGGTGTGCGCTCGCCCGGCCGGCCGGCGCGCCGCCCCCAACCCCGCCCGCCCCGCCCCACCGCCCCCACCACCCGCCGCCGCGCACGCTACACAACTTAACTAAACAATATTGTTCACTAAACTAAACAATAAATTAAAGCGAATAAATAAAAGCGACGCTCTTTGGAACGGGTACGAACGGAACGCGTGCGTCCGAGCGATTGCGCCTTAGCCTAACTAATCGATATAAAAACTAAAATGCTATACAAGTAAAGAATATATGGCCTCCCGTTGGGCTTTATCTCCGCTCGTATTGTTGTTTGTAAACGATACCTAAGCTGCGTTCATTGTTTGCGCAAGGTTAGGTTCACAAAGTTATATAAATAAATAAAAATCATATTATCAGATCAGTATAAATTTCTCGAGTAGGTGAGATTCGAAATTCAGTCTTTTATCAGTTAAAGTACTATAATTGTCCCGATAGTATCAGTACCGCCACACATAAGTAGCGAGTAACACTAGCTAATCGTGTAGAATATTGCGATATTACTGATTGGACTATAATTACGACGCGGTGTCCCATTTTCGAATAGATCTAAAATCAATTCATCAGTTAAAAACGATTTAAAACTTTTTAAACAATTAAAATCGGCCTAATAACTTTAAAGTAGCTAGCAACAAACTACCTCGATCTTTTTTTACAAAATTTCCGTCATAAACATTCCGAACAAATTTTTAAAATAATTAAGTCGGCCGTAAACTTTAAAAAGTAGCGAGCAACGTTAGAAGTGAATCATCGCTCATGACATAACAGTCAAAGCGCATCCGTCGGTGCGGTAACGTGGTATCGTGGGCACAGTGGGCGTGGGCGTGGGCGTGGGCGGGGCTTAGGGCGGCGCGGCTCACGGCACCAGGTCGGGCAGGCGCCCGCGGCCCTAGGGGCGCCCCCCGCCCTCCGCCACCACCTGCCGCGACACCACCAGCGGGGGGGTTACAACATACAACTGATACGACATATCATAAAATTTACAGGGTCACTTTTTTATCACCGTCCAAACCTTCAGAGATGACTCCCGTGATATAAACAAACAACTCTTACTATTGGACCAACTCCCTAACTCGAAAATAAAATTTAGCTGTTCCATACATTTTGGTCGACTGAATATTGATGTTTTGTATGGAACAGCTGAATTTTATTTTCGAGTTAGGGAGTTGGTCTAATAGTAAGAGTTGTTCGTTTGTATCAGTCATCTCAGAAGGTTTGGATGGTGATAAGAAAGTGACCCTGTATTTATTAATAATATAATAAATACATACCATCCATAAATATTATCGAAGACGAAGTGTCAATACCTCCAAAATACAAATAATCTAACAGGTCGCCGCCGCCGCCCCCGGGCCACATAATAATGACCCAGAAGGTAAGCTTATTACTAGAGATGCGCCGAATATTCGGTAATTATTCGGTATTCGGTATGTTCGGCGTATTTTTCCATGTTCGTATTCGGCCGAATATTCGGCTCAATTGCCGAATAAGTTGTACAATTTTAAGACCTAAGGTCAAAAGACTATTATAAGTACTGTAAGGAGGTTATATGCAGCTCATAGTAAAAGTTAGTTTATTGTATTTGTATGTAAGCTTCTTTAGTCTGGATGAATATTTGAATTCTCGAACATGTAAAATTTAAAAAAACAGTAGTACACAGCCCGGCTAAGAGATTGATTGAGAGAGAGAGAGAGAGAGCTATTGATTCCTGATCTGACACAGCGCGATGCAAACCTGTACAAACCTGTTTGGCTTAACAAAGCGCGCGTAAATGAACCAAATTATTCGGCCGAATATTCGGTTCGTTTTATTGTAAACCGAACATTCGGCCGAATATTCGTATTCGGCCAAACCAATATTCGGCGCATCACTACTTATTATACACACATAGCGCGCTCGAACAACGCATACATAGACCCCGTGCACACGTATCTCAAATGTCACCGGAAGTCTCAGAAGTCACTCAAATCTCACCAGTCACAACAGTCAGCACAAAACAGTCCGAGCGCAGCTGTTTTTGTTTTTTTTTTGAGAGAGATTGCTGATTGTCTCAAACGGCATTTTCAGCGTCACCGGACTTTTTGGTGGCGGCGAGGTGCGTAAAGGGTACCTCAAACCGTGTGAAACCGCCGCCGGAGCCGCCGGAGGTTTTCTAGAGGGAACGGCATTACACACTTAAAAGTGCGTGTCCCCGTGCCCTACTAGATTCTCCGAAGGGTTCGGGCGCAGCTGTTGCGCGATTCCGTGTCCGTGAGAGGTAGTCTATGTGTGCGTTACAAGCTTACATTCTGCAGTCTCCTTATTTGTGGCCAGGCACAGGCAGACACAGTAGACATGAAATTTAAAAAATAAGGTGTTTCATATTTTTGAGAACCAAAGTTATATTTGTGTTTTATTAAACCTCTGGACCCTTATCGCTCGGTCACAAATCGGTCAAAGTCAAAATCAAAGTCAAATATTTTTATTCAAATAAACTTTGGAAAAGTGCTTTTGAATCGTCCAAATTTTTTTTTATCGGTCGATAGAACCTTTAAATTCTTACTAGCGTATTTATACTTAAAGATTACGAATTACTTTAAGAATAGGTTTTTCTTTAATATAGTTAGAATATATTGACACTTCCCCATCGATATAGCACAGAAAAAAAAGGGTTTTTGCTTGACAGCAACGCCTACGTTGCTGTCAAGCAAAAACCCTGTGGCCCTGTGGCCTGTGGCCCTGTGGCCAAGTGGCCCTAGCCACTTTCACCATTTCTTGTTTGTGTCAAATAACTAAGCCATAAGCTTTTAATACACGATATAAATTATATGACCGAGACGAACATAAAGGAAGACTTATACAAAAAAGCAAAGGTGAAAATGGTCCTTATTCTGTCCTAGAAAAATAAAAATAGAAGCCAGATGTCCTAGGTTTGTGAACCTTCATCATCATCATCATCAGCTTATTTATGTCCCCACTGCTGAGGCACGAGCCTTCCCTATGGAATGGATAGGTAGAACGGGCCATAAAACACCACGCGGGCCCAGTGCGGATTGGTGGTTGTTAACGACTGTTGATGCAGTCGGGACCAACAGCTTTACGTGCCGTGAACTTAAAACTGACTTCGTGAACCTTATCAGCCCATAAACTATTAGTTGCTAGACAAACACCATTCTCTGCCCTGAACGTCCCGAATGGACATTCATTCATGAATGGGTAATCACTTACCAACAGATGAAAGGCAAATTTGTTTCATTTAATAATCCAAATAAGATTTTTTTTATAACTGTATTTTCCATAAATCCTAATTTATAGTGAATAGGCTTTGCGGTGAAAAATTTGCAATCTTAACACAGCCTGCACATCACCGATCCGATCCGAACCCTTCGGAGAATGTAGTAGGGCACGGGGACACGCACTTTTAAGTGCGTGATGCCGTTCCCTCTAGACAACCTCCGAAGGTGATTCGTTTCACACGGCTTGAGGAACCCTTTACGTACCTCGCCGCCCCCAAAAAAGCCCGGTGAAGCTGAAAATGCCGTTTGAGGCAATCAGCAATCTCTCTCCAAAAAAAAAAGCCTGCACATCGGGATACCACAAACTGTCAAATTTCCTCAATAGACTCTGAACTTTAAGTATCAGGCATAAGGTTCAACATTTATTGAACAAATTTAAGAGTTTTGTGCAGCCGTCTGTGCTAGTAGGTAGACCAAACGTCAAGTCAAACAAACAGTAGACCTAGTAGTAGTTTCTAAACAGTGGGCCTAGCTCGAACTTCGAAATCGTAACGTAAACGTTATATGTCATACTAATGTTATAAATTTTTAAATGATATCTATCTGCCAATTGTTAGTTCAACTTTCCGACGTTGTGGCGCTGTACCAATTTCTATACAACATTACTCTTTTACGCTTCACCTCGATTTCGAAATGTGCTAGCCCCAGCCACGGAGAAAAAGCTTGAATAGTTACTCCGTATTTTGTCTCTTGTTACTTTAATTTGAAATTAAGTTTACATGACGAGAACAAAACATGGAATATCTATTCCTAGCTTTACTTTGTTTTTTTTGGGGCACGAGCCTTCCCTGTACATGAATAGGAAGAACGGGACCAACTACCACGCGAGCCCAGTGCGAATTGGTGGTTGGTTAGTGAAACTCTGAGACTATGTCAAGTGTCATATGCTATCAAAGTGCAGTCACCTTCCGCTGCTTGAAGTAGAGCTCCTCGCTCTCCTTGTCGCACAGCAGCAGAACGACGGCGCCGAACAGGAAGATGGCCGCGCCCCAGCCCACGCCGTACGCCCAACCGAACTCCCACACCGACCGGTTACCTGAGGCGGCACATCAAATTTAGACATTTCTATGGAATATATAAAAATTGGAAATAAATAAATAAATAAATTTTTATTTCAGACCAATTTGATCCATAAACTTATTAGTAAATGTTAGTAACAATTGGGCTTAATCCTATGTTAGTGTCGTTTGCACATTTATGTTTATGCACTACTTTTTAAGCCCCGTTGCAATCTCTACCCAGTATCTTTGAATGGGGCAGTCCTGTCTGACAGCAATCATCTTCAGGATACTGTTGCCGCTCTTACGTAAACGCTGCAATAGAAATGTAAATACCAATGATTTTAAATAACTGGCTAAAAGCATTTCGTAAATGGAGCCAGAAGCAAAGTCCCTAAGGAAAAAAGAAACGTTATTTTTAAAAAGTAATCCTACTAATATTATAAATGCGAAAGTTTGTGTGTATGTATGTGTGTATATTTGTTGCTTCTTCACGCTGCACCGGATGGATGGATTTGGATGAAATTCGGCATACAGATAGTTTATAACCTGGAATAACACATGGGATACTTTTTATCCAGATATTCCCACGGAAACAGGAACCACGCGGGTGAAACCGCGAGCGGCCGCTAGTTTAATATAATTTCTTATAAACTAAAGTAAATTTGTGCCTGCTAATATGCGTGATTACAAGACACATCAATTGCTATTAATTGTTTTGTCTTACTTACTTACTTACTACGCCGGCTCAGCGATCCAAAGTGGATCTTGGCCTCCGACATCAGTGTGAGTGTAAGTGTGATTGTTTTGTCTAATAAATTCAAAATGTAATCAGTTTGATTGAATCAATTGAATTGTAATAACTTACCTAAATTAAGCTCCGCGGCGAAGCAAACCGGGTATATGACTAGTGCTATTAATATGCACATCACTGAAATACAAAAAAAATAAAATCACTACATAGCATAAAAACAAAGTCGCTTCCCGCTGTCTGTCTGTCCCTATGTATGTATTTATGCTTAGATCTTTAAAACTACGAAACGGATTTTGATGCGGTTTTTTTTAATAGATAGAGTTATTCAAGAAGAAGGTTTATAAGTATAAAACATGCATACAATTGGACCCGGTAGGTGGCGCTGCGCTGCCATAGGGTTCTATGGGATACGGGTGTTCACTCAAGCGGACGAAATCGCGAACGGGCCGCTAGTATTACTCGTAGATGTACAAGAGTGTGATTTCTAACGTAGAATTTCATTTTTATTTGGGAAACAAAAGAATATTTATACACATGAAATAATAAAACTGATATAATAAATTTGTAAAGTTTCCATAAATTATTTTAATAATTTATGCAAATAATTTAAGTTTTCTTATAAAATTCCGGCCGCACTAGCTGGATGCCGCTTTTGAAGTGCGCTCATGTCCTAGCAAACGCCTCCCGCGGCGGGAGGCGTTTGCGGAAATGGCTTCATGGCCAGTTGCACCTATCCTTGGCGTCGCGGGGGTGGGATGGGAGTCACCATCTTCCTCACCCTCTCCGCGACAGTGTCCAGGCGTCGAGGCTTCCACATCCAGGGGGAGTGCTCAGTTGAGATTCAACCTCAAGTTATGTCCTTATGGACTACCGCGGCAGGCCGTGAACGAGTCTTTGAGAACTCGGGGTCCAACCCGGCGGCCGACGGATGTCCCTGGGTTTTAGTGGATCGGCCAGACCATCACCCAGCGCTTGCAACAGCCCGGTCGAGACGGTTCTGTTAGCAGATTGTCGTCTCGTCGGGGTCAGCCGCGCAGCAATGGCGGGTTGATATCGTTGCTTTTACAGAGAGATGGCGGAACACTTCCAAGGATCGAAAGAAGAGAAACGGTTTGGGGTTGGTCTTTGCCCAGCAGTGTAACGAATTTTTTTATTAATATTATTCAGTAAATGTCCCAGTCCTGGGCAAAGGCTTCCCCACACTTTTTTCACATCTTCCGTCAAACCAGTTTCTCTTGTACATATCAAGTCGCCATCTTCGTCTCTGTCTACCTGGTCGCCTTTTCCCATTATGCTGGGTTCACTCTGGTAAGATTCTCACCCACATTCCATTATGCATGCAGCAGACTGTAGGACTCGACACAGTCCAACTTTAGCTTGGCGGATTTCAGAGTAATGTCAGCAATTTGCGTGGGAGAGCGCAATTCGGTGTTTCAGACCCGTTTCGTTCCGTTTTAAACCCAAAAATACAAAACAAACAAACAAATAAACTACTAAATAGAATTTAACTAGAAAAATCAACCAGTGTCAGGAAGCTCGAGTAGCTTGCAGCGTAAATCACAAACTACTAGAGAAAAATCAACGAGTCTTCTGGGGCCTCAGCGGCTCAGCGGTCAGAGCATTAGACCGGTTATCCAAAGGTCGGGAGTTCGATTCCCACTCGAGCTTCCTGAGGCTAATGATTTTTTTTTGTAAAATTTTATCTTATAACTATTTAAGTATATCATTGTGAATGCCAAATTCAAAAATAATAAAAATACTAAAAATAAATAAAATAAGTATTCGAGGAGTACATACGTGCTAGCGCCATGGCGAGGACCGCGAACCGGTAGTAACGAAACTTAGTCCGGTTCTCGGCGGAGCGCAGGCCGAGCCCTGTCAGCAGCGCGCCGCACACGTCCGCCGCCAGCGTCGCCACGCACAGCCCCGCCGCCGCCCTGCGCAGCATCGATCATATTAACATTATATTCATATATTTACTACCTATCGCGGCTTTGCTCACGTGGAATAGTGATTGTTTTAATAAAAGTCACTTCATAATTTCTTAAAAAATTACAGTTTTCCGTACAAATTTTCCTCCCCTATTACATTTCTTTAGCGAATGTTTTTCGAAAAATGCTTAAACACGTCATTCTTTATTTTAATTGATAAATCTAATTATTGATTAAATTATTCACTTTATAGATCTTACTTTAAAGATAACGATTTCCCCAAAAAAACTGTCCTCCCTTTTTTACTCCTTTAAAATAAAATAAACAAAATTCCTGAGACATGTCATTCTTTATTTCTATTCAAAAAGCCGAATACAAATTTAACCTACCTAAACTTTTTTATGTATTTTACTTAAAAACTGACGGACTTTCATCCCCTATTTGACCCCTTTAGGGTATGATTTCCGTAAAATCCTTCCTTAGTGGCTGGTGGTTACGACACGACACTCAATTAACCTACAGTCCAAATTTCATCTAATAAGCTTCAGCTGTTTTGGCTCGGCGATGATGAATCAGTCAGTCAGGCAGGACAAGTTATTATTTGTATATAGATAACGCCTCGATGACCGAGTGACAAATCGCTCGGCCCGATACCCAAAGGGTTCAATTCCCAAGTCGGGTAAACTTTGTTTCGGCTACCCGACCCGCATTTGGCTAGCGTGGTGATACTGGTAATTAAGCCATTACCCATCAATTGTAGTGATGACTTGATTTCAATGATGGAGGCCTTTGCCCAGCAGTGGGTTACACTGTTACAGCTATAGGTTATAGGCTATTTACTTACTTTACTATTTATATATTTAAAAAGAGAAATCTCGACTGACTGACTGCGGAACGAACAACATTGCAGTATGTACACCACCCGCTACTTATTTAAATTTTGCATAGGAGGGTGCATTTCATCAGATAAAGGCAAGACAGGATTTTTTTAAATTATTCTTGGGATCACCGGTTACGAGTATTTACGACAGTGTTATCATAAGATCATCACTAGCTCATTTTATGTCCCCACTGGTGGGGCACGAACCTTCCCTATCCGATAGGGAGAACGGGCCATAAACCACCACGCGGGCACAATGCGGATTGGTGGTTGATAACGACTGCGCTGGGACAGCCGGAAAAAACGGCTTTACATGCTTTCCGAAGCACGGAGAAGCGCGAGATGATACATTTTAGGTCACCTATCCGAATACTGGCCTTTGCGAAAGTTGTTTAACCCAAGCAATAGCAGACCGTGCGCGTTATCCACTGCGCTATCAAGCTCGTATCGTAAGATAGCATTTGTTAAAACCCACCAACCCGTAATGGGCATGCGTATGGCGGGCACTTGGCCTATGTCCAGCAGTGGTCGTGTATGGGCTGATGATGATGATGATGATGATGGAGTTTTGGATCTTACCGCTATAGTTCATACTATGAACTATAGCGGTATGAACTTCATACGGGTTAGGTCTTTGAGCCCAACAGCAGAATATTGCGTTTCCACTTGCAGGGTGCATGTCCGCTTAGTTGACCACTAACACCGTACACGAAGTTGTGTAGAAGTTATTGTTGGGCTGGCACGTGGTTCACGCGGTGACAGGCCCGGTTAAGTTGTTAAGTAATGTATAGTTACCAGAATGTAGGGTATCCGCTTAGTTGACCGCAGACACAACTCTTGTTGCTATTGTTGCTGGCGCGTAGTTGCCGGTGGTAACAAGCACGGTTGAAGTTAGTTGTAGTTAGGTATGGAGATAAGACCAGAGAGAAAAATACGTCCGACACTATAGATTTATCAAACTTCAATCTAAGTTAAGTTACAGGTTAAATAGCCGACGGATCTGTCCTCGATGAGACTTGATATTGACCTCGTTAAATGAAAGTATTATAGTTAAAAGGTAAACTGCACAACTGATTCGTGATCGATCACGTATAAATACGGAAATCACGATAATTCAGGGCGAGAACGAAACAGCTGACGCGTAATTTTCATTTGTGCCGAGTGTGGGGTACGCCAAGAATGTGCGGTGTAAGACCACCACTAGAGCTGAAATGTTGTATACTGATCTCCAAATTTCAGTATGAAGATGGCATTAAATGATGATGACGTCAGAGGTAGCTAAGCGGTGCGCGAGGGAACAACACTCCTCCACGCACAGCTCTAGTGGCAACGCGGTCTTAAAATAGGCTGATGATGGACAATCATCTCACGACATGACGAGTTCAAACCTCTTTATCTTAAACTCACTTAATATAAGGCGCGGGCCTCGCGGCGTAGCAGCCGGGCTGCGCGGTGATGTCGAAGGGCAGAGGCGTGGGCGCCTCTGGGTCTATGCAGTGCATGAACAAGCCTTGCCGCCAGCCCGCGGCCATCAGCCAGTCGGCGGACGCCAGCCCCAGCACCATCAATATAACGACCAGAAGGCCGCAGATCAGCGCGATCACCTGGAATAGAAAACACAAATTAATTAGTTAAAGGTTCGTACTGGTTGTTTGGATATTTTTTTCACGTCGAAAAGGTTGAATAGATTTGGATGAGATTAAGTAGGTACAGAGGTATTTTTCTGATGTTAAGTGGAAATGAAGTCCAGACGCGAAGATAACTGGTGCAGCGTGGAAACAAATGTACCATTAGTTAGCTTCACTCTGCCGGCCCACAAGTTGCTTCTTCACGCCTCTCTTGAAGGACCCCATATCATAGGAAGGAGGGAAAACGTGTGCTGGTAGACTATTCCATCTTTTGGAGGTGCGACAAAGAAACGAGTTACCAAATTTCTTTGTGCGCGATGGGATATTTGAGACAGCACGTGTACTCCTATGAAGAAAGAGAGAAGGTGGGATGAGGTCAAAGAGCTCTTCAGAGCACTCGCCATGGTATAAGCGGTAAAAACACGCTGAGTGACGCAATATCTCTACGCAATTGCAGAGATTCGATAGTATTTGGGATCTTAATGTGATTGCACATACGACGGACTTACTTGTCCCTCAAAAACGATCGCTTACAACTTTATCGACTTCATCATCATCACTTCATCACTAGCTCATGTTATGTCCCCACTGCTGGGGCACGAGTCTTCCCTATGGATGGATAGGGAGAACGGGCCATAAACAACCACGCGGCGGGCCCAGTGCGGATTGGTGGTTGTTATCTACTGCCAACACAGCCGGGACTAACGGCTTTAGTGCCTTCCGAAGCACGGTGAAGCTCGAGATGAAAAATTTTCGGTCACCCATCCGATGAACGGCCTTTGCGAAAGTTGCTTAACCTCAGTACTCGCAGACCCGGCGCGTTATCCACTGCTCCATCGAGCACCTCCGACTAACGCATGCTATTGTCAAAGTCTTTCGTACGTCTTTCTGACTCTGGTTAACTTCTATTCCATTTTTTTTTTGAAGTTTTCATTTCTTAACGGACTAAATTTTGTCAGCAGTCAGCAAGATTGTCCATTTGTTAAAATGTTAAGCAATCGGTACAACATAAGGAAAAATTTAGTAGTGAAATATGATGTCAACTAAAGGATCCTTTCTTACATGGTTTATCAAGAATATACCTAATTGAATAAGATATGAATTGTTTTATTTGCGTCGGGTGTCGTTACGTTCCCTAAAATATGGTTGAGCGAAGCGATGGCTGATTCAAATGTCATACTCGTGAACGGGTGCCGCCTGTGGAGGCTGGTCTGCTCTTGCATACTTATCTTATTGTTAGTATTAATTACTATAGTTAAACAATTTTTGACTTTTACTAGAGTACTGTAGTGGTACTGTATGACATTGTGGAAATTGAAACTATTACAGGATGTAAATTTGATTACATGTTGTGGTTGTCTTCTATATTTTTTGTGTTTATTTGTAATGGAAAGTGTCCTGCTATGATAGGGCATTTTCCAATATATATTTTTTGACGCTGTAAGGGAGAAAAGAGCTGGACACTTGCTGAGTTTCTTGCCGGTTCTTCTCAGTACAAGATCTCAAGCCCAGAGT
This sequence comes from Eudonia lacustrata, assembly GCA_947562085.1. Taxonomy (NCBI): domain Eukaryota; kingdom Metazoa; phylum Arthropoda; class Insecta; order Lepidoptera; family Crambidae; genus Eudonia; species Eudonia lacustrata. The sequence goes on from OX387318.1 coordinate 7,076,497, forward strand.
AGACTTACGAACCCATGGCATAGCGACATTCACAAGAGCTACTTGTAGCCTAAACTGAATAAATGATTTTTGAATTTGAATTTGAATTTGAATTTAGGTTTTGGCCAGAAACTCAGAACAAGAGCCGCGAACTATTCAAGTCTCTTTGCGAATCGTTTAACTATTTATTTAGTGCATGATATATTAATTGCTACTTCCTAGCATATGATAGTACCAGAGTGCGTTAGTTATATGATGTAGGATTATAATAGGGAGGAAGAGGAGTCTAGGATTCATGAACGTGATCTTGATTAAGGCGAGCACTTTGCCTCGCTCATCAAAACTTACTTGAGCGAGCCTTACAAGGACTTAGACAATACACGAGTGTCTCACCACCATACCATTTTATGTACGTAATGCACATTATTATACTAAAAGCAGTGACGCACGTGTTATCATGTTTACACGCGTTTTATTTATTCATATTCGTTAACAAAGAAGACAATATACCCATTGATGACTGTAACTCATAGCAATATAAATTTTCTAAAAAGAAACAGTACAATACAAAGCAGCGTTATGTGATACTAGCGGCTGCTCGCGGTTTCACCCGCGTGGTTCCCGTTCCCGTGGGAATATAAGGATAAAAAGTATCCTATGTGTTAATCCAGGTTATAAACTATATGTACTTATGCCGAATTTCATCCAAATCCATTCAGTAGTTTTTACGTGAAAGAGTAACAAACATCCATCCATCTTACAAACTTTCGCGTTTATAATATTAGTAGGGTTATTTGTGACTAACATCATCACATCACCCAACCCTATTAAAGTATCACTGCTGGGCAAAGACCTCTCCGAAAACCTTCCAGTAAGCATACACAATAACATTCTATGTATTTTCTTTATTGTGCTCGATGGCACAGAGCTAACGCGCTCGGTCGTTGCGATTGCTAAAGATACGTAACTTTCGTAAATCCGGTTACCGGATTAGTGACCAATAATGTACAATCTCGAACTCCTCGGGGTTTTGAAAGGCACGTAAAGCCGTTGATCCCGGCTGCATAAGCATTCGTTAACAACCACCAATCCGCACTATGCCCGCGTGGTGCTTTATGTCCCGTTCTCCTTATCCATCCATGGGCAGGGCTCGTGCCCCAGCTGTAGGGACATAAACTGGGCTGGTGATGTGTGATGTTATGTATAGGTAGGTATCATATCGTTTCCTTAGGAATCTGTGAACATTACGTATTGTTAAAATTACTTCGATTCGCATTAATACGAAATTACCACTTAAGTCTGCTTTTGCTTACCAAAGTTCGTGCTCAAAAGGCTGCCATTTTATAATCAATTCCGAGGTAAGTACCTACTGATCAACTTCAATAATAAGTATGCTGACACTTTCAATACTAATTTATTGATAAAGGTTGATAAAGGTAGCAAGCTTACTTTCATCAACGTCCGCAGGGCACAGGTGATCGACGTAACTATTGCTAACAATAGAACTATAAGGAACATCACAAACTGACATGTGTCGGATGAGGTCTCCCTTTCCGATCATAACTATATAAGCTTTAGGTACAGATTAGGTGAAACCATAGAAACTGTGCATAGGAAGAACCCCAGAAACACTAACTGGGAGGGCTTCAAAAAGGACGTCAGAATGGAGCTGGATGGTCCTAGCTGTAAATTAAAGTCAGCCTTGGACATAGTGTTTGAAGCTGACATAATTACAGAAGCACTGATGACGACCTGGCAAAATAACTGTGGCTAGGAGGGTACCATGGTGGAACCCAGAACTGGCTCGAATTAGAAGAGCTACATGACAGGCGTTCAATGAAGCGAAAGCGAGGAACGACTTTAGCGACTACATGGAGGCCTTAACGCGGTACAGTAGTGCGGTACGTAAGGCAAAGAGATCTGCCTGGAGGAAACATTGCGACCAGATACAATCTGTTCCGGAAGCAATGAGACTAAGTAAGGCTATTTCTACAATAAAAGCGATTCCACTAACCACGTTAAGGAAGGAAGATGAAGTGAGACATTAAAGGTTATGTTCGACACTCATTCCCCTGGATCAAAAGTCATCCAAGACGATCATGATCCAATCAGCTGGAAGGAACAGCAGGGAAGAACCTCCAAATATGACTGGATAATAGCGAAAAGGGTAGTGGATGAATGTAAAGTTAAAAGGGCGCTAGGGAGTTTCCAACGCTGTAAGCCGCCAGGGCCTGACAACATTTATCCTATTCTACTACAACAGGGCGCCTCCATCTTGGGACCCCATCTCTGCAGGCTGTATAAAGCATGCATAGCTTTGACACATTCTTAGAACATGGAGGCGTGTTAAGGTAATCTTCATACCCAAAACGGGAAAACCAGATTACGAAGAACCCAAACCCTTTAGGCCTACAAGTCTACAATCCTTTCTCTTGAAGACCCTGGAGAAGATGGTAGACAAATATATCAGAACGGGACCACTGAAAACATTCCTACACCATGGACTTCAATCGCAATGTGCATATCAGGCAGGGAAGTCAACAGAAACTGCTTTTTATCATGTGGTGAGTCGAGCGGAATTTGCGCTGGAAAACAAAGAGATTTGCGTAGATATTCGTAAAATTCAAAATTCAAAATTCAAAATCATTTATTCAGTTTAGGTTACAAGTAGCTCTTGTGAATGTCATTATGCCATCGGTTCGTAAATCTACTCTGGGCGGGAGATCTTGTACTGAGAAGAACCGGCAAGAAACTCAGCAAGTGTCTAGCTCTTTTCTCCCTTACAGCGTCAAAAATATTGGAAAATGCCCTATCATAGCAGAACATTTTCCATTACAAATAAACACAAAAAATATATATAAGACAATTACAACATGTAAAAAAACAAAATAAAAAATGTAAGTTAACAAATTTACATCAGATAATTATGTAAAGGTTTCAATTTCCACAATGTCATACAGCACCACTACAGTACTCTAGTAAAAGTCAAAAATTGTTTAGGTAAAACAAAGTCAAACTATAATTAATAATACTAAAAATAAGATAAGTATGCAAGAGCAGACCAGCCTCCACAGGCGGCACCCGTTCACGAGCATGACATATGAATCAGCCATCGCTTCGCTCAACCATATTTTAGGGAACGTAACGACCCGACGCACATGCCACCACCGCAGAGACAGTAAAGAGAGCATGACACACTCAAGATACTCTAAATAAAAACTTAATGATGTATTTAACGCAACGCTGTTTGTTATCTGTAGGACAATGCTGTTAAAATAAAAAATGTAAGTTAACAAATTTACATCAGATAATTATGTAAAAGTTTTAATTTCCACAATGTCATACAGCACCACTACAGTACTCTAGTAAAAGTCAAAAATTATTTAGGTAAAACAAAGTCAAACTAGTAGAGTCTGCACATTCGTAGATACTGAAGGTGCATTTGATCGCACTACCTTTGAATTCATCAAGGTTGTAGCCAAGAACCATGGTGTACCACACACAACCGATCTGTAATTTGATCGAATGCATTTATTTATTTATTTTATTTTATTTTATTGTGAAAGAATAACAACAGCCAACTTAATAGTATTACAAAAGATCTTAGAGCTAGACTAAATTAGGCCAATTATGCTATTCATATAAGAGTAATATTATGATGGAACAAACTAAACTAAAAACAATAGAAATAAAAACATTGGGATTCTAAAACTAAAAAAAGTATGTTATAAATGCACGGGTGAGAAAACTAACTAGATAGAATGCATAAATTGAATACTTAGGTACATGCATGTATTATTATATATAGATTACTTACTTATATATACATAAATATATATATATATATATATATATACATAAAATACACAATATACATAATTAGATACCTAACAAAAAACAAACCAAAATATTATTGCGCTATAACTATCTTCACTTTACTTAAAAATGTTTTTTTATTGCCTATGAATAGGTCGATTTTGCTAAATAGTTTGTTGTATGTGTCAGCTATTCTGGTCATCGCTGCATTTTGGGCGTAATTAGTGCTATGTGGGGGGATGTCGAACAGCGGTGTGTGGCGAGTACGACGCCTGGGTGTTCGCCAAATCACTTGCTCCAACAACTCCGGACAATCCAGGCGGCCACGCACCACGTCGAAGAGTAGGCCCATGTCCATAACTGTACGTCGATGTTCAAGCGTTATTAAACGAAATTGTCGGCAATTATCTTCGTAAGATAATTTGCTCTTGCAATGTGATTTAAATTGAAGATGTTTTACAAATTTTTTTTGAATATTTTCTATCCTATTTTTATGAATTGTATATAAGGGTGACCAGATTGGGGAAGCGTATTCTAAAATACTACGAACGTATGCATTATATACTATGTTAAGACTAACATTTGAGCTAAAGGGTTTACAAGTGCGCATTGTGAATCCTAGACTGCGAAATGACCTCTTCACAATATTATCTACATGGCTACAGAACGACAACTTAGAGTCGAGAGAAACCCCCAAATCGCGAACAATTTCCACCCTTTCTATCACATCATCATTAAATTTATAAATGAACGGTATTGGGTGTTTCTTCCGTGTAAAGCTTATACACTGACACTTAGATATGTTAATACTAATGTTATTTCTAGAATAATAGGATACTAAATTATTAAGATCATTTTGAATTAATTCACAATCGGAAGCTGAGTTCACTCTCATATATATTTTTTTGTCGTCAGCATATAACAGATGTTTAGCTCTAACGAAACAAGAATCAATATCGGAGATATATGCATTATAGAGTAAAGGACCAAGATGGGAACCCTGCGGGACACCTGACGGCACCGATATGAAGTCTGATCTCATTCCACCGAGGACGACCGCCTGCGAACGATTCGAGAGATAAGAGGTAACCCACCTCAAAAGATCACCGTGTATGCCTAGTGCCTCCAACTTGTGAAGCAGGATACTGTGATCCACGCGATCGAAAGCCTTTTCGAAATCCGTGTAGATCACATCAACCTGCCCACCTCCATCCATTTGCTGAAGAACATAATTCGTGAAAAGGGCTAAATTGGAAACAGTAGATCTTCCTCTTAAAAAGCCATGTTGTGAGGCTGGTATGCCTCACAACATGGCTTTTTAAAAAAAAGTTTGATTCGAAAATGTGAATTCTTTGGGGTAATTGGAGCCACCTCTCTTTGATTTAACATATGTCCAAAAGTATTTTGGATTATGCTTTATGATGCCTTCAGCTTTTTCTGTATATACCTTAAAACACTGTTTTTGCACCCTTTTCGATCGCTCTCTTAACAAAGAAAATTCATCATAATCACGTGGGTTGCCAAAACGTTTCCATTTTTTGTGTATTTTATTTTTGATTCGAATAAGCTTAATCAACTCGCGGCTATACCAGATGGGATAGTTTGACCTAGAAACACTGCTACAAGAGAGGGGAACAAACATATTACAGCAATGTTTCAAAGTGTCATAAAAACTAGATACCGCCTCATCGAGTGATTTAGAGGAAAACAGATCCGACCAGTCAACTTTGTTTAAATAGTCATTAATCGATATATAATCGGCTGTACGAAAGTTATGACGTGGGGCGTTAACTTCTTTGAAAGGTTTATTTTTCAGATCTAGAATATTGATGGCAATAGATGGGTGATAGGTATCTTCCTTTATCAGAGGACTATCCGAGCGAGTGACTTCCAGCGGTAGGTTACTAAAGCATAAATCGAGAACGTTTGATTTCGAATTCGATATATAATTGTATTGTTTTAAGCCTAAGTAATGAAAGTGATCCACTAAATTCCTAGCGTTGTTTTGTAATTCCGTGCTACTTTGTTGTAATATATTGTACAACCCATTTTGCCATTTTATGCATGGAAAATTAAAGTCACCAATTAAAACAAACTTACAATTAGGATTGTTGTTTACTAGCGTTGATACGTTGCTCAAAATATTATCGATACGACCTGTCAGCCCACGATTATCTGGAGGAGTGTAAACTAAAATGATGTATAAGTCGTTAATGGATTTTATAGTTTTAGCAGGTATACGAACACAAAGTGATTCAGCAGTGTCACTTATCCAGTTATTCAGTAATGTGGCCCTGAGATGTTTTCGAGTACAAATCATGACACCGCCACCACCAGACTTTCCGTAGAGATTTAAGTTCCTATCACATCGATAAATATCATACCGGGAATCACATAATTCACCGTCAAGTATGTCGTCCTGCATGTTAAAGGGTAAAATTATCAACTCTGAACTGCAAGGTGACAGTTTACTTGCACGCACGACCAGAGGATGCCCGCAAGGAGGGGTTCTCTCGCCTCTTCTGTGGAGCCTTTTGGTTGATTCAAACGTAGTTAAGGCTGAAGGACCATTCTAAATAACCATTTACTCACTGAGATGACCAGATCATCCGCATAACCAACCGGTTATGCGGATGATCTGGTCATCTCAGTGAGTGGGAAGTTTCCCTCTGCGGTATCGTGCCCTGGGTTTGCTGGAGGAATGGTGCAATTTATTTATTTATTTATTTATATATTTCAATTAACATGCCTGCTTACAGTTTGGTCCAAGACTCAGACAAGTCATACAATTAAAATTAACAATACAAAATTAAAATTAAACCCAATGCCCATCACCTCTCTGTAAACCCGGGGAAAACAACAGCCATCTCCTTTACAAGCATGAGAAACACTACGGGACTGGGTAACCTAACACTCTATGGTACCCAGCTCTCTTGGTCCAAAGAAGTAAAATATCTAGGTATAACGCTGGATAGGGAACTTACTTGGAAACAGCTTGTGGACACGACCGTAGCCAAGGCTTACAGTCTTTGGCATGTGTCAGTCTACTTATGGCAAGATGTGGGGACTCAACCCCAAAATCATTAGGTGGATCTACATGACGATGGTGAGACCGATCCTCACATATGGCAGCGTCGTTTGGTGGCCCAGTACCAGACTGAAGATCTGTAAGAATGCTCTTAGCAAACTTCAGAGAAAAGCTTGTCTGGCAATCACTGGTGCCTTTAGAACCACTCCAACGGCAGCGCTGAAGGTCCTCAGACCTTTCACCCCTGCACATTGTAATAGAAACAGAGGCAAAGAAAGCGTTACTTAGGCTAAAGGTGACCGGACTGTGGGACGCATCTAAACCTCTGACTAGAAGCACAAAATGGGAACCAAGTGACATTCCTGACAGGATCATGAAAATGGGGTGCGATAAAATATCCCCTATATTCATGTTCGAAAAGAAATTTAAGGTCTATGTTTCAACCAGGGACGAATGGAAACGATGGCCACCGTCTCCGGAAAAAGACAGCCCAATCTGGTATACCGACGGATCCAAAATGATGTCTGGCACAGGTGCAGGCGTCTTTAATAATGACTTCAAGTTCAAGCATAGTCAAAGTATGGGAAAATTTGCCACTGTTTACCACGCAGAAACTTTCGCAATGCTCCTATGCGCAAAGCAGAATATAGAATTAGCTAAGAAAAAGCGTAATATATTCATTCTGAGTGACAGCCAAGCCGCGCTCAAGTCACTCATATCGCTCCGGATCGAATCAGGCCTTATTCTAGAAACCACCAAAGCTCTCAACTAGCTAGGTGGACATAACAAGGTGAGGTTGATCTGGGTCCCAGGCCATATGGGAATCCATGGCAACGAGATGGCGGATGCACTTGCCAGGGAGGGCTCGGAGACCCAGCTCATTGGTCCTGAACCCTTCGTGGCACTTGCACCAAGTACCATAGTACCAAGTAGTATCGTTACGAATTTTAACACGATCAATAATAAAAGAATCTTATAAAAGCTTAGCATTGTTAATATTTAATTTTAATCTTAATGTGGATTGAAGGTTCGGAGGACATATTGAATTATTCTTGTCTATGGATCTACAATCATAATATCTAGTATCAATATGTTATTTTGAGTACCGACAAAAAAACTAATATAAAATAAAATATTTACATAGAAAAACTAACACGTGGACACACAACAACAGAAAAACACCTACAAAGGTATCAAGTATTCATGATTTCAGCATTATTTGGTACACATATAAATACAGCAATAAAACAGATTACAAAAAAATGGTACATATGTATGTGACAAAAAGTAAAAAAGTTCGACTTTAGAAAGCAAAAGGGTTTCGAGTAAATCCTCTATGCAGTGAAACGCAAAAATCTGAAAGAAACAAATGAAAATCACTCCTTCAACACAAAACATGGGAGACAAAGGTCAGCGGCAACACGCCTCGGAACGTGGAGCCGAGCAATCCATCACGCGCGTAACACGCTGTGGGGCACTCTTGAATCAGATCAAAAAACAAACGAGGGCCGTGCTTTGCGGAACAATCGCACCTCGCGAGCAATGTCGCGACAATCATAGAACTTAACCATGTCCAAGTTCATCTCTTTGTTTCTTATTGAACTATTCAATTATCATTAGTTTAAAAGACACAGTGCTGAACTTATTTCACATGGACAACAGCATATCAAAAACATGGTTCGTGCTTTGCGGAGTAATCACGCGAGACTCGCGGGCACTATCTATCTATGGCATAATTTATCTCAATGTTTTTAATTAAACTTCCATCATCAGCATATAATAGACAATGATGCACTTAGGCATTTTTACATGGACAAAAGCATAAAAGGGAGATCGAGCCACCACATTGGCTGACCCAAATTATGTGGTTTTATATAAAATCAGCAGCACAAAACCGGTCGTTGTGGAGATCCTTGGGGGAGGCCTTTGTCCAGCAGTGGACGTCTTTTGGCTGAGATGATGATGATGATGATGATATAAAATCATAGTATATTGTATTAGCAGCTAGAGATAAGATAGCCAGTCGAGGATTCCGGGTGAAGTGAGCTTCCACCTCCGGCCTTATCATCAGTTAGCATCAGGCAGGTGAGATGAAGGTAAATTAAGTGCTAAGTAAAGAGTTAAAAAAAAACATTACACATAATCACAAATAAAAGACGCTCTGGAAGGGCATAGCAACATCGGAGAGCTAACTTTCTTAGCGCCTTTGGCTTTGAAAGTAAAAAGTAAATAGTGTTGAATAATTTAGGCGGGCTGGTTAGAATCACGATAGTTCAATTGGGAGAGCACCTGACCCGGTATGTCAGAAGGGTGCAGGTTCAAATCCTGCTCGTGGAAATTTTTTCAACATTTGGTTTTTGTAACTTTCTTAATTAGTTGGGCGCCAAATTCCATCTAACGATATTAACCGTTACAAAAGGCTATAATCTTCTGTCTGGTACAAGTAGTAACTAACATATAAATATATTTTAATTAGGTATTCCATCCGACGACCTGGCGGCATTACAATCGCAATCCATACGCGCTAGCCGCTTTTAACTTTAGAGAGCATTAACTACAATTTTGTATACGACATGTACCCAATTGTATACACGGTTTTATGATGTGAGGGAAAGAAAAGCGGGAAAGTGAGAGGAGGGTCGTCTCGAGGTGAGGGGGGCGGGGAAGAGGGGGCGAGGGGGCGCGGGCATCGATCGGGCCCGCCCGCCGGCTCTGGGGCCGCGGACCAACATCAGCTGTTGGCGAACCGCCTGTACTAACTCTAGGGTTGGATGGATGTTTGGTTTACCAGGCTTAGTTAGTAAATACAAATGATTCTTAATTTTAATAAAAAGTTGTATTTATTTAATATTTTTTACTATGAGTAGATGTGTTCAATCGCAGGTAGTGTGCCCTCCAGTAATAGTAACGTAAGTAACTACTCATTCGTCAACAAAGCTCAACAAAATAGGTCTTCAAAAAATGTCATCATCATAATCAAATGTGGAGTATGATTTTATTCAAAACCGGTGATGTTTGCAATATTTAGAAACGTTGCAATCGTTTTGGAACTGCCAGTAGTACTTGTACCAATAGTACTTGCCAGTAGTAACTGCCAAAGTAACTGGGAATTAATGTGTTTTTTTAAATTGTGGGTACTGGATGTTTTGTTTCCCAAGCTTACTACAAACATAAAATCTGTAGTCTGGACCATGAAAAAGAATCTGAGAATTATATAGTTTTTTTTTTTTTTTTATTGGTTGTAGGCAGGCATTTGACTACACCTCACCTGATGTTAAGTGACGGTGCGGTCGAGGATGTTTAAATGTTATAAATCAACAGTAAGTAGAGTTGATACCTAAACGCGATTCTCTTTTTCTAGATTTTTCTATATAGTCTTTATTGTTTTTTTTCGTTGTGGCAGCTGGCAACCCTGCCCGCGGTTGCATCAGCGAGCCCTCTCCAGACGCATCTCGCACGCAGCCACTTCGCGTCAACTCACGCAGCGCTATCGAAACTAAGTGTCCGACAACTTTACTAGGGACGCGACAAGTCACGTAGCAAGCCGGACGATACCTCGCTCACCCTGTCTGTCTAGCTAGCCAAAGAGTCCGTCTAGTACTTTTTTTTTAATGCAAAAAGTTACTTTTTTTATAATGCAAATAGTTTTTATTTAACACTTTTTTTTAAATATAATAATAGTTAGATAAATAATTGATAAAGGCATGCCATGAATGGTTTGCGAGACCGAAGACCGACCGGTCCGTAGTAGCCGTAGCTTAGTCTTAGAATATTGTAAGTTTCAATGAGTTTCTAAGGGCATTCAAAAGTAACAGCTAGGTAACTACTTTGACATGTAGAGCATAATTATTATGTCGTCTGAGGGACGGGGAATCGTTAATATTCGTAGATATTTTCTGTTTTGATGAGTTTCTACACGACTATCAAAAGTAACACCTATTGACATGCCTGCCTAAAGGTATGTGATCAACTGAAGTAAGTTACAGTGCAATTGAAATGAAACAACTTTTACTAATCTACTCGCGTTTATTTTACACATTACTTTTAAGTAATATTTATCCTGATGACGTTTCGAACCCTTTGCAGTCCGTGGTCATAGGGAAGGCGACTGAGGTGTTGGTCGTCTCATAATTAGTTAGTGGCTTGTATACCCTCATTTAAATTTAATCAGGTGCGTTCCGATTTACGCAGAAAGAGCTTACGTATCTTTTGGTCTGTCAGTATAGTGTTGGGGCTGGGGTTTCATATTTTGTATGATGGGATCCCAGGCTAGTGGTAGATTCCAACCATCTTTTCTATTGAAATTAGGATGTTTTTTTAATTTCAATAGCCTCGCGTTTTATCCTATTTGTGGTTTATCAAATCTTATGTAATGGTTGGCCCCCCTAGGTAGGCTTGCCGTAGGTCCGGATTGTCCGGATATGACAACCATGTCCGGATTTTTAATATTTGTCAGCGCACACACGCCCGCGCGGCGCGTCGGCTTTTTCTCATGAAACTTTTTGTGAACACTATAGATCGCGGTCGCATGCGGGTCTCTGTAGTAGCAGGACTTTTGAATATAAAAATTAACAGCAATGACAACTGCTCATTTTTTTATGATAATATAAAAACTAACAAAGTTTTATTAAAGAAAGCCCTTACATCTGAAAAATAAGTACGAATGGTACTCAGATTTAGGAGCCAAACGAAGACGTGAAAATGAAGCTGGGGATGGAGAAGGAGAAGGACCAAGCAGTAGTCAGTAGTTATATGAATCATAAGTACCTTTTAAGTGAATAAGCATAAACATAATAATGTATGTTTTTATTTTAATAATTAATAATTTTTAAATTTTCACATTTTTATTTTGCTCTAACTTTACTGCCAGTTTTAATGACTTTTAGTAAATAGACCCATTTTTTCGCGTCTTCCTTTTATCCGTCCGGACTTCACTTTAAAATATTATGGCAAGCCTACCCCTAGGGCATGTTCGCATACTGCAGACTTATTTTCGCGTCTATGCTTGACGTCGGCTATATGTCCTTTAACGCGGGTTTCTACCTACACTTCTCTTTGTTTGCCCGATGTAAAAGAACCCACAGTCGCAGTCCAGTTTGTACACGTCCTGCATCTTGAAGGGTATGTTGCACTTGACAGGTCGTAAAAATTGGTTGATCTTCTTCGGCGGCTTGAAGTAAGTAAGTGTTGATTGAAGCTCGCTTTATGATATGTCCAATCATGTCAGTTACACCTTTCATGCATACATGGAAGTACAGCAGGTTGGCGTTCGACTGTTAATGTGTAGTGGTCGCATAAACTTTAGAAAACAATTACAGCGCAATTTTGGACTTTCTACAATCACGTTAGTATCGTTTAAAATGTGTGGAATTGTATTCTGTAAATTTATGTGCCTTTTTAAAATAAATAAAACAAAAATACCCCATCTACCTTATAAATTATTTACTATAAACTTATTAAGGAAGTCGTTACTTATGGTATTAATTATTAAACTAGGCCATAACAGTAAAAACAAATAAACATAGAGTACCTATGTATAATTTGAATATCTACATACTTTTTGTGAACATTATTTTGTAACCTATTTTCGTCCTCGTTGATAACTTTATTCTTTTACTAGATATAGTTACTTCAGGCATTCAGGTATAGTTAGTTATGTGCGCAGCCGTGTGTCTATGTCATTAGCTACTTTCATACTATCCTATTAGCACGGTGGTCTGCTGAAAGAAGTCTCACTTTTTGGTAAGCTTACCTGCACATTTGTTTGCAATCCATTTTGGCTACGATTTTCTTCGACAATTTCTTTACAATAATAATTTTGTGATAAGGTACTCGGTATAATTATTATTACGATATAAACAAATATATCGTACGTAATACTTTCTTAATCAGACAAAACGATTCGTTCCAAGGGTCATTCATGCCGTGCGTAATCAATTGTTGGTACCGGAAGCATCTGTCATCAAAGCCAGGGGGATTCCATTCATAGCATGTTAAAACGATCCCACACGTGCGGACACGTCTGATGGACGTCCAGCGAGGGATCTAACATTATCCAATGCGATTTAAATAATAAATAGACCATTACGAATCTACTTAGGCTGGCTATACTTGGCGCTGGCATACAATTGTTTCCTCGGATTCGGGCTGAGGTGTGCTTCCAACTTCAGTCTTATCGAGTCACTTAACATTACAGGTGCGATGAAAGCCAAGCACTTTTACATTAGGGTTTAACTACACGGTCATTTCAAAAGTATTAACTACCGCTAAGGGTTAACCCATGAACCTATAAAAAAAAGGTTTTTTTATAGGTTCATGGGTTAACCCTTAACTGTAGTCGTGGGTCCAGTGGACCCATGTTAAATCTTTGAACGCGTGTAAAAAACACGGCGTGAGTCTCAGCGCCTCCCGCTCGTAGGTACTTTCCGACAGTACGCCGAAGCACGCTGAGAAGAAAGGAGGTGCTTCGCTCGCAACTACAAAGGTGAGTATTGGTGTGCGTGCGGGTCCGTGGGACCCACCACTATAGTTACGTAACTTTTTTAGTTTTTGTTGATTATTAATTTTACTATTTTTTTTCAGTTATTTGTGATGGCAAACCGAAGCAATATGTCTACAAATAGAGATGATATAATAGAGCAGTGGTTGAACGAATCAGAAAGTGATAAAGACGAAATCGGTAGAAATTCGCCCACATCTCGAAATAATGCTAAGACTCCCCCTCAGAAAATGAGTTATCTGACAATGAAGAAGAGTTTGTGATAAGGAGTGATCATGACTCAAACTGAATTGTCTGAAAGCGAAGACACTTACCAAGGTGAAGAAGTGGATGTACAGACCAGTTCTACTGGATATTTTTACGGAAATAATGCTAAAACGCAATGCACTTCATGCTTATATTGATCATCAGTTTATGATGTCAAATTTTTTTTGGAAGAAGTTTTTTAGTTTTAATGTGTTATTTTTTGTTCATGAAACGAGTTGCATTTAATTTTTTATTGTGTTTTTCTATTTTATATGATTATTTTTCGAAAGCATGTTTTTAGGTTAAGTAAATAATGACTGATTAAAAGAAGTGCCATTATAGATAACAATAAATGTTACTATTGTTGATTTTATTTAATACTACGATTGTTAACGTGTCAATGTAAAGTTTAATAAAAATTAAACTTAAAATTGAAATGTATTTTTATTTTATTTAAAATCAAAAATAGACGGGTCTCGTGGACCCACGACTATATGAGTGTATCTATTTTTCACCACTACAGTTAAGGGTTAAAAAGCTTAGGCTGTGATACTAAACCTCTTATCCCAAGAATCTAGTGTCATTATCTGGCTTAATAATATCGAGGTCTAATGCGTGATTTCACCATTGACCCTTAAGTTTTAGGTGACCCCTAGGCCATTTTAGGTGACGGTTTTGCTCCAACAACTATCAGCTAACATGGCTTAGGGGTCACCTGAAACTTAAGGGTCAATGGTGAAATCAGGCATTAACCTATTGAATTTGGCACAGAAAGAGAGATTGGATGATAAATAATAAGGTATATACCTACTTCATTTATGAGATAAGAGTGACCCAATTTCATTTACGATGGGTGTCTGCAGTTCAGTTATTATAGTAGGACTATTCACATTGTTTATTTATTGATAATAATATAAACGCTGTCCTTCATTCACACGTTCGTCACAATGAGCATAGGATAAATGTTATTTTTGCACATATTATTAAAGTCAAGAGTGTCATAGGCTACTTTTATAACCTATCAAATACAATAATACCGTTCTCTGACAGATTGAGTTAATTACCCGACTGCAAAGGAAGGGTATTGTTATCTTGTATGTATGTATGTAATATTCTTTATTACCTCTGAAACTGAATGCTTTATGCAACATCATACATAACATGCAGTCGGAGGCATAAAATTTAATGATAAATCAAATCATTCTTACTTTGTAGGTGCCTCCGACTGTGTGTTATGTATGAGGTTGCATACAATTTCGAAGGACTACCGTATTGATGTTTTTAATTGTATACAGTACTTATGTTTGATATTGTTTCGATTTATTTCGCTATCTTTATGTAATTATTGAATTTTTATCTTGTTCCGGCCTTTTCTGTTGATTTTCTATTTAGTTATTATTTTTTACGCAGCGCAGGCGGGTTTTTTGTTTTTTAACAAGCGAAGTCGCAGGCGAAAAGTTTCATTATTCTAAAATTAAATGGTACTTATAAATTACAGTGAAAAAAATTAAACGCCTACCCGACCCAGCCAGGAATTGAACCTGTATTTTATAAGTATTTAATTCAGCTTCAGTGCAGCAATTAGCACTTAAAATAAAAAAGTAAAATTTGCTATAGCGCTGTGTTATCAAATTTGTGGTATTTCATCTGTAAAGAAAGATGAATCTACATGGCCATCGGTTACAATGGATAGATGACACTCTGCTGCTAAAAAAGCATTTTAAAAAAAATTCAAAAGCAGTGACAAAATTCAGCACTTACGTCAGCCTTCCCGGTAGCATAGCGGTCAGTGCAGCCGCCCGGATTGCGGAAGACCCAGGTTCGATTCCTGGCTGGGTCGGGTAGGCGTTTAATTTTTCACTGTATTTTATAAGTATTTAATTCAGCTTCAGTGCAGCAATTAGCACTTAAAATAAAAAAGTAAAACCTAAGATAATCGAAGTGGATTGTAATACCTTGTAGAATGAAGTCGGTTAAAATGAAAAGCAAAGTTAAACGTATATTTTACAACGTTATAATGGTCCTTGGATCCGGATTGACCAGGAACCTATTGATGTTCCCTAACACGGTGCATGTATTCTTTGATATTTTATTTACCATAGCTCTAATTAAATAGTCGACGTAATTGTATGACTGCAACTTGCCGATTCTCCACAAATAAAAAGCCGTACACTCGAAGCATAAACCAATAAAGTTCCCGCAAATAACACAAAAAGGTTTTAAAGTAGGGTACATTAAATAAAAGATGAGTACACGGATTCAATTTCCGCTTCATACAATGCAGGCAATCATTAGCCGCTCTAAATACTCTTGCACGCTTCATTCTCTCGTGGCATTAGTTTTAAAGGATAATAAATTAATATGTAGGTATTTCACTGAGTCGTCTGAGACTTCCTCGTAGAAATATAGGTACCGTTACTTAAGGTTAGAGGTAATGTAACTAATGATAATGAGTAAAAAATTATTCGCATATTTTATATACATAACATAACATAATACCATACCATATACATAACATAACATAATACCCAAGGAATGCTTTCGCAACGGATACAACACAAAACGACTGCCTCGAGTAGAATTCGAAGACACGACCTTTCGCAACCCAGACGACGACCGTATAGTGATCAACAAACATCCTTAGACGGTTTCTAAAGGGCATGACATTACGCAAGCGTGTACCCGTTCCCTACTAGAGCCGACGAGGTTTCGAATCCGATCCGTAGCCTCACAATGACCGATTGACAGTAGTGCATTGCAAGGCTAGTGTAGCGGCCTGCATAATTTCTTATCCTCACGTATGGTTAAAGAGTTTGTAAACGCATTTCTTATCGCGTGTAGATCTGATAAAGACACGGCATCCTTCCTCCAACATCTACATAGTTATTATTGTATAAATAGTCTTGTAAGGTTTAGATAATAAGTCAGTAACAATGTAGTCACTGTAATTATACAACATCACATATGACGCAGTCGTTATTTACCATCGCCATGGAACCCTCCATCAACACAATCTTCCATACCATAACATTATCCTCCATTCTTCCTTTACATAAGGAACAGCTTGGGGGTTAAAGTTACTCGCGTCCGTAGGTTTACCCTTGAGACCCTACACGTGACCCCTGGGTGGTGCTAAATGAGCGACACTGTCTGAGCGGTGGAGCCACGCTGCGTTGCAGCACGAAATGGGCCGGCTCGCCCGGCGAAATACCACCCTCTCACAGAATATCGGCGTGAAACAACGGCACTCGTTGCTGTTGTGTTTCGTCCGGTGAGTGAAAGTACCGGAGGCCCATCTCTCACCCCTCCCCCCTCCCAATTCCTACTCCCTCAAGATCCAACTCCTTCTTCAAGGTCGGCAACGCATCCGCGATTACTTTGGTTTTGCGGGTGTCCATGGGCGGCGGTGATTGCTTAACATCAGGTGACCCGCCTGCTCGTTTGCCTCCTTTTAACATAAAAAAAAAAGCTAGCAAAATTGGTTGACGGTAACAGATTACGGTCTGTTTCTACAGATCTACAGTTTTGCTTTTGGTACTTATACAATGGGGACAACTCTGTTATCAACATCATCAGAAGCCCACTTTTGCCCACTGCATGGCATAGGCTGCTATACCTACCCTGCAAATTTTTTTTATACGTAACACGGCAAATCCAGATACGACGACAACTAGTGCAACGTGAAAACAACGCAGCATCAGTTACCCTCACTCTGCCGGCCTACAAAGTGCCTTTTCACGCCTCGTTTGAAGGACCCCTTATCATAGGAAGGAGGGAAAACGTGTGCTGGCAAACTATTCCATGTTTTGGAGGTGCGACAAAGAAACGAGTCACCAAATTTCTTAGTGCGCGATGGAATATCTGAGACAGTGAAGCGGTGACTCCGGAGAGCAGCACGTGTACTCCTGTGGCGGAAGGATTCTCTCTTGATGGGTTCTCCTTGGTGGGATGAGGTCAAAGAGCTCTTCAGAGCACTCGCCATGGTATAAGCGGTAAAACACGCTGAGTGACGCTATATCTCTACGCAATTGCAGAGGTTCAAGAGTATTTACGACTTCTGCGTTGCCGGTAATGCGTACAGCGCGACGCTGCAATCTGTCCAAGGCATCGAGAAGGTACTTTGCGGAACCGTCCCAGACAGATGTGACAGCAATACTCCACGCAAGACCGTACCTGTGTCTTGTACAAAAGGCACAACTGGTCAGGCGTAAAGAATCGCCGCACCCTGTTCAGAATACCGAGTTTTCGTGAGGCTGTTTTGATCACGGCTTCGATGTAGTCCTTTTGGTTCAGATCGCAGCGATACACAGCTATACACGATTTGTAGTTTATATTGACACCCTCTACCAACCGTTAGGTTACACAATGAGGAGTGGGCACCAAATCACCTGTGCAATCTGATTGGCCGCCATCTCGTCCTGGTCGGTGGCAAACTGAGGCGGCGGCGGCAGCACTGGCGGGAGGGCGCGCGGGTTGGAGCGGTGCCCGCCCGGGCCGGCGGCGCCCGCGCGCCCCTGCATGCGCTTGCTACCGCCGCGCCACGCCCGCCTCCGCCCGCACCGCTATGCACCACAGCTGCCACACCGCACCACGCTACCAGCGACACTTACACACCAACTTATCACAACACTTTACAGACTCAATGTACACTTTGGGGTTATCGATACGCGTGACGCTGCGCCGCTTTCAATCTAAATGACGAAAATCTTCCCAAAATTTTAAGGATAAAGAAAAAAAAAATGTGTGGATATGGAATAGAGGTATTGGAATCACGTAAACGTGTCCCGTATTCCCTACTAGATTCTCCAAAGAGGCGTTCGAATTGAATTCGAGAGCAGCGGAACAAGCCTCGGTTCGGGTTGACCGTGAGCGCGTGTGCCGCGGGCCGTGGTCGCTACACTGAGCGTGCTGATGTGATGCACAACATTTAGGTATTTTACAGTCTTTAAGTTGTGATTTTTGTGCCTATTTATTAACTTAACTTTATATATGGGCAGTTTAATTCTTTGCCGTTTAACAGCGACAAGTCGACCATATAAGAAAGACCAACAGTGAAACTCAGGTTGTTCAAAGGAAAGTTAATATTTCTTAAAATTCGCAACAAAAACCAGAAGAAATAATACCTGTATAGGAAAAAGGAAAATAAGAATCCGAATTCCCTTCAGATCAGAGGAGACAAGCAAACAACGAGGAAAGCTGTTATACAGTAAAAAAGAACGAAGACTAATTAAGTAACCAGTTCGTCTCCTACTTGAATAAATTAACTGGTCCATATAGCAAACCCAAAGAAGAAACGAGCAAAGTCAAAACTACAGAATATTAAAACAAATTGTTACAAAAGTAATACCTAGCATGAATAAGGGCCGCGGGTTAATTCCCAAATTATGTAAAGAGTAGCAAACATCGTCGCTATTAATAGACAGTGAGAAGCAATCAAAGTTGACCTTAATGACGGCTTTAGCTAGTGTAGCTGAATTATAAATCAACGCCACCGGCATCGGTTGACTTTCATCAATCAAATGTATGGGCAAGATTGGTGACTTATACCCCTTCCGCGCGGCTCTGTCCGCATTTAGGTCACCCACCGCCGGCGTCGTGTTGTTCGTTCGTTGTGGGGAGGTACTGCTACCAAATGAGGTCGCATATCCATGTCACAGCTTCACGGAACAAAAATTCCGTGAACCGTGTGCGTCTACAGCCATCAAAATGTCACATGCGCTTTCAAACTAGGTATTTCCTCTGTCGACATAAAAAGTAGAATTTTCGATAATCTTACTCCAAGGAGATTCAGAGTATCTTCCCGAATATATATTTTGAAATTATTTATAAGCAAAAGTAGTGACAGTTCCAGGTTTTTTGTATTTTATAAGAGGGCGTCCTAGCTACAGTAAAAATAAGTATTTCTAAGTATTAGAAAATTTTAAGATTAAGGTTCATTAATTAATTCTTCTCAAAATAGATAGAACCATATTAGAAGTAGATGAGATTGGAAACCGAATCCCGAGTGAAAGATCAGTGTACGATGCTATTATTAGATTAATTAAAACAAGTCCAAACATTTACACAAATGGAAATGTTTCACAGGTGCCTCTCGTGGATTAAATAGGAGAAAAACAAACTTTCATGTGTTTCTTGTTTGATTTGATTGTACAATATGTTCGACTTCAAATATTTACCGAATGAAAACAAACATTCCGTTAAAATATCGCCAGCGTATCGTACCTATACGTGATATTGATGCTGTGTTTTGTTTGCAAACAGAGTGAAATATTACTGTTTATCCAATTATGACAAACTTGTAGTAAATACAAGTTACATATATTTACCTACCTATTTTATTTTTTTACAATCTATACTACCGATTATTGCAATAAAGAAATGAATAAAGAAACGGATAAAATTAAGAGGAGGAGGAGATTTAGTTTTTTAGATCTTCTTATCTATATTTGATCTTAGAGCTTAAGGATCCTTGGCACAAATTACCCTTTGTCTATATACAAGAGTACTAGTTGACAGTAAACGACCGACCGCGACCGTACGTGATTCCAAGAAGATTGAGATTCTTTAAATCTTTCCTTTTCTTCAGTCACAATCATAATCATAAATCGACGTCGTGGTTCCTTGAAACAAAATTCGCTCTTGTAGTCTTAGATTTTCAGGCTTATCTGTGCATTTATATTTCTTGGCAGTAAGGTTCTATCTAATTCTAATTTGTAATTAATAAGAGTCTTTAGACATACATATATATATGTACGACCCATAAAATCTTTTAAGAATTAGCTTTATGCAAATAGTCAAATATCCAATAACTATTGTTTTTATGTATCCACATCATGCTGATGAATTCATCCGTCACTTTCTCAAATTCGTTGAAAAATTTTGATTTATTTTATAATACGTTTACAAACGTAACTTATTTCTATTAAAATTAAAAAAATATAGGTAAGTAATTCCATTGGTTAATTTTGCTCTCTCGGATCTCTCTTTATATTCACATCGTCGTATAGGTAATACAGATAATATATAATTGTATATCACCAACGAATAGAAAACTGAATGGTAAATGCAAAATTATTACTTTAAATAAATAAATAATGATAGGTACATTTGCAAAAATAATTTAATTCCACTTTTTATATTTTTCTTGTTACTTTACAGAAATCTAGTTTTTATTTTCAATAACTAATGTTATATAATTATCACAGATTAATCTGTCTTATATTATCATACAAACATATAAATTATTCTCTTTCTCTTTCCTATGCAGGTCTGTGTCCTTTCCAAATAGATGTTATGTACGAATCACGTAGAAATTCCTTTTACACAACTTCACAAATCATATTAATAAAAACTAGAACGCGCTCGTAAAACAAAATATTATTAGTCCCAATTTTTTTGTGACGCTTGTGAGAATTGCGCATTGGGTCGCGTCGGTTTTGCGCTTCCATACGAAAATTGCTAAAATTACCGAGTTTTTTCCACAGGGAAATTCTTTGCTTTTGATATTGTCGATCACAAAGTAAATGTAAAAGGCAATGTGAAGACTGAGATGAAGGATAGGCTAAAGGATTAACGGTATGAGTAGGAGGGTGCGAGAGGGATGCGTTCGCAGGGACTGTAGAGCCAGATTATCGGACCGGGCGACGCGGCGCCTAGCGCGGGACTGCCGCCGCGCCGCCGCCGCCCGCCCTACCAACCCCCGCCCCAGTCGCTCGCCCGCGCTCTAACAAAACACAGATTACACAGAAAAATTTATTAGCCAAAACGCTACTTTAACTTCGATCGTACTACAACAAAAAAAATACTGCCCTTATATAGCGCTCTACACTGTCACTTTTGTCACAAAGTTGTTGTTAACACCAATCCACACAATTAACAAACTTAGCAATATTCTATATAATTATGTTAATTAGAGTTCTCTACGATGGCTGGTCACATTCACACCTGAGTGATCTGCAGGCGCGGCGGGTGCGACTGTCTCCGGGGCGGCCGGCGCGGCCGTCGCTCGCACCACGCGCCGACAGAGCGAAGCTTTCGCGTGCATGCCGTTTTTGAAGGCAGTTTCCACCATCTCTTAGACCCTCGTGTTCCGAAAGTGGTGGTCATTCGGTCTCCAGGCTTCGGCATATCGTACACTATTTTCGGACTGTCTACAGCCTCTGTTCGAGCACTGGTCCGATCTGGAGCTACTCGATATTTGGCTCCCGATATAACTTTTTTAAGTCCGTTGAAGGCTCTCTTTGCAGCATTGTCGTCCTCTTTCATATCCAAGGCGGTTTCTCTGGGAATGGCGGTGAGGCGACCGGGAGGCGGAAGACCGGTTGGGGCTTCCTCTTGTTTTTTGAAGAGATTTCTCAGCCTGGTGAAAATGGTGAGCGGCGGCTCTGTGTTGGTTCCAACGGTGCAGACGCGCGGCCTTGAAATATCCTGTTCGATAGGTTCGGTGGTAGGTGCATATGGTTGGACGGGTAGCGTGGCCGCTCTCCTTGGGGGCAGCTCATCTTGCAAGTAGGCGACGTGCAGGGTGCTAATGCTGAGCTGCTGCGGCGGCGGCGGCCACAGCTCCCGGGTGGGCGGCACGGGCGACGGCCGCTCGCCGAGCATCCGCCGCGCGAACTCGCCCGGTTGCCAGAGGTAGCTCGCTGTCAAGTTCCCGTGCGTTTGCATCACGATACAAATCTTCACTAACGGCACGCGAACAAGCAACGATAATCCAATTCTAGGCTTCGCGCACTTGTCAGTTTTCATATAAACATGTTGAGTAAAGGCTTTTTTTAAATTAGATCAAGAGAATATGTTAATCCTTTTTGTAAAGGACAACAAAATATTGCGCACTGTAAACTCCAATAAAATGTATGCTATATTTTATTTATATAACCAATCAGTAGGGCTAGTGACGAAAATGTAAGGCCGAATTGCACCAGTGTTTAAGTAGATTGAGATACCTCTAAGGAAATCTGATTACCAAATGAAACAGTGATGTGCATTGTGTTTTGGCAATACATTATTTATATCAACACAGTAGGGGTATATCAATACATTATTTTCGATTTTTTTTATTATCACCCCATTATATGTAGTGTTAGTATAAGGAAGGTCCCATTTAATTAACAGATTGTGTGATATAATAATGTGAATTTCTGCGGCGGCGGGGCGGCACGGGCCAAAGCGCAGTGGCAGCGGGACCCTTTGATCTCGCGGCAAGCGCTGGCGTCGTTTTTATACAATACAGTAATACACGACACACGTTCATTCATTCGCGTTTCGACTTTAGCCGAGTCCAGACGGTTCAGATTACGAAGTATAGTACACGCAATTTTTTTGTGAATTACGAGATAAATTGAAAACAAACAGGTAAGTCTTTTCACTTTTATTGACATGGCTTTATTCATATTATTTTTATCAAAATTAGTAATCTCATTAAGTTCTTAAATTTTACTAGGTATCTGTTCTTTTCTATTAATTTTTAATTTTAAATACTTAAAATAACTAACGATGTAACAATACATAATTATACTATACTACTTAACTTAATTATATTTCCTATTTTTGTAAAACAACAACACAAGCTTAGTTGTGTAAAAAATATACCTACTCTCTTATTATTCTAAGCCTACTATTTATTTTTCCAAGTTTTTCTTATGTTAGTAATTAGAAATTAATAAGTATGTTATTTTGAACTTGTGAGACGATATTGCCACTGAATTATGTTGTGTATCACATATTAATCCTAGGGGTTATTATTAATTTAAATTGCGTTTGTTACAGACTGTACCGAAACGTCACTAACAGTATAGATGGAAGCATCAAAAGTTTGGAAATACTTAAAAAAAAATAAGGATGTGATGGTGCTGTGATTGCAATTATAAGTCAGACAGAATAGTTTTATTTTTTTTGTTTTCTTTAAGAAAAAGAAATGGGTGATTCTACAAAAGTTGGGCAACTTGATGTCATCATTCAATACAGTAAGGCGATATATAATTATTTTTTAATATTTCGTTATATTACCAAAGATTAAAGCCCCTTTTACCTGTCCACTTAATTTTGATGTATTTTTTTAAAAGCAGTTTAGTAAAATAACACAAGGAAAGAAAGAAACGTCAGTACCTTGGCGTGTCACAACTCCCGAATCACATAATTGAATTATTGTATTTTAAGATATTACCAATTAATTGTAATTTATTGATTTTTACTACAAACTATGAACACTGTAATAATGTATTTTACATATTTCACCATATAAATCATAATTAAAGCAATTTAAAAAAAATGTAAACCTTTGTGTTCACTTTCATCCGTCAGTCCTATGTGCATTATTAAAATTAAAATTCTCGCAAAACCTCGAAGTTCAAACGTCAAGGTCTCGTTCAGTTCTGAATGTTGGTAGTAAATATGGCTACTGAGCGCACCATTTGCATGACAGCTATTTTGAAAAAGGGTGCAAGCGGCGTGGTTATTACGTGCGCACGTGTAGTTCCAGTCAAAGTCTCAGTTCTATGGTGAGTGGCTATTTCCTTACATATATGTATTTCATTGTTATTTATATAACTCTAAATGTGATTATTTAAAATGTAGCATCCTATTAATGAAAAATACCGGTAAAAATATTATTTCGAATTATAATCTCAAATTTGTGCCTCGTTCATCAATTCCCTGGCGTCAGTTCCATATCCAATATTTTGACAGAGGACTGACGTATTACCATGGTACTGATGATTTTCATATCAGAGCCCTTTCATCTCCACTTTTAAAGTAGATAAACATTTCTTTTACTTATTTCAGATTAAACACAATGGCGCCGGTTAATAAAAAGCAAAAATGGTCCAGAGAAGATGTATTAAAAAAAAAAAGAGAAGCTGAAAAGGCTCGAATAAGTAGAATTCAAAATGACCCCGTAAAATTAGCGGAATATAAAGAAAAAAAAAAGATTAAGGTATTTAAAATAAAAGGAAAAAAATAGATGAGGAATACGGAGAATTACGTGTTTATTATTTATTTTTATTATTTCTTGTGGGGACATCGCCAGTCGAACGGACGGTCCACCCGCGTTATTTGCGGGTCACGTCATTCTTTTCCCCGTTCTCCCTTGTGAGGGAGTTAAGGTCGATCCAGCTTTCACGGCGCCCCGTTGAATCTTTTGGTCTCTTTGGTAAATCTTGCTATCTGCTCCACCTTCAGATCCTTCAGGTCCTCTATGTGTAATGTGTTCGACCCCTAGAGCTCCCATCTTATCAGTGAGTACATAGGGCACTCAGCTAGTAGGTGGAGGCTGGTCTCCTCAATTTCCATGCACTCCGGGCATATGGGGTCGGATTTCACTCCTATTACTGTCAGTTGTCTGTTCAGCCGACAGTGTCCTATTATGATTTCTATGACTAGCTTCATGTTATCTCTGGAGAGTCCAATTAGTTTGCTATACTGTGGCTGATTATTCGTCGGCCAGTTTGTTGCCCTCATGTCCGGGGACCCACGCTATCGTCAGGTCCGCTCTCTCGACCAGCCTTTTTAATGATTCCTTGCATTCTTTGACGATTGCTGATGTCGTCTCTTCTCTGACTAGTGCCTTCAACGCCGCAAATTACGTATTACTTTCCTCAAATTATGTAACAGCAGCGGTACTCTATTCAGGTTTGATGAGAGTGATGTCTCTGATGTGCCGGTAGAGCAAGTAATCAAAAAACTACCTGTTTCAAATATGATTACGAAGGGAAAAAGGGTATTTTACGAATTTCAAGAGATAATTAATGTCTTTGAAAAGTAACTGTTATTTACGTTAATACTTAATTTAAATTTTAGATATTTTTTTCGTTTCAACAGTAGAGTTGATTTTTTGTGTTTAATGTTATTTTGTGAAGTTAGGTACTTCATAAAAAGTCGTTCAATACCTATTTCTTAATTTTATAATGACTTAAAATGTTATCTAATGTTAAGGAAAATGCCTCAGTGTTTAGGTATTACAAATGTTTTCAGTAAGACTGTTTTGAAGACTGATATAGTACATGCTTTCCTACAGTTAATCTAGGTAATCTATATAATCTAATCTATCCTAGGTAATCTTAATAATATGTTCCAATGTGATTTGATCTTTAAGAAATGTGCCATTATGTTATTTGATTAATAAGCAGAAATTTGCAATAAATGTTATAATTTTCTAATTACTTGTGTATCTAATCAGTACCGTGGTAACCTTGTCAGTCCCCTGGCAGTCAAATTTGGAAAAACCCGGATTTCTCATAAACTGATTGAAAAAGTGACTGGTCTGGTCTGTAACAGTATGTTTTATTATATTACCTATGTCCTTATAGCAAAATAGTACTTATATATCACCAAAAACCATATAAACAAAATGAGGTCAAAAGTTGCCCAACTTCTGTAGAATCGCCCATAAGCTGATTTTGTTGAAAACTGTCAATAAAAATTTTATAACTATTTTGATACTTTTATTTGATAGGAAAACCACTGAATTTATAGATTAAACACATTATTGGAACCGAAAAAATATGCAAAAACTATATGCAAAAATAACAACCCAAGAAGACTCGAGAAATTAGCCTCGAAAATTCTAGAGACCCGAGAAATTGATAAGCTCGAGAAATCATGAACCCTAGTATTAATATACTCATATGCAAATGAAGTATATTTTTATCAATGGCACTTATTAGTCTCTTAGAATTTTCCCTTATTTAGTTTTTATTATTACTGGTATTTCATATAGTATGAACTGTATTTGTACATGACCAATTTTGGGTTAAGAATAATAAATTACTTAGTTGGTGGTTCTATTTTTTTTATTTATACATAATAATATATATGAGTCATATTTTCTAATTAATGGACATGGTGGGCATAGGACCTTAAGACAGAATTTTTTTTTTTAAATGAGGCACATTCAGCTTTTTGTAATGCTAATCATAAGATTGCTAAAAGAAAGCGCAGCGCAGCGAGGGCCAAACGAAAGGGAGCGTAAAAAAATAAAATTAAAAAACTTATGTAATCTGTTGGGTATTTTGTGCTGTTGGATAGGTTAAGGTCATTTTTTTTTTCCCGAGCGAAGCGCAGCGTAGTGAGGGCCAAACGGAAGGAGGGAGCGTAAAGAAAAAAAAAGAAGAAAGAAAAACAACTACTTAAGACAAAGGTTTTTTGTAGTGATTGATTACTTGATAAGAAATGGCAGATAAAAAACTATGGGTTTCCACGTCTCGCCCCTTTAAGAGGGGCGCACCCCTACGCCCCTAACCCCCTACCCCCTCCCGTACCCTCTACGACAGCAGCCGATTACTAAAGCAACCCCGATACAATAATTGTGTTCTTAACTTAACGTATTTGTAGACCTATTTGAACTTATCAAAAACAACTTATAGAACTACTAAACATTTTAAATAGCAGAATTTGTAGTTGTGTATGTGTGCTTGTGTGTGTATGGATGGGTGTGTGTGTCTGTGTGAGAGAGGGTGTGCGAGGGTGTGTGTGTGTGTGAGGGTGAGGGAGGGTGTGCTTGAAATGACGTATAAATGACAGGAACAAAACACGGAATAACTATTCAGACCTTATTCTTTGTTTATTTGTAAGGAATGAAATATATTATGCTAAGCAAAATCTGTGACTGTTATAGCCAACTCTTTGTGGTTAGTAATTAACCAGGTAGCTAACAGTTACTATTATACAACAACAGTATAATAAATGGTTAGAACCACTATAGCTTAATTGGGAGAGCACCTGACCCGATTTGTTTGCAACAAAATTTTATATAAACAAAACAAAGACGATTTAGCATAATAAACGTTCATAAATTACCTTAACTTAAAAAAATATCTTACCTTCAGTGGCCTCACAATGCTTATGGTCTCGATCATAGTAGTAGATGCCATTCTGTCTTCTGAACTGAAAATATGTTCAAAAATTACTTTAAAATTAAAATGCAAACAGAAAATGCTTAGCACTTACATGGAAATAAACAAAATATTCCATCATTGAATAGAATAGAATAGAACAAGACTAAAGGACTAATAGAAACATTGTTAGATAAACAGGGTCAAATTCTGTCAACAATTACTTAAACCTGTATTACGAAAGTTTTAAATTAGATTTGGGATTATCTTTAAATAACAGTAAACTACATAATTTGTCTGACAATAAATAAATCATTGTTGCAACGATGCCAAGTACTTACAAAGAACTGTCTCTCATTGATGGAAAATACTGTTTTCTGATTCTGATTTTACAAAAATAAATAAGCAGTAGTGCTGGAAGCCTATTAATCTTCACGAAAACAGTCTTTTCCTAAACACAAAAACAGAAAATAATGTCAACGAAGGTAAATAACACCACTACGCGCACTCACTGACAAATTGACAATTTGACAAATCCGTCCGTCCGTCCGACCGACCAATTCAATTTCTTTTTTGTTTGACTTTTCCACTTCGGGCAAGCAAAGGGATCTGTGATTCTGCTGCCTCATGCATAAGTTGAGAGGCCTATGTCCAGCAGTGGACTAGTATAGGCTGATGATGATGATGATGATGCATAAGTTATACATCTAAAGCTTCGATCAATTATGTACTTGGTTGAAGAGCTAAAGTTGTGTGTCCGTTAAGCTGGCGTACACATGGTCTAACTCACGTTTGTTGTTATGCCCTCTTTGACTCAGCTCGAAATGTCATTAACTAGTCTTGTTCGATCTTTGTGTCCGCTAAGGTAGCGTACGCATGGTCTAATTCACGTTTGTTGTTATGCCCTCTTTTAGCGCGTAATTAGTGAGTAATTACTGCAAACATAAAATAATTAGTGCCTCTTTAGCTTAAGAAATAAAGACCTTTTTTAGTGTGTATGCTGGCATAAAGATCAAGCTGGGGCGTACCCAGACCGTTCTCGAAAACTACTTATATTATAACAACGAAATTTACACACATAATTAGTGCCTAATTAATGCCCCCGATATGCAAAATTTCATAAGGATTGCTTTTAAAGGAACGGAGATATTAAACAAGACTTGTAAATGACATTTCGAGCTGGCGTCTATACAGCGCAGCGTACCCATATTAGTGCTCACAGAAAGCGACTTCTCTTTTTATAATTGTTATATGTACTATTAGTGCGTAAAATTCTGACTCTGTCAGTAGAAATAGTTTATGTGAATTCGCAGTGGAACTATGTAAAAAAAATATGTAAAGTTCTATTCATACTAGAAGTACAGACAAGTTCATATTTTTATCTATGTGACTTAGTGTAATTTTAGTTGATTTATTTGTATTGAATTTTATTGATTGTAATTTTATTTCTTTAATTTTATTTTATTAAGTGTAATTTTATTTAATTGATTTAAATTTAATTTTGTGTATTTTTGTATTAATTGTGTTATTGACCCAAGTTGGTTGAAATAAATTGATTCATTCATTCATAAATGCGCAAACACTCCAATCACCTTTTGTATCAAAAATATTCTGCTTAAGTTACACGACCGGGAATCGATCCTGATCGATCCACATGGCCGTCATGGTCGTCAGTTACAAACTAGGTTAATTAATTTGAATTGAAAAATTGAAAAATTATTTTTGGAGCCATAATAAAATGAAGAAAGAAATTAAATTAATTAGGTACCTAAAGAAATACCTAAATCAAATAGGTACCTACAACCACCACCAAAAACGTCTAATTACAGTTAATGTTTACCACCACTTTCACCATATATACACTACCTACTTAATATTTATTTACAATGTATTTACAGTTCTAACACCACCATTCGTTATTACGTTATGTTAATCCGACAACCCCAAGACCACCAAAATCATCTGAACTTACATGTAATTAAAAGTGTCTTCTTTATTTATAATACACTTAAGTAAGTACTAAACCTTCAAACTAAACTATTTTTTATCCGAGGATAAACAATGGTAACGTAAACGGGCTTGCTTTAGTAATCGGCGGCAGTCGTAGAGGGTACGGGAGGGGGGAGGGGGTAGGGATGTGCCCGTCTTAAAGGGGGGAGACGCGGAAACCCATAGTTTTGTATCTGCCACTTCTTATCAAGTAATCAATCACTACAAAAAACCTTTGACTTAGTTGTTTTTTTTTCTTCTTTTTTTTCCCTCTTTCCGTTTGACTTTCACTACGCTGCGCTTGGCTCGGGAAAAAAAAAATAACCTTAACCTATCCAACAGCACAAAATACCCAACAGATTACGTGAGTTTTCAAATATTATTTTTTTACGCTCCCCCGTGCCTTCCGTTTGGCCCTCGCTACGCTCGGGAAAAAAAATTTACTTAACCTATCCAACAGCACAGAATACCCAACAGATTACGTAACTTCAAACACGTGTAAAAAAAACCACGCATCTCCGCGGGGCGGGGGGATGTCGATTGAAAGGGGTAACCAACCCCAATAAAAAAACCAACGAATAAGTAAACAATCACCGCCTAAGAAATATAGACTTTATTTCTAATGAGAAAACCGCACAAAAAAGCGAGAAATACACTGAGACACCTACTCATGGTGCATACAAAAAGCGGTTTTAACACCTCACAATAAGGAAGCACAGAGTACGTTAGAAGTTTATGTGCGTATTTGAGTAACTGTCAACGTATGCGTCGTCGATACTTGTAAATACTCGGTACGCGTTGGATGCTGAATCGATACTGAGTATTTAGTTATACGTACAAGCAAATACTTATTCCAAAAACTTATTTTAGTAAATACGTCTCATCCCTAATACCGATATTTTAAATATCGATTTATATCGAGCAACACTAGTGTTTGCCGCTTCGGGCTTCCTTCCTTCTTTCCTGCGCTGTCAAATAAATTAAATGCCGGGAGGTGTGGTAAGCGAGGCTTAATTTCACAGGCGCGAAAACATTAAGTACTGTATTTTCTCATAATTCTACCTATAGCTCATAATGGCTGGAGTTAAATCCTTAGCTGTTAGGGGCATACGAAGTTTTGGCCCCGAAGAAGTTGATGAACAAAGGATAACATTTGAAAGGCCGCTTACTCTGATTTTGGGTCAAAACGGTTGTGGCAAAACAACTATTATTGAATGCTTACGCTATGCGATCACGGGGCAAATGCCACCTGGGAGCCGCAACGAGTGTTTTGTTCACGACGCAAAAGTAAACAGGACAACAGAGGTCCTAGCTCAAGTGAAACTGAAGGTATCTTCCTCAAACTTTTATGTTGTATCCTTGCTTCCTTTTGTAGCTGTAATAGTTTGGTTTATCCTTTTCATTCTGTAAAGATCATTAGATTATTGTTAATTTAATATTTACACAGTAGTGACTTTAAACTGCCTGTCAGCGTACCTTTCATAAATATATAAATTAAATAAGACCGATTTACATGATAAAGATAAAATACTACTGATTTTTGAAAACCAACAATCTCTAAAAAATTAATAAGTTGTCCCATGTGGTAAGGTAGGTATACAAAATGTGGGCAGTTTTCTTGCTGAAAGGCTAAGCTAATTTTATGTGTAAAGCCAGCTCTTGAGTAATCACAGTTGTTTGATTGCATAAAAACCTTTAGGTTCAAAACAACAACTTCCCAATTCGTCCACTTTGCCAACCACATCAACAATGCCCAGAAAGTTCACTTCCCATAATGTAAACTCTCAAAATGTCCACTTTCCAAATAAGTCTCTTTTTTATGAAAAGGTTACGGGTTCCAGTCCCGCACAAGACAAATATTTCTATGCGTGAATATCTAAATAATTCTTAACCCAATTAGTCCGACCAAGTATTTGTGTGTTGTTGTAAATGAAACTCTAAAAGTATTACATTAGAGTAGGTACATCTATATAATACTTTTAGGGGTGTTATAACACCCTGTCGGAGCAAGTGGGTTAAACAATAAAATTAATGACAATAATTTATTTATTTCATGGTAAAACTGCAACAGTTACAAACTGTTTTGCAGATCACAGTGGCTTTCCCCATCATTGTTATGTACAAAATTATTTGCTTTATAAAATTAATTAATATTCTAAAATATTGATTACATAGTCAATATTATTTTCTAAAGTTTACGCGTACACTACACATTTAAATAAAACATTTTTGAATGGATATACTCTCGTTTAATTTTACTTTTACATATTTTCTTATTACATAGTCAATGTTTGATCGGAAACCTATTTTAAGTTCAAGATATTTTTATATTATATACCTACTTTCAGTTTCAGAAGTGTTATACTTACCAAAAATTACCAAAAAAGAAAGCAAATAAACCTGTAAAACAATCACAATTATGCATTTTATTTACTTATTCTAGTCCTGTTTAAAAACCGGACATTTTTTTTTTTAAATAATGGTAATATTGCAAGTGTTGGTTGGATTTTGTGAAGTAGATGTTTCGAGAAACAGACTATTTGAGAAGTGGTTGTTTTGGGAAATAGACATTTTGGGAATTGGGCGTTTTGGGAAGCTGTCGTTTTGAACCTAAAGGCATAAAAAACTCTTTATGCAACAAAATGATAATATCAGAGCTTAATATAACTATACCTAAGTGCTCATTTATCTTGCAACAAAATACCTTGACATTATTTTTATTGCAGATTGTAAATGCTAAGGACAAACAACTTGAAGTATCAAGATCTATGAGGGTTACAGCTTTGCTAAAGAAAACAAAGTTTCAAACTTTAGACTCATTCTTGTCAGTAATTGATGAGACTGGAAAAACAAAAGATATTTCATCAAGATGTGCCGATTTGGATTTTGTTATGTATGAAGAATTAGGTATTGTAATTTCCGCATACTTAATAACTGACGACTGGCATGAAAAACCCTGGCATGAAAAACCCACCCCAGCATGATAGGAATCATCCCAACATAAGTCAAAACAAGAAATCTTTAGTGTTTTGGAGAGATGTTAGGTTGGGTTAATGCTGTTAACAACCAGTGTTGTTGTCAATATATCTTTTACATCAATGCTATAAAAAAATAAATCTGTTACAGGTGTTTCTAAAGCAATTTTGAATTCTGTAATATTTTGTCACCAAGAAGACTCCAGCTGGCCCTTGGATGAGGGGAAAAAAGTCAAAGAGCGTTTTGATGAAATCTTTGAAGCGGACAGATACAGCAGCTGCTTTGATCGCCTAAAAAAAATAAGGAAAGAGTACACAGACAGCTTGAAATACCTTCGTAAGGAAACATCCATTTCAATCATTCTTATTTGGCTTCACGTAAATATTTTCTATGATGTCAAGGAATTTTTTGATAGCAAAAACAAATAATGGATTGTGATTATTACAATGATTTTATTTTTTAAATAATTAATGATTAAACGAACTTACCTGTACGTGAAGTTCAATCATAATTATACGAAGTGCCTCGTCCGAAGAGATTAGTATTTTTCAAATTATATTTGATAAGTTATTTATTATACCATGTAGTAACGCATAGTGAAACCACTTCCTGCACTATGGTTTAAAAAAAAAAAAAAAAATCATTTGTTGGAGGTAGTTTAAACCGCCATCTTGTAACGAGTTCAGTCTCTTGTCCTCATTTAGTTCAGAGCAGGATGATAATGACGTTTTTGTACAACTAAGGGGTTTGTTGTCTGAAAGAAGGAACAACTAATAGGGTGGGAGGGTTATAGATACTAATCTCTTCGGACGAGGCACTTCGTATAATTATGATTGAACTTCACGTACAGGTAAGTTCGTTTAATCATTAATTATACTCGTGCCTCGTCCTCGAGATTAGTATTTTTCAAATTATATTTGATAAGTTATTTATTATACCATGTAGATGTTGAGAGATGACAAAAATATCATATCATCATTGTTGAAAAATAAAGAAAGGTAGTCTTTTTATTATAGGTTTAATTTTGTTTCAACAAAAAATTAAATTAAACAATATTATGATCATATAATTATTCAATTATTTTTAGATGAACAAATTATGGTTCTTGCTAGGGCAGTATAATCATCATTGCATTGAGTAATGGGTCTATTGTAATAGCGAGCAAAAGTAGTGGAATTACCTGTCCAACCCGCGGTTTTAAAAATCAAATCAATGTTAACACCTTGTCTATAGGCCTTTGATGTAGCAGCGTGTCGCGTGCTGTGTGCGGTAAAAACTGACACGTCAATTCCACTATCTTTGAGAGTAGCTTTAATCCACCTACTTATTGTCTGTGAAGTAACACGATTATGGGGTTTTCTTATACCGATAAATAATTGTTCACTTTTTCTGAATTCTTTAGATCGATTCATATATGAGATCAAAGTATTAGCAGGACATATTTCTACTCTGACATTAAAATATGGTAAATATAACGTAGGTTGAGGATTACCTAACTTGGATGTCTTAATTAATTCTGGAATTTTAATAACAATTTGATCGGTGGAAACAGTTATATTAAGAACGCTTATTTTTGAGAGGGTCTGTACACGATGCGCTGTGACAATAGCGAGTAATGTGACACATTTTTTAGTTAATTGTTCAAATGACAACATTTCGTTGGGATTTAATGAAGAAAGAAAAATCTTGTGAGTCGATCATCTTGGGCTAATGAAACCTACTAATAATGAAATTGCAGCTCTATAGCAATTAACAGTTCCAAACTGACTGCCACTGTTAAACACCTCAGTTAGGAATTCTATTATTACCGGAATAGATGGTTGAAACATGTCGATATTATTCTCAGTACAGTATAAAAACCATTTCTTGAAACAACCGTCGTATTGTTTCATAGTGTTTTCGGACAACGACGCTAGCATGATGTCTATTGCTGATGCGGGTGTATCTCTTCGCAGTAGTGCCGTCCTGACAATACTGCGCCCACCAGGGTAATGCTGGCTTGTATGTTCCCACTGCTGTAATGGGGGAAAATAAGGTGGTTTGAGTCGAATGTTATAACATTAGAAGTAACTAGCCGGGTAAACAAAGGGTACCATGGCTGAGACGGCCACGCCGGCACAACTACGATGCCTTCTGCATTCTCGGAAATAATTTTTCTTAAAGACTTTAATATGACTGCAACTGGGGGAAAGGCATAAAAATAAATATTTGACCAGCTTATTGTAAATGCGTCTATGACGAACGCGTTAGGGTCTCGGTGCCAAGATGCGTATATATCACATTTATTATTAAGGCGACTAGCAAAAAGGTCAATCTGTGGATATCCAAATGTTTTTGTTAAGAGAAAAAAACCTGCATCAGATAATGTCCACTCAACGTCTGGATGCGATCGTCTGGATTCGTGGTCCGCGACGACATTATCAGACGACTTAATATATGATGCTGTAATGAGTATTCCACGAGCCTCACACCATTGCCAAATGTCTCTAGTAACTTTATTAAGATGGGGAAATTGTACTCCACCCATACGATTTATATAACTCATAGCAGTGGTATTGTCTACTCGTAATAATACTAAGCAATCACTCGTATCTTTTGTAAATATTTTGATAGCAAAATAAGCGGCTAAAAGTTCGAGATAGTTTATGTGCAAGGCTTTTTCGGATTGAGACCACTGACCACTGGCGGTCTGCCCGTTACACACAGCCCCCCATCCCGTTGTTGAGGCGTCAGAATATATTTCAAGGGCATAAACGTCATTCCTAATTCTATGCACAGAAGTACGAATGGCGTTTTTCCACCATTGCAAGTCTGACAACAGGGAAGTGGGAATGGTCATGAGCCGGTCATAGTTATCGTGACCTAGCAAGTTGAGGTACTTGCACCGCTCTAATTCCTTTACGTACAGCCATCCATACTCAATTGCCGGACAAGCCGATACTAAAAGACCTACTAGTTGAGCAAATCTTCTGATAGTACATTGTTTTAAATGTAAGAATATTTTAAGTTCTTTTGAAATACGTATTCTTTTTTCTGAAGGTAAGCGAACTTGCCACTCTTGTGTGTCAATTATAAAACCAAGGTACTGACAGCATTTTGAAGGAATAAATCTACTTTTTCTACCATTAATAATAAATCCGAGAGATTTCAATAAATTGCAAGTAATATTTATATTTTCTTTGCATTCAGAGTAAGATTTTCCAACTAGATATATATCATCTAAGTATATCGAAGATAAGAAACCACATGATCTCAAAAGTTTCATAACCGGTTTCATCAGTTTGGTGAAAATGAATGGAGCCGTGCAAAGGCCAAATGGTAGGACATTGAACTCAAACATTTGTGTATTATTACCATCTTTTAGTGTAAATCTGAGGTATTTACGAGAGTCCGGATGTATTTTTATTAAAAAATACGCATCTTTCAGGTCTAATGATGCCGAAAAACAATTTTGATTTATTAGTTTTAGGACAGTACGTAGATCTTCTAGTTTGAAATGCTGTGTTTCTATGAATTTGTTTAGAGCTTTTAAATTTAAAATAAATCTCATTTCGCCATTCGGCTTCGGTATTAGAAACACACGTGACAGAAATTGCCCGGCAGTAGATTTACACTTAGAAATTGCACCTATCGATAACAATTTTCTAATTGCCTCGTTATAGTGTTTCCTTTCTGGTTCGGTGTGAATTACAGTAATCGGTGTATCAGATTGGTGCACCGGATTATTAAATAATATTTTATAGCCTTTTATCCAAGATAAAACAGATCGGTCGCGGGTAATAAGGGACCATTGTTTAAAAAAGGAGCTAAGTCTACCAGCATAGCCTACCGGTGAGTTAGCGGGGGCCGCAGGCGCGTGTGGGGAGATCAGCGGGTGCGCGTCTTCTGGTTGCGCTGCGATGAGGCGCGCGATGAGCTCGCGGGCCTCTGCCTGCTGCTGTCGGCTGCTGCCGGCGGCGGCGGGGGACGGCGAGCGGGACCCGGCGCCGCCCTGCGGTTTCCGGGTCCCGCCTTCCAGTTTAAATTCTTCGCAGCCGGTGTGAAAGGCTTCGCCTTCTTGGGAGCTTCGATCTTAAGGTCGGAGCTGGACTTTGTGATGGCTTTTGCCGTTCGAAGAGTGTCGGGAAGGTCTGCGCCGAACAGAAAGTTGTCTATCTTGGCATTCGCCAACTGTTCCTTCATGTCTTTTTTTAACGAATACAGCGCAAAGTTTCTTCTCGATATGGATTCGCTGTATTGTATATCACACAAAATACGTACTGAATCCATGAGCTGTTTCAACAGCTCGTGATTTTTGTCCTTATCTTTGAGAAGAGTCGATATAGTCTGACCTAGACATGAAATAGCAGCGGCAATTTCGGTCTGCCGAGATTCTATAGCTTTGTCTCTCTTTACTACAGTATCGGGAACCGCCGCTTTAATTTCTGCATTGAGCCGAGGAGCGCCTATATGCGAGCAGTTAGCCGGCACTAGATACTTTTCAATCAGTTGTTTTCGGTTGTCTTTTTCCAAACCTGAAGCCGCCATATGATTAAGGCGGAGAGCTAGATCTTTGTTAATATCGGCACCATATTTTTGTATAGCGGCCGGGTCGGATCCGAGAATATCAAGAATGTCCGGATCCAATTCTGCATCCGCATGCTCCATTGCTTGTGTGGGTGGTAGCATATCGGTGGAGTAGGTGGAGGTGGAGGCGGCGATGGCGGCCGGCTCGGGTGCCGGCGTAGGCGCGAGCGGCGCGGCGGCGGCGGCGGCGGCGGTTACATTTTCACTTAGCGGCGCTGGCGACGTGGGCTTCAAAATATCTCGGTCTGTTAACAAGACAAAAGCGATTCGTTAATGGTGACATAGTCTCGCAGACTACTCTATGTATTAACGAAATTTATGCGTCGAGACAATCCCTCAGATTGCTCTGCGTGCATACAACGATCATGCATCGAAACAGTCCCACAGACTGATCTGGGCAGATCGACAAGTTAAATATGCAGCGAAGTAGTCCCACAGACTATTCTGATTGCATAGTTACCTTGTATTTTATGATTTACGATCATATAACAGAAGCCAAAAATGTTCTCATTGCCCGCGCACTTGTAGTTGAAAAAAACATTAAAATAAAAACTAACCTTCTACTTTATCCGGAATCGGCGTGGAGTCCCTTGACGAACGCGATTTGCTGGAGCACCGCGATGAGCATGACGATGAAGTTTCACTTAATTGTATGCGCCGACGCGGCATGCGTCGAATACACTTAATTTCCTTTTCCAATTTTCTTAACTTTTTCGACAAAATGTCTACACTATTTTCTCTATGTCTCTTAGGCATTTTGGTTGCGTGCGAAGTGGTCGAGCACTAAATTGCGAATGAGGACAAGAGACTGAACTCGTTACAAGATGGCGGTTTAAACTACCTCCAACAAATGATTTTTTTTTTTTTTTTTAAACCATAGTGCAGGAAGTGGTTTCACTATGCGTTACTACATGGTATAATAAATAACTTATCAAATATAATTTGAAAAATACTAATCTCGAGGACGAGGCACGAGTATAATAATGTTTTGATTTTGTTTATTAAATTAGTTTTATATAAATGTGTAAACATTTGCATGCAAATTTAAATTTGCAATACAGGTTTACCGCACATGAATTTTTGCAACATCTTAAATACCATGTTTTATGCAAATAAAGATTTATTATTATGGCAACATTACATATGGGTAAAATTTATATTTGCTTTCCAGAAATAGAAGTGAATCATCTTACAGAGCAGAAGGAAGATTTAGATAAGAAAAAATTGGAAGTTATTAACACAGAGACTCGTATATCTGAGGCTGAGTTGAAAGTTGCTGAATTGGCACAAGAATTGAAGCCCATATCTGAGAAATTGGTTGCCATAACGGAGTTAGAGAAGAATTTAGTGGCATTTGAGACTCTAAAAGAAAAATTGAAAACTAAGTATGTATTTAATCAAAGAGATTTAATATAGTAATAATAGAGCGGCTAATAAAGACTATTTCATACAAAAACTTTGAGCTGGGACGCTAGTAACGCCATCTAACGTTGAAAATCAAAACAGCGCATTAAAATAAATTAGAATAAGTTTCAGCTACCACACGGTAGGTGTCGCTCTGCACTAGGGATGTTCCGTTATGATTTCGACGTATCAATAATTTTGATAAAGGTTAACCAAAATCGGTATAAAAAATATTGGGTCTTTACCTATGAAATTGTCGACTTTTTTCACACACATTAAAAGTGCATTACTTCCAAAACTCAATACCATTTGTAAATATTTTTATATACATTTAATTAATTTATTAATAGATGCTAACAATATTTAAAAAACATAATAATAAAAAACCTCATACAAAACATCAATTTCATAAGTAAGGACCCAATATATAACATTTAACCGACCCGTGGTGGTTTATGGCCCGTTCTCCCTATCCATCAATAGGGAAGGCTCGTGCCCCAGCAGTGGGGAAAAAAAAATGAGCTGATGATGATATAACATTTGAATAAGCAAGTGGCAATCAAGGTAGAAAATAAAAATTCCGGTGGTTATAATGATTCTTATTATTTATTTAGTAAGAAAGTGTTAACTGATCCAAATTAGCATACATAACTTCTTTATAGCAATTTTCCTCGGGGTGTCGAAGATTGATTCTGAATCAGATAAATAAACACTGATAGGTGTAACTCTGCCTGCGTCAGTGTTTTTTTCAATGTCTTCACTATAAGAAATTGATCCTTTTTTTAAACTGCTCGACCTGTCTTTCCAAAGTATATATCTTCACTTCTAAAATGCTTAGAGCGCAATTTAGATTCAGCAGATGGTATCCAATTTTCTTCTGTTCGTTCCAATTGCACAAATCGAACCCATTTTTCGCGTGCTGCATTATTAACTGGCGGAAACCTTCAATAAAACATAATTATTGAACAATAAACATTTTTTAGATTGAAAAAAAACCCCGACCAAACACTGTTACTGTTACAGTTCATAACAGCCCTCCAACGCAATGATCATTGTATCAGAATATTACTACTTAAATTAAACTTAAACTTACAATATAAAAATATTATCTATAACATCAATCGATAAATAAAACGACATCACTTGAACATCACTAAATCATCTACAAAGTCTAAAAGTAGTGCTTTTGCTTTTTACCACTAGAGGTCGGTATAGAGCATAGGCAAATGTTCTAGAACAATTTATTAGAAATTAATATATAGGCTGATTATTGGGTAAATAAAAAAATACTTACGAAAATAAACAGTAATCACGTTCAGCCTTTTTACCATATCGAAGTTTGCAATATCGCAATACGCAATTTGGTATTATTGTGTAGATATTGTCAAATCTATTCGCGCACAAACACGACTGCACTAGAGGGCGTATCACATCAAACTGAACGACTTGTTACCACTTGGTAATAAGTTGTGGATTACAGTTTCGATCTTTATGTCCTGTCTATAATAAGTAGTGAAATGTCTTTGTATTTAATTGTCTACTTGGTAGGTGTCATACATCACTTATGGTCAATTTAGAAATTATTGTTTTATAAATTGTCTCGGGTCTGGGTTATATAAGTATGTATTTAAGCATTTTAAGTATGTTTATCCGTTGTCTAGTAACCATTTAACGAGTTTGATAACAAACAAAGCTTCTCTTGGGCTAGATAATTGGTGTGTGTTTATTATAATTCTCTTTATTTATTTTCTTTCTTATTATTATTATTATTTATTGCCTTTATTTTTTTTTCTTTTATAAATTTACATTTTAGGTAATGAAATAATAAGTCTAATGCATTGCATGTAGAAGCTTGAATTGCTTGTGTGCGTTAAAACCTTTTTTACCTGACTGAGTCAGAAAGAGGGTTATGTTTTTTTATATGGTTAGCCTCAACAGGTTTTTTTGATGCGGTTAGTGCTTACCCTGATTAACTGTATCAATTTGGTTAGCCTTTCGATGCAGTAAGTAACGAAATGCTTACCGTATTAATAGGGTTTTCCGGTCCCTGGAGGTTACTGATAAGATAATAATAAAACTAGTCTTTAAGTAAAAATGTAATCCTTAGTAATAAAGGCTTTCTTTATCCTTTATCTTTATAGATTAGAACATGGCCAATCTCAAGAAGAAGAGTTAAAAAAAGCTATCAAGACCATGTTTGAAGGAGAAACTACTGAGCTACAAAAAACTATAAGTATGTCTTGCTGAAAAATTAACCTTCATTAAATTCATTGTTAAAGAGTATAGTATTTTTGTATAATCTGTAATATGGAAATAAAAACTTAATTTGATTTTATTTAAGGTAACTATGATACAACTACAAAGGCCAAGCAAAAAGAACTTGCTGACTCATACAAAAAGAATTTCGGATTTAATCAAGAAGAAGAGAAAATTGCTAACGAGAAAGGCTCAAATGAAATGACATTCAGTAAATTGATACTGCTTGAAAGCCAGAATCAGGAAAAGATTGATAAGAGAAACAAAATGATTGTTGAAACTGCGAAACTAGCAGAAATAGAAGATATCAATGAAGTTGAAACTAATGAAGATGCAGAAAAAGGCATTGAAAAAATTATTGAAAAAGTGAATAGCTTGAAAAAGGACCTAGCAGAGCACAAAGCAATTGCTGATGCCGAAGAAAAGAAAATGCAAGTGTTTGTTGATGAAAGCCGAGATGCACTTTCAAGGCATAAACAGAAAATATCAAACAAAGAGTCAGAGATTCAAAAGAATAAAAATGTTATTCAAAAGGTGGATAAAGAAATTGCCAGTGCAAATCAATCTAAAGTCAATTTAGAGGCATTAGAAAAGAAATTGGAAGTAGCCGAAGAGGAATATAAAAATCATGAAAATGAGTTAAACACTGAAGAATGCCAGCAAGAGATCAATGATGATGAAAAAGTGTTAGAAACCCACGAGAACGACTTGGAAAAACTAGAAAAGAAGATAACAATTCTTCAGCAGCAGAGTTCAAAATTGAAAGAGTGTGACATGATTGAAGAATCCTTGAAACAGAAAGAGAAGCAAGTCTCTGTTTTGAAAAATAAACATAAGACTGCTTTAATCGAACTGCTGGGCACTATGCCTGAAAAAGACTTTGCCATCTCTGTTAACAAATTTGAATGCGACATTCGCACTGAAGTGGAATCAATGAAACAAAAACAAAAAGAAAAGCACATAAAGCAAACTAAATTGGAAACAGAGAGGAAGCATGTTCGTGAAATGTTGAATGAAAAACGAAGTGAACTCACTAAAGCTGAAGACAAAATGTATAAAGCTTGTGGCACACAATCCTATGAAGCAACACTCGCTAAAACCACCTCAAATGTAGAAAAACTGCAGGCATGTAATTTCCTTGTGTTGCATTATTTTTTTAATGCTTACAATTTATTGTAGGTCCAATATACAGCATTAAAATTAAATGATATAATTGTTAATTTCAAAATGTTTCAGGATGAACAAAATGTACTTCAATCATCCATGTTTATAATTGGAAAATACAAAGGA
Source organism: Eudonia lacustrata (assembly GCA_947562085.1). Classification (NCBI taxonomy): domain Eukaryota; kingdom Metazoa; phylum Arthropoda; class Insecta; order Lepidoptera; family Crambidae; genus Eudonia; species Eudonia lacustrata. The sequence goes on from OX387318.1 coordinate 7,118,375, forward strand.
CAATTGAAAGATAACAATTGCTGTCCTTTATGCAGTCGTGGATTTGATAATGAATCTGAGGTAATTTAAAAAAAATAGTTGTACCTATATTTGATTTAAAAACTTATTAATTTAATTTAATTGTTATGTTGCTAATAAATGTCTATTCAAACAGGTCACAGATTTAATATCACAATTAACTACTCAAGTGTTAAATGTCCCTGCGAAATTAGAGAAAGTAACAGAAGAACTGCAAAAAGCATCGGCCAAAAAAGATGATTTGTTAGGCATGAAGTCTTTAAATGAAAAGATAACAAAGCTGAAGGAGACTGACATTCCTCAACTAGAAAAGCGATTAAACGACGCGGAAAAGGTTTGAAATTATAAAATACTTAATACGTTCTTTAAATCCCATGCTCCTTTTTATTTGGTTAGAAATCTCTGTGATGTATTAAACAATCTATTAGTCTGTAGCCCAACAGATAAATAAATGCCTCGGGATGAATGCAAGAAGTTGTTAGACTACTGACGTGAACTCATTCCTAACAAGCCTTTTAGCTTTTGAATGGGTTAAGTAAAGTGAAAAGTAAGTAAACTGCCTATAATTGTCCCACTGCTGGGCAAAGGCCTCCATCATTGAAATTAAGTCATCGCTACAATTGATGCGTAATGGCTTAATCACCACGCTTTCCAAATGCGGGTTGGTGATCACACACCCAGGCTAAGCATCGAAAAAGTCCGAAATACAATTTGACCGACCTGGGAATTGAACCCGGGACCTTCGAGTATCGGGCCGAGCGCTCTGCCACTCGGCCACCGAGGCGTTAACAAGACCGTTATTAATGTGTTAATAGAGAGCTAATAAAAATCTTTGTTAAAATATAAATAATTGGTATTTGTTTTAGCAAATTACAACTTTGACGGAAGAATGTGAAGAATTGTCGATGTCTCTGATTGAACCAGAACAAAAGTTGCAGACTGCCAAGCAGATTCAAGGCGATATGCCCCTACTCGATCGTACAACCCAAGAAATTGCAACAATTTCTAAAAACGTGAGTATCATTAGTAAATTGTTTTTTTTTTAAATAATTTCTAATACTATTGTGAGATATGCTCTTCCACCATGGCCCTTATCATCACTTAATATCAGGTAAGATTAAAGGTAAAGGGCTTTCCCGTAGACTAAAAAAAATCATAGATGTCCGACCTTACGCCTATTACTTTAAGGAAGGCGGGGACTACAGTTGGCTTGGTCACAATAAAATTTTCCTTTCATCACAATTTACAATAATTGTTACTAAAAATACTTGCTTTTTAGTTAGCAAAAGTAAAAGCTCAATGCACGGAATTGGATACTGACATGACATTGGATGATGCAGCGGCTAAACAGACTGACCTGAGGCAGAAAGTCATCACTCTCAGGGCGAGAATTAAGGGTGCGCAGAAAAAATTAAACGCCCACAATAAGAAGCTGCAGACAATGGCCGATAAAAAGAACAAACTTAAGGAACAACTTCTTACTATACAAAAGAAGGTAAGTGCGTAACAAAATCGATTTTAGACCAAAGTTATCATCTATACATCAATATGTGAAAAGAAACCTTTGTGCTTCATAAAGCACGTTGCGCGCATGGAGAGTAAGATTTGGTATAGTTAAAGTTTATATGGAGAAGGGTTACCAAAGAAAAAATTCACCAATAGGATTACTCCATTTTATAACGCCAGGAAAAGGAAGTAATCCCATTGATAGATGTTTACTTCGCGCACAGCTCTGGTGAAAAATCAGCCTAAAAACTGAAGTTTCAAGTTGATGTTGCAAGCTTCTATAGGCTGCATTGGCTGCTTTCCATCACGCAGGCCGTAAACTCTATAGACGCTAACATTATAAAAAAAGCTTTTATAATTTAATTCTGTTTAACAGGTCCAAGAATTAGTTTCTCTTCAAGAGAGGAAGACGCAGTTAGAATTGGATAATGAAAAGTTTGTTACCGAACTTAAAGAATTGCGGGAAGGCATCCCCCCCTTAGAGGAGGAACTTAAAGAAAAGGAAAAAGCCAAACTTGAAACGGTGAAAAAATACAGGTAAGTTTGGCTACCCATTTAATAAAAATGAAATAGCTTGACTGGCTAGTCAGCCTGTGACTACGGCTGGTGTAACTTGGTCTAAACTTCTGGTATAAAAACGGTACCATACTATACCTGTTACTAGTTAGTTTGCGTTAATCCTAGTTTAAATTCTTTGATAACTATGGAACGCGAGAGTTTAAAAGTGTATAAAATAACTTGTCATCATCAGCCAATGAGTATCGTAGTCCTAGCACGAACTTCTAACGTAATTGTAGGTTAAGCTAAGCTAAAATAAATAAAAACAAAATTAGTACATTTTATTAGGGAATCAATTTACTGCATTAGCAGGTCTAGCAATAATCATTGTTTACAGAGAGATAACGGACACCAAGAATAGCTATATAACAAAAGTTACAAGCTCATTCGATAAAGTTAAAACTACCAATGCCGAGATAAAGCAGCATAAAGAAAAGAACATACCGTTGAAAATGGAGAAAATAAAAGAAGCGAATGAGAAACTAATGGAGAAGCAAAAGAAAATTATGGCTGATAGAGATGCTCTCACGAAGCGGATTGACACGCTGAAGGACGAAATAGCTAAACAAGAGGTGAGCACATAGACTTAATAGGTGGTTTATCACAACATGGATCTGTACGTCATCACATCACCAGATCATTTCTATGACCCCAATGTGCACGAGCCTTCCCAATAAATGGTAAAAAAAAGCACTGGGAGAACAGGCCAAAAATTACCACACGGGCTCAGTGCGGATTGGTGGTTGTTATACTCAATGCAAAGACTCGTGGCAGACGGTGCCATAAATCACTTTTGTAACAGAGATGCGCACGCGCTACAGGGTTGTCGATAAGAAGCATTGTTTGTGAGTTATCGACAAATACGTACAAATCACCTCATTATACTATTGATCATAACTATTAGTTCATAACTAATACTATGACAAATTTACACATTATGTATTTGAAGGTAAGCAATAATTAAACTGTAGGTTACCCTCTAGTTGAGACTTAAAATGTTTTGTATAAAAGACAAAGTCGCTTATAAACGTCACAGATCAATAATTTCTTTCGAGATGGAGGTGTTTATTAAAAATAATATAACAAGTGTTCAGGGGAATATTCAACAAAAAAGTCGTGTTATTACCGCCTCGCGATCTAACTGCAATGATTTGTGGGATTGGTTTGAGAACTATCGATAGAATAAAGAAGGAGAGTGCTTCTGGCGATAATAACTCACTTAACATTTATTGTTATCGATAAACATAGTCTACAAACAACGCGTATCACTACGTTTTTGTGACGTCACCCATAAACATGTAAGTGCGAGAGAGCACATGCTGTGCGCTGTCTCATTCGCACGTTTTATTGCACCGTCTGCCACCAGTCTTTGCGTTGACTATAACGACTGTTAATGCAGCCGGAACCAACGGCTTTACGTGCCTTCCGAACCACAGAGGAGCTCGAGATGATGAAATTTTAAAGCTTAACTTCAGAAAACGCAGACCGAGTGCGTTAACCAGTGCGCAATTGAGCTCCTCTGGAGCTGTTCATACCACCGAAATTGATACAGGATGCCCAGTAAGAGTTCTGGGTGCCTAGTGTGAGTTTTGTATATTCATTCGATTACGTTTACGAAAACGAAAATCAGTATGGCATTAAAGCAGCGCCTCTTGCTAAAATGTTTAAATTTTATAGTTCTACGATTGAAACTGGGTGCCTAGTGCAAGTTTCATTCGCCATTCGATCACATTAACGAAAACGAAATCGAAATCATGTCATCAAATATCACTTTCATATGTTTTTATAATGTTGGGAAAAATCAAGATCCCCGCCACGTAAAGAAGACCGGCGAGAGTCGCCCTAATATTTTACGAAGTAGTACACTTTCGGAAACATGATAATTTAATTAGATTAAATTCCTACAATTTACTTTTACGAACGTCTGATTTATTAAAGAAGGAGATAAGAAGATAAATTATTTTCAAATCGCAAATAATTGACTGAACAAGACGCTTTCTATAGTGTAATAACTAAACGATTAAAACTCTTTATACTCGTAAATACGTTTCATTTGACGCAGTAGTCATGTAAACCAAGGCCATTTTTATTTACTTATTAGATACATCAAAGAAGGCACATATCATAATATTAAAAACCAATTAATATTTTGATAGAACACGGTAGGTCAGCATTTTCGATGAAGTATAAAGCATGAGCTGCTGATGAATTGACTGTATAAACATAGATTCTTTTGCTTTTCTTATTTAGAGACAGACATTGATCAATGAGTCATTTGACTTGACACATTTTCAGTTTATTTCTGTGATAAGTTGTTCGTTGTGTTAAAAGTGGTTTTTTTCATTGGATTTTCGCGTGTTTTATGGACTTTAGATTCTTGCCTTATTGCCCCCTGGATTTTGATTTGCAAATTCTGTACCGTATGTTAACCCTCTGAGTCTCCGAGTAGGTAGATACCTACTATGTCTCTGATAGAATAATGGTTACTTTCGTTATTTGTCTTTGTTATTTATTAACTACCTATTCATCTATTTTATCATTTAATAATTATTTGCGTTGTTTTTAATAAAAAGTTATAAAATAAATGATTTTTACCCTAACTTTAAGATTTTTTGGTTATTTAACATTATCTCTGTTGTCCCAACTTTAAAAACATAGAAACAATTAACTTTTTTGTTAGTCTAGCATAGTTCTTAAAGTACCATTTGATTTCATCCATGAACGGGACATATAAATCGAGGATTGAAAATATATAGAAGTTCGCCAGCCTCCAATGCGTCGCCTTAACTCTTCTCGTATGTAGGAGGCGCTGCTTCGATGCCATATTAATTTTCGTTTTCGTTAACGTAATCGAAAGAATACGGTTAGTAAACAAAACTGACGCTAGGCACCCTTTTTAGATAGGTATTTCAATTCGTCAACCCCAAATTCAATTACGTCCGTCCTTCAAAAGAGGCGTGAAGAATGACCATAAGTGCTGGCAGCGTGAAAGTGACTGATGCTGCTTTGTTTTCACGCTGCACCAGTTGTTTTCGTGTTTAGATTTTATGTCCTTCCTCTTTCCTTCCTTCCTTTCAGCATAGTGATGTCCACTGCTGGACGTATGCCTCTCCAATTTTTCTCCATACTGTGCGGTCTGTGGCCTTTCTAATCCAGGGGCCCGACCGCCTAACCGATCGCTTTGACTTTGTGTGTGATTTATGACGTCATCTAGTCGTTTCGTGCCGCCTGTGAAAGCAATATCGAAAGCTATAGCCTTTAGCTTATGATATTGCTTTCATAGGCGGTGCGAGGTGGCAAGATGACGTCATAAACTATACGCTTAGTCAAAGCGATCGGTTAGGCGGTCGGGGGGCAGGTCGGACTTTATGTCCATTTAACATTAAATAGATTGTAGATGACTACCATTTGCCGTGATAACTATATTAATAAAAAGTTGCGGGCATAATTAATTTGGCTGCTTTTTTAACGAGCCTCGATATCCGGATTGGTTATCTCAAAAAGTGCATGTTCGAATACCGCTAGTAGAATTTTATTCAACACCTTTTCCCGGTTCTTTCATATATTTTTTTCAGATTTACAAAAGGGATTTGGAGGACAATTTGAAGTTACGAAAAGTTCAAACTGAAATTGAAAACTGTTTGAAAGAGGAAGCCAAGAACAATGAGAAAATGAGCGGAGTCAATAAGGATTCGATTACGGAAAAGCCCGCGTTGATAACGCAGCAAACGAAAATATTTAGGGAGAAGGCAACTATGGAAGGGAGCTTGAACGAATTGAAGGTACGTCTTTTCAAATACGAGCTTGGTACTTAGTTCATTTAGCTAGCTACTACTACTGTAATGTATTCTTTAAATGCTCTCACAAACTCAAATATTTATATTATATACTAGAGGTCTTTTGTTTGTAACATTCCATAACCACGAAATAACATCTTGGATCAGTATTATAACATTGATTACATACTGCAGGTCCAATTGAAACAATGTAGACAGGAATTGAAGAAAGCACAGAACAAAGATATTGAAAACAAGTACAAGGAGAAGTTTTACGAATTGCACGTGACAAAAGCCATCGACAAGGACATCCGAGATTATTCTGTGGCGCTAGAGAAGTGTGTCATGGAGTTCCACAGGGAGAAAATGGAGAGCATCAATTTAATAATCAGGTAAACTAACAATACCATTTATTTAAATAAAACAACTTTTACCTATCTACTCGCGTTTATTTTACACATTGATCCTGACGTTTTGAGCCATATGCAGGGTCCATGGTCAGTATGGTCACCGGGAGACAGGTCATGGTCGTCTCATAATTATAATTATGTGTAAAATAGACGCGAGTTTTTTTTTAGTGTGTATGTGTAGTGTTCGCGTAATACCGTTTATGGTGAACAGTGATCGGAATAGGCAATTATATGTACGGTCATTCAACCGCAAAATAGGCTCATCAGCATTTTTATAATTGTAGCAAAAATTAAATTATTGTTTTTAATGTGTATTCAGGTATCACCGCCGACCGCGCGCTCATCAGCATTATCATCTGCAGTTATTAATAGCATTATTGTGACATCGTAATAAACGAAGTATTTTCTCTTCAGGTTTTATCATTTATACAAACAACAAATCAAATCAAATCATTTATTCACACGAAACATGGTAAACAATTGGCAGGTTCCTAAGCAGAACATACATGTTTCGCCAAAATTGACATGCGAATGTAATTACAATGTATTGAATTTAAATGTGATGCGATAGAATAATATAAATTAAATAAAAAATGTCACAATAACCTAACCATTACATAATTATAATCAGAGCAAGCATTAAATCAATTAAATACGAAATGAATCTCATCTAAATTTATTAAAATATTCCTTCAAATTATAAAAACAGTGATTGATAAAGAGCAGACGTAATTTCCATTTAAATACTGGCATAGATGGACATTATGTGATGATCTTAGGTAACCTATTATAAAGTTTTATACACATTGCGACACAGCTTTTGTTGTACATTGAAGTTTTTAGAATGTGTAACAAAACCAACCTGTCGGCATTATTGACCGATCGCGAATACATTTATTATTATTATTATTATAAATTATCAGGCAGGCAGTTGAAACAACTGATAAGTGCCTGTATTCTGCTATATACACCACTAGTTAACATATTATCTTTTACTTTAATTTATTGAGAATATATTTGTCGAGTCTGTTTTTAAATTGGTTCAAGTTTTGGGCTGAGACCACTTCTTCCGGGAGCTTGTTCCACGCACTCACAACACGATTGCTCAGAAAATATTTGTGAGGGTTGTTATTTGAGAAACTGGTACATAATTTAAAGTGGTGGCCTCTTAGATGGGTGTTGTCGTTTCGGATAAATAATTTGTCCCAGTTCTGAAGATCATAATGTCTGTTTAAAATCTTAAATGTCTCAATCAGATCTCCACGGTCTCTGCGACCCTTTTCCTTTTTCTTATTTCCTTTGCATTTTTAAAAAGATGTAAGTGCTGTTTTATAAATGTACACAATTCGTAAATATAAAGATATATAAATCTGTATAAACAACAGATTCCTATCATCAATCATACAAGGTGTATGGGTTTAACAAAAACTCATTCATTTACCTAAACTTCACTGATAATTGAAATAAAACACTTCTACGGATCATCATCATCAGCTCATTTTATGTCCCCACCTGCTGGGGCACGAGCCTTCGCTATGGATGGATAGGGAGAACGGCCATAAACCACCACGCGGACCCAGTGCGGATTGGTGGTTGTTAACGATTGCTAATGCAGCCGGGACCAACGGCTTTATGTGCCTTCCGAAGCACGGAGGAGCTCGAGATGATAAATTTTTGGTCACTTTGGTTGCTTAACCTCAGCACTCGCAGACCGGGCGCGTTAACCACTGCCCCATCGAGCTCCTTCTACGGATACTAATATACAAGGACAAGTTTAAATTTTTCTAATTAAATTGTATAAACAATTTTCTTAAAATTCTATACATACACTATTAACTTCCAGAGAACTGTGGCGGAAAATATACCGAGGCAACGATATTGATTACATCGAAATAAAGACTGAAGGAGGGATGCAATCGGACTCCGATCGCCGTAAATACGACTACAGGTGAGTTATCAGGTTGCCTAATACGACTACAGGTGAGTTATCAGGTTGCCTAATACGACTTACATTCACCACTTGCTGTTCCCCGACCCACCGCGTCGCGTTGCGTCGTCGCCCAAATGCGCTAGTACTTCGTTCGTTCGTTCGCTTGTCGTTTTAAGGGTTTCGTAGTCAACAAGAAACCCTTATAGTTTCGCCATGTCCGTCTGTCTGTCTGTCTGTCCGACCCCAGCCTAGCTCATAGACTCTTAGTATTAGAAAGCTGTAATTTGGCATGGATATACATATTAATCACGCCGACAAAGTGGTGAAGTAAAATATTGAAAAATATTTTTTTTAGCTTACCTCCCTACACGTGAAGTGGGGATGTAATTTTTTTTCTAGTCTACCCCATAGTGTGGGGTGTCGTTGGATAGCAATTTCAAAAATATTGCGCGTTTGTGGAAACAGTTTTTTAGTTTAGGCATCCGTTTGTGAACTATTAAGCTTTAAAGTGCAAAATTTTGTTAGGTCAAAGTGTTGCCTTGCCAGCCAAATGGTTGTTTTTGGTACGTGAAAAAATTAACGGTAGTTGTATATATGTCGAAGTTAAACGGAAAACTATCACAGCTAAGTAGGCTTTATTATTTCTTGTGTGGACATCGCCAGCCGAACGGACGATCCACCCGCGTTATTTGCCACTTCATCCTTTTCCCTGTTCTCCCTTTTAAGGGGGCTAAGGTTGATCCAGCTTTCACGGCGCCCCGTCGAATCTTTTGGTTTCTTTGGTAAATCTTGCTATCTGCTCCACCTTCAGATCCTTCAGGTCCTCTGTGTAATGTGTCCGACCCCCAGAGCTCCAATCTTATCAGTGAGTACATAGGGCACTCAGCTAGTAGGTGGAGGCTGGTCTCCTCACTTTCCATGCACTCCGGGCATAAGGGGTCGTTTTCCACTCCTCAGATGTCTGTTTAGCCGACAGTGTCCTGTTATGATTTCTATGACTAGCCTCATGTTCTCTCTGGAGATTCCCATTAGTTTGCTAATATTTTTCTTATCCATTCCCTTGATGAAGATCTTCGACTGTCTCGATCTGATCTGATTCGTTTGGTTTATTAGTTTGCAATATGGAACAAGTTGTAATACCTAATAAATAGCGGCAAAATATCTTTTTTTCTTATTTTACCAATAGGGGCTTGGTATTTCTTTTTTCAAAATAGCCACTGGTGGCAGACTAGACACTTTCTAAATTAAGTTTCATTCTACTGAATGTAAATAAAAAATGCTTAGAAAGTTTTTCTCAAAGTACAGATGATACAGATGCCTGCACATCATCCGACTATCCAAAACTGTCGAAATTCTATAATAAATCTACAACCATAATGCCATACATCACTTACTGCCTTACAAATAATCAAAGACGGCCGAATAGTTATTCCGTGTTTTGTCTCTTTTATTTTAATTTGAAATGACGTTTACATGACAGGAACAAAACACGGAATAACTATTCGGACGTTTTTATCTTTCACCCGAGTTCTTCCCCTTCCCGTAATAACACGTGTTGTGAGACTCCATTCTGCTGTACAAATAAACAAAGAATAAGGTCCGAATAGTTATTCCGTGTTTTGTCTCTTTTACTCTAATTTGAAATGACGTTTACATGATAGGAACAAAACACGGGTTAACTATTCGGACGGTTTTTTTTTCACCCGAGTTCTTCCCGTAATAACGTGTTCTGAGACTCCATTTTAATTTCTATCTACCATACAATCGTACCCTTACTACTATAAAAAAAATACATGAAATTGGCTAAATGCTAAATGCGAAGCCATTAATTAAGATAATTAATTCATTAACTATTCGGACCTTATTCTTTGTTTATTTGTAAGGCACATAAAGTTCAGTCTATTGACGAAATTTGACAGTCTGTGGTAGTTCGATGTGCAGACGTGTGTACCATAGAGTAGAATGCAACATTAAATACAAAAAAATGTAAAGCATACCTAATTCTTAGTAGTACATCTTTTCAAAACAAATAATGCAGTACTTTCGGAATAACCCTTTTTTTGTTTGTGTAACAATTATCTTGTTTTCTTTCACAGAGTGGTTCAATGTAAGAACGGAGTGGAAATCGATATGAGAGGTAGATGCAGTGCCGGTCAGAAAGTTTTAGCCTGTCTTATAATAAGATTAGCTCTTGCGGAAACGTTCAGTTCCAGGTATAATATAAATATACGGTTTTTTTTAACTAAGCTTATTGTGCGAGTGGTTAAGACCACCGGTTTACCGAGGTCCCGGGTTCGATTCCCAGTGTGGGTACGTGTTCGTGTACTTGGTTTGGTTGGTGGTAGGGCTAGTTTGTTTGACTGGCTAGCTACCACCATCTTTTCTAAATATGTCGTCATAGCTTCAATGTTTGTAGCATTGTTGTGTTCCGGCTGCTAAAAAGATAGCCAGTGCTGTGCCTCAGTAGTTGAGGATTCCGGGTGAAGTGCGCTTCCATTTTCGGCCTTATGATCGATATGACGTAACATCAGGGGCCCGACCGCCTAACCGATCGATTTGACTTCGTGTGTGGTTTATGACGTCATTTTGTCGTTTCGTGCCGCGCTAAAGCCTTTAGCTTTTGATATTGCTTTCAGAGGCGGTGCGAGGTGGCAAGATGACGTCATAAACTATACGCGTAGTCAAAGCGATCGGTTAGGCGGTCGGGGGGCTGGTGTGAATAAGGCGAAGTGCTAATAATATAACCTTGACAGCAGCGTGCGTAACACGGCCCCATTAAAAGCTACTAACTGGTAGCTAGGAGCTAGGATTTTGTAGTTCAAGACTAAACTGCAATAAGATTTACAAGGTTAGACAGAAATGGCAATGTATAGCTGACCTGGAATTTTTGTAGCTAATAATATAACCCGAAGGCTAGTAAACTATTATATTTACTAGTTTTAAATAGCTCCTGGCTAATAGCTTTTAACGCGACTGCGACCTTATGGCTTATAGGCGACGAGACGGCATAATGATCAGAGACAATCCCTGGGGGTTTTGTAGCATCTAACACAAAATAACATTTAAAATCTCTTTTCAGGTTTGGAATATTGGCCTTAGATGAACCAACCACAAATCTCGATCAAGAGAACATAAGAAGTCTTTGTTCAGCCCTTGGAGAGATAGTGCAGGAGCGGATGACGCAAAAGAACTTCATGTTCATCATTATCACTCACGACAAGGAGTTCATCGAATCCCTCGGTAACATCGATAAAGTCAGCCACTATTACGAGGTGTCCAGGAATGAGGACGGCAAGTCCAGAATTAAAAGGATACGCTTTACATAAGTTGTGTTACGATGAAATTTTACTACATTACAAAACTATAATTAAGCCATTCCTTAATTAAAATATACTTAAGTACTTTATGGAATAAATGTAAGAAGGCTGTGCCTTACAAACTATCTTAATCATTACATTTTGTAAGAATTTTATGAATACACATTTTTCTAATTAGTTTTTGTGTTATTTGGGATACCTAATAATGCTATATGAAATAAATCACATTTTGAATATGAAAATGGAAATAACTTCTATCTAGTTTAAATTGGTATAATCCTACTTCGTCAATAGCACGCACACTTAATAAAAGACTTTTCTGTTTTTAATTTTATTTGTAAATAATTTAATATTTTTTTTTACTTATACTATACATTTTTAATTTACAACTAGGCCGATTATACCACTCAATGGTTCACAAATCGAAATTTGGTTGATGTGCAAAATCTTACTCTCTTGAAGAACAGTAAGTGTGACTCCCAATAATTCGGCCACTTGCGTGGTCGGGAATGATTGCGACAGACATTTGGTGATATGAGGTATCAAATCTTCACTGAAACTTACACAAAATAGCACAAAGTTTTGCCGTTCGATATCAGTGAATCCCTGTTGTTCTTTATGGTAGAATGTCAATAATACCTGAACTGCTTTCTCAATTGATCTTCTAAATGTATTGTAAACTTCTTTTACAATGTTCAAAGGTGCTGTAACTCGGAGAGAGTTTAGCACTGTTAGCAATCCATTACAATACTCTGCTAAAGGGTAGTAATCAAGCAGATTTTCTGGAGGACCTTGAGCCATATTTTCATTCACAGGTCTTGGCACATTCTTTATGTTGGACACTTTATATGACCTCATTTGATTATCAAAATGATTATCAGCTTTTTCTACGCTACTGTGAAATTGTGTGAGTATAATATTTCTAAACATGGGTGTTAACACACATCGCATATCGGCACCAACTCTTCCAAAAGATAAGCAGAGATACATGCATTGATTCATGAGTGACTCGAAGTTCGATTCATCCTCTCGCATCAAGTCTTGGTTCAACATCTCTGCTAATAATTCAACCTAAGACGAAAAAGATAGTGATATTATAAATTATCTTCATTAAATTATACACATACAAAATAGAGTATGTAAGCAAATTTTTGAAAACAAAGGAAATAGTATTAATGTAATGTATCTTTTAGCCATAAACTATTCATAACAAATAAATAGTTAAGTACAAGTAGGTTACCTTTTGTTTTAACCAACAAGACAAAGCACTTGTTCCGCTAAGTTCATCATCTTTGACTTTAGATTCTTGAGTGTCAGATAAGAATATAGATTTGTGTTGAGTCAATACATTGAACAGATGAATTCTATGCAACTCCACTATTCTTCTTAACAACTTCTCTGATGCTGTTAAAAAATACAGAAAATATTTATATGTCACATATTTATCACAAAACATTATGCATGCATAATCAATCATATAAAATATGTATCTATAAGTTAAACATACATTCATTGGCTTTAGCATCTTCCAATGCCTTTTCAAACCAAGCATTCCTTGCCTTCAGGAAATGTAAATGTAAACCATCGGACATTGATGAGTTGCTACCACTTTTACTACTGATGTACTGTCCTCCTTGTTCATCCTCTGTTGACTTGTAAACAGTATTTGCTCTGCGTAAGTAGCCTAAAATCTGAAAAATATCATATCATAATTGTTACAACTTGATTCAATTAGGTATAACAGATAATTTTAAATACTTTTGTAATTATGGTCATACTTGCAAACATTGTGGCAGAGGCAAATCATAACGGAGCTGGTTGAATAGGTGATACAGTGTTTCAAACCATAAAGTCACAATTTCTGAGGTGGTATTCTGGAACCGTTAACAATCTATTAGCCATATTCATACTAATAAGAGAAAATTTAAAAAGAAGATCTGTAATAGCTATTATAATACTGAAGTATATTTATTACCTGTACAATGGGTATATCAGAATATCTTTTAGATAGATTTCTAATAAAAGTAAATATGTCTAGTGCACTCTCATAGTCTTCAGCATTGAGCGCCTCTCTCATTAAAGAAGGCAGTTCCAATAGCTCTAACAACTTATCACTTTGACTGCGAATGGCACTGTAACGACTGAAAATAGAAAACCTATATATATCTTTCTACACACACATATGAGACAAATAATCAGCATTATTAGGTTTTAAATTCACTTAAAAATCATACCTTTTTTCTTTTACAATGTTACCAGCCATCTGAGAAAACTTCTCACACTCTTGTATAAACATTGGTGTAGTATCAAGGAATGTAGCTAAAGAGTCTTTAGCTCTACCAAGATCTTTCATTATAGTTTTTGATACATCAGCAGTCTCAACGAAGGTTTTATAGTTTGTAAATGCTAACTCTTGAGTTTGCTCAGTCAAATGCCTCATTTCTTCAGACAACTTTTCAGGTTCTTTACGTACATATTCCCAGTTCTGTGAGCCCAATTTCTTTATGTAATCCGAAATTTCATTAAAGTATTCAGTTTTATCTAAAATGTTTACAATGAAATTTAAACAAAAAAAACAAAATCAAGCTGCAACTGCAACGTACACACAGAAGTTAACTTACTAGCAGCATCTTCAGGAAAAAGCAGATGACACAGTTCCCTTAATTCTTGGGGCTGCGACATGATAATACTATACTATCGTATATCAATCACAGTTTTTAAATAATAATTGTGAACGAAATTGTTGAAAGTGTGTTCAATTCAATTTCGAGTGTATGTTCGTGTCGTGTTCCATTTTTTTATGACAGTGACAACAAGACAATCAAAAGATACTAGAAAAAAATCAATGGAACAGGTAGAACTGGCCACAAAAATCACGACAAAAATACTTGCACTTTGTAAGATTGTTTGTAAATTTGCAAATATTAAAAAAATGTGTCAGAAGAACAGGCTCTTTTAGCTTTTTTCATTTCACAGCATGGAAAGCTAAATGATCTGATAAATACAGCCAAATCTTGTACTTTATTTTAATGATGAGCAAAAGAAGATCAATCTTATCAATCATTGATTTACTAAAGAGAAGGAGAGGAGACTTATTAATTATTGAGATTATGTGTAAAATGATTTTAGTTTTTACTGTTTTATTTGATGTGTTCCATCCACAGAACACAGATCCCATCCCATGCATGTTTACAAACAGCGAATATAATAAATCTATAATAATTTACGAACAGTAATAAATAACATTACTTCATCTAATTGGATGGAAGGCTTGAACCCGTTGCTAAATAAAGTAAGCAAACGCGATTTATGTATTTTGTCTATGGTTTTTTTGGTTAGAAAATGGAAGTTAGCCATTTGTCCGATAACCAAACAATAAAATATTATCAAGATTTTCTTTAAAATCAGTGAATTATTACGATAAAAAGACACGTTATATCGTTTTAGGGTTAGTACTTGATATAACATACTAACCACTTTGGTTATATTTTTGTTTTCATCCGTGTTGAATTTACGTTATGTTGTACGATTGCGTCATGTAAACGTATAGATATATGAAGGTAGCTTCATTAATCATGAAAATCGTTACGATTTCTTTCAGTATATCAAATTTATAATGCATACTTAAGTGTAGGGCGTACCTTTGTGAGTGCACTTGTTTAACATCATAACCTTTTCTTTTGACAGGGAATAACCTAAGCTTCTTTCTTTCGACGACATTTTTGATCAGCCTTTCTAGATTTATTATTATAGACAATCTTTGTTGGTGTTGTTATGAAATTGTAATAAAGTTGGTTTAACAATGAAACAACAGTAAGATACTTAACTATAAAAATACTTTTGTAAGGTTATGTTGATGTTTTGGTTCAGTTTATGCTACTGGTATGTTTAGTGGTAGTAGGTACCTATGATCTTTAGAATTATTGTTGTTGATTTATGCTTGCTATTCTAAATTAAATACCAAAAATGTTCTATTTTAGTATGCAAATCTGTAATAGAGGAAGCAAGATAAATTAGTTAAATAATTATTAATTTAAAAAATAATCTTTTTTAAACCTAATAATTATTATTAATAAAGGTAATTCAGGCAGGCAGTTGGAACAACTGATAGTTGCCTGTATCCAATGTAAACTAAAACTATTTGTTTCTTATTTGATTTTGTTGTAGTATTAGTCTAGTCTATTCTTAAACTGGTTGACACTTTGTGGTGTTATAATTTCTTCGGGCAGTTTATTCTAGGCATCAACCACTCTGTTGCTCAAAAAGTGGGTTGTGGGAAATTATTTCTCTTCTATCCTTTATGCTGGTAATTTTTAGGAACTTTATCCTTTCCTCACTGCATGTTCTTAAGTTGTCTTAGAGTTTTTGTAACCCTTCGCTGCACATTCTCAAGCAAGTCAAAGCAGTCTTTAACAAAATAGGGGTTCCAGACTTGAAAGGCATGTTCTAGGTTAGGCCTTATGAAGGCTTTATAGATTTTTGTGACCATCTCAGGTGTCAGTATACAAAAGCTTTCCAATAAGGTAGACAAGACTGTTTGCTTTCTTAGGGATAGTGTAAACCTTTTCACCGCCCAACTATCCTGCACGCGATGTCCCGCTGTATGCCAACGTATAAATGTATTTTAATAAAGTAGGTACAAAGAAGAACTTCTATAGAAGTGCTGGCGTGGGCGGCACGAAAATCTCGAACTTCTATAGAAGTGCTGGCGTGGGCGGCACGAAAATCTCGAACTTCTATAGAAGTTGTTGGCGGTAAAAAGGTTAATGTGACTAGCCTATTTCAAATCTTCAGTAATAATGACACCCAAATCTGTCTACGCCTTTACACCCTTCAAGCAAATCGCTACCTAGTCGGTAGGTTTTATGCGGGTTATGTATCCCTATATGTAGTATTGTGCATTTGTTACTGTTTAAGTTGAGCAACTACTCTCTGGAACAGTGTGCGATTTTGTCCATATTACTCTATAATTGGTCATAATGTATGAGAGGGTTCGCATATACTTTGGTGTCAACAGCCAAGAAGCTAGAGTCACATTCAAGGCAGTGTGGCAAGTCGAAAGTGTAGATAATATAGAGAACAGGTCCCAGGACTGAACCTTGTGGAACGCCATTATGTTTCTCATTCATCAGACAATGTACTATCTACTTTGACTGGAATTTTCCGCCTGCGCAAGAAATTATCAATCTAACCAAAGAGTTTCCCTCTAACTCAGAGAAATTCTAACTTTTGCAGTAATCTGTTAGTGGGAACTTTATCGAAAGCCTTTTCATAGTCCAGGTAAGTTACATCAACTGGTTCTCTTTTGTTAAAACTATTTGTCCATGACATCAGACATGTTAACAAATTAGAAACTGTAGAGAGATATGGACAGAAGCCATGTTGTTGATCCCCAATAACTTGCTGATGTGCCAAAAACTCCCTGATATGTTGGGCTATAATCTTCTCCATTACCTTACACACCACATAGTTAGGCTTATTGGTCTATAGTTAGAGGGCTCCAACTTCTTTCCCTTTTTATAAATTGGAGTAACAACAGCTATCTTCCACTGCTTTGGGAGTGTACTAGTGTCGTAAGAAGTCTGCATAATGGTTGATAACAATTACAACATAATATCTCACTTCTGTAGGATGGCAAGGGGGCTTTCATCTGGACCAGGCGATGAGTCTGCTTTCATTTCCTTAATGTTCTTTTTTATAATGTCATCAGTGAATGTTATATCATCAATGGAAGTTTTGACTCGCAGTTTTCGGTCTAATGCCAGTAAATTTCCTGTTGGTTCCTTCTGGAAAATGCTAACCAACTGATCAACAAACGCTTCAGCTATTCCTTTGGCATCACTAACATTTAATTTAATTTTATTAATTCAATTTAATGTTATTCTGTAAACAATGTGCCATGTGAATGTTAAAGCCATTATTTAACAAATCACATTCACATAATATAATATTAGTCTATTTGAAACTATGTATTAATTATTATAGTAATGGGTGACATCATAAAATAATTCACTATGGAGGGAGAGGAGTTCAACCTCCAGTGGGAGGAGGTGGAAATAAAGGTAATATAAATGACATTAAATAATAATAAATAAAAAAAGATACATGAATAATATGGTTTACTTAATGCTTTATTATAATAACAAGCTCTTGAAAAAAAGTGATAGTTCAGCAGTAGATTAATAATAATAATGATGATGCTGATGATATGATAACTAGTATATTTGAAAAACACCTTGCACTAGTACTTACTGTAACCTAATTAATTGTTTAAAATTTTTTCTTAATAAGATTTGTTTTGTTGACTAAAATAAAGAGAAAAAGAACAAAATAACAAAAACACTACTATACTCAAAAACATAAACAAAGATGTACCTATATTTGCAAGAACAGGCAATCAATCATTAACTAAAAATAGTGTATCAGACTAAATTACTGCTTACTAAAAAGTGTAACAGATTTTTTGTTATTTTTAACAAAATTTAAAGATCTGTTTTTAATTTTTTAGCACAGTCCTGGTACAGATGAGGTTACAGAAGACATATGTGACCTCCGTGGTCAAGCCACATCATATGGAAACACGGTAATTAGTATACTTATTGAATTGAATTATTTATTTCTAACCAAGTGAATAACCTATTTTATTTAATCTATGTTGCATGGCATATGCTGAGCCAAAGAGTTTTTGCCTCTGTTTCACTGCTTTATCTTTATGCATCTTATGTAATCCTTTTTACAAGCTTTTATTTAGTTTCACCTGTCCCGTGTTTGTGCTTAATCAAATCTTGCAAGTTAAATTTGATCCACTTCCCGGTTACCGTTTGAGCTGAAATTTTGCATGCATGTGTAAATCGGATGACAATGCAAAATTATTATGACATGGAGCTGATCTGATGATGGAAACGGAAGGTGGCCATAGGAACTCGGTAGTTAAACGACACGACCCTATCGAGTTTGGACTCGTTTGATCCGTCATGACGAGTACTTCAGTGCTAGATGGTAACCAGGGTCTGATGATAGAGCTGGAAGATGGCCATAGGAACTCGATAATTAAACGACACAACCCCATTGAGTTTGGGCTCGTATTATTCGTCTTGACGACTACCTTGATGCTAGATGGTAACCAGGGTCTGATTATGGAACGATAAGGTGGCCATAGAAACTCGGTAGTTAAATGACACAACCCCATCGAGTTGGACTCGTTTGATCCGTCTTGACTCGTCAAGTAGTCCTCAGTACTCGTACTTTAGTGCTAGATGGTAACCAGGGTCTGATGATGGAGCTGGAAGATGGCCATAGGAACTCGGGAAATTAAGTTCGTTCGTTCGTTCGTTCGTTCCGTTTGTTATGAATGTGAATTCTGTCTTTGATTAGAAGGATTAGATGGATGACTTAATGCCAAGGTGAGCAAGTGCCGAGGGCTGAATGGTATGAGGGTGTATAAACATGTCATATCGTTAACGTTGCGCCTCAGGGTACCAGGGCGATCCCTGTTGTACTGAAGCCCTTATCTCCCTACAAAAATACTAAAAAGTTAAAAATAAAATTAAAAGAAAAAAACATTTTAAAAACATGCTTTCATTAAGTACTTGTTAATAAAAAAAGGAACTAAAAAGTTAAAAATAATTTAAACCTTTAATTAAATTTGATAATAAGAAAAAAATCATTATAAATAAAAGCATGTTACATTTTGATGGAACATTAAAGAACATTATTTAGCATATTACCTTAGAATTACACCTTCATTATTTTTCTTTTGCAATCACAATGTAACATGCTTTGATTTATAAAGAATTTTTTTCTTATTATCAAATTTAATAAAATTTTTTTTTTTAATAATCTTTAATTAAATTATATATTTAAAAATTTCATTTAAATAAAAATTATTTTTAACTTTTTAGTTCCTTTTTTTTGTTAATAAGTAATAAAAGCTTGTTTTTAAAAAGTTATTTTTCCTTTAATTTTTTTATCTAACAGTGTGCAAAACAAATTATTTGATTCGAAAAACTAGCAATTATTTTTATTATAATATTTTTTTTGTTAAAGACCGTAGATATGATAGCAGACACAGACCAAATGGCTGCAGAGAACTTAATGTTCTTATCTCAAGATGTTGTTAGCTATACTGAAAACGCAGAGCTCGCTGAGGACCCGAATGTAGAATGTGTGACCGAGGAAGTTATTACTGATGACTGGGTCGTACCAGATGGGCAAGAAAGGTATTTAAACTTTTTTACAATAACATTTAAAAAAACATGTCACAATAAATGTGTTATATAAATTGTTTTTTTTTTTTAAATAAATTTGACGACTTCCGTAGCTTGCACGCCGGATTTGGGCGGCGCTAACTCTGAGGTCCCGGGTTCTATTCCCGGTCGGGTCAATGTCGAAAACGAACTTTTCGATATTGTGTCGGGTCTTGGTGGTGGTGTGGTACCGTCGTTGATTCTGATTTCCATAAAACGAGTGCTTTAGCTACTTACCTTGGGATCAGGATAATGTATGTGATGTTGTCTAATATATTTTTTTTAAATAAAGTAGTAGTCCTGCAAACTAAACAATTTTACTTTCTAGCTCAACTACTTTGTACCCAAAACACACACACGTTACTTTGACCCATAGTTATTATTTAAAAGAAAACAGAATAACACTCACATTTAAATACATGGATTTTGTATTAATTTCTCTTATAATGGTGATTTATTGTTACAGAGTTGAAGTACCCATAGAACATTTGACAAATCCTGTGTCAGAAATAAAGGAAGAAAATGAACTCGATGTGCCCTTACCCACTGATCAGGTTGGTGACAAAATATAATATTTATATTTCTTAGTAAGTACCTACTTCAGTTTTTTTTTAAATGTCAAATTTTATCTTGAACCAACTTCTTTTACGGATTCCTCTGGAAGTCAATGTTACTGTTTCTTGAAGTTGCAACATAATATGCTGAGCGGTGTCCTATTCGTTATAGCAATGTCTAGGCCTACCGTTTAATTGAGATTGGTCCTGAGGCAGCATTTCGGTGCGGGAGGGCTGACAGTTTACGTAGGGCCCCACGAGCACGAGCGGCTTGCGACGCGGCGAGCGGATTTCTAGTTCATTGCTTGAAATACTACAGCGGACAGCAGTCATGTCAACAGTCTTAAAGAGTACGCAATGAACTAAAAATTGCTCACCGCATCGCAAAACATCAGTGTTCCTACAGAAGCTTGTGGTCCTAAGCATGTTATGGACACATTATATTTTGTACTAAAATATTACAAAAAATGTTAGACAATAAGAATACTTTGTACAATACACTGATTGTGTTCCAATAAATAAATAAAAGTAAGCTGTCACCGTGCAGCTACCTCAGGACTTCAGCTACCGTAAAATTATGCTACGTCGGATAAGTGCTTTGACTTTGTCTTTCGATTTCACTTCGATGCACAAATGTTAGGAGAGAGAGACCTTGGCACATAAATGTACTTTCGTTATTAACCTAAAATGTTACACGCAGGATGAGTACACAGCGATGAGACCGTTTCCCTGTGACTTCTGCTCGCGCCGCTTCCGCAAGAAGGCGGCGTTGATGAACCACATGGTCGCGCACCAGAACGACCGACCGCACGCGTGTAACCTCTGTGGCGTTCGCTACGTGCGCAAGTGCGATCTCATGAACCATCTGAAGGTGCACGCGTTTGTGCCTGACAATCATGATGCGGTCGACTATGGTAAGTTAACTGTTAGTTATTTATTATTAGCTTTTATCACCAACTTTCTTAATATATAAGTACAATATGTACATGCTAGCTAAATGCACTGTCGGCGTGTTTTGCGGCATTAAGAGGACGCATTGGTAATTTACGTGGCGGGGATCCTGATTTTTCTCAACAATTACAAAACATATGAAAATGATATTTGATGACATGATTTTTCATTGAATTGAGTTTATTTTGTTAGTTGCAGAAACACGATTTTTCAACTTTTATAACAGAGAAAAAAATATCAAAGTAACCTCTTTTAAAACATAGATTCACATTTTACAGGCTAATCAGACCGATTTAAGCATCAACATTTTCTTAGTAGATTAGTCTATACATACTCTTTAAAATTGTAGTAGGAATTTCTCAAATTATCGTTTGTAACTTAATAAAATAACAAAAACCATTTTGTCGTTTACGTCCTTTAGTTATAAGCTAGCATGCAATCCTCACCCCCGCTCAGACGCTTAGTCCCTCTTGACCATTGTCAGCGACGGGTCTGTGCTAGTCGGCTTCCAGACAACATTGACAATTGCGCAAATTTATTAGGCGGTTTTATTAAATAAAAATGGGGAAAAAGAAAGAAAGATGTTCAAAAAGGAAAAGAAGAGTTTGTTGGATAGAAAAATGTGCAAATATGACGAAAAAGAGGTAAGATTACATCATCATATTTGTTTATCAAATGATTTATTTCATTGGTTGTTATGGAAACGTCAAAGCGGTACGAAGTCTGCTGGGCCTTAGTTTATATATTTGTCATTATTTTAGGAAACAATCGTTGGAACAATGTTCGGAGAACAATGGAATGGAGTCGTCATCTGATTGCGATAAATATCAAGCAATGTCGGCTAGCTTTTATAAAGGGTATGTATGAAAAATTACTAAACCTATTTCAATAATATGACGTTTTGTAAAAGTTATAATATTATATCACTGAAACACTTTATTTTGTATCTTCTAGAAATCAAGACAACACCTTACCGAATTATGAATGATATTAAATGATATGAATGAAAATGCATAAAATCAAAATTAAAAATTGCGGCTTGTTTATAGACGTAAAATATCCTTTTTTGGGTGCTACACCTGATGGGATCACTACAAGTGATATGATTGTGGAAATCAAATGCCCTATTGCACCATTTAAAAATGGCATACAAAGTAATAAAATGCATTTTTATAGAAAAAAAAATGGTGAGGTGGTTATTAACCAAAAGTCCGATTGGTATTTCCAGATACAAGGCCAACTTCATATCTGCAAAAAAAAATGCTGTTTGTTGGGTATATGGTATGGCAATATTAAATAAAAACTGAACTTATTGAAAAGGATGATGCGTTCTGGGAAAAAGAGATGGAACCAAAGTTGTTGAAATTCTATTACGACTGTCTTCTTCCCGAACTTGTCGACCCAAGGCACACCAGGAATAAGCCAATTCGTGATCCGGATTACGTGATTGTTTATAACAATAAAAAGACTGTGCCAGATACTTGCAACGAACAATTAGACATTTTTTTTTTCATATTAACTGTCTGCAAACGAGCAGGCGGGCCGCCTGATGGTGAACTATGTCGCAAAAAATCCAAAACAAGGAAAATACTGTGCCAGATTCAACTTGCTACGAACAATCAGATGCTAACATTGAATATGTGGTTAATAATAATATTTAAAATTTCAGCCACGTTGTAGCATTTTCAGAATTTTAATTGGCGTCCTGGCGTCCTTTTGTGGGGACCAGCGGCTGATGTTAAAACTATATTTATTTTACAGAAATGAGCAATAAGAACCATTTATAGACTAGAACTTCTTTGAGAAATATTTTTAAGGAAGTTGGTGTTCTTACTGTTGCATCGCAATATATTTATAATTGTATAGTTTTATGCGTTGCAATATTAACTCTTTTTCTAAACACGGTGATGTACACAATTTCAAAACTAGTAATGCCACTGGTTAAGTTACAAAAGGTTCTCGGCTCTTTCTTGGGGCAAGATACACACCATTATAGTAAAATACCAAGCACTGTACTAGATTTACCTCTAGATAAATTCATGTAAAATCTTGTTTACTTAAGAAAGGTTATTATACAGTCAAGGAATATTTAGAAAACAAACAAGCCTGGTTATAAAAAAATATTCACATTATGTTTTCTCAGCCTGTATGATAGCCTTTATCAGCAGTGTCTTAAAGACAAAGGTACCTAGGTACAAACATTAATGTTGCGGTTGCGTATAAAGTTGTCTAAATTTTGTCTTGCTTTAGTTGTGAGTTGCTCGAGTGTGTCATGCTTGCTGAGTTTCTTGCCGGTTCTTCTCAGTACAAGGCTCTCGCCCCATAGATAGGACTTACGAACCGAATGGTATAGCGACATTCATAAGTGCTCAAGAATAAATTATTTTGAAATTTGAAATTACTTAAGTAAGACTAAGCGACAACGAGCTTAACTTTTTCATACTTTTTATTAGTAGTTGTAAATAAATTAAATTAAAATTGTATAATAGATATATATGTAAATAGATAATTCTATCATAAACATCTATTTTTAAAAAACTTTCCTTTTTTTAATTGTGTCATATTTATGAATTGTAAGTAGGTACCTACCTATTGTATAAATAATTGTATAATATTAAAAGTATCTATTCGATAATAATTATATGTGTTTTATTGTACCTACATAATATATAATAAAAAAACCAGAATCATCGTGTTAATCATTATGAAAAAAAACCCATGAACATTTGTAAATATTTAACTTAGTAATAAATGTAAATAGATAAATCATAAAAATAAACAAATTTAAAAAAATAATAATGTAAAGATAACTCCAAGACTTCTATGTGCAACAAGTAGAGCGCACCGTCTTAATCACTATAAAAGGAAAACATACAACACAAAAAAGAAATATCAAACATACTCAAAAATACTAAAACGATGCATACTACAGGCAAAAAAACAGTCAAATAATAAATATATCTTTAATAATAGTAAAAAAAACACATGCAAAGCTACATGGAAAATTATACACGAGGAGACAAATACCAAACCGACATGTAACAATTATATTGAAACTATAGACTATAATCAACATAATATAAATAATCCAATAGAAATTGCCAATAAGTTCAATGACCATTTTATCAATATCACAGGTGTCATGCATGCGAAAACAAATAATGACTTGCATGGGAAAACTAGTAATCTGATAAATTCCATTTATCTGACTCCTGTTGATGAGTACTGTGTTAGAAAAACTATTAAGTCCCTCAAAAACACAAACTCTGAAGGGTATGACAACATATGTACAAAGGTTCTGAAGGCATGCAATGAAGAAATAGCCCCTGTTCTAACATTTCTTATAAACCTATCAATATCCTCTGGGACCTTCCCAGACAGGCTTAAGTATTCACTAGTCAAACCCTTGCATAAAAAAAATGAAAAAACAGTAGTTGACAACTACAGACCCATTACACTAATCTCAATCATATCAAAGGTTTATGAAAAAATTGTACTTGAGAAACTGATGGTGTTTTTTGAAAAGTATGGTATATTAAATCAAGATCAATTCGGATTTCAAAAAAAGAAATCCACAACCCATGCCATATTCAACCTAGTGAATGAAATACTAATGAACATAAATGAAAATAGGTACACAACAGCTCTTTTCCTTGACATGTCTAGAGCGTTCGATTATTGCTTACATGACACCCTACTAAAAAAGTTGGAAAACAACGGCATTAGGGGGCCGGCACTAAATTGGCTAAAAACTTATTTGAGCAATAGGATGCAAGCCGTTGAAGTAGCTAAACTCGATAAAAATAATATAACCCAAAAATATCTATCTGAGTTTAAAGAAATCAAGTTTGGGGTGCCCCAGGGGAGTGTCTTGGGCCCATTTTTGTTCCTCACTTATATAAATAACTTACCAAAACTGACAAAGCACCGCTGCATCTTATTTGCGGATGATGTCTCAATCATAGTGACTACAAGTAAGAAATTGACATTAAATGACCATAGTAATGAAATCAACAATACAATCAACTTAATAATAAATTGGCTTAAAGATAATAACCTTTTCATTAATATTGACAAAACTTATTTCATGAATTTTAATAATACACCTTATCAAACGTTAAATGTACACTATCAAGGACTAGGACTACATGGCACAAATATAACTAAGTTTCTGGGTATACAAATTGATCATAAGTTGGACTGGAAGCAACAGATCACAAACATATGTTGTAAAATAAATAGATTTACTTTTGCACTATATAAACTCACTAAAGTAGCCTCTCAAAGTGCAGCACTCACAGCATACTTTGCATATATTGAGTCCATCCTCCGTTATGGTTTAATCATATGGGGAAACAGCACAGACACAAATAAAGCATTTATCGCTCAAAAAAAATGTATTAGGGCAATCTGTGGCACTGCACCAGATGAGCCATGTGCACCCTTATTCAAAAGGTTAAAAGTCTTACCCCTGCCATGTCTATACATTTTTGAAATAGCCAAATTTGTCAAACTTAACCATCATTATTTTGAAACAGCACAAGATATGTATCCCCGAAACACTAGAAATGGAAAAAGGTTGATGTCGGCCTTTGTTCCAAAAAGCACTCGTATGCAAAAGAATTGTTTCTGGATGTGCATAAGTATTTTTAATAAATTGCCTGAAACAATTAGAAAACTTATTGTAAAACAATTTCTAGCAGAGTTACATAAATGGCTTATGGCACACCTATTTTATTCAGTGAAAGATTTTCTTACACAAGTGTGCAAGCTAATATTTTAGTTTTATTTTATTTTTTTTATAAGTTAACGACATATTATTTTCTTTTGATGTCTGTAAAATACTATTCACCTTGACCAAACTTGATAAATCATTTGACTTTTATTATTATTTTATTTCTGTATATTATTTTAATTGAATTGCAAATATTTTAGTAACTTTTGACATAACTTTTCACAAACTTTTCTTTTTTTCCTCTATGGCATGGACTACCATAGAGAAGTGAAGTTTATAAGCTCCACAGATTATAAGTTAGGCCGCTGCGCTGTGGTTATAATACATAGATTTAATGTTATAATATTGATTTGACATATTTTTGACATTATAATATTGATTTGACATATTTTTGAATAGGGACAATTTCTAGTAATTAATTTTGTATTTTTATTAAAATGTTATTTAATTGGTTTTTGACAATTTGAAGTGTTAATTTTGTATTTTTATATGTATGTAATTAATTAGAATTTTTAGTAATTGTTATTTAAAATTATTTGCATGCTACATTGTCAGCTGAGAAAGAGAAGAAAACTAGAATAAGACCAAAAATGTACCTTTCTCAAGCGCAAATTAAATATTTCATTTCATTTCATTTCATTTCATTTCATTTCATTATGTTCTGCGCGGCGGGCGGCGGCGGTTTGGCCGCGCCGCGCTACCGCGTTTCGCAATACTTCGTTTCTTTTCGGGGTGTATGCGGGGTGCGGGGCGCGCGTGCCCGGTTTTAGAATTATTGTTTAACAATGCGTCGCCTTAAGGCCTCGTCCAGCTTTTTCCAGTCTGCTGGAATGAATGGCTAAAAAGATATTTTAGCCACTCTTTGCCTGTCCTGCAATCTTTTTGATGTCATCAGGCCAACGTTTTCTTCGCCTTGCTCTATTTATTTTTGTAAGTGTCCACGCTGTTATGTCCTTTATTTATCTACTTTTATTTTCTTTGAGCATGTGGCCTACCCTCCCTACCCATCTCCATTCTTTTTGTTTTTGGTGTTCTACTTTTGTTATACTTAAATCCATACCATAGCCCATTTTTTGTATCTGTTTAGTTATATAATATTTCTATTGCCAGTAATCTGGATAAGTAGACTATATTAAATAAACTTTATTTTTATTTTTATAAAACCTTATGTGCTTTTGCATATTTCTGTAGCTAAACTTCACTATAGGACATAACTTGGAATTGTGTATCAGTTTTTTTTTGTCATTATATCGTTTTTGGAATTGTCAGATAAAATAATTTAAACACTTACACATTATTGAATTAGAAATTTTCGAAATTTTGGGGAGTACTTTCTGATCACTGCTGATGACAAAGTAAGAGAAGACAGTATTGATAAATTTACACCAGTTGGGTCTGCCGGTCTGCCCAATATAGCATAATTAGAATAGCCACGATAGCATAATTAGAACTGCACTTGACCTGGTATGTCAGTCGCTTGTAGAAAGTTTTACAAAACTTTTATATTTTTTTATATTTATGTAAAATTACAAGCCATTACCCATCAGATGTAGCGATGATATGATTTCAATTATGGCAGCAGTGGGACAAAAAAAATATAAAAAATAATACTAGCAAAAGAAATAAGAAAAATAAACTCTCTAATTTAATGCTACAATACAAATTCCAACAATAAATAAACTGCCCTACGCGTATCACTAAAACAACTTCGACGTGTTTAGATTTAATTTTCTTAAATTTTAACACAGATAATCTAAGAACTACTGTACATAAATTAGGCTTATCAGATCATAGCGGTACAAAAATACATTTAATTTAAATACAAAACAAACTAAACAAACAATATGGTACACTGAAAAAAGACAGTTCAACACTAAAAACATAGAAGATTTTAGACATCAATTGGCATCACATGATTGGATAAATATATTTAAAAAAGATAAAGATATAAACTACAACTATAACACATTTCATGAAACTTTAATTATTATTTTAGACAATTGTATACCGAAAAGACTAACAAAATTAAAAACCTGCTAAAAAACATTGGCTAACAGTAGGTATAAAAAAATCATGCTATAACAAAAGACTACTTAAGTTTCACATCACAAGGTCAAATAATGAAACACTAAGAGCTTATTATAGAAAATATGAAAAAACTTTAAAAAAAGTAGTAATAACATCCAAAAAATTACATTACATAAATAAAATTAAACAATCTCAGAATAAAGTAAAAACAATGTGGCACATTGTTAGAGAACGCACTAATAAAGCTACTTCAAAATTAAAAGCGGAATTATTAAAAAAATCTCTTATCAAACCTATACATAAGAAAGAGTCAAAAACAGATCCGAGTAACTATCGGCCTATCGCTTTATCACCAACACCATCTAAAATATTCGAGAGGGCTATGTATCTTTAGTGAATGCCAAAACGGTTTCCGCAAAAATAAATCAACCATCTTAGCAGTATATAAATATATACAGGAAATACATAATATAATTAATAATAAAAAATATGCTATAGGTATACTACTGGACATGTCTAAAGCATATGATCGAGTCCAATATAATATTCTATTAAATAAACCATGTTACAATTGGTTGAAATCATATCTCAGCAATAGAGAACAGATCATAGAAATAGAATATTTTAATGAAAAAATGCACAGAATAGAAAAAATTAGATCCAACACCAAAATAGTTAGCGCCTCAATACCCCAAGGGAGTGTATTGGGATGTCTCTTATTTCTGGTGTATATTAATGACTTAGCTGAGGCTCCAAAAGAGTGTTGCGTAATGTTCGCGGATGATATTTCTATCCTTATATCCAGTCAAAATTCTACAAACGTAAATGAAAAAATTTACAACATTTTAGATAAAACTACAACCTGGCTGACAGAACACAACCTACAAATTAATTTATCAAAAACAAAATTAATGTCCTTTCATCCCTATCAAAAACCACAACTAAATTTAAAATTAAATAACAATAGCATCACATTAGATACAGTTAATGAACACACATTATTAGGCCTTGTAATAGATGATAGAGAATAATAGACTAACATGGGTAGTTGGAAGCCCCATATAGAGAAACTACACCGAAAGTTGAGCAGCTTTTTGTATGCATTACGAGAAGTAAAAAAAACAACAGACGTAGCAACTGCAATAACAACTTATTATGCTTATGCATACGCATGGCTAAGCTATGGCGTCATACTTTGGGGGGGGAGTACAGATGCTCCTAGTCTATTGATAGTACAAAAAAAGCTAATTAGAATTATAGTTAACATAGAAGCATTAGAAAGCTGTAAGGCTTACTTTGAAAAATATAAAATATTAACGTTACCTTGCATTTATATCTTAGAATTGTGCAAATTTGTCCGCAAATACCCTAACTTCTATACAAAGCGCGATGACCATATTTCCAAATACCAACTTAGACATAGGAACAAACTAATGTTACCATCTTCTAAAATGATGCACCATTCTTCCAGCCCGCTAGTCATGTCCATAAAAATTTTCAATAAGTTACCCGATTCAATAAAAAACATTAGCAATGATAAATATTTTATAAACAAGTTAAAAGAATTACTTATAAAAAGGTGCTATTATAAAATATCAGAATATTTAGAAGACAAACATTTATAAAAGAGAAAAAATATAAAACTCAATATCAAATAACTTTAATTATTTATACACAATTTTTATATTTTAATAAAAAAACATAGAATATAAGCTAATTTTACTTTAAAATTAATTGGAAAAGGTCTTCCCTCTTCAAATTGCTGTGCCTGGCAGGGCCCATAATGAACCTGTACCTATACTATAACAACTATGTAACATTATGGTGTGCAATAAAATATTGAGTATTGAGTATTGACAATTATACAGGCTATTTTACTTATTTTACTTACTTACTTGTAAAATTATATTTATGAAATTGCAAAGCAATGTATATTTTAAGAGTATTATTCTCAAAGATACAAATGTTGAAAAAAATTTCCACGAGCAGGGTTTGAACCTGCACCCTTCTGACATACCGGGTCAGGTGCTCTTCCAATTGAGCTATCGTGGTTCTAACCAGCCCGCCGAAATTATTCAACACTATTTACTTTTTACTTTGAAAGCCAAAGGCGCCCATTCAATGTTAACAACTACCGTCATTAACATCCGATCATAATATTTTTACAAATACTAAAGATCAGTTAAAAGTAGGCAAGCTATTTTGAAGAGCTGGTTAGAACCACGATAGCTCAGCTCAATTGGGAGAGCACCTGACCCGGTATGTCAGAAGGGTGCAGGTTCAAACCCTGCTCGTGGAATTTTTTTTCAACATTTGTGTTTTTGTAATTTGTTCGCAACAAAATTTGCGTT
The DNA here is from genome assembly GCA_947562085.1 of Eudonia lacustrata. NCBI lineage: Eukaryota > Metazoa > Arthropoda > Insecta > Lepidoptera > Crambidae > Eudonia > Eudonia lacustrata. The sequence goes on from OX387318.1 coordinate 7,148,755, forward strand.
AAAAATTATATAAACATTTATAAATAGCTTGCCTACTTCTTAACTGATCTTTAGTATTTGTAAAAATATTATGATCGGATGTTAATGACGGTAGTTGTTAACATTGAATGGGCGCCTTTGGCTTTCAAAGTAAAAAGTAAATAGTGTTGAATAATTTCGGCGGGCTGGTTAGAACCACGATAGCTCAATTGGAAGAGCACCTGACCCGGTATGTCAGAAGGGTGCAGGTTCAAACCCTGCTCGTGGAAATTTTTTCAACATTTGTGTTTTTGTAATTTGTTCGCAACAAAATTTGCGTTAAAAATTATATAAACATTTAGTATTATTCTCTATTGATTCGATCATAGCATTGCAGAATCTTAGATATAATATGTTATTGTAAAATACAATTATCAGATTTTAAAGATAATTCATAAAAATATCAAATACCATTGCATTATGTTAATGTCTTATCGCTGTGATGATTGTAACATAATATTGCTGATAATCTTTAGTTGATCGTTGGAATGATAATTAGACTTCTGATAAACTTGACGATATTACGACGATATTTATGATTGATAATGTTGCTAAAAATATAAAGTGATCAAAGTACCATTGCGTTGATAACAATACTGATGACTTGAAAAAATAATAATTACAGTGGAGTAAAATGCAAACTACATAATACTGTACTATCTGTTACTTGTTTTTTTTTTCAGGTATTTTTTTGTTCCAGAACTAACTTAATCTATCATTCTATCTTTTCAGAATTATTAGAAAACAGTCAAATAATAAAACCAAAGAAAAAGAGAGGGAGACGGAAAAAGAACCCGGAGCCTGTGGAGGTAAGAATAAACATATCTTTTAAGTCAAAGTTTTTTTATTTTATTTTATTTGTCTGATTTAGGCTACGGTTTTCATTATTTCATTTTTAGTACTCTACAATTAATCAGTTTATTTCGAGCACTGGTGCCTTTTCTGTCAGTGCATGCCCGATCTTCAGCTTTTCTCATTCATCATTTATGTAATAAAATGTTACTATTTGCGGTGCCTGGTGGTGCTTAGAATCCGCTGCTGGATGATGATGATGAAAAAAAAAAAATGTCTGCCGCCAAGCAGAATTCTTTTGGAATTTTGTGTTCTGGTTGAAAGTATCTTAGAGATGAAGCCTTAGTCAGCCAGCCAAACATATGTTGAAGCTGTTTAGTTTCTCTAGTCTAGGTTAAGTATTTGCCATCATTTGAGTCGTGCTACATTGTCCTGTGTATTTCAGAGGTTCGTAGCCAGTTCGTTGCTGCGTTAATTAAGTCGGGTCAGTAACAAGAAAAACTAATATTGTTTCTCAGAACGGCATGTGGGAGAACATGACGTCGGCGCGCACGCAGCAATGGTCGCGCCGCGTGCGAACGTCCCCCAAGCCCCCGCCGACGCCCCCCTCCCCCCCCGACTCCGCCTACCCCGCCGTCACCGCCCTCCCCCCCGCCGCCGCCCGCCGACCCCTCGCGCCCCTTCGTGTGCCGGCACTGCGGCGTCGGCTTCGCGAGGGAGAAGGCGCTGCAATCACATGCGAGGGTATGTTCGGAACATTATTGATTACTATGTATTAATTACGTGATGTAAAATTTTTATAGTTTGATTTACCCTATGATTGTTTTTGTAAATTTTACTTTTTATTTTTAAGTGTAGTCAGCTGCACTGAAGCTGAATTAAATATTTATAAAATACAGTGAAAAAAGTTGTTTTTGTGGCTGTTCTTACTTCTTGTTTTTATTACTCATAGGCGTGACTGTATTTTTGTATGTAACAATTTGCTATGTCTGATACTTTAACATGATACAAATTGGACTTCAATTCTCTCTAAAGTAGATTCAAGGTAGGTACTTGTACTTTCTTTTCTTAATACTAAGTTTTTTAGGCTCTAATACGTCAGTTCGTTACGCTTTAATATTAGGTTGGGGAAAAAGTCTTTTCGCATATAGTATGTATGAACTTGTAATAAAATCTCTTTGGCTATACTATTTGTATCTGGCTGGTTTTGGTATCATTAAAAGTTTAAATTTTAAAGAAGATAATTCCAAATTCAAATTAGGAAATTTCAATTAGGAAAGGATTGTGATTTTTATTTGTTTTCCTTACTGTCAAGATGAGTGAATCTAATAAAGAAATTCGATACATTTTAAAATTTTACTACAAAAAAGGTAAAAATGCAACGCAAGCCGCGAAGTTACGACGAAGCTGAAGAACTGGGAATTGACCACAAAACAGTTTTGGCGCATTTGATAAAAACTGGGTACACAAAAAAGCTCGATATTTGGGTACCTCACGAGCTCACTGAAAGAAACCTAATGAACCGTGTACTCATTTGTGATTCTTTATTAAGAGCGTTTACGCCGAGCGCGAGACCTTAAGTTTAGGTTTTTAAGTCCAAATATCACGCACACAGAAGCGGGCTGTGAGCGCGCGCGAGTGTGTGCGTAGAGTAGGCTAGTTCTGCTCACTATAGTCAAACCCACTACTTTGATCCGTTCGAATTTAGTTTTTCGGTATACTTAGAAATTATTGAAGTGAAAACTTCTTTAGCGGCGTTGTACACTTTTTTGTAATGGGTAAAAAATGTTAAATTCGCGTCAGGACACGTGACCTGATCGAAAATGTAAGACGTAAAATCGTAAGACGGATGGAGAATAGACAGCCGGCGCGGCGTAGGAGAGGAAGTATCCCCCTCTCTTTCTACGGCGCGGCGAAAACGTATGCCTGCTGTTTCGTTTAGGCGGCGCAGGGCGCTTGCGCGAATAAATTGTCATGTTTGTGTACGATAGCACAATAAATAAATATTGTATTCTACCATATAAATGATAGTACTTTTATACTGATAATTAAAGCAATTCGTGCAAAATTATTCCCTAACAATTCCAAAATATCAAAAATGCACAACGTTAGTATTCAAGTTTTCACTTCTGCCGGCACTCCCGGAGTGCAACCCGTCGTTTTTTTATTTTTAACTATGGGCGTAAGCAGATGACTAAACTACGGATACATGAAATAAGTACCTAAGTATAATATTATATTGTATGTATTTTTATTAATGTTGTAATTAATCTTATATCACAAAATTATAATCAATACCTATCTGTTCCTCAACGATTTATTTTGAACGAATTGATTTGACGATGACACATTTTATTTTATTTTATTCATAGCTCGGCAAATGTCTCCACTCCACCTGATGTTAAGTGGAAATGGAGTCCCTGTTGTTCCCTGCATGACGTTGACAGTTGACAGTTTGTTGGTTTGAGATACGAAACATTTAAGAATCCTTCTTATTTAAGTTTTTCTTCCAATATTTTACAAAATAATGATTAATTGTATGGGCAGTCAAATAAATTGACCGATTTTTTAGAATATATCAATAATAATATGTTGTCTATTACCAAGCCCAATTTCGCTAATCTCCTTTTAAAATAAATTTTGTATAAAACTACTGGGAAAATATGAGCCACATAAGCACAAAGCGCATCATGCAGCAATAAAATAGGTGCTGTCAAAACTCGGTCAAGTTATTTGACTGCCCATACAATTAATAATTTCTTTGTCATACATTGGAAGAAAAACTTAAATAAGTAGGATTCTAAAAATCATAATAATAGCTAAGAATACTTAAAAAAATTAAAAAAGGAATACACTTATTAACAAAATAAATAATTAGTCTACAAAAGTCGCACTGCTAGGATATGGCGAGGAGATTGGGCCCATAGCGCACACTGGCACGGGTGCGGAGCAGTCGTGACAAAAACTGGGACCAACGGTTTTACGTGTCTTGCAAAGGAGGGGAGAGAGAAACACACATATAGATGGTATTTCCCACCCATCCTGTGGGCCAGCATTGCGAAAGTTACTTAAAGCTCACTTTAGTTTAGGTGGAAGCTTTTTACCAACATACTTACACCACGCCCGTTTCGGAGAGGGGGGAGGGGGGTGTTATGTTTCGTTGAAATTGTTACCCATTATCTCTGCAACATAATATACGTTGTCAGTTTAAAAATTTAATTTGTTTATGCTCTCACTAATTATCTAGCTCAAGATAAGTATTCTTAAGAAACTCGTTAGTATAGTAAGATAATGGATAAATATGCATAAACACATTTTTAAGCTTCGAAGTTGACGCGGAAAGTCAAATTATGACAACCTCTGTTCAATTATCTTGTTATAAATTCCAAAATATCCATAAATCTAAAAATGTTTTCAACAAACTATTTTGATGACAAGATCGCCTAATGATAAAGGTAATTAACATATTTGTAAAGTAAATATTCATAGATATTAAGAGGTTTGAAAAGTACAGTTTTTGAGCAAAACGGCGTAAACGCTCTTAAGACGTAATGAAATCGAACCATTTTTGAAGAAGCTAATAACTGGTGAATAAAAGTGGATCACGTATGACAAGAACGTGCGAAAAAGGTCGTGGTCAAAGGCTGGTCAGGCTTCACAGACTGTGGCGAAACATGGGTTAACTCGCAACAAGGTGATGCCGTGTGTGTGGTGGGATTGGAAGGGCATTATTCATTATGAGCTGTTACCACCAGGCAGGACTATCGATTCTGAACTCTACTGCGAACAACTGATGAGATTAAAGCAAGAAGTTGAGAGAAAGCGGCCGGAATTAATCAACATAAGGGGTGTGGTTTTTTTTAATATTTTTTTTTCTATACTTACCACATCTTTAGCCACTCAGCAAAAATTAAGAGAGTTTGGCTGGGAGGTGTTAATGCATCCGCCGTATAGTCCTGACTTTGCACCTTCAGATTTCCACCTGTTTCGGTCTCTTCAGAATTCTTTAGGCAGTGTCAGGTTAACATCACGAGAGGACTGCCAAAACCACTTGTCGCGGTATTTTGATCAGAAGCCCCAAAATTTCTATAGCAATGAATGGGATCATGTCCCTACCTACAAGATGGCAAAAAGTTATCGAACAAAATGGCACCTACATACTTTAGTTAAATGTAAATAAACTATATTAAAAAATGTTTTGAATTTTCTTAAAAAATGCGAAGAAACTTTTCCCAACCTATCATGATTTAAAGAGTTTCGCAAGTGTATTTAATTAGTGTATTCACCTGACAATTTGAGCGACTGCGGTGTGACGTGCGCCCGAGTGGCTTGTACGTCGTAGAGGGGATCGTTTCGAACTGTATTGCAGTGTTCTATGTTTAGCATTAAGCCCACGTTCCCCCGCCGCCTCTTCCGTGGCCGCGCAACCGGTCCAGGCGGCTTGTTCTGACCAGAGGATAATCGGGTTGATAATCAGATGAGAATTGAAGAGTGTTCTGTCCGGGAAATTCTCGGCTCCGCATCTCCCACTTATTAAGAAAACTTCATAAAGATGTCAACATTAACGTAGAATAAGTTTTCAATTAGTTATATTTTTTATTTTTTACCATTACTATGTATATAATTAGTTTTTAATTGGATATAGTTTTAGATTAGGTAAACTTTAACATGGACGCTAATTATTAATCGTGTTGTGTACACTTGTTTTAGATAGGAATTTAGCTCTTATACAATTTATCATGCTTTTTTTGTTATTTTTTTAATTTATATCTGTTTTGTGTACCTAATAAATAAATAAAATAATGTAGTATGTTGGTCAGGTCCACGGCGGCGACTCCCCGGTGGAGTGCGGCGAGTGCGGCGAGCTGTGCTGGTCGCGCGAGTCGCTCGCCTCGCACGCGGCGCAGCGGCACCCGCACCTGCCGCCGCACACGCGCCAGCCCGACGCGCCCTACCAGGACTCCGACGAGGGTCAGTACCGTGACGTCACAGGCGGCGGCCGGCTGTGCGGGCGCGCGGGTCGCTCGCCTCGCACGCGCCCTACCAGCCCCCCGACCGCCTAACCGATCGCTTTGACTACGCGTATAGTTTATGACGTCATCTTACCACCGCGCACCGCATATGAAAGCAATATCAAAAGCTAAAGGCTATAGCTTTTGATATTGCTTTTCAAAATAATAAATCAAATCTTTTCAATATCAAAAGCTAAAGGCTATAGCTTTTGATATTGCTTTCATAGGCGGCACGAAACGACAAGATGACGTCATAAACCACACACGAAGTTAAAGCGATCGGTTAGGCGGTCGGGCCCCAGGACTCCGACGAGGGTCAGTACCGTGACGTCACAGGCGGCGGGCGCGCGGGTCGCTCGCCTCGCATGCGCCCTACCAGCCCCCCGACCGCCTAACCGATCGCTTTAAGAGCGTTTACGCCGCACACTAGCGTCGCCAATGAAAAAAAAAACATATCTAGTAATTAGTGATAGAAAATCAAATTATGCTCAATAAACTATCTGAATGAAGTAATTTAGCATTTTTCGTCACCTAATGAACACCTGACATGTTATGGTTTAGTTAAATATGGCGTTATAGTTAAAAGTGGCCGTAACGTCTTATTTAACTAAACCATAACATGTGAGGTGTTGATTAGGTGCCGTAAAAATGTTAAATTACTTCATTCAAATAGTTTGCTGAGCATAATTTGATTTTCTATCTCTAATTACTAGATATGTTTATTTTTTCATTAGTGGCGCTAGTGTGCGGCGTAAACGCTCTTAACTACGCGTATAGTTTATGACGTCATCTTGCCACCTCCTACCGCCAATGAAAGCAATATCAAAAGCTAAAGGCTTATAGCTTTTGATATTGCTTTCATAGGCGGCATGAAACGACAAGTTGACGTCATAAACCACACACGAAGTTAAAGCGATCGGTTAGGCGGTCGGGTCCCAGGACTCCGACGAGGATCAGTACCGTGACGTCACAAGCGGCGGCCAGCTGTGCGGGCGCGCGGGTCGTTACCTGACCGATCTCAAGCTGCATCTCGCCTCGCGGCTAAGCGGCTCAAGTGGAGACGTTGCTGCGGATTTGCGCCTTCCGCGACATGAGCTAAGCGAGGTAGCCGTGCAGTGATCCATTCATCGTCGGTGGTTTATGTCCTTATTCGAAGGCCACACTAAGGCGTGTGAGCCGCGCACGCAGTGGAGACGGCCATGGCAATGAAACTATTGAGAACTGTAGTTCGAATTGAAGGCTGCTGTTTTGTCACTGCTCAAGTAGAGACACATGGATTTTGACCAGCTCGAAGCACGCTCAGGGAAGTGCATCTCATAGGTGCGCTGCCTATTCAACTTACAATTCTGTCAACCAGACGAATGGTAAGAATTTATGACACCATAAAAACATGTCGATGAAGTTCTGATAATAAATTAATCGGTTTTACGCGTTGTTGGTATCGTCATAAAAACGTTCCTACAGGATATTTACTTAGCGCTACAATTTTAAATACAGAAATGTTGAGTTTGTCTTTTGTCGTGTACAGATGACGACATGGAGTTCCGTCTGTCGCCGGCGCCGGCCCTGGTCGAGCGCGTGTTCGAGGGCGTGCGCGGGCCCGAGCTGTTCTGCCAGGACTGCGGCGTCGCCTTCCAGCGGGCCGATTTGCTGCGGCGGCACGTGGCTGCGGCGCACAGGTACCTACTTGTTAGCTGGTTACTAATCATGATTTGTGGGGTTTTTAAAAAGATAAGATTTGTACGATTTTTTTTTTAAATATCTAACTAGTAAGCATTTGGCCGGTTGGAAGGTGGCGCACGGAATCGTCACCGATGCATTGCGGCTATCTTTTTTCTAGCTGCTGGAACAACAATGCTACAAACATTGATGTTATGGCTACATATTTAAATGTTGTAATTGATGTTATGGCGACATTTATTTTTATAAATAACAAAATTCAAAAAAGGCCACAATTCATAATTGAACTTGTTATAAATTTTCAATCCATTTTAGCAATACCAAAGCTTAAACAAAACCACTCAGATCTCTTCAATTAAGCATAGAAAGTATATTTCGGGTCGTTTTTTAAAGCTCTTATCGGTAATCTAATGCTATTATACTGGATAAAAAAATTTCAGTGAGCAAATTTTCTGGAGCGACTTAAAATCGGTAAATAAACAACTTTCTCATAGTAACATGGGTTGAAATATGTCAAAAATTTTTGGACTTCCCATACTTTAGCGAACACTTGATTAGCCTGATTTGTATGAAGAGTCTCAAAATTGTTGACATATTTCAACCCATTTTACTATGAAAAGTTGTTTACTTACCCATTCTGAGTCGCTCCAAAAAATTTGTGCACTGGTAAAAAAAATATCCTGTAGATCAAACAATTTAATGTGTTAAAAACTCGTTCGCACCCAGCTATAAGCGTCACGACAGCACGAGCAGCGCCTGGGGCGAGCACACGTGCGACGTGTGCGGCGAGGTGTGCCCCGGCGCGCTGCAGCTGCTGGCCCACGCCGAGCGCCACGCCGACCGCCCGCGCCAGCCCAGGTACGCAATACCACGGTAGCTGCCACGCGAGCCCGCGCCAGCCCAGGTACGCAATACCACGGTAGCTGCCACGCGAGCCCGCGCCAGCCCAGGTACGCAATACCACGGTAGCTGCCACGCGAGCCCGCGCCAGCCCAGGTACGCAATACCACGGTAGCTGCCACGCGAGCCCGCGCCAGCCCAGGTACGCAATACCACGGTAGCTGCCACGCGAGCCCGCGCCAGCCCAGGTACGCAATACCACGGTAGCTGCCACGCGAGACCGTGCCAGCCCAGGTACGCAATACCACGGTAGCTGCCACGCGAGCCTGCGCCAGCCCAGGTACGCAATACCACGGTAGCTGCCACGCGAGCCCGCGCCAGCCCAGGTACGCAATACCACGGTAGCTGCCACACGAGCCCGCGCCAGCCCAGGTACGCAATACCACGGTAGCTGCCACGCGAGCCCGCGCCAGCCCAGGTACGCAATACCACGGTAGCTGCCACGCGAGCCCGCGCCAGCCCAGGTACGCAATACCACGGTAGCTGCCACGCGAGCCCGCGCCAGCCCAGGTACGCAATACCACGGTAGCTGCCACGCGAGACCGTGCCAGCCCAGGTACGCAATACCACGGTAGCTGCCACGCGAGCCCGCGCCAGCACAGGTACGCAATACCACGGTAGCTGCCACGCGAGCCCGTGCCAGCCCAGGTACGCAATACCACGGTAGCTGCCACGCGAGCCCGCGCCAGCCCAGGTACGCAATACCATGGTAGCTGCCACGCGAGCTCGCGCCAGCCCTGGGGCCCGACCGCCTAACCGATCGCTTTGATTTCGTGTGTGGTTTATAACGTCATCTTGTCGTTTTGTGCCACCTATGAAAGCAATATCGAAAGCTATAGCCTTCAGCTTTTGATATTGCTTTCATAGGCGATGCTAGGTGGCAAGATGACGTCATAAACTATACGCGTAGTCAAAGCGATCGGTTAGGCGGTCGGGGGGCAGGTACGCAATACCACGGTAGCTGCCACGCGAGCCCGCGCCAGCCCAGGTACGCAGCACAACGATAGCTGGGGCCGTACGAGCCCGCGCCAGACTAGGTACGCAGCACAACGACCCGGCAGGAGGTGAGCATCATACACAACAGCACGGGCACACGCGAACCTCGGAACAGCTCGGAGCAGTCCGAGCGCAGCTGTTGCGAGATTCCATGTCCGCAAGAGTTTGTCTTCAGCCCCCCGACCGCCTAACCGATCGCTTTGGCTACGCGTATAGTTTAAGACGTCATCTTGCCACCTCGCACCGCATATGAAAGCAATATCAAAAGCTAAAGGCTTATAGCTTTCGATATTGCTTTCATAGGCGGCACGAAACGACAAGATGACGTCATAAACCACACACGAAGTTAAAGTGATCGGTTAGGCGGTCGGGCCCCATGGTCCTATGTTTTTTATGCCTAGTACCTATAGCACGGTAGCTGGGGCATACGAGCCCGCGCCAGACCACGCAAAATAAGGAGACTGCAAAAGGTACGCGCTCGAGCAACAGCTGTTGCGGTCTGTTGCGAGCTTTTCCGAGGTCCGAGCATTTAGTGGCGCCCTTGGGTAGTTCCGCTCCCGCTCCGATCCGAACCCCGGGAGAATCTTGTAAGGAACGGGAACACGCACTATTGCGTGATTCCAAAACCACGGACGGTGCTTTGTTTCACACTTCTTGCGGAACCCTTTAAGTTTCTCGCCGCCTCAAAAAACTGGTGACGCTTACCCTGATATTAAGTGAAAATTGAGTCTAGACCGTTGTCTAGAAGTTGTCCGAAGTCCAGCGTAGACAATTGGTGAAGCAGCGTGAAAACGACGCACTATAAGTCACCCTCACCCTGCCGGCCCACAAGGTGCCTCTTCATGCCTCGTTTGAAGGAGGGAAAACTTGTACTGGTAGACTATTCCATCTTTTGGAGTAGCGAAAATTTCTTTGAGCGCGATGGAATATTAAGGACTGTAAAGCATGATACATAAATGAGCATTTTGTTGCAGGTTAAAAAAGATGTCCCGGGGCCGAAGCAGTGTAGCATCGGCGAACAGCGCTCGACAATTTCCTTGCAGAGAATGTGGTTTGTAGTCTTATTAGAATTGACATTATCCAAAGTGTTTAATATTTGTACATTTTAAAAATACTTTTGAATAATTGTCATTTAATTGATTTAGTATATTTTCGCGTTTCATTTTGAAAGAATTTTTTTACCGGATTTAAGAAGTCGATAATAACAAAATTAAAACGTAAGTCGAAGCAATAAGGCTAACTGTTCAATGAAGGAGGGAGTAATTTACTTCATTTTATTTTAATAGGAAAAAAATATTTTTCCTATTAAAAGTGGTATAATAATTAAAAATCACAGCAATCGATTCAGGAGCCGATTCTTAGCAAATTTCTTTCAGGCTTACCTGTGGGTCAGCTACACGCAGCGGGCCATCAACACTCTCAGAGTTCAATATAATAACGCGTTCAGGGTGCTGGTGGGGTTCCCTCGCTACTGTAGTGCATCTGCGATGTTTGCGCACGCTCACACAGACTGATTTCACACCGTGCTGCGGCGACGCATCGCGTCGCTGATGTGCCGCGCGCGTGGGAGCGCCAACACCATCCTGAACGTGCTCAGCGACAAGCTGGACAGCCCCCTTTCTGGGGCACTGAGTCCAAACACAAGTGCGTGTGTCCGGAGCCCCAGAGGGCGGCAAATACCTTAATTAATTTGTGTTGTTGTTTGTTTTCTTTTTTTAGTACCTACTTGTATTTACTAACATAAATTTTTAAGCCATTTGTATTCTAACAATATTATGGGCAACAGCCTGAAGTAAATAGATTTTTAAATTTTTTTTTATCGTTTATAACGTTACATGTTATACAGGTAGTTTGGTAATGCTTGTATAATCACGAATATGGCAGATAGAGTACAGTGCGTAGATCCTTGGAAAATTATTTAAAAAACCTATGTACATATTTTGTGTATGACACTGATTTCCTCCTAAACGACTCTTCCTAAACGATTTGGATGAAACTTTTTGTGTGTGGCTGAGTTTCCCTGAGTGACCCTGGATGGTTTCACAAGTGGATCTGCCCCCCAACCGCCTAACCGATCGCTTTGACTACGCGTATAGTTTATGACGTCATCTTGCCACCTCGCACCGCATATGAAAGCAATATCAAAAGCTAAAGGTTTTAGCTCTCGATATTGCTTTCATAGGCGGCACGAAACGACAATATGACGTCATAAACCACACACGAAGTCAAAGCGATCGGTTAGGCGGTCGGGTCCCTGGTAGGTGGCGCAGCAGTTGAGTTCTAGATTTTTTCTTAAAACTTATCTTAAGCCATGTATTCGAATTTCATAAGTGCCCTATATTGCCTAAGCTGAATAAAGATTTACATTTAAATTAATTAGTACCTACTTACTCCGATGGCTGAGCGACCCAAAGTGAGTCTTTGCCTCCGACACGAGGTGACGCCACTGCTCCCCGTTTTGCGCGATCTCTTCTTGCCAGTCGCTAATTTCCAAGAGCTCATAAAAAGGTCCTTGTCGACTTCGTCTATAATTTAATAAGTACTAGCGGCCCGTCCCGGCTTCGCACGGGACACTCCTTCATTCCTTTTTTAATATAGCCTATTATACATATGCACCTTCCTCTTGAATCACTATCTGGGCATTTCTCTGTAAGCTCGTACAGGTCCCATACAAATGCTGTCCTGGCAATTATTTTTGCCATTTGCCAAAAAACCGTGTCCAATTTCGAAGAAAATCAACTATTATTTTAGTAAGATAAGGAGGCCCACTGAATTCATACGTATTTTCCGGGTTATTAGCGATTTTCCAAAAAATCATGACAGTGGACTGTTTGAGGCATCAGGGGACTGTTTTGTACTTGACAGGGGGTGTTTGGTAGCTAAGTTTAAGTACCTAGGAATAAACTTTTTATAAAGATTTAAAACTGTGTCAAAAAGATATCAAATATATTCTGTTTCTTCACAATTTTTCTAGTTAAAACGTCTTTTTTACCGGCTCCCATACGGCTATCACTATCATGTTCGAAGAAATTCTGAACAGCTTTTTTATAACTTTCAGGTGGGTGTTTGGTAGCTAAGTTTAAGTACCTAGGAATAAACTTTTTATAAAGATTTAAAACTGTGTCAAAAAGATATCAAATATATTCTGTTTCTTCACAATTTTTCTAGTTAAAACGTCTTTTTTACCGGCTCCCATACGGCTATCACTATCATGTTCGAAGAAATTCTGAACAGCTTTTTTATAACTTTCAGGTATTTTACATCGTTTAGCTACAGGTACATCTAAGCCATTGAGATTAGATTTTTTTCCAGATCTAGATCTCGACTTCATTTCTTTAGGTATGTACTTAATGTACTTTTGTACAATACTGCCAATAACAACTTTTTTAAAGATTTGTCTCTCTTTGGTACGTTTCAATGTGGAATAATTTTCTTTCAACTGCTTACTAATGACGTTGCCAAACAACGCTTTCTTGACTACTTCTTTTTTTTGATCAGGCTCCTCGTAACATTTTCAAAATCTTTGTCTTAGGTGTATATTCAACGATCTTTTTGTTTTTTCTTTAAACATGCGATCTTTTCATTTCTTTCTCTTTTAAAATTCTTTTGTCGCTTTGTGGCTTCTTTATTTCTTTGCTGTAGACTAGTACTGGAGACAGCTGGGCTTGGAGCTGGAGATATTTGAACTGGAACTGGAGTGGCAAGTCTTGTAGGCGGAGTATCTGCTTCTAGATAACGGTGTATTTTCTCGTACAAAAGTATTAGTGACGCTTTTCAGTCTTAGTCTTTTGGCTCGGTAAACAGTACAATGTTCTTTCCACTTCTTTAAGGCAGCTCTGTGCTCACGAGGTGGCATATCCTACTAATTTTTGCAAACCTTTTTCCTTTTTCTTTAGGTACTTCAACTTCTTCTTTTCTCTCATTTGTTCTCTCTTTTCAGGGTCATTTTATCTTCTTTCGTATCGTAGTCGCTCTGCTTCTCTCTTTTTCTGTAGTAATTCCTCTCAGGATATTTTTTTCTTTATAGGAGCAATATCATGTGTGTACGATCGGCCTGTGTAAAATAATTTAAATAATATAAGTTTATAAAGGAAAATAATGCGAAGCAATGATACTTTGATGATTCTTACATTAATAAAGCAGACTAGCGGATAAATTTACACAAACAATACATAAAAACAATAACCAATTCGCAAAATACACAGTCCCCTGTTGTGTAAAACAGTCCCCTGCTGCACTTTCAGGCAGAGGACTGTTGCCAGGGGACTGTGTATTTAGGTTATATTTCACAATATTTACAAAAACTGATGTAAAATAGTTTTTTAAGAACCTACCGATCAATTTAGACATAAATAATAAAACATTAACCTATATAGCGATAATTAAAGTATTTAGCATATAAATGTTATTACTTACCAGAGGACTGTGTGGTAGCGGACCAAACGCGTGTTCACCTCACAAATGACGCTGTGACACTAAACAAAAAGGCGTCTCGTCGCCGCATTCGGCAAGGTTGCCAAATTTACAATAATTGCGTTTCGTTTCTCTCTAAAAAACGTTTGTAAATATTACAGTTTTTTATTACTATGGATTTTAATTTTTGGCAGGGGACTGTATGGAAATTCTGGGGACAAAGTTTACAGGTGTTTAATAATATAATAAAATTCGTAATGAGGCCTTGTTTTACGAAAATAATATAATTTTTATTGTTTTTCTTATTATATTAACTGCCAAATGTACGTAGTTTCAATAATTTTTTCGTAAATCTCGTTTCTAGGCGGGAATACAGTGATGGGGACAGCCAGGGGACTGTATTATTAGAGCTTCTATCACGTCTAGAAAAAAAATTTAAATAGCTATGGTTCTAAAAACAATAGGCCCGTTCAGTTTCAGGGTTTAAGTTTCAATAGAAGTGATTTTTTTTTTAAATAATTAACTTACTTTATGAAAAAAAAGATCGGGACAGCCGATTACGAGGTTACAGAGAATCGCCCATCTATTAAAAAAAACAGCATCAAAATCCGTTGCGTAGTTTTAAAGATTTATTTATTTATTTCAGTACTTACAACTATCATTACAGGAATAATGCCTAATGAGATAGCGAAGACAATTACGATAATAAAAACTAAAAAATAAAATTTAATCAACTAAGTTAGTACCTAGGTACATCAATCAAATTATACAAAATCAATTTTCCAATTTATCAAATCCTAACATAATTTTAAGTTTTTTAATTTTTTATAATATATTATTCCAATTACCTATTTAAAATTCCAATTCATACAATATAATAATAAATTCAAATAAACTAAAAATGTCACATTCCGAATTACGTTACATAAACAAAAACACAAATGTTGAAAAAATTTTCACGAGCAGGGTTTGAACCTGCACCCTTCTGACATACCGGGTCAGGTGCTCTTCCAATTGAGCTATCGTGGTTCTAACCAGCCCGCCGAAATTATTCAACACTATTTACTTTTTACTTTGAAAGCCAAAGGCGCCCATTCAATGTTGACAACTACCGTCGTTAACATCCGATCATAATATTTTTACAAATACTAAAGATCAGTTAAGAAGTAGGCAAGCTATTTATAAATGTTTATATAATTTTTAACGCAAATTTAGTTGCGAACAAATTACAAAAACACAAATGTTGAAAAAATTCAGAAGGGTGCAGGTTCAAACCCTGCTCGTGAAAATTTTTTCAACATTTGTGTTTTTGTAATTTGTTCGCAACTAAATTTGCGTTAAAAATTATATAAACATTTATAAATAGCTTGCCTACTTCTTAACTGATCTTTAGTATTTGTAAAAATATTATGATCGGATGTTAACGACGGTAGTTGTCAACATTGAATGGGCGCCTTTGGCTTTCAAAGTAAAAAGTAAATAGTGTTGAATAATTTCGGCGGGCTGGTTAGAACCACGATAGCTCAATTGGAAGAGCACCTGACCCGGTATGTCAGAAGGGTGCAGGTTCAAACCCTGCTCGTGAAAATTTTTTCAACATTTGTGTTTTTGTAATTTGTTCGCAACTAAATTTGCGTTAAAAATTATATAAACATTTATAAATAGCTTGCCTACTTCTTAACTGATCTTTAGTATTTGTAAAAATATTATGATCGGATGTTAACGACGGTAGTTGTCAACATTGAATGGGCGCCTTTGGCTTTCAAAGTAAAAAGTAAATAGTGTTGAATAATTTCGGCGGGCTGGTTAGAACCACGATAGCTCAATTGGAAGAGCACCTGACCCGGTATGTCAGAAGGGTGCAGGTTCAAACCCTGCTCGTGAAAATTTTTTCAACATTTGTGTTTTTGTAATTTGTTCGCAACTAAATTTGCGTTAAAAATTATATAAACATTTATAAATAGCTTGCCTACTTCTTAACTGATCTTTAGTATTTGTAAAAATATTATGATCGGATGTTAACGACGGTAGTTGTCAACATTGAATGGGCGCCTTTGGCTTTCAAAGTAAAAAGTAAATAGTGTTGAATAATTTCGGCGGGCTGGTTAGAACCACGATAGCTCAATTGGAAGAGCACCTGACCCGGTATGTCAGAAGGGTGCAGGTTCAAACCCTGCTCGTGAAAATTTTTTCAACATTTGTGTTTTTGTAATTTGTTCGCAACTAAATTTGCGTTAAAAATTATATAAACATTTATAAATAGCTTGCCTACTTCTTAACTGATCTTTAGTATTTGTAAAAATATTATGATCGGATGTTAACGACGGTAGTTGTCAACATTGAATGGGCGCCTTTGGCTTTCAAAGTAAAAAGTAAATAGTGTTGAATAATTTCGGCGGGCTGGTTAGAACCACGATAGCTCAATTGGAAGAGCACCTGACCCGGTATGTCAGAAGGGTGCAGGTTCAAACCCTGCTCGTGAAAATTTTTTCAACATTTGTGTTTTTGTAATTTGTTCGCAACTAAATTTGCGTTAAAAATTATATAAACATTTATAAATAGCTTGCCTACTTCTTAACTGATCTTTAGTATTTGTAAAAATATTATGATCGGATGTTAACGACGGTAGTTGTCAACATTGAATGGGCGCCTTTGGCTTTCAAAGTAAAAAGTAAATAGTGTTGAATAATTTCGGCGGGCTGGTTAGAACCACGATAGCTCAATTGGAAGAGCACCTGACCCGGTATGTCAGAAGGGTGCAGGTTCAAACCCTGCTCGTGAAAATTTTTTCAACATTTGTGTTTTTGTAATTTGTTCGCAACTAAATTTGCGTTAAAAATTATATAAACATTTACATAAACAATATAATTAAAGAAATACTATTACTACAGAATCAATTATAACATATTATAAATAAAGCTATTTTAGTGAATTCACACAGAGAACAAATGAACATGTCTGTTCTCTCGGCTATTCGGTTGAGTGTGCGTATGGCCCTCGTCAGTGGAGCCTTGTCAAGAAGGTTAGCATACGTACATACATAGGGACAGACAGACAGCGGGAAGTGACTTTGTTTTATAGAGGAGCTCTATGGCGCATCGGCTTGCGCGTTCCGGTTGCTATTTTGCAAGCAAAGCAACTTTATGATGCCGGGTTACTGATGGACTATGTAGTGATGATTGTTGTTTCCGTGTGTGTCAGGCAAGGTGTTCGGGTCGCGCAGCTCGCAGCAGATCCACGTGCGCATCCACACGGGCGAGCGGCCGTACGCGTGCCGCTTCTGCTGGAAGGCGTTCGCGGACGGCGGCACGCTGCGCAAGCACGAGCGGATACATACCGGTACGTGATAGGCAATGTAGCATCAGCGATCGGCATTTAAGTGCACAAAGTGAATACAGACACAATAATAACGAAATGTCACCAAAATGACCAAAAATGATATACAAGCAAGGGACATTCCGAAATGTCTGGACGTAACGATTAATCATTATTTTTATAGCGTTTTTTTAGAGTTTTTAATGTTTGGCGGCACAGATCAGCGCTCGCGTATATCAAAGGTTAGGCATGCCTGGCTTATGTCACAATTATTTTAGGTTCTTCATTGTGTTTTTTTAGGTCATTAACGGTCAGCTTATATCCAAGTGTGCAGACGTCCCTGCGCTAGCAAAAGTCTCACAGGGGACTTGGCTTCGTAATGCCAGACTAAAACCCATTAAGAAACGCAACAACGTCCATAAATGCCCTCCGCAGCATAATGTACAATACGCAAAATGTACACTACACGCAAAATGTAACAACCGGTAAATTGTACAATACGCAAAATGTACACAACGCTAATGTGCACAAGCGAAATGTACAAAAAGCAAAATGTACATACGCAAAACGTACAAATCGGAAAATGCACACCGCTAGCAAAACGTACAATACGCTAAATGTGCAACATGCAAGTCGGCTTACACGCAAAATGTACAAACAGGTAAAAACGATGCTGACTAAAACTCAGTTTTCGCGTCGAGACGGCAGTCGTTTTGATGACGTCATCGATTTTTACCAGGTCTACAGATTCCCAACTCTATAGATTTTCAATTCAACAGAATCCCATGTCTACAGATTCCCATTTCTACAGAAGGCCTAGGCCTAGTTAACCGTCCCTGAACATTGAAACACCCTCGCTTGATGTTTCAATAAGAACCGTACAACGTTGCACCCAAACAGAGTATTATAAAACTAATTGGAAATTAGCATATTATAACTCGGACACTGGCAAAATACATACTTGCATATAAGCAAGGAGAAAAAGCCATTAGTTACGAAAAAAAGGCCGAAAGAGAAGTCAACGATCTCCATAGTCTACTTAGTATTGACCCTGCCTTCAAAGCTGGAGGTCCCTCGAATCCTGGTATTATTATTTGTGTGTTAACGAATATTTCTCCTGGCATAACATATCTATATATTTATTCATTTTCAAGGGCAGCGTCTCGTTTTGACTCCGGAAGTAACATTATCAGAAAATAGGCAGCGTGACAACAATTCAAAATGTCTATACATATTTGTGTATTGACTGTACATTTTGCGTGTAAGCCGACTTGCATGTTGCACATTTAGCGTATTGTACGTTTTGCTAGCGGTGTGCATTTTCCGATTTGTACGTTTTGCGTATGTACATTTTGCTTTTTGTACATTTCGCTTGTGCACATTAAGCGTTGTGTACATTTTGCGTATTGTACAATTTACCGGTTGTTACATTTTGCGTGTAGTGTACATTTTGCGTATTGTACATTATGCTGCGGAGGGCATAAATGGAACGAACAATTTAATAGACGTTCTTTATAGAATTAATGATATTAACTCATAAATGACTCAATATTTACGTTACTATTTCGTTAGAAGTTCATGCTAGGCCCTCAGGCTTGCGAACGTGGAACTCGGTGCTTGAAGTCGTGGTTTTACTGAGTAGGCCTTCTCTCCCCCCTTCAAGTTTTTTCATGGCTGGGCGAGGGAGAAGGGAGAAGTCTCAGATTACACAAAAAGGTCTGGATTTCACAGCTACTTTTATCACCGATGTTGTGATCAATGGTACGGACACGTCCGTCAGTTTGCCAGTTAAGTACCGACTGTATTTATACCGGATCACATATCGTCGATTAAGTTCTAACACAGCATGAACAAAATTGGTATTTTGAGGCATGTCATTGATAGAAAGTCGAAAGATGCACCGTGTTGCCTATCAAAAACGATGTTGAGTCAATTGCGACTCTTATTTCGTTGACAAAGTCACAACGTAGTCACAGTGTACATTGTACATTGTGTACATTGTTAAGGAAACAACGTTTTTTTGTCTCCTAAAAAGTGGTCAACTTTTGAGTTGCGCGGTGTTCGAACTTAAGCGACGATATGCTCCCCACATTGTTCATGTTCGTTCATTGGTCGATGATAATAATAAAAAGAGCAACATGTGATATACTGAGGTGCGCGATGGTGCAGTGGTTAACGTGCCCGGTCTACAATTGCAACTTTTGCATTGGCCGGTCATCGGACGGGCGACTAAAAATATGTCATCGCGAGCTCATCCGTGCTTCGGGAGGCACGTAAAGCCGTTTCGGCTGCATTAGCAGTCGTTAACAACCACCAATGGCTTGCGTGGTGGTTTATGTTATGACTCGTTCTCCTTATCCATCCATAGGGAAGGTTGGTGCCCCAGCAGTGAGGACATAAAAATGAGCTTGTGATGATGAATTGAAGTGTCAATAATTATTATAAATGTTGTGTGCACTAATAATTGGTATGGTATATACCTATATTAGAATCTAACACTCTGAACAATTGAGGAATTAACAAGTATTCTGCATACTTGGGTATAGTACTTTCTCAAATGCTCCCCGATCCGAACCGAACCCTTCGGAGAATCTAGTAGGGCACGGGGACGCGCGCTTTTAAGTGTGCGATACCGTTCCCTCTAGTAAACCTCTGAAGGTGATTCGATTCAACACGGCTTGAGGTACCCTTTACGTACCTCGCCGCCCCCAAAAAGCCCGATGACGCTGAAAATGCCGTTTGAGGCAATCAGCAGTCTCTAAAAAAAAAAAACTTTCTCAAATAATGCGCGGAAACTCAAACAAAGAACCTAGTACCTACATATTGTTCACGTTAGGTCATAAGTTGATGATGATGATTAAAAGATAATTAGATATAAATATTTTGTATTTTTTTTCTATAGGCGAGAAACCATACGCGTGTGCGGTGTGCCCGCGCGCGTTCAACCAGCGCGTCGTGTTACGCGAGCACGTGCGCTCACACCATTCCGCACCCGACCGGCGTGCCAACGGTAAGTCCACCTTAACACTTACGTCATAAGAATCAAATTTGATTATCGTTTTTGACACTCTTCAACCAACTTCAAAAAAGGAGGAGGTATTCGACTCGTATGTATATTTTTATTTTATTTTTTTATGTGTGGTCGCGGATAACTTCGTCGTTTGTGAACCGATTTTGATGATTTTTTTTTGTTGGAAAGAATATATCCCAAGGGTGGTACCATGATAAGGAAACCAGGATCTGATGATGGCATCCCAGAGAAATCGGGGGGAACCTTCGAAAATCGTAGTGGCGACTAGTGCGTTTGTTAATGTTTTCATTAAGTATTTTAAAGCTTTACTATTTAATGAAGGTCTGGAGTCGATCTGATGATGGAGCCGAAAGACAGTCGAGGGAACTCCTCAACGATTTACAGCAATTACACTGTTTTGGGCTTGATTAATTTGTATTGATGAGAACTTTACACCTAGATGGGTTGTGACTGTCATTAGGGGTCTGATGATGAAGACGAAGGACAGTCAATGGAACTCCTCAACGTTTTACAGTAGTTACCTTGTGTTTGGTCTTAATTCATTTCTATTGATAAGAACTTTGCACCCATATGGGTTTTAAGTGCCATTACAGGTCTGATGATGGAGACTATAGACAGTCGAGGGAATTCCTCAACGATTTACAGCAGTTACCTTTTGTTGGACTTACTTCATACAGTTCAATATGCCAAAATGTTTAGTTCGTACAAAAATAATACCTAAGTAATTAAGAATGAAGTTTTACATAGGAATACCACTACCTACTAGGCCGTCGTTTCCTCATCCGAGAAGTATCCTTGTTAGGTCTACGTCTACCTATCACTAAAAATCGTAAAATAAAATAATTTTTAACAAAAAAAAACAGGAAACTTAAAAAATTTAAAACAGCCCTAAAAAGCAAGAAATAATATTAAAATCATATTATTAATTACCTAGATACGCATGTCAGTTTAAAAAAATGCCTACTGAAGTCGGGTGGGGCTTTTACAATAAAAAAGTGGATTTAATGGAACAACTATAAAAGTTTAAATGAAACAAAATTGTCCCTCTGCCGATCACCAACCACCCGACTTCAATAGACATTTTTTAAAACTGACATGCGTATCTAGGTAATTAATAATATGATTTTAATATACTAACCTTAAATTGTAAATTACCTAAGTTAGACAAGACTCGCATAATCTCTAAATTAAATAAAAATAAACTTGAAGAAGACTTACGTAACATTAATTTCGACCCAGTATACTTTTCCGCTGACCCGCAGTTTTGTATGTTATACCTAATAGAAAATGTGCAACATGCGATTCAAATAAACACGATCAATACTCGACTTAGTAACAAAAATTATAATATAAAGCCATGGATTACCCCAGGTCTCATTCGCTGTATGAAACACAGAGATAAACTGCATATAAAAGCCAAATGTCATCCAGATGATTCAATTTTACAATTAACTTACAAAAGATATCGAAATTTTTGTAATGATCTATTAAAAAAAGTAAAAAGCCACTATGACAAAACTGCACTGGAAAAGGCTGGTTCAAATAGTAAAAAGATCTGGAAACATATAAAAAATGTAACACACTTCAAAGCAACATGAGTCATCTTCAGGTTTATTACAGGCACACCCATCAAATTTGACAACTGCTAACATTGCAAATAACTTTTTTGTTAATGTGGGTCAGTGTCTAGCAGAAAAAGTTCAAAGCCAATCACAATACCTGACAAGCACTACTTCTGTGTGTAGCACATCCGTAACATCCTTTGCGTTGCTTGATACTGACGAAACCGAAGTAGAAAGCATAATTATGAGTTTAAAAGATGACTGTGCAGTTGGGTGGGATAATATTCCTAATACAATTATCAAACAATTTAGACATATCTTAGTTTCGCCACTGACCTATATTTTCCGCAAATGTCTATCAACAGGAAGCTTTCCCAAGTGTCTCAAAAAAGCCATTGTTGTACCTGTGTACAAATCTGGGAGTAAAGATCAAGTGTCAAATTATAGACCTATCCTTATTGCCGTCTCTGTCTAAAGTATTAGAAAAAATTATAAATAAAAGATTAATTAAATATTTGGAGGATAAATCAATATTATCTAAGACACAGTTTGGATTTAAACCTAAAGTATCGACTGCCGATGCCGTACATCATTTAACTGACTATTTAATACACGAACTTGATAAAGGAAGACACACAATAGGCATTTTCCTAGACCTCGCCAAAGCTTTTGATACAGTTTCAATCCCTATTCTGTTGCGCAAACTTGAAACTTTAGGTATAAGAGGAACTCAGCTAAAACTATTTACAAGCTATCTGGAAGAACGTACCCAATGCGTAAGGATTGGCAGCGTCCTCAGTGCTGAGAAGAGAAATACATCCTTTGGCGTTCCTCAAGGAAGTATCCTAGGACCTTCCCTGTTTTTGATTTACATTAATGACCTTTGTAATCTCAAGCTGGAGCATGGCATAATTTTATCGTACGCTGACGACACTGCGCTTCTTTTTTCAGCTGATTCAGAAGAAGAAGTTTACAAACATTCGCAACATGGTTTCAATATTGTTAATAATTGGCTACAGCATCATTTACTAACACTAAATGCCGATAAAACTAACTATATCAAATTCTCAATGCGCAAACTAATGCCAATTCAAACTAACTTAACTTTATATGCTCATTGTTGTAGAGTCCCCAATGGCAACCATTGTATGTGTCCCAGTATTAAAAATACGAATAAAATAAAATATTTGGGCGTTATAATAGATAAATCTCTTTCTTTTAAACCTCACATAGAAGCCTTAAGTAATAGGATACGTAAGATGATATTTGCGTTCAAAAAATTACGCTATATTGCAGACTCTACAATAATCAGGCAAGTGTACCTAGCTCTATGCCAGTCCATACTAACATACTGTATTAGCTCATGGGGTGGAGCGGGTAAATCGTTGTTGTTAACAATAGAGAGAGCACAGAGAGCAATTCTCAAGGTGTCCACTTTCCGCCCTTTCCTTTTTCCTACTAACCTTCTATATAAATCATGTAAAGTACTAACAGTCCGTCAGCTATTTATATTGAGTATAGTACTAAAGCAGCACGTTGCCCTTCCTTTCAACTCTGAAGT
This sequence comes from Eudonia lacustrata, assembly GCA_947562085.1. NCBI lineage: Eukaryota > Metazoa > Arthropoda > Insecta > Lepidoptera > Crambidae > Eudonia > Eudonia lacustrata. The sequence goes on from OX387318.1 coordinate 7,172,035, forward strand.
TACTAATAAAAGACGAAAAGACATAGTTTGTACAGATAGAATTGGCACAAAACATGCTTATACCTCCAAATTTTATATGTACCTAGGACCACTTCTCTATAATAGACTTAATGCGATAGCAAATATATATTCCCTTAATTACAATAAGTGTAAGATAGCTTTAAAGGATGCCCTGCAAATAATGTCCTATGACGATACAGAGAAATTGTTGACTGTAGATAAGTAAACATTGGTATACGTATACCTACTTATTTCATTTTTATTTTATTTTATTTCGTAGATTTTGTTTTATAATTTAAAAAAAAAACTTGCTAAGTATTATGTATAATTTAACGCTTTTTTTTTCTTTTATTTGATTAATGTTTTGATTGTATTGTTCACATAATGCATATATAAAATACCTATTAACTATTTACAATTATACTTATTTTAAAATGTTTAGCCCTATTTTCTCGCCTGAAAAACAGGATTTCCTAGTTCAGGCATGACAATTTGTATTTTTCCTAGATAGTAAGAATTTGTATGTACCTTTTGTTTTACATTGTAAAAGATATTGAATAAATGATTACTGATTACTGATTACTGAATATTATTTCTTGCTTTTTAGGGCTGTTTTAAATTTTTTAAGTTTCCTGTTTTTTTTTGTTAAAAATTATTTTATTTTACGATTTTTAGTGATAGGTAGACGTAGACCTAACAAGGATACTTCTCGGATGAGGAAACGACGGCCTAGTAGGTAGTGGTATTCCTATGTAAAACTTCATTCTTAATTACTTAGGTATTATTTTTGTACGAACTAAACATTTTGGCATTATTTTAATATTATTTCTTGCTTTTTAGTGCTGTTTTAAATTTTTTAAGTTTCGTGTTTTTTGAAGTTGGTTTTTTTTTGTTAATAATTTTTTTTATGTATTAATAAATGGCTTGGTTCAGTTTAGATGTAAGCAAATGTCACTGTTGGGGAATGTTGCATTAGGATATATTTTTTGATTGTTTAGTAATCGATGACTGAATTACAAACCGATACTTTTGAGACATTTATAAGAGCACGGATATTGTAGCCATAACGGAATAAAGCAGTTAGCCTTATTTTAATGATAATGCTATTGTAATATTACGATAGACGTTGAATGATATTCCCTTGAATTTTAATAAACATGTGGATTTTTAAAACTTTTACCATACTTCTTGAGAGATATTGAAAAGTTATGTTGTACTGTGTTGTTTCATTTGCCAACACATAAGCAAGTTCTTTTACTTATGTACATAAACAATTTTTGGTTAATAACCACCTATATTTAACATTAATATTTGGCAAATAACATAGGAATGAAAAAAAAACTGCAAACCAGTCTTCCGAACTTTCCCACCAACTTATTTTGATTCTTAATTTTAATTTATTCTATTTGATACTATATTACATTTTGTTTTATAGGCGGTCCTGCATATACGTGCGTCGTGTGCGGGCGAACGTTACATTCCAGTTCCGACTTAGTGCAGCATCTCATACAGCATTGCGATGCTAACACGGCCTTAAAACGACAACCTCAGGTAATCATATATCTCGAACGAATTTGTAATTTTCACCAAAAATATCTTATTATTTTATTATATTGATTGGAGGAAATCAAGAGAAATTCACATAGCGTAGAGGTATATCTCTGAGGCCGTTGGTAGAAATTGGATGCGGAGAGCCGAAGATCAGGCTTAAGCCGCGCCTTGGGAGAGGCCTATGTCCAGCCGTGGAATGTGATAGACTTATTTTTTATAACGGCTTCGTGGCTGATTGGCATAGCGGTCGGCTTGACACCCGAAAGTCCCGGGCTCAATCCCCAAGTCGGGCAAAGTGAGTTTCGAATTTTTCGATGCATATTTCAGGTTTGTGATCACCAGTGATCGTAATAGGTAGGGCTAATTCACCTAAAGTTTGAAGAACGGTCAAAAATAATGGAGACTTCCTTATGAATATTTTTTTTCGGAACAACTGTCCGGGTTCCCGGACATTGCATAGGAACAGTAAAAAATAATATTATTAATACAGTAATTGATTTTAATACTTATTTTGTATCCTGGAATGGCCGAAAATCAGTAGACACGTTTTTTATTGTTTTCAAAAATAAAAGACAATTTCGCTATTATAGATTACTGGTAAACGAATGGCATTGTTCCACTTCCGAGAAATTCGAGGCTGCCCAAGACATGAGCGAGACAAGAATAGATTTAGACACGCGCCGCGACTAGTTGTGTAAGTGTGCTGTGTACGTTAATTCATCTCTGTCACACGACAGAGATGAATTAACGTTTGTCTGGTATCACTGTAGCGCAACCCACGCAAGAGCAGCGGAGCGAACCTAGAAGAAAAAGTTTGTGTGTTGGCTTATTGCAATATTTGTAATAAGTGCGAGCGATAACTCTATATCATCAATGCCTTTCCTAGACATGGCTTTTGTTTACATTTTCTTTCTAGAATAAGCATTCTTCGCTTAGTCTTTCGGTTATGTGCACGGGAATCCTTTGAAACTGAATCCTTTTCTATATTTGACCAAGCAAGTATTGTTCTAAATTGATGTTCATCTGAGCGAATCAAAATAAAATTAGAAAACGTTACAGCTAGTAACCCCGATTTAGATGTGTTAAGAGACATTAATGACGACATACAAAAAGGATTGGACGTTGAAAATCAATCGATGTCCAGAAACCCGGCCAGTTGTTCCGAAAAAAAATATTGTCATAAAGAAGTCTCCATTGTCTATGTTCTTCGAACTTTAGGTGAACTGGCCCTACTTATTCCGATCACTGGTGATCACCAACCCGCATTTGGTAAACGTGGTGATTAAGCCAGCCAAGCACCCATGAGTTGTAGTGAAGACCTGATTTCAACGATGGAGGCCTTTGACCAACAGTGGGACAGTCATAAGTTATTTACTACTATTTTATAATGACGATGATCTACCGCTTATTCCCAGACGGGGCCGCGCAAGTACAAGCGGCGGCGGAAGCTCAAGACGGAGCCGTCGAGCTCGCCGGCGCGGTCGTGGGCGCGCGCGTCGGGCTCGCGCTCCGCCTCCCCCTCCCCGCCGCGCGCCTCCCCGCCCTCCCCGCCCGCGCGCTCGCCCTCCCCGCCCGCGCGCTCGCCCTCCCCGCCGCCGTCGCCGCCGCGCCGCCGCCGCCGCCGCGCGCCCCCGCCGCCGGTAGCGAGACCGCGCATGATACACACTGAGGACCCGCGCCCGCGGACCAAGCAGGTGATCAATCAACTCAACTTTTTTTATGTGATACTTAATCTTATCTGGGCCTCTATTTTGTTAATTGAAAATTCTACGATCGTGTGTCCCCCTGATTATGTAAATTTTACTATTATAATTTTAAATATAAACTCAGGCTACCGACACACTTGTGAGACGTTATTATTAGAATTATTGTGTGTAATACCGGTATACCGGTACAATAATACTTACCGGTACTTATTGGTTAACCTGTATTATTCATACCGGTATCAAATCGTTACCGGTACTTTATTAAAGTCAAAGCTACCGGTTATTGAAAATACCGGTATTCCAAGACCTGCCTAAAGCTGCTATCTCCCGCAGGTCCGCCAGCGCCGGCCGCCGCGCCACCCCGCCGACGACTTGCGCGCCATCCGGCCGCCGACACCCCCCAGCTCGCGCCGCGCCGTCCCCTCCCCCTCGCCGCCGCCGCGCGCGCCCTCCCCCTTCCCCCCCTCGCCGCCGTTGCCCCCCCGCGCGCCACCCTCCCCCTCCCCGCCCGCCTCGCCCCGCGCCGGCGGACCCTTCAAATGCGAGATGTGCTCGCTCGAGTTCCCCCGCCGCAATGATCTGCTACTCCACGTGCCGGTACACATATGACACAAGTCTGCCCGCAAGCGGCCTCCGCGCGGCGCCCGCGGCAAGCGACGCCCCCAACGCCAAACATAAAACACTGGCTGTTGAAGTCGACGTGGAACGTTACGGCCAGCGCCACATTACGCGTCGATACATTTCGTTGCATATAATTTGCTGTCATCGGGCACACTACGCGGGAGTCGTTTGTCCGTTAACGGGACACTGACTTGACATGGCGCATTGATCGGAAAAGTCTTGTATGATACATAATGAAACGGACAGTCTGCGTTGCGGATACGTACAGTTCGCACCGTATAAGCGTTGACAGTCGACTGATAATATAATCCGCTACGGAATATTGGATGAAGCTGCAATGTTTATTAACGAATTTACCGCGACGAAAGTTCAAAGACGGAGTTTCCGCGTAATGTGGCGCTAGCCTAAGCGTCGACGCAGATCTGACGGAAGATTCGTCTGGCGGTAGTCAGTCGTTCAACGCACTAACGTATTATCGATTGAGTGTGTAAGGTTGAATGTTTTATTAGCTATTTTATTTGTCTGTTCTGACATTACGCGACCGACTATATTCCGTCAGATCTAGGGTGACGCTAAATAGACGTATGCGACTTCGAGTATTGACCTCTCCATGGACTTCAAAAAATTCACGACGAGGTAAAACTAAGCACTTGCTTTTTATCCTCAGCGAATCGACTGATTTGCAAGCTCCATTTACTATACGATCGTATTTAACGTCAATATAATATAAATAAATATACCTTAATGCTGTATATCTGAAAAAAATACGTCAAAGTAGTGAATTTCAACAAAAATCTAAAGTTTAAAGGTACAAAGCGATATTAATGAATCTCGTATGTTGACATGTTTACATGAAATATTTGCAAAAACTTCTTTTGCTGTTTGCCTGTTTCGCCAATGTATTTATTTGAGCCTACATCGACCAGCAAATTTAATAAGGCCTCTTTGAGATTTTTATTATTTTCCTATTATGATTTAGATTATTTTCGTGTGGCAATCTCAATAATATGTAATTGAAATGTATTAAATCAAATGAGGAGCTCGATAGTGCAGTGGTCAACGCGCCCCGGTCTGCGAGTGCTGAGGTTAAACAACTTTCGCTAAGGCCGGTCATGGGATGGATGACCAAAAATTAATCATCTCGAGCTCCTCCTGGCTTCGGAAGGCACGTAAAGCCGTTAGTCCCGGCTACATTAGCAGTCGTTAATTACCACCAATCCGCACTGGGCCCGCGTGGTGGTTTATGGCCCGTACTCCCTGTCCATCCATAGGGAAGGCTCGTGCCCCAGCAGTGGGGACATAAAAATGAGCTGATGATGATGAAATCAAATGCGATTTACAAGCATAAATAATCATTTTACTAAATTGTAAGAAATTGAGTTCAAAAACTTAATGGTTTTAGTAGAATGAGGGTGGGAACGGATAATCTTACATATTTTTTTGAATTAAGTAAGCTTCAACTTTAGATATGACAAGGATATTTTTCTGTAGGACTGCTAAATACTTAACAATAAATTTTCAATCATTATCATGCGGTCTTGTTTTCCTTAAAGATCACATGCGCCTGGTGTGACGTCACTATAGCCTTTTCGGAAAAGACGGGTCGAGACTCACTCGCGCTTAGCGTCGTCTCTTCAAGATTATGACGTACAAATATTTCGAGGATATTATAAAAATGGTCTCACCGAGAAAGGTATTTATTATTTATAGATACTGTATTGTTCCACAGTGTAGCAATACATCGATCACAACAACTACAATGCCACGAAAATAGACTTAAAAAAAACCAGTAGAAAAAGAGGAATTCAAATTCTGGTTTTCGTTAACGTGGTAGTATGGCAAATAAAACTTGCACTAGGCATCCTTATTCCAGTACGGTGCGAGTTAATGAAATGTGCGGACGCGAGATGCGACTGCTAGCTGTAGGCGGGAGGCGCAATTTCACATGACAAGATCGATCGGATGACGTCACGCGCATTCACGCGATCATTATTGGAAACAACGTTTACTATTTTAACCAAATTAATAAGTATTATTACTTTGTATAAACGTATCGTATCGAAGTTCATCTTTCCCAAGCTCATTGACTAATTAAAGCTTTCAGTTGACGTAAAGCGATATTACGCCACATTTTTTTTTATTTATTGTTGCCTAATGACACGAGCGTAGCAAAATCTATTTTAATAATAATTTAAAAGTCATCATAATAAGAACAATATAGTTAATTTTTGCAGATCGAGCTGCAATGTATGGAACAACTGTTTTTTTCGCGATTACAGATTTGTTTCTATATTCGAAACTGTTGAGTGTTTAAATTCGTTTAGTATAAAATAAACTGTTTGTAACAACAACTTGCTTGATTTTCTCACAAATAGGAAATTATTAAACCATTATATAAATCAAAATTTTCTCTTACGTAGGTACTTTGCAATGTCCTATAGACTTGGAGTACATCACAAAAGCAACCAGAGTTTATCTGTAACAATAATATTAATATTGCTTTAAGAAACGATTGCTAAAATAGGAATGCAATCAATAAACTAGGAACTACAAACATGTAGTTATTACACATTAGTAATATATTACTAAAATTCCAAACGCATACTATCTTATGAATTGAAGACTTCTAACTGTATAATATACGTACAAGAAAAGATATACAGTGTACAAATTATTGAGTTATTTACTTGTAAAATGTAATATATAATTGGCTATAAGTATCTTCATCCTAAGCCACTTTGTAAATTAATGTAAATAAATAATTATATTAAATCATGGATGGTTATGAATCTACTGTTGATATTGTCATGTATCTACAACTGGACTGGCTTAAACACTTGTGATAAATTAACGTTTATATAACGGCTATTATCTAGTAAAGCTTGTTCATTTTGTTTTGTGTCATTTTCAACATTTAACTATCCCAATTAGATTTTGAAAATGATAATTTTAAATTATATTTAAAAAGCAGAAGTCTCAGATGGGACTCGCGCCCACGATCATACGCAATCCGAGCGATTATTCTTCCAAATGAACGATCAGTAAAATCTATGGCGAAATTATATCGTTAATTCCACACTTGATTCCACCTGGACCTTTGTGTAAGTTTTTATGGAGACTTTTATTCAACCTATTTCGCGCCTACATTTATGTAATTAAATGAGTGTCTAAATAAAATTTTAGTGTGTAAAGTTAATGTCAATTGCTACAAACATGCCCTAATAAACTAGACTTTAAAATAAATTCTTGAAAGTATTTTTTGAAACTGACATGACTGTTATGTTTGGTTTGTATAAATCGTTGTTTTAAGACATTGGTATTGATAATATTGTATTTTACTAATTGACTGAATTATCGATTAGTTGTGTATAATTGTTACATTCGATGTAGTTCTGTAAATAGGTGTGTATGTTATAATATTAATAATGTTTGAGACTATTTTAGCGTTTTCTTTGTTTAGTACAAATACTGTATGTTTTGGGGTTTATGGACATTTTACATTGCTGTAGTTGTAGCAACACAATATGTCATTGTGCCATACGGAGTTGGCGGAAGTTTTGATGTGCGACATCGTTTTTTGTTAATAGTACGTTACGTGTGTGTACGTGCAGCACAATCGTCTCGTGAACTAGTATTAAGGCCAATTGTGCAATACATTCCCCAAAATGCATGGTACTGTATATTAAGTGTATATGTTGTGAAGGAGTCTCTTTTTGATTTGTTTTTAATGCACATATGTGATATGAAATTATGTATGTACACAAATTAAACAACATTATTGACTTTGCTGAACTATCTGTATTGTAGGATTAAGGGCTTCCAAATGGAAAAATCACAATGCGTTTCATTAAAAGTATAATGTCACTCCTTCATACAAAAATATTGCTATAAAGTGATGTTAAAATAATGGATATTCACATCACTATTTTTTGTTCATGGATGTAACCAAATGTTGTTGTACCTAAGCAATAAAAAGTCCAATAAACGTTTATAATTTTCATTTGTTTTGGCAGATGTCCGTGACCCCAACGGGATAACCCTTTCAGACCGGCTTCAAATTTCGCCATGATTTAGTATGTTTAAAGAGCATCTAACCTCTTTGGCATACCTACATGTCCGCCATTTTGAAAAATACGTGTTTTGGCGGCCAGTGATGAAACGCATGTCAATCGACAGAGTAAGTGATTACAAACAAAAATTGTTCCGTGATGAAATCTCTAAGTGATACGGTTTCTGAGATATTTGACTCCAAAAACAGAAAAATAAAACAAAAAAAAAATTTATATAGTGAATCGTCTAACGTAAATGTGTTAACAAAATTCCTCAGTGCTACACGAAACTAGTTCCACCCGGTTCGGTGCACCGCGAATTTTGTTAACATATTTACGTTAGACGATTCACTAGATATATAAATATATTTTTTTTGTTTTATTTTTCTTTTTCTGTTTCTGTTTCGCTGCATACTGGTCGCGGTCCATACAAAGTTACGCTCATTAATCAATTATATCGTTATATCTCAGGATGTACTATAGCTAGAGATCTCGGTTTTGTCTAACAAATTTTCTCTCGAGAGTCAACAAAATCTTCCCTAGATTTCATGAATGTAGCCTTTTTTTACACCTCAACTAGAACTTACTTTTCGGAGGAATTTTGACGAAAAGTAGGTATTTGATTACTCGGTTACTACAGAAGGTAGAATCCTGGAATTTTCACTGATGGATTCATAATTGAATCAACAAAATCTTAGCACAAAAACTATATCAGTAGCGTGTCTCGTTCCTGCTCGTTTTAGGTCAAATAATTTTGACGAGCGTGACCCCAGCGGGATACCCTTTAACATGGGATATCTCGATAACTATTGGTCAACAAATTTTGATATTTGCTAACAAATTTAAACATAATATCAACTAAATCATGGCGAAATTTGAAGCCGATCTGAAGGGGTTATCCCGTTGCGTTGGGGTCACGGACATCCATTTATCACTCTCAATTACAACATATGTCATAGAATAAGTATAATGATCTTTTAGCTGATGAGTGTTAAGAGAGAAATAATACCAGCTAATGTTGAGAGTAGAATGGAATGGAATGATTTATTGAAAAACTTTAGCCTAGTAATATACAGTATTTACAACTTGCAACTAGCGGCGTATCTAACAAGTAGTTTAATAAGTTTACACAATATTAACGCTAGGCGCTCTGCGATCGGCGTGACGCAGCGGCTCGCGGAGGCGCGCAGCATATAAATATTCGCGGCGGCTGTAGGCTCGTCGTCCGATCCGATCCGAACCCTTCGGAGACTCTGGGAGGGCACGGGGACGCGCACTTTAAAGTGTGCGATGCCGTACCCCTCTAGAAATCCTCCGAAGGTGATTCGTTTCAACACGGCTTGAGGTACCCTTTACGTACCTCGCCGCCCCTAAAACAAGCCCGGTAAAGCTGAAAATGCCACTCGGCAATCAGCAGTCTCTCTCCAAAAAAAAAAAAAGGCTCGTCGTTTGCGCGGCGGCGTCGGACGATACACGTAACATCTGAGCGCGCAAGCGCGCGTCGTATGGTAGTTGCAGTGCAGCTGTGTAGGTAGCTACAGGACTCCCCCTCAAGCGAAGCGTTGAAAGCGGGAATGTTGACACTTCTGCCCGAACGGGTTCTTCTGAGCGTTGGTGCTGCTGCTGGATCGGATGTTACTGGTGGCTGGACGGCTTGTGTGTCTAGTAACGGCGGCTGCGGCGTAGTTTCTTGGGTGTTCAAAGTGTAGGCAGGCTTCAATCTGTCTATCGACACGGTGGCGATTCTTCCAGGAAGTTGTATTTCTAAGAACTTGGTGCTTCGTTTCAGTACTTGATACGGAGCTTCGTATGGTGATTGCAGTGGTTTACGTACTGCGTCGAAACGTAGAAATACAGCTTCGCACGTCGATAGGTGCGGTAGGTATGTTGGTGTGCACGCGGTGATTGATTTGCGTAGCTTCTGCACGAACTCTTGGTTGACAGCGGCAGGTGATGGTGATGCAGATGGTGTGATGAAGTCACCAGGTAGACAGATTGCCTGACCTTAGCTGCGCTGCGCTAATGTTGGTGTCGGTTCGTATTGCTGCTCGGAGTCCCATTAACACTGTAGGTATTTCGTCGTTCCATTTAGAGTTGCAGTGTAGTCTAGACATTAACGCGGCTTTCAGTGATCGGTGCCAGCGTTCGACGATTCCGTTGCTTTGCGGATGGTAAGCGGTTGTTCGTGTCTTTTCGGCGCCAAGTAGATGGGTTAGCGCGCGAAACAGCTGACTCTCGAACTGACGTCCTTGATCTGTAGTTATTGTCTGGGGACATCCGAATCTTGTTATCCACGCTTCATAAACATATTTTGCGACGTTTTCACTGGTTATCTCTTGAATAGGTATAGCTTCGGGCCACCGCGTAGTGCGATCTATCATTGTGAGTAGGTAACGATGTCCGTTTTCGTTCGTTGTTAGCGGTCCAACTATATCGATGTGTAGGTGATGAAATCTGTCGCACACGGGGAATGACGATATGTTGCTGTGCGTGTGTCGTTGTACTTAAGCGCGTTGGCAGGATACACACGTCTTCGTCCATGTTCCAATGTCGGAGTTCATTGCAGGCCAGAAGTAACGTTGTTGCCAAAGTTTTTATTGTTGTTCGCATACCGGGGTGAATGACTCTGTGCACTGCGTCGAAAGTCATGTGGTAGGTACAGTCGAATGTTTGAAGTTGATGTTTCGCAGTAGATGTCGTAATCGGTGTTAGGTATCTTGATTTTCTTTACTTGTAGGTTGGTTTGTTGTAGTAGCGCGGGTAACTCGGGATCATTTTGTTGTTGTCTTGCCAGTTGTTCGTAGTCTATTGTTGATGGGCATGTGATGGTTTCGATGCGGGATAGTGCATCGGCGACTGTGTTGTCTTTTCCACTGATGTGACGAATGTCGGTTGTAAACTCGCTGATGAATAGTAGTTGTCTATGTAGTGCGTAGGTAATTGGCTTGTGGTCGGTAAAGACAATTAGTTCTCTTCCTTCGAACATTTTTCGAAAATGCTTCATTGCCATGTAGATTGAAAGTAATTCCCTGTCGTAGGTACTGTACTTTTGTTGCGTGGCGGTGAATTTCTTCGAGTAGTATTCCAGTGGTTGCCATGTTTTGTTAACATATTGTTGTAGTACGGCGCCTGCACACGTATTGGAGGCGTCGCACATTAATGCGAGCGGGACGGAGTTAATAAGGTGTGCCAGAAGCGCGGCATCTTGTAGGCATTTCTTGCTGTTTTCGAATGATGCGATTGCCTCGTCTGTCCATTGAATTTCGGTCTTGTCGCGTTTTTTTGAGTTGTGTAGGTTTGGTTGAGCGGAGCTTGAACTGATGCGGCGTTAGGTATATGTTTGCGGTAGTAGTTAATCATGCCAAGGAATGTTCGGAGCTGTTGGATTGTCTTCGGTCTTGGATATTCAGAGATGGCTTGGACTTTTTCTTGAGGTGGTGTGCTACCGTTAGCGGATACTTCGTAACCAAGAAACTTGACTTTCTTCTTGCCGAAATTGCATTTTGATGGGTTGATGGTGATACCGGCGTCTTCTAGGCGTTGTAATACGATACGTAGGTTATCGCGGTCTTGCTGTTCAGACTCTGAAGCCAGGAGTACGTCGTCGAGGAACGGAAAAACGAAATCTAGACCTTGTAGCACATCATGAATGAAGCGTTGGAACGTCTGTCCAGCGTTCTTTAAACCTGGGCACATTCGCGGAAATTCGAATAACCCGAATGGTGTGATGATGGCTGTCTTCTCTATGTCAGTTTCTTTGTTAGGTACCTAATTGTTAGTATGCTCGTATGAGATCAATTGTTGAGAATATCTTCTTTCCGGCGAGCTGGTAGGTAAAGTCCTTGATGCGTGGAATCGGATAACGGTCTGGTTTCGTTACCGCATTTAGTCGGCGATAATTTTCACACATTCTGAGATCTCCATTCTTCTTAGGTACAACGTGTAGTGGACTTGACCATGGGCTCTTGCTTAGTCTGCATAGGCCTTGTTCGATCATAGACTCAAATTCCTTCTTCACTTTTCGTAGCGGTGTGGTGGTAACGGACGGGCTCGGCTGTGTAGTGGCGGGCCAGTGGTCTCGATATAATGTTCCACGTGGTGCTTCGGGGTAAGTTTCATTGCAGTGAGTCTTGTGATACCGGGAAACTCGTTGAGAATGTCGTGGTATGGTTGTTCTAAGTCGATACTGCGAACTGTAGGTACATTGGTGTAGCAGCCTGGAGTGGCGATTGATAACTTAGTGACGTTATCTACTAGTCTCCTGTTCTTCAGGTCTACCAGCAGGTCGTGGTAGCATAGAAAATCGGCTCCAATGATAGGCTTGCTGACGTCGGCGATGATGAACTTCCATTTGTACGGTCTTCGTAAATTTGGTTTATTTTGTGAGGTTGAGTTCGAGTGATAATTCGCCGTAGGTATTTATCGTGGTGTTGTTCGCAGCATACAGATTGAATGGTAAAACTTTCATTGTTGTCCCTTTCTTCCTTGAAATAACTGATACGTTTGCTCCAGTGTCGATGAGAAACTTCAGTTTTGTTTTCTTGTCGGTAACGAAGAGACGGTAAGATTTACTTAGAACGTCTGACCCCGCCTCGTCTAACGTTCTTGATAGTTTAACGAAGCTTCGTCGACGTTATTATGTTGCTGTTGTTGCGACTTGTTGAACGAGCACGGCGATTGGCATCTTCTTGCTTTTTGTCCAAAACGTGTCGGTGGTAGTAGCAATAATCGCTATCAGGTGTAGGTATATTCTCGGTGCGTTGCATAGTGCGAGAGCGAGACGGCGAACGTGTTGTAGAGCGATTGCGATGCGTGCGATGTTGTCGATTGTACGGCGAACGGCTTCGTTCGTAGCACAGAACACAGAAAAGAGGATAGAAGTATAATGCATACAATTTAGTATGGGAACCAGCACAGTTTAGCAAGCATACAGTTGCGCATCGAAGGTACTTTCGCAGAGCAAGGGAGGGGAACCCGAGGGGAAGCGGGCGCTGCGGCGAGTGTACCACAAACAAGCGCAGTTTACAATAAAAAATTACAAAATCGGTTTCAAATTCTTTAATTATTTTAATAACGAAATAACTGTGACTAAAGTGCGTTTTAAAAAAATGCTCCTTTGTCCTCCTATTGTACACGCACATCAACCTACCACAAACTGTCTTTCCGCAATAGACTTTAAACTTTATGACCTAGGTAGGTATATGGCTAAAAATGTACTGGAGACTTTTACAGTTTTGGATAGGTTGATGTGCAGGTTTCTTCTGTACCAACATACCGGCGACGAAGGAACTCTTCAGTGAAACGCACTTGTTTTACACGTTTTTTCTACAAATAGATCGATTTTTTTATGTAAGTAATTGACATTTACCAACGTGATTTCTTTTGCTCGTTTTTGCTCGATATTGATAACGGCAACAGGTAGACGCTTGAAAACTTTCACAGAATATTGAGTTATATTATACACTTTACAAATAACATTATTAAATTAATAAAATAAAATAAATATTTTATAGCTACGCTGGTAACATTCAAATTGTGGAAAGTTAGTGATGTATACAATTATCGATTATGTTAATTGTATTGAAAGGAGTGGTGCGCCGACATCTAGTATAGCAATTATTCTTCTGTTAGCTGATTAATGCAATAATCATCTGAATGAAATTAAGAAATGTATTGAACAGATCGTGCTTAATTTGCTGGGAACCCAATCCATCCGCACCGTTGCGTCGATCCATTTTAATTTTTCTGTTTAACTACCTACGTTCAATTATTCTTTGAAATAGAGCTTATTGAGCAGTTTGTAAAAAAGGTTACTTAAGAAAAAATATTTGTTAGGTAACTGCCTTTTTGACAAACTGCTCGAGTTCTATAATAAGAAATTAATGTAATCGGATATTCATATATTTCTTAATTATTGCTTTTATTAAATCTGTTACGTAGTTCGACTGAGGGTATTCAGAAAATTTATGAATACTAAATGTCGTCAAAAATGGCAGTACCTATGAAGTTCCGCAGAATTTTGATAATAATAAATAACCAAATTAAAATAAAAACTAAACAATTTTTTTTATGAAAATACTTTATACACTTTTGACAGATGTTGATTCTTATTACAAGGTAAATAAAGGTTACTAACTGTCAAAAGTGTATACATATTATTGAACTCGACTGTACTTCAGAAGGTCCAGAATACAACTTAACAATTTCTTTAGTTAGCAGTGCGTCAGACTTCAGATAACGTCTTCCAGATTTTTTAATTTCGAATACATCATTTAAACAATGTATTGAACAGATCGAGTTTAATTTGAACCCAATCCATCCGCCCCGTCGCGTCGATCCATTTCAATTTTGTATTAATTTCCGAGGGAAAACAAAGTTATTACAGGAATCTCTCATAAATCATGTCTACAAATACTATTACCAGAAACCAGACTATCGATAAATGTTGGTACGATAACACTGCACTGCACTATTTTTGCACAATTGCACAAAACAACTTTTGGAACTGGCGTCCTTCTGACTCTTCATTATTGTATTATTATTATTTTATAGTATTGTTCAGCTGGCGGGTTGTAAAGTAGGTCGCTGATCTGCTCGATGTCTTGTTTCTAGAGCTGCGCTATTACCAGTTGGGCTAGTTGTGTTTGGTCTTTCTTCAGATCGTGCGTTGCGGCTTCGAACGTGATAAACCATAGTCTAGGTCGGTCACGCCAGAATGGTGGTACACGCACTGAGAGAGCGATTCTTGAGACTCCCGTAGTTGCTGTTGGTCTGGAGCTTGAGCTGCTTGATTCCTGTTTTTTCGGCTATAGTGACTAGCGGCGTATCTAACAAGTAGTTTAATAAGTTTACACAATATTAACGCTAGGGGTAGGCTCGCCATTTGCGCGGCGGCGGCCGTCAGACGAGACACGTAACATCTGAGCGCGCGTCGTATTCACCCTACAGTAAAATCGGTTACTTTGCAAATGACACACTTTAAAAGCTACCATAGACAAGACAAACAAGAATGACCATAGTGCATTCACTCCAACTTACTTATGATTGAAATCCAGTGTTCCTGTGTTGCTAGCCTCAAATGATCATCGCGAAGTAGCGACAATGTCATAGATTGAATCGTCGGGAAAGTTTTGCGCAATACAATTTTTGACATCGGCTTAACCAAAACCGAACCAAAAAACTTTATCGATATCGTTGGAACGTATGAGACGTTGGCGAATAGGGTGCGTTCCGAGTCACGATTATAGCGATTACAGCGCTACGAACGCTCACAGCCGTTCCGAGTCGGATATCGCGCTAAAACCGACAAATGACAGATGTTGATTCGGAACGCTCGTTACCGAGTTTACGTTATTCCTAACCTCGAACTTTGTTTGTTTTTTTTTCTTTTTCTTCGTCACTCACAAAAAGGCAGACAAAATCCATGTTTAAAAATTTAAAAGGTAAAACACACGGCTCACGCGTCGAGACGGCGCACGGCGCCGGTGCCGGCGGCGGCTACTTTTGAGATTGACAGCTAACTGACAGGACGCTCACTGTGATTTCGCTCCGAGGCATGATCGCTGTGAGCGCAAGATGGCGCAGACAATGACGTCATGAGTGACGTCACGATAGATTTCGTGAACGTGCTCACGGCAATTCGGAACGACTGTTATCGCGCTAATATCGATATAATCGTGACTCGGAACGCAGCCCTTGTAATCTCTCCTCAAACAATAATTAAAATATAGGGAGTAGTCTAGAAATCATTGTAAAGTATTCTGTAACGTAAATCAAACAAGGCTGATTCTAATTAACATAACGCAAATGAAAATATGAAAACGAAACGTAAGTGATGACATGTCATTGTCGTGTGTGTCAAAGTCAACTGTCATGTCAAACAAATTGTCTTCTGCTGACGAAAGTAAGATGTTGATGTGTTATGTAGGTGGTACGTAATTATGTCGTCTATTCAATAAATCCTACAAATTTGTTGCTTTTTATGAGAAAATCCAATTTTAATAGATATGTTCTAAAAGTGTTGTTTTGTCTCGTGTTATTTATTTATAAAGAAGCAAAGAATCAATAGTTGTATGCGCCAATCTGCACAACAGGAATACGACTGTAAACAATTGAATCAGTTTAATTTTAAAATCTTATTGGTAATTATTCACAACGGCGGGACGAAGCAACATGCGCCGAGCCCAAAACGGCTATGCTTACCAGCCAGTCCCCAAGGCTCCCACGGACGATGTCTTCGAACACGAAAACGAACGAATGGCGGAGGAACTCGGTGGAAAAATAACAACTTTGAAACACATGTCCATCGAAATTGGCAATGAAGTACGCTATCAAGACAAGATACTACGAGGACTTGATGACGATGTGGACAGAAGCTCAGGTTTTCTTGGCAAGACAATGGGAAGGGTTCTAAGACTTGGTAAAGGCAACCATAACTACTATGTATTTTACTTGTTTCTGTTCTCCATATTTGTATTCTTTTTGTTGTATATTGTGTTAAAATTCAGGTGATCCAAAAATTTTCCATTATGAGGCCTATTACATCTCAACTGTGATTTTTGCGTAAAATGCCCATTTTCGCATTTTGTAGTAATTTTCCAGTTGTATTTATCGTTTTTATCGAAATAGGATAATAAATTCATGCTTAGTATTTCAAATTTCCACTCTGGGAGAAAAAGCTGAGTTCGGACGGCCGGCGCATCGCATTTTGTAGTAATTTTGCAGTTGTATTTATTGTTTTTATCGAAATAGGATAATAAATTACTTAATTATAAAATTTTTATTCCTCATGAAGTAACAATAATTCTGATATAAATTTTGCTCAATAATATTATCGTAGATAGGAGAAATTTACAGCGATCTTAAAGCAATTTTCGAAGTTTTTTGGTTTAGAATAAGATTTTTTTTCTATGTAAAGTCAATGATATCTAAAAATTCCGAGGCCGCTACGAACTATTCGACTATATAAGAGATAACATTCTATATTTTTTCTTTCATTTGTTTAGAACAGTAGTTCAATCTAGGAGCTCAAAAAAGTGCCTTCGCTCATTTTATGAAAATCTTTCTCTGCTATTTTGGGTTTCATTAAAAAGTTAAGCTAAATTTACAAAAAGCGAGGCCACTACAACCTATGCCAATAGCTATTTTACACTATTCAATAAGTCAAAATTGTTAATGTATTTTCATTTCTGAGATCGAGAACTCCAAAAATGGCCATTTTACGCAAAAATTACAGTCAAATGTAATAGGGCCCTTAAATGACTCGAGTCCCTTGGTTTCATTCCCGACTTAAGATATTTATTTCTATTGTTGTGGTTTTGTAAATAAAAACAATATATTATCTGAGAATACTGTTTTATTTAGTAATTCTACATAGTTTAATAACATAGTGAATGCTTGCCATATTTTGTATAAAGTAAAGCACAGTTCAAAACCGGTTGTTGTGGAGATCCTTGGGGAAAGCCTTTGTCCATTTAGCTGTGATGATGATGTTGAAGCACAGTTCTTGCAATGCTACGCTGATACCCTTGCTGTGAAGTCAACTGTATATGTATTGTGATCATACACTTTAAATCAATTGGGTGTGAGCTTCGTTAAGAACCAGTTATAAAAGTTCTCTTAAACTATTACAGTAATCTTCACCAGCTACTTCATTAACTGATATTCGTAGCTTACAAGACATGTTGGATGAGCTACTGCAATTGTGAGCTGTGTCTATCAAGAAGGCCACAACACCACAGGCATTTTGTATTTCTTCTCTGAGGCAAAACTTGCTTAAATCATCTAAAATAATTGTAGTAGGAATGTTTTGCCAGTCAGGCAGTGTAGCCAAACTTTCCAATAGAGAGTTTAACGTTTTTACATAAAGAAAACTTATCATTTTCATGTACTGTTTATTTACTAAGTTCAAATCTTGTGACAGCTGTGGTAATTCTTCAAGTTCATCATGCAATATGTATAGCACTTTGCCCTGTCTTGAAAATGATAAAGCATCTTTAAAGAGACTTTTGCGATTTGTTTCTGGATCAGCAAAATAAAAGGCTATATCTACATCAACATCCTTCCTTTCCATATTACATACATTACATACCTACCAATTAATCACATTTATTACCTTATACACTATTGCTTGGCACCAATTGGCACTACCAGTAGTGTCATTTTCATGTCAGTCAGTCAGTACCTTACCTACACCTCGCTCACATACCTAGCAGAGGGTATTTTTTTTTTAGTTGATGGCTTCGTGCGATTAGCACATTTAGGCAGTGTCAAAGTAATTTTTCGTACAAGTAATACATAAAAAACAATATTTCCATAAATGATGATGAATGATATTAGAAATGGGAAGTGAGAAATGATATACCCCCCAACCCCTCGAGTATCTTAGTAAAGATGTGGGGCTTTACTAAGTCCTCACGCGAGCTTCTTGAGAGAATTTGAAAAGTGACGTTGCACTGTTTTGTTTCATTTGCCAATATACGTCTGCGGCACAGACGTATAATACGTCGGTGGTCTGTGGCCAATACTCAAGCACACTCACGAATACTTGACGGTCAATAATCCACCATTATTTCACATTAATATTCGACTTATGTGATAAGGAAGTTTCCATTTTTACAAAAATAAAAAATACTAATATAAATTGAAAGGCAATGAAATTGTAATATGTATGGTGAAAGAATTATTTCAATAACTTGAAAAATTACAAAATTAATCAACTTTTACTGAATCCCGAACGAATTTTGAAATGCGCGCGGAGCATTTGCTCTGTGACGTCACAAGTCTCGCCGGGTCAACGGTACGGGTAGGGCGGAAAGCGCTTAGCGGCTGTTTTGAGTGTTTCGTTCGTCGTTTGTTGGTCAAAGTAAGTACATGGAACGCGGCGTGTGTGTCTGTGTGAAAAGTATTAAGTAATATTAATATATTTTGTATAAACATCTTTTAGATAAGTAATAACGTGATAAAAGTAAAATTTAAACGATGGAGAGTGGATTTGTGCGTGGACAGTCTAATAATTTACCAAAAGTCAACATGGCTATGGTTTTGGATTTTCTGGCAAACAATGCACTGTACACAAATGTAGAGAGGTCAGAGGAGTGAAACCTAAGATTCCCTTCTTGAAAAAATCTTCATCTTGATCGCTTAAAAAATCATGTAGGTACGGCGGCAATCAACTCCTCATCATCATTGCCAAATTTGTGACCTTTTAGTTGTTCTTTTAACCGCGGGAGCAGGTAGAAATCACTATGCGCAAGGTCAGGTGAGTACGGAGGATGTTCCATCAATTCAAATCTAGCATCTTGGATAGCAGTCATCGCATCTTAGTGAAACAACACAACTTTTTTCATGTCCAAATGTTCATCACTACATAGTATAAAACAAACTCGCTTCCCGCTGTCCCTATGTATGTATGTATAAAACTACGCAACGGATTTCGATGCAGTTTTTTTAATAGATAAAGTGATTCAAGAGGTAGGTTTATATGTATAAATACATGCATAATATAGTAGAGAACACTGATAGTTTTAGAGGTTTCACATTTTTTTGCGCTTGCATTGCAAACGCTGGCTGAACCCTACGAGATAGATCAAAATAATGTACTACAGTATTGTATACCTCAAAAGGGTCTACAAAAAGGTCCGCGATGGTATATGTCTATCACTTAGGGATAACCCACAATAATAATTATACTCGTGCCTCGTCCTCGAGATTAGTATTTTTCAAATTATATTTGATAAGTTATTTATTATACCATGTAGTAACGCATAGTGAAACCACTTCCTGCACTATGGTTTAAAAAAAAAAAAAAAAAATCATTTGTTGGAGGTAGTTTAAACCGCCATCTTGTAACGAGTTCAGTCTCTTGTCCTCATTCGCAATTTAGTGCTCGACCACTTCGCACGCAACCAAAATGCCTAAGAGACATAGAGAAAATAGTGTAGACATTTTGTCGAAAAAGTTAAGAAAATTGGAAAAGGAAATTAAGTGAAACTTCATCGTCATGCTCATCGCGGTGCTCCAGCAAATCGCGTTCGTCAAGGGACTCCACGCCGATTCCGGATAAAGTAGAAGGTTAGTTTTTATTTTAATGTTTTTTTCAACTACAAGTGCGCGGGCAATGAGAACATTTTTGGCTTCTGTTATATGATCGTAAATCATAAAATACAAGGTAACTATGCAATCAGAATAGTCTGTGGGACTACTTCGCTGCATATTTAACTTGTCGATCTGCCCAGATCAGTCTGTGGGACTGTTTCGATGCATGATCGTTGTATGCACGCAGAGCAATCTGAGGGATTGTCTCGACGCATAAATTTCGTTAATACATAGAGTAGTCTGCGAGACTATGTCACCATTAACGAATCGCTTTTGTCTTGTTAACAGACCGAGATATTTTGAAGCCCACGTCGCCAGCGCCGCTAAGTGAAAATGTAACCGCCGCCGCCGCCGCCGCCGCGCCGCTCGCGCCTACGCCGGCACCCGAGCCGGCCGCCATCGCCGCCTCCACCTCCACCTACTCCACCGATATGCTACCACCCACACAAGCAATGGAGCATGCGGATGCAGAATTGGATCCGGACATTCTTGATATTCTCGGATCCGACCCGGCCGCTATACAAAAATATGGTGCCGATATTAACAAAGATCTAGCTCTCCGCCTTAATCATATGGCGGCTTCAGGTTTGGAAAAAGACAACCGAAAACAACTGATTGAAAAGTATCTAGTGCCGGCTAACTGCTCGCATATAGGCGCTCCTCGGCTCAATGCAGAAATTAAAGCGGCGGTCCCCGATACTGTAGTAAAGAGAGACAAAGCTATAGAATCTCGGCAGACCGAAATTGCCGCTGCTATTTCATGTCTAGGTCAGACTATATCGACTCTTCTCAAAGATAAGGACAAAAATCACGAGCTGTTGAAACAGCTCATGGATTCAGTACGTATTTTGTGTGATATACAATACAGCGAATCCATATCGAGAAGAAACTTTGCGCTGTATTCGTTAAAAAAAGACATGAAGGAACAGTTGGCGAATGCCAAGATAGACAACTTTCTGTTCGGCGCAGACCTTCCCGACACTCTTCGAACGGCAAAAGCCATCACGAAGTCCAGCTCCGACCTTAAGATCGAAGCTCCCAAGAAGGCGAAGCCTTTCACACCGGCTGCGAAGAATTTAAACTGGAAGGCGGGACCCGGAAACCGCAGGGCGGCGCCGGGTCCCGCTCGCCGTCCCCCGCCGCCGCCGGCAGCAGCCGACAGCAGCAGGCAGAGGCCCGCGAGCTCATCGCGCGCCTCATCGCAGCGCAACCAGAAGACGCGCACCCGCTGATCTCCCCACACGCGCCTGCGGCCCCCGCTAACTCACCGGTAGGCTATGCTGGTAGACTTAGCTCCTTTTTTAAACAATGGTCCCTTATTACCCGCGACCGATCTGTTTTATCTTGGATAAAAGGCTATAAAATATTATTTAATAATCCGGTGCACCAATCTGATACACCGATTACTGTAATTCACACCGAACCAGAAAGGAAACACTATAACGAGGCAATTAGAAAATTGTTATCGATAGGTGCAATTTCTAAGTGTAAATCTACTGCCGGGCAATTTCTGTCACGTGTGTTTCTAATACCGAAGCCGAATGGCGAAATGAGATTTATTTTAAATTTAAAAGCTCTAAACAAATTCATAGAAACACAGCATTTCAAACTAGAAGATCTACGTACTGTCCTAAAACTAATAAATCAAAATTGTTTTTCGGCATCATTAGACCTGAAAGATGCGTATTTTTTAATAAAAATACATCCGGACTCTCGTAAATACCTCAGATTTACACTAAAAGATGGTAATAATACACAAATGTTTGAGTTCAATGTCCTACCATTTGGCCTTTGCACGGCTCCATTCATTTTCACCAAACTGATGAAACCGGTTATGAAACTTTTGAGATCATGTGGTTTCTTATCTTCGATATACTTAGATGATATATATCTAGTTGGAAAATCTTACTCTGAATGCAAAGAAAATATAAATATTACTTGCAATTTATTGAAATCTCTCGGATTTATTATTAATGGTAGAAAAAGTAGATTTATTCCTTCAAAATGCTGTCAGTACCTTGGTTTTATAATTGACACACAAGAGTGGCAAGTTCGCTTACCTTCAGAAAAAAGAATACGTATTTCAAAAGAACTTAAAATATTCTTACATTTAAAACAATGTACTATCAGAAGATTTGCTCAACTAGTAGGTCTTTTAGTATCGGCTTGTCCGGCAATTGAGTATGGATGGCTGTACGT
This sequence comes from Eudonia lacustrata, assembly GCA_947562085.1. Lineage (NCBI taxonomy): Eukaryota > Metazoa > Arthropoda > Insecta > Lepidoptera > Crambidae > Eudonia > Eudonia lacustrata. The sequence continues at coordinate 7,194,257 of OX387318.1, forward strand.
AAAGGAATTAGAGCGGTGCAAGTACCTCAACTTGCTAGGTCACGATAACTATGACCGGCTCATGACCATTCCCACTTCCCTGTTGTCAGACTTGCAATGGTGGAAAAACGCCATTCGTACTTCTGTGCATAGAATTAGGAATGACGTTTATGCCCTTGAAATATATTCTGACGCCTCAACAACGGGATGGGGGGCTGTGTGTAACGGGCAGACCGCCAGTGGTCAGTGGTCTCAATCCGAAAAAGCCTTGCACATAAACTATCTCGAACTTTTAGCCGCTTATTTTGCTATCAAAATATTTACAAAAGATACGAGTGATTGCTTAGTATTATTACGAGTAGACAATACCACTGCTATGAGTTATATAAATCGTATGGGTGGAGTACAATTTCCCCATCTTAATAAAGTTACTAGAGACATTTGGCAATGGTGTGAGGCTCGTGGAATACTCATTACAGCATCATATATTAAGTCGTCTGATAATGTCGTCGCGGACCACGAATCCAGACGATCGCATCCAGACGTTGAGTGGACATTATCTGATGCAGGTTTTTTTCTCTTAACAAAAACATTTGGATATCCACAGATTGACCTTTTTGCTAGTCGCCTTAATAATAAATGTGATATATACGCATCTTGGCACCGAGACCCTAACGCGTTCGTCATAGACGCATTTACAATAAGCTGGTCAAATATTTATTTTTATGCCTTTCCCCCAGTTGCAGTCATATTAAAGTCTTTAAGAAAAATTATTTCCGAGAATGCAGAAGGCATCGTAGTTGTGCCGGCGTGGCCGTCTCAGCCATGGTACCCTTTGTTTACCCGGCTAGTTACTTCTAATGTTATAACATTCGACTCAAACCACCTTATTTTCCCCCATTACAGCAGTGGGAACATACAAGCCAGCATTACCCTGGTGGGCGCAGTATTGTCAGGACGGCACTACTGCGAAGAGATACACCCGCATCAGCAATAGACATCATGCTAGCGTCGTTGTCCGAAAACACTATGAAACAATACGACGGTTGTTTCAAGAAATGGTTTTTATACTGTACTGAGAATAATATCGACATGTTTCAACCATCTATTCCGGTAATAATAGAATTCCTAACTGAGGTGTTTAACAGTGGCAGTCAGTTTGGAACTGTTAATTGCTATAGAGCTGCAATTTCATTATTAGTAGGTTTCATTAGCCCAAGATGATCGACTCACAAGATTTTTCTTTCTTCATTAAATCCCAACGAAATGTTGTCATTTGAACAATTAACTAAAAAATGTGTCACATTACTCGCTATTGTCACAGCGCATCGTGTACAGACCCTCTCAAAAATAAGCGTTCTTAATATAACTGTTTCCACCGATCAAATTGTTATTAAAATTCCAGAATTAATTAAGACATCCAAGTTAGGTAATCCTCAACCTACGTTATATTTACCATATTTTAATGTCAGAGTAGAAATATGTCCTGCTAATACTTTGATCTCATATATGAATCGATCTAAAGAATTCAGAAAAAGTGAACAATTATTTATCGGTATAAGAAAACCCCATAATCGTGTTACTTCACAGACAATAAGTAGGTGGATTAAAGCTACTCTCAAAGATAGTGGAATTGACGTGTCAGTTTTTACCGCACACAGCACGCGACACGCTGCTACATCAAAGGCCTATAGACAAGGTGTTAACATTGATTTGATTTTTAAAACCGCGGGTTGGACAGGTAATTCCACTACTTTTGCTCGCTATTACAATAGACCCATTACTCAATGCAATGATGATTATACTGCCCTAGCAAGAACCATAATTTGTTCATCTAAAAATAATTGAATAATTATATGATCATAATATTGTTTAATTTAATTTTTTGTTGAAACAAAATTAAACCTATAATAAAAAGACTACCTTTCTTTATTTTTCAACAATGATGATATGATATTTTTGTCATCTCTCAACATCTACATGGTATAATAAATAACTTATCAAATATAATTTGAAAAATACTAATCTCGAGGACGAGGCACGAGTATAATTAATGATTAAACGAACTTACCTGTACGTGAAGTTCAATCATAATTATACGAAGTGCCTCGTCCGAAGAGATTAGTATCTATAACCCTCCCACCCTATTAGTTGTTCCTTCTTTCAGACAACAAACCCCTTAGTTGTACAAAAACGTCATTATCATCCTGCTCTGAACTAAATGAGGACAAGAGACTGAACTCGTTACAAGATGGCGGTTTAAACTACCTCCAACAAATGATTTTTTTTTTTTTTTAAACCATAGTGCAGGAAGTGGTTTCACTATGCGTTACTACATGGTATAATAAATAACTTATCAAATATAATTTGAAAAATACTAATCTCTTCGGACGAGGCACTTCGTATAATTATGATTGAACTTCACGTACAGGTAAGTTCGTTTAATCATTAATTTTTTATCCATTTACGAGAAATAATGGCTAATTTACGAAGCGATTTTAAGCAACACAGCATTAATCCTTATCCATTTAAGCACCTTAAAGACATTGTGCATTTAATATAGATCAATATGGCCCTTTACAGCATGTAATTTAAATGAAAATTTTCGAAGATATTACAGATTTAAAATGCAGGGGCATAGCGGTTGCGTTGCATTCCACCATTTTCGCATTGTCACTAGTGTATTATACTATGGATACTTCCTATCGAAATCTTTAGTTCTTCAGATACAAAACGAACAGTAACACGACGATCTGCCAAAATAATTTTTTCAACTTTTTTTATCATTTGTTCGGTAACTCCCGTCGTAGGACGTCACGAGCACGGGTCGTCTTTAGTTGAAGTTCTTCCTCTCTTAAACTCGGCATACCACCAATATTTATAATGTACTTTAGCATCAGTTTGCACGGTTTCCATAATGATTCCACAAAGATAATATCCGTTCGGTCTTGATCTAACCAAAAGTAATAACCGACCGGCTGACCGCGCATCGACGACTACACTCGACTCGAGCGAGTCGCGCGCGAGACTTGTGACGTCACGAGGTTGTTGCGCGGCCGCGCGAAGAGAAGTTTTAAAGCGGACGGGAAAAGTATCATAACTTCGTCATTTATGAAGATAATTAAAAAAAAAATTGCAATGGGCTTTATTGCAAGTTTAGTACCATTAATAAAAATAAATTTAAAAAAAATGGAAACTTCCTTATTTGAGAAAACTTCAAAACCGCAGACATGACTTGGACATAACTCTCATAGAACACAATTACCGTAAAACGGGGGGACTAGGGATGCAGGGGGCAGTAGGGACAAAATCGGGATTTTTTTTAAATTGTCTTCATTCATTCACCTTATAAGGTCTTAAAGAGATTTTTTTCTACTTAAATAAAAGAATTATTATTTTCTTTATACTGGCAACATAGACTTCCTAAAACGTCAAAAAGACAGTGAAAAAGATGGGGGATGACAGTCCCTAACATTGCTAATTTAACAAGGAAGCTAGGCCCATCTAGTTTTATGCACCCGAAACTTTATCTTAACTTAGTTTAATCAAATGCCGATAGATGTCGCTACTAAGATGTAAATTTATAATTTCTTAATATTTTAAACGTATTGAAATAATTGTTTTTCATTAATATTTCTAAACAGAAAACATAAATGCATAAATGAAATTTTAATTGGTTTCATTGAAATTAATTCATATTTTGATAGGGCAACATAGCCTTGACGTAGTCAGTCGCCACACTTGTGAAACTAAAAACAAAATGTCACAATATTGGTCGTAACTGTCGCTTGCGTATGCGTTTGTTGTTTTCCCAGTTTTTCCGATCAATTTTGTGCCAATAATAGGTGTTTTCTTTGCTGTAGACGTTGAGTTGAGATCCATTCTCCTCCGTCCTAGTGTTGAGTGCACTTTGACTGCGATACAGACGCTATTTAGTTTATATTGTGTTGTTTTTGTTGGACTTTTGTGTTACCAAAATCGACACCATGCCTGGTTACCGTTGTGTTCTTGGATGTGAACAGACTAGTAAGTCCTGTTTGATTTCTATTATAATCATTAGACTTTTAAAGTTATGTTTACACTAAGTATTCTTTCATAAACTATTCCGTGCGTAACATAACCCCAAACATCCACCAACTAACCTTGTAGAGTACGACCACAATTTTTAAATTTTGTAATCTTTGTAAGCCTTCATGTACCTAAGTACCTGGTGTGTGTGTGAGTGGGCCCCCAAGACTGCCTACGGCTTTTCAAATCTGTTCAACCGATTATGCGTGATTGAGCCACAAACAAACAAACATTAACATAATTCTCTGTTTGCTAGACATCATCATCTACAATTTACTAACCAATGGCGTAGGTTCTTGGACTTTCACAAGTGCTGTAATTAGCCTAGATTGAAATAAACATTTTTCATTTCAATTCATGATTTTCAATTTTTTCAGGTTCCTTACATGTTTTTCCAAATCCTGACAAGTTTCCCGACCGTTTCAAAGTTTGGGTTAACATTGTAGGAGGGAAATTGGAAACATCGTCTGACTACAATCTCTACAAGAAGAAGAGGATTTGTGATATCCACTTTATAGAGGAACATAAAAATCGTAATAAGCGTCTAAGTTCATTAGCTGTTCCCTCTCTCTATTTGCCAGGTAAGAAACCTATTTACTGCTTATACATTTTTACTTAACACTTAAATTGAAATGAGTTGCTAATATTATGTAAAGTCAAAATTATTATATTGAATTTTTTTAACATCCAACAAACACAAAGTGAAATATGCTAATTTTTTCATAAAAATAATCCCCATTAATTATTTATAATTAAGTAATCAGCTAAGAGTGATTTGAATTTCTAATTTAGATTCAATTTAACACTAGCCAAGTATCATACTAATATAGTGTACTGATATATTATTTAAAGCTTCATGGTTTAATACATTTTAAACAAACATGTTATATTCTGACATTGTAATGTTTTGATAAAAAGCATAGAGTAATGATAACGATAGAATCCTAGTCCAAGCGCTTCAAATGAAGCCACTTCAAGTGAGATGTCCCATTTTAGTTGGAATAAACATCTCATAGAAAAAATGTCATTTGCCGAGCAAACATGAGCTATTTTCAGAGGACATTATCCTTGTAGGTGTTATTATTCTAAGATAAAAAAAATATTTTACTAAATATTTGATATTTCAGGAGGATCAGTTTCTGTTCTGCATTGTAAAACTGACAATCCAACCTCTTCATCTACTGCTCCTGTTGTGTATTCAGGTATTGTTTGAATATTAATATAATAGTAGTCTAAGGGGTTGTATAGATGGACACTGTATTTTATCAAAAGTAATTTTTACTATTCTCATCAAATCACATTAAGTATATTATTTTTTGTTTTTTAAGATAATTATGGAACCTTTATGTTGTCACTATTTTTCAGATGAACTGATAATTCCACATTCTGGACCTGTCAATAAACCTGCTCTTTCGGCTACTGCTCCTGGCACATCAGGTATTTATTATTTAGCACACTGTTTATTTCACTGTGTATTACTTAAAGTGTAAACTTATTTTATTGAAGTTGCAGACAAAAGTAGTTATTAAATATATTTTTATTTTGGTTTCGACTTGACAACTTTGAATTGGATCAACATCTATCATAAAATCATAATTTATAAAAAAAGCTAATTAATATTTTCGTTAATTTCAGATATAAATCAAGTGATTACATATTCTGTGGTAATGGAGCACAATTACAGTTTGACAAGCAGATGTGAGCAAAAACGACCCAGCAAAGGTACTAAAACAATTTTATTTAATTTTAACAGCGTTTGTGGTTCAATCAATTCATGCAACTTCTAAGTTCCCTAAAATTAATTTGTTTTATTCGAAAAAGTTTTATATTGTCTCTCTCCTTTCAACATGAATAATGCCCCCATAAATAAAAGTGGTGCGTGTGCTTTTATGGAGAATATGCTTTTGCCATATTTATATCTTGTTGTTTAATGGTCTATTTATGTGCAAATTTCATTTAAATCCGTGGGTTCGATTCTCACCTAAGCTTTTTTAAACTAGTTGATTTTTTCTAGTAAAATTTTGTCTTGGAACTACATATAACATTTTAAATGCAAAAAAAAAATATAATAAAGATACCCATCAAAATACGTTCTGTAGTTTTTACGTAATACCCCGTAACAAACATACAGACTAAAATTTAAATAAATGTGTTGGGTTAAGAAGTTTCTAAATAGTCGATCTCATTTGTTTTTAAAAATATCTTCAATGTACAGACACAGCCCCACTTCTAAGTTTTTCCAAAATTGATTTACTTATTCATTTTTTATTATTATTTTCAGATGTTTTAATGAGCTACCAGGCAAAAGCACGCCAAATGCAAATCAAATCTTTGCAATCTACCATACGACGTGTGCGCAAAAAATCGCTTTCTCTAAAACAACGCCTGAGGAATGCCGAAAAAATATCTAGTAATGCAGCCTTGCAACATCTTACTAGTTTTATGAAAAAGCCTGCGCAACTGTTTTTAAATATGCAAATGCAACAAAAAAACAAACCAAAGGGCAGACGGTTTTCAACCGAGGAGAAAATTTTATGCCTATCCCTCTTCAAGAAGAGTCCGAAATGTTACAAAGTATTAGCCAAATATTTCACTCTGCCATCAAGTAGAGCAATGACGCGATTATTGAGCCAAATTAAAATTAATGAAGGAATCAACAAAATAATTTTTGAAAAAATAAGACACGGATTGCGCCATAAAGATGTTTGTGATCGACTGTGCACATTGATCTTTGACGAGATGTCAATTACACCCCAAATTTTTTATAATGCTGCTAGCGATAAGTTTTCTGGATTTGCGTGTAACGTCGTTTGCTGATCACGCTCTCGTTTTTATGGTGAAGGGAGTGAAGCGCAGTTTCAAACAGCCTGTAGCGTATTATTTCACCAATGGCCTCAAAAAACTCAATTTAAAGCAATTAATAAAATCTTTAATTAAAGAAGTCATGAAGACTGGCCTCATTGTCGTTGCGACAGTTTGCGACCAGAGCGCAGTAAATGTCGGAGCAATTACGGAATTAGTTGAAGAAACAAAAGCAACATTTTTACGACAAGGAAAAGAATGGCAAGAGGATTTTTTTACCATATGCGGACATAAAATAATCCCCTTGTATGATTCCCCTCATCTGATAAAGGGGATTAGAAACAATTTATTGAATAAAGACTTTTCATATACCATCAACGGAGAAAGAAAAATAGTGAAATGGGACTATTTTCAGACAGTCTATGATGCTGATAAAGCTCAAGGAGAGCTAAGACTTTTAAATAAACTAACAGAAGAACACATAAATAAAGAAAAAATAAATAAAATGCGTGTCAAATCAGCAACGCAGCTGTTTAGTCATAGTGTTGCTGTAGTTACGAGTCATTTAACGTCGAGAGGGGAAGTTCCGGAAGAATGTCGGCAGTTAATTGAAATAACATTATTATTAGACAACATATTTGACTCATTGAACGGCAGTAGTTTTAATGTACCGAATGGGAAAATTCATAAAGAGCCTGTGAAAAAGAATTCGTCTCACCATGAACTGTGGCAAAGGGCACTAGAAATATTAAAGACTGTGTCATTTATTAAAAAAAACATATTACAAAACAAAGTTCAATTGATTGAGTCTGTAGCACCTTCTGTAAAAAATTTAATTAAAACCATTAAGGGTATGCAGGCCATATGGAAAATTTTAAATAAAAAATATCACATAGATACAGTTCTCACCAGAAACTTCAATCAAGACCCAGTCGAGAATTTTTTTGGGAGCATCAGGAGTTATGGGGCTCGTAATGTTGCACCCAACACTGTTTGTTTTGAAGGAGCTTTTAAAGCACTGATGGTCAATAACATGAGTTCTCCTCACTCAAACAGAGCAAACTGTGAGGAGGACTCAAATGTTTGTTTACAAAATTTAGATTTTTATTTAAAAGAAAAAATTGTTGATGCTCCTGATGCTCCAGAAAATTATACAATTAATTTTGAAAAAGAAATTTCCTCTAACCCGTCAATCGAAAACGATGCTGGCCAAAGCAATTATGTGTGTGGCTGGGTTATTAGAAAATGTTTACAAAATATTGTTAAAAATTGTGAGAACTGTAGATTAACATTGTTAGAAAATGAAACAAATGAAAACAATTCGTATTTAAGATGCAAGGAATATAATAATAAAAAATGGCTCTGCTACCCTAGTAAAGAATTGGAAGTTTATTTTAAATCCATACAAAACATCACTGTTTCTGTTTTAAAAAAAGATGTTCCAAAAAATAATGTAAAAATATCAATTTTATTATACCAAGATTTATTATTAGATTGCCCATTTAAATGTAATATTCATAAAGATGAATTAAAAACATACTTTTTAAATGTAGCTTTAAATGTTCTTTTATACAGTTGGACTCGATCAATCAATCGAATTTTGTCTGGGAAATTGTCATATGATGGTGAGGATGAAATCAAGAAGGCAGCCTAAGTCTATCATAATAAATATAAACACTACAAAAATAGAAAATGAGAAACAGAGAATTGTTGGAATGGAACGAAATACATTTTTGACTCAAAAGCTATAGAGCTTCGAGTCAAAAATGTATTTCGTTTGAGTCAAAAATGTATTTCGTTCCATAAAATGCCAGCCAATTTTGGATCACAGCAACTCTTAAAAATAGTAGAGGAGTATAAAATTGCCCATTTTTTGTTACACACTAAACTTATAAAGCTATAACTTATGATTCAACAAATGCTTCAGTTGGTTATTATTATATCGAATCATGACCACTATGTTCAATAATGTATGAGATAGAATAATAATGATAATGTTATTTTTATTTCTTTAATATTGAAAAGAGACTGCTTTTTTTGTAAGGGGAAATTACCACTTTCTTCGTTGTAACTTAGCTGAGACTAACTTTTTTTTCTAAATACCTGTGGCATTAGTTAGCCAAGTCTTCATAATGTATAGTAACTTTAACAGTCAATAGAAACATTAATGTTCGCGGTTGTTAATAAAATAAGAAAATCTTTGTAAGTATACAAGTGGCAATTTCCTAAAAAATTGTATACTATACGGCAATTTCATACTTTTAACACCTAATATGTATATTTATGAATAACCTAATATATCCATCAAACTAATTAGGTATATATCCAGTTTCCATATTCAAGAAATCATTAGTTATACGTTAAACAAAAGTTACGCTTAATAAAAAAAAAATGTCTTAGTTCTACAATCACATCCTTTGAATATGGATACTGATAAACAGATTATGTTTAAAATAGGCTACATTACATTATGTACTAACAGTATGTAAAATTTGTATTACATGTGTAATAAATTCGTAGTAATAATTGTGTTTTTTATTATAACAAAATCCTGCTTTCTGCTTACCAATAATAATGAATTGTTTTGTTCTAGTTAACACTTAAATTGTAACATTGTCATTTATTTGTAATGAAATCAATAAATAATCATTATATAATAACAATGTTACAATTTAGTGTTTACTAGAACAAAACAGTTAGTACCTACCTACATATTCAAAAGCAGCTATAGCTATATATAAAATTAGTTTCGGGTGCAAATATGTAGAGGCGCTGTTTCAAATCGGTTGGTAAAAATATCCCGCAAGAGGTCTCTCAATTTCCGTAGTATTATTATACTTTATGATTCAAAGTCAAGACTACGAGTGCGCCAAATTATTGTTCTGAAAACATTTTAGTTTTCTCGGAAGATATCAGTGTTTGTGTGATAATAGGGCTTTGTTTTGACGGATTATTTACTTAGGGACGCGAACAATTCATAAGTTGAGTGAACTAATAAATATTTTTACTGAAATTATCATAATTGTAAGATCCTGCATTTGCTGATATTTTTGGGGAGAAAAGGAACGGGTGAGGGGAGAATAGAGACGTAGAATGGGGCGTCTTGGGACAGAAATGGGATAATTTAGGATGCCTTGGAGGTGACTTGAGACGACTGAGAGGTGGAATGGGACCATATAATAGGGTTGTCAAAACCATTATAAAGCAAGAATAATAAAATAAATTAATTAAATTAAATAAAAATTGTGCTATTGACGACCAAAAGTATAATAATAATGAAAGGAGTTAAGTTTTGAAGTAGCTTCTTTGTAATTTTTATTATTATTTATTTTTATGTTATTTTTATCACAATAGTGATAATTGTAGAAATTAGTGCACAAGAAAAAAGGGTCTCATCTCCATTGGGCTCAGGCGGGAAAGGTCTCGCGGTCTCGGCAATAGCCCGAATTCGAATCCCACCTGACCCCAAGGAGATGAGACCCTTTTTTCTTGTGTAACAATTTCTGCACTCAGTAGGTAATTTTGTTTGTTCATTTATAGGTCTTATTTAATTGTTATTTAGAAGGAATTGTCTGTGATTTTAAATTAATTTGTTTTAAAATTTCACTTAAAACGTCTCAATTGGATAAGAAAGAATATATAATTTGTTTGTTTCTTTTAATTTCATATGCTATTATTCTTAGAAAGACTGTTTTGTTTTATTTTTATTGCTAGTAAGTTATATAATAATTAAAGCAATACTATTTATTTGATTTAAAAAATAATAATATCCAGAATTTTTATATAATAAAACTATCTCTTGTTCTACAAATTTTTCTCATTTTTTGATATCCTACCTACCTAGCTTTAAAGCGTAACTTGCCGCATTATAGTTGTAGTTACCTAAATACGAACATCATTAAGCTCTAATTGGCCGTAAAAATTTGCTAAGTACCTACATACCTATAAAAAAAATACTACTAACTTTTTTTTAAATAGGTTAAAATAAATGGCAGCCCTACTGGAATTCCCGATTCACCCCTCAACTGTTCCTACTGACCTCGGCCACGAGGTGAATAGGGATCGACAATATTTTTGCGTATAACTCGTTAAACCTGTAGTAAAATGTATAGTATGTGCTTACTATGTATAGATTTAATCACCGGAAAGTAAATAAAAGCTACCTTATGTTGCACAGAAGTCGTTTTATTGGTAAAAATCTATTCTAAAGTTCAAAATTGTCCCTATTCACCCCGTTTTACGGTACTAAAGATGACTCACAAACTAGGTGAACTAACGTATGAGATGAATCTTCATTTTCCCGTCAAGAAGTCCCCACAGAGTATGAATTAAACGTAGTGATTAAATTCTCTTTGATATGTATCACAGCCTCAGAATAATAATTACCTAGTTATTGTTCTGAGATCACAGCTCAGAATAATAGAGCGTTTTCCAAACAAAGTGTACATGTCTTGAATTTATGGTAATATTTCTATCACATTTTTAATGAATTTTTTATTTAAATATTACGAAGATACATGATAGTTTATGAAATTTTATTACTTGTAGATTAATTTATTTTACGAAAAATCGTCAAATTAAACTGGCACTGTAAAAAAAAATCAGTTTTGCGACTGTCTTAACCCTAGAAAGATAACGTTATTTTTTGCTACTGAAAAGATAAAGATGCGCCTTAGAGGCGCTCAAATTTTCAATATTAATTTTTTATACAAATTAAAGTAATTATTTTACTTTTTTATAATTTTGTGAAATGCTACATTATTAATAAGTAAATAAAACACAAACTTAAGTTATTATTTTTTAATTATAATAAAAAAATTGGCATTTTAAAAATAAAATGTCTTCTGTAGAGGTACATTTTTTTACAAATATGTACAACATTTATAGTTTTTTCTCTTACTAACTAGTGAGTTATGAAATATTCAGTCTCAAAAACAAAAAAATACTTTCAAAAAAACCAATTTATGTACAGTGGTTGCGACAAAGTGGCGCCTTTCGAGCGCAATGTGTTGCCATAATATTGAAACTATGGTGCTTACCGAACAGAAGCGGGCGCCTCTCGGGAGTGTTGACCGACGACTGAGTTGGCGTCGAAACACAAACTTGTACGCGCGTAAAAAAAAAAAGACAGCAATTTATTTGTTTTGCGGGCGCCTCTGAAGCGCACATTATCTTTCTAGGGTTAAAAGCGAATTATTTACTAACTACGAAGAAAGACGCAAAATATTTTAATTGAAGATTTAGGTATATAAAGTATTATTTTATAAATAAAAGAATTAGTCACAGAATCAATATTGTTTTAAACTATAAATTATGTATACTATTCTTAGAGCATTATACTATTTTATGCTAGTTACCCAACTGCGTCAGGAGGGTTATTTTAAGTTCGATTTTGTCACAGTGACGCCAAAGTAACCGTTACTTTTACGTTACAATAATGAAATTTAAATTAATTGTCAAAGTAATTATTGTATTTGGGAACATTAAACCCACTTTTATTAATGCATTCAAATTATTTGTAGCTTTCATATTAAAAATTAGTAAAAACTTCAAATTTCCTTGTCGCAAAACGGGAGACAGTCGCAAAACAGACAGACGATTTTTTGTAAGGCTGGGTATACATTAACCTGTCGAACGGAAAAACCCCTAGTACTAATAAGTCCTCAGAACAATAACTAAAGCTATAGAAGGATGGCTAAAATAAAAATCGTGCAACTATGTTTAGTTCCGTTCTATCTAATGGCTAGAAAAGAGGTTGGAGTGCAACAAATGGTTGACACTTAGTTTTTATTTTTTGTATTGTTATGTCAAACGGTCATCAGATAATCGGTGATCAAAAAAAATCTTTGAGTCCTCTATAAAGTCACTCACTACATAACTTCAAATATGACGTCACAAATCTGGTGACACCTTCGAAATAACGAAAGAAAAGGGACAATCGATCTCTTTCCAATACATCACTTAGGTTCATTAGTTAAAATTTGTGTTCTGTGGTTAAAATAGTACGAACCTCAGAATAATTACTAAAGTAATAGAAACCGGACTAAAATAGCAACACAAATTCATCAGTTCGCATTATTCTAACGAATGAACCTATGTGATATGTTGGAAAGAGATCGATTGTCCATTTTCTTTCGTTATTTCGAATGTGTCACCAGATTTGTGACGTCATCTTTGAGGTAATGTGGTGACTTTATCGACTTTATTATCGATCTAAATAATTGAAAACAACAACATACTATTTCTTTTGTCACTATATTTATTAAACATAAATTATGTTAATTTGACAATAAATACACAATAATACAACCCAAACCATCAATTGCACTATCAAACAGCAAACTCATTGAAAAGCAACCTACTGGCATTAAGTTTTTAAATAACTAATATAGTATATTTAATTATGTATACAGAAACAAGTTAAATCATCATTGGAAAAACAATTAACTGTAGCAATTACACAAAATTTGTTATTAAAAGCAAATAATTTCGTAAACAATACATTCATTCAAAATTTGATGTGCAAGTGTGTGAAGTCAAAATCGAAAATCCCGATTTTCATAAATTCAATTACAATATCTAAAACCATTTTGTTTCAATATTCCCCTAAGTTCGATATTCGTGATTTCGATATGAAAAAAAATGTTCAACATTTTTTACAATGGTCAATATTCATCAAAATACTGTAAAGATTTTTATTTTTTTTCCTTAATCGAGATACTCGTTTAATAAGAGTGTTAATCTTGCGAAAGCGTCGCTTGGATATCTTTTCGCATCTTTCAAGTTTTACTTCTAACAATTTTATTCTTCTAATGTTATCAATTTCTGGTTTTGTTATTGTTGCCAACTATGCCAAGGAAAATCATAATTAATAAATTATATGATAACTCTTTTAAAAAAAATCAAAATAAAGATTCTTTCATTTTAAGTCATGTCATAAAATCATGTCATAAAAAAATAATCTCGTAAAGTTACAATTTTCGCGGAACATAAAACTGTTGTTAATATAAGATAATAACAGAAGCCGTAATCTGGAATAGTGTTTCGAGCAAATCATACTGATATTTCATCAATTCTACTGACACCCTAGCTTTAATATTTTAGCTATAAAATTCGTACTGTAATAATTATAAAGTATGATTAAAAATACCCATACCGTTTTTTCTGATCCATTCATAATAATGAACAACGTAGGAACCGCATCTTCTCGAAGTCGTCTCTATTTCGTAACGTCTCCACTTACAAAGGAATCGGAGCTAAAATGCCTTGAGCAGATGCAGTTATGTCGTTTTGGTGTCCCAGGTTGGTCTACCAATACGTATAAGCCAATTGTTTTTTCTTTCATCTTTTGGAAATCTGGAAATTAAAAGTATCGAATATCGATATATAAAAAAGAATGTACATTGTTTACGTCACTAAAGATGACAAAGAATGCCTGAGAGCATTTCTTATTTATCGCTAAAACAGCTTTTAAAATAGACTTTACGACTGGTTTTTGCTAGAAAATGGTACTACCAAATTTAATTTGTATTTATATTCGCTTATCAGCTCACATTCTATAAAAAATAAGTTGAAACTTACCGATGGAAAGTCAATAGTTGTTGACTATTTTCTTTCTTGTTTGAATGGGATCTGCAGCCCCTAATTACGCAGAACATTGTGCCGCACACTCTACACACTCACAAATTAACAGTAAATATATGAAATAGCGTCATTTACCAACATAAATAGTGAAAATTCGGTAAATATTCAAATGGAGTATGACCACTAGTTTGACATTTTCCACAATGATTATGCGAACAAGTCAAATATATCTAAAACGAACTGTCAGCTTTTAAATCAATGTACTTCTGAATTTGGCCGAGGCTTGGCCGGGCAATAGGACTCAGGGACTCAATTTTCTGATGACCGTTTGACAACAATACAAAAAATAAAAACTAAGTGTCAACCATTTGTCGCAGTCCAACCTCCTTTTCTAGCCATAAGATAGAACGGAACTAAACATAGTTGCACGATTTTTATTTTAGCCATCCTTCTATAGCTTTAGTTATTGTTCTGAGGTACGAACTGATGAATGAGTGTTGCTATTTTAGTCCGGTTTCTATAGCTTTAGTTATTATTCTGAGAATAAGTCACACACACAGATAAACACATGTTGTTAGGCACCACTGTGGTGCCTAATCGAGTCTTGTGTCAAAAAATTAGACACCAACATGGTACCTAATCGCTCGAAGGGAAGAGAAAACCCAAAAATATTCATAGTTAAAATAAAATCAAGAATTATACAAGTACTTAAATTAATTTTTATTGTTTATTAAATAGTCAATCCTTAATGGGAATGGTTTTTATTTAAATAACAAAGCTCCAAATGGTTGACATTTAGTTTTTATTTTTTGTATTGTTATGTCATCGGTCATCAGAAAAATAAAATCTCGAGTCCTTTTGCCCAGCCAAGACCCGGCCAAATTCAGAAGTACATTGATATAAAAGCTGACAGTTCGTTTTAGATATATTTGACTTGTTCGCGTATTAATAGTATCGACTGTCAATAACTTCGGACAATAACATTGTCATAATATCTCATAATTATTTCAGATTTTAATAGTATTTCTGTCTAGATTGCACGAATGCTTTGGATTAATAAAGATAGTGAGTGTGTGGTCTATGTGACACTATTTCTTTTGTAGTTGGGGGCTGCAATTTCTAATAATCTTGAAAAGAAAATATTCATGATGAAAATAGACTTTCAATCGGTGTTTTTGCTATATTATTTGTTGAATGTGAACTGATAAGCGAATAAAAATATAAAAAAAATTTAGTAGAACCATTTTGTAGCAGAAATCAGCCGTTAATTCAATTTTTATAGCAGATTTAGCAATAGTTCAGAAATGGCATCGGATTATCTATATCACGTATAGTGACGTAAACAACCTGCACACTTTTCTAAATCGATATATCGATACTTTTATTTTACAGATTTCCTAAAGTTCATGCACTAATGTCCATGCCAAAAACGAATGGAAAAATAATAGTGGATAAATCGTATTATACTTCAAAAAGCCATTTAATCACATTTGTTCTAAACATTTTACTATGGATTCATTTGTATGTAAGGGAAATGTGAAATGAACACGACTTACAGAAAATGCGGTTCCTACATTGTTTATTATGGATGGATCTGATGAAATGGTATTATAATATGTATTATATCATTCAATTCATGTTAGCAATTAATTGCAAAGAAACCTAACTTAAACGGTGAACCGTCAAAATTTGATATTACAGTTTACAGAAAGTGTTAATATGTGCCTGTGAAGGAAAACATAGCACAGGTCTGCAGATTCAAGAAACTCTTCAGTTAAACACGAAGACATGTCGTACATAAAAATAAAGAAATAATGCAATTTCAGGATATCATACCAACAGATATTTTTATCTTGTCAAACTATCTCGCACCGAAGTCCGGTCGGTTAGTAATTTAATTAATAAAAGTTTTATTTTAGTCATTGGTGTATTTTAAGTTTCTAAGTTTTTATTTTTTTATTAAAAAAGTGTTCAAAGAATACAAATTAAAAGTATATGAAACGATTCTCTAATGGTTTTTCATTTTATATTTAAATCTGATTAACTATTGATTCAAAAACCTTGTAAGTTATGACCAAACAAAGACAACCATGTCCTTAATCTGACCATCATTGGTGCCGTTACCTTATTTAATAATTTATTTTATTGACTTATCTATTGTTCTTGTCAAGTGTTTTAGACTCCCGAAAGTTTATGGATCATTCATGGGATAAGGTGTCGCGTTAGTACGCGACACGGTAATGGCACCAGTGTTCAGCACAGTTTTTGACGCCAAAAAAATCACATTGATTTTCATTAAAATGTTACGAGTTGACAGCTAGGAAGCAGGTGGTCTGTATTCAATTGTAGTGGTATTAAATACTAAAATCAGTTGCTGACCCTTATTATTAATGATTAAAAGAAAAAAAATGTTGATCACTGGTTCTTGTCGAACACTGGTGCCTATAATAAAATCCTGAATGATTGTTTAATTTTGCCCTTTAATAAATTTAAGATAATAAGTTATGGATACACTTTCAAAAAGTGCTATTACAATGTAAATGTTTATGTTAATAATAAAAATGCATGAAATTGACATTCCTCCAATATTCTGGACCACTGGATAATGAAGCACTAATAGTATTGATATATAGTGCCCAAGTACGTGTGTACAATCATTAAGCTTAAGATGTAAGCATATTTTTTGTAATACCGGGCTCTTGAAGTTTATAAGTAAATGTATTGTAATATTGTATGATTTGGTTGTATGTTGTTACATAGGTACTTTCTTTTTTGGGAATGTCCTTACTTCTTTACAAGCTGTGCAGTTTCTTGCACCCATTCGTTTATTTTATTTAAAATAAAAATAAAAATTACTGTCTGACTTTGAAATATTTTATTTAAACTAATGTGACATTATCCTCTTATATAATTTTGTTTTATACTGCAAAATGTAAATCTTACACCTATTTATATGAATTGTAATTATTAAGAACAGTTTGTTAGATTCTATCTATTTATTCATGTGTCTTTTTAATATTGAACACAACAGGCTTACTTGAAATAAATATATTTTAATTTGTTAATTATGTATATATAGGTGGAAAGAGAAAACTGCTAAAGTGCAAAATAATCAATTAGGGGGAAACTAATTTTAATCTTTAATGCTATTTTGGCACTTAAGCAATTTTCCAGCGTGCGTTACCCCAGCGGAATGTTGTCGAATTTCTTGGATTCTTGATATAAAATAATTAGTGCTCCATCTCGTGTAATTGTGCACGAAATCTTAAATTTGTGCGTCCAGTAGTTTTTGAGATATTCGCGAAAAACAGATGCCGCTGGGGTAACGTTACCCCAGCGGCACATTTTTTTTCCTGTGGACTTATCACAAATAAAGGTACCCAGGAAGAAAGATATTGGGCGCTGTAAATGTGCGTGTTAGTCTTAAATTTGTGCGTCTTATAATTCCGAAGTTATTCAAAATACCGCTGCGGTAACGTTTGGGTGGTTGCTGTATCTCGCAAACGGTGAGGCGCACATGTATGTTTTTTTTACACACAATGTAATGAATTTGTGCGTAATTTGAGAAAAAATGTCATTTAAATTTATGTTTTTATATAAGTAATAATATTAAGGATAGGATATTTTGCTGCAAACTTTAAGTCCACAAAATGAGAGGTCATGCTTGTAAAAACGCCCCCATGCTCTTACTGTGCACTTGCACTGAATTTAAGTTCAGGCGGTTCATAAAGTTTTGCTTATTGTATTAATACTTATCGTGATTCATGACAAAGATACCTCTGAACACAGTCTCCATAAACAGCACAATTGCTACAGTTTTGGAGTAACCAAGCAAGCACCAAGGTGACGTTGCAGCACTATATTATAAGATTCGTTTTCAAAATGTAGGTACCTACATCGACTTTTTTGTAAGTAGGTATAATAATAAGTTTCAGCAACCTTCGCTCTTCAACATCAACAGATCTCATTAGCCATTGGCTAGTACGGGCCTCAAGCTTGTTGCTCGAGATTATTCTCTGCAATGAAAACCCATATATGAATGAATATATGAATAATGAAAGCGAACTGAAATGAATCATTAGACGCCATCGTCAAAATGAAACCTAAATCTATATGAAATAATAAGAAACCTATAGCTTGTCAAGATCGTGCTTACCGCGCCTACGGGGTACAGGCGTTGGCGGGGATGAGGTAAAACGGTCTCGGAAGGGACGCGGGCGGTGTTAGTGGGAGGGCAAGCGAGCGCACCGCGTGCTGCGGACTTCATGATACTTCGACCCCGCCAACCCCTGTACCCCGTGGGCGCGGTAAGCACGATCTTGACAAGCTATAGTCTACTCATCGACTCTGTTTCACTGACACACACGCATACTGTACCTACTTACTGTTGCTTCGCGCTGGCAACGTTGGATTAGCAAAAAGAAAAAGAGCGCGC
Organism: Eudonia lacustrata; assembly: GCA_947562085.1. Classification (NCBI taxonomy): domain Eukaryota; kingdom Metazoa; phylum Arthropoda; class Insecta; order Lepidoptera; family Crambidae; genus Eudonia; species Eudonia lacustrata. The sequence goes on from OX387318.1 coordinate 7,213,125, forward strand.
ATACACGTGGCAAATTTTTATCTACTTTCTTATCGTGCTTCCTTATATGGCAACACTACCCAACACTGTACAACCACAGTATAAATAAGTATACAGTTACAGTATTTGAACTGGGCCGTGTCTTTGGATTACGGATTACTACCTACGGCTGCTCGGCTCGGTACGTAAACACGCAGTAGAGCTGCCTGTCTTGGGCATAAGTCAGTATAACGCATGCCATGCGGAGTCAACCGGTAGGCGCAGCCATTATCTCGCGAATATTTCAAAAATTCTTTCACCAGAAAAGAATTTCATGAAAAACGTAGGCTACATTTTATTTCGTTAAATAATAAAAAAAACTTGTTTTTCACATTCAATGTTTAATAATCAAGGATACTTTAAGTAGATAATATCAAATCCTTATCGAAATAACATTGCTCATCGTCATGGAAATAACAAAAATGCATCGGTGTTTTATTTCTCAAGAATAGTCTATCGCTTGTGTCTGCACCTGTACCGATCATAATGCCATAAATTTTAGAAGATTAGCGTCATGTACGGCGCGGCCGCTTTTTGATATTCATCTTAACTTGGTCGGTTTATCACTGTATTTCGCTTCATTTACCATTTTTACAATAAATCTTTAAATATTATTTTAAAGATTTATTGTATTGTTATTTGAAAATTTTCAAATGGCTAGTTGAGTGAAGGCACTAATTATTTGCGTATAAGTGATTTGCTGGTCCATACCAAACTCATGTAAGCGACGACCAAAATAACCTCACGGGCCAGTGACATTTAAAGTGCCATAACTCATTAACGACTTGCAGTAAGCTTTTAAGATTTTAAGAATAGACGTTGTAGGCTATTATAAGGTACGAATCACCATCAGAAATTAGTCTCTTAGGTTAGTATTTAAGGAGCTAGGACCGATTATCCTTTTTCTTCAAAATAAATATATCTTCAGAACGGTGCATTTTTTTTTCAAATTCTACTCTTGCACAAATTACGCACAAATTCATTACATTGTGTGTAAAAAAAAACATACTTGTGCCTCACCGGCACCGTTCGCGAGATACAGCAACCACCCAAACGTTACCCCAGCGGCATTTCGAATAACTTCAGAATTATAAGACGCACAAATTTAAGGCGCTGCGCAAACGTAGACACTTTTTGTTACCGACACAGCACACCATCGAGTTGCTGTATCCAGTGGCGGCGATCGGACACTCTGTTACCGACACGGCACACCATCACAGGAAACCGAGTTGCTGTGTCCGGTGGCGGCGATCGGACACAGTTGCCGGTAGCGGTAACAATTCGTGTTTCATCTCATGAATTAGTTTCACGGTGGACGTTGATGAAGAAACATTATCTTTGCTGGTTGTTTTGATTATACGTCGACGTAAATATTTACAGTCAAATTAACCACGTCAATTCCAACTGTTTCATCAGTTCTGGATACATCCTTTTCTTAGAAATCGAAATCTATTTATAAATATTAGTGAACTTAGAAAATATGAAGCAAAATTTAACCGCCAATTTAGATTATCTATGAAATGTTTTGATGAGTTACTGCTTCTATTACAAGATGATTTAAAATAACAAACACGGTGATGATGAGAGATAGCATTTCACCATCAGAGCGACTTTATATCACTCTACGGTAGTAGTTAATTTTCTATTTTTCTAGTATATATTTTAGTTAAAACGGACATAATGTAACATTATGTTACAAATGTTAATTTTACTATACATAGATATAAGTTTTTGAATTTAATAATTTAGATAAATTACATTTTTTTTAAAATCGATTCAAAGAGAAAAATCATGCATCCCTAATTTCGGGCTTTCGGCCCGCGCCCCGCCCGCGCCACCCGCTCGGTGTGCGTGGCTTACGCACACCGATACGGACACCGATTGCATCGTCCGTTTGCGCAGATCAGTACCATTGTAAGGAAGTTTATTAATGTTGCTTGTGTCTTCAACTGACGACTTTGTGTGTCCAGTTACCTACACCGAACACTTTTTGATTAGTGTCAGGTGGAAGTAACTGGACACAGAAAGTGTCTACGTCTGCGCAGGGAGGGCTGATTTCATATTCACTGGTAGCTTGTGTCCCACACAAGACACAAAAGTGTCTACGTTTGCGTAGCGGCTAAGACTAACACGCACATTTACAGCGCCCCAAGATCTATCTTCCTGGGTACTTTTTTTTTTGATAAGTTCACAGGAAAAAAAATCTGTTTTTCGCGAATACCTCAAAAACTTCTGGACACACAAATTTAAGATTTCGCGCACAATTACACGAAATGGAGCACTAATTATTCTATATCAAGAATCCAAGAAATTCGACAACATTCCGCTGGGGTAACGCACGCAATTTTCCATTGCCACCAACGATATAATTCAAAGATTTTTTTTTATTAGGAATTAACATTGAAGTTTATATTTGCAGTCCAAATGTACTCCTATATAGATGTTTTTCTTACCTCGCTTCGATTCTGGTCAAGGTTGTGTTTATTGAGTTCATTGACCTAGCGGTGTGTTCCAAGACTGCCACAATACCTGTGACAGCCTAAGCCCGAATCCTATAAGACTCAACAACAGCCCGTCTTGCCGCTTCATGAGTAAGCGAAGCGGCCCCCATGGACCAATTGCTTCCACCGCAAACGGACCAAATAAACAATTTCGACCCAGGTTTGCGTAAATTTTCAGCGCTTACCGCAGCAGCCCCCACATGAAGTGAAGTGGCGCGAACACGTGTGTCAGCACAGGTCGCATCCCACACCAACGGCCTGCCAAGCTTCCAGGGCCAAATGGTCATTCCGTCAGGTCTCTTGCCATCACTGCGAGAGATACCAGCTGGCTCTAAGACAAGCGGTAAACCCTTTAATCTAAGGGTAAACCAATAATTTATACATCCATTTGTTAGTCCGTGTAGCATACCGTTGGGGATTTTAACAGTTACACATAGCATTTGTGAATTTATAGATTCTAGGGACAAAGAATAATAAAATATTAAAAAAATAAATAAAAAGTGAAAAGTAAACAATAAAAATGAAACCCCAAATGTAATTGGTCAATTGTTTAATTTAGCAAGGTCTTCGTCACGCACGTTCAATACGAAGAGATGGTATATTTTCGGCTTGGTCCTCACTCACACAAAGCCCTTATACGTCCAACAGTAGGCATAGGTAGTTGTTGTTTCGAGCAAATTTACAAGCCATAAAAAACATTCGTTAGGTTCCAAGCGTGACGGTCTGAGGAAGAAACACTGGTATCGAAAATCCAGATCAAGATGGGATGTAGGTATTGATTTTCAGGTCCTTAGGTTTTGTTTTATTAAATTCCTTGACCGCCTGCAGAACTTAATCTTTGTTAGACACCATTTAATTCAACTAGTATAGTTTGGCAGCTTCCTTGTATATGTCCTTGCCCGATACATGAAGTTCAATAACGATGGCTTTAAATAGTTTTATCAAGATGCAGCATAGATCTTGCTTGGTTTCAGCTCCTTTGCCCTCTTTGGTTGATTTTTGGTATGTTACATAATCAGCCATCTTCGTTTAATCTTGGCTTCCAGCTGTTCGATATACTCTTTGCACTCAATATTTTCTTTTTCAACCATTTTTAACTTATTTAGAAGTACATCGTAGTTGTGGGACATTACTTGTAGGGAACAATATAGCTTTTCGTTTTGCATTTTCATTTCATTAAAACGATGTTCCATCGTTTTGGATAACGAGGCGAGGCATGTCAAAATTTCGGATTCAGGTTCAATAAAATCGGTACATTTCCGAATTTGCTTACGACCGCTAACATTTTCCAAACAACTGGTACAACTGTGCTCTGACTCAGAGTCAAGGTTCGCGGGCGCAAAAGTTTGTATGGGGGACAGGCATCGACGCAGTGGCATTATGTCGTTAACTTAAAAAGTAACTACAAAGTAACAGACGGGTCGAACGCACAGAGTCGTGCCCGTGCGTCTATGCGTTTAACTCTCGTTTGTAGATAGCTGTAGGACTTACAATTATATTGCGATGCTATCGTAGGTAGTCTTAATTAATGCGCTCACAAAAGCTTCTTCATTGTTAGGCACTCTTTATATTTTACTTTGAATTTATTTTGATACACATTTTACATAATTAATTTAAAAGCGATAGGTAGTCATCGTAAACACGTTTGTATTGTACAGAGGTCGTCGGACCTCTCTGTACACTTCCCCTCGGGGAAGGGAAAATAATAATTATCTTTTGGGAATTTTGTGGTTGACATAAAGTCAATCAAATGTCATCCAAGTATAAAATATTGTCGTTGGCTTAATAAATGCCAACCTCATACGTTTCATAATTTATTATACTCGTGCTTCGTCCTCAAGATTAGTATACTTACCTAATTTACTTAATATAATAATTAACTATGTAGTAACACCTAAGTGTTGCCACATTCAGCACTATTTTTAGAAAGAAAACTCATCATTTCCGGTCTAAATACCTTATTAGACAGGAAATGATTATTTTTGCCACATTTTTTATTTTAACAGAAAAAAAAAAACTGACAGTTGCATTTATTTCCCGCCAATACCGACTCCACCTCCGAGCCCATATTGGCGCACTCTCGTCATTAGCTCTTAAGTGCTCAGCCACATCGCACATACATCATTCAAAATGCCCAAAAGGAAGCATGATGATGATGATATTAAATACATAGCAAGTAAAATAAGAAAACTAGAAAAAAGGTTAAAAAATTCAAACCGGCGGCGTCAACGATTGTCGTCTGAATCTTCCATAAGTAGCTTAAAAAGTGTGTCTAGTGCAAGTTCCAGGGACTCGTCACCAGCTGCGCCACCTTATTCGCCGTTATCTGAGAGAGGTCAGTAAATCTAATATCAACTTCATTAAAATAATGTTTCACCCATGGTGTTATGCCGGTCTTTTATCAAGACTGATGCGAGGTCATTTTAACCTTAAGGAATGCTTCTGCATTCGACATCCATGATGTCGTATTCTGGTTTTAATAACCTATGCGAGGGTTGTTACCTTCGAAGAATGCACTAATGAATATTTTTTCATTGCATTCAGCATCCATGGTGGCAAATCTATCTTGATGATTGATATACGAGTTATCCTACCACAAAGAATCGAAACGCGGAGCAAACATGCTACTTTCAAACACCTATGGTGTGCGATTGAAAACCCAATAAGTGGTTGTTTAGATCAATCGATCAATAAAGACATGCAGTCCGTGGATTACATGTAAATAATATAATTAACCAACACTTACGTGGAATGGTTATTTATTCGAGATATCTCGATTACAACTAATCTTAGTTCTATCGTCGTTTTAGACTATAATGAACATCCCCCGATTGCAACGACAGAGCAAACACTCGCCTTGTCACCAACTGCATCGGAGCCGTTGAATCCCGGGCCGACATCGGCGGGCGCGGTCAACGAATTGAACCAAGAACCAACGAACACCAAAAATAGCGACATTATCGTCGAACTCCCTTTGGTAACATCTGAACCAGGTTTGGATCCTGATTTACTTGATATATTAGGCACGGACCCCTCACACGTTGAGGAATATGGTCCAAATATCAATGACGAACTGGCAAGTCGTCTTAACTTCATTGCCACCTATGGACTAGACAAAGAAAATCGTAAAGAATTATTAAAAAAATACCTTATACCATCCAATTGTAAAAACTTATCAGCGCCTAAAATGAACCCTGAAATCAAGGCCGCAATTCCAGACTACGTCCTTAAACGTGATAAATCAATCGAAATCAACCAAAAACAGATCGCGGCAGCCATTACATGCGTTGGTCATATCATGAGTTCACAAATTAATAACTCTGAGAGAAATAACGATTTATTGAAAAGCCTAATGGATGTGATTCGTATTTTATGCGACGTTCAATGTCATCAATCAAATTCTCGTCGAAATTATGCACTTTATTCATTGAAAAAAGATTTAAAAGAACAGATCAGTAACACAAATATTGACGAATTTCTGTTCGGACAAGATCTAACAGAAATCTTAAAGACTGCCAAGGCCGACGCTATAAAAAAAACTAAACAAGGTAGGAATTTAAACCGCAAGCAGGGTCCCGGGAATCGAAGGGCGGCGCCGGGCCCTCGGCGTCACCAACCGCCTTCATCAGCCGGGTTAATGACGAACTATCACCAACCACCACCACCACCACCGCCGCCACCACCAACGTTAGGTCTGCGCGGTCACTCCTCGACAGCGTCTGCATATCGGCCCAGACAAACGAGGAGGCCCTAAGTGCAGATAAGGTACGGTACGCAGGCAGGCTTCAACATTTTTACAAACAGTGGTCGCTTATCACAGAGGACCAATCGGTACTCTCGTGGGTTAATGGATATAAGATACAGTTTGTTGCTCCTGTATATCAGTTAAACCCCCCTATTACAGAAATTAGTTCAAATTTAGAATGGTTACAAAATCACGAGTCCATCCAAAATTTATTAACAATTGGAGCCATTTCCCCTTGTGTACCTTGTGATAATCAATATGTGTCTCGTATTTTTTTGGTACCCAAACCTAATGGAAAAATGAGATTAATTTTGAATTTAAAGAACTTAAATAAATTTATTAATACTAATCACTTTAAACTAGAGGACTTGCGCACAGTTTTAAAATTGATTTCAAGAAACTGTTTTATGGCAACTGTAGATCTTAAAGATGCATATTTTTTAATAAAAATTCAAGAAAGTATCTACGCTTCATAATTATGGATAAAAACAATCCAAATAGTAAACAAATGTATGAATTTAATGTTTTGCCCTTTGGTATTAGTACAGCCCTTTATATATTCACAAAACTGATGAAACCTGTTGTGAAGTTATTAAGATCCTGTGAATATTTATCTTCTATTTATCTTGATGACTTGTATTTAACTGAATCAACTTATTCAAAGTGTATAGAAAATGTTTATGCAACAACTAACTTGTTACAATCCTTAGGTTTTTTAATAAACATAGAAAAAAGTAAATTAATTCCGTCCAGGCATTGCAAATATTTAGGATTTGAAATAGATTCAAGCAATTGGTGCATATCTCTGCCACAAGAAAAACGAAATAGAATTATAAATGAAATTGTAGAGTTTATATAAAATATTGTAAAATTCGTAAATTTGCACAATTAGTAGGATTGTTAGTATCTGCATGCCCAGCCATTGAATATGGATGGTTGCATACAAAGGAACTTGAACGTTGCAAATACCTCAACTTGAAGGGGCATGATGATTATAACAAAATCATAAATATTCCATATTCCTTACACTCTGATTTAGAATGGTGGTTGAAGGTCATACAAAATTCTGTTCAAAAGATAAAGGAGGATAATGCAATGGAAATATACTCTGACGCATCAACAACGGGGTGGGGAGCAGCCTGTAATGGTCAAACAGCTAGTGGCCAGTGGTCAGATTCAGAACGCGTTTTACACATTAACTGTTTAGAACTTTTAGCTGCATTCTTTGCTTTAAAAATATTCGCTAAAGATAGTAGTAATTGCCAAATACTTTTACGCGTTGATAACACTACTGCTGTAAGTTACATAAACCGTATGGGTGGAGTACAATATCCTCATCTCCACGGTATCACTAAAAATATTTGGCAATGGTGTGAATCTCGCCATTTAATTATTGTCGCTGCCTATATAAAGTCGTCTGACAATGTCATTGCTGACCGCGAATCGAGACGTTCACATCCCGATGTTGAGTGGGAACTTTCAATAACTGGGTTTAATTTAATAACTAAAAACTTCGGATATCCTCAAATTGATTTATTTGCAAACCGGCTTAACAAAAAATGTGAAACGTATGCTTCTTGGAATCGCGATCCAGATGCTTACGCCATTGATGCCTTTACATTTTCTTGGAACAATTGCTTCTTTTATGCTTTTCCACCTGTAGCTATTATTTTAAAAACGCTTAGAAAAATTATCTCTGATAAGGGTGAAGGCATCGTAGTTGTACCGTCGTGGCCGACCCAACCATGGTATCCGCTGTTCCGCCGCCTTATTATATCGAAAGTAGTAGAACTTGGTTCACCACACTTTACAATATCTCATTCCAGAAGAAATATTCACCACAACCTTATCCTGGAGGGCGCTGTCTTATCCGCGAAGGCCTTCTGCGAAGGAACATCCCAGTAGCTGCTATGGATATAATGTTGTCATCTTTGTCGGACAGTACAATGAAGCAATATGATTCATGCTTACGAAAATGGTTTAATTATTGTATTAAAAACAAAATTAATTTATACAAACCTTCAATACCAACTGTGATCGAATTTCTTACTTATATTTTTAATGGCGGCAGCCAATACCAAACGGTTAATTGTTGTAGGTCTCAATCTCCTTATTATCAGGACCCTTAGATGATGACTTAATTACAAGGTTCTGTAAGGGCGTATACAAACTTAAACCTCCCATACCTCGTTACAACATAACGTAGGATGCAAATATTCTATTAAATTATTTATCTTCCTTATTACACAGTGAAATCACATTAGAACAACTTACAAAAAATGTGTTACACTTTTGTCTCTTGTTACTGCACACCGAGTGCAAACCTTATCGAAAATTAAGATTAATAATATAATTTATTTAGAAAAACAAATAATTATAAAAATTCCGGAACTGATTAAAACATCTAGGGCTGGATCTCGTAAACCAGCCTTACACTTACCTCATTTTGAAGGTAGAGTATCCATTTGCCCGGCAGCAACATTAACTGCCTATATTAATAGCACTAGTAACATCAGAGATTCTAATAGTTTATTGATTAGTTTTAGAAATCCTCATAAACCAGTTTGTGCACAAACAATAAGCAGATGGATTAAATCAGTCATGAAAGACAGTGGAATTGATGTATCCATCTTTTCTGCTCACAGTACCCGTCATGCAGCTACATCAATTGCATATAAGAATGGAGTCAATGTTGACCTAATAAGAAAAACAGCAGGTTGGAGCGGTAATTCCACTGTCTTTGCCAAGTATTATAATCGTCCGGTTGTAAGTAATGATGATTTTTCTCTGCTAGCAAGGACGCTAGATACACTTTAAAAATTTGTAATTTTTATATTTTTTTTGTATACGAGTATATATACAAGTGATCACATTAAATTGTTGTATCTTTATACATACCATACCCATGATAATAAATATTTCCCTTCTCTCAACATCTACATAGTTAATTATTATATTAAGTAAATTAGGTAAGTATACTAATCTTGAGGACGAAGCACGAGTATAATTAATGATTAAACGAACTTACCTTAGTAAAGTTCAATCATAATTATACGAGGTGCTTCGTCCGAAAAGATTAGTATGCACTCCCGCCCACCCAGCAAACTGTTGAAAACAGTTTCCCAGTAATAAGGAAATATTTATTTGCTCTAAACTTAATGACGAGAGTGCGCCAATATGGGCTCGGAGGTGGAGTCGGTATTGGCGGGAAATAAATGCAACTGTCAGTTTTTTTTTTCTGTTAAAATAAAAAATGTGGCAAAAATAATCATTTCCTGTCTAATAAGGTATTTAGACCGGAAATGATGAGTTTTCTTTCTAAAAATAGTGCTGAATGTGGCAACACTTAGGTGTTACTACATAGTTAATTATTATATTAAGTAAATTAGGTAAGTATACTAATCTTTTCGGACGAAGCACCTCGTATAATTATGATTGAACTTCACTAAGGTAAGTTCGTTTAATCATTAATTATTAGTCTGACTAATGAAAGGCCGCACTAGAAAAGAGCGGCAATTTCAAAAATCTTTTAGGTGTTGTTGGAATATAAATTTGATAGAATTTTATGTCTATGATTGTTTACTGGCTGGAATTTAATTGAGTTAAGAAATAAGAGATGTTGGAGCAAGGCCTGTTTTCACTTTGATTAGTGATTAGTGCAGGTGATAAGTGCAGGTGCTCAGTGATTAGGAGTAAACTCGTGTGGACAGCGATTGATTAGTGCGAGTGATTAGTAACCTGCGTAGTAAAGTGATTAGACGTGGGTTCTATTTTTTTGCGAGTGGACTGCGAGTAGCCACGTTCCGCGCGCCCTCCCTTTTCCATCACTCGCAGCCTGCCTGCACTGCTGCACTACACACGTCTGGACAGCAGTGTTTAGTGTTTAGCGTTTGGCGTCGGACGCTAACAACTGAATTTACTAAACACAGCCACTTGACAAAATTGGACACTTCTTGCACTACACACCTGCACTAAACACTCGCAATTACTAATCACCTGCACTCACACTAATCAAAGTGAAAACAGGCCTATATTTAAATATAGTAGTCAATGCATTGTGATTTATATGGATAAAGAGAAAATTGAAAGATGAGTCAAGACTCAAGAGTCAGTTAGGAACTCCAATATTTACAACAGGTGTAAACATTGAATTTCATGGAAAAACCAACTTGATACTTTTTATTTTTTTACAGAAACAATGTAAACAATTTTGTAAGTTGTGTTTTAGTATGTAAGCTGTTGTTGACAGACATACAGTAAGTAAGTAGGTATGCAAGCTATTGTTGACAGACATACAGCCCGTTGACAGACGGACGGACGGACGGCCAGACAGACGAACAGACGGACGGACGGACAGCGGAGTCTTAGTGTTTCCTACACTAAGACTCCGCTGTGCCGAAATTACGCGACCGAAGTTCGGCATGATTACGCCTACAATGCTATTTGAATTACTGACGACACATAATACCGAAATTACGTTGCGTTATAGCGTACAGCCAAACTTCGGTCGGGCGTAAGTTCAGCGGCAATACGCGACCGAAGTTCGTTTCGATTGCCTACGAAGATCCGGGGGCGGGTGGTAAGTTCGGCACTTATGGTGTGTCATATCAGCCGAATACGTCGGTAAAATCAACCGCGGAACTTCGGTCGCGTAATTTCGGCATAGTGTGTTCCTACACTTAGTAATAGGGTCCCGTTGGCTCCCTTTGGGTACGGAATCCCAAAAAAGGTATTATATACCTACACGCAGACTCACAGATAATAATATAAACGTACCCTTACATTCTTAAAACGTATCCTTTCTCACTTTGGCGATAGAACATCATGCTTTCATATTATGACTAGCTGTATATTTTTCTAGATTAAAATATAACAAATAAAAGAAAATAATATTGTTGTATATTTTTTATTCCTTTTACAAAATATTTTTTTGTCGCATTAAAAAACATTATTTTTACTTTTTATTTTTAAGTGCTAATTGCTGCACTGAAGCTAAATTAAATATTTATAAAAATTTTAAGGGGCCTATTACATTTTGACTATGATTTTTGCGTAAAATGGCCATTTTCGCATTTTATAGTAATTTTCGTACCACTTGCTCAAAAAAGTGACATTCTATGCTACAAAAAGCGAACATAACAATAGTATAGTCATTTTTAATCTGTTAAAAACAGGGAAAGAAAATTGTATTTCATTCAATGTGATTTAAATTTGGAATACTTACCGAAATTTATACTGAACTACATCTGTGTTTACACTATTATTCTGAGGTTTACACCATTGAGTTTATATATAAAGCATAATACATCTTTTTGAAAAAGGAATACGCATTTATTATGCAGTTATGATTATTAAATAAAATTACGAAAACCGACAAGGCCGTATGAGCTTGATGCCTTTGCTTTTCCGACAAAAAAATATTAGTCTAGGAATTTGCCGCGTTTTTGTTTTCTTCAAATACATAAACGTTAAGTTTATTTTAATTTATTTTTATAAATAAGTTAATGTTCTAAAAAATACGTTACGATGTTAAATCAAAGCGACAGTGACGGTGAATTGTCGGATTCCATCAGTGCAAATGCTGCCGCAATTATAGATAATTTGCTTCCAACAAAATCCAAGGAAAATTATTTAAAAAATTATGAAGAATTTTTAACGTGGAGAAGTGCGAAAGGCCTATCAATTTCAGAATCAGTACTTCTTGTCTATTTTGATTATTTATCCAAGACAATCCCTGTGTGGAGCCGGGGATAAAGAATTGCACCACCCCATCTCTTCCCGTGGGTGTCGTAAAAGCCGACTAAGGGACCATTCCAGAGGATGGGCAGCAGCATCTCTCTGAGGTTACCCTCAACCTACTGCGATCGCCAACCCGCCTGCCAAGCGTGGCGATTACGGCAAATACCTCCCATTATGATTTGGGGGAGGCCTTTGTCCAGTAGTGGACGTCTTTTGGCTGAGATGATGATCCAAGACAAAGAATCCGAATACACTTTGGTGCATATACTCAAAACTGAAAGCTACAATAAGCATCAAACATGGCATTGAAATAAATAGATTCACGAAATTACTGGCTTTTTTAAAAAGAAAATCAGAAGGGCATTGCGCAAAGAAGTCTAAAATTTTTACGACTCAAAATGTAGAAAAATTTCTTAATGAAGCTCCTAACGAAATTTTTCTGGCCACAAAAGTAAGTATACATGATTTAACTATGAATATTTCGTATCTTAGTAATGGTAATTATTCTATATATTTACCTGTTTTTTATCTTTGTTATAGGTGGCCTTAATTTTTGGACTCAATGGTGCTTGCCGCGGATGTGAACTTGTAAACTTAAAGGTGGAGGACGTTGAAAATCATTCCAATGAGTTGCTGCTGATTAATGTAAAGGAAACTAAGACAAAGAAAAATCGGTCATTCATTGTACAAGGACAATATACTAAAATCATTCATAAATACCAAGCACTACGTCCCACCAACATGGAAAACAATAGATTTTTTATAAACTATCGCAATGGGAAATGTAATCGACAAGCCATCGGCAAAAATAAAATTAGCAATATGCCAAAGGAAATTGCTAAATATTTAAAACTTAAAGATGTTGAACTCTACACCGGTCACTGCTTTAGAAGAACTTCGGCGACTTTGTTGGCGGATATTACGTACGTCAAAAAAAGACACGGTGGTTGGAGCTCTGATAGAGTAGCTGAGGGTTATATCGAAAGCTCAATGGCGAATAAAACCATATTAAACAGTCAAATTAACAAAAATATAAAACTTAATCCATCAGAGCCACAACCATCAACTTCCGGCATCTTATCTTCGTCCGTAACTCACGATGCACCACCACCACTATCTCCGACGTATACTATCTACAATGAAACGCAAGTTCCTCAGACGCAAGAACAGAGAATTACTCAATTCAACTCATCAACAATAAATGTACCAAACAAAAATGTAACTCTCTCTATCAATAATTGGACCAATGTTTCGAATGTTAACTTTTACTTTTAATTGTCATTATTTTTAATAAAGGCTTATCTCATATTAATATTGTGTTATTTTTTTCGCAAATGGTACGAAAAGTAGAGTATTTTCCTCGGTGATAAAGGTGTCTTAGTCTTGGGTGAACTTACATCCCTCGCTACACTCAGGACTCGTCTTAAATCCCTCGCTTCGCTCGTGATTTAAGTTTTTAACACCCTCGCTACGCTCGGGAGTAAACCTCGAGTCCTTCGTTACGCTCGCGATTTAAATCGTCACCCGCGGCAGAAGACACTGCTTTATCCCCTTGGTTAATAATGTACTATTTCCAGTTGTCTCTTAAAATACAGTGAAAAAATTAGCGGCTGGGTCGGGTGGGCGTTTAATTTTTTCATTGTATTTTATAAATATTTAAAAAACATTATATTATCATAATTATTGTATCTTAACTACATTCAAGAGGATTCATAATCAAAATTAGGTTCTAAGTATTCTACGTCAGATATAATGGAATCCGAATCGTCATGTTCGTCACTGCTGTCTTCCCCCAACATTACCTAATTAAAAACCTTTTTTCTTCATTGTCAATAATACCATCTTTTATTTATTTTGTTTTCAACATTCAATACGTGATCAACATTTCCAGTCATTGGCAATAACTGTATTGAAACATTCTTTTATCCGATTTTGCATTTTGGAAGCCGGTACCTATTCCAATATTTTTAATTGCAATCTTCCTTTTTGCTTGGCGCCATACCAGCTCTATAGGGTTTAAATCACAATGGTAGGGGTCCCCCCTACCATTGTAGAACCTCATGATTATGTTCCTTTATAATCTCATGTGCTCCATAAATAGGTGTAGAAAAAAAAAGCGCGGGAAACCTTGAAGTTGGCGGTCGAATATTTTAGCGTCTCTAATTTTAATTTGATTTTAAGTGTTTAAAATAGGATCATTGTGTTTAAAATTCAGTTTATTTATTGTTATTACTGTATATATTTGCAGACTGTAGGTAAGTTTTTTGTCTTTTCTGATGGACAACGAACCAGATGACCCTGGTGGAGGGACACCTTCTCAGGTAGCTCTGGTTGTGACGGTACCTCATGATTGTTTGGAGATGGATACGGAGGGCTCTCTCTTGGATACGGATGCTTCCGAGAGTAAAATCAATAATTGTAGTAATTCTAAAAGAAAACGTACAATATCTCGAAAAATATGTAGACACTGTAATAAAAAACGGAGGCGTCATAAGTCGTCTTCTGTCGTTCTTTGTGAGAGTGATTGCTAATGCGAATCGAATTCAAAAATCCAGCCACTTATAGTTTTTAAGTCACCGGAAGTAACTCCTATCTCAGTATCACAACCACAACCCTCCCAACCAAACAATGATGAAGCCAAACAGGCTGACCCAGGCACATATGTATATTGAATTAAACAATATTTCTGTATTCTTACTTCTTTATTTGACGAACATTTACGCCACTCTTACACTTTTTCCTTAAGAGCGTTTACGCCGCACACTAGCGCCGCCAATGAAAAAAAAAACATATCTAGTAATTAGAGATAGAAAATCAAATTATGCTCAACAAACTATCTGAATGAAGTAATTTAGCATTTTTACGTCACCTAATGAACACCTGATATGTTATGGTTTAGTTAAATATGGCATTATAGTTAAAATTGGCCGTAACGTCTTATACATATAACTAAACCATAACATGCAGTGTTTCCACTTTAATGATTTCTTTTCCCCACGCCTCAATTGAAATTTCCCCTTCTCAGGACTTTTTTCCCCTCAAAAATTATTCCGCTATAGTTTTAGCACTAGTAACTAGTAGTAAAAATCTGGGTTAAAATTTAGAAATCACCCCCCACCAATTTCGTTTTTTTTTTATAAAAAAATTTTCTACCTCACTTCAAAATGTATTTTGCACTAAGAGAATTAAAAAACTTGAGACTTCTGAGTGTCTTCGGCACTGCGGGAAGTGCAGCCCCTCCGCCCTTGCGTGGCAAACCGCAGGCACTTCACTGTCTGTGCTGTGGTTTGTCACAGCGGGCGGGGGCTGCCCTCCCTCTATGCCTCCAGCTTTATATATACACTAGTACTGCCTTACAAATAAACAAAGAATAAGCTCCGAATAGTTGTTCCGTGTTTTGTTCCTATCATGTAAACGTCATTTCAAATTAGAGCGAAAGAGACAAAACACGGAATAACCATTTGAACTTTATTCTTTGTTTATTTGTAAGGCACTAGGGGTAGGGCAGACTAATACCACGTGGAGTCGGGGTTAACATACAATTCTGTCACTATTTGTCATAAATATAATAATAATCAGTGTCCAGAAAATGTAGCCAAGTCGTAGAAAATAAACAAAAAGAAACAGCAGGGCCCATTCACATAAATTTGAACGGAATGACGCAATTTGACGCTGTCAAAAATGTCAAAGCTACGTTCAAAATGGCGGATTGGCGTATCGTTTCACGCGTTTTAATAGGTACTTCAAAAATTTCAAAAACATAGCTTAGACTAAAAAAGTATCGAAAATACGTTTTGTTTCACGCATTCACAGTACATTTCATATGAATTTTAAAAATTAATTCAATCGTAACTCCGGCAGCCGAAATTGTTTTACGGGATCTTTGACGAGCTTTCCTGAGCCCCCATACATATTCAGTTTCCTCAGATTCAGGCGACTTATTTCTAAATCCAACCCAAAATCTGCTCAATGGTCACTCATATCATAAAGATTATCGTATCATTTTTATTTGTCTTATCTTGTTCCATGCATACTAATAATCTGCCTACCTACATCCGTAGTCTGTGGTTCGCTCATTGTTCCGTTAGATTTGAAATTAAAATCAGTTTGAAATACCACACCTCAAGTTTGTACAGGATAAATGCAACTGCAAGCAAATCCAAAAAAATTAGACTAAGCATAAATAAAGTATAATTCAACATTCGTATTCTTATTTATAGCCTGACCAGTTATATATTAAATCTGCATTGGTGTCGCTACTGTATCTTTTTTTTTAACACATAGTATTCCACACAGAAATTAATTCCGAAATTTTCCGCCTTATGGCGAGGCATTTTTATTTTTTTGGTTAGGCTTTACCTTAGAGCATTAAGCCATGATTTCCCCTTTTCATCTCTTTCCCCTTTTTCTTCCCCTCTGGACCCTAATTTCCCCTCAAAAGGGGAACTTCCCCTCATTGTGGAAACACTGATAACATGTGAGGTGTTCATTAGGTGACGTAAAAATGCTAAATTACTTCATTCAAATAGTTTTTTTTTTTTTTCTTTTATTTGATGGCTTCGTGCGATTAGCACATTTAGCCAGTGTCAAAGTAATTTTTCGTACAAGTAATACATAAATAAACAATATTTCCATAAATGATGATGAATGATAATAGAAATGAGAAGTGAGAATGATATACCCCCCAACCCCTCGAGTATCTTAGTAAAGATGTGGGGCTTTACTAAGTCCTCACGCGGAATTCTTGAGAGAATTTGAAAAGTGCCGTTGCACTATTTTGTTTCATTTGCCAACACTCATGCACACTCACGAACACTTAGCGGTTAATAATCCACCATTATTTCACATTAATGTTCGAATTAACACAAATTTTAGAAAATAAAACAAAATTGCAGACATTACTCTTCACTTTCCCGCCAAGACCATTCAAATAGTTTGTTGAGCATAATTTGATTTTCTATCTCTAATTACTAGATATGTTTTTTTTTTCATTAGTGGCGCTAGTGTGCGGCGTAAACGCTCTTAAGTTAAAATAAATAAATAAAATAAAAAATAAAAAATAAAATAAAATAAAATCAAATAATCTCGCTCTCCAAGTTAAATGTCGTGAACATGTGAACTGAGGGCCCACCTCACAGAATGCTGATTTGCCTACCTAGAGCTATTGTGACGGCGATATGAAACCTTATTTTAGCCTTTAAATTCATTGTACCGGATTCCTGGTAATATATAAATATAATATATGAAATAATAAAATATGTCAAAAATCGTATTTTCTGCGTAATCGCATGAATGTACCGAAAAGATGACTATTCCAAACCAATGTGACAACTTATGTGACAGCTACAAATACATAAAACAACTAAAAAAGATAATTGGGACGAAGATTTAAGTAATTATTTATTTGACAATGGGTGAACTCACAACCCCGCTATACACTACTTTAAAGTTTATACTGACACCCCCTACCAACCTATCGGTTACAAAGTAGGTGTCAGAACAACCTTACGCAAGCGCAAGGGACCATCTACGTCAGGTCATAACGCCAGGTCAGAACACGCCGGTACGCATCCTTCATCCAGTACTTTTAAGACTAGTGTCTCAAGCTAGTCGCCCCGTGGACACGTATAGTCCACTACCTAATATCCAGATAGGTCACCGGAGCTGTAAGCTCGCTCACTTCTCGTTGCACTAAGAGCACAACTCGCAGTGTACCACTGCTTGGGCCGTCAACTCTAAAGCCGACTACCAAATGTCCTCTTTGGTGGCGGAGTTGTGTGAATTGAGGGACCACAACTAAACTTCTAAAATCATCGTGAATCTTGCATGAAAATATAAATAAAACAGAGATTCTATGTTATTTAGTCATGGCAAATGCCTCATTTACCAATTAACACCGTACTTCAATAGTTTTAGAGAAAATTACATAATTATGTTTTCCATTGTGGTCGACGTAGGGTGACCATGATTAAATTTATTTACTTCAGGCAGGACACCTTAATTTTTTTCTTAAACATGCTTGGAAATGGGATCATTATTTCGAGATTTGTAGAAATTGCTGTACGCTAAATACACGCGAGCAGCAGCGCCTCCTGGCGACTTAGGAGAAGAGTTAAAATTTTGCTCTACTTCGCTTTCGTTAACGTGATCGAATGAAATGAATACTCTTACATTATAAAGGCTGCTAGCTGCAATTTGTCGTAACGATGGGCGATTGTTGTCAAAAACAATTGAAGTAGGTATTGAAATAATTCGTTAAACGATTGTGTTCAAATAAGAACGTATACTTACTCACTCTCATATACTTACCTGCACTCTTTATACCTTTCAAGTCGTTTATTCACAATATCAATAAGCTTCATGTACACGATTGTACATTTACTATGGAAACAAAAGAAGTTGATATAACTTTTCGTAGAAGCATCGACAAATTCTGGCGTTTGTCGACAAATTCCGACAAATTATCCACAAATTATTGGGGTAATCAGATCTTCGCTACGACCCGTAGTTTCAGAGATACAAGGTGGCCACGCCAGGATGAGGGCTCATCCTGGCGTGGCCACCTTGTATCTCTGAAACTACGGGTCGTAGCGAAGATCTGATTACACCAATAATTTGTGGATAATTTGACGGAATTTGTCGACAAACGCCAGAATTTGTCGGTGCTTCTATGAAAAGTTATATCAACTTCGTATTTAATGATAACGTGATTTAATGAACGAATTAAATGGTGAATAAAGTTCGGAACTTTGATATGTGTGTACGTAGGTATGTCCGACTCTTTATCGGATGCATATAATCAATGCATGACATTAATTTATTGCTAATAGATAATTATATAGCCATTTTAAAAATGTGTTGTCATCTTAAAACTAAAAATAATTATTTATGAGCAATATTCAACAATCACGCGCCTTCATACATAAATCTATATATATGAAGCAAAATATGTTGGACCTTTATAAGGACATGTCGCATTTATGGAACAAAAATCATACCGATTATAAAGACAAATCGCTGAGACATGAGGGGTATCGGGTGCTATTAGTAATATCCAAAAATGTTGACTCAAACGCAACATTATAGACATTTTTTTAAATATATCATCTCAGCAAAAGACGTCCACTGCTGGACAAAGGCCTCCCCCAAGATGGGGGGTATTTGCCATAATCGCCACGCTTGGCAGGCGGGTTGGCGATCGCAGTAGTTGAAAGTAACCTCAGAGAGATGCTGCTGCCCATCCTCTGGAATGGTCCCTTAGTCGCCTTTTACGACACCCACGGGTTGAGATGGGGTGGTGCAATTCTTTATCCCCCGGCACCACACAGGAGCCGGGGATAAAGAATTGCACCACCCCATCTCAACCCGTTTAAATATATACAACCTTACTTTTAGTTTATACGAAAATCAAAACACGGGTCAAATATTTTCATTTACAGAATCAGTACAAATTACAAGCTTTTTGTGCTGTCCCGTTGTGTTTTTTAGTAGGGTATATACTTTATTTGAGATTTTGTAACTATTATTGGTTAAAATGTAATATGGTATGAATATTGAAATCGATTCTATTACTGATTCTGAACAAACAGTTTTCAGGTTTCGTATAAACTAAAAATAACGTTGTATAATATTAGACAACATCACATAGGTAGGTACAAAGTTTTGATTGCAAGGTAAGTAGCTAAAGCACTCGTTTTATGGAAATCAGAAGCAACGACGCCGACGGTACCACAACCACCCAGACCCGACACAATATCGAAAAGTACGTTTTCGACATTGACCCGACCGGGAATCGAACCCGGGACCTCAGAGTTAGCGCCGCCCAAAGTGCAAGCCGCTCGACTACTGAGGTCGTCAAAAAAAATTTATTTTTGACTCTGTACCTACCTATGTACTACCTACGTAAACTTGAAAAAATCGTGACACCATTATTAAAATATAGCTGTAATAATAATTTCAAAAATCTTCTGCCTCTAAAAGATCTAAAATATTTATGTTAGATAGTTTGTTTCTTAGTAGTAGATAGGTACCAAGTTTTTAGCCCAACACTTTTTTAATTTACGCCCGCTGTTAGCTAGCGCTATGCCAATTTTTTGAGAATATTGTTCCGATTTAGGATAGTGTAAACAGGACGCTTTTACTGCCGTCCTAACTAGTCTCCCGACTTAGTGTCCTGTTTATCGATGGTCTAATCGGTGCTTAACAAAGAATAACAAACCAATTATTGTTTATACCTACTTATTAACCCATCGTTGGCCGATGGCAGCGCTTACATGTAAGCGCCAAAAAATAAAATTTTATTGTGTCTGGTATTTACGGCACGGATTCATTAGTAGGTATTGTTTCTTTTCAATGAGTTTGATAATGCAATTGATTGTTTGGGTTCTATTATTGTCTTTTTTTTGTCAATTTAAAATGTATTTTTAATATTTTTTTTATCGTGACAAAACAAATACTATGTTGTTGTTTTCAATTACTTATTTAGATAATAAGAGTCGATAAACAAAACAAAACTAAACCGAACCGAACAAAAGACACAGTAAGACACCAGTAGGCTTAAAGTTACCACATTACCTCAAATATGACGTCAATTGTTACTTTTACTGGTTTTATGTTGTTATTTTATCCATATTTCAACTGTATCCAATCGATTATTTTATCTTTTGTAGATAAGGGACATTTCGGGAAAGGGTCAATTTGGGAAAGGCACATTTCGGGAAAGGGACCTTTTGAAACCGAAGGACATTATGGGAAAGAGTTTATGAACCTGAACATTTAGAAACAGTCAATTAATTAAAAAGTTGGATCAATTTGACTCATTTTTTATGTACAACTCACACTTGACCAAAAAATTATATAAACAAAACAAAAATATTTTATCAGTTTATCTGTATTTTCTTATCTCTATTATTTATCAATTTCGGACTTCCTCATTCTGCCCTAGTAAAAAAAACACTGTATATACAAAAGCTATGTAGTTAAAGGACAGTAAAAAAAATCAAAACGACATAAGTATAATAGTGCATATTTATTTTTTATTATTATTAGTACATACACACATAATAAAAAATAACAAGAACTTAAATATGTAAGTCTTAGAAATATTAAAAATAATCATGAAATTGGAACCCAGTTTTACGAAGGCGCTTAGCAATTAAGAATTGTAAATAAAAAAAAAACGGTAGACAAGATTTTCAAATAAATAACATCAAATACACCATATTATATTTATCACGTTATTATGTTACTCGTTTTATGCTTTCCTCTTACTTACGCTTGCTAAAGAAAAGGAATTATTTAAAACACATATTCAGATAAAAAATATTATTTGTATGTAGGTATCGAAAATTCCGCTCAGTATGAGATAATTGAATTTTTTAATTTTTTTATTGCAGATTTGAGCAGCGTCTTCTTGGATGATATTTACTATAATAATAATAATAAAACACGACAATGCGTGTATAGGCAGCCTTGAGTTACAGCTTCAGGAACCTCACAAACCTAATGAAAACGCACGCAGTACACGGTGGAGCGGACATTATCCTACTTTGTATGTACAGAATTTCGCATTCATGTTCATTACGAGCTGGTGGAATGTTTGCGGCATGCTCCTCGTGTAACCTTACGGTTGGTAGAGGCTGCTAACGACATTCAAGTTGCCAAGTACCCAAAAAATCCATTTTATTAACACTAGCACTTTCACCATGCTAGTCCTCCATAATGTTATTATTCTTTTAACTCAACTTGAAAATAATTATAATTTGACCAACAACAATATTTAAAAAGTTGACATGTCAGTAAACTAAGCTTATGTCATTGCAGTAAACTAAGCCTGCCTCTTTGTTCATAAGTTGTTTAAAATATATCATTTTAGGCTGGTTACAGAGCAGCGCGTATTATTATGGGCTTTCGTAGCAGAGACACCCGTGAGGCGTTAATTAGAACATCGTTTTACCAGAGCACTCGATTGCTCCGTCGGGAACACGCTCTGCGTGAATCCCGTACAAGCCGTGCGCGCCTCGTTTTACTGATCAATATTTTTACATCTCCGCTGACTACGTGTGCGGAACTGCGGTTACTATGCAATAAGTTTTATTTAACCTTAAAAATCCAATCAATCAAACACACTTCCATATTTACAAATGCAATAAACTACTGCCACATTATAAAAACTTTGTGCCATTCAAATGTGTTTTGATTTAAAATATGCTTCACGTTATTTAATACGAATGATATTTTATTTGCAAGACAGTAAATATATATTTCAGTCATGCATAATAATATGGAGTGTAAATATATATTTCAGTCATGCATAATACCATGAACCAACTACAGTTTTCAGTGTTTATACTTTCCTCCTATTTACAGTAAGAATTTTAAGGAATTCATCAAATTATACACCATTCTCAGAATGTTGTGTATTAAATTAATTGTATTCTTTACTTTATTATTTGCCCCTGCCAGGGCGGGCAGTGCAATTTGTCTAAAGATTACCTTCCTGGTAATCAGTCAAGTGATTTGTACATGTCCCGATAATAAATTGCATCTTCATTCCTGCGCTTTACTAGCTTCCGTGATGGACTCGTATTGTTCCTTGTCTAGTTCCGTCATCGTCAAACTGCCGTCTGGCAACAGTAGAACTACACGCCGCGTGCCGCCTGAAACAAAATACAAAGTCAAATGTGGAGCTCGAAATTATTCTGCAATAAAATAACTTCTAATGTATTTTGTGGTATTTTACGGTGTAGCAGCCTCAGTGTCTGGGTTATTAGGGTGCTGGGTTTGCTGGGTTCTGATAATAAATACCAGGACTGCTGAATAGACGTGTATTTCTTCCATGAACGCCGTGCGAGAGAGAGAGAGAGAGAGAGAGAGAGAGAGAGAGAGATCACAATATTGCAATAGTTGCCATTACAATGGGTGACAAATATTAGTTAATTATATTATTAACGTTAGCAACATTCAACACATACACGGTGTAGTAAATAGCAGTTATTGTATATCGGCAAATTTTTTTGAGTAGATGCACGTTCGCAGATCTTGATTTTTTTGATGGTTAGCATAAATTCAGTTCTTCATAATATTACGTACTTTAAAAAAAGAAATGGAATTTCGATGTTTGTATGGGATGTTAAAATGTAAAAACACTTTCATTTACTTCGATTTGTATTGCGTATAATAGTGTAGTGTCTAGTATAAGGCCTGCAGCAATTGCGCGATGACCTGCGTGGCATCCTCGCCAGGTTCGCCCTCCACCTGTAGTGTAGTGAGCGCGGCAGTACTCACCGGGCGAGGGTAGGTCGGCCTGCAGCAGCTGCGCGATGACCTGCGTGGCATCCTCGCCAGGTTCGCCCTCCACCTGTAGTGTAGTGAGCGCGGCAGTACTCACCGGGCGAGGGTAGGTCGGCCTGCAGCAGCTGCGCGATGACCTGCGTGGCATCCTCGCCAGGTTCGCCCTCCACCTGTAGTGTAGTGAGCGCGGCAGTACTCACCGGGCGAGGGTAGGTCGGCCTGCAGCAGCTGCGCGA
Organism: Eudonia lacustrata; assembly: GCA_947562085.1. Taxonomy (NCBI): domain Eukaryota; kingdom Metazoa; phylum Arthropoda; class Insecta; order Lepidoptera; family Crambidae; genus Eudonia; species Eudonia lacustrata. The sequence continues at coordinate 7,236,656 of OX387318.1, forward strand.
TGACCTGCGTGGCATCCTCGCCAGGTTCGCCCTCCACCTGTAGTGTAGTGAGCGCGGCAGTACTCACCGGGCGAGGGTAGGTCGGCCTGCAGCAGCTGCGCGATGACCTGCGTGGCATCCTCGCCAGGTTCGCCCTCCACCTGTAGTGTAGTGAGCGCGGCAGTACTCACCGGGCGAGGGTAGGTCGGCCTGCAGCAGCTGCGCGATGACCTGCGTGGCATCCTCGCCAGGTTCGCCCTCCACCTGTAGTGTAGTGAGCGCGGCAGTACTCACCGGGCGAGGGTAGGTCGGCCTGCAGCAGCTGCGCGATGACCTGCGTGGCATCCTCGCCAGGTTCGCCCTCCACCTGTAGTGTAGTGAGCGCGGCAGTACTCACCGGGCGAGGGTAGGTCGGCCTGCAGCAATTGCGCGATGACCTGCGTGGCATCCTCGCCAGGTTCGCCCTCCACCTGTAGTGTAGTGAGCGCGGCAGTACTCACCGGGCGAGGGTAGGTCGGCCTGCAGCAGCTGCGCGATGACCTGCGTGGCATCCTCGCCAGGTTCGCCCTCCACCTGTAGTGTAGTGAGCGCGGCAGTACTCACCGGGCGAGGGTAGGTCGGCCTGCAGCAGCTGCGCGATGACCTGCGTGGCATCCTCGCCAGGTTCGCCCTCCACCTGTAGTGTAGTGAGCGCGGCAGTACTCACCGGGCGAGGGTAGGTCGGCCTGCAGCAGCTGCGCGATGACCTGCGTGGCATCCTCGCCAGGTTCGCCCTCCACCTGTAGTGTAGTGAGCGCGGCAGTACTCACCGGGCGAGGGTAGGTCGGCCTGCAGCAGCTGCGCGATGACCTGCGTGGCATCCTCGCCAGGTTCGCCCTCCACCTGTAGTGTAGTGAGCGCGGCAGTACTCACCGGGCGAGGGTAGGTCGGCCTGCAGCAGCTGCGCGATGACCTGCGTGGCATCCTCGCCAGGTTCGCCCTCCACCTGTAGTGTAGTGAGCGCGGCAGTACTCACCGGGCGAGGGTAGGTCGGCCTGCAGCAGCTGCGCGATGACCTGCGTGGCATCCTCGCCAGGTTCGCCCTCCACCTGTAGTGTAGTGAGCGCGGCAGTACTCACCGGGCGAGGGTAGGTCGGCCTGCAGCAGCTGCGCGATGACCTGCGTGGCATCCTCGCCAGGTTCGCCCTCCACCTGTAGTGTAGTGAGCGCGGCAGTACTCACCGGGCGAGGGTAGGTCGGCCTGCAGCAGCTGCGCGATGACCTGCGTGGCGTCCTCGCCGGGCTCGCCCTCCACCTGCACGGCGACCTGCTGCAACGCTGGCGCCGACTCGCCGCCGGGCATCAGCTGCGCCAGCTGCGACGGGTCGATAGCCAGCACGTCCTGCACATTCGTCAATAAAACATAATAGAAATGAAACACAATATTCAAATGAACATAACAGAAATGAAATCAACAAGTCAATTTCTCCAAGTTATTGTTTGTCATAAAATAATATTTGCTAGAATAAAAGAAAATTATCTTTTCAAACATGCTTTTAAGCGAGGTAATTATATTGACAACCTTCTTCGAGATTATCGAAAAAGACCTTAGTAAATAAGTACGATATTATACTATTAACAGAAACGTGGTTAAATCCTAATATTTATACTCGTAGTAGCGAAATATTTAACTCCAAATATGTTTTTTATCGTCGGGATCAAGTTAGTTCGAAATCTACTAAAGTTGATGGTGGCAGTGTATCGATTGCTGTTAAACGGGAAATCCCCTCCCGTAGAGTTGAACGATGAGAGAGTGATTGTGAGGACTTGTGGGTATCTGTACAATCGAAAGTAGGGAACATTATCAATGATGTTTCTATTTGTGCCGTTTATCTGCCGCCTCCACTTAAACTTACAACCTTAACACAATTTTTGAATAATGTTAACGATGTTAATAACCAAGCCAATAGCGTGCGTATTATTAGGAGACTTCAATATGGGCTTTATGGGCTGGACTAGAAGCGACAGTACGACTACTCACATGATTCCGTCTAACTATGATTGTGGCTTGGGTAAACCCTTGCAGATTTTCTCTCTTTTAATGATATGAAACAGTTAAAAAATGTACCTAATATTGATGACAGATATCTGGACCTCGTTATAACAAACATTCCATTCGTTCATGTAACTCAGCCTCTGGACCTATTAAGCAAACTTGATAAATAGGTAAGCATTTCTTTGCAATGTCCAAATATATCCCACCTGCAGCCCAAGATAAGGTCAGGATTTAACTACTTTAAAGCCAACTACGAACAAATCATAACAGACTTAAAATGTATAGATTGGCATAGTAAATTTCAGAATTGTAAAACTGTAAATGATATGGTGACAGAATTCTATAAAGAAGTTAACGGAATCGTTGAGGTGTCTGTGCCGAGCCGTAGCTCTAAAATATCTAAACATCCCAAGTGGTTTAATAACATCTTAATTAAATTACTATCTGAAAAAGATAAATTACGCAATAAATACCGTAAGTATGGCAACCCCCGAGATAAATTTGAACATGAACTATTACGTTATCGATGTCACAAACTTTACGATCAATGTTATAGTAATTATAAAGCTAAAATAGAAAATGGCATATCTCGCAACATAAAATCGTTTTGGCAGTTTGTTAAGCGGAGGCGCTGCAACCTACCAACATTGCCATCGGAAATGAAACTGAACGACACTACCGCGGCTTCTGGCTCCGATATTGTTGACCTTTTCGCTCGTCACTTTGCCTCAACCTTTACTACAGAAAACCAGCACCCGAGTGCTGTTTTTAAAGAGTGTCCGCATTCTAACCTGTCAGAAATACAATTTACCGAATCCGACATTTCAAAACAAATAAAACAGCTTGACAGTCAATAAGGGGCCTGGCCCTGATGGCATTCCTCCCATATTCACTACACTGCGGAGCTGCAATATATCTGCCTCTTACTTTAATATTCAATCGGTCTTTGCGTGACGGAGTATTTTCCGATGAATAGAAAAGGGCTAAAATCGTTCCAATTCACAAAAAGGGAGAGACTTGTAACATTTCGTTAACAACAAATTACCGTCCAATATCTATTTTGTCAACATTCTCAGAATTATTTGAGTCCCTAGGGCATCCCTACATAAGCCGCCACGTTGAGAATGCTTTATCTGACCAGCAGCATGGTTTTCGTTATGGCCGCTCCACTCAAACTAACCTTACCTCATTTGTTACGGAGATAGCTAGTAATATTGACAGTAGAACACAAACAGACGTCATCTACACTGACTTCAGCAGCGCTTTTGATAAAGTAAACCATTCTCTACTCTTGTCTAAGCTAGTCACATGAAATCGATGGACCCTTACTTCAGTGGTTTCACTCATATCTTAATACCAGACCTCAAGAGGTCGCTGTCAATGGATATACGTCAAAAACATATAATGCTACATCAGGCGTTCCACAGGGCTCCCACTTAGGATCAACGCTTTTCCTCATTTTTATCGACGACATCACAGGACATATAAAACACAGCAGGTTTTCTCTGTTTGCTGATGACCTTAAAATATATAGGACCGTTGACACTCTAATTGATATGAAACTCATCCAAGAGGATTTAAATAACGTCAATAGTTGTTGCAAATCAAACGATATGACCTTGAATGTTAATAAGTGCTACCACATCAAACTTACAAAAAAAAAAAGGATCTTTCCATCTAATTATAAATTAAATAGCACTACAATCTCTGAAGTGGACCAAATACGCGATCTGGGCGTCACAGTGGATAAAAAATTTACATTCATCCCGCATATAAATAATATTGTTAAACGACCGGCTGGCATGTTGGGTTTTTATAAAGAGATCGACAAAAGGCTTTCGAACAATTGAATCACGAATTATACTATATAATGCTCTAGTACGATGTATTCTAGAATATGCCAGTGTCGTATGGAACCCTACTTACTCGGTACATTCCCAGCGATTAGAAAACATCCAACGCGCATTCATAAGACATCTCGCATTCATATCTCCAGGCATCTCACACAGAACTCCCTACTATCAAAGGCTGTCGTACTTCAATATTAGCACGCTAAAACAGCGTCGGACTATTCTAGACCTAGCGTTTCTTTACAGGCTTTACAATGGGTCTTCGAAATATAATGAACTCATGAACAGCATCTCTATCAGTGTCCCATCGCGTCCCCCCCGTCATCCAATCACCAAAACTTTTGTACTACCAAGATTTAAAACGAACATTGGCGGAAACGCCCCTCTGATTCGATGCTGTGCGCAATACAATACTCTGAACCAAATAGATTCTAATAAGTTAGATATTTTCAGTGACTCATTGCCCAAATTTAAGGCCAACATACATAATTTATTGGAAAACTAGTAATAAGTGCTTACCTAATTTTATTTTTATTTAGTATAGTAGAAAGTTTTCAATATTGTTTTTAGTAGTCTTCAATTTTTATTTTGTTCTCAATTTTTTTTTGTTTTATTTCCTATTTTTAAATTATATACTTAACTCAAATGTCGCATTGTTAAGGGTGCGCCGACAAAAAAATGCCAAAAATGCAGTTACGGTTAAGTAGATATAATTGAAAATACTATCGTATTAAATGAACAAAATATATATTTAGTATCATAGGGAACGTGTTTACAATTTATCAGAACCATAAATTCATAACACGCTATAGTTTTTTCTACAATATCATTTAAAGTTGGGCAAAAATCATGAAATCGAGTGGCGGCGTTTAGTAGATTTCTTATAGTTTATCTAAATTATTGTACCTCTGATTTTGTCTAAACAATCATCAATGGATAAACTACAAATTGCTAGACTACATTTTCGATTCATCAAGTGGTTATTTAAATAATTATTTTTTATTAAGCACCTTAAATTCCCCATACAAAATTAGTATGGCCGCGCGGCATCAAATAAATATGGACGACGACATTTCAAATAAAACATATGACACTTGTCACTTATGGACGGCGCACCCTTAATGTGAAACGAGCCAACTATCAATGCTGTGTAAGCCTGTAATAGGTATATGTATAAGCCATAATTGTTATAATGTATTTAATGTAATTATATGTATACTGTTGGTGTACCTTTTCCATAAATAAATAAATAAATAAATTGCTGTACTGGCCAAATAAAGCATAAAGCGGTTGGCAAATAAGCCGCAGTGTTTCTTAGTGTCTACCACGGCGTTGGTAGTAATAGTAGCTAGTTTTCATCCGCAGTACTGACCTGGCCGTCCTCCCGGGTGACGTACATGACGCCGTCGCCGTCGCCGTCCACGCCGCCCTCGACCGTGCCTTCAACGCCCTCCGCCGCCACCAGCAGCGTCTGCCCGGCTTCGTTCTCACCAGCAACCTGACGATCATAAAAATTATTTTATTCAGTGTCACTAATACACAAAATAAGGCTTAACAAGCTTTGTTTATAAAACAAAGTAAAACTTGTTATAGACATTATGTTATATTCCCGTCCTGTGAACTTCATTTTAAATTACATAATACGTGTGATATATAGAAGAATGAAGTGGCACAAAAAGAAATTCGCACAGCATTCATTATAACACCAAGATTAAGCTGACACCGACCCTCCGAAAGATTGTCTGTGTGCGTAGCTCGAGCGTGTAGAGATGATAAATATATTCATTAACCATTAAAATCAACTAATAAAAATAAAAAAACACTTACATTCAAATTGAACTTAACAATATCAGTTGAATGGTTGAAGATATTAGTTAACGTCACCCCGCCCGACAGACGACGAGCGACAGAGACACGACATCAGCAATCAATTGACGTAAAATCGAAATTAACCCCTAACTACCTTTACTTAAGGCGCGTTTTTCTATGTGTTTTTAATATTTTTCAACTTGTAATTTATTGAACAATTTTGGATGCACTCAATTGCTTGCTCTTTCACAATCAAAATAAAAGTCGTTTTATTTATTATGATTTATCGTTAATTTGCGATTGACTATTTTAAACTAATTTTCTCATCGATATTTTTAATGTTTAGCAGTCGGTGGTTGATAGTTGCGTAGATAAGATTGCGTGGCGATTCGAGTGCAATATCGTTGTTGTTGGCTGACGTTAATTAATTTTATTCAGTTCTTAGGTAATTAAGTTTTCAGTGAAAATTAACAGAATGCCAAGACGTCATACAGAAATTTGGAATCATTTTGAAAAGTGTAGTGGAGAGGACAAAATTGCATGTTGCATGTACTCCAGAAAAACGTTATAATTTAAAGGAACTAAAATCACTAATATTTAAAATATTGAGTTAGCTACACTATGCTAGACAGTCCTAAGCCTGTCAAAGTATGAAGGAAAGTTCATTGAATTGTTTTAAAGTAACACTTTAAAAGAATAATTCAATTTAACGTACATGTATTTAAAACTACTAGTTCGATAAAATTATTTACTGATATTTTCAACCATTAACGCCATCTCTATGGGCGTGTTTATATAAAGCTTACCTTCTGTAATCTAGTATATTGTGCTTCAAAGTTGAAGAATCTATATATTAATACGTGAAGCAAAAACTTTGTACCCCTTTTACGAAAATTGCGCGGACGGAGGAGTATGAAAATTCGCACACTTATAGTCATTCTACACTCCTCTATTATATAGATATGCCAATATTTTTTTTAAATTATACCTAAAAAATACATTAAATTAAATAAACATTGTTCCATACATTTTTCAAAAATTTTAAAAATGGAAGAGGATCGTCCGACATCTGTCATGATGCCAATCCAAACTCACATTCAAGTATATACAATTTTCTTTATGCTCACATTCCATCTTTTTTAATTTTTTATTGCTTCGGATACAATCCGTGCAGCCTTAACAAAATATTGTTTAGTAAACAGCTTTTTATAAAAATTACTGGACGACCACTAGTATCAAAAAAATTTTCCTGCTATCTGGATTTTGGATTGGATTTGTATGTTGGACAGGTGACTCAAAACTGGTGTGGCTACACCACGATTTAGTATTACCATTATGTGGTTTTTATGTACACACGCCTACCCATCAGACTACCACAAACTCAAATTTTCTCAATAGACTTTGAACTTTATGTATATGGCATATGGTTGAACATTTATTGAAGATATTCCACAGTTTTGGATAGGTTGATGTGCAGGCGTCTGTTTTTGACCAAGTATAATTCTATCTGAGGGTAGATATTTGCATAAAAATTTGTAAACAATTTATTTACAAACTGCCCCCGCCAGCTCGTTTGTCTCCTTTAAAAAAAAATCTAAATCGAGTTTGGCCCAAGTGTAGAGTAGAAGAGACATTATCTCAGAAAAAAAAAACGAAATAAAATATGTGACCTGGTATAGCACGCCGTCTTCGCCGCGGATCATGATGGGCTGGTGCGCGGAGTGCAGCAGGCTCACCTCCTCGCCCTCGTCGACTCCCTCCTCCAACAGCTGCTTCACCGCGCTCGCCTCCACCTTCACTTCCGTCTGCCCAACACGTTCATTCATTAATAATACATTCTCTCTGTTATTTTAAATTTTGTATTCACAATCACAATTCTATAATACAGTTACAGAATATTATTTTTCAAAAAAAAAAACAACCAGTCTCAGGAAGCTCGAGTGGGAATAGAACCCACTAAAGAAATATTTATAAGGAATTACGTCTCTATAGATTGTTAAACCCACTAAAGAAATATTTATAAAGAATTACGTCTCTATGGATTGTTAAACCCACTAAAGAAATATTTATAAGGAATTACGTCTCTATAGATTGTTAAACCCATTAAAGAAATATTTATAAGGAATTACGTTTCTATAGATTGTTAAATACTTGCAAAAGTGTTTCATCGACTGTGAGGGTAACTTCACAGTGATGTAATACTGCTGGTTTGCAGCGTAATCACAAAGTACTAGAAAAATTCGACGAGTCTTCTGGGGATTGGGGTCTCGGTAGCTCAGCGGTCAGAGCATTGGATCGGCAAACCAAGGGTCCTGGGTTCGATACCCACTCGAGCTTCCTGAGACTAGTTGATTTTTTATAATAAACTTTTATTCTAACAAATGCTACTAATAAATGTTTTTATTCGAGTGACATACATCACATCTATCTTTCGATGATAACGAATAATCTGTGCTAAGGCCTTACCATGGAACAGCAGTATTATTGCAGTTTATTGCTTTACACGGCATTAAAAGCACATGGTAAGCTATGCTCTGGTAGCTTAACTGAATTTATTTATGAGCGAATTACACTAAACTATGCTTGTTAAAGAAATTGTACTAACAAATACTTTTAAGCAAGTCTTTTAACAAGCCCTAATTGCTACTAATAAATACGAAACGATGCAATGACTCAAATAAAGATAAGAAACGTTATACTATTCAGAATCCACTCCACAATGCAGTATAAAAAATATATCTTAAAAATATAGTTACATCACTTACGCCATCCTCATCTGTCAGGACTGGTAAGGAGGGTTGCGCTCCGTCACCCTGGACGAGCATACCTGTGGTACCGCCGGGAGACATTTCGACCTATAACAACAAATTAGGGAATTTTAATATTACGGCTTTGGCTTCTCATTAAACAAAACTGGGGGTTTGATGTCTAATTCCAACCTCTATCACGATTTCAATTTGACATTCGAAAGCTATTAAGAGTGCGCCGTCCGTTAGTGACAAGTGTCAAACGCACACTACATCAATAAATCTATTCAAGCTCGCACAGCGCGCGACAAAACCAAGTAAGTCAGGATTTAGAAAAAGTCACATAGATTTATTTTTCGTAGAGCAATGTAAATAAAAACAACTATTTGTAAATAAAACGTTTTTTATTTAGTTTTTTGTGATCATCTTTTGAAAGTTTTGTGTTCAGCAACCTATTCGTTCTAGTTTCACGTTTTTCTAATGCTTCAAGAATGTAATCTGATTTTGAATTGAATTGAATTTCCATTTGTCTGTCTTGTCTAGAGTCAATTAATTCCGTTAACAAACAATGAAAATGAAACATTGTAATTGATTAAATCTTAATTAATTTGATTAGAATATATAAAAGATATTAAAAAAAATACTTATCAGTTAGAATAGAATATATAAGTAGGATATATAAGTATATATGGGATGAGTTTCTGGATAACGATGAACAAAGAAGACATGATGTAGAAAGGTGAGTGTGAAAGACGAGTTTGGAGTTTGCTATGACGATGGTGAAGTAAGGATAAAAAGATGTGTTAAGAAGGTATTATTTTTAAGTTTTTTGAGGAGCTCGATGGCGCAGTGGTTAACGCGCCCGGTCTGCGATTGCGAAGGTTAAGCAACTTTCGCATAGGCCGGTCATCGGATGGGTGACCCACAATTTATCATCTCGAGCTCTTCCGTGCTTCGAAAGGCACGTAAAGCCGTAGGTCCCGGCTGCTTTAGCAGTCGTTAACAACCACCAATCCGCACTGGGCCCGCGTGGTGGTTATGGCTTCTCTCTATCCATCCATAGGGAAGGCTCGTGCCCCAGCAGTGGGAACATAAAATGAGCTGATAATGATGATGATATTTAAGTATTTATAATTAAATTATGTAATATCTATATTGTGTAAGTATTTATTTTATATACTATAAAATAATAAAATCAATGTGTACAAAACGCAAGTAGATCTGTAAAAGTTGGTTAATTGAAATGTTGTAAATTAAAATGATTAGTGATAGATACGTACTTAATATAAAAATATTTTTTTTCTTAAATCTGGCGCTACTTAAGGGTGCGCCGACCAAAAATGCCAAAAATGCAGTCACGGTTAAGTAAATATAATTAAAAATATTATCGTATTAAATGAACAAAATATATATTTAGTATCATAGGAAACGTGTTTACAATTTGTCAGAACCATAATGTCATTTAAAGTTGGACAAAAATCATGAAAACGAGTGGCGGCGTTTAGTAGATTTCTTATAGTTTATCTAAATTATTGTCCCTCTGATTTTGTCTAAACAATCATCAATGGATAAACTACAAATTGCTAGACCACATTTTCGATTCATCAAGTGGTTATATAAATAATATTTTTTTATTAAGCACCTTAAATTCCCCATACAAAATTAGTATGGCCGCGCGGCATCAAATAAATATGGACGACGACATTTCAAATAAAACATAATATGACACTTGTCACTTACGGACGGTGCACCCTTAAGAGAAAAGTACCAAATATTGGATACGTGCGCAATATTGGATACATAAATATCTAAAAATGTATCCAACGCCATCCATCTTAACTATTTCGTCAATGTTTAATCTCAAATCTTTCTCCGACAACAGCTCCATATATAGCTGCAGTCGACTGTCAAAATTCAAAGTGTGAACGAAAGTTTTTCAAATTATTTTTGATATTGTGCTGCTGAGTATTTTAAACAACGGTATATTATATTTAGACAACATCACATACATTGTTCTGATCCCAAGGTAAGTAGCTAAAGCACTCGTTTCATGGAAATCAGAAAAAACAACGGTACCACAACCACCCAGACCCGACACAATATCGAAAAGTTCGTTTTCGACATTGACCCGACCGGGAATCGAACCCAGAACCTCAGAGTTAGCGCCGCCCAAAGTCCGGCGTGCAAGCCACTCGGCTACGGAGGTCGTCAAAAGTAAGTGGTAAGTGCATTTATTTGTTGTTATTGGGATACGCACTAACAAGACACATAGTTATTTAGACGTATTTAACGCTTTTTCTTAATATGTTTGGTAGGTTGTGTTCGTGAACAATTTTCGTACATGTGGGTACTAAACTCATTACTAGATACCTTGCTACGCCTAATATTGGATATCCAGTATTGGGAAACACCTCGATTAGTTAATTATGAAGTTTGTGCGGGGTTAGATCCAGACGTAATATACTATTTTATTTTATTTTATTTGTAAATACTAAGTATTAGAAGACATTTAACAAACGACAAAATATGTCACATAAAATAATAATATGTCTTAATATCTATTTTAAATTTACAAAATGGCGCGCGCATGCGCGCTTCCCCGACTTCCTGTCCCACTGTTACGTCCAACTTCCGTCACATTTCACGGAATCACTCCCACAAATTGTATATACAGAAGGCGAGCGGAAACATGTTACACATCAAAAATAGGCTTGAAAGGTATGCACCTTGTGAAGGGTTTTGAGCAGAAAACCATCCATTACCATCTTCATTACCATTACCACCTTGAGACGGCAAAGCCCGCCTTGCTTTTCCTCACTGAAACGCAAATCCGTCCTCCTGACGTCTCCTACTTGCGCTACCCGGGATACAATTTGGAGCATTCGTTTGTGCCATGCCCGGGGTTTGTGCTTACGTCAGGGAGGATATGTGCGTCCGTCGCCTCGGCAATATTGAAGCTAGGGACCTCTCCATCTTATGGCTGCACGTCGACTGCGGCCACCACCCTCGCGTCTACGCATGCCTGTATAGGTCCCACAGCGGTAACATTGAAACTGACCAACTTGTCGAGAGCGTCCAAACGGCCACAGATTCCCCTTCTCCAACGGATCCCCTCTGCCGAGATTGTGATACTGGGAGACTTTAATGCCCACCACATCGAATGGCTTGGTTCACGCACAACTGACCACGCGGGTAGAGCCGGTTGCCGAGCCTACGCGGGTACCAGATGTGGAGCCATACACCTTCATTACTGGACCTCCTGTTGACTTTCACCCAGACGGTTATCAAGTGTCCGTTGATGCACCACTAGGCTCATCAGATCATTCCCTGATTCGGAGCAGTGCCTCTCACGGAAACTTTAAAATCGCAACATGCGGTTAGCCGTCGGGTCTGGCATTATAGGTCAGCGGACTGGGATGTGATGCGAAGTTTCTTTGCGTCGTACCCATGGTGGCTAGTTTGCTTCTCGCTGGATGATCCTGATGTCGCCGCCGATTCTGTCGTTGATGTGATACTGCAGGGAATGGAACTCTTCATTCCAAACTCTATGGTTCCCATTGGCGGCAGATCCCAACCATGATTTGGTCGATGTTGCAAAATAGCATCTCGCCATCAGCGCGAACATTACCAAGCCTGGGCTAATGCGGTGTCATCAAAGGATCCAAACACCAGTGTGCTCAAAAAGAAGTACAACTTTGCTGCCAGGTCTTTTAAGAAGGACATTGCCAAGGCGAAGTCATCGTTCATAGGTAAAATTGGGGAGAGGCTAGTGCGTCTTCCTTCGGGTACGCGTGCATTCTGGTCTCTCGCCAAGGCTGTCTTGGGGAATTTCTGTCGACCGTCACTTTCACCACTGCACAAGACCGATGATTGCCTTGCCCATACTGCAAAAGAGAAAGCCGATCTTTTGGGTACTCTTTTCGCATCAAACTCGACCTTGGACGATGGGGAAAACTCGCCACCAACCATACCGCATTGCGCTAGTTCTATGCCAAACGTTCGGTTCCTACAAAGATCAGTTCGTAAGGCTCTTTTTTCCCTTGACATCCATAAGTCGAGTGGGCCTGATGCAGTCGCTCCCATTGTGCTTCGGACGAGTGCTCCTGAGTTGGCGCCGGTTCTAACGCGCTTCTTCCGGCTCTCTTACACTACTGACGTTGTCCCGAGTTCGTTCTTCTTCTTGGAAGACAGCCCTTGTCCACCCGATTCCCAAAGAAAGGCGATCGCTCGGATCCGTCCAACTACAGGCCTATAGCCATCACCTCTTTGCTCTCCAAAGTAATAGAGTCCATTACAAACTGCCAGCTCTTGAGGTACCTAGAAGAGAATCAGCTACTAAGCGATCGCCAGTACGGTTTTCGCCGCGGTCGTTCGGCTGGTGATCTTTTAGTATACCTCACTTACCGATGGGCGGAGGCAGTCGAGAGGAAAGGGGAGGCGCTGGCAGTTAGCTTGGACATAGCGAAAGCCTTCGACAGGGTATGGCACAGGGCTTTTCTCTCGAAACTTCCATCATACGGGCTCTCTGAGGAATTGTGTGCGTGGGTCGCCAGCTTACTTTCTGGGCGTAGCATCAAAGTCGAAGTTGACGGATCATGCTCTGACCTGAAGCCCGTGAATGCTGGAGTCCCGCAGGGGTGTGTGCTGTCGCCTACTCTGTTTCTTCTGCATATCATGGACATGTTGCATAACCACAGCATTCATTGCTATGCAGACGACAGTACTGGGGATAAGCTTGACACCGGACGTACTAATATTTTTCTGGAAAGCGTCATCGAGAACAGGAATAAACTTGTGACTGACACTGAGAACGTGTTAAGTCATGTCTCGAATTGGGGCCGACTTAATCTAGTCCATTTTAACCCTTCCAAAACACAAGTTTGCGTGTTTACCGCTAAGAAACATCCCTTCGTCATATCTCTAAACTTTGAAGGAGCTCCCCTTGATACCAAACCGACCATTGGAATCTTTGGCGTCGATATTTCGAGTGACGTTAAGTTTCGCGGTCATTTGGAAGGTAAAGCTAAATTAGCTTCGAAAAAGCTGGGTGTGCTCAATAGAGCGGGACAGTATTTCACGCCGACCCATCGCTTACAGCTTTACAAAGCATAGGTCAGGCCTCATATGGAATACTGTTCTCATCTTTGGGCTGGAGCGCCCCAGTACCAACTCCTCCCATTTGACCGCATTCAACGCAGAGCTGCTCGAGTTGTCGACGACGTGGTAACCTCTGGTCGGCTCGATCCACTGGCTCTGCGGAGAGACGTTGCGTCTCTCTGTATATTCTATCGCCTTTATCATGGGGAGTGCTCTGAGGAATTGTTCGGTTTGATCCCTGCCGCTGATTTCCTTTACCGCACTACACGCAATCGACTGTCTTTCCATCAACACCATCTTGATGGATGGCGATCTACTACTGTGCGTTTTTTCACGTAATTTTTTAATTACGACTTAGGGAAAAGGCCGGCAACGCATCTGCGATTCCTTTAATTTTACAGGTGTCCATGAGCGGCGGTGATTGATGAGTGATTGCTTCCCATCAGGTGACACGCCTGCTCGTTCGCCTCCTTCTAATATAAAAAAAAAGAAAAAGAAAAGAAATACATTCACTAAAATTTTATTTGCTTTTATTATCGGTGATAGAGAGTATAGAAGGGAAGAGAATTATTGCATAGACAAGACACAATATCAAAACGTCGTTATAACATTTGCGTTCACAAAGCCGGTTCATTTAATACAAGTTCACAACTATAAACTTTAGTTTGTCAAACATACAAACAAACTCCTTACCCTAGTCACCGAGTGTAATGCCACCGAGTGTAATGCATAGGACCCAATAAAACAAACCAAATGAACATAAACTCGAAGGGTTTACTGGAAACCAATAAAGAGTTCCACTATCTACGTCCCGGCTCTATCATCAGGTGCTTGTCATCAACTGTAATGCATAGGACTCAATAAAACAAACCAAATGAACTTAAACTCGAAGGGTTTACCAGAAGCCAATAAAGAGTTCCACTATCTACGTTCGTACGGAGTCTGGTGGTTGGTGACGAGGGCCTCCTCGTCACCAACTTTAATGCATAGGACTTAATAAAACAAACCAAATGAACTTAAACTCGAGGGGTTTACTAGTAGCCAATAAAGAGTACCACCATCTACCTCCCGGCTACATCATCAGGCCCTCGTCACCAACTGTAATGTATAAGAAATGAAATGAAATGAAATGAAATGAAAAAATGAAATGAAATGAAAAATATTTATTCGGAGCATCTATGACAACTTGACATAATGGACATTTTAAATTTATAATTATGCAACCGAAATGGTCACCACTCAGCTTGTGCCATGACATTGACGTGCCAAGGCGCTGATATTCTGTGGAACCAGCAAGAGAGGGAGGGAGGCGCAGCTCCAGACATAAATTTCAAAATTTTACACAGTGACAGATGTATACAATATTAAACATAACATACAGCCAACATACACACCATAACCTACACATAACACATAAACACTAATATATAAATGAATAAAAGAATAAATCATAAAATAATTAATTAATAACAATATCAACACAACACGACCGCTTAAGCGCTGGAAACCTGTAACTCCAACAGATACTCTTTTAACCTTGCTTTGAATGTGCTAGCAGTTTTACAGTTTCGAATTGGCGGTGGCAGATTGTTCCAGCACTTTGAGGCAGCATAGCGAAAGCTGCCACGAAAGGCGATCGTTTTGTGTCGTGGGCATAGGAGGCGTGGTGCGATTCTCATGTGTCGTTGGGTAAACTCTAACTTATTGAATAAGTATGCGGGCTGCTTGCTACTCATAACTCCAAAAAGAAGCAAAGCAAAATGTAACTTCCGTCGAGCAGCCATGTTAAGCAAGTTGTAACGGTTCAGAAATGGGGATATATGAGAATGTTTAGGGACAGGAAAACAGTATCGAGCACAGGCGTTCTGAATACGCTGAATTACTTTTTTCGTACGGGCCAAAAGACATTCACCAAAAACTGTATCGACGTAATTTAGTTTTGAGAGAACAAGGGTTTCACACAATTTGATACGCATATCAAGAGCTAAGCAGTCGCGTATGCGGTAAAGCACCTTAAGCCTATAAAAACAGTTTCGCATTATTTCTGAAACATGTTCCTCAAACTTCAGTTGTCCGTCCATGATAAGACCTAAATTGCGAGTCTGCGTCACATGTTCTAAAGGATCTCCTCGTATAGTTACAGTTGGATTTCGGGAATAGATGTTGCTTATGAGATTTTTGGACCCCAATACCAAAACTTTCGACTTGTTTGGATTTAGAACCAAATTATTTCGGTCACACCAACGAGATACCCGATAAGACAGGATAAAACTAACAAATTAAAAATAAAAACTAAACTAAACTAAAAAACTATTAAAAAATTATACTCATAATTAATGAACAAATACTTACTACGCTTTTCTATGAGTATACACGCGTAATATGCGATCTATGCGTCGCTCTTCAAAGAGACGTGACCTCTGAGGCTTCGAGGGCAACTGAATTTTCAAGCGTGTGCATCGCATATTTATTTGATGCCGCGCGGCCATACTAATTTTGTATGGGGAATTTAAGAGCGTTTACGCCGCACACTAGCGCCGCCAATGAAAAAAAGACATACCTAGTAATTAGAGATAGAAAATCAAATTATGCTCAACATACTATCTGAATAAAGTAATTTAGCATTTTTACGTCACCTAATGAACACCTGACATGTTATGGTTTAGTTAAATATGGCGTTATAGTTAAAAGTGGTCGTAACGTCTTATTTAACTAATCTCAATAATTAATTCTCATCTAATTTAATAAATACAAATTATCTTGTATTATTTACAACATTTTAATGTTAGCATTCTTAACCTGAAGTACCAGGACAACATAGTTAAGTAAGCGGTTACTTTTAAATGTTAGTTCTTCATCTGGTGAAAACCTCTTACATAGCTACGATGTCCTTGTACTCCAGCTTGCTTGGATGGTTTTTGTATACTATACACTAAATTTCAAAACTAGTTTGGGAAAATAGACGGTATGAGAAAGTGGACCGATTGAAAAAGTAAAAGTTTGGGAAAATAGACAGTCTGAGAAAGTGGACCATTCAGGCAATAGGGCCATTTAGGACCTGTGGTACCTGAAGGATATTTTCGAAGTCGAAGTCTGGGAATATAGGCCTCGACTGTACCAAAACTATTAAGTTTTGACAATTAGACGTTTTAGCAATTTGTTGTTTTGACACCTGGATATTATGACAACTAGGCATTTTATCAATTGGATGTTTTGTTAACTGGACATTATGGCAATTGGACGTTTTAGCAATTTGTTGTTTTGACACATAGACATTATGACAACTGGTCATTTTAGCAATTGGGCATTATTGCCTTGTCATTTTGACACTGGACATTCTGACACTTGGCCCAACATACCCCGGAGTCATACTGAGTTTTGTTACAAATATTTTGCAACTTATTTTTTTCTATGAGCGGGAAAAGTAAACATTTAAAAATCTTCGAGATCAAGCAGCAAGAAATATGAACACAAATGGCGCCTTTCGCGCATTATACCGCGCCATGCTAGACCAATATCAACAGCGCAAAATGGCGTGTCAAACGGCGCGTGCATCATTTTTACCATTAAAAAAGCAGGACTTTTCCCATTGAGAAAGCGAGTGAGACGCATTTAAGAAGCTACAGAGCGTCGTCTCGCTATGGAAAAAGTCCTGCCGCCCGCCGCGCCACCGCTCCGCTCTACGTATGCACCTCGTTCGACATGAATAAACTGGTTTTTGTACTGCTTCAACTAACAGGTACTTACAATACAGTTAGTCGCTGTTTAAGAGAATCGAAAACTGACCAACTTATTCTTGTGCCGAAAAGAACGACAACAACTCGCTAGTCATGTGGAGTTGAAGCCACTAAAGCACTCTTGCGGGGCTATAAAGGTTTTATAAATGTCCTCGAAGAAATTATTGAGGACGAAGAAGACAGCTAAATCAAGAGCAACAGCTGTCGGCCTGCATGATAGGATGGCAAAGTTAGAAATAGCCATATACAGTTTTTTGGGATGATATTTTGGGGCATATAAACAAAGTCAGCGAAAGCCTACAAAATCCTAGGTTGTTTTGAATACGCTGCAGCACTGCTTACTTCATTAAAATCAACCATTGAAAATAAAAGAGACAGTTTTAATGAATATGAAGTTAGTAAAAGCTTTCGAGGTAGTTGATTGCCGAAACTACGAAGAAGAAAAAAGAAAAAAAAATAGAAACGTCCGGTTGTCCACTTAAGATTGCCCGCAAGCTTCGGAAGTTCAGTTGTCACCCTCGGACAAATTTAGGACTAAAAGCTACATCCCAGTTGTCGACCAGCTCATGACCGCTCTTCAGAAGAGAATGGACGCGTAATCACTTCTAAATGCACTATTTGGATTTTTGAAAAATTTTACAATTATTTCTGATCAAGAAATTTTGTCTGCCAGTCAAAACTTGGTGAAAACCTACTGCGACGACGTAGATGATACTCTTGGCAACGAATTCATACATTTCAAACTATTTATAGTTCAGTATGAAGAATTTGAACAGAAGAGAAGAGAAGAGATTAGCTATAAGAGATGGATGTATGAAGTGTTGTGTAAAAACAACGTTAAAGAGTGCTTTCCCAACGTTGAGGTAATTCTGAGAATTTATCTCACACTAATGGTGACAAATTGTACGGCTGAAAGATCCTTTTCGAAACTGAAGCTTATATAAAAAAAAAACTCCGAAGTTCCATGACGAAAAACAGATTAAAAATTTTGGCTCTCCTTAGTTCAGAGAGTGATGTTTTGAGTGAAACAGACTTCGACGATATTATCGATACGTTTATTAATGTGAAAACAGACGAAAAATAATTTAGCTTGTAGGTACCTCTAGTTTAATTTTGAATAAATTTTATGTTAGCCAACTTATTCAGCTGCTCTCTTCTTTAACTTGACCAACGATTTGAAGGCCTCCACCACATTGATCTGCCTATGGGCCGTCGAAGTCTAAATCCGGCGCTGGACAGAACTAATGGCGCTCTAATGGTTTCTTTTTAGAGTTAAATTAAATTTTGATAGAAGTGTTTTTGAACTGGATTTGAACACGCACTTATGACATACGGGATGAGGTGGACTACCTTTATGCTATTAACAGCTAATTTATTAGCTCCAGACATAAATTTCAAAATTTTACACAGTGACAGATGTATACAATATTAAACATAACATACAGCCAACATACACACCATAACCTACACATAACACATAAACACTAATATATAAATGAATAAAAGAATAAATCATAAAATAATTAATTAATAACAATATCAACACAACACGACCGCTTAAGCGCTGGAAACCTGTAACTCCAACAGATACTCTTTTAACCTTGCTTTGAATGTGCTAGCAGTTTTACAGTTTCGAATTGGCGGTGGCAGATTGTTCCAGCACTTTGAGGCAGCATAGCGAAAGCTGCCACGAAAGGCGATCGTTTTGTGTCGTGGGCATAGGAGGCGTGGTGCGATTCTCATGTGTCGTTGGGTAAACTCTAACTTATTGAATAAGTATGCGGGCTGCTTGCTACTCATAACTCCAAAAAGAAGCAAAGCAAAATGTAACTTCCGTCGAGCAGCCATGTTAAGCAAGTTGTAACGGTTCAGAAATGGGGATATATGAGAATGTTTAGGGACAGGAAAACAGTATCGAGCACAGGCGTTCTGAATACGCTGAATTACTTTTTTCGTACGGGCCAAAAGACATTCACCAAAAACTGTATCGACGTAATTTAGTTTTGAGAGAACAAGGGTTTCACACAATTTGATACGCATATCAAGAGCTAAGCAGTCGCGTATGCGGTAAAGCACCTTAAGCCTATAAAAACAGTTTCGCATTATTTCTGAAACATGTTCCTCAAACTTCAGTTGTCCGTCCATGATAAGACCTAAATTGCGAGTCTGCGTCACATGTTCTAAAGGATCTCCTCGTATAGTTACAGTTGGATTTCGGGAATAGATGTTGCTTATGAGATTTTTGGACCCCAATACCAAAACTTTCGACTTGTTTGGATTTAGAACCAAATTATTTCGGTCACACCAACGAGATACCCGATAAGACAGGATAAAACTAACAAATTAAAAATAAAAACTAAACTAAACTAAAAAACTATTAAAAAATTATACTCATAATTAATGAACAAATACTTACTACGCTTTTCTATGAGTATACACGCGTAATATGCGATCTATGCGTCGCTCTTCAAAGACACGTGACCTCTGAGGCTTCGAGGGCAACTGAATTTTCAAGCGTGTGCATCGCATATTTATTTGATGCCGCGCGGCCATACTAATTTTGTATGGGGAATTTAAGAGCGTTTACGCCGCACACTAGCGCCGCCAATGAAAAAAAGACATACCTAGTAATTAGAGATAGAAAATCAAATTATGCTCAACATACTATCTGAATAAAGTAATTTAGCATTTTTACGTCACCTAATGAACACCTGACATGTTATGGTTTAGTTAAATATGGCGTTATAGTTAAAAGTGGTCGTAACGTCTTATTTAACTAAACCATAACATGTGAGGTGGTCATTAGGTGATGTAAAAATGCTAAATTACTTAATTCAAATAGTTTGTTGAGCATAATTTGATTTTCTATCTCTAATTACTAGGTATGTTTGGTTTTTCATTAGTGGCGCTAGTGTGCGGCGTAAACGCTCTTAAGATGCTTAATAAAAATAATTATTTGAATAACCACTTGATGAATCGAAAATGTAGTTTAGCAACGCCGCCACTCGTTTTCATGATTTTTGCCCAGCTTTAAATGATATTCTAGAAAAAACTATAGCGTGTTATGAATTTATAGATCTGACAAATTGTAAACACATTCCCTTTGATACTAAATATATATTTTGTTTATTTAATACGATAGTATTTTAAATTATATCTACTTAACCGTGGCTGCATTTTGGCCTTTTTTGGTCGGCGCACCCTTAAAGAACTTCAAACTAATTCAAAAGTGTCAGTGATTGCAATCGCGACGCGTTTTGGATGATGCTGAATGAACGACATCATTTATTTGGAATCATCTATGCAAAATGACAAGCGTAAATACCTTTGTAAGGTATCGTGATAGAGGTTGAAAATAAACAATAAGCCCCGTGGTTTCAATTATATTTGAGTTTAAAGTTATAATAAAAACATAGCTGCCTTTTTTCAGAATAAAATAAAATCTTTAAAGTTACCTTCATGAGCATAGTAGCAGGCTGTATGGGCGGAGGCGTGGGCGGCGGCGGCGTGGGCGGCGGACTGGGCGTGGGCGGAGGCGTAGGCTCTCCCTCAGCGCGCGCCAGCCGGCGACCCGACTCCGGGCACAGCGACAGCGGCCGCTCGGGGCTGGCCGGTGGGATGGGGCCCAGGTTCGCGGGGAACGGGTCCTCGATGCCGTCCGATGTATCCGACGACGCGTCCGACTGTGCGAAACCGTTCGACTTCACGCTTAATGTTGACAGAACCAGTGCCGGATTTAAGCATAGGCAACATAGGCAGTTGCCTATGGGCCGCCACCACACCACAAAACAAATAAATTAAATCGATAAAGGCTCAGTAGCAACAAACAAAATACTGAGGACTCCGGGGTATGTTGGGCCAAGTGTCAAAATGTCCAAGGTGACATAATGTCCGGATGTTATAAAGACCGTTAGTCAATATGTACAAGTGTCAGAATGTCTAAGAAGTCATAACGTCCAGATGTTATAAAGACCGTTAGTCAATATGTACAAGTCTCTGAATGTCCAAGAAGTCATAACGTCCAGATGTTATAAAGACCGTTGGTCAATATGCACAAGTGTCAGAATGTCCAAGAAGTCATAACGTCCAGACCGGGTAGCACGATCACGTTTTTACCGACATAAAGCAGCATACTTCAACATTAAAATTAATTTGATGTTTACTAGTCAAGCAAGATTAGCCCGGACAAACTAAAAAAACAGACAAACAAACAATAAAGACCGAATGTACGCTACTTCAAATCACTTCAAAAACAAATATTGTAAGCTGAAATCCTGTAATATGCACGGACCTGAATATGCTTACACATATTTCACAAATATTTTTTTTAATAAATTCTGAAATTGAATGGTGCAGTTGACACTCGTGTATTAATAGGACCATTCATAATAATAAAACTCCTTTACCTTTCTTTTCTCATCTAATTTAATAAATACAAATTATCTTGTATTATTTACAACATTTTAATGTTAGCATTCTTAACCTGAAGTACCAGGACAACATAGTTAAGTAAGCGGTTACTTTTAAATGTTAGTTCTTCATCTGGTGAAAACCTCTTACATAGCTACGATGTCCTTGTACTCCAGCTTGCTTGGATGGTTTTTGTATACTATACACTAAATTTCAAAACTAGTTTGGGAAAATAGACGGTATGAGAAAGTGGACCGATTGAAAAAGTAAAAGTTTGGGAAAATAGACAGTCTGAGAAAGTGGACCATTCAGGCAATAGGGCCATTTAGGACCTGTGGTACCTGAAGGATATTTTCGAAGTCGAAGTCTGGGAATATAGGCCTCGACTGTACCAAAACTATTAAGTTTTGACAATTAGACGTTTTAGCAATTTGTTGTTTTGACACCTGGATATTATGACAACTAGGCATTTTATCAATTGGATGTTTTGTTAACTGGACATTATGGCAATTGGACGTTTTAGCAATTTGTTGTTTTGACACATAGACATTATGACAACTGGTCATTTTAGCAATTGGGCATTATTGCCTTGTCATTTTGACACTGGACATTCTGACACTTGGCCCAACATACCCCGGAGTCATACTGAGTTTTGTTACAAATATTTTGCAACTTATTTTTTTCTTTGAGCGGGAAAAGTAAACATTTAAAAATCTTCGAGATCAAGCAGCAAGAAATATGAACACAAATGGCGCCTTTCGCGCATTATACCGCGCCATGCTAGACCAATATCAACAGCGCAAAATGGCGTGTCAAACGGCGCGTGCATCATTTTTACCATTAAAAAAGCAGGACTTTTCCCATTGAGAAAGCGAGTGAGAAGCATTTAAGAAGCTACAGAGCGTCGTCTCGCTATGGAAAAAGTCCTGCCGCCCGCCGCGCCACCGCTCCGCTCTACGTATGCACCTCGTTCGACATGAATAAACTGGTTTTTGTACTGCTTCAACTAACAGGTACTTACAATACAGTTAGTCGCTGTTTAAGAGAATCGAAAACTGACCAACTTATTCTTGTGCCGAAAAGAACGACAACAACTCGCTAGTCATGTGGAGTTGAAGCCACTAAAGCACTCTTGCGGGGCTATAAAGGTTTTATAAATGTCCTCGAAGAAATTATTGAGGACGAAGAAGACAGCTAAATCAAGAGCAACAGCTGTCGGCCTGCATGATAGGATGGCAAAGTTAGAAATAGCCATATACAGTTTTTTGGGATGATATTTTGGGGCATATAAACAAAGTCAGCGAAAGCCTACAAAATCCTAGGTTGTTTTGAATACGCTGCAGCACTGCTTACTTCATTAAAATCAACCATTGAAAATAAAAGAGACAGTTTTAATGAATATGAAGTTAGTAAAAGCTTTCGAGGTAGTTGATTGCCGAAACTACGAAGAAGAAAAAAGAAAAAAAAAGAGAAACGTCCGGTTGTCCACTTAAGATTGCCCGCAAGCTTCGGAAGTTCAGTTGTCACCCTCGGACAAATTTAGGACTAAAAGCTACATCCCAGTTGTCGACCAGCTCATGACCGCTCTTCAGAAGAGAATGGACGCGTAATCACTTCTAAATGCACTATTTGGATTTTTGAAAAATTTTACAATTATTTCTGATCAAGAAATTTTGTCTGCCAGTCAAAACTTGGTGAAAACCTACTGCGACGACGTAGATGATACTCTTGGCAACGAATTCATACATTTCAAACTATTTATAGTTCAGTATGAAGAATTTGAACAGAAGAGAAGAGAAGAGATTAGCTATAAGAGATGGATGTATGAAGTGTTGTGTAAAAACAACGTTAAAGAGTGCTTTCCCAACGTTGAGGTAATTCTGAGAATTTATCTCACACTAATGGTGACAAATTGTACGGCTGAAAGATCCTTTTCGAAACTGAAGCTTATATAAAAAAAAAACTCCGAAGTTCCATGACGAAAAACAGATTAAAAATTTTGGCTCTCCTTAGTTCAGAGAGTGATGTTTTGAGTGAAACAGACTTCGACGATATTATCGATACGTTTATTAATGTGAAAACAGACGAAAAATAATTTAGCTTGTAGGTACCTCTAGTTTAATTTTGAATAAATTTTATGTTAGCCAACTTATTCAGCTGCTCTCTTCTTTAACTTGACCAACGATTTGAAGGCCTCCACCACATTGATCTGCCTATGGGCCGTCGAAGTCTAAATCCGGCGCTGGACAGAACTAATGGCGCTCTAATGGTTTCTTTTTAGAGTTAAATTAAATTTTGATAGAAGTGTTTTTGAACTGGATTTGAACACGCACTTATGACATACGGGATGAGGTGGACTACCTTTATGCTATTAAGTTTCAGTCCAACCCGTCCGCTCATGCACATTTTTTGGAAATAGCAATTTGTTCGCAACAAAATTTGCGTAAAATTATATACCATAATCTTAAATTTAATTTTTTGTTAAAAAAGTGAAAAAAAAACAGTTCATTTTTACAATTAAAGTGTCCGGCAAACTGTATGACAATTTGTTGCCGGTTACTTGCTCTCACAGCTAACATAGCACAACGTCATGTACACGCCTGCATGAATTTAAGATTTAAACAAATTACCTAATAACTAACTTTGCACTTTAATAATAAGTGTAAATCAAGTATTAAGGCGATTGTACGCATAGTAATAAACCAATATACTGTCCCACAGCTAGGCAAAAACTTCCATCACTGAAATTAAGTATCCTCTCTGATGGGTATTCGATTATTCATCGCGCTTGCCAAATGCTCTCACATAAGATGGTTGCAGTTAACCATATTTCATAAGCAACATAATATCGGGTGACTCCGTTTCGTCCGTTTTTTAACCAGGCCGGCGGCATTGCATGCATTTTCACAAAAACAAAAACGCACCATGCATCTCGATTCTCTTGGTACACGCACGACTAGCGTGCGACAACATAGTAGTAGGAGGATCGAGATGTCAATTTTGTACAAAAAGGAACGCATCCAAAGTGCGGCCGGCCTTAAGGCGATTAATACAATGCCACGCACCACGCTGCATGTTGCGTGTCGACGCACATACGCGCAACGCGAGTGGATGCATTTTCTGTGTGTTGGACTGTGCGTGTTTTCCATACAAACGGAGATACTCCCAAGCAACGTTAGAACATGCATTCACGCGCTACGCTGAGTGGTGCGTGGCAGCTGCCTAAAACCCGCTCTCTCCATGTGATAAAGCGTTTTTTTTTGTGGTAAACTCGTCTCCTCGCCTCCACCCGGTAGTGATACTGACCGCTTCGAACTCGCCGGCGAGCGGCATCTTCTCCCGTATGCGCACGATGTTGCCGCCGGCGGTGGCCACGGACGCGTACGAGCCGCGCCCGCGCCCGCGCCCCGACCCGCCGCGCCGCAGCAGGCTGTCGCCCTGCGCACAAACATACTGCTCTAAAGGATACTATTTGACCCGGCGGACTTAGTACCGCTTTGACAGTTTCTATGACAACAAAACAAACAAATCTTATTTCTATTTATTTATCATTATCATTAAAATACTATAGCATTTATGTTACTCAGCGCTAATGTAGCATTCTAACAAAAAAAAAACCGACTCCATAAAATTTGACTGATAAAATT
This sequence comes from Eudonia lacustrata, assembly GCA_947562085.1. Taxonomy (NCBI): domain Eukaryota; kingdom Metazoa; phylum Arthropoda; class Insecta; order Lepidoptera; family Crambidae; genus Eudonia; species Eudonia lacustrata. The sequence continues at coordinate 7,261,967 of OX387318.1, forward strand.
GCACTAAAAAGTAAAAAATAAGCGTTAGACTTATACAGACAATAACTTTATTAAGAAAAAATATAGGTACAATTATTGTTACTTTTGGGGCCGGTGCCAGCCAACGAAGTTTTTGAAGCCGGTGCCAGTCCGCGTTTGTAGTTAAAATTTCATACATAAGATTTAATGTACTGATTATAATATAGTATTCGTTAAATGTTTATGTTAAAGTTACCTTGGCTGGCACCGACTCCAAAAGTAACAATAATTGTACCTATATTTTTTCTTAATAAAGTTATTGTCTGTATAAGTCTAACGCTTATTTTTTACTTTTTAGTGCAATTTTAGATACTAAATACTAAAATAGAACGGATATTGCAACGTATAATCGGGGAAGTGCGTCGATCAAAGAACTGGTATTAATAAATTTGGTGCTCTGGGAAAAACTATCGCAAGTTTTTTGAATCTGCCTAACCCAGCGTTGTACACGGGGCATTGCTTCCGGCGCACCTCGGCGATATTGCAACGTATAGTTGACCATGTGAGAAGACGGGGCCCGATCGGCAAATAAAGGCCGATTTTGTCCAAAGTTTGTCCTTGGCTCTTGTCAATCGATATGGCAAATGCCAACTTGACTAGGAATTGGCGACGCTTCAGAGGAAAAGGGAACGTTGTGTTTGAAGGTGTGAGATCGATGCGGGGCAAAAACACTCGTTCGCCTTTAGTTGAGCCAGAGAACTTCAAGATCAAGACAGTTATCTCTCATCCAGACAACTTGCAATCGGGTTCCGTTCATCAGGCCTAGCATCACGTTGTAAGTTGTGAGGTGGAAGTCCTGACACGTTGTTCAAAAATTCAATTGGATATCGAATTTGCTCTGCAAAATCGTCCGTGACAACAGAGTCAATGCCTTTGTAGCTGCGACTGGTACCTGGTAGTTTTGTCTTGGACCTGTTGATTAATTTGGTCGCAGTGATCATTCTTAGGTACAAGAATGGCACAGCCACTGACTTTTTTTATTGCGCCTGCTGAGAAGTCAGTACCAAATATGGCTTCAATTACGTTGTGGCGTCAGCTCGGACTTTGTATCGTGAGCACACACACTCGCCGTTTCCAGCTGACGCACATACTTAAGCATTAGCAATAATTAGTATACTAACATGTAACCACAAATAAACAATCTCTTAGCTTTCAGCTCACAAAGCTATAGACAACATACTGGCTGTTTGATTTATCTCCCACGCAAGGAGCTAAAACGTCTTGAACAATAACTTGCTCAGGTACACGAAATAGTTCAGAATTCGGCAGTGTTTCTTCTCGACCATCACCAATGCGTAGAAGATACGCAGCAAAGTTAGATTCTCCAGTGTTGGCTTGCATGTTGACTGTTAGGCTGCGGACTTGAATCAGAGGTCAAAGCAAACACATTTTGATCGAATTCAGTACCATTTCAGCTTGGCCGCACCACGGGCAGAACCTGACGAAAATCACCTCCAAGTAAGACGACTTTGCCACCAAACGGCACATGATCATTGCCGGTGATTAAACGGGGAAATCGATCAACTGCCTTTAGAGAGGCTCCTGATGCCATTGGCGCTTCGTCCCATATGATCAGCTTCCCTGAACATGTTACCATCGCCACTGGTGTATGTGATGCCAGACGATGTCTTATCAGTCAAGTTCAATGGAAAACGGAATCGGTTGTGAACCTGCCAGTCCATGCAACAGCCACACACGTATCACCTGTAAGAAGGTTGATTAGGCATTGGTACACAAAGGTTTTTCCAGAACCTCCGGGACCGTCAACGAAATATGCTCTTGGGCGACTGTTTGATTGCTTCTCAATTGTCAACAGAATTTCGTCGATTATTGCTCGTTGCGATGGAGTTGCATCAGTGCAGCTTGTCTTGTGTCAGCACTAAGAGAAGGCGGAGGAGCTGTGACTACGGGCAGTCCCACGTCTGCCAAAGAAAGGTTGTGGATGGCCAGAATCTGCTTTAGCTCATGAAGCGCAAATTCGCACGTATGACCAGTTAAGTAGTGGTCTCGAAATCTTCTGATAAATCATTTTTGAACTCTACCCACAGCGAGAGTGCGTTTTATGGCTGTTCAAATGCGATACAGCCGTAGCGCCGCTCCCTAACCGGCTAGTAACTTTTTTCTGCTCTCTAAAATTAAATCTGTGTTATGTTGGCAATAGAACCTATTTGGTAGGTTTTATACTTTTTGATTGTAATTTTGACAGACTTTTCCCTTTTGACATTTGCTTTTATTTTATTAAATTTTTCATCTTCTGACATTACATTTGAACGCTGCGTTTAATTCCTAAACCTATATTTTACCTTAGGTATATAACAGTCCACAATATTTTGTCCTCTTAATTTTTCTGCACATCTACGGCTGGAGCTCTTCAAAATGAGACCATAACCGTTTTTTTTATGTGCAGCTATCGTCCCATAATCACTGGGACAAAAATCGGCTTACGCTATTAATCTAAAAGATTTTACTGATTTTACTTTATTTGGGAAACACAATACAATTAAAAAAAATAATTAAAGAATTTACACGCTTTTAACTTTAACACATTATAAAATAATTAGGTAACACAAGTAAAATCGTAGTGTTTCATTTCAATGTGTCTACAATACAATTGTTTATAAATTGTACATAAAAATGTACATATATCAGTAAAGTTTACACTTTTTGCTAGTACATAGTTAGAGGTCCAATTCCAAAAATTCTTTCACTGATAGAATGCTATATTCCTTGTGATAACAAAAAATCTCAACAAAGTCTTGGGACAACTGCTATTATATTGCTATAAACAAAAGTTGTTCTAATTCCGCTTAATGTGGTATACCGACCTGTGCGAGTTTCTTGTTGAGTATGGCGACGGGCGAGCGGTCGGCGGCGAGCCCGGCCGGCCGCTGGATGGTGCGCTGGATGATCTTCTGACCCGAAGGCGTGATTATAGTCTTCTCGGTTACTTGTTGACCCGAAGCCGAGAACGTTTTCTTCACCTATTACATAAATGTTCGTTTTATTCACATATCGGTCTTACCAAATTCATTGTTTCGCCTACTTATCCCGACTCATCTACTCTTTATTGGAGTGTTGGCCTTAAACGGCGTTTACAGCGTCACTGGACTTTGTTGGGGGTAGCGTGAGACTAAAGGGTTCTTCTTAAGCCCTAAAGCCGTGTGATCAAAATACCGTCAGGGGGTTTCTAAAGGGAATGTCATCACGCAATCAGAAAGCGGCAATGGCCCTTCATGTCAGTAATTTTGTATAAAATGCTATTATATTGTACTAACTGTGCCCCGCGGTTTCACCTGCGTTCTTTTAGTCATAGCGTGATGTAATATAGCCTATAGCCTTCCTCAATAAATGGACTATTCAACACAAAAATATTTTTTCAATTCGAACCAGTAGTTCCTGAGATTAGCGCGTTCAACCAAACAAACAAACACACAAACGTTCACATCCATCCGCCTAAATTAAATTTTTAAAAAATCACTTCATATGATTGACCTTCGTAGTGCCCACATAAAGCATTAAATAAATAAATTCGACTTTCAAGTTACAGAAATGTTGCTAACCTGGGGTGTTACTGGCGGGCGTACAGGTGATGATTTCTTAATTTCTTCAGTCTTTTTCTGCAATATATCACCACAGTTCGTATATAAAAATAAAACAAAAAGCATAAATTGTACATAGCAAAGATAAAACATACCTGTTTTGCAGCTAATATCTGTTTCCTTATCACATCTTGGTCTATATTGAGACCAGGTCCTATTTTTCCTGGAGAGTCAATCTTCATAATACCTGAGCTTTTTGACATAATGTAAACACCTATAAGATAAATATTTTTTATTAGATAGACCATATCAATTTCAATATCTATCATACTTGATAACAAAGTATATGGCTATTTACCAGTGGAGAGGTTCGGCATATGCTTCGGATCGACTTTAATGACGCCCTTGATATTCGGCATTCCTTTTCCGCCGAGTCCCAGTGACTTAACCAGTTCGGGATCGAGTGATGATTTTGGTGACGACTGCCCGTTCAGAATTTTTTTCTCGGCTGAAATAATTCTCAATTTCACTTGAAGAGTAACAAAAACTACTAATAGACGCTTTACATGTAAGCTAAGATAATATGGTTTTCGTGACAGTTATAATTATTTCTATATAGAATACATAAAATAAGCAATGAAATTATTGTTTTCTTCTATATTCAATAATCGTCTTAATAGAATGTCTGTTTATCATAAGTTTTTCCCACATTTTCCACTTTGCATTATAAAAAGAGCAAGCTAACAATTCAACACAAACATGAGTAGCCTTACTACTGAATAAAACAAGTTAAAGAGAGATATATTATAATAGGCACTTCACTATTCATTTCATAACGTCGTCCGTTGACTTCATATCAGGTCTTTGGCGCTCGTAGCACGATAAATTTCTTACGAAAAAGGGTTGTCTATGCTTTTTTTTCATTAGAGTTTTGTTGGTCTAAACTTAAAATAACCTATAGACGTTTCATATACCTAATGTGTTCACGTTCAGTTTTAATGTTGATAGGTATACACCGTATTTTGGTCAAGTGGCTGGCTTACAGACTTTTAACTACCGCTGAGTTACCGAGTGTATGTTCTCTGTGTACGTTTGAGTAAGTTTTGTTTTACAATAAACATTTGAATAGTATTTTAGTAGCCGCTTTCTTGTTTATACATACGCACGAACGAGAATGGAGTAAGTACCTTCCCTTTGTACAACATAAATAAATATATTTACTACTAAAATAAGAAGAAAGAAACAAAATGATAGACGCTTGGAATTGCGCACAGGTATAAAGTATAATCAATCACAGTCTAGTAATTGCATTCAGTCAGTCATCGGAGGCGTTTCTGAATCAGGTTCCACACCTTCTAAAATCCGCAACAACTCATCAGAATAACATTCACTCATTTTGCACTGTTTAGGTATTACCCGAACCGGGAAAGAAACACACGTGCGCACGTTTGTTTCGTTTGTAACGCCCGGCACTATGACACGATGACCTTGACCCCTATGCGCTTACGACGTCACGAGTTAACTTGAAATGACGTCGGTGGCGCTGTTAGCACCGACATCTTGCCATTACGTAGAGATTACGTATTGGTGTTGCAATATCGAAAGTCCTCAGTAAACTTAATTAATTTTAATGAAGTGATTTGATACGTACATTAATTTTAAAATGTATTGTGTGTGTTATTTACTGAACGGAATTTATTTTAAATCATAGAATTTATGAACACTTGGATGGAATAAAACAAAGTAAATATAGAGGATTGTAATATATGCAACTTTTGCGTCACATCACCGGCCTACTTGATATGAAGTCGTTGGCGTGCGGGACATAAAAATATTTGAGACGTTTTTGTTTTTATCCATTTTAAAACACAAAAAAGCCTGTTTTGCCAGGAAAAATAAAAAATAGTGCTTCAGTTGCTTACAAAAGAAACAAATGTTTTATGTACCGTAAATGTATTTTAATAAAGTAGGTACAATGAAAAACTTTTATAGAAGTGCTGGCGTGGACGGCACGAAAATTTCGAACTTCTATAGAAGTTGTTGGTGATGAAAAGGTTAATCGTCACGCTTACAAAATGCGTGTTGGCGTTCGCTTTACCACTCAGCCGCCGAGGTAGATAACTACTAATTAATAATGCTCCGAATTAAACATAGCACCTCACCCTTGATAGAGTCTGGGTCAGAGTAGTCGTCATCTTCCGAAGACATCTCTTTCTTCATCCTCTTGATGGCTGGCTCGTCCTCGGCGCCGCACCAAGCCTTCACTTGGTCCAAAGCGCGCACTTTGCTTGTGCGTTGCAAACGGCTATGGCAATTAAATAGAAGATTATTGACTGCGTAAACATTTATTTCTGAAGGAAGAGGAGCTCGATAAAGGAGCTGAATATAATGATGATAAAAAACATTTTATTAATATTCATATAACAATCTAACGTCACCTTAACCGCCAGTCAGATTTATCCGACAAATATTTACAAGCCCATTTCGGCTGAGTCGTGTATCCTCATTTCTCTGCGACATAAAGCTATGCGATAAGAAATTGGTAAATATCGACAACTCGTATAGTGTTATGTAATAAGTAGGCGCTGAGGCGGTTAAAAGTTTATACCTATTTAAAGCTTTTGGCTTTCAAAATAAACATACAATAAGCTTCGAATAGTTATTCCGTGTTGTGTTCCCGTCATATAAACTTAATTTTAAGTTGTGAAAGAGACAAAAACAACTATTCGCAGCTTATTTTTCATTTATTTAGTAAGGCCCTAACCCGCGTATTAATAAACAAAGTGTAAGCTTGGAGTAGTTACTCCGTGTTTTGTCTCTTTTACTCTAATATGAAATGAAGTTTACATGACGGAAACAAAACACGGAGTAACTACTCCAAACTTACTCTTTGTTTATTATTAATACGGCCCCCCCGTGTAGTGTTATAAAATAACAATATGTATTACCCAGTGGGTGTCAATGCAGGGCTTTCTGTCTTCTTTACGACTTGCTTCACTATCTGCGGCAAAGGCGTGCTGATTTGTTTCACCTACATAAACACGGTATTCTTTAGAGTTTTCTATGACATTTTTTTTGTTATTTATATAGCATTTATGGTTACTGATAATTCAGGTTAAATACATTCAATCACATATAATATTTTTTCTCTTCATTTATAACAATTTTCCAAGCTTCGAAAGAGGAAGGGAATTTATGGGTTGATGATGAATAAACATAGTTATATTAATTAAAAAATAATGTTATCAATGTTTACACGGAATTTTATTTTTGTCTCGTAAACACGACTTGAAAGAAAATACTGATTAAGCTAAATTTACGAGAGAGTAGTTTAACGTTGCCCAATATTTCCTTTGAAGCGTATATTGATTTTCCAAATTCATTAACTTTCACTGTTATTGCAATGAGATGTGTAGGTATAAATGTATAATTATGTTAATAAATTAGTATTAGGTGCACGGTGAGGCCGTCTATAATTAGAGTTATATGTATCTAATAAATTTGTATAAATAGTTTGTACTTTTTCATTTAACTCTGTTGATGGTCCATAAATAAATGAATAAGGTTCAATTTAGCTAAAAGGTTATATAAAGAACATAGCTGACCTGCACCGGGTGTTGCTGCTGTTGCTGCGCGCGCATCGCCTTGAGTTCCTTCTGGCGCGCCAACTGCTTTTCGAACGCTTCCAACAGGTGTTTGCATGTCTCCATGTTTTCAACTGGTTCCCATGTGTTTTGTTCGCTACAGGAAAATAGCACATGTTGCGTTTTAATATGTATCTACTTGCATGCTAGATAGAGACTATCTATACATACACACTACACAGTATGCTTCGTTTACATTCATCAGTTTTTTAATACACCTTCTGTTCAGTCAGGTCATAGCATGAACAACCATTGCATTAATATCATAATATTGTAAGAGGAAATTAATACAGTTCCACAACGTCTTCTGTAAATGGGACTGACAATCGACAGACGTTTTTCAAAGATTTTTGATGTGTAACATCTTTCCGCTCGCTTTCTATATACCTATACAATTTGTGGGAGTGATTTCGTGAAATGTGACGGAAGTATGTGTAACAGTGTGACAGGAAGTTGGGGAAGCGCACAAGCGCGCGCATTATGTAAATTTAAAATCGATATTAATAAAATGGTAACATTATTTTGTGTCTATGTTAGTTTGTTTGCCGGGAATTAAATCCGAAACTACTAGTCCGATTCCAGAAAATCTTTCACTGATAGAATGCATATATATACATAGGCAATATAATAATTTACTTTTAAAAAATCGTTTTGTAAAAAATTCGAAATCGACGTGGACAAAATCGCGGGCAAACTGCTAGTAGAATATAAACTGTTATTAAACAACACTTACTGCGGATACCCCTCCCACTTGAGCAGATACTCGTACTGCTTGCGGCGCGGATTGAACCGCTTGGCGAGTATCTTCTCGACGACGTACTCGCCCGCCTCCGCGGGGTCGGCGCCCTCGCGCTCTGTGCGGCGCGCGATCCGCTCCTCGGGCGGCACCCGCTCCTGCGCATTACGCACCGACTCCTTGTCGATGGCCTCCTAATAACAAACGTTCAACAAATCAACACCGGCTTATTAATGTCCCCAATGTTGGGGCACGAGCCTTCCTTAGGGATGGGTAGGTAGTCGTTAACAACCACCGCGACTTTGTTCCGAAGCACGGAGGAGCTCGAGTTGATAAGTTTTTGGTCACCCATCCGATAACCGGCTTTTGCGACAGTTGCTTAACCTTAGCAATCTTTTTTTTTGAGAGAGAATGCTAATTGCCTCAAACGGCATTTTCAGCGTCACCGAGCTTTTTTGGGGACGGCGTGGTACGTAAAGGGTACCTCTAGCCGTGTGAAACGAATCACCTTCGGAGGTTTTCTAGAGGGAACGGCATCACACACTTAAAATTGCGTGTCCCCGTGCCCTACTAGATTCTCCGAAGGGTTCTGATCGGATCGGGTTTGCAATCGCAGGCCGGGCGCGTTAACCACTGCGCCATCGAGATCCCCACAAAGGTTCCAACTATTAAAATCAGATCATAAGAGCACAAAATAAGGAGACTGCAGAAGGCGAGCTTCATACAAACGCGCAAAGTCAAAGTCAAATATTTTTATTCAAATAAACTTTAAGAAAGTGCTTTTTAATAGTCCAAAAATATTTTTACCTACTACCCATTCAGAACGTCTATTTTTTAGCTGTGGAGAAGAATGGGCGCAAGAAACTCCACAACTTTAATATAATATGTAACATTTACAAAATTATAGTAATAAAGTATAAAGTTCAAGCAACGCACACATAGCCCGCCTATGTAAGCAATATCAAAAGCTAAAGGCTATAGCTTTCGACATTGCTTTCATAGGCGGCACGAAACGACAAGATGACGTCATAAACCACACACGAAGTCAAAGCGATCGGTTAGGCGGTCGGGTCCCTGTTCCGAGATCCGTGTCTGTGCAACAGGTTCCTTCTGGGTCCTTCTTATATTGTGATAACTGTTGTCTAAAGACTGATTAAATGATTAAGAATTTTAGATCTGGCTTCTTGGCGGAAAAGTAAAGCCAAGTTTGCGGTTCTGCTTTTATTTTCTAATGTCAAATATTTATGTGAAATAATGGTGGACTATTAACCGTTACGAGATCGTGAACGTGCATGTTAGTGTTACCAAAACGATGTGAGTGACCATGATAGGTTTATTAGTTCTTTACTTTTACTGAATATTGTTCGTCGAAGTACTCTTTTTCATTTGTAAAAGTGTGTATGTGGCCTTTATTTTCATTATTAGATTATTATCATTCATATGCTATTCACGTTATTTCTTAACGTTAGTTTTCAATGCATCAATAAATGAGTTTTGTTTGTTACATGTCCTGTAACCTGTTTCATAAAGCTAAAACCCTGGCTCTGGAGATAGCAGGAAGTCAATAAATGGTTGATACACGATTTCTCACTAAATAAAAATTTGTAATTAAAATAATTAAGTACTGTTGCAATTACTAAGAATTCAAATTACATGAGTTATGAAGACTTTATGTAATTAAAATACTACAAATTTAACAAATAAACCATGAGAAGTACAAGAAACTTACTTCCTTTGTAAACGATTGTTGTGAATTATCATCTGCTGAGGTATCAGTTAATTTACTTATTTTCGTAGCACATGACTCCGCATTGGTCTTGCTAAATCTTTGTCCTTTCTTTGAATGTAGTTTAATGTCATTAATCAAATCTTGTATTTCACATTGTAATTTTTTATAATAACTATTTTTTTGCTCCCTCCGCTTTAGGGATATTACCCAATCACTTTCTTTACTAACTTTCCCTAGTTGTTCTAGTTTTAGTTTATGCTCATATTTTTTTTTTCTTTCATGTCCATCATTATTTGTAATCATACTCGGTGATTCAGGAATCATGTAATCTTCCCCACCCTCTGAAAATTGGTATTCTTCTGGAATTTCATGGAACCATTCCTCATTTTCTTCATTCAGTTTTTGGTTTATAGGTAAGTTGTTACGTTTTGCAAAGGATCTGCACCAGTCATTACCCGGTATTTGATTTCTAAATGGTGTAGAAATACCATTTTGTTGAATGTATGCAGATATTAATATTTTCACATGTTTTGTAGTCAGTGGTAACTTTTTTTCGTCTAGCCATGTGATCAACAAAGACACAAGACTGTCCTCCTCATCCACAGTAAACACTGTAGGTCTACCAGCTCTATCAAATTTAGACGCACGTGTTCCTTGCGCCCTAGTCAAGATAGTTGATCTAGGTACTCCAAATTTTATAGCAGCTGTATAACTGTTCATAGATTTAGACTTTACAGCATCAACAGCTTGTAGAAGATGGTCCAGAGAATAAGCTCTTCCTTTCGTTTTGGAGTTCCTAACCATCTAAAAAAAAAGAATGTTCATATCAGGCTCCGTTTTGGTTATTCATACCTTTATGAGCACTAATTCTCTAATGTTGAATAACAGCTATTCACATCCAAGACAGTCTATTACACAAGATTACATTCTGGTATTTGTGTTCTTTGGTAGGTACTTTGTTTACTTTGTGGCCTTTAAGACTATTCTTCATTCAGGGTCTTAACGTGATATTAGTAAGTAATAGTGTATCATATTTCTCTTTTCAACAGGTTGTCGTCAATAAACTGAATAAAAAAGTTTTTTTCATTTCATAGTAACCAATAAATTAACAATGCAATAACGCATGTGGATTTTTTTCCGCAAGAAATGTGGTCAGTCCGTTTATATAACAATTCGTAACCTTGATCAGCTAAAAGAATTTCCTGTTATTATAAGGTGTAAATCATAACTCAACCAAATGATTTCAATAGCTGTCCCCTATTAAAATTACAGAAGAATATATATATATAGTTTCATATTAAGACTTACCTTCTTGATAGTAGTTAAAGGTTTATTGACAGCAGCAACTTTCTGCGGTGTAGCCTTGATCAACCCATCACTTTCCTCGCCAGATGGTTGGGCCTCATCTTCTTGTGGCAGCTGCTGCAAAAACAGTCTTTGTTGGAAAAACAAGTCGAAGATTTTTTTTCTACATCTTAAACTATTACTAATCGATACTAAAAATAGCATTTGGAAAAATATAAAAAGTACCAATCGGTACCAAAGATTGACTAAACAAGGCGAGAAAATGTCTCGGTATCTCAGTTGTCAGCGCAGAACACAAAAGGCAACACTAAATAAAAAAAATGTAAGGCAATGATACAAGAAGCATGCAAGTGAAGAAAAAAGCCGGTTATCAAAAATAATAATCTCGAGCTTTTCCGTGCTTCGGAAGACACGTAAAGCTGTTGGACCCGATTGCCTTAGCATTCGTTAACAATCACCAATCCACGCTGGGCCCGCGTGATGTTTTATGGCTCGTTCTCCGTGGTGTTTCTATCCATAGGGAAGGCTTGTAGCCAAGATTTGGGACAAAATTAGCTGGTGATGAGGGTTATGTCTATTGTAAAAGTTATAATTTATTTAAGCATAACATACAATCTTTTGTTGCTTTTTAGGTCTTCCTCGTCTCTTAACTTCAGGAGTCTGTACAGGAGTTTGCACTGGAACCAGTTGATCTTCAGTTTTCACTTCCATCTGTAAGTGACAACTATGTTAGTAATGTATTCCCTTGTAATAAATTAACAACAAATACATGTAAAATGATAACACATGTTTTTGAGATATAATTTTAATATTATTTATTTATTTGTATCGTGCCGCTTTTTTGCCAATTCGAGCATAAAAGCGGCACGGCCGTACTATCCTTTTCTCGAAACAGTTCTGACCATTTTCGACCCCCTATAACTTCGTTGTGGATAAAACTAGAAGCCTGAATTTTCAGTAACCAAGCATGCATTGTCTAAACACGGTATATTTCAAATTTCATTCAACTTGAACCAGTAGTTTAAGAATTATAACTAGTCAAAGTTTTTTAATTTTGTCACTCACTCACTGACTGACCGATCATCAAAACTCTAAGGCACTTCTAGTAGACATAGAAGCTTCGAATTTAGAATACAATTAGTGTATAAATCAAGGAAAAACTAAAACATTTTGCAACTTTGGTCCAGGTTTCTAGATACACCAACTGCATAAATAACTTTGTAATCCCATATAAACATAATTATAGGATTTAAAAGTTACATTTGCAGTAAATGAATCAGTGTACCTGTATATGTATAATATAATGGAATAATAGGTGTAGATAGGTACCTAGATGGGGTACCATTCGAAATGTGATACCATCAAAAACAAACTTGTAAAAAAAACCAAGTCTCGCAACTCAGTTCTTCTACTGTAAAAAGTTGTGAGATCCATATAATACAAGTCGGTTAATTTAGTCAGTCTCTACTTAAGGGACCTTCTGTCTTAAGTTATTACGTAATTAGCTAACCTAACAACATATAGTGACCATATCAATATTAAAAATCTTTTGTTTTAAATAACAGATTGACATGGCAATCGCACTAAACTGTAACTGTAATTTAATATAATATATGTATTACTTGTGAGATACATTGTGTTTTCATGCGATGGCCAAGTCAATCTATTTATTTAAAACAATAAAGATTTTTAATATTGATATGATCACTATATGATGTTTTTAGGTTAGCTAATTACGTAATAACTTAAGACAGAAGCTCCCTTAAGTAGGGACTGAATAAATTAACCGACTTGGCCATATAATAATATGGATTTCACAACTTTTTATGGTATTTTCTCTTTCCAGTCCTTTTTATCCTTATGAGTAAGCACTCGGTCTTCATCTTACTTGATGTTAAGTGATGATGAAGCCGAAGATAAGGCCCAAACTAAGACATTGGCCATCTAACCACTAGCTGCCGGAACACAACAATGCCACAAACATTGATTGTATGGCAACATTATATAAATAAAATGGTCATAGCTAGCCATGTGGACAAAAAAGCCCTACCACCAACCACTGAGTATACAAACATGTACTTCTAGCTGGGAATCGAATGCCATGCTCCTCATCGAGTTATTGTTAGCCGCGAAGGTAAGGGATTTCTACCGAAAATTAGTCGCAATTTTCTCAGCGTTTCCGCAATAGAAGATCGATTTGAGTAGAACGTTTAGATAATTAAAACACGTTGCTGAAGCGAAAAATGCTCTATATCGAATTTGCCGCCGATTGATAATGGCGGCAATAAAAAATGGGCGACCCTAAAATTCTAAAAATTCGAAATTCAAAATCATTTATTTAGTTTAGGCTACAAGTACCTAGCTCTTGTGAATGTCACTAAGCCATCGGTTAGTAAGTCTTCTCTGGGCGGGACCTTATACTGAGGAGAACCGGCGAGAAACTAACTGTATAATGCTCTTGTTGTTGATCGAGCTCAAAGTACGCTCATGCCACTTCCAGTGTCGTTAGTTCAACGTATATCTGTTGTCGGGGCTACTCGCCGGGCAGCGGTACTTGTACGGACCACTCCTAGCGGTCGAATCGGAGTTTTAATAAAACTACCTACGTACGTGTTTTGTTAATTTTTGTTGATCGCTTTGTTTTTGTGTCGTTCAATGTGTTTTAAAATAACTTTGTATCTCTCATGTAAGTGAATTGTAAATTCTTTATGAGAAATAAATATCTTTAACACTAAACTCAGCAAGTGTCCAGCTCTTTTCTCCCTTACAGCGTCAAAAATATTTGAAAATGTCCTAACATAGCAGGACACTTTCCATTACAACTTTCCATTATAAACACAAAAAATATAGAAGAAACCACAACATGTAAAAAAAAACAAAATAAAAAACCTAAATTAACTTTACATCAGGTAAAAGTTTCAATTTCCACAATGTCATAGTACCACTAGTATAACAAAGCCTTTTATTTCTGTTAGTTAGTTTTTAACGAAATCTTATCCTAATATAACATATTTTTATTAACAGTTTGTCTTTCGACAAAAGCCTCCTCCAAGGCTTTCCACTCTGTCCTATTTCTCCTGACTCCTTGTCAACAGGTCATCAATTCAACATACTGGAATGCCTCAGTGGCCGAGTGGCAGAGCGCTCGGCTTGACCTTAAGGTCCCGAGTTCAATTCCCAGTTTGGGCAGTGTTTCGGAATGTTCGATGCATAGCCCGTGTTTGTGATCACCAACCTGCATTTGGCAAATGTGGTGATTAAGCCATTACCAATCAATTGTAGCGAGGAATTGATTTCAATAATGGAGGCCTTTGCCCAGCAGTGGGACAGCAATAGGCTATTTACTAAACTTACAACATACTTGATACTTACTACTTTAGCATGTGCAAACTTAGACAGAGCCTGAACATCAGAGCCGGCAGTGATCCACGCTGTCCGTTGAGCTTCGGCCATACGGCACCACTGCTGGTAAAGCTTCCAGCTGTTGTCGGTGCTGATGACGGAGCCGTCCCGCGCCGACGAGCACTTCCAAAGGAGGAAGGCCCACACTTGAGCCTTACTTTCATTCTGTTGTAGCAAATCAAATTCAAATAAGCATAAAAGTAATTCATTACTTTCTCAAAAGTTTTTAGTAAACACGCCTGCACCTTAGATTACCACAATCTGACAAATTTATTCAATAGCCTTTGATCTTTATGTTTACGACATTATGGTTGAACATTTATTGAAGAAACATGACAGTTTTGTACAATGAAGTACAAGTGCTATACAACAAAATGCAAAAATATTAACAACCTCTTAGGGTTTTTAAGACCCTGATACAGAACCACTATACCTAACAACATATGCATAAATGTAACAAAAAGTAAATAAACAAATAAGCGCATGGGTGAATGATCAAATATTTATAGATTTTCATTTAAAACTCAAAGTATCCCAAAAATAGTCAAATGTTTATTTATTAAAAGTTAAGGAAAGTCTAAACTCAAATCAAGGTGTCTACTGCTAGTTTTATTTGTCATTAGACCACATTAACGAAAACGAGAATTTGTTGTAAAACTGTTACTTCAATACCATAAAAAATGAAATTCTAGTTTTTTATAATGATATTGAGCTATAGCGACAAATGATATTAACCTCATTTTTAAGTCAGAGCTTTCGTAATATTAACATTACTTACGCTATCCCTTACAGGAGACTTGCCAGTGCAATTATCTGCACTTTTATGTTCTTTGAATTCTTCTATAAAATGGAAAGCGGAATGGCACTGGCCACAAACCAGAACATCCAATGTGGCCATTTGCTCATGAGCATCTGTAATAGTAATGTGATGTAAGTATTCAAATTAGATTGTGTATTTTATTTGATTGGCTAAGTTTTTGTTACAATAATAGGTTTGAGGTATCAAGTCTTTCTTCAGTTTCATAAAAGATTTATGCTCAGATTCAGGACAAAGTTAGAACAAACATCAGTTAGGTTTCTAAGTAAATTTATTAGTGTTTTATCTTTTTCGATTCTACATCTCATGATAAAACCAAAATAAATAAAGTAGGTAGGTACCTTTTAATGCTGTGGGGTTCTTGGTAAGTTCATCTGGGTTCCCTGCATTTATTTCCTCTGTTGATGGTGTACTATCTTCTTCGATAGAAGTCATTGTTTACAATCTATAAATTTCAATCACACAAATTATTGAGTGTTATCAAAATATAACCTTCAAATAATTGCCCGGCGTCTTCCCGCCAACTCAACTTGTCCATAAAATCAAACGTGAGCGGTGGTGGTTTTGTATGACTTGTGATAAAATAAAATGGAGATGAAAGTATACTAATACTTCGTATGCTAAACACTTTTTCAAACCTACTTAAATAAAGTTCATAAAATGATAGACAATTAACATTTCTACGAACAACAGGAATATGAAAGCCCTCGCTAGGTACTCAAATCAACGCAGGCACAGCAGCTGCAAAGCAAGCACTAACAAAACAACGCGACTAAAATTAGATTTATCCTATCGAATTATGTCGCTTTGCAACTGATTATCCACTTTTGAAATAAAACTAAATACTGAACTATTTTCTAAAGACATTGTCACTCACCAAAACAATATTTTTTTTCTAAAATTTACTAAACTTCACAGAACGAAGTACAAAACGGAACAAATCACCACAAGAATCGAATATTTTATGACAAAAAAAATGCTTCACCGACACGCTAACGACGCCCTCTACCGTTCGCCGACATGGCTTGTTCTCTTTGTAGTTTAAATTTCAATGCACCAATTACAGAATAGCATTAACACTATTTCAACCAATCGTAGTTACTTTAGCAAATGGGCATAACATAACAGACTGTGAGTATCAACTATAGCGTAGCTTTTCGCCGACATTTTTTTTGACGTCATTTTATACCGTCGCCGTCCTAGTTAATTAACAAAATAGGTCCCAATTACCACTTTTAGGTAATAATTTGTCAGAAGAAACAATAATCTTTGTGTTAATTTGAGGAAGCATAAATTCAATCACCTAGCAACTACATTATATGCAATTTTGGTGCAAAAAAATTCAATAAGTCTACTAAGAAGATGACTTAAAAAGAGAACACAAAATCGAAAATAAGTATAATACTTTTTTATGCAAATCATGTACATACCTACCTATTCAAATAGTTTGTTACCTATCGAAAAAAAATAATTCGCTAAATTAAATACTTACAACTAAATATGCTTATGTTTGTACCTTTCATAATGTAGAAATAGTCTTAAAAACAAGTCACAGACAGTAGGTACTACCACTAACGGCTAAGCTAAGTAGGTATCTTAGAATAATAACGTAGGTATCTTATTCTTAAAATAGAAACTATTTTTATACAATAAAAATAGTTAGGTATAGGTATGCACCTACCTGAGGTACTTACCTACCTATATTAAAGGTATATTTAAACTCAGTTAATAATTTTATTACTACTTAATCATTATCATTATTCAGATACCTATTAGCATGATCATTATGCTTTAGAATACAGGAACGTTATTATAGGTAAGTATGTGGTGTATAGGTACATATAAGTACCTAATTATGAAGGAGATCGATGGCTGGCGTGGCGCAGTAGCATAGACTATGTGGCGCAGTTGTTAACGCGCCCGTTCTGCGATTGCTAATAATACGTAGTACTATTATTTATTCTGTGCTATGGTTAAGCAACTTTTGAAAAGGACGGTCATCGGATGGGTGACCAAATATTTATCATCTCGAGCTCCTTCATGCTATAAGGCACGAAAAGCCGTTGGTTCCGGCTGCATTAGCAGTCGTTAACAACCATCTGCACCGGACCTGCCCGCGGCCGCGTGGTGGTTTATGACCCGTTCTTCCTGTCCATCCAAAGGAAAAGCTCGTGCTCGAGTAGTTGGGACATAAAATTATGCTAGTAATGTGATGATGATGAATTGTATGTGAATCAACCGAGTAGGTACCGATATTACTAAATACGTGCCTCAGTCAATGCTTAGGTACTTCCTAAAAATATATTTTGTTGATGTTATTTATATATTACAAAAGTATCTGTATCTTTGCTTTGTTGACCTGGAGAAAGCGTTCGATAGCGTGCCTCGTGAAGCTCTCTGGATAGTACTAGGAAAGGTAGGATGCACAGAGAAGTTTGTAGGACTTCTGAGACTCCTGCATGACGATATGCAGTGCTGCGTCACCGTGGATGGTGAACAGTCAGATTTCTTCCCCGTTACATGTGGGGTGAAACAAGGGTGTGTCTTAGCGCCCACACTGTTTGCGCTCTATTTTGCGGTAGTAGTCAAGGAGGTCCTGCAAACTGTTTCTGAAGGAGTCCGCATCCGTTTCCGCACAGATAGCAATCTTTTCAATTTGGCCAGACTCAAGGCGTGCACAAAGGTCTCGTATGCATTGGTCTCAGAAATCATGTATGCTGATGACTTGTGCTTTTTGGCAGAATCCCCAGATGGTCTGCAACAGTTGATGTCCGTTTTCCACCAAGCATGCTGCAAGTTCGGCCTGAAGGTCAGTGTCAAAAAGACGGAAGTGATGTCCCTGGACCCACAATATGGTCTTGAGTCACTGGCCATTAAGCTTGGTGAAGATGTACTGAAACAGGTGGATAAGTTTCGTTATCTGGGGAGCACTATAACATCCAAGTGTGACCTTGATGCCGAAATTAACAGCAGGATCAGTGCTGCAGCTGCAGCATTTGGGAAGCTGCGTTCCAAGGTTTTCTGCTCTCACGACCTGAAGCTGGCCACTAAAATCTCTGTTTACATGGCGGTTGTGCTACCAAACCTCCTATACTCCTCCGAGACGTGGTGTGTGTATCGCCACCACATACGCACTCTAGACCGGTTCCACCTTAAATGCCTTCGTACCATCCTGAAGATCAGATGGTCGGACCGAGTGCGTAATACCGAAGTTCTGCGACGAGCCAATGTCGGTGGCATTGAGGCCTATTTAATGCGTCGGCAGCTTCGGTGGTGCGGTCACGTATCACGTATGGCGGAGTAGAGAGTGGCAAAACGCATCTTCTACTCTGAACTAAAGGAGGGTAAGCGAAAACAAGGCGGACAACTCCTCAGATACAAAGATGTTCAGAAGCGTCACATGAAAAGATGCAACATAGAGCCCTCTCAATGGGAAGGTTTGGCAGCACAACTTCCTGAATGGCGCGGGATTGTGAAGAGGCGAGTTCGCGAGTTTGAGGAGCAGCGTAAAGCTGACCTCGACGCTAAGCGCGACGAGTTAAAGGCCCGTCCACCCGCAGTCATTAACTATAACTATATAAGCGGTGTGCTCACGTGCCCTCATTGTACACGAGAGTTTACTGCTAAGATCGGCTACATAAGCCATCTTCGGGCGCACCAGCGCCACCAAACCGACTAGGAGTCGAAGTGGTCGCCATGGCCGAAAACAGTCGGAATGATCATCATCATCATCATCATTACAAAAGTTTTCATAATGTCGACATTTGCCTCAGCAGGAAATACAAATTAACTAGTAGCAACCTACTTAAAAACATAAATAATATGGTGGTGTTTCTATAATGGAGACTGACCGGAGCGAGCTAACTACGAACATCTTTACGGCGCCGGCGCGCCGGCGCCGGCGAAACAAAAGAAAGATTGTAACGGCGAGCTTGATTTTAAGTCTTTGCTAACTGACTGATACCTACTATAAAATAAGGAGACCCCAGAAGACAAGCTTATTACATTGGTACCGCACACTCGAGCAACGCACACATAGACCCTCTCCCGGATACGGAATCTCGGATTCTCGGACCATATCAAACTAGTCCGAGCGATATTCGCTATATTGCGAGATTCCGTGTCCGTGAAAGGTTGCCTATATGTGTGCGTTGCTCGAGCGCGTTTTATGAAGCTTATCTTCTGCAGTCTCCTTATTTTGTGTCGATACACAAAAGTCAGGCAGTAGCGTAGCTCGCGACTCCCGTTACGATGATACGCTTCAGTCAGTCTCCACCATCCACCATTAAACAATGCAAAGCATATTAAAAGAGTAACATATTGTTCTGAATTATTATTATGCACAACGACAAAAGGTTACCTCCAAAAGAATTCAAAGGCATTTATATAAAAGGCAAGGAATAAGGTAAGTATCCTCTCCAACTTGTGCGTCCCTGTCATCTATATTTCACACCGACAACCGACATTGAGTGAGGACGAAAGCTGTAAAATTACCTCAGAAGTTGGTTTAATGCTCTAAGCCTCAGAACAATTTTCAGTTAATATTCTGAGGTACTATTATTACGATGCCGATACAAAAAATCAGAAACAGTCTTAAACAAACACCGCCCCTGTAGTGTAGTGGTTAAGAACTCCGTTCTCATACCCAAAGGTCCTGGGTTTGATCCTAGTGGAGACAAGATTGTATTCAGTTCGGTTCAGTTGGTGATAAAGTTTCATTTAAGTCTGCCTGGGTAGCTACCACCATCTTATCTAAGTATTTCGCTATAACATCATTATTAGTACTTAAAGCATTTTTTTTTAAACTTGGCATCGCACGGTTTGTGCATTTGCCAACTTATAGCATTGTTGAGTACAATATCCTAAGACAATATCCTGTCCAAAACCCAAAAACCGTGAAGGGAATTAATAAAAACTTCACACTCCGAACGGAGGCAAACTTTATTGTAAACTTCGATAAGTATCTTCTTTTCGTCTCAAACGCTTCTTAAGCGAATAAGGTTCTTGTTCTAGTTCCTATATTCACTGTTATAAGATTATAGATAGCTGCCTCAATAATTGAGGGTTCCAAGTAAACTCTGCTTCCATCTTCTTCGGTGAAACTATATAAATAAGTACTTAGTAAAACATTGAATGATGAATCCATTATTTGTGTGTCTGTGTGTTAGTTTGTCATTCTGGGCATAATCCTTTACTACTACCCTCAGAGTCTCAGAACAATCTCAGAGTTACACAGTACAGCAGTAGTAGTACAGCTATAGAAACCGGACTAAAATAGTAACACTTATTCATCAGTTCGTACTATTTTAACTAATAAACCTATGTGATGTATTTTAAAGAGATCGATTGTCCCTTTTCTTTCGTTATTTCGAAAGTGTCACCAGATTTGTGACGTCATATTTAAGGTAATGTAGTGAGTGACTTTATAAAGGACTCAAAGATTTTTTTTGATCACCGATTATCTGATGACCGTTTGACATAGCAATACAAAAAATAAAAACTAAGTATCAACCATTTGTCGCACTCCAACCTCCTTTTCTAGCCATAAGATAGAACGGAACTAAACATAGTTGCACGATTTTTATTTTAGCCATCCTTCTATAGCTTTAGTTATTGTTCTGAGCTACTACCACTACCACACCTGACAAGGTCTGTACTGTCTTCTTAATAGCGACGAGACTGGTGTTGTAGTTTATTTCATAACATATTCTGAAAACTAGACTGTATTAATTAGATGCTTTTGACTTCCTAAAATGGCAGAAAATAACTTTAAAAAATAAATAAATTGACTGACGCATCGTGGGACGCTGTACGGCTGTAGCGTATTTATTCGCGCCGTACCTACAATTTATTTATTTTCCTCGCATAATTACAAATAAACTGTAAGTTTAGTTTAAAAATAAAATCCGTAAGATATTTGATCATTTATGCTCAAAAATATTATGATTGTTTTAGGAGATGTCCGGCATAGCCAGCGCACGTTTAGCCGAAGAGAGAAAAGCTTGGCGCAAGGACCATCCCTTTGTAAGTGCAAAAAACTGCTGTGTGTAAAACACTACATTGTTTGCTGTATAGAGCTAGATAATTATGTTTTTCTACTTTTAGGGCTTTGTAGCGCGACCTATGAAGAATCCTGATGGATCACTGAATTTGATGACATGGGAGTGCGCTATTCCGGGAAAAAAAGGGGTTAGTTATTTTTTCTAGAACCACTTACTTATTTATTTGTGTTTATTTTCGATGCTCAAATCAAGATAGCGATGTCTGTCAATCTCTAGATCAGTTATGGAGAAGATAAAAAAACTAGAGGGGCAACAACGGAACAAAAATCCGACTCGACAGAGTTCGTGTTTCTCTTAGTTATTTACGCCTGCGGACGTGGACGCGGCTGCGGGAATTTTACAATCCCGGAAGTAATTAGACACCTTTGAGCATAGCGATGGAGTGTGATTTTCCAAGTTTCGTGTACTGAATTTCCCCACTAATGAGTAAATAAATCGATGTCTATCTTGCATTGCAATGACTTGTATCCACACTTTTTTGGACAATGTCTTTAAAGGCAATGAACAACAACCATGGCAACAATCAACCATGAAATGTACTGACCAAATCAATGATTGAGTGCTTCAGCTAATCAGAAACCATTACTTTCATTCTTCCAAGCAAGTAAGTGTACTATCAAATAAAAAATAAGTCATAAGTTCTATGAATTATTGCAGACACCATGGGAAGGCGGATTATACAAGCTACGTATGATTTTCAAAGATGACTACCCATCAAGCCCACCAAAATGTAAATTTGAACCACCACTGTTCCATCCTAATGTTTACCCATCGGGCACAGTCTGTCTGTCACTGTTGGATGAGGAAAAGGACTGGCGTCCTGCAATCACCATTAAACAAATTTTACTTGGAATTCAAGATCTTTTGAATGAGCCTAACGTTAAAGATCCTGCTCAGGCTGAGGCTTACACAATATATTGGTGAGTTGTAAAATGATGTTTTTATCCAAAATAAAAAAATATAGCTTTTATTTGGTTTTGTACTTTGATTAAAATTATGCAATTTAAATTTTAAAATGTTTTCTTTACAGTCAAAATCGCCTAGAATACGACAAACGAGTGCGAGCTCAGGCACGTGCTATGGCTGCCACCGAATAAATAATCATAAATAATCTGTGAAACTAAACAGGCCACACTGACACTACTTACCTCGCTGTGTGGCAGGAGGCTGGCTAGACAGACAGGCAGCACAGACCCATGGATTAGTGCTAGTGGAGGAGATGCAAATTGTTGTCAACGGCCCATTTCATTACAATTAAGATCATTCATCAGGCCACGTTGCCATCTATTTTTGCTAAGACTTTTTTGTCAGTAAGTAAATTGGTCTGTGCTATATGATAATAATCTTGATAATTAAAATAGAAATTGGATCAATTGATCAATGATAATAACAATAACCATTCTTCTGCCACACAGAGATGCAACCCTGGTCCTGCATTAGGGATATGCATTGAAATAGCCACTGAGCCAAATAGTGTATTTTGTATCGGTGGTTAAATCATTATTAGTTTCTAAACTTAGAGATTTCAATCAATGTCCTTTACAAATCCATTTAATGTTACTGCTTAATGTTCACATATGGAATATGACTTATTTGGTTATTTGTAACTTATTGTAACAACATTTCTCTCTTATTAATATGGGAAAACATTGCATTTGTGACAGTAGAGGTAAATAGCTCTGCAGCCCATGGTTATGTGTATGGAATATTATGTCATGGTTATCTAAAAACATGTTGCTGTTAAGGATCTACATCATAATTTTAAAATATTTTTGTAACTTTATGTTAGTCTTAAAGAACAATAAACTACTGAGATAATAGTTTTCTTATTTTTCGTTTACCTCTCCATAAACTCCTTAAACGCCAAAGTCGTTTATATCAGACAATTCATATTAGACTCATTGTCATTTTAATTCTTTAGATATTAGACTAAAAAACATAATTCATAAGTTTTTTAAAGCAAAACTAAACATTTTCGTGGAAAACCGCCAAAATAGAAAGAAGAAATCTTTAATTTTGCCTTAAATAAAAAACCTAGGTATAGTATCTAAAGAATTAAAATGACTGCGTTTTCTTGTTATTTAGTTTTATTTATCTACTAGCGGGCGCTCGCGGCTTCACCCGCGTGGTTCCCGTTCCCGTGGGAATATCGGGATAAAAAGTATCCTGTTTTTTTAATCCAGGTTATAAACTATCTGTATGCCGAATTTCATCCAAATCCATCCATCCGTTCGTTGCAGCGTGAAACACACAAACTTTCGCAATTTATAATATTAGTGTGATTACCACTTAGGCATTTCTGGATTTGCTTCTATCATCATAAAAATAAAATAGAGATTTTTTTTCTTAATTAAGTAATCATTATTCATAACTTAGCATTTTTCAGAGACTGACTGAAATATACTAAAACATACTTGAGTTATTTAATATGCAAAATTAAAGATTGTTTTCACAATTTTTTGTTCTATATAGCTTACATTGGCGGAATAGGCACGAAAATAAGTTCTCAAGTAATGTGATTTTAGTAAATTAGTAGCACAGTTTAGCAAGCATCTATGTTAGAAGAATGAAAGCTGGTGATTGAAAGTCCACTTTTGAAATGGAATGTTTCAATTTAAATGATCACAATTCAATTTTACTTAAGATTAGGCTGTATGTATGGCCGAACAATGTTTCAGTACTCAGAGGCCGAACATGAAAAGATATATAAAAAACGCTCTTGTCACTGTCAAATTTGTCAAAGTCAATTATTTAAATTTAAATCCTCTTCTTTGGTGATGGTCGATCATTCATTATTAAATCGTAGCGAGAGCCATATTTCAAGAAATTGAATTGAATAGGTCATTATTATTAAAATAGAATAGAGCCACCAAAAAAGGCACCAAACCAACATAAATTAACTGCTCTAATTCTATTGTAGGCACCTAACCGATAAGCAGTAACTACTACTACCACCTACTACCTTAAGGCCTGTTTTCACTTTGATTAGTGCGAGTGCAGGTGATTAGTAATTGCGAGTGTTTAGTGCAGGTGTGTAGTGCAAGAAGTGTCCAATTTTGTCAAGTGGCTGTGTTTAGTAAATTCAGTTGTTAGCGTCCGACGCCAAACGCTAAACACTAAACACTGCTGTCCAGACGTGTGTAGTGCAGCACAGTGCAGACAGGCTGCGAGTGAGGGGAAAGGGAGGGCGCGCGGGACGTAGCTACTCGCAGTCCACTCGCCAAAAAATAGAACCCACGTCTAATCACTTTACTACGCAGGTTACTAAGCACTCGCACTAATCAATCGCTGTCCACACGAGTTAACTCCTAATCACTAAGCACCTGCACTCATCACCTGCACTAATCACTAATCAAAGTGAAAACAGGCCTTTAGAATGTGTACTACCTAATCTGTGGTTAAGGTTTCTGATTTCTGTTTTTTTCACAAAACCGCAAGTTCTGCTAATACTGAACTATGGCCGATGATGATCAGGATCCAAAAGAATATCGATGGGAGACAGGCTATGAGAAAACATGGTAAGTGGTTCTTCATACACCACCTGAAACTTACGTTATGTTGGGTAAGTTTCAAATTACTGTAAAATGGTACTAGAACTGAATAACTCAAATACTAAAATTAAATACCTACCTACTTTAGTCTCGAAAACCAAACAAAACCTTTGCTTTCCCAAACTTCTCACTGTACTGCTTTTCATATAGTCTTAGTACTGTAGTTTTATCTATTTTTGAATCAGGTCATTGAAGAATATCAGCAGATATTCTTCAATGATATTTCATTACTGAAAATCTAACTCTTTTCTGTACCTATTATTATTATTTCTCTTGGGGACTTCGCCAGCCAAACAGACGATCAGCCTGCGTTGTTGCGGGCCATTTCATCCTATTCCCCGTTCTCCCTTTTTAGGGAGTTAAGGTTAGTCCAGCTTTCACGGCGCCCCGTCGAATCTTTTAGTCTCTTTGGTAAATCTTGCAATCTGCTCCACCTTCAGATCGTTTAGGTCCTCTATGTGTAGTGTGTCCGACCCCCAGAGTTCCCATCTTATCAGTGAGTACATCGGGCATTCAGCTAGTAGGTGGAGGCTGGTCTCCTCGCTTTCCATACATTCCGGGCATATGGGGTCGGTTTTCACTCCTATCACTGTCAGATGTCTGTTCAGCCGACAGTGTCCTGTTATGATTTCTATGACTAGCCTCATGTTCTCTCTTGAGAGTCCCATTAGTTTGCTGGTCTTTTTATTATCCATGCCTTGATGAAGATCTTCGACTGTCTCATACCATTCGAGGACCTCCATCTTTGGTTGGTTTCTGATGTGATACTGTGGCTGATTACTCCCTTGGTGATGTTGTGCGCTATTGGCAGCCGGGATTCCGGTCCCACCAAGTTTTCCTCTGCTCCCATTCTGGCTAGTTCGTCGGCCTGTTCATTTCCCGTGTTTCCCTCGTGTCTGGGGATCCATGCTAACGTCAGGTCCGTTCTTTCGGCCAGTCTCTTTAGTGATTCCTTGCATTCTTTGACGATTGCTGATGTCGTCTCTTCTCTACCTAGTGCCTTCAGCGCCGCCTGGCTGTCGCTATAGATAGCCATCTTTCCTGTAATAGTGAGGTGTTCGGCCATCTCAGCGCATGCCATTATTGCGTATATTTCCGCCTGGAAGACACTGGCGAATCTTCCTAACGGTATCGACTTGTTCAGCTCCGTCCCGTCTGCACATTTAATGTGCACGCCGGATCCAGAGAGCTTTGTCGACTACTTTTTGGAGCCGTCTGTGTAGCAGGTGGTGCCATCTGTTTCAATGCTCCAGTTTTCTCTTGAACCTATGTGTATTCTGTATTTTTTGTCAAAAATCCTTTCCTTCCGTATTAAGTCGTTGTTGGAGAGGATCATTGACAGCCTATCTCCGTTTTGTTTGTCTATACTGGCGTGACCCTTGTTCGTGTAGTTCCCGGTCCATATGCCAGTGCTTCTTAGCTTGAACCATTGTTCCATGGCTCTTCTCTTGATTTCTAAGTCCAGAGGATTTAGCCCCAGTAGGATCTCGAGCGCGGCTGTAGGAGTTGTCCTCATCGCGCCCGTAGTCACTAGGGCCGCTAGCCTTTGGACTTTGTCTAACTCTGCTTTGTTTTTACCCACTGCGGCTCTGTGCCACCATACGATGGCTCCGTGTAGGATTCTTGGCACGATTATTGCCCTGTATATCCACAGTGCCATCGCTGGTTTCATGCCCCAGGTTCTACCTATTACACTTTTACACTGCATCATTGCCATCTTTGCCTTGGAGCATGTGTTACTTATATGGGTACTGAAGTTAAGCTTGCTATCCAGTGTCACCCCAAGATACTTGACTTCCTTGACTGTTTACAGCTCCTGGTTGTCCAGTGTCACTGGTTCAGCCCGCCCTATCTTTCTTTTCTTTGTAAATAGAACTAGTTTGGTTTTTTCATGGTTTAGGTTCAAACCTTTACTCCTGCACCACCCTAGAGCTGCTTTTAGGCCATTGTTCATGATATCACACATGACGCTGAGAACCTTGCCTGTCACCAGGAGCACGCCGTCATTGGAATACACCTGTGTGTATATGTGCATCCTGTTTATCTTGTTAACTAATTCGTCTATTAGCAGGCACCACAGCAATGGCGACAAAGATCCCCCTTGAGGGAACCTTCTTTTCGCCACCACCGTACGTGTTGTTCCTGCTATCTCTGTGCGTATCAGTCGATGTTTAAGCATGTTTTTAACCCACTTTGATACGTCTCTGTCTATTCCTTCGCGGCCAAGGGTAGCCTCTATTGATTCGGGGGTCGACCTTTACTCCTGCACCACCCTAGAGCTGCTTTTAGGCCATTGTTCATGATATCACACATGACGCTGAGAACCTTGCCTGTCACCAGGAGCACGCCGTCATTGGAATACACCTGTGTGTATATGTGCATCCTGTTTATCTTGTTAACTAATTCGTCTATTAGCAGGCACTACAGCAATGGCGACAAAGATCCCCCTTGAGGGAACCTTCTTTTCGCCACCACCGTACGTGTTGTTCCTGCTATCTCTGTGCGTATCAGTCGATGTTTAAGCATGTTTTTAACCCACTTTGATACGTCTCTGTCTATTCCTTCGCGGCCAAGGGTAGCCTCTATTGATTCGGGGGTCGCTCTATCGAATGCGCCCTCCACGTCAAAGAAGCAGCCCATTGCGTATTCTGCATTGCTTATTGATCTTTGCACTCTTATCACCAGATTGTGGAGGGCCGTCTCGGTGGATTTGCCCTCCATGTATGCATGTTGATTTTGGTGTAGTGGAGACCCGCTTTTCTCTATTTGTTCTCTAATTATTCTATCCAGGATTTTCTCCAATGTCTTTAGTAGGAATGAGGAGAGGCTAATGCATCTGAAGGCTTTAGCTTCCTGGTAGGATGCTCTGCCAGGTTTCGGGATGAATACTGCCTTCACTTCCCTCCATTTACTCGGTATGTACTTAGTTCTGATGCTGCCATTGTACAGGGCCAGCAGGTCCTTACTTATATACTTCATAGCTGTCTGTAGCATTTTCGGGAAGATTTCATCCGGTCCCCCTGCCTTATATGGCTGGAAGGATCGGACGCTCCACACTAAATGTTCCTCAGTGATGATTGTCTTTGGCTCCCGGTCCACTGTGTGACCTGGGGTGTTTGGTATATCATCATCTTTGTATTCCTCGCTATCCGGGAAGTGCGTTTTCATCATCACTTCCAGTATCTTTTCTGGATCAGTTATAAGTTCTTCACCGTTCTTGATACTTTCTAGCCTCCGCGTGTTGGCTTTGGAGAACGTTTTTACCAGTCGCGCTGCTTCAGGGTATCTTTCAACTCCTGCGCAGAACGCCTTCCAGTTGTTCTTGTTCTCCTTTCTACATTCTTTCTTGTATAAGTTCCTTTCTTCTCTGTATATTTGCCAGCTCTCATCATCATTCTTCTTTAAAGCCTTGTTGAGAGCTCGCCTTGTCTTTTTCCTCTGTTTTCCCAGTGCCTTTGTCCACCAGCGTTCTCCTCTGTCTGGTCTTATCTCTCTCAGGGGACATGCTTTGTGGTAAGCTTCCCTTAGAGCTTCGTCCATTGCTTTTCTATTTCTATGGCATCTACTAGCGGGGTGTCATGTCCTGGGACCCACTTCTCCAGATGGTGTTGGTACGTGTCCCAGTTGGTTTTCCTCGCATTTCTTATCAGAATCTTTTCAGTCTTGGCTTCCAGACTGAGAGTGATCCGTCTATGATCTGACATAGAGTCACTTTCGTCTGTTTTCCAGTCCCTTATGTGTCGGCTTATCCTATCTGTGGCAATAGTGATGTCCAACACTTCTCGTCTTGTCCTGGTGACGAATGTGGGCGTGTTGCCTACATTCAATATCTCCAGGCCTGTTTCGCTTATGTATTCTAAAAGTAAGTCACCTTTTTTATTACAGTTTGTGCTACCCCATACCACATGATGTGCGTTGGCATCGCACCCTAGAATAATAGGAATGTTCTTACCTTGGTATTTTCTTACAGTTTCTTCCATTTCTCGCGATGGCGGCTCAAAATCCCACTCGCTGGGCAGGTATGCGGAGATTAGGAGCACTCGTTCATCTTTTCCTGCATCTGTCTGTATTGTCACCACAACGCTTGCGGGGTCGCTGTAACAATCTGCTTTTATTAGTCCTAGTGTTCTTGCTCTGCTGCTGGCGTATATGCATGCTCTTGTGGTTGACTCACCATCTTCATGGTATATAATGTCTCTCCCCATAGAACCGAGCCCTGTCACGCGCCCGTTTAGGACATATGGCTCTTGCAGCAGGGCTATGTCTATTGTCTCTTCCATCACGTATCTGCGAAGCTCTGTCATAGCTTTGATACAGTGATGAAGATTCAATTGAACTATCTTTATTTTTTGTGTTTGTTTTTGTGGTGTGTCTCTGTGTGTGTTCATCTGTCAGTGTGTGTGTGTGTGTCTTTCTGAGTGTCTGTGTTTCTGTTCCCTCCCTACTTGGACTCCGCTTCAGGTTTCGACCCCCCACACCAATGCGGCTGCAGCTGTGCTACGCTCGGTGGGGGTGTCCGGTCCTTCGGCCTCGTCGTCGTAGGGTGGGGGTGTGGTGTGTGGTGCTGTGGGGGCGACTCCGAGAGGCAGGGCCTCCGAGTCTCAGCGGCGCCCACCTTCGGGGTACCTAACTGTATCTCGCCTCCCCCGCCAATGGGCCGCTCCCTCTTGGTGTTTGGCGCCTGTTGTGTGCTGGTCGAGTTCAAGCCTCCCTGAACCGACTTGCTACCTTCCGTCTGGCTTCTCCCTATAGTGCGGGCGTGTACTCTGGTGGCTTGGTAGTGGAGTGCCACCCCGCCTTCTGCAGCCACTTCCTCAGGGACTCCTATCACAAGTCTTACCCCTAGGGGTAGTACCTCCTTGCGGATTAAGGTCCACTCAGGCACCCGTAGCTCCTCTCGGTATTCATTCTGGACCTTGATGAATTCCAGAGGGTCCACTAGCAGGTCTTCTGTGCTACCCGAAAGCCATACCGACATACGGTGCTTTTCTAACCTTTTTACCCTCAGAGGAGTGCCCTCCCGGTCGCCGAGGCCACAATTCAGCAACCATGTCATCGCCTCCTCGGTAGTTGCTGTCACAAGGAAGTATCCTTCAGCAACTAGACCCGAGGCGTCGAATGCCAGGTTGCGGCCTCGTACGCCGCTCTTGATGGCGACTCCTATCTCCCTTGATAGCTGCCTCCTGATCTCGGCAGCCGTAGCTTCGTCCACCGGAGCCCCGTCCTCCCGCTCGATGACGACTGCGAAGTCCGGATTCTGGTTTGTGGCCAGCTTCCAACTTCCCAGTTCGTTGCGGGTGCCCGGGCTCTGTCTGTGACGCTTCGGTGGACGCTGCTGCGTCCGTTCCTCCGGATCAGTCACCTGTCTCTTGACCTTCTGAGCCCTCGGACCTGCCCTTCCCTCTGGTTTTGTCGCCACACCGGTTGAGGTGCCTTCGGGTAGGGTCTGGTTCGCAGCTCGCTCTAACTTGCGCCTTCGAACCTTGATCCTCCTCCATCGAGATAGAGGGATCCACTCGCCATCGCTTTTCTTTTTCTCCCCAATACTCATCTGTGTCAGGTCGTCCCCGAGGGTCTCCGAGAGAGACCTTCCGGGACGCACCTGTCCGCATGGGTTCTTATTTGTACTTGTTTTTAAATTTTGCGCAGAGTTGCCCCCCCCAGAATACGAGGGGCAGCCTGGGCCACTAGATGGCCCAGGGAGGGATTCTCCGGTATCACCCTCCTGGGGTAATAAATTCTTTTCATCGGCGCTCATTTTTAACAGTTTTCCCGGGGCTGCCGGGTCGCTGGGTTGGGATGTGGTGTGGTGGATAGGAGAGGTCGGGGGAGAGATGGAAAATATATCTAGGGATGGGAGGGAAGGGTGTGTTGGGTAGGAGGGGTAGTGGTTTGGGTGGGGATAGAGTTTTTCCGCTAGAGGTTTTAGTTACGTCTGTTTCTTAGGGAATCAGACCAATAACAGGCGGCAACCACGTGAAGGATAACTCTCTAGCCCTGCCTTGGGGATCTACTCGACCTGCGCTCTCCCCCATGACCGTTCGCCAGACTCAGCACTGGACAGATGCTGAGAATAGGGGTACTTCAATCTCGGGTACAATCTCCCATAGATTGGAGCTCCCCCGCCCCTGTACCTATACATAATTGATTATCAGTGCATGTAATTTTAATGGAAGCAAAGGTGCTGGTTGTTTCCTTAATCTGTTGCCAAATACATCAAATACTGAACTCACATACATAATACTCACTCCTCCAAATCTTATCAATAATAATTTTCGAAATCTAAAATGTTTAACAGTAATTACAATGCAAGAAACTATTATTTTTGTTGATTCAAAGGGAGGCTATCAAAGAAGACAAGGATGGGTTGGTGGAAGGTCTGGTGGCAGAATTTGCTCAAAAGGCAGCTCGAAAAAGTGTAGCACCACGACGTGGGCCCGTCAGGCTCGGCATGATGCGACATTTACTTTTGGCTATTGACTGTTCCGAAGCGATGAATTCACAGGATTTGAAACCTACAAGGTTTATTTGCACACTTAAGGTATCTCAATATGGTTACAAATCTTATATCTAGTATCAATCTAAAATCTAGTGATGTAACAATCTCGTAATTTTTCAAACCGATTTAAGCCGGTTTAAAAGTAAGTAAGTAAGTATCACAATCGGTAAAAATGGGGGTTACTGTAAAATCAATAATCAAGAGATGTCCAGAATGTCAATGATCAAAATCAGATAATGTTAGATTTGTGGGAGAATGTCAATCTATTCTTACACAGGATCCAGGGGATATGGTAATGGCTGATTTATATGGCCCTGTTATTAAAGGAAGGTCAGGAGCTGATCATATATTTGTTTAATAGGATATGTTTACAAAATTTCTAAAATTATTTGCTTTGAATTCAATCACTTCACAGACAGTCTTAGAAAGGTTTAAGGAGTTTGTTAACATTTTAAAACCGAAAACCATAATTACAGATAACGGTAAACAATTTATTTCTAAATTATGGAAAGAGGAGCTAGGTAAACTAGGGGTTAAACCCTTATACACAACTATTCGAAACCCAAGGCCTAATACAGTAGAACGAGTAAATTGGGAGTTAAGTAAATATTTTCGATTGTATTGTGGATTAAATCACCAAGATTGGGATTCTTTATTGCCTAAAATAGAGGAACTTTATTATAATTCAATACATTTAAGCACAGGTTTTACACCTATGGAATTGATGTTTGGAATAGGGTCTAAAACCACGTTTGATAATTCAATACCAAAACTTTGTCAGGGAGACCTAGGTTTATGAAATCGATATATTCTTTAGTTGTTGTTCTGCAAGTTGATGTATTCCTGCTTTAGGGCGTGGTGTAAATGAGACCAATATAATGTGCCGTATAAAGCTAAATCAATTTGTTATGGTGCCATAATGTGGTCTGCAGGATAGTGACTTACAACTTTATTTGTAAAGAATAGCACTTTACAAACATTAAATTAATATAAAATATTATTTTTAGCTCATAGAAAAATTTGTAGAAGAATTCTTTGATCAGAATCCACTAAGTCAACTGAGTATAATAATGATGAAAAATAAAAGAGCTGAAAAAGTTACAGAATTGTCAGGGAATGTTAGAAAACACATCAAATCAGTTCAAGGGTGAGTGTTATATGAATTGCCAGTACTTTTTCTAACTGTTGTATATGCTTGGGGTACAATAATGTTTACATTCACATTCTCATGTTTACGGCTTAACAGTAAATAGAAACAGTACCCCAATAAGGTTTCTATGCATGTGTATATTAATATGTTGTCTAATTTCCAGATTAACAAATATGGCCTTGACTGGTGAGCCCTCCTTACAGAACACTTTAGAGATGGCAAGCCGAGTACTGAGGCCGTTGCCAGGGCACGCCTCTAGGGAACTGTTGGTGTTATTTGCATCTTTAACTACTTGTGACCCTGGCGATATAAACACTTCTATTCAGGTAAAGTTTTATATTTTTGACCACCCTTTTTTTACCAATTTATCAGTAGGTTGTATGATGGTTGAATTCTTTCATTGGGTTTTGATCTTATGACATTGAAATACCGTCAAAACCATTGTTTCCAATATATCAATAGTAAAACTATATATATATGTTTAAACACAGACGCAACATATGTGGGAAAGAAGAAATCTATATACTACTATATAAATCTGTAGGCTCTGTCTGTACATGCAATATTTCTGACAAATTTTGGGATAAATTTTCGTTTTAGAACTCACTGACACCAATTCTACGATTTTTGAAATTTTTGTCAGTCTGTCTGTATTATGTAGTAAGAACATAAGATTGTGCAAATGATAGGCTCTAAAAAAATATATTCACAAATTTTTGCAAAGCGAAGCGGGCGGGTGATGGCTCTTGATGAAAATTTGTATATAGTAAGAATATGAGATTGTGTAAATGAAAGGCTTTAAAAAAAAATATATATTTACAAGTTTACGCTCAGCGAAGCGGGCGGGTGAGATTGTGTTCTATGGGGTGACGGCTCTTGATGAAAATTTGTAGTAAGAACATGAGATTGTGCAAATGATAGGCTATAAAAAGAATGAAATTTTATTCATAAGTTTACGCTCAGCGAAGCGGGCGTGTGACGGCTAGTTATGACGGCTCTTGATGTAAATTTGTAGTAGTAAGAACATGAGATTGTGCAAATGATAGGCTATAAAAAAAATGAAATTTTATTCATAAGTTTACGCTCAGCGAAGCGAGCGGGTGACGGCTAGTTATAATATAAAAGTAGTAGCATGTAGGTACAAGGCTACAAGTTATTTACTTCATTAACATTTAATAAATTGTATGGTATGTTACAGACTTTGAAAACAGATGGAATTAGATGTTCTGTGATCGGATTAGCAGCTGAAGTCAGAATTTGTAAGAAGTTATGTCAAGACACAGGTGGAAAATACAGTGTAACAGAATACATTTATTTTCTACTATTTACAATTTGAAAAAAGACAAAGTGTTGAAAAAATACCTGGAGCGGGATTGAAACTCGCACCCCATTACATGCCGGGTCAGGTGCACTACCAACTATGCTATCGTGGCTCAATCCAACTCACCGAAATTAATCAACACTATCTACTCATACTCTGTAAGCCAAAGGAGCCCTATGCCCTATTTCGTTAGCTGCATTATCCTTTAGTATAGAAAGTTTTATCGTAATTAACTTTTGGTTTGATCTTCAAAGTTTGCTTGGATATTATTTTAATGTGTGCTAGTTTATTTGAAAAAAAACTAAGACAGTCAATGACAGCTATCTTGAGACTCATTGGATACTGCCTGCGTTCGTGCACCACAAATGATACATGGTATTTCTAAAGACGACCATGATATCGAAATGTAAAAACTCTCTATTGTCATCTTTATAAAAAAAACAAAGAAATAGTTTACAAAATCCCTCACGCCATAAAAACGAAAGCAAAAAATATATCTAGAAATCAACACCTATCTTATCTAACTGTAACAACAGCTTTTCAGCCTTTTTGGCAACTAGTGTTTCTATATTTTGTTTTTTGTATTCTCTTGATGCCGAATAAATGAATTACTTACTTACTACTATCCGGTGAACAGGTGGCGTTAGACGACATCCACTACCGTTCCCTGCTACTCGAGCACACGGCGCCGCCGCCACGCGCTCGCTCTCTCGACGCAGGGCTCGTCAAGATGGGGTTCCCGCACTGTGCGCCCGCGCAGCCCGATGCCGACCCGCCCATCACCGTGTGCATGTGGTGAGTTGTGATGTTGGCAAGGTTTAATTTTAAACGTTTACCTAAATATAGTAGAACGTTAAAAATGAGGCTTAAAAATCTTTTTTTCGCAAAAAATATAACATCAAAATATTTAAAATCAAAATCAAATGATTTTTTTTACGATTAATATACACTGGTGGACAATAAAATTAGGCCACTCCTATTTTTATCATTTATTCATTAATTATGATCTGTTTAAAAATTAAAATAAATAATACGTTTTTGTACATTCATTTGCAGTCTAAGTAGAGGGTATATCGATAAAATTAACAAGTGTAAGTGTGTTAAATGTCATTTAATAATTTTTTTAGATAGGTAGCTGAACTTTATTCTTTGATTTATTTTATTTTTCTTTATTTATATACTTATACTTATTTTACTTAAACTTTTTTATGTTTAAAGACCTGTCGCTAGGACGCTCTTTAAAATTATTGTTAAATTCGTATTACTGATTTGAGCTCTATGTCTCCCACTTCTTTTTCATTGATAAATATGGATCTACGTGAAGTAGAAGTTTTATAAATCGTGACGTTGTTACAAACTGGAATGAGCCAGCGAAATGTCAGCGATTTGTAGTGTCAGCAAGCCTCAGAAATCGTCATCGTTCTGGAGTAGAATAGCAGTACCTGCTCAGAGGTGTCCGAGGTGTCGCTGTAAATGATAGGACAATAAGAAGACGCCTTAAAGAACGTAGTTTAAAACCATACAGAACCGCAACAGGTCCTAAACTTACCGCAGCTATGAGGCAGCAAGGTTAAATTTTGCTCGTGAATACTGTGATTGGACTTTGGCACAATGGGGGCAAGTACTCTTTTCTGATGAGTCCCGTATGTCTTTATGGTGCTGATGGTCGCAAAAGAGTATATCGTAGACCGGGAGAACGATATTCACAATGTGCCATATCTGAAAGGGTAAGCTTTGGAGGTGGTTCCGTTTTGTTCTGGGGAATTATAAGCTTAGAAGCCCGTACAGAGCTGGTTATCGTAGAAAGAGGAACTGTGACTGGTGAATAGTACATCACTGACATTCCTGAAGAGCATGTAGTGTTATACTCCGGATTTATTGGAGAAGAATTTAAATTAATTCACGATAATGCGCGCCCCCACACTGCGATGTGCGTTAGAGATTACTTGCGAGAAGTGGGGATAAAGATTCTGGATTGGCCAGCGCAAAGTCCAGACCTTAACGTAATAGAGCATTTATGGGACGAGCTAAAACGGCGAGTAAGACAGCGAGAACCAGCTCCGGAGAACATGCAACAGCTGAAAGCGGCTTTATTGGAGGAATGGCAAAACATACCCCAATCAGCCATTAAAAGCTGATACAATCAATGAATAAAAGAATGGTATGTGTTATCAAAGCTAGAGGAGGCAATACCTCTTACTAATGAAAGATTGACATCAGCGAAACCATTTTAATTTTTTTTAATCATTATGAAATCTTAAACTTTTCATTTTGGCTATTTCTTGTGTAATCTTTAAAAAAATAAAGTTGGTTAATTTAAAAATGCATTATTTTATTTCATTTAAGAATTACCTCACAGTGAATTAAAAAAATATTTAAAAAGTTTTTATTTTGAAACACAACCACAACAAAATGTTTGGTAGGTGGCCTGATTTTATTGTCCACCTGTTTATTATTATGTTAGTTATTGAAATTACTATATAGTTTTTATTAATATAGACTATTATAAACTATAATAACAGCCAAAATAAACTACGACCTACTGCTTTAATAAAAAAGAAGGTAATAGTCCAGAAGATTCACTAGGTACGCAAAAACATTCGACTAAATAGCGATTCTAGTTGCGGCAAAATAAAGTGCAATTAGCTGAATCAAATCAAATCAAATCAAATATCTTTATTTGCGAGAATTGTTGAGCATAGATGTTTACAGATAATTTAGCGGTTAATTCAGAGTAGGTAGAAAAAAAATATGCAAGCGTTAAAACTTAGTTTATTGCAGAAATAATATTTTTTTCGGAATTGGTGGATGTATACCTACGGTATAGAACGGGGTTCTAAAATGTGTCATCATGCGTATTGTTTGCCCAGCCACCTGGAGGAGGGCGAAGGCGTGGGCGGCGAGGGCCACTTCTGTCCACAGTGCCGCAGCAAGTACTGCTCGCTGCCGGCGCAGTGCCGCACCTGCGGGCTCACACTCGCCTCCGCGCCGCACCTCGCCAGGTATTATCTTTATATCCTTACCAGCTGTTCCCCGACCCTCCGTGTCGCATCGCTCTCCCGAATGCGCTAGTGCTACGTATCCGCATAGCGGTTTTTCTGACTTTTTGGAGAGTCATGTTGTTTAAGGGTGCGCCGACCAAAAAATGCCAAAAATGCAGTTACGGTTAAATAGATATAATTGAAAATACTATCGTATTAAATGTACAAAATATACATTTAGTATCATAGGGAACGTGTTTACAATTTGTCAGAACCATACATTCATAACACGCTATAGTTTTTTCTACAATATCATTTAAAGTTGGGCAAAAATCATGAGAACGAGTGGCGGCGTTTAGTAGATTTCTTATAGTTTATTTAAATTATCGTACCTCTATTTTGTCTAAACAATCATCATGGATGGATGGATAAACTACAAATTGCTAGACTACATTTTCGATTCATCAAGTGGTTATTTAAATAATATTTTTTTATTAAGCACCTTAAATTCCCCATACAAAATTAGTATGGCCGCGCGGCATCAAATAAATATGGACGACGACATTTCAAATAAAACATATGACACTTGTCACTTACGGACGGCGCACCCTTAATAGTCTTCCATAAAATTGGGCTATCAAATGCACAAAAAAAAATCATATCCGACTGGTAGTTCTAGAGATTAGCGCGTTCAAACAAAAACCAAACACTTCAGCTTTATTATATTATTATGAATCTTTATTCAAATAAACTTTTTTTTAATGTCTTACGGGTAAGCACTAGGCCTTCATCTCACCAGATGTTAAGTGATGATAAGGCCGAAGGTGGAAGCACACTTCACCCGGAATCCTCAACTACTGAGGCACTGACTATCCTATCTCTAGCTGCCGGAACGCAACAATGCTACAAACATTGATGTTATAGCGACATATTTAGATAAGATGGTGGTAGCTAGCCAGGTGGACAAACAAGCCCTACCACCAACCTAACTTACCTAACCGAGTACACAAACATGTACCTCCCTCTGGGAATCGAACCCGGTACCTCTGGGTCTAAACCGGTGGTATTAACCAGTACCCACAGTGGCGGTTAAAATTATTTCTGACAGCCAACGCGGCGGTTGGGTTATCTATATATTAATACGTGAAGCAAATCTTTGGATCCCTTTTTAAGCAAATTGCGCGCATGGAGGAGCGTGAAAGTTAGTATAGTTAAAGTTTATATGTAGAAGATCTCACAAACTGTAAAATATATGTATAATATGTATGTATTACAAAAATTCATTAAATTAAATAAATATTGTTTCATACATTTCTCAAAAATGGAAGGGGAGCAACCGCAATCTGTCAATGCCAATTGAAACTCATATTCTATCTTTTTTAATTTTTCATTGCTTGCTTAGGATACAATCCCTGCAGCCTAAATAAAATAACCTTTCAAAAATGGAATCGGGGGAAACGAAGTAAGGGGTTAATGATTTGTCATTAATTCAGGTCGTATCACCACCTGTTTCCCGTGGAGCCGTATGAAGAGTTGCCGAACGAGGGACAGGCCCAGTACTGCTTCGGCTGCCTGCGCTCCTTCACCGATCTCGATAAACAAGTGAGTATCTATACGTGTATCTAGATATATGCATAATGCTCAAGGTGCATACATACCGAACAAGTGTGGTAGAACCACGACTTTAAAAATAAATATAAAGTTAGTAAATATAATACAGTTGTATTACGTTACAGTAGCTATCTAATAATGCACTTTAACACTTTTTTTTGTATTTTTTTTTCTATTTACTTTCTAGATTTCTGTATTTTCCATAATTTGTGATATTTGACTGTGAATTTATCTTAAACTAGCGGCCGCTCGCGGTTGCACCCGCGTGGTTCCCGTTCCCGTGAGAATATCGGGATAAAAAGTATCCTATGTTTTAATCTAAGTTATAAACTATCTGTATGCTCGTGACTGAACTAGAAGATGCGGTAGCGACATGAGCGAAGCGAACCAAATTTATTTCCGTCGCGATTTGCCCCCAGTGCGGCCTGCGCTTAATAATCAGTATATCAGTACGACCACAAGTTGTTATAGCTGAGGATCAGTATATTATTATTAGAACGACCACAAGTTGTTGTAGCTAAGGTAATATTACAAAAACACAAATGTTGAAAAAATTTCCACGAGCAGTATTTGAACCTGCACCGACATCGGATCAGGTGCTCTCCCAATTGAGCTATCGTGGTTCTAACCAGCCCGCCGAAACTATTCAACACTATTTACTATTTACTTTGAAAGCCAAAGGCGCCCTTTCAATGTCAACAACCGTTATTAACAAATAACTTATTAACAATTAAATATTATCTGATCATAATATTTTGCTTGTGGAAATTGTTTAGAGGGGACCGAAAGGGTGCAGGTTCAAATTCAGCTCGTGGAAATTTTTTCAACATTTGTGTTTTTGTAATTTGTTCGCAACAAAATTTACGTTAAAAATTATATAAAAAAAATAAAAAAATAAATAAAAAAAATTCTTTTATTTTCAGACCACTGTGATCCATAGATTTATTAGTCTATTAGTAACATTATAACTTAAAGACTATGTTAGTATATGTTAGTATACACAAAATGATTAAAAGTAATTAAAAGTAATTGACGCCCCAATTGGTAGGCTCATCGAACCTTTGCCACATGTAGCTCGGTGAACCTGCCAACCAAGACTGAATCCAGTCGATCCTCCACCATCCCCAGGACTCTGTTCGAGCTCCGCCGCACCCTGTTCACCAGCGAGGCAACCTTTTTACGCATTAACGCGTAAAAGTCATCCACACTGGCATCGGCAAAGGTGTTCATTAGGTGCCGTAAAAATGCTGAATTACTTCATTCAAATAGTTTGTTGAGCATAATTTGATTTTCTATCTCTAATTACTAGATATGTTTTTTTTTCATTAGTGGCGCTAGTGTGCGGCGTAAACGCTCTTAAGGGTGCGCCGACCGTAAGTGACAAGTGTCATATATTTTATTTGAAATGTCGTCGTCCATATTTATTTGATGCCGCGCGGCCATACTAATTTTGTATGGGGAATTTAAGGTGTTTAATAAAAAATAATTATTTAAATAACCACTTGATGAATCGAAAATGTAGTCTAGCAATTTGTAGTTTATCCATTGATGATTGTTTAGACAAAATCAGAGGTACAATAATTTAAATAAACTATAAGAAATCTACTAAACGCCGCCACTCGTTTTCATGATCTTTGCCCAACTTTAAATGATATTGTAGAAAAAACTATAGCGTGTTATGAATTTATGGTTCTGACAAATTGTAAACACGTTCCCTATGATACTAAATATATAATTTGTTCATTTAATACGATAGTATTTTCAATTATATTTACTTAACTGTAACTGCATTTTTGGCATTTTTTGGTCGACCCTTAAACAAAACAAAAACATTATATAAGGTGATATTGCTACAGATATTCCAGTGCTCGCGCTGCCGCTCGCACTACTGCTGGGAGTGCGAGGGCGTGGTGGGCGGCACGCTGCACGTGTGCCCGGGCTGCGCCGCGCGCCCCGCACTCTACCAGCGGCTGCCCACCGCCGCCGCCGCCGCCGCGCCGCCATAGACAATAAAGATGTCAAAATAACGAGCGCGTTTACTTTAACCCACTTTTTATTATCGGTACTGTAACAGCCGAACGGGCCAGTTACTTATATGGGGGCGTATATTCAAAAATTCAAATTCAAATTATTTATTTCTAAGAAAATGGTAAACAAGCTCTTAAACACTTATGAAGGTCTCATATTCTACCGTTCTCAAACGGTGTAGAAATTTTTAAAATTGTAGTTTATAAACTTATATTAAATAAAAACATTAGTAACACATAAAAATCACAATCAAAAACAGAAAAAAATACAACCATTCATCAATCAATAATCTATACTTAAAATTATAAAGCTGAAGAGTTTGTTTGTTTGTTTGTTTGTTTGTTTGTTTGTTTGAACGCGCTAATCTCAGGAACTACTGGTTCGAATTGAATAATTCTTTTTGTGTTGGATAGTCCATTTATCGAGGAAGGCTTTAGGCTATATAACATCACGCTGCGACCAATAGGAGCGAAGCATCAGTGAAAAATGTTGCAAAAACGGGAAAAGAGCCTAAAAAATTAAAAATGCTGCCGAAAGTCACTATTCCACGCGGACGAAGTCGCGAGCACAGCTAGTAATAGAATATAAAATTAGGTAAACATTTTGATAATAATACATTAATAAATTGATAATAATAATTATAATTACATTCATGTCATATTTAAATACTCATTAATCGAATAGAAACACATGTCTAGTAACCACTTAAATAGGATAGGTTTAAACTTGCACAAATTCATTACCCTAATATCTTGTGGTAATTTATTATAAACTAGCTGTTGCCCGCGACTTCGTCCGCGTGAGTTAAAGGCTGTAGTCTGTACAGTTTAATTTTTATGTAGGTATCTATTTAAGCTTATTAGGGTATAATAAAGTTATATGCATCGGAAATTTAGAAAATTGACATTGTATTTACCGACGTACGTACATCTACTCAATCTTAATATCCTTTCAGCTGGGAATGCTGAGATAGACAAAGACAATCGATCTCCATTTAGTGTGGTTCTGGCATACTTCATGGGCCTCCTTTACGTCCATCATTATTTTCATACATTATCTCTTATTCTTTCGACTATCATCTCTGTCATGTTCATACATATATTCAGTTTGAAGCACAGAATCGTCCCGTTCATACAGATTCTCACTCAGTTTCCCGTTTCAATTATCCCTCCACATACATTCAGTATATAACACCGTTTCTCGGTGGGTTGCGCGTATTTGCTACGTCTTACAAACCTGAAATGGGTTTACTGACGCTCAATTATATGTAATAAAATTGGTATTTTACTGCTCAGCTACTCGTCCGGAGTCGTCCTAGGCACTGGTGTATCTTAGCTAATATGTGTCTACTGTTATACTGTCCAACCACGGACTTTAAAATTTTTTTTGCCTTGTCCACCGAAGCTGGATATATAGTAGCAGGTAGCGGTCCAGGATTATTGGTTGTCGGCCAGAAGGCACAAAAAACTATTTACCAACTATGTTCTTATTCGTAGATACAAAATATCAATAAATTGAGAACTGTAATAAATTATATCATTGTCTATTAGGTAATACAGTATAGTATTTTATGTTACATATTTACTTGCGATAAATTTGAACTTCTTCGTGGCATCTTGTTAGGTAGGTAGCTTTTTAGAGGTAGATCACAGGACACAGAAAGAAGACCTCTAATAAAAAAAAAATCTGAAGTCCGTGCCTCTAATACAGTTGTACCCTGCAAATTTAAACATTTTTGCAACTCTGATACCAGAGGTAGCCATCGTCTTATGCGATAGAAGAGTGAAAAAACCATTTTTCTGTAATCTAGAAGTATGTACAAAATTCATTCTTTATAGGTTTTATGATATTAAAATTGTTATGATACTTACTTACTTATATTGTATCATTGAACACAGATTTATCCTATAAACATGTTAAGAAACCAAAGTAAGAAACCGCTTACATGTAAAATAAGTACTGAAATAAGTGTTTAACTTGCCTGCATCAAATGTTTCATAAAACTTTTACACAATGAATAAATCTTATTTGTAAATTAATAAGAACTGAATAAGTACTGAAGTATTTAATTATTTTTTTAAAAATGTTTTAAAAAGCTTTTACACAATGAATAATTAATACAATTTGAAAATAACAAAATAAAAATAGGTACATAATGCATTGCAAAACATCAAAATTTCCTTCTGTTCGTTTCAAAATTTGAGCGCCATTTTTTTTTAAATTTTCCTGTTCGCGCGTTTTTTCACCAAATAGATTTAAAAAAATAACATTAAGTATTTTGGGCAACGACCCAAAGGTTTATACAGCCAAGCTATGTAATTCAAGATATCTTCTATGTGCAATATTTTAAAAAATAGATTACACATGATTTTTCATACATGATTTTGGGCAATGATACAAAGTTTTATACAGCCAAATTTAATGAGTAGGTAACATTTCTATGCATAACTAAAAAAAGAGAAATGATTTTGGGCAACGACACAGAGGTTTATATCGTCAAATATAGGTAATGTTTTAACTTTTAACATTTCTGTGTATTAGAAAACTGCAATAAGCGCCGCGCGCAGGCGCGACTAAATAGCCATATTATTATTGGTTATTTTGGAAAATGAAACAAAAGGTGTACCTATGTATAGCCAAGTTTAATGATGTGCGTGATTTCGAGCTTGTTTTTATTTTCCGTCGCTTTACTACTGCGGTGCTAATGTTCGCTTAGGTGCCTCACAGATTTATAAAGGGTAGGTAACCTTAGAGAGTAACAAAACTTTTCTAAAATAACTCAACGAACGTATCTAACAGTTGGTCGCGTAAATACGTATGTAGGAAGCTGATGGCAGGGTAGAACGTCGCAGTGAGGAAGGCCAAAGGGAAGATCTTCCTCCGAGCTGGGTGGTATAGCTCGGGGACCGAAGTCCAACGGATGTTAGTTGGAGGTGCTATACATAGCGAAGGAGATGGTGACACTTCGCTACCGCGATGCAGACTTCCCATACTATTTTACGTCGTGGTATGGCGACGTCGTTGATTTGCGTCTGTGGCGCCATCTGTTGACACGGTTGAGAAGGTGTTTGTTTCGTGTCGATTAATGTGCGGCGTATGCGGTAGGTGGAGCCGCCACACGTATATCAAAATTTGTTTAACATTTTTCGATTTGTATGTTATTCTCCGAAATTTTCTAAGCATTTTGGTGACCGCATCAAAATCGGTATTCTCATGGCAACAACTATCAATGACAGGCTCAAAAGGGCAAAGAACCCAGAGCCGTAAAACACAATAGCAATAGAGAGCCAGAGCCTCAAACGCCAGAGCCGTAAAACTCATTAAAAAAATTTCCCCTATGTTACATAATCAACAACAGTTGCCAAGCAACCAAGGATTAAATCCCGGTTTAGACCAAATCAAAATTTAACAATTTTCGAGTATTTATGTAGCCTATGTTATTCTCCGGAATTTTCTTAGCATTTCGGTAAAACCGGATCAAAATCCGTTTAGTAGTTCTCGAGTTTATCGTGTTCAAACAAACAAATAAACAAACAAACAAACAAACAATTTCTTTTTAAACTATTCTATCGTGTTCCGTAAGTGATTTTAAAGTATTTTTTTTTATATCTTGCAATTACAGATTTTTTTTTATCCCTACGTTCTTATTATACAGGGTGTCTCATTTAAATCGGTCAGTATGGGAAAGTCTGAAACTATAAGACATACGAAGATCTGTTCTTAGGAACCATGTCATCGATTTTAATAAGAAGAAAAACTGCATTCATACATTTAAAAAAAACCTGTACTCAGCTCGGGAATCGAACCCGGTTGTTTTGAAAAAAATAAACTTACACTATGTCTATTTAGATATCGATTGTGTAGGTTATAAGCAGTAAATGACTCTGAAACATGATGTCTAAAATGAATAAAATGCATTGTTTTCACATACTTTTATTTATTTTAGAAGGTGTTCGAAGTGACCACCGTTTTTTTCAATACAATATTCAACACGTTTAGGTAACGATCTTACAATTACAAAACCATAGAGACAATTTTACATGCCTGAACTTGTTGAATGTAACGGTGGTCACTTCAAACACCTACTAAAATAAATTAAAGTACGTGAAAACAATGCATTTTATTCATTTTAGACATCATGTTTCAAAGAGCCATTTACTGCTTAAGACCTGCATAATCGATATCTAAATAGAAATAGTATAAGTTTATTTTTTTCAAAACAACCGGGTTCGATTCCCGAGCTGAGTACAGGTTTTTTTTAAATGTATGAATGCAGTTTTTCTTCTTATT
Organism: Eudonia lacustrata; assembly: GCA_947562085.1. Classification (NCBI taxonomy): domain Eukaryota; kingdom Metazoa; phylum Arthropoda; class Insecta; order Lepidoptera; family Crambidae; genus Eudonia; species Eudonia lacustrata. Next base: position 7,306,650 of record OX387318.1, read on the forward strand.
AAAATCGATGATATGGTTCCTGAGGACAGATCTTCGTATGTCTTATAGTTTCAGACTTTCCCATACTGACCGATTTAAATGAGACACCCTGTATTTTCAAGCATTTATGTAGCCTATATTATTCTCCGGATTTTTCTTAGCATTTTGGTAAAAACTGGATCAAAATCCGTTCAGTAGTTCTCGAGTTTATCGGGTTCAAACAAACAAACAAACAATTTTTTTTAAACTATTCTATCGTGTTCCGTAAGTGATTTTAAGGCAACCTTTGTATTTTTTTTTTATATCTTGCAATTACAGATTTTTTTATCCCTACGTTCTTATTATATGTATAGATTTTGACAGCCATGCAAAATGAGTTTCTGCTAACAAGGTGTAACCTCCGCGGTGGGACATACAGTTTAGTTGGGTCCCTACTGCCGCTTTTTTTCTGTACATTATCATGTAAGGGAAATATGTCAGGATATTTTTTAACAAAAACGCAGATTTCAAAAATATATAAACAAAGCAGTGGCAAAATCCTTAACATCTGAAACAAAGGCTTACAGTGTGCCAAATATTCAGCACCAACTAATGCTCGCACACATTCTTTCTGAGCTATTAAGGCTCTTGAATTGAAAGGTTATTGAAACAATTAGAGAGTTTACTTTTATATATTGGTATTTTCTCAAGAAATTACAATAATAATCCTATTAATTAAGTCGTAGTAGTCGTCGTAGTCGTACTACAGTACACAACAGTTTACTTTAATAGTTAGCACACTTGGTAAATCGATAGGAAGCTAGCTAGCGGACTTAGAACAAGTTTACCGCCAACCATAAAGGTGGACTTTCGATCCGAGCGTCAGCACGCCGGAGCCGCTGCGTCAGTGATGCTGCGGCAAAGCGACTCTGATGACTTTGGATGCCCGCGACAGACGCACATCGATCGCCGTCATACTCAGTCGTATTTGTTTTGTTATCGTGAAATGGATCTTGATCTAGAAGAATTAATTGAAGAAGAGCGAGAAGATGATGATCTTTTACTTCTATATTACCTGAGTTTAGACAGAGCCCCAAGTGACTCGATTTTTCTAAGTCGAAATGTAGAAGGATTCTATAAGATTTTAATATTTCTGTAATCATCTCTACTTAAATCGAAGAGTATTGGGTGCTGTGACACTAAAGTTATTAGGAGTTCATCCTCTTCTTCCATAAACACTTCTATGGCTGCCATTTTTACTTATTTTCTTCTAGAAGTTATCAAAACCGGGCGTCTGTACAAGTACGAGCGCGGCACTGACGCGTGCGTCCGACGTCACTGTCACAGCGACACCGTGGACACTGACGCGCGCGTTAGTGCCGCGCTGCGCTGCTTGAACGCTGGTCCATACATTTTCATAGCAACTTATACTGTCGCACTGTCGCAGTCAGTGTAGCGGCGTTACTGACGCCGCGACACTGACGCTGACGCTCGGATCGAAAGTTCACCTTAAAAGTTTTTAAAAGGGATGGCATTCACTCAAGCGTGTCTCCGTCCTCTACTAGATTCTTAGAAGCGCCCATTGGGACATGCACAAAAAGAAAAACGTGCACAATCACAGCGCCTCATGATTGACGATCATATGATTTCTGGCCTATTTAATTTTTAGATAAGTCCACAGGGAAAATGAAAAAAGATCCAAATAAAACTATCAATGCAATAAAATATCAACATTTATTCAGTATAATATAATATTTATATCACAATTTGTAAATTTTAGCCACTTAGATAGAAAAATACCTCGTTTATGTGCTTTACATAGTGAAAGGTGTCGTATGGTAGGCACGCCAGTATCAACACCAGCTCATACGACCCACACTCGCACGTACATCGCGGTCAAAAGATCACAGATCAACAACTCGTATTGCAATTTGTTATACATATACTATATATACTTGGGAGCTTAGTGTAATGGTCGAGACTGTCCGGAGCAATTAGCCGTAACATAACGTAACAACACGTTCGTTGCAAGCATTCGCATGGTCAGTACAGTGCGCCGAGCCGAGCCTCAAGCTCCGCCCTGTTGTCGGTTAGTCAGCAATGGCGTAAGCTCGCCGCGAATGGTACGTTACGATACGCTTCGATCAGTCTCGAACTTACCATTACATACCATACACATTTTCTAATTTAAAATTTGCGCTGCGGCCGCTGATGGGATGTTCCAAGGTCATATTTTGAAAAGTAAAACAAGGAACAAAATTATAGAATTTATAAACTTTAAAGACACCTTTTTCAAATACAATGAAGGAATATAATTATTACATGTTACATAAGTATTAATAGAATAAATACAGAACTTAATATTTGCAGTTTTCGATATTGGGTAGGACATTGTTACCGTTAGGTATATATAGTACACGACGGACGTTCCCAACGGCTGAACTGATTAGTTCGGTGACATGGATATTAACATTTCTCCATTTTGACCACTCTCTAGACTTCCACCATTTTACCACGCCCCGACCAAACAGGCAGAGAACCAAGCTTGAAATTAATATCCTTTATATGAAAATGTATGTATGTCGGTCGATTTTCTTGCTCCCAAGTGTATATTAAAATGACGTTGTTTACGAGTACATTTTAAAAAGCCTTAAGAGCGTTTACGCCGCACACTAGCGCCACTAATGAAAAAAAAAACATATCTAGTAATTAGAGATAGAAAATCAAATTATGCTCAACAAACTATTTGAATGAAGTAATTTAGCATTTTTACGTCACCTAATGAACACCTCACATGTTATGGTTTAGTTAAATAAGACGTTACGGCCACTTTTAACTATAACGCCATGAGCATAATTTGATTTTCTATCTCTAATTACTAGATATGTCTTTTTTTTCATTGGCGGCGCTAGTGTGCGGCGTAAACGCTCTTAACGGTAACTAAGCGCTTCTTTACATTTTTAATTAACCAAAATATTGTTTTTATATTGTTTAAAAAGTTGTAATATAAATGCATTTCTCTCAACTATGGTTTATTATATAGCTATATGTATATATTTTGTGGCTCATAGTAATTTACTTAAACATCACAATTATATTGTGTTTTGTATTTGTCATTTTAAAAACATTTGGTCAGTTGTGTCCTAAATTAGGTACAATACATTAGAATAAAATATTTAATAATAAAAAATATCACTGATATATACGTACTATGTATACGTCACGCGTAGGTAGTTAATTAAGAGATTTTTCTATTAACATATTAGAATAAATTAAAACGTTTTTTACAATCGAAACACAATGTAGCCAAAAATTGGACAAAATAGGTAGGTTTTAGCTCCTTGGTAATTATCTACTTACATTAAGTACAGCCATGTACAGCCGAAACAGATTCTATTATTTATTAGATTCCATTGAACCAAACGTTATACGTTGTTTTTTTATTTAAGTAAGCTATTTGCAGTCTTGTAATTTATTTGTTGGTGTTGTTAATAGTATTGCTTTATATTTCAACAAATATTCTGTTTAAGACTCATTGCTATAAATATTATTTTCTTATGTATTTAATGTTTTTGTGACTTGATATGACTGCTAAACTTGCTCAACCTTACAAAGACGTGTACAGTTAGCACAAAATTGATTGAACATAAAGCGTTTAACAAAAACAAACTTCGTTGCTAAATCATTAGAGTATGTTTTTGTTTAACTGTGAGAATTTTTTATTTCCTACAAAAATACACTGAAATCTAAAGATCTTTTGGCATGCTTAAATTAATTTGATGCTAACTGTACATAAATGGTCGACGACCATTCTACTGTAATAACTTCTCAACAAACAAAAGCGTTTCAGACGGCATCACTGTCCGCACTATTCTTCTTACGCGTCACCCAAAGGAAGTTAGACTTCTGATAATACTGTTCTATTTGTAATAAGGACTTGCCTTTAGTTTCGGGTAGCATTAGGAATAGGACTAAGGTAGCTAGAGCGGAGGATGCACCGAACAGGCCAAAGACTCCGGCCATGCCTATGGCGTTCTTCATCACTGGGTATAGTTTCGTAAAGCCGAATAGTACGGCATTGAAGAGGCAGAAGATGTATCCGCCGCAAAGGCCGCGCACTTTAGTAGGCAGGAGCTCGCCTATCATGAGTCCTGGGAGGAGGAAGAAGCCGAGCGTGTTGAAGGCCACGTAGCTGAGGATCAGCGTGGGTGGCAGGAAGCCAGTGCCTTGTCCCTGTGAAGTAAGAAAACAACCTCTATAGTAAAGTACCAGCAAACATTTATTATAATAGTAAATCTTACATTCAGAACTTGCAAGCACTTTTGGGACTTGTGGACCACCCTTTATAGGGCTCTGTCCATATATTGGACACCATAGTTTTTACTTTATTACCTTAACATAAGGACGAAAACCAATGTTTCAACATGCTCTGCCCATTAAAGGCAACCTGCTAATGAAATAGTCTCAATAGTGTAGGTACTCTTTTTTTTTTTTTAGTTAATGGCTTCGTGCGATTAGCATATTTAGCCAGTGTCAAAGTAATTTTTCTTACAAATAATACATAAATAAACAATATTTCTTTTCTGTATGATGATGATGAATGATAATAGAAATGAGAAGTGAGAAATGATATACCCCCCAACCCCTAGAATATCTCAGTAAAGATGTGGGGCTTTACTAAGTCCTCGGGCGTACTTCTTGAGAGAATTTGTAAAGTGACGTTGCACTGTTTTATTTCATTTGCCAACACTCATGCACACTCATGAACACTTAACGGTTAATAATCCACCATTATTTCACATTAATATTCGACTTAACACAAATTTTAGAAAATAAAACAAAACCGCAGACATGACTCTTCACTTTCCCGCCAAGAAACCCCCTGTAGGTACTCGGTACCCTGATTTTGACATTAGGACTAGGTCAGTGGCAGCAGTAGTGTTCAACAGGGTCGTCGTTATTATTCTTTGATCATTATAAATCAGCAACTTTTTTTTTTTGCATCTTAATCATCAAGCTAAGCGGACGTGTTTCAGTGATCGTGCAATATATTAATTATATTATTCTAGTTTTAAATTAGCATTAGTGTGTTGTGTGAGAAAAATATTTGTGCGCGGACATCAAAACATCAAAGGAGGTCAAACATGTATTGTAACGAGTGCAGAGTTAAAATCAATGAAGCTAGTTCACTAAAATGCAATAATTGCAACTCGCATTATTGGTTTAGCTGTATTGGAATAACACCCGAGCGCTCATCGAAGCTAAATGAGAAGGATTTGTCTTCCTTAAGATGCCCTTTTTGTGCAAATGTAAACATCCGACGACGTGCTGCAGCTTCGATGACACTCCGGTCGGCTGCAAGACCAAGTCGACCTTGACGCCAACCAACTCATCAAGCCCTTCAAAAGCTACTTCCGGGGGGGTTACACTGGAGGAGATAAGCACGTTGTTAGATCAAAAACTGGCTCCAAACTCGGCCTTTTTGACTAATCTGCGAACTGCGCTAAAAACTGAGTTAAAAGAACTGTTAGTGGCTGAAATTAAGACGGCTACTGACGAATTAAAGGTGGAGTTTACTAACACAACCGACTTTATCATCAGCGAACAAAACGACCTTAAATCGGTGATTCATGAGAAAGATAAAACTGTAAAAATGTTAGAGGCCGATAGAAACGCTATGCAAGCAGAAATAAACACATTGCGTGGTAGGTTGTTGGTTTTGGAAAAAATTTCACGTGAACATAACGTTGAAATACAGACGGTACCGGAAAATAGAAATGAAAACGTGTTATCTCTGGTAAAAAACATTGTGTACAGTTATCAATTACCCTATCCAGGACTCTAACATACAAGCTTGCCGTCGTGTAGCGAAAATGAACAGCTCGTCCAGCCGCCCTCGAAACATCCTTCTCAGCCTTACATGGTTGCGTCAACGGGATGAGTTTATCTCGGCAGTCCATCGCTTCAACAAGGCTCTACCCAGCGATATGTTGAATACAACGCATTTAGGTATAGCGGGAAATAATCAAAGAATCTTTGTGTCTGAGCATTTATCGATCGACTGCAAGAAACTTCACGCTGAAACGAGAGCATTCGCCAAAACAAATAATTATAAATATGTGTGGGTGCGCTATGGTCGAGTGTACTTACGTAAAGATGACAACGCGAATGCAGTCCATATCAAAAACATTGACTGTCTAAGCAAACTACGTTAATATTTAGAAATTGTAGCGTAATTTATTTAAAATAAGTTAATATCATTATATGGATACTTGGTTTCAGTTATTAACCAACAATGATTACGATTTATTATCAAAATGTTAACAGATTTCGTTCTAAATTAAAAGACTTTTTTCTTAATACCTTAAACTGTAACTTTGATATATTATGCCTAACCGAAGCTAATATAAATTCTAGTGTATACGACAGGGAGTTTTTAGATGAACGTTACAATATGTTTCGTAGGGATCGTTATAGTAGTTGTAGTAATAAGTCCGATGGTGGTGGTGTATTGCTAGCTATTAGTAAAAAATTTAACACAGTTCGCCAAACTCATTGGGAGAGCCGATTTGAGGACGTTTGGGTAAGCATATTGCCAGTCAACAACAGCATGCCTATAATAAACATATGCGTTTGATATTTACCGCCAGATATGTCTGTAGCGGAACTTGAAGAATTTTATATTAACTGCCAAAAAAACATTTTGAACAGTAAAGATAAAAATGAGTTTATACTGATAGGTGATTTTAATACTCCACACATGTCATGGTCAGCTGTTCATGGTTCAAACATGCTTACCCTGAGCGATTTGTCTGATCGGAAGTCATTTCTCTTGCAAGAAACTATGTCGATGTGTTATTTAAACCAATATAATAATATAATCAATAGTAACAATCGTTTACTAGACTTAGTACTTTCTACTGTTGATAGTGTATCTGTCATATTAACCGATCCATTAAGCAAAACAGACAAACATCATCCACCTCTTTCAATTGATGTTACATTTTCACAGCAACAAAAACCGTTAAAACCGTCAGGTGAAATGCGATTAAATTTTTCAAAATGCAATTACGAAAGCGTTAAGGAATCTCTAAACTTATGTAATTGGGAGCAATTATTTTCTTCTAACGATGTCAATATTTGTCTAGATATTTTTTATGAAACCGTTAATAATTTTATCGAGCAGAATACACCGAAAACATCAAAAAGAACTTTTTAGTTTTCCGTCATGGTATAGTCATTAATTAATTAATTGTATAAAAGAGAAAAACAAATATCATAAATTATTTAAAAAATTTGGAAATCCGCGTGACTATGACGTCTTTAGTATGCTTCGCCGACGATGTAAAACATTAATAAACGAATGTTATAACAACTTTGTTTCGAGCGTCGAAGAAAATCTTGATAATAATATCAAATTGTTTTACCGATTTATTAACTCTAAAAAGGGAAGTTGCACTATTCCTCAGACAATGAAATACGGAAACGAAACTAGTTCGGACAGCGTGCAAATTTGTGAACTTTTTGCAAAATATTTTGGATCGGTTTACGAAAACTACCCCAGTATCTCGGGTCACACATGCAATGTTTCTACAAACAACTCTGATGTAATTTCCAATTTAACCATAACGGAGGAAGAAGTACTTAATAAGTTAAAACAATTAAACAGCTATAAGGGCGCGGGACCCGATAACATACCTTCAGCTTTTATAAAAGCATGCTCCAAAGAACTTAGTCTCCCATTAACAATTATTTTTAATAAATCTCTCCATTCTGGTGTATTCCCTGCATTATGGAAGGTTGCCCATGTCGTCCCTATTTATAAAAATGGGTGTAGATCTGAATGTGAGAATTATCGACCCATTAGTATTTTATCCTGTCTCGCTAAAGTATTTGAGTCGGTTATATACGGTTATATTTATAATCATGTGAAGCAATAAATTTCTGAAAAACAACATGGTTTTGTAAAGGGTCGCTCCACTATTACTAATCCACTATTAATAAAGTCTCAAGTCTCAAAACGCCCTTGGAGTGTTTTGCGACTTGTCCAAGGCTTTCGATTGCGTTGAGCACAAAACTCTGGTGATGAAGCTAAATTACTACGGTCTCAAAGATTTCGCACTAAATTTAATTCAGTCGTATCTTAGCTCTCGAACACAAACTGTCAATATTAATGGAACTAAATCATCTGGTTCTCATGTAAAAATGGGAGTTCCACAAGGGTCCATTCTTGGTCCTTTTCTGTTTTTGATTTATATTAATGACTTGCCATTCTTTGTAGAGAACTTCTGTGAAATCGTATTATTTGCAGATGATACTTCACTCATTTTTAATGTAAGTAGGTGTAAGAAAAATTACGACGATGTAAACAAAGCACTCTCTGATGTACTCAGTTGGTTTACTATTAATAATTTGCAGCTTAATGCTAAAAAAACAAAATGTATTAATTTTAAATTACCAAATGTCAAAAATGAACCAACTGATATAAGAATAAACGGTGATCGATTAGATTTGGTAGACTCAACAGTTTTCTTAGGTATAACCCTTGACTCAAAACTTCAATGGAATCCTCACATTTCGAAATTGGCCGGCAAACTCAGTTCTGCTGCTTATGCCATTAGAAAAATAAGGCAGTTAACAGACGTTGAAACTGCTAGAACAGTTTACTTTAGTTATTTTCATAGTGTCATGTCGTATGGCCTCTTACTGTGGGGAACAGCGGCTGATATTGAAACTATATTCATTTTACAGAAACGAGCAGTAAGAGCAATCTATAGACTAGGTTCACGAACTTCTTTAAGAAATCTTTTTAAAGAAATTGATGTCTTGACAGTGGCGTCTCAATTTATTTATAATTGTATAGTTCTTGTACGTTGTAATATCAATTCATTTGCTAAACACAGTGATGTACACAATTTTAATACTAGAAATAAGTCAAAACTTGCAATGCCACTGTTCAGGTTACAGAAGGTGCTTGGTTCTTTCTTGGGGCAAGGTATACACTATTACAATAAAATACCAAATACTGTACGAGATTTACCTTTAGATAAGTTTAAAAAACATGTAAAGTCTTCTTTATTAAAAAAAGGTTATTATACAGTCAAAGAATATTTAGAAGATAAAACAGCCTGGCTATAATAAAAAACATATACATAATACTACTTATAAATAGTGTCCTGCAGATAACAAAATAGCGTTGCATTGAACATTACAATTAGTTTTATTTTTATTATTATTAACTATAGTTTTTTTTTACTTTTACTAGTACTGTATGATATTGTAAAAAATTAAACTGGTAAATTATGTTTTTGCTGACTTAAATATTTTATTTAGTTATTTTTTATTTTTTGTGTTTTTTTACATGTTGTGATTGTCCTTTACATTTTGTGTTTTTATTTGTGATGGAAAGTGTCCTTTATGATAGGGCTTTTTCCAATATTTATGACGCTGTAAGGGAGAAAAGAGCTGGACACTTGCTGAGTTTCTTGCCGGTTCTTCTCAGTACAAGATCTCCCGCCCAGAGTAGATAGACTTACGAACCGATGGCTTAAAATGACGTTCATAAGAGCTATTTGTAGCCTAAACTGAATAAATGATTTTGAATTTGAATTTGAATTTGAAAAAATCTCCTAGAATATGAGAACTATTTATGTAACGTTTTTGCAGTTGGTGGCCAAGTGGACTCTATATACACAGATTTTTCTAAGGCATTTGATAAGGTTAATCATTCAATTTTATCTTACAAATTATACAAATACGGTATTCAGGGTAATCTCTACAGATGGCTATGCTCTTATCTTGCACATAGAAGTCAATTAGTAGCTCTTAGGGGATACAAGTCTGCTGCTATCGACGTGACCTCAGGTGTTCCTCAAGGTTCCCATTTCTCCCCTTTGCTATTTGCAATTTTTATTAATGATCTAATTGACCGACTAAACTGTGAATGCCTACTTTATGCAGATGACCTTAAAATATTTACTAGTATTAAAAACATTGATGACTGCTGCACTCTTCAAAAAGACATTGACATAGTTAAAGTTTGGTGCGTAATCAATAATATGTACCTAAATAATAATAAATGTTTTGTCATATCTTTTACAAGAAAACGAGTACCACAAAATTATAACTACAAATTAAACAATTGCGCTTTGTCTCGATGCACTACTGCAAAGGACCTTGGCATTATTTTTGATGATAAACTTTCATTCCGTCAACATTATGAACATGTGTTAAAAAGATGTAATGGACTTTTGGGTTTTATATTTAGATCCACAAAAGGTTTTAAGAAACCAAAAAGTGTATTATGTCTTTATTACAGCATAATACGTAGTATTTTAGAATATTGTTGTACAATTTGGAGCCCATTCTATAAAATACACATAGAAAGTATTGAAGGCATTCAGAAAAAGTGTTTAAGATTTCTTTGTTATCGCTTTCATTTAGGCAGGTCTCTTCATTCTTACGAACTTCGAATGATTAAATTTGGTGTGATTTCGCTTGCGGTTCGTCGAGATCAGTATGATTTAATTTACTTGTTTAAAATATTTATCACTCAATAATCGATTCCCCTGAATTGCTTTCTTTAATTCAAATAAATACTTTGTATCGAACCCGGGCGCCTAAGACTTTTGTACTAAATGTCTATAAAAATAATACATCATATTACAATCCCATTGTCAGAATGTGCCGTCTTTACAATGAACTGGTTGTACTTAATAACAACATCGACATATTTTCCATGAAATTACATAATTTTAAAAAAAATATCCGGGAAATTCTCGGCTCGGCATCTCCCACTTAATAAAAATTGTAAAGTCTATATTTTTATTTTTTTTATATATTTTTTCACCATTACTATGTATTGTATTTATTTCGTTTTTAATTGGATATAGTTGTAGATTAGGTAAACTTTAACATGGACGCTTATTGTTAATCGTGTTGTGTACACATGTTTTAGATAGGAATTTAGCTCTTATACAATTTATTATGCATTATTGTCATTTTTTAATTTCTATTTGTTTTGTGTACCTAATAAATAAATAAATAAACTGATATTTTATGTTAGTAAAAAACTTTAACTCGATTGAATATGAATGGAATTAAATTATGTAGTTTGTGTTGTGTTTGAATACCTATAGCCCACGCAAAACTTTGAGATTGCTTTGAACGCGCTACAATGTGTGTGAGAGAGTATGTGTGTGTGAGAGAGTATGTGTGTGTGAGAGAGTATGTGTGTGTGAGAGAGAGAGAAGACTGACCTGTGACAGGAGAAAGGCGAGGACCAGCGTGCAGAAGGCCGTACCCACGCCGGAGATCATGACGAGCGCGCGCCGCGTCACCTTGAGCAGCATCATGCACGCCACCACCGTCACTACCAGCCTCACTAAGGCACTTGCGTTCGCTGCCATCTGAAACAAACCAATCCGAATTACATCACCATCAGCCCATAAATAAACAAACGCACATTGGTTAGTGAGGTTTTTTTATTTGGAGAGAGATTGCTGATTGCCTCAGACGGCATTTTCAGCTTCACCGGGCTTGTTTGGGGGCGGCGAGAAACTTAAAGGGTTCCTCAAATCGTGTGAAACGAATCGCCTTCGGAGGTTTTCTAGAGGGGACGGCATTACGCACTAGTGCGTGTCCCCGTGCCCTACTAGATTCTCCGAAGGGTTCAACATCAGACGGCCTAGAATTTACACTATTGGTCTAGAGCCGCCTATAATAATAATAATAGTAATAATAATTTATTTCGAATCACTAAAATTCATATTTTGTTATTAACAATTTTGAATAAGACCTAGAGCTAGTAATGGCATACCTTTAGTAAGTGCACAACAAGAAAAAGAGGCAGAAGAAGTATGTATTTTGATTTCCATTACTATTAACTCATGAATAAAAATCAACACACACCACCTATCCATCCTAATATAGTCCTTTGTCTCATAATGTGACAATCGACACCATGTCGCTACCGTATTTAGTACACTGTTAATTTAGTAAATGTTCCACTCAGGCATTCCTACATTAACATTAGCATATGGGGATCAGGCCATGGCCCACCACGCTAGCCCAGTGCAGGTTGGTGGGGCAGCCTAGAAATTCCACTATTGTTCACGAGTTTTTGTTTTTTCTGTGTTAATATCTGTATATAGTTTCTACAACGAACTTGATGGCGCAGGCGCGGTTTGCACATTCAGATAGATAGATAGATAGATAAACACTTTATTACTTACACAATTATACAAATAACAGGAAATTTTAAAGCAATAGTAGGCAAAGGCGGTCTTATCGCTTAAAGCGATCTCTTCCAGACAACCTTTGTGGCATAGGACAGATTCAGCTTGTGGTCTTGGAAGCAAGTTAAGCAGCTTTCGCAATGCCGGCTAACCGGATGCCAAAACAGAGCCTGAAGCTTTATATAAACATTAAGGGATAAAACAGTGCTCAACCGTTACCCGCCACCGACGGTCAGCGTCGTACTGTTGTATTTCAGAAGCGACTATACAGAGTGTCTCATTCAAATCGGTCAGTATGGGAAAGTCTGAAACTATAAGACATACGAAGATCTGTTCTTAGGAACCATGTCATCGATTTTAATAAGAAGAAAAACTGCATTCATACATTTAAAAAAAACCTGTACTCAGCTCGGGAATCGAACCCGGTTGTTTTGAAAAAAATAAACTTAACACTATTTCTATTTAGATATCGATTGTGTAGGTCTTAAGCAGTAAATGGCTCTATGAAACATAATGTCTAAATGAATAATTTATAATTTTTTTTTTAAATGTATGAATGCAGTTTTTCTTCTTATTTTATTTATTTTTATTTATTTATTTATTTTACAACTCAGATCTATCATAACAGGCACGCCCAAGGCAATCGATTGAGAACATTATAAAATATCAAAAATTATTACCGATTAAACATTACATTACAATTAAACATTAAATTAAAATCGATGACATGGTTCCTAAGAACAGATCTTCGTATGTCTTATAGTTTTAGACTTTCCCATACTGACCGATTTGAATGAGACACCCTGTATATTTAAGCATAGGTAGGTACGCGACAGACGTACGCACCGACGACAGTCGACGACGGGCGAGCACTGTTTTAGCTCTTCATAATCTAAGTGTCATCCAGAAGGTACATACATGTGGTTGCAGCGAGCCACCGGAGTCTCTGACTATGTCGACCGCGTAGAATATGACGACGTAGCTGCCGGACAGGATCTGCAGCATGTTGAACGCGTTGATGAGGAGCAGCGGTTTGAGGACCGGCGCCCGCCGCACTGTCGCGAAGAAGCGCACGGTCTCCTCGCCGCGTGCCTTCTCTTTCTCCCGCGCTGATATTAGCTCGTGGAGTTCCCGTTGAGCCTGAGAACAAGTGATTACTTTTAAATATTGACACGGCTAAGTAAGTTGATTAATTATAAAATAGTGTTGACACATTTATACGGGTCAGACATTGCCACTTAGCCTAATTGGTAGTGCGCCTGACTAACCCAGAAGGTGCGGGTGGGATTTCCGTTCGTAGAACAATTATTCCAAATTATAATTTGCTTGCAACGAAATTTACTTATATTTTTTATTCCAGTAATTTTTCCCACTGCAGAAAGTTGCAGGTGTAAGTTTTGATCTTACATTTTAGTCTATGTTGAGCACAAATTATTGCAGATAGGTATTAAGTGAAGTTTATCCTCAAGTTTTAAAACTAGCACCTATCCTAAAGTTATCCTCAAGTTAAATTCTTTCATAATAATATGACGGTACTTATGGTTTATCCATTGGCAGGTTTATTGATTGACGCTTCGCCTTGTAAGGCTGTACTCTAAGTAGGTAATAATTTTATGCTATGCCTGCCAATATTTACCTACCTATGTTCGACAAACACATCAATGAATGGTTTAACAGTATGAATATTTAACGACCTATTATAACGTCAATAGTTACTCAGTACTTTTATACAACCTATTTCGATAGGTACTTTATTGTTTAGTAAGTACCTGAATGACTCGGTATTTTTTTAGGTAATTTTCTAAAAATGAAACCGCTAGATCGATTTGTCGCGCCCGAAACCCCCGTGGAGCCGTTTCCGAGATTAAGATTATATTATACAGACCTACATAGGTATTATATACAAGAATTGCTCTTATTTATTGTAGACAAAAAAGGTTTTTCAACTCAAATAGCGAAAACTTACATAATGATAAAAGTCCGGGTCACTTTGCCTTACAATATTATGTGTATAGGCTGTAATAATTAAAATTATAATATAAAGCATAAAAGCTTACACCACAGAATAAACGAATAGTACTTACACACTACATTTCTTTGGCAATCAGCACGTTCCGGAACGTGCGCCTCAATTGGCAAGCAAGCTCGTTGAGCTCATTAGGAGATCGCTAAATTAAAATGTTTGTCATAAACCTAGTTATAAGGAGTTTCAAGTTACTACGCGGATGAATAGTAACGCGACGCTAGTTTTTGCCATGAAGCTGATTGTTCTTTTTGCCTCAGTTTTTGCAAAGGATTAAAAAAAAGTAAGGATGAACTCTATGCTTTGATTATTACACGTCTTTAGAATCAAAGCCTCTATGTTTTTGCGAGCAGTGTATTACCTTTTTATATCGTACCTACTCTTAGCTTTTTTCAAATAACATTTTTTTGAAAATATCTGTTAGAAAATGAACTTAAAGGACTAAACGGAAGGCATTCTGTAGATCCGGTAGAGTTCCGTTATTGCGCGGAAGCTGTCGAAGGTAACTTTTTATAATTGCTACAGCAGCCTTATAAGGTCACATCATTGCCAATTAGCTACTTTTTAGTGCAATTCTCACAAAAGATCATTAAAAAAGTTAAGCTAAGATCTTATTCCTGTTACCTTGTGTTCTGCAGTGAATAAGGTTGCGTTTTTAAAAAAATAAAACCTAACCTTTATTTTTAATATTATTAAGCGCTTAATTGGGTTTTATCAAATAATTTAACTATTATAAAGCCTTCATCTCATTATATAATAAGATAAGTAAGTAACTACACTAAAGATGGAATCGCGTTTTCCCCAGAAACATCATCATAACGTAGAGGCAAACTGACTTATGTGCTAAAATAGAAAAAAAATAGATAGAAATAAATATTTACCACCATATTGGTGGTAGGTAAAACTAGTAAAATTGGACTGTATTTAACCTTTTCACCGCCCAACTATTCTGTACGCGATGTCCTGCTGTACGCCAACGTATAAATGTATTTTAATAAAGTAGGTACAAGGAGAACTTTTATAGAAGTGCTGGCGTGGACGGCACGAAAATCTCGAACTTCTATAGAAGTTGTTGGCGGTAAAAAGGTTAAGCGTTTCTGGAGAGATTGAAAGCCTCTCTCTTGTGTTCAAATTGAGAGGTTTTATTTAATTATCTTTACGAAAAAGGTTACAAATGTTGCTTATGTTCAAATACCTACTCGTGATATAAAAAGTATTACCTACTTACTACTTAAAATTTTGAGTAGACTTTGAGTTGCGAACAAAGGATTGTTTTTTAGCAAAGTAAAAGCCCGATAATACTCGTATAACAAAGAATAGCTTTTCTTTTAAAAGTTACGGAGCTGTTTTCATTTGTTTCTCTATGTATAAGTAGGTACATACGTTTGTGTCGGATACTTACTATGTCAGGGTTGCCACGCAGTCTAGACATCGCCGCCATCGCATCGTGGAAGCGTCCGCGCCGCGCCAGCCAGGTAGGGCTTTCGGGCGAGAAGCAGAGAGCCACAAAAGCCAGGGTCGGCAGCAGGATGGACAGGTACGCCACAGTACGCCACGGCAACGCGCCGCCTAACGCGTACACGTACAGCACGCCCAGGGAATACGCCACGAAAGGCGTCCCGATGAGAAGGCCCCGTAGTCTCGGTTCTGAGATCTCTCCTAAGTACACCTATTTAAAAGAAGAGAGCATTATAACCTTTTTTAAAAAAATCGTGGATCTCCATGGGTTGTCAATGTACAATCGGGTATTATTATTTCTCTTGGGGACGTCGCCAGCCGAACGGACGATCAGCCTGCGTTGTTGCGGGCTATTTCATCCTATTCCCCGTTCTCCCTTTTTTAGGGAGTTAAGGTTAGTCCAGCTTTCACGGCGCCCCGTCGAATCTTTTGGTCTCTTTGGTAAATCTTGCAATCTGCTCCACCTTCAGATCCTTTAGGTCCTCTATGTGTAGTGTGTCCGACCCCCAGAGTTCCCATCTTATCGGTGAGTACATCAGGCATTCAGCTAGTAGGTGGAGGCTGGTCTCCTCGCTTTCCATACACTCCGGGCATATGGGGTCGGTTTTCACTCCTATCACTGTCAGATGTCTGTTCAGCCGACAGTGTCCTGTTATGATTTCTATGACTAGCCTCATGTTCCCTCTTGAGAGTCCCATTAGTTTGCTGGTCTTTTTTTCTTATCCATGCCCTTGATGAAGATCTTCGACTGTCTCATACCATTCGAGGACCTCCATCTTTGGTTGGTTTCTGATGTGATACTGTGGCTGATTACTCCCTTGGTGATGTTGTGCGCTATTGGCAGCCGGGGTTCCGGTCCTACCAAGTTTTCCTCTGCTCCCATTCTGGCTAGTTCGTCGGCCTGTTCATTTCCCGTGTTTCCCTCATGTCCCGGGACCCACGCTAACGTCAGGTCCGTTCTTTCGGCCAGTCTCTTTAGTGATTCCTTGCATTCTTTGACGATTGCTGATGTCGTCTCTTCTCTACCTAGTGCCTTCAGCGCCGCCTGGCTGTCGCTATAGATAGCCATCCTTCCTGTAATAGTGAGGTGTTCGGCCATCTCAGCGCATGCCATTATTGCGTATATTTCCGCCTGGAAGACACTGGCGAATCTTCCTAACGGTATCGACTTGTTCAGCTCCGTCCCGTCTGCACATTTAATGTGCACGCCGGATCCAGAGAGCTTTGTCGACTCCTTTCTGGAGCCGTCTGTGTAGCAGGTGGTGCCATCTGTTTCAATGCTCCAGTTTTCTCTTGAACCTATGTGTATTCTGTATTTTTTGTCAAAAATCCTTTCCTTCCGTATTAAGTCGTTGTTGGAGAGGATCATTGATAGCCTATCTCCGTTTTGTTTGTCTATACTGGCGTGACCCTTGTCCGTGTAGTTCCCGGTCCTTATGCCAGTGCTTCTTAGCTTGAACCATTGTTCCATGGCTCTTCTCTTGATTTCTAAGTCCAGAGGATTTAGCCCCAGTAGGATCTCGAGCGCGGCTGTAGGGGTTGTCCTCATCGCGCCCGTAGTCACTAGGGCCGCTAGCCTTTGGACTTTGTCAAACTCTGCTTTGTTTTTGCCCACTGCGGCTCTGTGCCACCATACGATGGCTCCGTGTAGGATTCTTGGCACGATTATTGCCCTGTATATCCACAGTGCCATCGCTGGTTTCATGCCCCAGGTTCTACCTATTACACTTTTACACTGCATCATTGCCATCTTTGCCTTGGAGCATGTGTTACTTATATGGGTACTGAAGTTAAGCTTGCTATCCAGTGTCACCCCAAGATACTTGACTTCCTTGACTGTTTCCAGCTCCTGGTTGTCCAGTGTCACTGGTTCAGCCCGCCCTATCTTTCTTTTCTTTGTAAATAGAACTAGTTTGGTTTTTTCATGGTTTAGGTTCAAACCTTTACTCCTGCACCACCCTAGAGCTGCTTTTAGGCCATTGTTCATGATATCACACATGACGCTGAGAACCTTGCCTGTCACCAGGAGCACGCCGTCATTGGAATACACCTGTGTGTATATGTGCATCCTGTTTATCTTGTTAACTAATTCGTCTATTAGCAGGTACCACAGCAATGGCGACAAACATCCCCCTTGAGGGAACCTTCTTTTCGCCACCACCGTACGTGTTGTTCCTGCTATCTCTGTGCGTATCAGTCGTTGTTTAAGCATGTTTTTAACCCACTTTGATACGTCTCTGTCTATTCCTTCGCGGCCAAGGGTAGCCTCTATTGATTCGGGGGTCGCTCTATCGAATGCGCCCTCCACGTCAAAGAAGCAGCCCATTGCGTATTCTGCATTGCTTATTGATCTTTGCACTCTTATCACCAGATTGTGGAGGGCCGTCTCGGTGGATTTGCCCTCCATGTATGCATGTTGATTTTGGTGTAGTGGAGACCCGCTTTTCTCTATTTGTTCTCTAATTATTCTATCCAGGATTTTCTCCAATGTCTTTAGTAGGAATGAGGAGAGGCTAATGCATCTGAAGGCTTTGGCTTCCTGGTAGGATGCTCTGCCAGGTTTCGGGATGAATACTGCCTTCACTTCCCTCCATTTACTCGGTATGTACTTAGTTCTGATGCTGCCATTGTACAGGGCCAGCAGGTCCTTACTTATATACTTCATAGCTGTCTGTAGCATTTTCGGGAAGATTTCATCCGGTCCCCCTGCCTTATATAGCTGGAAGGATCGGACGCTCCACACTAAATGTTCCTCAGTGATGATTGTCTTTGGCTCCCGGTCCACTGTGTGACCTGGGGTGTTTGGTATATCATCATCTTTGTATTCCTCGCTATCCGGGAAGTGCGTTTTTATCATCACTTCCAGTATCTTTTCCGGATCAGTTATAAGTTCTTCACCGTGCTTGATGCTTTCTAGCCTCCGCGTGTTGGCTTTGGAGAACGTTTTTACCAGTCGCGCTGCTTCAGGGTATCTTTCAACTCCTGCGCAGAACGCCTTCCAGTTGTTCTTGTTCTCCTTTCTACATTCTTTCTTGTATAAGTTTCTTTCTTCTCTGTATATTTGCCAGCTCTCATCATCATTCTTCTTTAAGGCCTTGTTGAGAGCTCGCCTTGTCTTTTTCCTCTGTTTTCCCAGTGCCTTTGTCCACCAGGGTTGTCCTCTGTCTGGTCTTATCTCCCTCAGGGGACATGCTTTGTGGTAAGCTTCCTTTAGAGCTTCGTCCAGTCTATTGGCTTGCTTTTCTATTTCTATGGCATCTACTAGTGGGGTGTCATGTCCTGGGACCCACTTCTCCAGATGGTGTTGGTACGTGTCCCAGTTGGTTTACAATCGGGTATTACAACGCGTGCTAGTTAAACCACCGCCAAACAAAAAATAAACTGTTTTTCCGTTTAAATTTAATCTAAAATAGGTTAAAAAAAACTTGACGTACCTGTGACGGCGCGGCCATAATGCCGACAGAGAAACCGCAAACTATCCTGCCAAGCAGTAAGAGCGCGTGGTGCACAGCGGTGCCGATGATGATCCAGCCCAGGATCAGCGGCAGCACGCACGCCTGCAGCGTCCGCCGCCGCCCTATGGCCTCCATAATCGGCCCAGACAGCATAGATCCGAGTGGAGTCGCCGCCGAGTGGATGCTGGCTGTTGGATATAAAACGTTCATAAACATTTGATGATACTACTGCGTGGCGCTCGATGGCGCAGTGGTCAACGCGCCCGGTCTGCGACTTCTGCCAGTGCCGAGGCATGTTGAGGTTAAGTAACTTTCGCAAAGGCCGGTCGTCGAATGGGTTACCAAAAATGTATCATCTCGAGCTCCTCCTTGCTTACGTACTCGTTACGTACTCGTTGCTACTTGTTTAGGCACGTAAAGCCGTTCGTCCCGGCTGCATTAGCAGTCGTTAACAACCAACAATCCGCACTGGGCCTGCGTGTGGTTTATGGCCCATTTTCCCTAACGATCCATAGGGAAGGCTCGTGCCCCACCAGTGGGGACATATAATGAGCTGATGATGATGATGATGATGATGATTTGATGATAGGGAGTGGCACCAGTGTTCGATAGGAACCAGTGATCGACTTCTTTTTCCTTCTGTTATTAAATAGGGATCGACAACTCATTTACGACTTAAGCAACATTTGAATACAGACGACTTGTTATCTAGCTGTCTTCCAGTATAATTTCAATGAAACCCTATAATATTTTTTTGGAGACGAAAACTGGTATTCATCCATTGAGCTAATAAAATAGCTCAATGTGTTCATCACAGCGCTCGCTGTGTCGTACACTGTTGCCTCTATATTATAAGTACATATATATATAACAGTAACCTCAATACTCTATCACCGATTGATTATAAGAAAAATTAGAACCAAACTATTGTGGATAAAATTAAAGCAATAGTAATTTGATTTTAATTTAATTTGATTTTAATTGTAATGAAAATTGTATTATTTACTAACATAGCTCTTAAGTTCTATTTGAGTTTTTGATACTTGAATAAATTAAATTAATAATAATAAAAATAGGGTAATAAGTATATTTTAAATAATTGGGAGTCGTATGTTACAAATATAAATGTTAAAATAGTTTGCGAAAGTCCGGATGAAACACCTGCCATTAGCATCATGTATTTTTAAGCCGCCATTTAAAAGTATATTAAATGCTATTATAGCAATTGACACATCTATTCAATGATATCTGAGATATCTACTAGGAGTAAGTTAGGTATTTTTCGACACACGCTAACTGTAACTGTGCTGTGTGTGTACGATACATATTAACCACGTTTATACTAAAAAAACCTTCTCAATCAAGGTTTTTTTTTGGTATAAACGTGGTTAATATGTATCGTACATGTACGATGCAAGAGCTATAGTAGAAATTGCTAACTAAAATCGCAGGGTTGAACCATACATACAACATACATACATATACACACATACATACATATTAACGTTTATACTAAAAAACCTTCTCAATTAAGTTAAAGTTATTACAATATAAAATTTTAACCGTTAGTGTATGTCGAAAACTTTCACTAGGCACCCAGGAATTGCGATATTTTTTCATATTAGAAGGAGGCAAACGAGTAGGCGGGTCACTTGTTGTTAAGCAATCACCGCCGCCCATGGACACCCACCCGCAAAACCAGAAATAAATATGAGAAATATGGTGATAATAACGTAATACTTTTATTTATTATGTGGTTCAGGTTCTCAACTACGGTAGTGGTTAAATAATAAAGGATTTAAAAATTAGCCAGGAAATCAAGAGATATACACATTTTTTACCAATAATTAAAATTGCAAACAAATGCAAGCTTTTGAAATCAAAGTCGTGTAGAGTACCTACTGTAGAGTGAGATAAGTTACTGTCTCATGTTACACAAAACTAATCATCATCATCATCATCTCAGCCAAAAGACGTCCACTGCTGGACAAAGGCCTCCCCCAAGGATATGAGGGGTATTTGCCGTAATCGCCACGCTTGGCAGGCGGGTTGGCGATCGCAGTAGGTTGAGGGTTAGGTACCTCAGAGAGATGCTGCTGCCCATCCTCTGGAAAATTCCCTTAGTCGGCTTTTACGACACCCACGGGAAGAGATGAGGTGGTGCAATTCTTTATCCCCGGCACCACACGAGGGAACAAAACTAATACGACAAAAGTATTATTAGGGATCAACTTTATCATCGGAATGCACTTAATTCAACGAAGTCTATAGCAAACCGAGAACGCTGTGTGTCGTTGTAACTTGGAGCCTAATCGTTTGGTCACGCTATCTTTTGTTGCTCTCGGTGCTCAGCAAACAATACGATGTTGGCAATTGGCATCGTATTGCGGACTGAATGCGATCGCCATTTTCCATTAGCTACATTGTCAACAATTGCAGGTAACCGAATGATATTGGATACATTGTCGTGTCTGTTCTGTTATGCAGGCATGGCAGACTGGTGCAAGTTTTATTTGACTTTCGATCATGTTAACGAAAATTATAAAAGATATACAAAATTTAACATAGTCATCATAACTCATATTATTTTGCAAAAGTAATGTGTCAAACACATAAACTGATTGATGGTTCTTGGTAAATAATTTATGAATCGACGGTCGTCCAAAGGTTGAAAATACATATTGACATTAACGTTGTGAACTTTGGACTTGGCGCAAAAAAGTTGAGCAAAGTTCTTTGTAAATATTAGTTTTTGTATGTTATTTTGGTGATATGTAAGGTACATTATAGCTACAATATGTACCTATGTCCTTCTTATTTTTTTATACAATAGTCATTGGTATTACTTAGATAATAATAATTAACTATATGAACTTAATAAAAAAAAAAAAACACTAAAAAGGTTTGGTTTACATATTTTGTGTGGCCGGAATCTCCTTTGAAGCAATTAATGCCTATATAATTATAGGTCTAATCTCTTTCTAAAAGTGTTTCTTATGCTAATGGTCTGTGCTTATACCTAAATACATGCAGGCTATAAATATATATTTTTCTAACAATACTTGGGTAGAGTTAGGTGATGCTTATTTACTTACCGTCTTCTTTTTCCTTCAAGGAAAAAAACGGCTAAGTTTTTCATAAGATTAAGCAAGCAGGAAAACATCGTCATCTATATAAATAGCAGCTGTGTAGGTACACTATAGAACTTAATATTTTTGATTTACTTTGTCATTTATTCGTCTAAGCTTTATCATTATCGTCATTAAAACAACATAAAAATAAGGTTTTCTATTCACCTGTTTATATTTTAATACTTACGTAGATTGTATTTTATTTGTAAAAAACCTCTTGAAAACATAAAAAAAATTTACAAAAACACAAATGTTGAAAAGAAATTCCACGAGCAGGATTGAACCTGCACCCTTCTGACTGAGCTATCGTGGTTCTAACTAGCCCTTGTAAATAGCTTGCCTGCTTCTTAACTGATCTTTAATATTTGTAAAAATATTATGATCGGATGTTAATGACGGTAGTTGTTGACATTGAATGGGCGCCTTTGGCTTTCAAAGTAAAAAAAAAGTAAATAGTGTTGAATAATTTCGGCGGGCTGGTTAGAACCACGATAGCTCAATTGGAAGAGCACCTGACCCGGTATGTCAGAAAGGTGCGGGTTCAAATCCTGCTCGTGGAAATTTTTTCAACATTTGTGTTTTTGTAATTTGTTCGCAACAAAATTTGCGTTAAAAATTATATAAACAAAACAAAAACATTTAAGGTCAAAAAATTGTTTTAATTCAAAATAATTTATTCAGTTTAGGCTACAAATAGCGCTTATGAATGTGACTATGCCATCCGTGATGCCATCGGTTCGTAGGTCTACGCAGGGCGGGAGACCTTGTACTGAGAAGAAGTCCTTATTTCATAGTCCTGTTTCATTTCGTATACTTATCTTGCTCCAAGACCATTTTGGGCTAATATAGTTACTGGTTACTGACGCTAACATAACAATAACAACCCAGATCAACAACTTTAACGTGCTTTCAGAAGCACGGAGGAGATTCAAATTAATAATTTTGGTTACCAATCTGAAACCTGGCGGTGGTTGCCTCGCTCTCTAACCGGAACACTATAGCCGCTATATCCACATGCATTTACGAGTAAAATATCTACTCATTTACATCATCATCTTCAAACTGCAGAGGTCCACTGCTGAACGTAGGCCTTCCCAATGGATCGCCACCACACCCGGTCATCGGCCTTTCGCATCCAACCACTTCCCGCTGCCTTCTTCAGGTCGTCAGTCCAGCGAGCGGGTGGCCGGCCCATACGACGACGCTTTGAGAGAGAACACGTCTGCCCCAACGCCATCGGCTCTACGACAAATGCCCTGCCCTTTGTCACTTCAAATTGCTAATCTTTCTGTTATGTCGGATTGTCGGTGGCTTATCTTTCTCCGTCGAATCTCGTCATTTACATAGCTCCATAAAAAACAGTAATAATTACTTTTCCTCCAGTACACCGCGTCATGCTAAAAACACGATAAAAACACGCCGGCAGATCAATAGAGTCGTAACAAAGATGTTAATTATGATAGGTATTAACAATTATTACCGAATGTTTATGATGATTTTATTTCTCACTAACTTGTAATTTATGAAAGTAGATTTTTAAAACGTCTATTCTTTTTAAGTGTTGAAAAAACTTCCACTAGTTACCATTTTTTTGAGAGATATTGCTGATTGCCTCAAGCGGCGAGGTACGTAAAGGATACCTCAAGCCGTGTTGAAACGAATCACCTTCGGAGGTTTTATAGAGGGAACGCCATCGCACACTTAAAAGTGCGCGTCCCCGTGCCCTACTAGATTCTCTGAAGGGTTCGATTCGGATCGGATCGGGGAGCGGAACCACTCGAGGGCGCCTCTAAAGGCACGGACCTCGGCTCGAGTAGACCGGGCCGTGGAGGAGGAGAGAAGCGCCCAAGTACATGTCTGTACCTGGTATAGAGCGCGTGTGAACCGGTTCATACGTACCCTTGTTCTACAAGTACGGTGTCTTGGGCCTAAACTAGTGTGCATGTTTAGTGTATTCCTTAAATGTGCAGTGGCATTTATGATCGGGCGGGGGTTCCACTACCAACTCTACCAACTATGCTATCGTGGCTCTGTCTGCCGTAATTATGTAATCAACTAAATTGTTCCAATATTAATAAATTGTTAATTGTAAGTAATTTGTTTGCAATAACATTTTGCGTAACTATTAATCACAATAATTTTGTTTGATAAATAAATACTCGTAGAGTGCCGGTCTAGAAGATATAGCCATCCACACTATAATCGCCACTGACGTCCAATCCACACCAGTGGCGGTAGCCAAAAACGATAGCGAAGTTCGAAAAGAATAAACCCCCTTATTCATAAAACTATTTAAGCATTATTTAGTTATTCATTGTTTCGTCTCTTTTTCTCAAATTTAAAATGACGTTTGTGTCACGTTGACAAAACAATATTTAACTGAATAATGCGTAGATAGTTTTATGAATAAGGGGGAAAATGTATGGGATTGACATAGGATTGACCACGTGATTTAGCGCGGCTATGTTGTTGGCGATAGGGCTTGTTTGAAACCCGCTTGGCTATCTATCTCCCACCATCTTATCAAAGTTGGTCTCCAAAACGAACATGTTAGTAATATTCTTGTGTTCCGTCCGAAAAATATAGTCATAATATTCTAAAGATAAGAGAGAAGAGAGTCAGCTCCTCACTAGTTGAGGTTTCTGGGTGAAATTCGGTCTTCAGCTTTATCGTCTCTCAACCATTTCATACAAATTGTCGTTTTCATGATTGCAAGCAAAGTCTCACTCACCCTGACCTTTATACTTATAATGTCACAGTTCGTTACATTCTAGCTATTTTACGATCTCCAGGCTTAAAATGCTTTTAGCTTTAGTAGGTTAACCTTTCAATATGGGGTGTCCAAAAAATGATAAAAATATGAATTGTAACGTATTAATGATTTAGGAGCAAGCTATTTTATTTAGTCCTATTATGTTCGGCATGTTACATGATACAGGAGCAAGCTACTTTACCCCCCGATTCAAACCGAACCCCTCGGAGAATCGGGGACATGCCCTAGTGCGTGATGCCTTTCCCTCTAGAAAACCTCCGAAGGTGCTTCGTTTCACACGGCTTGGGAACCCTTTAAGTTTCTCGCCGCCCCCAAAAAAGCCCGGTGAAGCTAAAACTGCCGTTTGAGGCAATCAACAAACTCTCTAAAAAAAACCAGCTATTTTATTGATTTCTATGTTCGGTATGTTTGATTCAATGTGTTCCTCGTAGGTTTACCAGCACTAACATAATATGTGAAGGATAACTAGACTGTCGATATAATAGCTTGCTCGGTATTGCCCAGGAAGCGGAATGCATACATACCTACCATGCCATACCACCATACCATGCCTACGGTGCACCTAATTGCACCTACCATGTTATCTCTGCACCACCCTATGGTTGACTGGTAAAGAATGTCTCAGGCATTAAGTCCGCCATATAATTTATGTTGCAAAAGTTTTTAAATAAATAAATTACATGAATATGTGGGTAGTAGAGTAGCAACCATACTATTATATTGTTTTCCGATAGTGTCCTTAATTTCTAAGTACCTACTTAACTTGGAAATAGCGAATGAATTTATTGGTTGCTTAGAAAGTCATCTAAGAGTAGTAGTAGGTCAATTACCACACTCACATGTATCGTGAAGAATATTATGTAATTATGAGTATGACTTAGCGCTATGTAAGTATATAGGGTCTAATAATATCAATAAGCGAACGTTTAAGGGGAGCATCTATACATCATACTGACCATGCTCACCAAATTTGGTCCAAAACTACAGGCTCGTTACCGAGATAATCAACAAAACATTCTCATAATTCACCAAAAAATACACCCTTTCCAAACCCCTACAGCTACATTACACGCACACAAAGATAGCCGAACATGCCAATTGTGTGCGTGTATCTGTACACTATCTTTTTATTGACGCTTGCGTGCGTGTTAGTAAAGATACAGCATATTTCATGTTGTGCATTATTTTAATTGATTTAGTTTGTTAGAAAATATAACTTTGAAAAATCACTATAAAACTGGAGCCCATTTTTTGTCATTGTATTCAGAATGATGTATAGATACCGCCCTTAAACGTTCGCTTATTGATTTTGTTAGACCCTGTATATATACGATCCTTATTGATGTATTTGACATAAAACCTTAAACAAAAGCGGAAGACAAACAAGGCTTTGTGGTCTTTTGTTTGCGCTTATCTTGAGTAAGCTTTGGCCTATACGTAGTCATAATTGTAAAGGCAAGAAGTGTTGAATATGTTAATATTGGGGAATTGGAAACTCAATCTCTATTCGGTTTACAGGTATTCTTACCTGATGAATAAAATTTTACAGGTTACACGTGGCCGATATACAACCGTGTCATGAATAATGAAATGTAAAAATGATGTGTAAAAAAATCCTGTTTACAACAGATAGTTACATATTATTTTATAGACACATTCACGATATCTGTCAAATAAAAGTTAACAAGTACCTAAATGAATACTTCAGGTAGTCGCTCATACTACTTTGTTTCACGTCAATACATTGTTTGTGTGTGCTATGTATTCGTATATTATTATTTCATTTCATCATATTTTGTAAGTGGTATGTATGTATTTATTTTTTTCTTAAATTTTATCTAGTATGACTAATTCAAAAAATAACCATCTTTAAAAATGGGTGTGATCTGAGGGTGCGATAAATAAAGTAGGTATGTAACTTACAGCAAATATAAACTTTAAAAACAGTTCTTTCAATTGACGGGTAAATTCTTAATTAGCAATCACCAAAGATCTACACAATTCGATTTTCCGGTATACCTACCTACTTTTTCAAAGATAACTATTCTATTTCATTTGTAGAGGTCGCCTCTATACTCATCATAACAATTAGAATAAATATTATTAACGGGATTATTACCATGTTTATTGTCGTGTTTGAGTATCCGATATTTCGGCACAGTTGCATGCACCATGATCACGGATGTACTGAAGTTATTGCGGGTGGGGTGATTATGAGCAGACAAAACGATCTACCCTCTTCCTTAGTCGTTTTTTGCGCTCAATACTCTTACCACTGGCTCCTAAGTCACTATTCACTCGAACTTGTTCTCGACACACTACACTGACCGTATCAGATCGCGAAACGGCACTTTTGTTCTTTTTGCGGTCTTTACATATTACATACGCTAATCACTGGATTCCAGATACGCGACAGTTTAAACCCATCTTCGCGATTGAAAGGAGAAGTCCGGTTTTGGGCCTGAATGTTGATGAATAAATCATATACCAAAAAAATCGTAAATTTTACCTGATTAACCTCTGTAAATAACAGCGACGCTGGCAATGGCCAACAGATGTTATTTTCGTAATGATGTATTTAGTTTATCGATTAGCAAAAATCGATATGAAGAGATTAAACGAAATGCAACATTACTTCAGTATCTTTTAACTATCCATTAAAAAACTAAAAACATTTATGAAACGAAATAAATATCTTAATAATTATCCACTTTATCTTACTTCATCATCAGTTAGAAAGATCCTAATTAGACCGATCAATAATCGATTGTTCAATCAATATCGATTATGGGAAGCAGCCATATTGATAATGTCTATTTCTATTTGTTTGTCTAGACTCTAGTCTATGTCTTTTGTGATGTTGTGTTGTTGTCATTCGCTTTTAGTATTTCTTAATGTTCTTTTTTGTTTTCTCCTGGGACTAACAATAGTAACAATTCCTCTGGTTTTGCGGGTGTCCATGGGCGGCGGTGATTGCTTTCCATCAGGTGACCCGCCTGCTTGTTTGCCTCCTTCTAATATAAAAAAAAAATAATTGTGCTCGAATACCTGACTCCGACTTTGATTGCTTCCTAGCTGACCGTTTGCTTGAACGAACACTGCATTGGATACTGGATATATTGACCTTTGCGCGCAGTAAGTACCTGCTTGGTTGTCATTTTTATCAATGTATTTCGTATTTCCCATTGTTTTAATTTAATTATACCTAGAGTAGGTATGCAGTCTTTAATAAGTACTCGTACTATTACTATTTTCATTTGAAATATGTGTACAGCATTTTGTTAACTAGAGTGCATACTGCATACTCATGTTAGGCTCATTAAACTGATGGACAATTTTAAAATGACCCTAGGAAATACACCAAACATTCACAATCAATACTATTTACTGTAATGAACTGTTAATACAGTTAAATATTTCTCTATGCATTGCAGTTGAATTTAATTCTTAAAATTATTTCTAACTTGCAGGTAAATGAAAATGATTCTATTTGCCAAGCTTGCTGGAATCGGGCCAGTGCAGGCTTTCCTGAAAATAGACCAGACGTTTCTCCTGTGGGACACCGTCATGTATGCATTCTATGCGGACGTTCGCTTCTGCGAAGACTTTGTTCATGTTTTAAGAACTGGACCACAGCAAGAGCGTAGAATATACTATGTTGTCAGATAATGGATCTTACCACATACTGTAAGTACAACCCTTTTAATATTATAACCATTTAGATGTAGGTGTGATTCCTAAAGTAGTATATGCCTCTAAGAGTTGATTATTATTTGCAGCGGTCATGTCAACATACAAAGTTAGATATGGGTGTGTGTACGTACATGGTCTAGTAAGCCAGGGGTAGACAAGATGCAAATAGGGATTTACATGAGCATGAGATATTGTTCTGGTGATTGAATTTGGATTCTGTGATGGATTGTATGTATTGTTGTGACAGAAATTGTATATCTGTTCTGGTTATTACATTTTTGTGACTGCTATCTGACCTTCGTAACCCGTAGAACGGACAACCAGACAGATTGGATCATAACTACACATCCAGAATTAACGACTACAGGTTTCCTCTTGATGTTTTTCCTTACCGCTGAGCTAGTGACCACACATAAATTAAAAAGGTCAAGAGGTGCTTGCCTTCACGCATGAGAGGCATGAGAGCATATCCACTAGACTACCATGGATCAATCACTCTTTTAGAAAAAATTGACTTAAGTATATATTTTTTTTAGGTAGGCGCTATCAGCATTGTGTGTGAAGCCTGCTGGATGAGAGCAAATAGGGCATCTCGCCATATTCAATCAGGCCCTTCTACATCCGGTGCTTCTTCACTTCCTGAATGAACTAGCTTCTCAAGGTGTTCCTCCTCAAGAATCTTTGCCAACACTACAACCTCAACATGTGCAACGGGTACCTCTTCCTTCTGCAGCCACAATAGTCTTGCCCCGCTTGCCCGATTATAGTAGACCCGTTGAAACAGAAAGCAGATGTGTTGTGGTTGGATGTCGAAGACGTGAAAGAAACCGAATCACACTGTCAATGCGTCAGTTATTACATGTACAATTATTATGTACCTACCTCAAATAAATAATAGATTATGTGATTTTCATTTAAGATGTACATGTTAAGACTTTCTAAATGAAACTACTGACAATGTTATTAACAGTTTTACAGCAAAATCATATTCAGGATATGTTATTACTAATAAATAATTAAACAACATGAATGCTCTTTTATTTTACCAAACTTATCCTATACCTATCTCATTGAGGTATTATGTAGTATGTATAGGTACCTCGATGACCTTCCTAGACAATTTTTCATCAAATCATTTTGACTATTAGACATTTATATAACCGCTTTGTGCCTGAGAATAGAGACTATACAATTGTGCACGCGTTCACAGGGCATGCACGACTGGTCAAGTTGCTTGAATCTTATAAAAGTAATCCACTTTCGACACATTCACATCGATGAGTATTATCGCTACTTATCTTTTTAAAACAATGCTCGTATTCGTGTCAAGCGCACACGCTTATAATATAAGCAGCAGTGCAACCTGCTCTGCTGCGATGCTGCTGCTTAGCAAGCATAAAACCGCTGCGCAGTTATGCACCCAGTTTGCTCATTGCTCATACTGCCAAGTACGTACATACCTACCACTGCAGCCGCCAAGTTCGATAACATCACACTTACCTACTATAAATGCATGAAATCAATAAATAATATACAAATACCATTCTTCGTGTAATTATAGCAACAATTAAGACATAACCTCCAATATCTTCATACACGATTTTGAGATATTTGGCCAAAGCCGATTGATGTGGAAATTGGGCAAATGTAACCTTTTCATATGTTCTATTTTGTGACTAATTTCTAGCCCATAACATGCAGGCTCCAGTTTGTATGAAGACCGGGTTTGTCCTTTTTGTATTTTGTAATTTCAATCGCTTCTCTTACTAATCTAAGTATGTAGTGACGTTCTGTTGAAATTATCTGCGGGTTATAAAACTCAATCCAGTGATTAGGACCCGATTGGATCAAATGTTCAGCAATGGCCGATTTTTGCGTATCGTTATTCTTTACAGCTTTGATATGCTCCTTAATTCGGCAGGCTACTGTACGTTTTGTTTGGCCAATGTAGGAGCTACCGCAGCTGCAATCGATCTTATACACACCGGGCTTTTCTAGGGGAAAGCTGTCTTTTGGTGAACGTAGACATTGAGCTACTTTTTTAAAAATAATAATAATATCGGATACTCAAACACGACAATAAACATGGTAATAATCCCGTTAATAATATTTATTCTAATGTAAGTGACCACGATAGTTTAAAAAGTTATATCATCATAACAATGTTCGACTTTTGCCCAGCTGTGGGACAGTATATATTTAACTATAGGCCACAGACCAAATATGTTAATAGATGTCTGTGATGGGCTAGTTAGTTACTAGGTACTCTCCCTTCGCTATCTTCAACTACTTCTCTATTCCAAGCTCATCTTTTACTTTTTATTAGACACAACGTTCACCTTCTCATTTATTCGTTCCATAATTGTAATTACTACTGGTACTACTATAATATTTTAAAGGGACGTGGTCACGTGTGCAGTATTAAGATTCCATTTATTGATTTCCCCCTTGATGATATCTCGGAGTATCTAGAAAGGTAAACTGTAGATACTGAAAAAGTACGTTCTATGTAGGTATGTGCTTAAAATTATCATTGGAGTAAAGATATTTTATCAATGATAAGTCCAGTACCTATGTGATCATGACCGACAAAACTGATGGGCTTTGTTTGTAGGGAAGATATGATACGAGGGCTAGCTTTGATATCTCTTTGATATGACGTCGCCGGAAGCATCCTTATCAAAAAAGGTTTGTTCGTGATTTTTAATTTTAAGACTATTGTATATCTTGTAGGTTTTAACCGCCTCTATAGTCTAGTGGTTAAGACTACCGGTTTAGACCCAGAGGTTCGGGTTCGATTCCCAGCGGGGGGTACATGTATGTGTACTCGGTTTGGTTGGTGGTAGGGCTTGTTTGTCCGCCTGGCTAGCTACCACCATCTTATCTAAATATGTCGCCATAACATCAATGTTTGTAGCATTGTTGTGTTCCGGCAGCTAGAGATGACATAGCCTAACATAGTGCCTCACTAGTTGAGGATACCGGGTGAAGTGCGCTTCTATCCTTGGCCTTATCATCACTTAACATCAGGTGAGAGCATGGCACTGTGCTTATCTGTTAAAAAAAAGGTACATTTAAGTTGGTTTACATAACTCGGATATTTGTTATGTCAATGTCATACATAAAGGGTCATTGTCACATTAATCTAAATATTTTCGGAACGGTCCATTTAAAAGAGAAGAATAACATGACGCAAATCAGAATATTATTATAGTTTACGTTTTCAATTTGACTAAAGTGATTTCCAATCATCAACAACTTTTTTACATGGCATGATGAATGTTGGAGGCTAATTAAGAGCGTTTACGCCGCACACTAGCGCCACTAATGAAGAAAATAAAAATCTCTAATTACTAGATATGTTTTTTTTTCATTGGCGGCGCTAGTGTGCGGCGTTAACGCTCTTAAGGCTTAATAAAGACTATTTTAGGCTAATTAATTTGTTCAAAGACGACGTAAAATCTTCCTAGGCAAATAAAAACCCAGTTTATGAAATATCTTTGAATGTAATTGAGTCAGTGTGTAAGTGGAAATTTCTTAGCAAATAATCTTTATCTGAAATACAATCGAGATGAATTTGATTTATTGATTTGATGATAATGCAATATTGATAAAACACGACCGTGATTTTCTTACGCATGTCTTATCATGATTTTTGTCATCGTGTTTGCAGCTTTTCTAATTTTATCGCTTACGACACCCATATTTTATGAGGCTGCGCAGATGTTGGTTTTACAATTAATTTCTCTTTTTATTTTTTATTTATTTTTGTGTCCGTACTCCATGCTATCCCACACGTAATTTATAAGGGTACCTACTCGTATAGCTATTGTATTGGTGACGTTCAAAATAATAAAAATGTTAATGATATCTTACTATTAGAAAAAATAAATAAAAGCTATGATCATGTGTTATATAAAATATTATGAAGAATTACTTACGAAGTTTTAAAATCTCACCGGTGATCTAAAATATGAAAACTGACATGTAATACTATGTAATATAATATTTTTCAGAGTTTTCGGTGTTAAAAAATAAGTTACCGGTGAGTATTCAAAGGAATACGAGAAAAGGAGCACCAGAGATGGAGATGCCTAGCGTGAAAATGAGTGACCAGTTCAAAAATCGCCTTCCGGGATTATTCATAAGTTGATAGCGCTTCAAGAAGAGTCCTCACCTATCCAGGAGCCCATCTCGTCGTCTATGCGCATGGTGCTGTTCTCGGTGCGCAGCTGGGGCAGCGCCACGGCCGAGAACCCGATGGGGTGGCCTGCCCCCGCCGCCAGGATCAGCACGGCGCAGGTTATCAGGCACTGCAACCAACGAGTCAGAGCGTGAGGAGTTCCGTTGTGACTTGTGACGTAGCCATACTCTCATTACGGGCTCGAGTAATGATTTAGGGAAGTGAACAGGAGAGTGTCTGAATAAATGAATGAATGATTAAAAAAGTTTATTTGGCACAAATCACTGGGCCCGCGTGGTGGTTTATGGCTCGTTATCCCTATCCATCCATAGGGAAGGTTCGTGCCCCAGCAGTGGAGACGTATATGAGCTGGTGATGATATAACAACTTAAAATAAACAACAAAGTCAAATAGGTCCACAGGCATTTACTCTGTGCCCAGGCACAGAGTGCCACCACGACCCTGATATTGGTAATTTCGTTATTTCTATCACGGTATGAGAAATAAAAAATACCTACAACCTGCTCTAGTTCATAAAGATACCTAACAAAAGAAATGATGGCAGAACAAGGTCAATACTTGACTTTAAAACCTACGTGAGTGGCTGCGGCACCAGTAGGCTTAGCCAAAGTAACATTAGGAAAACGATAGCGAAGTTCGAAAACAATAAAATGTATGGGGTTGACATAAGCTGCGCTAAATCACGTGGTCAATCTTATGTCAATCCCATGCATTTTATTCTTTTCGAACTTCGCTATCGTTCTCTTAATGTTGCTTTGGATACCGCCACAGCTCATTGTTCCGGGCAGCAGTGAGCTGGGTGACAAATGTAGTCCGAGACACCTAGGAAGCAGGTCACCCCAATTTAATACAGTCTGGTGGTATCTATATTAAATTGTTACCAAAGTCTTAAATCAATTTCTGACCCCTATTTTTAATGATTAATTGTAAAAAGTGCCAATCATGGTTCGTGACACAGTATTTGCCACCACCACATAGGTATAAAATGTAGAACATAATTTTCACAATCGTACGAGCGTCCCACGTCCCACGAAAGTCGTTGCCGTTATTTTTAAAATAAAAGAGATGCTAACGTACAAAATGTAGTGCGAATTTGTGCACTCGCATTGTGAGTCGAAGTCGCGGCGAATGTGTGCAAACAGTTGGGTCACCCAGTGACATTATAGGAGTGCGACCTCTGTGAGTGCGACATGGGGAACATTCCACCACGTGGCATGCCGCCGCGGTCACATGCCCAACCAATCTATTTAATTGGTATCATATTGTTTGCTTACACGCCGCCGGCGCCGCCTCGTTTCGTAATAACTCTTCATTTGAAGGCGTACTTCTGGTAACATATAGGTATGCTACCACATAAATACCATACCACTGGATTGGACTGGCCTAATAGAGGATAGCTCTTAATTTAAGTTCATTAAGAAAAATAACTGAAGGCGAAGAAGGTTGATGGATGATATAGAGACTAAAATAAAGAAAACTAAATATGACTGAAAAAAACATTATTCTTCGAAAGAGCTTCAGTGTGGTCAATGATTTGACGTTATATTTTATCACCATCATTATTTCAGCGAATGGGGTCCACAAAGGCGAATATATATATTATTATACAAATAGGTACTTTTAAGTAATTAAAATACAAAAAAGAGGAGCATGGGTTTTTTTTTTTTTTAGAATCCTATGCTCCTCCAACATTATCGGAGACTTTTGTATTTCTATTCTCTTTCATACTATTTCTCGCATTTATTCCTCTCGCACTTTTATACTTCATACTTCACAGTCACTTTCGTGCTGAGGCGTATGGGTTAAATAAATGTTAATGTGTCTGACGGACGATCTCAGTATGTACTTAAGTGTTGTACTATTAGTTATTCTGTAGTGTAGTACAGATATTAAGTTGGGTCTTAACCTATGTTCTTGCCTGCGTGTCGTCATAACATATCATCATCATCATCGGCCTATCTTAGTCCACTGCTGGACATAGGCCTCCACTAATGAGCGCCATAGCGCCCTGTAAAACATATAAATTGCACAAATACTTACTTACCTTACGAATTAGCAAGCCAAAAATTTATGGCAAATTCATAGTAAGGGATGTGACAGGCATTCGATAATATAGTAAAATATAGCTAGCAGCTTTACAAGCGGCCATTGAACAAGCTCTACCAACTATGTGCTGACTGCTGAGTGTTACATTTTCAATATTTTCTTTGATGTCATACTAATTCTAGTCTATTGTAGCGAACTTGATCAACTGGTAAATAAAACTCGCACTAAGCGAGAAAGCCTAGTCATACCCGGTCATAGAACAGTGGTCTTACTACTAGAATTGACTACACCACAGTATTAAAACATTATAATTAGTTATTGTACATTTTAAAATCTCAGTTTAAAACTAAATATAGGTAAGAAGAGATATAGGTAACTTTTGTACAACAATCTCATCACTGAAATTGACAGACAGACATATTAACATAAATTATAATAATGAAGAGGCTTCATTGTTCATACATATTGGTAGTTGTTTGAATGATATCATTATTTTGGTTATTTGCCGACTTATATTTTGTTGAACTTTGATCTGTGTTATTCACAGACTGTGACTGGCTTGAAATCTTGGAACTCTGTTTGAGGTACTTCAGTTATAAAATCTCAGCGCAAAAAATGAAGTAGGTACCTACGTAGCGTGTTGCATTGCATATTCAAACAACTGATACTTACTCGTAATAAGGTAGGTAGTTGTCTGTCTTAAATTGAACAAAATGATGTAACGGCGGCATTATAATACTAGACTTAAATTATGTGTGAGGAGGTACTCGTACGTACAATCGTACATTATTGTTTTTTATACGTCCTTATAAATAATGTAAGTATGTAACGTGGTATCTGCAAGTCATGACGGCGGATTGTCACATTATGCGACTCCAAATACTCATATAGATGGGCAGTGACCATGACTTTACTGAGGCATAGGTACATCGAGATAAGACTGGCTGCGCCTTGTCACACGCGGTTTCAGTATAATCATGGCGATTTCGTAATTTTAGAATTTACATGGAGGGAACGAAAACGGATGTTATTCGTCGATATTCCCAGTCTAACAGATATGTTTGCTACGAACATCGTTCGACAATGGTCCGAAGTTTGATGAATTTTTTGATCGGGTTCAATTCCAGTTTGTAGTTACATGCGTTTTAGAAAAATATATTCAGGTTAGATTTAACTTTAAAATCGACGGTTCATTAAAACGTTCGGATTTATTTCGATCATTTTGTATGCGTTTCTTGCATATTATACGATGATTGATGGATGTCTGATTTAATCCTTACGTAACAAAAAAATTGTTTGAATGAATATTCAATCGCAAATGCGTACAAATTATTAAAAATTGCATTATCACAAAAACGAAGTTGATTTTTATCTACAAATTGTGTTTGCTTGGCGTCGTTCCGTTACGTTATATATTTTTTTGGATATATTGATAACAATGTTATCCGCACGTGCCTTTCCTAACGATAAGGAGTGTCTACTTTGCGGCGGCGATACGGGACCACCAAGTTAATTATTAAAAAAATAGACGCTTTTAATTATTGAGACACGTGCTGAACATTGAAATAGATTAAAACAAAAATAGCACTGTATGTAGAGTTGCCAACCATACTTTAAAATAACGTAAGTATCCTACGTTATTTTCCATCCCCATACTTTATTATTTTTAATAAAAATAAAGTATGGAAAATACTTTATTGCGTCGGCAATAAAGTATTTTTCAATGCGTGCGTTTGAACGGAATATTCCTGTTGACTTAATTTCTGAACTACTGAATGATACTCAGACTTAGGTGAAGTGAAACGAAACGCAACGCAACGCAAATTTCTGAACGCGCTATAAAACAATAAAAAATTAATAGATAATGCCAAGAGTACAAAGAAATATGTTTTTAAACATATAAATAAATAAATTTGGAAAATACTTTATTTTTTCTTCAAATCCTTTTTTTTATACTACTTAGTTAGTGATAGATTTACTTTAATTTCCTGAAAAATAGTTGACAACCCTAACTGTATGCCTCTGTGATACCTGCTCTCCATTTGCGAATTTGGTATGGCTGTAAATCGTGAATATCTCGCAAACTGTTTTTGTATTTCGAAATCAAGTGGCAATGGCTAGAATGAAAGATGAAGTAATTCTTAGACAAACTGTAACCATAAAAAAATGCTAAAAAACCAGTTTATTTAAGGTCAGGAGTGCGATTTGGCAAAGCTCACTTCGATATTGTCATGACATGGTTATTTCGGGCACTAGAAAGATTATGAGTGTCTAAATGTGGACAGAAATAAATAAACATAATTTTTTTAAAGAATACTACACAAAATACTTGATTGCAGGCACCGGCCCCGTGAACATTATTAAATGCATACGCAAATAAATAATAAGATTTCTTAATTATGCACATGAACAGTGAAAAAGAAAAAAATTGGTAAAGCGCCGTCTTGGTCACTTTATAGAGATAGGAGAGTAAAAGAAAGTACCTAGTTATTATTTTTGAAAACAAATATTTTCCTTTTTTCCTATGTTGAGTATTTGCCTCTTCTTTTGTCGGTAGCATTTTCACTTAGAACCGATAACAGAACACGCTCCAACAGTTTTTAGAATTTTTGTCTGTTTGTCTGATTATCTGTTTATCTGTGTGTCTGTTTATTTGACCGCGCATCACGTGAAAATGGCTGAACGGATTTGGATTAAACTTTGCACCTTAACAGATCATGACCCGGACTAGGATATAGGTTAATTTTTATCCCGGTAACAGGTTCCTGTAGGATAGTGTAGTCTTCGCGAACGAAGTCGCGGGCGACAACTTGTTGTCAATAATCTGATTAAGGCGTAAAAACGAAACTCTTGACGTCTAGTACTTTTGACTGACAAGTTCTTTGAGTTTTTTTAAACATAGGCTAATATTCCCGAAAACAAAACACCATAAACATTGCTGTAAATGAAAATTATTAACTACATCAACGTCCATAGAAAAATTGGCCATATTCTTTAAATTCCGTAGACGTTGTATTTCGTTTAAAGAATTTTGATCGTGTGGTCGATCTAACAGTTTTTTGGGGTCAAGACTACTAATAGCTAACCCGGCCAATGTTTTTTTATTTTTTTTTATTTTTTATTATAGCCTATGTCACTGCCACGTCAAAACAAATCTAACGACACCTCATATGTTAAAATCCACCATGCCGTTTGGGCTGTAGGGCGTGCCAAAGAAACAGACATACTACACATACATACACTCGAAAAACATAACCCTCTTTCTGACGCAGTCGGTTAAAAAGACACTTATGACTCCGTTAAAAAGCTTTATTCTATTCTCCTGTAAAGTTGTCAAGTCAACCTTTTCAAGGTCGATTTATGCTTTTCACTGTCGCTAATTATTCAATAAAATGAAAAGTTTGTAATAGCTATTATTCTGCCAATGCTCCCATTAATAGTATTTTATGTACATATATTATATCAATTGTCTAATTTAACGATGACCTTAGAGGGGTTTATGTAGAGTTTATGTACTTAGTAGGTAGGTACCAAACTTCGCAATACCTAAGAGCGTTTACGCCGCACACTAGCGCCACTAATGAAAATAAAAAGATATCTAGTAATTAGAGATAGAAAATCAAATTATGCTCAACAAACTATTTGAATGAAGTGATTTAGCATTTTTACGTCACCTAATGAACACCTCACATGTTATGGTTTAGTTAAATAAGACGTTACGGCCACTTTTAACTATAACGCCATATTTAACTAAACCATAACATGTCAGGTGTTCATTAGGTGACGTAAAAATGCTAAATTACTTCATTCAGATAGTTTGTTGAGCATAATTTGATTTTCTATCTCTAATTACTAGATATGTTTTTTTTTCATTGGCGGCGCTAGTGTGCGGCGTAAACGCACTTAACATGTATATGATAGCTTCGTTAACTACTTACTTTCTACAATACTTTCATACTTCCTTACCAAATCGAGATATCTAATCTTGATAAAGGCTTCTTGTAAGTAATATTTAAAGTAATAACTGTTTATTAAATATAATAACTGGTTTAAGACATGTAGCTCCGTTAAAAATGTTAATTACTAAAAGCAATTACTGTAATGTATTTCATTTGCTAAGATTTTTTTGTATATTTGGCTCAGAACAGAAAAGAAAAGGTCATTTTAAAGATTAATGTCTGCCAATACTAGAATAAACTGTACCTAGATGGATTTATTGTTTTTTATAAACATTTGTTTTACCTTTGGAGGACAATAATGAGAATTTCGTATTGAAATATAAAAATACCTAGGTAGGTACAGTCGGCGGCAGATCAACCTACCCAAATCTGTCAAATTTCTCCAATGAATATTGATCCTTATAACCAAATCATAAAATTCAAAATTGATTGTAGAAATTTGACAGTTTTGGGTAGGTTGATCTGCCGCCATGTGTACATTAAATCTGAAAAAATAAAATAAAAATACCTTGAACTAAATCTTCTAATACACACAGACAGACTGCTTTAGACGAGACTGCACAAAAATTAAATTATTTGTTGACAAACAACCTTTATTGTTCTGAGCAATGAGGATAGCCTTGACAATGACATGAATGGGTGATGGAGCAAAGACGAAAAGAAATATTGAATATTCCTAGTCCACGCACTGTGACGGCCTGTGGGTGTAGCTAGGGCGAGGCTTTTTTTGGATTTTTGAAGAATTAGTATTCGAATGGCGCTGCACTAATGCCATACAAATTTTCGAGGAATTGGTTTTTCTAAAAAAAAAATTATATCTTTATCTTTTCTTTTCTTTTCTATATTTTATCTTATATCTTTATTTTCTTATTCTTTCTTTTCAATATTTTCAGTGACCCGGGTAGTGGTTGTATAGTCTACAATGAAATTGCTTTACCACCTTGAATTTTGTTTGCATTTAATAAAACAACATGTTCTATTTTTTTTTAAAAGACCAAGTGACAGATACGTTGTCATTATTGACAATGAGCCTTAGCGAAGTTTTATTGTAATGGAAGTTTTTGTCAAAAGTGATAAAGCAATTTCATGGGCGACTATACACGCCGCCCCGCTTAAGACCTAGGAGAGCATGTTTGGACTCCACCAAAGCTGAGACGTGCGGAGAGGAGAGGCGAGGAGATGTACAGTCAACAGCAAAGGTAGCTGATGATTGGTCAAGTTTCAAAATATGAAATCAGCATGAAAATCAAAACTTTTTAAACGCATATCGAAATACCTTCGAGTGTCTACTAGTACCTGCAGACTTTGACTGTAGTTATATAGAAAATACCGACTTACACTATCGAAACTTAATTTTGAAATCTGGTAGACATCATCTACTTTTGCTGTTGACTGTACCGTAATCGACCAATAACGGGTAAGGAAAAGAGTAAAAAGGATTTTTTATTGTATGGCGTTACTTTGCGAACATCCATGGCTTGCAAAAATGCAATTAAAATAACACCTAGTATGTAGTGTAAATTATTTATTCCGCTCAATTATTCGTTCATCAAGCATGGCGAAACACGTGTCGGGTTATCGGTTTTTATTGTGTACACATTTTGCTAAGCAAATTGGTGGTTTTATTAGCTATGCATAGATCCAATTTATAATAAATTGATCTTTTGCATGTGCATATTTCTGCAGCAAGCATCAGTGCGTTCAGCATCCAAAGTTTGATGTACAAATTATTACATCTCAAATGATCTAATTGACTTATAGATTTTTTTTATTTTTAGTAGTATTTAATTTACGACACATTTCCTCTCTGCTTATATCGTCTCCACCTTGTAAGAGAGAGAACGCGACTGCAGTATTTGGCACTTAGGGACAGTTCAGCAGGGCAGAGGAAAGACAGTACAAAACAAAACAACATCTTTAGAAGAGCTAACCTGGTTGCACACTCCTCGGACGGAGGAGTAGGTCTCGCCCTTCACGTACGGCGGTAGCGTGGCAGTGGAGCTGATGCTGCGCAGGAACCCTTGCAGGGCTTCGTACTCGTCCTCCTTGCTTGTGTCTTTGCTCGCGATCTTTGGCTTGAGGTTATCTGTGAGCATGGACTCGTGAGCGCCATCGCTGTAGACAAATATGAGGCAGGGTAAGTCGATTGCTTGCTAGACAATAGAGGTACTTTTTAGTATCTATGTTACATATAATTTATGCAAATTTTGTTGCAAACAAATTACAATTTAAAAAACAAAAGTTGAAAAAATTTCCACGAACGGGATTCGAACAATAGCATAGTTGTTAGTGCTCCGGACTCGTTTTTGAAATTTCTAGTTTCTGTTAAAGCAATGACGTCACTACTATGTTCCATCAATAGAATGTTTGCTAACCATTTTTTATACTACAGTAATTCGTGTTGAGGTGGACCTAGATGGTCAGCCATAAATGCAAATTCTATAACTAAAAACTAAAACACTATCTTTCATAGCTACTGCTGTTTGATTAAACAAACAATAAATCTCCCAAAAAATCATGTACACACGACGGCAGATCAACCTATCTAAAACTGTCAAATTTCTACAATCAATTTTGAACTTTATCGTTTGGATATAAGGATCAATATTCATTGGAGAAATTTGACAGGTTTGGGTAGGTTGATCTGCTGCCGTGTGTACGTACAGTCGGCAGCAGATCAACCTACCCAAATCTGTCAAATTTCACCAATGAATATTGATCCTTATAACCAAACTATAAAGTTCAAAATTGATTGTAGAAATTTGACAGTTTTGGGTAGGTTGATCTGCCGCCGTGTGTACATACGGTTTTGGTTTTAAAGTAGCGATAAGAGTTTACGATCGAAAATTGTACGCTTTAATACCACACTCGATGAATTAACGTCGACTTGTATTTCGTATTCGATGTTGTTTTTAAAGAGAGTTTGCTGATTGCCGTATGTGGCCTTTTCTGGGTCACCAGACTTTTTAGAGGGCGGCGAGAAAGTCTAAGGGTTCCTCAAGCTATGTGATCGAAACACTGTCAGAGGGTTTCTAGAGGGAACGGCATCGCGCACGTTGTCTCATTTCCCTACTATTTCCGGGGAGTGCGGTTCGAATCGTCGACCTCGACATTGAACTCGCTTATAACTTGCAAACGAATGTAGACTTTATTACGATTTAGAAGAAGGTTGAAATTTGTTTGCAAGTTATGAGCAAGTTCAACGTCGAGTTCGACGCTGTTTTGCTTAGAGAATAGCGCTGCAGGAGCGGAACAACCCGAGGGCTCCTCTAAAGGCTAGGACCTCGGTTCCGGTAGACCGGGTCTTGGGGGGGTCAAATTTATGTGAATTTGGAATCCTACGCATTTGAATCGCCTTTATGGTGTCTACATATAGTGGTTAGACCATTGTTCTCAGACCCAAAGGTTCCGAGATCGATTCCCGGCCGGGTGCATCGGTATGATTGGTGGTACAGCGTACGAATGCTAATATACAATAATAAGACACTCATGTTTGTTTTGCAATGCGTGAGTGTAACACTGCGAAACGCTGAATCGCTTCCTACGGCACATGTGCCAAAAATACTTTTGTACAGTTTTTATGTTAGACTCGTTTTATTTTTACATCAGGTTAGTAGTGAGTACTATTTGTGTTTCTTATTTAAGAGCAACTATCGAATTGCTTTTCATAAATCTTTTTCAAAGAAGTTTATATTTCGAACCGGGGTGATAGAGTCATTTGTGTTATGTGGTACACACGGCAGCAGATCAACCTACCCAAATCTGTCAAATTTCTCCAATTAATATTGATCCTTATAACCAAACAATAAAGTTCAAAATTGATTGTAGAAATTTGACAGTTTTGGGTAG
Organism: Eudonia lacustrata; assembly: GCA_947562085.1. NCBI lineage: Eukaryota > Metazoa > Arthropoda > Insecta > Lepidoptera > Crambidae > Eudonia > Eudonia lacustrata. Next base: position 7,349,435 of record OX387318.1, read on the forward strand.
GGTAGAAGTACCGGTATTCGGCCACTTAAGCGACTTGCTGACTTTAGCGTTAATTTTTGATATGATGATGTACAGCAAAAAATGTCAATAATTCATTATATTATCCAAATATAGTCTAGTTTCATAAAACCCATTTATTATAAACGTATATTTGGCTGGTAATTTACAAATAATCTATAAACACAAAAGTAGCAAAAACACCGGTTATCGGCCATTTTAATCAGTTATCGACCACCTGTGTACCGATTATCGGCCGCATATTTCACAGGACAAAAATAAATCTTGTTATAAGCTCAAAGGGTTGATATTCTTATGTTTATTCTAACACACGCGTATCCAAACTAAACGCTGAAAATACAGCTCTGAAAAAGACATCTTTTTTCTGTAAGGTCTGAAAATAGATAAAATAAATTTAATATAATTTCTTGTAAATAAAACAAAGAATTACGAATTTTGATTTATTTTATAATCCGTTTAAGGTAAGTATTTATATGATTGACATGATTATTAATTAATATTATTTATAATTAATATTTCCATTCTGAAAAACAATAATCATCCTTGAAATGAAAAAACAGAGATGTACACAGATTTAAATCTTAATTAAAATGATATATTTTTACCTCTGATAACATAATCAACAAAAAGCTCTTCAACAATGTCACGTAAAAAATCAAATGAAATATGAAAGTTTTGTAACAAAAAAAACAATTATTATTTATTAAAATCAGGCAGTAAAAGTCTTAAAAACTTCTTCTAGCATTTTGAGCCATTTGACATAACTCACATTCATATTTTGTGTTAGCTGCCTCATTGTAAGATACATTATCTCTTAGTTTTGTGCATTTGAGGTGATACCATCGAATGCATTGGTCGCAGCCAATATTTTTTCCCCTTCTTCCTCAGTATCACTAATCAGGTCAAGATTACAGGAACCACATTTAATATGGCATTGAGTTTTCTGTACTTTTCTTTTCTTTGCCTTCGCAGTTTTTTTTCAGCTCCCTTTCTAGTTTACGTTTCTTTATTTGGTTTTCTCTATCCTATTTTCTTTGTCTTTATTTATGTAATATTGTTGCTAAGCTTTAGATGATATAGCGCTTGGATATTGGCTTGAAGAACGGTGAGTTTTAGTTTTTGCAACAGTATTTAGATGCTTTTGAAATAGATCCTTTGGTATTTCGTTGTTTAATGTTTTTAATACTTTATCATTGTCTGCTATTTTTATTATGTTAAATTTTTCATGATGAGTCGTATTTAAAGACTCTACAGAAGGGATCAGTAGTTTTTCTACTAAAGCAATAGAATCATCCTCATGTCTAATTGCATTAAAATTATCAATTGTTGATGCAGCCGAAGGAAGGTCTAGATTAGATACAGTCTGTAGTGCAGTTTCTTCACTGATTACTGGCGAGTTGTTTTCTTGATCTATAGTGCATAACTGTTTTTTGTGAGATGAAATATTCAAAGACTCTTTTACGGTGTCGTGGTCAAGATCAATATCTAAGATTGTAGAATCCATGATGATGTTTTGATTTTTTGTCGGATTTTTATGAATTTGCAAGTGATCTTTGAGTATTTCAGCAACTGTTTCAATTTCGATTACATGTAAGTTAGATTTGTCGACAACATCTTGGAGTTATCTTCGAAGTCTGTCGTTCGATTTTCATCTTCGAAAGCACAATTGATGGGAATAGCAATATTATTATTAACTTGACATATTTCTGTTAAATTTATGTCATTAAACAGTGTAACGGAGATATCATTCAGACATACAAAACAACCAACGTCGAAGACCTGAATAGAGCTGTTATAGTCGCTGTGCTTTGAAGAAGATTTTCCTAGAATTATGGGCCTGGGGCTTCCCGATGTCTTTTCAGCAGGTATCAATCGGCGTGTTGGGGAGTCGAAGTGGATTTTGGAATTGGAATGCGAGGAGGCGTAACATAACTATCTAAAGATAATTCTAAAGATTTAGAGTGTCGGGATGATTGTGAATTGTGAATCAAGGGCGTCTTTGATTTTGATCGCTGTTTCTGTAAATATTGTTCTTTAGTGCGATCAAGTTCATGATAAATCATGTTTGTTTCTTAAAGCTTCCTCGATTTAACCGAATTTTCTGAAAGGAACTTTATTTATTTTCTTTTTAGCGACAGGAGCCATCGGTAAAAAGACAAGTACAATTCCAAAACCAAGCACACAAGCATCAAACCATATTTTTCACAATTGACGGGTTAAAAATCGTTAGTGATTTAGAATTTGATTGATTAGTATTATTAATAAGCTTTCAGCTATATTTTTTCACGCGCAAATTAAGAAAAAAATATTGAATAAAAAAAACATTCGACGGCCGGAAACCAATTTAATTTCTACTAGTGATCGGCCATCTTATATTTCCTACGGCCGTAAACAGGTTTTAGTTTAACTAGTTATCGGCCGTCTTTTCTATCCCATGGCCGCAAACCGGTTTTGTTTTTACTAGTTATCGGCCGTCTTTATTACCTACGGCCGAAAAACGGTTTGAAGTTGACTTGTTGTCGGCCGTCAAATATTTAGAATTTCAGGAGGTCATATCTTTAAAAGTATAACACTTACTGGCGGCCGGACACTAGTAACAGTTTCATAAAAATCTATTTCTTGATAAATACTATAACTTCTACATTAGTTAGTTTAAGTTTATCGAAATAAACGCAAAGAAAAAAGGCACACAAAAAACTAGTTTTCGGCCCCCCGGCCGATAGCTGAATTTTTCAGTAAATCGTTAACGTGTTTACCGGCCACCAGTAATATCTCAAATAATTAAAGTTTGATGAATTTTAGCACTTGAATATTAAAATTTAACATGTTATTGAAGCACAAACCAAACCAATCACCAGTTAATTGACAGTAACATTTGAAAAACTTACTTTAGAAATCAGTCCACTCACTATTTTTTTCGTAAAATTAAGCACACGTCCGCACAGCAAATTTTTAAATGGTAACTGACGGCACAATTGTCAGTCGTTGAGTTATTTCTCCTAGTGAATGAATGGCAAAGTTCAGACCTATCGATTGGCGTGCAATTTGAAAAAGTAAGTTCCTTAATACTGCTATTATTCAAAATAATGTGCGAAGTGGCCGGAAAGAAAAAGTTTTTTTTACTTTGTTTATATAATATGGAAAATTAACTGTCAATTTGAACTCCTATAAAAAGCGTAATGGCAATTTTACAAAAGTAGTACAATTTCTGCGCTGGAAGTGAAAAAATTTGCAACGATATGGAGCGACGGCGTCATTTGACTAGGGAAGAGATGTTGAGAGCCATTGGAATGTTGGAAGCTGATTTCAGGCAAAGTACTGTGGCTACCACCATTGGCACTACACAAAGTGTCATAGGCCGCCTCTGGCCACGCTATCATATCACGGGCAGCATGGCCGAGCGACATGGAGGAAGATCTCGTATCACCACTCGAAGACAAGATCGGTACATCCCAAATACTGCTCGACAGAATCGTACCATGACCGCTATGATGTTGGCCACTAGGCTTCACAGCGCTTCAGGCTTGCTGATAAGCGACCAAACCATCCGGGATCGTTTACGCGAAGTGCGTCTGCGTTCCCGAAGGCCACTGAGGGTTCCACCCATAACACCCCACAATCGTAGGGCCCGTTTACAATGGGCTCGCGAACAACGAAATTGGGAGGAAGAAGACTGGCGCTGTGTTTGTTTCTCTGATGAATCACGTTTCGGTGTGAGGTCGGATACAAAACGCACTCGAGTTTGGAGGACCTCTGGACATCAAGAACGCTTGAGATTTTGTCAGGAAGTTCATCCCTAAGGAGGGTAACGGGGGAACAATCATGGATTAGGCCGGTATTTGGATCGGTGGAAGAACCGATCTCATTTGGATCAGGGGCAACCTCGATGCTCAAATCTACGCAGAGAGGATTGTTTCAGATGTGGTCATCCCCTTGCGAGGCCGATTGGGTGATTCGTTTCGACTAATGCATGACAATGCACGTGCACACACGGCTAGAGTCGTAACACGCACTCTTGCTTCAACATTCCCACATCAACGTCCTGCCGTGGCCTGCACAATCACCAGACCTCAACCCAATTGAGCAAGCATGGGACATGCTCCACAGATGAGCTCTGCCGAGTATGGATGTCGTGCACACCCCACAACAACTTTTTGAATAATTAGAAAGAACGTGGGCGGCTATTCATCAAAGTAATTTGGATGAACTGATTTTAAGCATGCCAAACCGCTGTGCTTGTGTGATTCGTGTGAATGGTAGGTAGTAATACAGTTTTTTTACATTAAAATTTTAAAAAATCAGCCTAGTTCTTGCTTTTTTTAATTAAAATAATTTTAACCAATTAGGTAACCGACCTTAACGTAAGCTTTCCCCTTTCTTTTTTTTTCCCCAATTTGTCAAAATTGCATTTTTTATATTTTTTTTTACATAATAGGTATTAAATGGTTCACTAAAACATAAAAAATAGAGCAAGAAGCCAGTCTGGAAAACCAGATTAGATAAATATTATTAGAATTTTTTTATAGCTAAATATGTAGTTACTTGACCCCTAGAAATTTTTGATGTGTGTATTTACAGAACGACGACGTACAGAAGTGACAAACGTAAGGAGGATCTGTTTAGTAATTATATTATTTAAAACTTAGCTGTATAAGAATTCATTCAGGCTTTTATAGGCTAACAATTTACGTTAAAACCCTTTGTCGCTTCCGTTACTTATTATAATAAATACTCGCACAGGATTCAAATGACAAATGCTACAGTAGGCCCTGCTCATATCATTGCACAAATAAAATCATTTGGTTGTTATCAGAACAGTCACTGAGTCTCAGTTGCAGAAATGTAAACAACGCCTGCAGAAATAACGAACTATAAAGGTCTTTTTGTCAGCAATATCTTTATTATAGTACCTACTCATTTAATTAATAAATCTAGGTTGCGATATTTTGAAGCAAGTAAACGAGCGCTTGTCCATTGAAGCCTAAACTACGATAATGAATATTCAATTAAATCATAATTATCTACTTATATTACTAAAAGATCGATCTTCTTGCAATCTATCGTTATTGGGAGTTCCGAAACAGTTATCTATATATTAATACGTGAAGCAAAAACTTTGTACCTCTTTTTACGAAAATTGCGCGGACGGAGGAGTATGAAATTTCGCACACTTATAGTTTATATAGAGAAGGAGTACAGAATGTTAATATTTTTTAAAATTAAGCATACAATACATTTAATCAATAAAACAAACATTACACACAGTACCATGTATTTGACACACACGCATAAATACATATAAATACTTTTTTCAAAAATTTCAAAAATGGAAGAGGAGCGGCCGAAATCTGTGCCAATGCCAATCCAAACTGACATTCTATCTTTTTAAATTTTTCATTGCTTAGGATACAATCCGTGCACCCTTAATAAAATTACGGTCGAATTTCGACCACTGGGCGACCACTAGTAATTTTAACATTTGATGTATGAACTAATAAGCCAATTTTAGAGAAACTTTATATGCTCATTATGAAAAAAACAGATATCTCTACACAGAGCACTTAAGAAAAAAGTTTGCTGTATTAAATTTATGCGATTTGTATGGGACATCGAAATGTATAAAGGCTCTTTCTTAGTTACTTTGCATGCCAGTGAAGTATATTTTTTTAGAACTGTTATCGTTTACTAACCTTTGAACCTTTACTATTTTGAACTTTCTGCGACAGGACAGTGCGTATCCGAACACATAACAAATCATTTTTAGCACTCTACTATCAATTCAGGAAATCAAATAGTTTAAAAGTATATTGTGCACGGATAGGAAAGCGTCTTGCTTCTTCTGGCACATAATAATATGCGACTGAGAAGTCATTAACTTAGTATCTTGCAACCCTTAGGTCATTCCAGTTTAATGTAACAACACAATTTGAAGTGTGAGGATAAGAAAACAATTCAATAAAGTAAATTGTTGTAAAATTTAACATTGTTTACTTTTAGATACCAAAGACTGCCCGTAACTAAATCCGCGTATACAGCCATATTCTTTGATGCCATGGAATTATAAACCTTTTTGAAGAAAAACTCGCCGAGTTTTGATAACACTGATTTTGATAACACCATCGGTTTGATGAACAGGAGATTTAATTCCCGGGGCATGCAAATTGTGTTTAAGAGATTTTGCGTAAAGTTTACAAATGGCGTTTCAATGACGCATATTCGTATACCTATTACAATACAGTAGTTGATCTTTCAGCCAGTCAATAAGTGGTATTTCGCTTTTGTATAAAAAACTAGCTGACCGGCGGACTTCGTACCGCTTTGACAGTTTCCATGACAACAAAACAAACAAAACGTTGACAATTTTCAGGACAACAAAACAAACAAATCATTCGTCCGCTTAAGAACACCCGTATCCCATGATGGACCTTTATAGCAGCGCCACCTACCGGATCCAATTGTAAATCTAAACCATTCTCGAATCTACTTGAACACACACAATTTTTTTTATCCATATCGGTTCAGCCGTTTAGAAGAAGTTCAATAACATACACACGCACAAGATTTATATATATAAAGATATATCTCACTAAGATAGATATTTTGGGTCTACAAACAATAATATATATAATGAGATTTTGTTTAAGCAGTGATTTCTACGTTGAATATATTAAAAGTTTCAATGCTTCTTTTCAGTTATTATTTTTCAGTAATTATTCTAATTTTTAATTTATATCCTGTTCGATATTCTATTTTGTATTGTTCTCTAAATTTTACGCGAACACTACACATTGAAATGAAACAACTTTTACGGATCTACTCGTACTTCTATTTTGTGTTAGATCCATTTCAAGTACGTAATTACCAAAAATATTAAGTTGTGTCCAGATACATAGCCGTTTACTGCCAGTATCAAATGTCAAATGACCAAGAGTGACGCATGGCGGTTAACAATCAGGAATAGTTCGCAAATCGCAAACCATTTGTCGACATCTCAATGAGCGAGTGAATGACGGCGGCGCAGCATGTGACAACCGCAAAAAATTATAGGTACTTCACAAAAGAAACTTTATGATTGATGATTATTACCCCAATTACCTTGAACATACCTACTTGGAAACAAAAATAAAAATATAAATACCCGGTATATACGAACAAAGTCTATCAGTGTGGAGTTTGTGCTTGATGAGTTGACCTTACCTTAATTATTGAGAAAGATTTCAATAAAACTGCGTTGCTTACTCATTTCGATATTTTAAAAGTTCAGCTAAAAAAATCTGTAATAAAGCTTGTGAACCGATAAACGATATTACTAATGTAATGCTGGTGTAACTATTGGCATTTTTTTTAATGATTGCAAACATGACATAACATCACTAAATAAATATTCCTATGCTTGTTGCATTAATTCTTCATTAGGTGACGTAAAAATGCTAAATTACTTCATTCAAATAGTTTGTTGAGCATTATTTGATTTTCTATCTCCAATTACTAGATATGTTTTTTTTTTCATTAGTGGCGCTAGTGTGCGGTGTAAACGCTCTTAAGTAGCATACTTAAAGATTGACAATTAATAATTTGAGTACTAAATTAAAATAGGTAAGTTATGAACTAAGTTTTAAACAAAGTGTTGATAATATAATCTTGTATATTATCAACACTTTGTTGAGAGGTGATGCACGTACCGAGTCCGTGTGACGATCGCGAATGTATCTATAACATATAAACTATCACAGTTTTGTATCCTTGGTTGGTTTGTATTTTTGATGTGAAACATCTTCTGCTCGCCTTCTATATACAATTTGTGGGAGTGATTTCGTGGAAAAAGTAACAGTAACAGTGAGACTGAAGCTTACTTCAGCAGTCTCCTTATTTTTGAAGTAAACCAGTGCATGAAATCCTACTAATATTATAAACGCGAAAGTTTGTAAGTATGGATGGATGTTTGTTACTCTTTCGCGTAAAAGCTACTTAATGGATTTGGATGAAATTCGGCATACAGATAGTTTATCATCATCATCATCTCAGCCAAAGACGTCCACTGCTGGACAAAGGCCTCCCCCAAGGATATGAGGGGTATTTGCCGTAATCGCCACGCTTGGCAGGCGGGTTGGCGATCGCAGTAGGTTGAGGGTAACCTCAGAGAGATGCTGCTGCCCATCCTCTGGAATGGTCCCTTAGTCGGCTTTTACGACACCCACAGGAAGAGATGGGGTGGTGCAATTCTTTATCCTCGGCACCACACAGGGAGGCACAGGCACAGGCACAGGCACCATACAGATAGTTTATAACCTGGATTAACACATAGGATACTTTTATCCCGATATACCCACGGGAACGGGAACCACGCGGGTGAAACCGCGAGCGGCCGCTAGTATAATATATCTGTCAGTAGTTCGTGTGCGGGTTTGCTAGCGAAATAAAAAAAAAAAGGAAAAAAAAGAGAAAAAAATTACGTCATTGTTAATTCAATATTCTATTTTCTATTGTAATATTGATTTCAAAATGTGAGATGTCAAATGTTATACATCATATGCGACTACTGTAAGCTCAGAACAATAACTAAAGTTATTATTCTGAGACTCATTATTTTTTTTTTATACACTAAACTAGGTCACTCATGGCCTTCATCTCTGATGACAAGTCATGATAGGCCTAGCATTAGCATACAAAACACGTAAGGCTGTTGATATCGTCTTAACCCTATACTTGGCAGAGTTTTTTTTTGGAATTATATATATTTTTTGTATAAAATATGTTCTTAGGAATATTAAGAATTTTTTTGATAGTTAGGTGTCTCAAATAATTCACTATGCCAAGAATAGGGAGGTAGCAGGTTTTCGGTTATGTAAAGTATTTTTAGAATAAGCTATATGAAAAATAATCTGAAATATAGTTGCTATTTCAGCGTGCTATATATTTTTATCAGAGTTTGAGTACCCAAAACTCCAGTCAATAGATCATCGCATTGCACCGAGAACCGAGTTGAGTGGGATTAGGGGTGGAGTGACCCGATGTTTTAGTAGGCAGATAAGTGGGGAGAGTCCCACATATTTGTGATGTATCACCGATAACAAGTAGCATCACTTTACATTCAATTGAAATTATTGGCTCTTCCAAGTTTGTGAAACTTCGAGGTTTACATTTTTGTTAAAACACATATGAGTTTGTTTTTTAATCAAAAATAGAACCCTGTAACTTTGGTACGACATATCCGAATAAACTTGGAAATATATATAATAGAAATTCATAGTTGAATATGCGAAAGTTAATATGCGAAATAAGACAGACTTAAATAAAGTATATGCCTGTGATGAAATTTTAACGTGAATTGCATCGATGGCTGGCTTCACCAGAAATGTTTTTATATTAATAAATAATATTTAGATAAGCGACATCAAATTTTACCATCGATTATGAATTATATTAATTACAATTGTATGTCTAATTTTAATTATCAATATGTGTTTATTTTAATCCTTTTAATTATTGTAAAACTATGTTATAATATCTTGATTCGAAAATTTTGCATTCTAGCGATGCGTTTTTACTTTTTCACCGTGTTTTAAGCAAATAATTATGATTTGATTTGATTTGACATAACTGCCGCGTCTTCCCAGGGGGCACCTTGAGCACATGATTGGGGGCACATATAGGTAACGCAGTGGCACCAGAATTCGACAAGAGCCATTATTTTCTTTCAATAAATAAAAAAAGGAATCAGCAACTGATAATAAAAAACGAACGAGTCTTACAGTAGTCGCATATGATGTGTAACATTTGACATCTCACCTTAGTAATAAGCAATTTTAACATTATATTCTGAAAACTATTAATGATCTGCACTATAATGAGACATAACCATCAGTAAATATTTATTAATATAGTTTAAAAGTCTATTACATAAGAAATGGTTGAAATCTATATTACATTAAAAATATATTATAGAATTAATAATGACGTATATTTTTTTACAAATCATTTATAGAATGCAGTAAATACTCATTAGAAAACATGTCACACTGTTATCCTATCCTGCCGTGCAAGTTTCGAGAAAATAGATCGTAATGTCAGCACCTCAAATATCACAATCACAAACACAGTAAGTTGTCCTTACTGCGTTCATAAATCGTGCGGCAGTATCACACTGTTACGATCACATTTCTACGAAATCACTCCCACAAATTATTGTATAAATAGAAGGCGAGCCGATCTCACTGTTACGGATCACATTGTTACGACCCTACTTCCGTCCCTTTTCTACGAAATCACTCCCACAAATTGTATATACATATATAGAAGGCGAGCAGAAAGATGTTACACATCCAAAATTATCTGTCTTTAGCAACAATTTCATACCGACACCATCTGCTTCCTAGCTGTCATCGCGTAAAATTTCCATGAAAATCAATTTAACCCTAATAGAATTTCCACGGGCAAAATAAAGTCTCGCATTTAATAACGTAACGTTTGGCTACATGCTATGTTCCACCGTTATCACTGCAATGTCAAATAAAGCACCTGATAGATAGTATTAATATATTCGTTTTCAATTACCTAAATCAATATATCATAAATGTTTATATAATTTTTTACGCAAATTTTGTTGCGAACAAATTACAAAAACACAAATGTTGAAAAAATTTCCACGAGCAGGGTTTGAACCTGCACCCTTCAGACATACCGGGTCAGGTGCTCTTCCAATTGAGCTATCGTGGTTCTAACCAGCCCGCCGAAATTATTCAACACTATTTGCTTTTTACTTTGAAAGCCAAAGGCGCCCATTCAATGTTAACAACTACCGTCATTAACATCCGATCATAATATTCTTACAAATACTAAAGATCAGTTAAGAAGTAGGCAAGCTATTTATAAATGTTTATATAATTTTTTATGCAAATTTTGTTGCGAACAAATTACAAAAACACAAATGTTGAAAAAATTTCCACGAGCAGGGTTTGAACCTGCACCCTTCTGACATATCGGGTCAGGTGCTCTTCCAATTGAGCTATCGTGGTTCTAACCAGCCCGCCGAAATTATTCAACACTATTTACTTTTTACTTTGAAAGCCAAAGGCGCCCATTCAATGTTAACAACTACCGTCATTAACATCCGATCATAATATTTTTACAAATACTAAAGATCAGTTAAGAAGTAGGCAAGCTATTTATAAATGTTTATATAATTTTTTACGCAAATTTTGTTGCGAACAAATTACAAAAACACGAATGTTGAAAAAATTTCCACGAGCAGGGTTTGAACCTGCACCACTTCTTAACTGATCTTTAGTATTTGTAAAAATATTATGATCGGATGTTAATGACGGTAGTTGTTAACATTGAATGGGCGCCTTTGGCTTTCAAAGTAAAAAGTAAATAGTGTTGAATAATTTCGGCGGGCTGGTTAGAACCACGATAGCTCAATTGGAAGAGCACCTGACCCGGTATGTCAGAAGGGTGCAGGTTCAAACCCTGCTCGTGGAAATTTTTTCAACATCTGTGTTTTTTTTTTCAATATATCATCATATAATATATCAACTATTAGCTAAATTAAAACATTGTTGAATAAGGGGAGTTGCATTAAATTGGATCCAAACTTACTTATGGAACAGAAAGCAATCAGTTGAAATCACAAAATTAGACTGCGATAATGTAGCACAAACGTATAGATCCGATTTCAAAGTGAACAGATTTGGGGTTCCGCAGGGAAGTGTGCTGGGTCCACTTTTGTTCTTGGTTTATATCAACAATTTACCAAACGTAACTAACCATCGATGCATCCTATTTGCCGATGACATATCAGTGATAGTAACGACAGACGGTAAATTGACACTGGAAGACCATAAAACTGACATTAATAATACCATTATATCGATTATAAATTGGCTTGAAAACAATAATTTAGTTATTAATATTAACAAAACTAGTTAAATAAATTTTAATAATTATAATAATTGTCAGGCTCTAAATATTAAGTATAATGGACAAGTGCTGAATAATGCAAATACAACCAAATTCCTGGGTATAGAAATTGACCAAAAATTTGATTGGAAAAGGCAAGTGGAAGTTGTGAGCAGTAAAATTAATATATTTACGTTCGCTCTTTATAAATTTACCAAAATAGCATCAAGAAGTACCGCTCTTACAGCCTACTTTGCTTACGTGGAATCAGTTATTAGGTATGGACTGATCATATGGGGCAATAGCAGTGATATAAATAAAGCCTTCATTACTCAAAAAAAATGCGTAAGGGCAATATGTCGTACTGCGCCGGATGAAACGTGCAGACCATTGTTTAATTATTTACAAATTCTGCCATTGCCTTGCATCTACATTTTTGAAACCGCTAAATTTGTTAAATTTAATATGCACTGTTTCAACCAGACTAAGGATGTATATCCAAGAAATACACGAAATAGTAATAGATTGGTCTCTGTAGTTATTCCAAAAAGCAGGAGATTTCAGAAAGAATGCTATTGGATGTGTATGCAAATTTATAATAAGATACCAGATAATATTAAACAATTGCCTTTTAATAAGTTTAAGACTGCTGTGTACAGATGGCTATCCGATTAAAATGTTTTACAGCACTAATGAATATATCTCATTTGTATTTTATTCAATTATTATGAATTGTAAAATGTAAATTGTAATAACATTTGACATCTGCAATGTAAATTTTAAAAGAAAAGCAACTTGTTGATTTTATTTTAATATAATATTTGCATGCTATTGTTAATGGTTGAATAGGCAGAACTTTTAATATTATAAAACCTCCAGTGTACCCTAATCAAATGCAAATAAATGATATTCTATTCTATTCTATTCTATTCTATTCTATTCTATACAGGGTGACTTTTTTATCACCGTCCAAACCTTCTGAGATGACTCCTCTCGAGTTAGGGAGTTGGTCCAGCAGACAAGAGACAAGAGTTGTTCGTTTGTATCATAGGAGTCATCTCAGAGAGTTTGGAAGGTGATAAAAAAGTAATCCTGTAGGTATCTTATATGAATGATTAACGTCACTTTATTCAAGTCCACTTTACGGACGTTGGACTATGTAGTGGTAGTGCTTGCATACTGGGTTCGGTTCCCGGTTGGTGTTTGTTTGCGGTTATGTTATGTTTAATTGTATTTGTCACTAGTGCCCGTAAATTTATTTACTTACATAAATAGACTTAGAATACAATACAATTACAGAATTTGTCATGTTTTTGTGATCAACCCTTTTGTCTTGCTTGCCTTCTTGTTCGGTTCCCGGTTGTTTGTTGGCTAAAGATGAATGTTTTCTCTATATTTTTATGTTTGTATGACCTATATGTTTTACTAGTGCACGCAAATTCATTTATATGGTCATTATTGTTTGGTTAAAATAATTTTACTTAGCGGTAAATATTTTGAATAAATTTTTTATTTAAACCAAGATGCCATTGTTCTATTGACTTGAGTTGGAGATGCAAAAAAATACAGTTTGAAATTAGAATTAGAATCCGTTGCTAAAATGATTTGTAAATAAACAATAGCTAACGGTCACATCACAATACAAATGGAGGTTGTTGAGTTGAAACTACTTTTTTTTGGCATTAGCAACGCCCGTTTTATGCTACATGTGTCTGTGATTAATATTAAAAGCACGTTTGTTACCTACTCATGTTCGTGTTAAACCTAAGAGACTGAGAGTACATAATAAATAAAATAACTGTGAACTGGTAAATGGACGGGTGCAAAGTTTAAAATGTAAACTGTACATGACTACCTCAGATTTTAACTGTCGTGCGAGTTGACGACACAAATAATAGATAAAATCAAGAGGTGCCATCTCGCACACCTGTGCGAGTTTAAAGTGTGCGAGTTGAGGAATAACTCAAATATCATCTCGTTATTATGTAAGTACCAGTTTCTTGGTGCTACTATAGCAATTATTTATTGATTTATTGTGTATAATTTAAATTAATGTTAATTAATATGTGTATATTACTTAGATAGATTTTACGCAAACTTTGAGAACAGACAGTAGTGGACTGGTATGCCAGAGGGTGCTGGTAGGATAGATTCTAGTTGAACTGTTTTCTACACAATTTCCGAATGATGTACTTATTTATATTTTACTTTAATTGGAATGCCTAGTATACCTATTGGTAATAAGGAGTTTGCATTAGACAATACACTCGTTATAGGAAAAAGTAGAAAACAAGACATTTAACAATGTTAGTTATTTATTTTTCTTAGTTTTTTTTAGTTATGTTTCTTCTGTTGTGTGTAACAGTTTAGTTTAATTTACTTGTTCTATTAAATTAAACAACGTCACACATCAATGATAGATTACATTTTTGCAGTGTTATCCTTATATTACGCATACATAACTGCAAAGATTGCGGTAACTGATTTAATTATCTCAAACGTTTTGGTATTTAAACTTGTTATTACTGCCTATTACGTATAAATTAACCTGAGTACCGCAAAAAGCGCTTAGCCTGCATGATTTGAATTAATGTGTGATGGTTTGAATAGGGTAAATCGTGTGGACGGATTGCAGAATGAATATCGGCGCAATGACCGGTCTGAATGCGATCAATCAATTTAAGAGGAAGAAAACTATTAAATAAATTTATTTAGGTACTTAATAAGTAACAGTATAAGTACCGAAGATTTATTTCATCATCATCATCATCATTTCAAAGATTTATTTACTGGACAAAAAATTAATTTGAAGCATCACAAAACAATTAGAATCCGAAATGAACAATAACCTTGATCTTTCAGGCTGAAAGATCAACACTAATATGCGTGTTTCATTTGCGATTCGATCACGTTTACAAAAATGAGAAATTGAATGGCAAACTGGCAATAAGCACCCAGAACACGAAACAGCATTAAACCTTATCACTCGATTCAAGGGCAATAAAAAAAATGCTTCGCTAGGTAGGTACCTACTTTTGGTTTGAATACGAGCACGAATATGATATCGATCGTAGCCAAAGCTAGATCAAGCCAAAAAATAACAATAACAAACCACAGAATAACTAATCCAAAACGCTGTAATTTGAGCTACAGCATTTTTCCTTTGTAACTTTTAATGTGTGCACATTAAAAGTTATAAAGCAAAAACACTGTCAATGACATTGTTTTGGTTTACGCGATTACAATTTTGAGGAACATTTTTTTAAACATTAAAATAATGATTTTTTATTAATCACAGGTAGACAGCGTCACTGGGACCACTAAGGTTGCCAACTATACTTTAAAATAACGTATCCTACGTTATTTTCCATCCCTATACTTTATTATTTTTTAATAAAAATAAAGTATGGAAAATACTTTATTTCCGACTAATACGTGCGTTTGAACGGAATATTCCTGTTGACTTAATTTCTGAACTACTGAATGATACTAAGACTCTGGTAAAGTGAAACGAAACGCAACGATTAAATAAATAAATTTTGGAAAATACTTTATTTTTTCTCCAAATCTTTTTTTTACACTAGTTAGTGAGAGATTAATTTCCTGAAATAGTTGGCAACCCTAGTGACCACGGACCCTATAAAGAGTTTCATTTCAATGTTGAGGAGTTCTGCGAACGTAGGTATATTGACTATTTCCTTTGCAACTTCGCAGAAGTCGACCGCCTGAATTGGATTAAGGCGACGCACCGCTAAACAATAAATCTCATACGTTTTGATACGAGCGTTTGCGCCCCGTATCATAAGAAAAACTGTTTTTTTTCCTTCAAATTAAAACTACAGATTATTTTTAAAAAATGAACTACAATTTTGAAGTGTGCGTTAAGACTAATCTATTAAGAAAATTTAGATGCTTAAATCGGTCTGGTTAGCCTGTAAAATGCGAATCTATGTTTTAAAAGAGCTTACTTTGATATTTTTTTCTCTGTTATAAAAGTTGAAAAATCGTGTTTCTGCAACTAACAAAATGAAGTCAATTAAATGAAAAATCATGTCATCAAATATCACTTTCATATGTTTTGTAATTGTTGGGAAAAATCGAGACCCCGCCACGTAAATTACCAATGCGTCGTCTTAAGAGCGTTTACGCCGCACACTAGCGCCACTAATGAAAAAATAAACATATCTAGTATTTAGAGACGTTACGGCCACTTTTAACTATAACGCCATATTTAACTAAACCATAACATGTCAGGTGTTCATTAGGTGACGTAAAAATGCTAAATTACTTCATTCAGATTAGTTTGTTGAGCATAATTTGATTTTCTATCTCTAATTAATAGATATGTTTTTTTTTTCATTGGCGGCGCTAGTGTGCGGCGTAAACGCTCTTAAGGACTGATTTTAAATTTAGTCATAGCAAAACAATAGGTAAATTTAGTCATACCCAAAAAACATAAAGTGTTAAAGATATAGTTTTGATTATAAGTGCTTATTGCGTGTTTTATTTGTCACATAACGAGAATTTGAATCGCACGAAGAAGCGCCTCCTGGGGACAAACTACGACAATTAAAGTTTTGCAATAAAAAAATAGTTTTTATTAAAATTAGAATGCTTTGCCTGAGCGCATCAGAAGTGCTCGCACGTTGGAGTCGTTCAAGGGTCTGGTTCGGAGTCATTTTCTAAATTCACCTTAGCTATGTTTATTTATTTTATGATTTATATTGCATAAACTCTGTTTAATATATTTATTTTTCTTTTGTATGTACTTTATTT
The DNA here is from genome assembly GCA_947562085.1 of Eudonia lacustrata. Lineage (NCBI taxonomy): Eukaryota > Metazoa > Arthropoda > Insecta > Lepidoptera > Crambidae > Eudonia > Eudonia lacustrata. Next base: position 7,366,127 of record OX387318.1, read on the forward strand.
GATATTATTATTATAATTTAGTTTATTTTTACTTGCACCCATTTTTATATTCTCAATTTTATTATTTTTCGCCCAAGGTTGCATGGAAGAGATTGCTTGTTAGCAATAAGGCCGCCTATTTTGTACTATTTTCTTTTTTTCATTAATTTGTCTGTATCTGTATTTTTTGTGTGCAAACAAAGTTTATTATTATTATTTTTAAAAACGTCGCAAAAAAGTATAAACTTACTTACTTGAATTAATGTTAGTTAATTCTGTATGTTTATTGTGTAATGTTTGTGTGTGGGCAACTGGGCAGACCTCCAACAAGGTGGACCAACGATCTGGTGAAGGTCGCGGGTAGCCGCTGGATGCGAGCAGCACAAAACCGGTCGTTGTAGATCCTTTGTCCAGCAGTGGACGTCTTGAGTGAGATGATGATGATGATGTAGTTAAAGTTAAAGGAACAGTAGCAGTAGCCAAAGTAACATTAAGAAAACGATAGCGAAGTTAGAAAAGAGTAAAATGTATGGGATTGACATAAGATTGACCACGTGATTTTGTCGCGGCTATTTCAATCCCATAAATTTTATTCTTATCGAACTTCGCTATCGTTTTCTTAATGTTACTTTGGCTAAGCCTACTAGGGCTAGTGGGTTAAGATAGCGATCTTGCAAGTTATATGATCTTACGTTGCTGCTGGGTCACCGGATTGAAGACCGTATTAAAATATCTGGAGCTCCTCCGTGCTTTGGAAGGCACTTTAAGAATTTGGCCAAGGTTATAGTCATGAAATAACAGTCGTTAAACGCAAAAACCTGTGGGTTGGTTTAGTTTAGTAACTCACTACGAGTGAAAGCAAAATCTCCACATACCTTTGCTATTATTTTCCGTATAGTATATATTTATGCGAAGACCTGTCTTCAAAAGTGGGGTGCTTAGATGAATGATTGGTCTCGCTGCGGTCGAGTGCAGCGAGACCAATCATTCATCTAAGGTCCCCACCTGCTTACAAATCACAACTGAATAAGAAAGATACAATTCTATGTATTTTAACCATGTGACCGGCATATAATTTTTGGAATTACTTCGTTGTGGTATTCATTGTCTATATATATAGAATTTATATTGTGTCGTCTAGATTTTGTGACGGTATATGTCTATAACGTGTATAGTCTATAAAGACTAATTCAAATTAGAATTCTGAGTGAAACCATATAACATGAGGTCTAAGGTAAAAATAGTCACATTGTCTAAGTAAGTATTACTACTTTTGACATATTTTCTGGTTCTTCTGTTTTGTTTTATTACCATAACTAATTTGGTAAACGCATGAGATGAGGATTAGGAGATACCGACAATTCACAATGAATACCACAACGAAGTAATTCCAAAAATAACTTTAATACCATATCGAAACACCACCTGTCACTATGTCCTTAGCGAATTCTAATTACTTTTTTAAGCATTTGCTCTGCATGCTGGGTATCGTACTAATAAATATTAATGATATTAATAATACTACAGTATATTCCAGTAATCACTAAAAGATATAAAAGGTATATTGTTAAAAAAAACCGTGCTTAGTATGACTTTCATTTGCTATTCGATCACGTTTACAATAACGAGAACTAGCATGACAAAAAAATGCAACTCTTTTCTCTGTCACCAGGACTGCTGTTAGCTAGCCAGTGCTGCTTTAAAGCCTTGTAAATAATAGTTATTTGCTACCGAGTGATTTATAATTATTAATAAAATATTAATTAATATAAATAATTAATAATAATTAATTATTATTAATTTTTTTTTTTTTTTTTTATACCCCTCATATCCTTGGGGGAGGCCTTTGTCCAGCAGTGGACGTCTTTTGGCTGAGATGATGATGATGATGATGATGAGTGATTTATATAAATATACTTATACTTATTACTTACTACTTACTTACTTACTTATACTTATACTTATTTCTAAAAGAGATCTCTTCCAGCCACAAAAGGTGGAATGGGAGCAACATGTTTAAAAGGAAGCGACAAAAGTGCAAACAAAAACATCTCAAATAAAAATAACAATATTATTATTAATTAATGACAAATTAAAGTTACTCGAGCCAATCAGTGGTCTGTAGCAGCGATTCCTAACGTGGGATCAGTGCGGTATGTGGAAACGTGAGCAAGGTAACACAAATCAAATATTTTATTCCTCTTGTTTTAAAACTGTTTTTTTTAACTTTACTTTGTTATAGGATGTGGGATTCTTTAAAGTAAAAGGTGCGTGCGACGGATGGCTGGCACCGAGCGCCGCGACCTGACAGGCAGGTACAAAGTACAAAATGTTAAGTGCCTGTTCTTGCTCGGGTTACTATACAGGTAAGTCTTGGGAGGCAAATAACCGCAGACACGCACAACCCATCCGGTTAAACACGCCACTGCTGGCACGGGCAGAGTTGTAACCATACAATTTAAATTAAACATTTTAACTAAAGTTTACAGTTTTTTAGTTCTAAAAAAATTTTAAGGCCTACCGAAAATATTATCGCATATTAAGTATGCACGAAACTGAGATTGATTGATTGTATTGTACCTATACTTAGGTAATAAGATAAGCAAATCTTATGCAACAATTTATCAAGTGCATAAAAGACCTACCTACAAATCCATATCAAATAACATTGTATTTACTCGTAAATATCAATTGAAAATAATGAATTTCTTTCGAAGAAATTTTCGAGCCAAAGTATGTGTATTATGTGAAAATGTCTAGCCTTAAGTTAATTAAATTATGTTAATGTTTAATTATTTGTTATTAATTTAAATTGATTATTATTATTATTAATATTTATATTAATGTAATCAGTTATTATTTATTTTATTCTTTAATGTTTCGAAAATTGATTTTGAATGTATTTGTTTTTTAATTTATATTTTATGTTGATTTGCCCTGTTCAGGGCCTATGTTTGAATCTAATTATTATTTTAAGACCAATGGTACACAACATAGAGCAATAAAAGGATTTGAATTTGAATTTGAAAATATTCGTAAACCGCTGAAGCACAGAATAACTAAAAGTACTAGTATTTACATACTAGAATAATAATAATAATGCGTGAAATAACGTTTTACTCGTAGGTAGATACTAACTGTACAAATGTAGATGAAACTGCTAATAATGCTTACATAGTTACTTAGTACCTGGTTCACAGATTACTTAATAGTTACTACGTCCTGGATGACCGAGCTTTGCTCGGTATTTTTTTTTGGTAATTTTCTAAAAATAAAACCTAGCTGGATCGATTTATAGCCCCCGAACGAAACCCCCAGCATACGAAATTTCATGAAAATAGTTGGAGCCGTTTCCGAGATAGATAAAGCCGTAATATAGTTATATCCCTAGGGATATAATTATATACCGTAAAATAGTTATACATTACTATCTTACTAGGAATATAATTAGATATAATACGATTCAAGTTTAGTGATAATATTACTTGATTAGGTTTAGTGAAATAATTGTAGGAGTGTAGTGCGGGATAATTTTGTATGGAGCTAGATTTCTGTTGTCTAAAAAAAAAATTCAAACGTCGTTAATTGTCGTGTAACTCGTGTATCGTCGATGCGTGCGTTTTACGGTCTAGCGGTTTCGATTCACACGCGTAAGTAAATTAAATGACTATAAGTAATACTTACTAGGTACTTTTCTGTATAAATTGGTAATTGGCTTTTATACTCACATTATTAAGTGTAGTTTGTCTTTTTATTTATAATTTAATAAAATAATAAATACTAAAAAGGATAAGAAAAGCTTTAACGGTTAATAACTTTACCTAAATTATAATTTAAAATAATAGGTATAAAAAATGTTTTGCGAGATACTTACGTACCCAGTTCCTAATCTAAGTACCTATTCTATAACCATACACGAATGCAATTTTTAGGTTAGGTAACTTTGCCGTAAGGACTTTTAGGTCAAAGTAGAAAAAAGGTCGATAATAGCACATTCAAATGAACTTTAACTCAACACACTTGTAAACATCTTACCTTGTTTTTTTATCCTTCATTGTTTAATGAGATCGTCAGCATAGGCTGACGGTATAGACCTATGAATTAAAAAACAACTTCAAGACGAACTTTCACTGTAGGGTTGTTACGAAACTTGCAAACGCCGATACATGGAGTAAGTAATACTGGGTATTTTGAATATCGACACTGTTAAGAACGCCGGTTTATTATATCACTATGTGTCGTCTAAACATTGTGAGTTGGATCGATACGTTCACGAGATTGGAGTACTGACGCGGCGAGGATGCTCGACTGCCGACTGCGGCGACAGTTGTCGGTCGCGGCTCGAGTGAGACTGGCCTTAGTAGCTCGAGAGCGTCTCTGACGTCACCCCCAATCAATTTCCTGAAGCAGCCACCAGCTCAGCTGTTACGAAGCTTTCGCAGCGCCAGCTGATTCACAAGAACTTGCCAAACTGCTTATCAAATTGCGAAATTACTGTTGAGTCAATATGGGCTTATCTTCAAGTTGTAGTATCGTGCGGGAGTCCAATATTATGTCATCAGAAATATGAACGACTCGACTCTGAGACGGACTCATATTTTGGACGTGCATTTAATTCTTACTATTAAAAAACAAAATTTTTGTAGAGTTAACTATTAAAATGTTTATATAATTTTTAACGCAAATTTTGTTGCGAACAAATTACAAAAACACAAATGTTGAAAAAATTTCCACGAGCAGGATTTGAACCCGCACCCTTCTGACATACCGGGTCAGGTGCTCTCCCAATTGAGCTATCGTGGTTCTAACCAGCCCGCCGAAATTATTCAACACTATTTACTTTTTACTTTGAAAGCCAAAGGCGCCCATTCAATGTCAACAACTACCGTCATTAACATCTGATCATAATATTTTAACTGTTACCCAGATCATCTAGTCTAGGTATGTTTTCTGCTACTATACAATTTTTGACAGTCAATATATTGGTAGGGGTTAAGATCCACCACGGAGTCAAAGAAACACTACTAGGTATTATTGATACTATCTACATAGAAATCGATGACATAGAATCATAGAGTTGGGCACCCCGCCTGTTGTTTTGTTTATACCTTAGCATCATCAGTTACATTGAATAAGAACGTAGGTATAAGTAACTTTATTATTATTACACGATGTTTTTGAATACCTAATGGTTCAATCCATCCACGTTTATCGGCTTTTTGAGCATGTAATTGATTTTGTTGAGTTGGCAGTCCGCACCGTCCTAGGTGACCGTCCGTGATGACTCTGATGACCTATCTCGAGTTAATACGTACGTGAGTGAGAGTGATATATGTATCACTCTCACTCACGTACGTATTAACTCGTATTAACGTAATGACGTTAATAAAATAAATGACATAGGTATATTATTAAACTAGCGGCCGCTCGCGGTTTCACCCGCGTGGTTCCCGTTCCCGTGGGAATATCGGGATAAAAAGTATTCTATGTTTTAATCCAGGTTATAAACTATTTATATGCTGAATTTCATTCAAATCCATCCATCCGTTGCAGCGTGAAGAAGCAATAAATATACACACTTACATACACACAAACTTCCGCATTTATAATATTAAGGTGATAATCTCTCTTGAAAAACCATCAATGTTGGAATTATTTTTCGACTCTTACTTTTTGACAGCGAAATTGTACGCAGTTTTTTTGAAATTTTAGAAACCCTTTTCGTGCGTTTTGTGTGACCATAATATTTTGAGATAATGTTCGTAACCACTATCTATTCCGTGATCGTGACCTCCAATAACCTTTAATTAAACTAACAAGACATTAAAGAACACGTGCTTCTCAAGTTATTCGATAACATCTATAGAATATTAACTATAATAACAAGAGCTGCAATTAAAAGAAAAGTGTCACGATGATACTCGTAGACAATAAATGGGAAAATCTATTGATTGTATGTGTATTGTTAATTTGTTATGGCAATAATAAACATACGAGCCCCTTGTGGCGATTACGTACGAGTAGTTTATTATTAGGTCCTTACCTATGAAATTGACGTTTTGTATGAAGATTTTTTATAAAATTCATTTTTCATACTAACGTTTTTTTAATTTTCTTAGCATCTATTTATGTTAACACTATTAAAAATTGTAGAGTAGTGTGTTTGTTTCACTAGCTAAATATAGCAGACATTAAAATGAAAAAAAAATCAAGTCCCTTCAAAGCTACAATGAAACAAAAAGACTATTCCGCGAACATAAAAAGTGGTGAATTTAAAAAAAAAATTGGGCAATAAAGACAAAGTTAATAATCATTGTTATTACTGAAGCCTAAGTAACATAGTCCTAATTAAAGGTGTATAATAATATTAACAACCGGTATTGACTTTTAGAACTTTTAGACCTTTTAATAAGTAAGAAAGAAACGACAATTTCATAGGTAAGGACCTAATATTAACTGGGGAGGTACGGAGGGTGGTGATCCGGTGGTAGCCCATATTGAACGCGCAGGAATGCTCCCTGTGTGGTGCCGGGGATAAAGAATTGCACCACCCCATCTCTTTCCGTGGGTGTCGTAAAAGCCGACTAAGGGACCATTCCATAGGATGGGCAGCAGCATCTCTCTGAGGTTAACTCTCAACTTACTGCGATCGCCAACCCGCCTGCCAAGCGTGGCGATTATGGCAAATACCCCTCATACACTTGGGGGAGGCCTTTGTCCAGCAGTGGACGTCTTTTGGCTGAGATGATGATGATGATGAGGAATGCTCGCAGGAATCTCCCTGTTATCTACTCTGCTTATAAGTAGATCTACTGCCTCAACCGTCTTTGTGGTCTATTCGTGAGACCACCGCATTCTTAAAATTAGTTGGCTGTTGTAAAATAATGCTGCAAGCTGGTCTTTTTTCAAAATTCTTACGCACATATGGGGCCTTTTTTCATGAATAGAAATCTTCTAGACTCTAGACGAATAATAATTGCTATGACATATTAGCTCAAAACCGTATCCTTTTGGAGATACGAGCGAATATAAACTGGAGGCATTCTAAGTAAATAACAGATTTCACTGACTAAAAAGTTAAAAATTTTCTTTGGCCCGGGTTTAATTATCACAGAGAAATACATACTCATACACATACCATACTCGGTTTGGTCGATGGTAGGGCTTGTTGTAAGTCCGCCTTCTAGCTACCGTGAAAAAAGATTTTTTTGGCAGGATTTTAACACTTCTCGTATGTTAGATAGGTACTATTGATTTCTGATTCAATTCGGGAGTCTGATCGCCAGGTTTCTGATCACCAACTCACATTTGGCAAGCTTGCAATTAAGCCAATAATACTCAATATACATAAAGACTGTAACGATGAATTGATTACAGTGATGGAGGCTTTTGTTCACCTATGGGAGGACATTATTATAGGCTGTTTACTTACAGATCAAAGTGTTTCTACAGTTATGAGGTATTTCAACGACCATTTATACGTGAATCCAAATTAAGTTTAGAAAATGTTTGAGGAAAATTACTCAACATACTGGTACTGGTGGTACATAGTAACACAAACAATTTAAATTATGTAAGGCATGGGCCTGAAAATAGCCCGTGTTTTCCCAAGAGTAATGATTGCCAAAAAAATATCTTGGTTACGTCATCATTTTGCGCAGTGAAAGTAGTTACAAAGTTTTTGAAAGAAATTAGAAGTGCTGACAACCATTAAAACAATCTCATTAGAGAATAACCATAATCATTACAATTTTTAATTCTAATACAACTTAGTCACTGCTTTTCAGTTTCTTGCATGTTTCTTGCAACTTAACATCAATAAAAATAGGACAGAGTCTAATATATTTAAACTAACACATCATACATCTTTAAACTTATCTAATGAACTTCTTCTCCTTAAACTTAAAACCTACTCTTTTGCAGGGAAGCATTTTCCATACATCACTATCTAACGAACTAAAATTATAAATAGACATTTTAAATTATTTTCTTATGGAGACGCAGACGCTACACAACCTGCAGGCTGTAGGCTGCGGATGTAACTATGAGAGTCCCGTTGCCCAGCTCTTAATTGCGCCAACGGTATCCCGGTGTCTTGTGCCACAAAATAAGAAGACTGCAGACTTCATCATCAGCTCATTTTTATGTCCCCAATGCTGGGGCACGAGCCTTCCTTATGGATGGATAGGGAGAACGGGCCATAAACCACCACGCGGGCCCTGTGCGGATTGGTGGATGTTAACGACTGCTAATACGAAATGTTGATTTTGTCTACTTTTCATACATATTTTTCAATTCAGTCGACCTTAGTGTTCCCTCTTAAGTGCGTGTCCACGTGCTCTACTAGATTCTCCGAAGGGTTCGCGGATCGGATCGGGATGGTTCGGATCGGATCGGCTCCGAGATCAGTGTCCCTGCAACGGGTCTACGTGTGAGTTGCTCGAGCGCGTTTGTATGAAGCTTACCTTCCACAGTTGCGCTTGCGATGAATTGTGTGTAATTTGTTTAGTCGACAATGAAATTGCTTTACCACCTTAGAAGTGATTTTTTTTTGCATATAATAAAACAATAAGTTCTTTTTTTGGTTTAAAAGACCAAGTGACAGATACGTTGTCATTATTGACAATGAGCCTTAGCGATATTTTATTGTAATGGAAGTTTTTGTCAAAAGTGATAAAGCAATTTCGTGGTCGACTATACTTACCTCTTTTGTGTCTGTCAACTAAAAAGTATTTTGTTTATTTTTAGAATGAGCTATGCTATGGCTATGCCAAACATTTGTGAATAACACATGGCAGATACACACCACGTGTTGTATTGCGCAATTTAAAATGACTTTGCACAATCGCAACGCAATATATACCTACATATTAGGTCACATTGTGGTCATATTGGTTCGTAATCGGAACTTCGAAGTGTCTATGTATTTTGGTAATAATTTTTAAAAAAATACTTTCTATTTCTTTCTTTTTTTATTAATTCAAAAGACCACCAAGAGACTTTACCACTTTTTTGCCGCAGTGATTTGAGGTGTCCGATGTTAGAGAAGAGTGGAGCCGCAGAGGGGAGGTCTTTGCCCAGCCGTGGGACACACACCCACATACTCTAATTTATTTTTTTTCAAAGGGAACCACGAGTTACTTTAAAGCTCTGTTTTACGTAAGTAGTAAGTAGTATTGACAAAGAAAAAAGTTTCCGTTTATTCGTATATTTATCGCCTGATTCAAGGAGTTATCGTAAGTATACGTTCATTCACGATTAGTGTACATATTATTAAAATGAATGAAGAAGCGGTTTATTAACATAAATAGTAAACATAATTAACATAACTCGATTCAGATCTAGACCTAATGTATTGAGGAGGGTTAATTCTTTATGAAATTGGCAAAAACAATACTAACTTGAGTTAGCGGAATTAACACTACATATTATTTAAATTACATTTTTTTGTACTATGGATTTCCGCAAAATAACGCCTGATTCCATTAATTAAAAACAATATTGTTATTGCTCAGCGAATCAACGTTATTTTTAGGGTGCCAAATGTCATTTCGCGTCAAAGGAAACTCACGCTAGGCAGTAGGTAGGCACCCTGAAAATAAACTCGATTCGCTGAGAACTAGACGTTTTATACATTCGATTACGTTAACAGCGCCTCCTGGTTGAAAACGACCTTTATTTTTTTGCATACTTAGGTAGAAATTATCGTTTTTGTTAACGCGATGGAATGGCGAATGAAACTTGCACTACGCACCTAGCCCCCTTATTCATAATAACTATTTAAGCATTATTTAGTTAAATATTGTTTTGTCAACGTCACACAAACGTCATTTTGAATTTGAGAAAAAGAGACAAAACAATGATTGACTAAATATTAAATAATGCTTAAATAGTTTTTATGAATAAGGGAGTACATCTACAACTTCGTGTTTAAATACCAGTTTTTTTCCCTGTGGCGCCACCCACGGACGATTTCGTGAATCTAACCGGACTCTAGGTGGCGTTGCTTCGATCTCGTACAAGTTGAAGGCAGCTTTTTTATTTTTTATTTTTATAATAACGGGTAAGCACAGGTGCCTTGATCTCACCTGATGTTAAGGCCAACGATGGAAGCGCACTTCACCCGGGATCCTCAACTAGTGAGGTACTAGCTATCGTATCTCTGGCTGCCGGAACACAACAATGCTACAAACATTGTTGTTATGACGACATATTTAGATAAGATGGTGGTAGCTAGCTAGCCAGGCGGAAAAACAAGCCCTACCACCAACCAAACCGAGTACACAAACATTTACCCCCCGCTGGGAATCGAACCCGAGACCTCTGGGTCTAAACCGGTGGTCTTAACCACTAGACCACTGCTGGGGCGGTTAAACTTCACGTTAAAGCTTCACTTCGATGGAATAAGGAAAAAAGTTCAGACTTGGTAAAGATTCACCTGTATGTATGAATCGATCCAGCATTACGGCTCTCATTGCAGTTCGGTATAGTACATAGTTTCGGGAGCCTATTGCGAGTTTTATTTGTCATTCGGTCACGTTAACTCGTTTTCGTTAATGTAACGAATGACAAATAAGTACATAAACTCTCTCTAGGCACTCTTAAATCTCTGAATCCTACCCTATCCTGATGCATATTGCTTATCATGCAAAAATGTTACTAGGATACGATAGGAGGCACTAGTGTTCGACTTAGTTTTCGTCGCCTTAGAATAACATAGATTTTCTTTGTACCCTATCTATATTAATATTATAAAGCTGAAGAGTTTGTTTGTTTGAACGCGCTAATCTCAAGAACTACTGGTTCGAATTGAAAAATTCTTTTTGTGTTGGATAGTCCATTTATCGAGGAAGGCTTTAGGCTATATAACATCACGCTGCGACCAATAGAAGCGAAGCATCAGTGAAAAATGTTGCAAAAACGGGAACAAGAGCATAAAAAATTAAAAATGCTGCCGGAAGTCACTATTCCACGCGGACGAAGTCGCGAGCACAGCTAGTATAGAACAAAGTATCTCTATCTCTTTGAAAATTTACGGGAGGAATCTGTATTCAATTGTTGCTAAAGACTAACATCAGTTTCAGTCGATTATTTTTAAAGCGAGGGTTTAAAAAAAACGGTGTTTTTAAATGAGGTTTCAAATCCAAAAAAAAAATGTTATTCATTGGCCTTTTATCTAGTAATTTCGGCTGGTATTTTCACGATATTTTACAATTTCCTGCATCGAATATAATATGAAAGAAGAAACATGAAAGCAGAATAAATGCAGTTGAGGTGAGAGCGTTAAGAAGTTGAGTGACAGGATAAGAAATAGTGAGATAAGGAAACGTTGTGGTCTGAAAGAAGATGTAGTGACAAAAATTGAGAAAGGGATGCTGAGATGGTTTGGACATGTCGAGAGAATGAATGAAGAACGATTGACAAAAAAAGTGTATAAGGGGAGTGTGAATGGAAGTGTTGGAAGGGGTAGACCTAGGCGGACGTTTCGAGACCAAATCGGGGACGTCTTGGAAAAAGGCCAGGTCAAGAGTATCCTAAACCGAAGAGCATGTATGAAGAAAATAATGAAAGTGGACGAAGCGAAACAAGTATGTATGGATCGTAGCAAGTGGAAAAAAGTGGTCTCTGCCTACCCCTACGGGAAAGAGGCGTGATTATATGTATGTATGTATGTATGAATATAATATCAAACATACGTCTTAATAATAAACTAAATATCATTTTATTCAGGCTATACACCGTTTCAGGCAAAGAACATATATACCAAACTAATTGCTGGACCGACTACGATAGTTAAAATGAAAGAAAGCACATGGTGGCGCCCTCTGTTACTTGCGGCAGTAAACAATGCTGTAACGTGTAGGCGCGCCGCGGACAAAGCAACTTCAGTTGCAGAATCTATCAATTTTGTTTTATCTATCTATCTAATCTATCACTGGGCTTAATTAAAGTGTCGAACACTGGTGCCGGACTTCTTGGCGGGAAAGTGAAGAGTCATGTCTGCGGTTTTGTTTTATTTTCTAAAATTTGTGATAAGTCGAATATTAATGTGAAATAATGGTGGATTATTAACCGTTAAGTGTTCGTGAGTGTGCATGAGTGTTGGCAAATGAAACAAAACAGTGCAACGTCACTTTTCAAATTCTCTCAAGAAGTACGCCCGAGGACTTTTAAAGCCCCACATCTTTACTGAGATACTCTAGGGGTTGGGGGGTACATCATTTCTCACTTCTCATTCCTATTATCATTCATCATCATTACTGGAGGAAGAAGGAAATATTGTTTATTTATGTATTACTTGTAAGAAAAATTACTTTGACACTGGCTAAATGTGCTAATCGCACGAAGCCATCAACTAAAAGAAAAAAAAACATTGGTGCCCCATTGCCCTAGTTGCGAGTGGCCTGTTGCCGCAACACGGAAATCGAAGTAGCTCTGCCTGCAGAGCGCCTTAGGATGGCCTTACTGCATGTATTCATGAAACATGTTTATAGTGATATGTAGTCCAAATTGTTTGCGTAAAATAAAGCAGTACCTATGTAATCAATCACCCAAATGATTGTAATAAAATCATAGGGTGACAACAGACAACATGAACTTTACAACTTGTGTTGGCTGCGTGACTTGGCATACAGTAACCACAAAATAAGGAGACCCACAGAAGGTAATCTTAATATAATAGAATAGAATAGAATAGAATAGAATATAATATAATATAATATAATATAATATAATATAATATAATAGATTTATTTAATACCTACATACCGCGCTCGAGCAACGCACACTCCTCTAAATGTCACTACACATTTACAGAATACACTAAACATGCACACTAGTTTAGGCCCAAGACACCGTACTCGTAGAACAAGGGTACGAAGAACCGGTTCACACGAGCTTATACCAAGTACAGACATGTAGCTGGGCGCTTCTCTCCTCCACCACGGCCCGGTCAACCCGAGCCGAGGTCCGAGCCTTTAGAGGCGCCCTCGGATTGTTCCGCTCTCCGATCCGATCCGAACCCTTCGGAGAATCTAGTAGGGTACAGGGACACGCACTTTTAAGTGTGTGATGCCGTTCCCTCTAGAAAACCTCCGAAGGTGAATCTTTGCACACGGCTTGAGGTACCCTTTACCTACCTTGCCACCCCCAAAAAAGCCCGGTGACGCTGAAAATGCCGTTTGAGGCAATCAGCAATCTCTCTAAAAAAAAAACACATAGACCCTCTCACGAACACGAATCTCGGAATAGTCCGGGGTTTATCGTCTGGTTACTGGTGAAACATGATAAATGCATATTTTATTAAAAAGGGTTATTATGAATGAATGCAGATATATGTAATTTTCGACGCTCTATCTACTGGTAAATGGAATAAACGCTAAGACCGTTCAACGCAAAGATACGCAAGTTAAAAATATGGTAAATGGCTGGCTAGAAATACCAATAATCATTCTGTTGAACAGAAGTAAATCGACTTATCACTGAATTCGATCAAAGCAGACACAAGTGAGAGATGTTAAGTCACTTTAAGTTTTTACTTTGTACGTTTGGTATTTACTTAGGTAACTATGAAGTTTATGGTAAGGTAAAACAATTTAAACTCATTTATTAACCTTTATCATAAGCTTGTCATTTTTATTCAAACTGCTAACACCTTGTGGCAAATATAAGTTTAATTTCTCTTTTTTTCAATTACAGCTAAAACCAGACAAGTGTATGTCCATGGTCAATAATATTAATTTAGTGATAAATTCTCCGCAAGTGATGATGCATAAAATAAGCAGTTAAAGTAGAATATTTTAATCTATTATTAGGCATGTAAAATATCGCAACAATTCAATTTAACGATAGTCAAAGATCGACTTGAACTTTTAAACTTTATTATCTCAATTCAACAAAATGTACACTTATTATACTTTATATTTATATACTTATTATACGATATGTACTGTATGGTCCGAGTGTAGCTGCTGCAAAATTCCGTGTCGGTGAGAGAGTATCTATGTGGGCGTAGCTCGAGTGTGTTTGTATTTGAAGCTTAAGCTTACCTCCTGTGGGTCCCTTTATTTTGTGCCGTAACAAAAAAGTTGATAACCTTTTGCAGCCCTCGTGTATTATGAAAATATTATTAGGTACACATGATTTCGGTATCAAAGGAGCATCGATGACGCAGCTGATTGTTTGGGTTTCGATCAAGTTTGTTAGTAAATATTTATTAATTTCCATATCATCGTCATAATCATCATCTCCAGCACGTTTTTATGATCCCAATGCTGGGGCACGAGCCTTCCCTATGGATGGATAGGGAGAACGGGCCATAAACCACCACGCGGGCCCAGTGCGGATTGGTGGTTGTTAACGACTGCTAATGCATCCGGGACCAATGGCTTAACGTGTCTTCCGAAGCTCGGGAGCTCGAGATAATTAGTTTTTGGTCACCCATCCGATGACCGGCCTTTGGGAAAGTTGCTTAACCTCAGCAATCGCAGACCGGGCGCGTAAACCACTGCGCCATTAAGCTCTTCAATTTCCAAATATAATACTTGTTAATTTTATAAAGGGTTTTTGTTCGCTGCTTAAGGCATTTAAACTTTAGGTAACTCGAGCAGTAGTGACCGAACATTCCTCAGAGGATGTCTAGAGGGGATCTGCTGGACATTGAACTCGGTACCACCCACTACCAGCCGGAGACTGGGTGCGATTTTTGAATGTCACCGGTGATCTCGAAATTAAAAGTGATAAGAAATACGCTATGAAATATAATATTTTTTGAGTTACAATCATCATCATCAGCTCATTATGTCCCCACTGCTGGGGCACGAGCCTTCCCTATGGATGAAATAGAGAGAAGGGGCCACAAACCACTACGCGGGCCCAGGTCGGATTGGTGGTTGTTAACGACTGCTAATGCAGCCGGGAGCAACGGCTTTACGTGCCTTCCGAAGCACGGAGAAGCTCGAGATGATAAATTTTTGGTCACCCATCAAATGCAAACCGTTCGAGAATTTTATTAGTCGGGTTTATAGGTATGTTTAAGATACCTTTGGACGCCCAAGGTAACCACAGTGCCATAGAACAATTGAATTTCTATTGTGTCTGGAAACCACCCGCCAGGAATCGAACTTGGGTCTTTCCAGGGCATTTAATTTTTTCACTATACATATTTTATAATCATTTAATTTAGCTTTAGTGCAGCAATTAGCTCTTAAAAATAAAAAATAAAAATGATAGCGTTTGAGGCCTACCTTCTGAAAATAATTTGTGGAAGCATTAACATATCGTATAATTTAAAAAACGGGCCAAGTGCGAGTCGGACTCACGCACGAAGGGTTCCGTACCATTATCTATAAAAACGGCAAAAAAATCATGTCTGTTGTATGGGAGCCCCCTAAAATATTTACATTATTCTGTTTTTATAGTATTTGTTGTCATAAATACATCATCTGTTAAAATTTCAACTGTCTAACTATCACGGACAGCGGAGTCTTAGTAATAGGGTTCCCATTTTACCAATTGGGTACGGAACCCTAAAAATTGACAATTTTTTTCCACTAAACCACAAAAACAGTATTTAAGTTAATAATTGATTTCCGACAAAACGATGACAGTATTTAATAGGTACTTATATCTAAATAATACTCATATAGTTTCTTTATTAGTCCCCATAACGTTCTACAATACGTAAGGTAAGTCGTTTGTAAGTGAATTTTTCTGATTTAATTGACAAAGTCGCAGACTGCCGCTACCGTACAATAAAAAAATACGGACACCGCACTATGAATACGACCGTAGCATGTGTTAATTGGTAGCGGCCGGGTGACCCGTTACGTTTCCTTAAACATCTCGCGTCTGTAAACAAATGCACCCGATGTGTGTCACCCGACCACGCCGGCCCTATAAAGCTTGCTGACCCCCCATTCCGAACTTAATGTGGGATTAGACATCGACAAAGGAATCACAATTCTCCATCACACAACCATGGACATCAGTATTAAACTTTTCAGCCTTTTAGTGCTGGCGATCCTTTTGCTAATCGTTCAAAGTGAAGCAAAACCTTTAGAAAATTCTGCCTTGTCTTCAAATAATGATGGAGAAATAATGGAAACAGCAGAGGGCCAAAACCCGTTCTTGCCATTGTTTACTATGAGGAGGTTGAAACAAAGGAGATTGCAAGCGCAAGCGCAGAGAAGGAACAACCCAGTGCGGCAAGTACAACCCCAGCGCAAAAACAATTGTATACAGAATCCATATCGCCGGTATTAGGTACGTAAGTAATTAAAACTTTGACTGTGTAATATTTTAATGCCTTTCTTTTAGCCCCCCAACCCGCATTTACCCCGTGTGATGGGTTATGGCCCGATCTTCTTATGTACTATGCTGTATACATCATGTGGGAAGGCCTTAGCCCAAAATTGGGACGTTTATTGGTGACATTTTAATGATGCGCTTGCCTCGGAAATACAATTTCAAAAAGTTTAGCTGATTTAATATCTTATTCTAATTTGTTCTGCAGTAATGTATTACAAGGAAGTTCGTGCTAGCAATTTGAATTGTATTCTTTTCGTAGTAGACTCGTTTATTTTTCGCTGATATCCTTTGTTTCACTTCTAAGCATATGCGTATAAAGCCCGAAAATAAGGATAATGTCATATATTCGTTTTAAATTCATCTAACTTCAACAACATATTACATTTTTACATTGATATTATATTTTTTATATCTTCTTTTATGTGAGACTTACGAAAGTAAGGAAAAGTACATTAAAAGCGGCTTGGGTTCTTTCGTTGCGTCCTTGAACATAAAAAGATGACATGCTTTCTTTAAAATAAATGTTTGTGGTACTAAACAATTAGCGCTTCCACGTCGAACACCTTTCTTCGACCCAGTTGTTTAGCAATAAAAGGCTTAGGCACAAACAACCCTGCATAGTCGCCAATCGCACACAGGACTAACAAGGACGATTCTCCTTACAGATTCGAAGAACATGAAGTGTCATCTGGTTTTCTTAGTGACGTTGGGGCTCGTCATCGCGGACCCCATTCTAAAACAAACAATTTCGGCCGATAACAATCATGCACCGTCGGAATACAGTGAGTCAGAAATAAAACATAACGCAAATTTCAACAAAGGCGACACGGAACAAAAGAACGAAGAAATAAATGCTACTTTGGAATCTATAATCGGCAGTGAAATGGAGAGTGATCAAAATGTAGAGGTAATTATTGAAGAGGCTATCGATTTGCCTAACGATCTAGTGCCGCCGCCGGAGACCGAAGATGTTATTTTGAATGACAACGGCTTGTCTTTGGCGGATGATCTGTATCCCAACGAAATGATCGAGAAACATCCCGAGGAAATAATGGACACTGCTTTTGGCTTCGCGCCCCTGCCGTTTATAAGGAGGAGGCAGAAGCCGCGAAGGAGATTCGCGACCCGACGTCATCACTACCAAAGGAACCCGTACAGACGAGTATTCTATTACTACCCTTACTACCCGCACTATTATCAAAGCTCTCTGAGATATTATTAATGTAACTCACACTTGCCAAATGTATTTGTGGATAAGTATATTAATTTATTGTAGCTTAAGCACTATTTATTGTTTATTTTGTAATAAAACGATACATCTCAATTGATTTTTGAAATATTTATTATTATATTTAATTCTAAAAAAACTCGTTTCTTTAAGCATAAATCCCTTACCAATTACATTATTTCAATATCATAATAATATATTACCAATTCATTATATTTACAATTATTTAAAAATTATTTTGTTCTCTATTTACTACATAACTTATTAGGACAAAATGTTGTACACTAAATTGTATTAATGGCAGTTGTGTTCAGACACTGTTTTTTATACATTGCGTGAGTTTAGGTCATGCCTACAGTCCAATCATTCAAGAGTTTTAAATAACTTATCTTAAAATATTTTTTTCTAATATCTTGTAAATAATAAACAAAATAAAATAAATTTAATTTCTTAACTTTTGATTATAATAAATGTCAAACGTCGCCAAGATAATTGAAGCCGCAATTTTATAGACAATTCTTAAACGATTGGACTTCTATTTTCTCATTCTGAATGTATGACACAACAAGATTATTTTACGATTAAATACTAACACATACATAAGAGTTAATCACAAAATATGTCTTCCTTTACAGTGGCTTTTAACATACATATCACATTATTTAAATGATAATCAATTTTAGCACTTCCGGACAAATAAATTACGCATAGTAAGTCATAACAAGCTAAATAATCGTTATTATTTAAATACAATATATGAGACAATCGATGACTGAAACAATACATCGGTCCACGTAATTATTAAGGCCAGGTCGCTTGTACTCGCTTTATATAAAGTAACGATCAAGTTTATATTAAAAACAATAGTTTACAGCTGTGCTCTGAAAGTTCGGCAAACAGACAGATGCATCAATTATCTTTTTCGCTTGGTCTTTTTAGTTTCAGATCAGTTATTTATATCACTTCGAACTTAAACAAAGTCGTCTTTAGAACTTCAAAATGATAACACTATTACTATTTTTATATCAGTATACAATACACAATTTTTACAATAGACAACACAACGCGAATCTGATCCACAATAAACGTGCGGTGCGGGCGCGGGTAATGGGTACGGCAAAATCAATTAGAAAGGAAAGGAACTTCGCAAACATATTTATATTTATAGACTGATTACATTAACTGCTTCTGCGGTTAAGCGGTTTGACCACCGGTTGTAGATCTAGACTAGAAGTCTCTGGTTTGATTCTTAGCGGGAAGTACATAATGTAATACTTGTGAAAGGTTGGAAGGCTTGTTTTAATACCGTCTGGCTAGCTACCACCATTTCATCTTAGTCTGTCGCCAAAACAAAAATGTTAATTGGGGATTCGGAGTAAAATGCACTTCCTTCACTTGTCTTATTATCACTTACCAACATGACAGACGAAGACAGTCTTCCGTTTCCTTCCGTCTTGTCGCTTCTAGTATAGAATAAAAAATATATTTTTTTTTTTTCATAAAATTAGCCTGTAGCCACAGTCTGCACTTACAATCGGCCGCTTACATGTGTAACAGTAAATGAGTTCGGTGGGTAGCTCTCTACTTGCCGGGCCCGACGAGCGCCTCGTCCATGAGCTCGTCGTCGGTGATGCCGGGCGAGCCGTGGTCGGGCACGCGCGGCGACGGCGCCGGGCTCTGGTACACGGGCCGCACCGCCACCACGCCCGACACCTTGTTCCCCGACGACGACGAGAAGTCTAACAGCATCTCCGCCGCCTCCTGGGGCGTAGTCGCCCCGCTGCGGGGCACCGACCCGCTCGCCGGCGGCTTCATACACGAGTCCGCTCCCTTCCTATCCTCCGAACTACCCTTCGGCGCCGGAAAACCCTTCGCCATGTCCGTCTTGAAGTCCAACGGCAACAACGGGTACGAGCTCGGGTAACTCGCGGAGTCCTCCTTGCTCCGTTGTGGACTCTCGCCTTTGAGACTCTCCGCCATCGCTTTCGAAAATTCTAAAGGCCTCTCCGCTTGATCCCCTTTCGTCGTTTGGACGGTTTTCGGACTCAACCCCCCCATGTTCAACAAAGGCTTCGGCACGGTGAGAGGATACGCGGACTTTGTCAAATCTGAAGACCTCGAATTTGGATTGTCGAAGTGGGTGAAAGGATATTTGTTCTGGTCCATGCTTCTGTTGAAATCGTTCACCATCGATCGGCTATCGTATTGCGATATGGGGCTATTTTTGTCTGGGGTGCTTTGATTTTTTAGTTTCGGAATCTGGAATTTGCTGGTGTCGAGCGGCTTCATCAGCCCCTCGACTAAGAAATTGGCATCCTTGGATTTATATTTATCCCCGTCGACTTCGTCCCTAGAACCGCTTGGACTAGAGTGCCTTTCAGATTTTGAGAAAATGGATTTTTCAGAGTTGCTCATCAGTTTGGTCCTAGCTTTTTCCCTTTCCCTGTCTCTGATAATTTTAGCTATATCAGTACTGCTACTCTTCGGTGATCCTGAACTTGATTTGGAGGCAGATTTTGATAGATTTATACCAGCGCTGCTAGTACTGGAGGACTTTGAATAAGGCACTTTGGGCATATTACTGCTGGTAGAAGTATCTGAAGGGCTCATATTGGCTTTAGGTGGAGTGGACCCTGGTGTTACGTTACTAGATTTTGACGATTGCAGGGCTTGTGTCTTTTTAGAAGCTGGACCACTGATGACTCCAGGTTTGAGTCCGGTATGTGTTTTTGGTGAGCCCTGGCTCGGAGGAGTCAACTGGGGAGACGATTGTTTATTAGAACTCGAACTGCTGTAGTTTAATTTGGAACTGCTACTAGAAGACTCCTTGCTTCTGGTTTTGTTGATTGTTATTTTCATACCATCTAAACTCGGTTTTACCATGTATTCTTGATTTTTACTTTCACCGAGTTTGTTACTGTTACTGGATGTACTGTTTTTTGGGTCTGAGAATTTGTTGGCGCTACTAGATGAACTACTTGATTTGGCTGCCCCCTGATCGGACTCAGTGCAATGTTGAGCTGATTTCAACTTATCTATCACAGCACTGAGCGAACCCTTTCTATTTCGAGCTTGGCTTGGAGCATTCGATTTATTAATTTCAATATTTGGCGGAGATATCAATGGCTCATTGACGGGACTATCACAAGAGACAGGAGTTATTTCTAGCTGTTTTAACTTGACAGGGTTTTTTAACTTGGGGCTACTCCTACCTGAACTAGAAAAAGACAAACCGGAATGTTTCTTTTCTTTGTCCCTCGAGGACGTAGAACTAGATCCGTAGCTGTCTTTAGAAAGCTTTTTTGAAAGATCATACCCTGTGGTTCCCGATTTGGCTGATGGGGAACTGCTAGTTGCAGACTTCAAAGCCGACATACTGGGTTTTCCTGACCCCGAGGAAGCATGTTTAGGAGAAGAGATTGTGTGGTTTTTTGGACTCGAATAACCTGGCAAGTGTTTCGGGCTATTTTGAACTGGGGAGTGTCGCGGGCTGCTGTGGTGACTAGAAGTGCCGGATGGTTTCCCCAACCCCTTAACAGAACTAGGACTCGGCGATTTAGTTATCGACACGGACCTACCGTGAGTTGGGCTAGGACTAAATTTTCTGAGAAGGGAGTTTGGGGAAGTTGCTCGCATGGGGGATCCATCAGTAGGTTTGATGCTGACTGACACGGGTTTGGTTAGAGGGTCCTGTTTAGGTGGTACTTTTTCGGGAGGGCCCATTGAGTCGTCGCGCCGCCTCTTCTTCTTCTTCTCCTTGCTTCGTTCCTCGCTAGACTTGCTGGACTTCTTATCGGAGCGATGCCGATCGTCGAGGGTTTTGAGCTGAGTTGACGTAATCGGCGTGATGGTGATCGAACTGGGCAAGGCCGCGGGCGTGGCTGCGGTGATCGGAATGATTTCAATGCCCGGGCGGCGGTCGAGACACAGCATTGACGATATACTAGAGCCGGATTCAGGTCGTGGGGTGTTCGAGGTGTTGGTTCCGATCGGCGTGATGCTCACAGACGAGGGCATATAGGATTTACCCTCCGTTAAGTCCAAGAGAAGTGATGACGCGCTTCTGCCGCTTCGCGATTCGGTATCTTTGTTTTTAAGTTTTTGCCTTTTGTGATCAGACTTGTGAAAAGAATTCCTGGAATAGAACACGTGACCTTGAATTTCGTGCAATTAAAATCAAAGGGATAGTGCGATTGTAAAACAGGACAATATTTCTTTTAGATATCTTTGCTTCTGTCTGCAAAAGGCAGATAGCGAGAATCTTAAAAAAATCCGAATTGGCTAACAATTTATTAGGTACGAACCTCATCATGTCCTCTGCGTCTCCATCGTTCGAGTTGTCCATGTCAGACAGCGTTCTGTTATCTTGAATCCCCAGAACATCGGTAGCGTCCATTCCAGACAGCTCAAGATCTGATTGAGAGAACTCGTTTTGTGACACTAACGATTCCCTTCCTTCTATATCATCGTTTGTGGAATTACTGTTCATAGTATTTTCGTCTTCGTTGACGTAGCCGTCTGAATTGTCGCTTTCGCTGTCCGTGTCCATCATGTCGCCGAGGCCTGGCTTCCCTTTCTTTTGAGCGGATGACCAAGGATCGCCGTCAGATTTTCTCTTTTTTGACTTACGCTCTTCAGACAATTGAGGTTTAGTGTCACCGGCGTTAGGGTCTTGGCAAATCATGGACAGGTGGTGTTGTTGTTCAGAGAGATATGCACCTACGGAATGATTGTTAGGTTAGTATAATAATTCAACATTATAGAAATGAATGATGACATTTTAAAGAGCTAATTTTTTTTTATTATGACTTTTTCAACACCAAGCCAACCTAGTCGTTTAAATCGCATAGCCTGACCTATTCATAATCGACAAAAGCCTCTAACAACAACAGAAAATATATAGTGTAGCCTTTAAAGGTCAAAGGGACTTATCTACTCAAAGTAAACGTTTGTTTTAATAATATGTACAAACACTACACTACTTGCGTGCTTGAGTATCTTGCCGGTTCTTCTGAGTACAAGGTCAACCGTCCTGTAGTCTTACGAACCGCGAATGGCGTAGTGTCATTCATAAGAGGTTTTAGAATACAATTTGTATTTACTTTAATATCTATGCATTTGTGTTCTGAATAAAAATATTTAAATTTTATTAAATTTATTAGCCTGAATAAAACAGAGGTACCAGAGAAAGCGGGTTTGAATCCCGCTCGAGGATTTTTTTAACACTTTTTCAAAAGTCTAAATATAATCATTTAGAATTTTGACTAGATTATGATTATGAACAATAGACTTATAACGTCAATAACGCCATTGGTTACAAAATTACTAGGGTTTCTACATTTTGAGCTGTAGTAGAAGACACATCTGTAATTGTTTATTCCAAATAAAAAAGAAAGTAAAATAAAAACGAACTTACCGCCCTGGTGCGGGTGGTTGACGTTGGAGGGGTAGAGAGCTCGGCCGCGCATCGTCCCGGGTTCGTGCTTGACGTGGTCACCCCCGGGATCGATGCCCCCCAGGCCGCAGCTAAAATTTGAGTCCAGAGCCGAGTAGCCTCCATTCATCTGCTTGGTGGCTGCTTCGCGTTCCCAAATCTTCACCAAGGCTCTGTTGAGGGTGACACTCTAATTAGGGTTTTAATAACATACGTATTTAGTGATATTTACTAAATAGGGAATATGCATGATTTTTTTGTATTTCTTAAATTAATCATTTACATCTTTATAACATTTTTAATTATAAAGCGCATTAACGCATTAACGCGCGCTTTTGATGACGTCATTGGTTGTGTCCCGTGTTTATTTACAATAGCGTTTCAGTTACTTCATACTTATTTTTAGTTTTAATAATTGATTCAAATCATGAAAAAAATTAAAAAACCTTTTTAAAAGTAATGGTACCGAAGTGCAAAAACACGATTATTAGTACACCCGAAAAACACTTAGCTTTTTCGTATTCCACGCGATGCGAAAGTACGAAAAAATGGTGTAAGATGATGATGATGGTGCTCTTCCAATTGAGCTATCGTGGTTCTAACCAGCCCGCCGAAATTATTCAACACTATTTACCTACTTGCCTACTTCTTAACTGATCTTTAGTATTTGTAAAAATATTATGATCGGATGTTAATGACGGTAGTTGTTAACATTGAATGGGCGCCTTTGGCTTTCAAAGTAAAAAGTAAATAGTGTTGAATAATTTCGGCGGGCTGGTTAGAACCACGATAGCTCAATTGGGAGAGCACCTGACCCGGTATGTCAGAAGGGTGCAGGTCAGTGTCAAACCCTGCTCGTGGAAATTTTTTCAACATTTGTGTTTTTGTAAGATCATTATAGCGTAATTATGCTATATTTATGTACAGCTTAGCTGAATTAGCTATAAAGGAGTAGAAGATTCGGTCTTTAGACCGAATCTTCTACTCCTACTACTAACTACTACTAACCTAACCTAGTTTACAAAAGTTCATTAAAAATTTCTCTAAAGAGCTTGCTTATTCCCATTGCGGTTTTACGAAATTTCGTATCGACCAATGGTGACGCGTTTTGTAAGTTTGAATTTCCTTCCCTTATTTTTCACTTTTTATATAATATTTTCTGGGTTTAAATAATAACTAAATAAAAAAATACCTTTTAAGTATAATGTAAAGACAATAAAGAATGTAGAAAAAAATATTTAACCCTTTATAGGACTCTGTCCATATATTGGACACCATAATTTTAACTTTATTACCTTAACATAAGGTCGAAAACCAATAAAAAAATTCAACATGCTCTGCCCATTAAAGGGTTAAAACAAAGGGAATTGTTCAGTTTACTAGGGCGCTAGTAAACTGAACAATTCCCTTTGTTTTAAAGGGTTAAAACAAAGGGAATTGTTCAGTTTACTAGGGCGCTTTGGCTTAAAGTGAACAATAACCGATATTATCAAAAATTAGTGTTTTTAATTCTTTGTATCTAAAAGAAAGTAAATATAGCAATATAATAGCAGGAAAACGTAATATGTGTATAAATAAGCAAGTATAATGTTCCTGTTAAATTCTGCAATTATTGCTGAAATAATGTAATTATGATAACAAAATAAATGACTAACCATTGTTTTAATCATTTTTAATATATTATGTTACATATAATACGAGAGTGGATTGAAAGTTCTCGGCCTGACATATAACATTAAAGTAATATTCACAGTACACGAAGGCAAATCGAATACTTTTTTTTACAAACGTCATCATCACATCACTGTTTACAGGCTGATGTTGTCATATAAAAAATAGAAAGTAAAATCGATACAGGAATAATCGTTTTTTTCTAATTGTCATGTAAAACAATTTGCAGTAAAACTTATGTTTAATTTAATTTTAATTTCATTATTCACCTTTAAATCAACGAAAACTTGCAAAACTGAACTTATTGTTTTGCAAGTTTTCGTTGATTTAAAGGTGAATAATGAAATTAATTTGCGAAAGATTACTTGATCGTATAAGTCTAAAGAGAATAATTATTTTTATAATCGGTAATTACCTATCGATTTCTTAATAGCAATTGAAGATTTTTATTCCATATTTGTTGTTATAGCAACACAGGAATTAATGGTGTGACTTTCCTTCAAAAAATACTTTTACACTAATTAATTTAGATATTTACTTTCCGGCAACGACAGTATCAAAGATATTTTTATTATATTAATTTATATTTTACTGAAAAAATACATTTTAAGAAGTAACTTGTTCAAGAAAAGCCGAAAATGAACAATTCCCTTTAAGATCTAAACATATTCCCTATTGTAGCGATAACTTCATTTCAATGATTAAAAAGAGAAAAAAATGAAAAATTCCACGAGCGGGATTCGAACCCGCACCCCATGACATACCGGGTCATAAATTTATTTATAAATATTAATTTATTTACTTTATTTTAAATTTACTTAGTTTTAAAAAGTATTTAAATATTTTAACAAGAAATATCAATCATAAACTGTGTGTGCTGATAAAATAAATAAAAACTATTAACTATGTCTCTTAATATTGAAGAGCTCCTCAGTGCTATTCAGGTTACTTAATAATAACATACTCAAAACGTGAACTCGAACTCACCAGGGCCCACCGCGCCCGCTGCCGCTACCGCACTCGTGAGTTGTACGTAAACAAGCACTAAAAAGTACGCGACAGTATTAAACAAAAACACACCTTAAAGCAATAGGAGTAGAGTGGCTTTTCTGCAGCGCGCGGCTGATGTAGTCCTCCACCGGTTCTCTTGGCGGTGAGTCGAGTGCGTAGTTGCTTTGGGTGCGACCGGGTTAGAAATATCGTTTATAAAGGCTATACTAAAAACAGTATTAAACAAAAACATACCTTAAAGTGATAGGAATAGAATGGCTCTTCTGCAGCACGCGGCTAATGTAGTCGTCCACTTGCTCCCTTGGCGGCGAGTTAAGTGCGTACACAGTTGCTCTTGGTGCCGACGGGTCAGACAACTCTAGTTCCACAGTCGCCATGCTCTCGTCCAATGGGTGTTCGAGAGATATGGATATGTGCTGCCAGGAGAGCGCGCTCACTTCGAACATCAGCACGGTTTCCAGGTCGAACGCTGCAATAGAATTTTTGTTATAAAAGGTGCTTTTGCGCAAGTAACACTCGCCGAAGGTAACCCTTAAGCTATGTTAGGTGTCGTTTTTACTCCCACAACCGTCACTTAACATCGGCTAAGAAATTATCTAAAACTTAACGACCACTGGCGTTTTGCGACATGGTGAGCGGACTTTTAGTTCATTACGTTATTTGTTGTTGCGTTGATATTATAGCAGTAAATGACTGCTGTAGTTTTACTCGCAACGAAGTAGAAATCCGCTCGCCACGTCGTCGCTCAAGTCAGTGACTCAAGAGAGTCGTCCCATTGACACGTATAGTTCACTTCCTATTTTCAGATAAATAGCCATACAGACAGACAGATATGCAGATGTAGCCGACCTTGCCTGGTCTGCAGGCGCACGCAGCTAGCCACGAGTGCGTTAGAGAACGTCA
This sequence comes from Eudonia lacustrata, assembly GCA_947562085.1. Lineage (NCBI taxonomy): Eukaryota > Metazoa > Arthropoda > Insecta > Lepidoptera > Crambidae > Eudonia > Eudonia lacustrata. The sequence continues at coordinate 7,392,661 of OX387318.1, forward strand.
GCTGCCTGAGACAGGCCAGCAGCGGTGGCACGTGCGACGGGTGTGTGAACGCGACAGATCTAGAGATACTCCATGCTTCGGAAGGCAACTGGAGAAGCGTTACCCAGGATAGGCAACAGAAGTTGCTGGAAGAGGCCTTTGGGTCGAAACACATAATAAATAAATAAGCGTTGCGCCAGGCTAGTATAAACCTTATTGCCTGTCAAATACTAGACAGACGCCGCATCGTGGTACGACGCGACGTTGTGTCGTGTTTATGTGTTTCGGCCCTTTGTCAAAAAGCACACTAAACTGAAGGACATTTTATAAAAATTACAAGAAAGAAATAGCACTGGACCCGCGTGGTGTTTTATGACCCGTTCTTCCTGTGTTGTTTCCATTCGCAGCAGCAGCGGGGACTTAAGATGAGGTAGTAACGTGATGATGCAGACAAATAGACATGTAGCTATAGCCAACCTTGCTTGGTCTGCAGCCGCACGCAGCTGGCTACGAGCGCGTTGAACTGTGAACCTACCGAGGCTATTTAAAATACAATTATTTGTTTCTTCCTCACCTATGGGAATATTCTATCTGTGCAATATTTTAGGAACTATGTGTACAGTAGACATGTAGATAGCCGACCTTGCTTGGTCTGCAGGCGCACGCAGCTGGCCACGAGCGCGTTGAAGAGCGCCTGCTGCCTGAGGCAGGCCAGCAGCGGCGGCACGTGCGACGGGTGCGTGAACGGCACGCTCGCCACGCGGCAGCCCTCCAGCCCGCGCGTCTCGCACAGGAAGTAGCACTGCGTCTGCTCCGGCAGGTTCTGCACGGACATTTTATTGAGGCGACGCATTGGAAATTTACGTGGCGGGGATCTTGATTTCTCCCAACAATTACAAAACATATGAAAGTGATATTTGATGACATGATTTTTCATTTAATTGACTTCATTTTGCTAGTTGTAGAAGCACGATTCGTCAACTTTTATAACAGAGAAAAAAATATCAAAGTAACCTCTTTTAAAACATAGATTTGCATTTTACAGGCAAACCAGACCGATTTAAGAATCAAAATTTTCTTAGTAGATTAGTCTTAACACACACTTCAATATGCTAGTTCATTTTTTAAAAATAATTTGTAGTTTTAATTTGAAGGAAAAAACAGTATTTCTTATGGTACTGGGCGCAAACGCTCCGTATAAGATTAATTGTTTAGCGGTGCGTCGCCTTAACGTATATTTGTTATTTTATTTTTTTGCATTCACAATGCTATGTTGTTGATGTGTAACATCTTTCCACTCGCTTTCTTGCAATTTGTGGGAGTGATTTCGTGATACGGGACGGAAGTGTGAAACAGGAAGTGGGGGAAGCGCGCAAGCGCGGGCCGTTTTGTAAATTCTGTAATCGGTATTATGAACATGACATATTATTATTATATGTAACATATTGTGTCATATGACTATCAAAGGTCATTTTGATATGTCAAATGTCTTCTATAATATAAAATGTGAGGAATGAGTATTAACTGCATTCTCTTTATGATTTGTAAAAAAATATAAGTCGTTATTAATTCTATATTCTATTTTCTTGAAAACATCGCAGCATCAGTTAACCTCACTCGGCCCAGAAGGTGCTTCTTAACGCCTCGTCTGAAGGACCCCATATCATTAAAAGGAAAAACGTGTGCTGGTAGACTAAAAATTTTACTAGAAAAACAAGCATTCTTAGGAAGTCAAAAAGTAAAAAAAAAATATTATTCAAATAAACTTACGAAAAGTGCTTTTGAATCGTCCAAACATTTTTTACCTACTACCGAGTGGGAGTAGAACCCTTGACCCGATTACCGTTTTTTTTGTTCTAGTAAAATTTTATATAACTTACAATAACATTGTGAACGCAAAAAATTAAAATAATAAATTATTTATAAGAAATAAAAAGCTTCTTAAGATTGGTTGATTTTTTTCTAGTAAAATTGGTTTTGATTTTGGAATCATCAACATAGACACAGCTGTTATGAAATTTTACGGGGATTGGCCCTTAGCCAGGCCGAGCACAGCCTGGTTAGGCCTTTGATTACATCTACCCCTCTTTAGTTAGCAGCCTGCCATTTGTTTCTACTGTTTTTATAATACTAATATTTATCAATTACTACTGATAACTGAAGGCCGGTATCTTATTTTTAAATTCGAGCCTTGCTTTACGCACTTTCGGCTAAAGGGGCATAAATTGTTCAAAGCATAAGTACTAAATAGTACTCTTTGTACAACCTACTGAAAATTTTCAACGGTTAGCAACCATATTAAATTAAACTTTATACACTTATAAAGTGATCATAATCACAGCCTGGCTACGGGTTAACGAAAGCAAACTAATGACCACGGCCGGTGCAACTCGGTAACGTCGCCGGGTGTAAAAGCATGTATGTGTTAATCCCCGTAAAATTTCTTATTTATTTGTATCCTATACTTTTTATGTATTTTTACAAATTAACTGCGAGTATATGGTGTATGTGTGTTTTTGTTTATTGAATCCTTACAGAACATTTAAGCGCAATAAATAACATAAAAAGATTAATTAATTATTAATATATTCGTATAGTGCAGTCGATCACACATCAAACTATAACAGGTAGTAGAATCTAAAACACTTTTTATTACACACAGAATAAGGGTTTGTTTCAAGGTTTAAGTGCTACATACGATGTGTGGTCGACTATACTCACCACAAAGAGCCCTTTGCTGAGATTCAACTCTATGATTTTGCCAGGGGCGAGTTTGTTGTAAGACTGCTGGGCCACCAGCCCCAACATCGGCTTAGCGTTCGCCCAATCGCCTGCAACCTCCACCTGTAAAATAACTTAATAGATAAGAAATCAATGCCTCTCTCTACTATCATTTGTATAAAGCGTAAATAAAAGTAATTGTTTTACTTAAACTCTGGATTTAATTCAATATAAATACAATGGTGCCTTATAGTAATATAGGCCAAAGGTCCTTTGGCCGACTATAAGGCACCATATGACCAAGAGGTCATAAAAAAATATTGACATCACATACATTGTTCTGATCCCAAAGTGAGTAGCTAAAGCACTCGTTTTATGGAAAGACCCGACACAATATCGAGTTCGATTCCGACATTGACCCGACCGGTGGCGGTAGCCAAAGTAACATTAAAAAAACGATAGCGAAGTTCGAAAAGAATAAAATGTATGGGATTGACATAAGATTGACCACGTGATTTAGCGCGGCTTATGTCAATCCCATACATTTTATTCTTTTCGAACTTCGCTATAGTTTTCTTAATGTTACTTTGGCTAAGCCTACGGGAGTTGTACCCGGGACCTTAGAGTTAGCGCTGCCCAAAGTCCAGCGTGCAAGCAACTCGGCCACATGAGTAAATACACGAAAAGAGTCCAAGCTTCTTTATAGCGCGAAAAATTTATACATACTTTGGTAGGGTTGACGATAAGATTTTCTAGAATTCTAATCTGACATTTAGTCTTTTTTAAATACTGAATTGGAAAACACTCACATGGCAGATCAAATGTACAGTCATTATTCATAGACACTGTACAGTAATTAGCCATATTTTAAAGTAAACCGCTGTAATTTAAATCAAGCGTAACAAAACCTCAAATTTTGCGAGCGATGACAATTCACAAACACGAAACAACGCGTGTGACACTCAATGTAATTGTCCGCTGCCTGTGCCGGTGTAAACCGGTTTGTCCTGTCGCGGTGCGTAGGTACGTGAACCCGTCAGTGAGAAGCCAAGCACGCATAAGCCGTGCTATGTATTAGTGCACCTGTGACAGCGCGCTCTAAGGAAGACTCTGTTCGGGTATTTACTCATGTGACTCGGCGACCGAGGTCAGGTTATATATAACAGAATGACAGTTCACATTTCGCCGAAAACTCCTACACAAACTTCAACGGCAATTGTTTCTCACTACGACAGCACAACGACGCTTTAATAAGGCGCTATATTTTTATTTTTATTTAACGCAATCTGATTAAAATTATTCTTAGACTCATAAAATAAAACGTTATTGAAAACTAAAGATCATTAATTGCATCACTAACAATTGATTAATGCATTTGTAACAAATGAGGCGAGTCAATTACCTCAGTCGTCGCATGGATCAGCTTGGCGAGTCCGGCGCAAAGTGGTGTGGGTTGCGACAGCTTGAGTGTGAAGCACGCAGGTAGCATGGCACTGTTCTGAGGCACTAGGGGCGCGTATACCGGCCCGTTCCTATATCAAGAACAGTACATGTATAACTGTACAATTTATATTTGATGTTATTAAAAACTATCCAAAATAATGGTAACTAGCTGTGTGGGCTAATAAATGCCTTTGCTTTTCTAAAATGTGAGAAGAAAACTGTGTCAAATTTAACTCCAGTTCATCATCTTGAATAACAAAGTATCTAACTGTCAATAATAATAATAAGATAAGTAATTTAGTGACACAAAGGCAGGCACCATCTAAAGCACGGAGGAGCTCGAGATGATAAAATTTTAGTCACCCGTCCGATGACCGGCCTTTGCGAAAGTTTGTTAAACTCAGCACTTGCAGACCGAGCGCGTTAACCGCTGCGCCATCGAGCTCCTCCGTGCTTCGGAAGGCACGTAAAGCCGTTGGTCCCGACTGCATTGGCAGTCGTTAACAACCACTAATCCACACTGGAGTCGCGTGGTGGTTTATGGCCCGTTCTCCATATCTATTTATAGGGAAAGCCCCAACAATGGGGTCCTAAAATGAGATAATGGTGATGATGACGAGTCACCATTCTGGAATGTGGTGCTATGGCAGTCCGTGTTATTGCACTCTTTATTTTTTGAGATGGGCCAAACCCAGCAGTGATATATTAATAAGCTGATGATGATTCGTAAAAGGCTTACCCTTTTCCCGGTCTCTGTCCTCCAGATATGATAGGTGACAATTGTAATTTATTAGCTGTTGACCCTTCCAGTAGCACTGTAGCCGAGTGTCCTATTGGAGAGTGCGATGGTGCCACTAAGGAAGCCAGGCCGCTCGAAGAAGAAGGCTTGCCAAGAGTCAAGAGATCGGCTGTCAGTGGCTGAAGTCCCTTGTCTTTGTCCAATAACTCATATGGGGATACGAAATATGTCAGACGCATTGCGTGACCTGCAAAGTCAAATTAAATTAAACAGGGTTCAGCTGTCTGATATACTTAAATACATACTTATTATACATAGGAAACACCCAGACCCTAAACAATTCAGAAAAACAGGTATTTCTAAATTGATTCGACCGAGGATAGAACCCGGGACCTTAGAGATGGCGACACCATGAAAACCGGTGTGCAAGCCACTCGACCAAAGAGGTTGTCAGAAAGATTTAAAATTATCTGTTGTAAAGTGATTTTAAGGTACTGAAAGACTCACTTATCTGTTAAGAACAGTAGTATTAGTAGCTTAAACAAAACAGCTTGTGAGATGGATGATTAGACAGAATTCAATTTATTAAAACCTACATGCAAGGAATTTCCGAGTTTTAATTTTTGAGTTCCTTATGCCTATTGATAACCTTTAAGCCTCATATTCAGCCAGTGTGTAATGTTGTTGATGTTACACTTTCATAATATGAATTTTCATTTAATAGCAAGGAACAGGTTTAAATAAGATTAAAATCACTAGTGAACATTTACTAAGGATATAATGTGATTAAATAATATCTGCATTCGGTCCTATTTATCAAACCTAAATTATCAATAATTAAACATTAGCTTACCTCCACGCCGTTTCTGTAGGAAACCAATGGGACTTTTGTGGACTTGAGCCCAAGGATCCTTAATAAAGCTCTGTAACTGTCGCAAAGTACATAGATCTTCTTCCAAGCTTTGAAGTGCACTAAAAGCTTTGCATTTCACCTGAAATAATATTGCCTTATTAAAATGAAAATGTTTAAAATCATATATTTCGTCAATACTTTTTCGAAGGCACTTACAATTAACAACAATATATTTTAACTTAACAATATAATTAATTATTATAAAAGCAATATTTGATTTAATTGCCATCATCATCAGTTTGCGCTTTGACTTAGGCCTTCCTTAAATCCTCTATCTCTTCCTGTTGTTTGCTATTCGTATCTATGTAACCTTCCAGTTCTTTAAAGTCATTTTCATTCTAACATAAAATAATTATAGGGGTTGGCTTTAGTATGTGGCCGCACGAATTTCGTTACTTTTATAGTTGTAATCAGTAGATTAATAATGTAATAGTAATGTATGGATACCCGTATTATTATTCTTTTTATGCGAAACTTTTTTTTAACTTTTATACATAAATTTTTACTATTATTTTCCAAATAAATCAGACAAGGCTGAATGTACTACGACTTATAGAACCGACTCGGGACACCAGGGGGGATACAGCTCAGACACCAGGGGCGCAGCCCCCAGCAATAAAACAAACCCAAACTGGGTCGGTTTGGTTAGGTGTACATGTAAGGAAACACAGCGAGCCGGGCGAGCGAAGCAAGCGTTTCAAAGAAACTGCCCAGAACCAACTCTATAAATAATGGGTTCTATTATGTGATGGTAGTGAGGTGGGAGCGAAAGAAAATGTTTTGGTGACTTTTTTTTTGATAAAAAATGCATTTTTCTCAAAAAAACGACTAACACCCGTATTCTAAGACGTTTCCTCGACTCGACTCACACTCGACTCAACCTTCCTCAGGTAAATCGGTATTCATAGAGGAAAGAAAATTCCTTCACTCGTAAAATTTCCTCAGTCGAGGTGAGGAGAATTTGAGGGGGCAAGTGTCAAACTCAAGGTACCTCGCGACTTACCTTAAGGAAAACTCAAGCGTTATAAACGGCTTTTCAAGTGCTTTCTTAAATATAAATATTTAATAAACCATTAGGAAATGGATTTCTATCAGTATATAGATTATAAAGGGTTTTTAATAAGGACGGGTCGATGTTGAAATGTAATAAAACAAGCTGTGTGTGAGATATTAACAAAATCCTTTTTTTATTTGAAAGGCCCATGTATGCCATTATGTATGGAATACAATATCGTTTAAATGTTGGCCGCGGCTTCTCACGGTGGCAAGGATCCGAGATGTCCAATTTTATATTACTCTGCCGCAAAGATCCAGCTGAATTTGAGCGATGGCCTGGGTTATGTTAACTTTGAGGGCATCGGTTGATTGCGGTTTATTGGCATAGACCTGCGACTTCAGAAAACCCCACAAGAAAAAGTCTAGCGGGGTCAAATTGCACGATCTTTGTTGGTCACGTCACCACCGCGAGAGATATCCATGCCCTCAAATCGTTCATGCAGAATGTCCATTGTGGTGTTCGCTGTGTGACACGTAGCGCCGTCCTGCTAGAACCACATGTCATCCACGTCCATATTGATCAATTCGGGCCAAAAGAAATTGGTTATCATCTGTAGCGCTCGCCGTTGACGGTGATCGCCTCACCAACGTCGTTTTCGAAAAAGTACGGACCAATGACGCCGCCTGCCCAAAATCCGCACCCTCCTGTGGGTTGACGTTGTCCCATATACGGCATTTTGTTAGTTAACACTGCCATTCATCCGAAAATGCGCCTCGTCGCAAAGATGATTTTTCGGCCAAGATCGGGGTCCTCTTCCAAACGCTTCGAAGCCCAGTCAGCAAACAAACGGCAATGGCAACGGCATAGGCAATGGCCTATGGTCATTAAATTTAAGCTCCTGGGTCAGTTGGATATTGTACGGGTGCAAGCCAAAGTTAAAATCTTAGATGAATGATACGTCTCGCTGCAGTCGAGTGCAGTGAGACCTATCATTCATGTAAGGTTAAAATATTATTTTTAAATATCGCAGTTATGTCACTTTGTTTTCAAAATTCAAGAAAACAAAATGTGTTATGACGTAATTTGTGACGTTTTACTCGACTCACGCTCGACTCTTCCTCCACTCAACCTCATTGAAGCAACCTCAAGAAACCCGCTGTTTACTGACTTAGAATACCGGTTTGGAGGGACCCTCGAAACTTTCCTTGAGGCTTCCTCAGTCAAGATAGAGTCGAGGTGGTTTGGAGGAAACGTCTTAGAATACGGGTATAAGTCCCTGAACTTTAGATGTTAGGGTAATGACATAACCTCCAAATATTAATTTGTCAATATCTCGAAAACTACTTATTTTCACAGAATGGGAGTGGGTGGGGGGGGGGAGGAGGGGTTTCCTCCTCCCCCCTTCCTCCAAAAAATACTTGTGCGGCCAGATACCATAGAAACCCCAATTATAGAAATTATAATATGATTATTAAATAAAAAAAGAAGATACCATTATGTAAATTTTTTATGCATTCATATTCATATTCATTTATTCAATATTGTAAAGTAGAAGTAGTGTAAGAAAATTACTTTTTTCTCAGCATTCAACTGATACACAGCAGTTAGACCTTCTAGCTGAGCTGTGAAATCTGCAAAATCACCACGCGAAATACAGGAAACAAGCTCTTCACAGCTTTGTTGCTCGATCTACAATGAATTATAACATAAAAATCTTTTAACTATAGCGGTAAAGTATGGATAGATTATGATGGCGTTTGTATAGCTTACTTTTCCTTCATGATGGATTTTCACATCTTTAATGGAGCCTGAAGATTCAACTAATATTTCCAGATAAAACATGTCCGAGGATATAAACAGATTCACTCCTGATGTGCCAACAACAAATTTTAGTCTGAAATTTTAATTAACAAAATAAGACTAAAGTACATAATGTATTTTAAAGTAACATTTAAATTAATAAAAATGGACAAACCCAAGCTGTCGAGATAAACATTCTAGTCTTTCAATAAGACTTTGTAAAGAACTAATTTTGATACAATGCTGAAGACTGTCCAAGCACTTTTGTAGAATCATACGATCAGCACTGTCCACAGCCCAACGTTTGTCCTAAAAGGCCATTAGAATTATGAGAATTTATGATTTCAATATTATGTTACATTCATATTATGAGAACAATTCAAACATACCAGCAGAGCCATGCGCACAGCTTTAGAGGTCTCAGCAAGATTTTTATACTGTGATGTTTTGGACCTCAACTTTTCCATTAGGATCTCCTTCTGGAGCTCCTTGGATTTGTCTATTACACCATTGGCGGACGCCATGGTTAAGCATTTAGTGTCCGTCATGTTTAATAAAAACAACTTGTTTCACTGGCACTGACAATGTAAATTAAATAAGTGATAACATTGAACACAGTCACTTTGCAAACTAGAAACATCTGATTAACTTTTATTCACAATCTAAAACTCAAAACATATTTGTAATTGTAAGATAGCATTGTAGTTATCTAAAATTAAATAAATTAAACAATATTTTGAGACGACAAACTTTGAAATTAATTTATCTTCTTCATTTTACTTTGACTTGATCATACTGTAAACTGTCATCTCGCTTCGTGCACTCACGATGCCATTTGCTATAATGCAACCAAATTTAAATATACATTGCAACTTCGTGTTTATGCAAAAGTGGCGCTACCAGCGCGCTTCAATCAATGTTAGTAACAGAGACAACAAATGACTGACAATCCCTTTCAATTTTGTGGGGTTTTAACATAAATGCCAACAGTCGTAACGTTTAGGAATAGAGAATGTCAAATGTTAATCTATTACTGAACGATTATTTTGGAATACACGTCTTTTATTCTAGGCTTTAGCTGGCTGTGCTTCGAAAAAGGAATCATAACGTTATACATCGGTTATACATCGGTTACACGCTAATTTTGGCGTCAGTTCAGTCCATCATTCTGGTCAGAATGACGGGAGAATTATCGTGTAACCCTCGGACTGACAGACTGATGGTCTGGACTGATGAAAATTAAATATTTTAAATAATTTTCGTCAGTCCGTTTCGAATGACAGTAAACTGACAGAAGACTGATCGTGTAACCTGCTTGTGTCATTCTCGCATCAGTCACCGTCCACGCTGTGTTGGGAAATCACACTAATATTATAAATGCGAAAGTTTGTGTGTATGTCTGTATATTTTGTTCCTTCTTCACGGCACGAATTAGGAATTGATAAGGGTTGGTTTTTATAGACAATATTTCAATATTTCAATCGACACCCCCCCACCCCGTGAGAGAGGGAGATGCGTGGTTTTTTTACACGTATTTGAAGTTCCAAAATCCTTACTGTTGGTTAGGCTAAGTTATTTTTTTTTCCCGAGCGTAGCGAGAGCCAGTGACAAAAGGGGGGATCGTCAAAAAAAAAACTGTCAACTAAGTCAAAGGTTTTTGTTGGTTTGGTTTGGTTGGTTGGTTTTTTGTAGTGATAGATTATTAAGAAGGAGGGCACACCCCTCCCCCCCCTCCGACTGCCGCCAAATACTAAAGCAACCCCCATATCTCAAAAACTATCCATTGCCGAGGGGGGGAGTAGTGGGGGGGGGGTAGGCCCCTCCCCTCCTAACCCTCCCCCCTCCCATCGGATGAAAGAAGCCTGCTACGATCAATTATACCATACAGCCTAAGGATGATGCAAAAGATTTGGTGATGTTTATAAGTACGTGATACATTCGTTCATACATTTTAGACCTGCGTGGCATAATATTGAACCTATATAATAATAGGAAAATATTGTATAAAAGAATACAATAATTAGAAAGCTATGTTTTATGGTACAATTTAGTTTCGTATATCAAATAATTGTAAGAATCTAATAATAAGAATAACGGGATAAAAACTGTTAATCCAGGTTATAAACTATCTGTATGCCGAATTTCATCCAAATCCATTCATCCGTTGCAGCGTGAAGAAGGAACAAATATACAGACATACATACACACAAACTTTCGCATTTATAATATTAGTGTGATTTCCCAACACAGCGTGGACGGTAACTGATGCGAGAATGACACAAGCAGGTTACACGATCAGTCTTCTGTCAGTTTACTGTCATTCGAAACGGACTGACGAAAATTATTTAAAATATTTAATTTTCATCAGTCCAGACCACCAGTCTGTCAGTCCGAGGGTTACACGATAATTCTCCCGTCATTCTGACCAGAATGATGGACTGAACTGACGCCAGAATTAGCGTGTAACCGATGTATAAGCAGACTAAAGACTGGACTGACGCCAGAATTAGCGTGTAACCGATGTCTTATTATGTTCACACGGTCATTCAGTGCTGCAGTTTGCAACTGAGTGAAAGCATACATTTTCTGAGGACTTTTTACCTCTCCGGGTGTTGTATTTTTTTTAACCCAGAATCGGACTATATGGCTGCCAAACCTAGTACCTACCTATTTCTACAACTAACCAGCATTTTGTATTATTGTGTATTGTGAAAACAGGACATAGAGACATAAGTCTGAATATATCGTCGTCATAATATCGTCATCGGTGGAACGCGAAAACTGCTATTATAGCGCCCAGAATCAATGTTCGAATGCCTTAAGCAGTTTTCCCTTTTCAATACGATATGTCTTTTATTGCCACAATGAGGAAGGGTTGGCCTTCGACTTGACTCTAAAACCAAAAGTGGAAGCGCAAGTGCGCTTCCACTACATAAAAAAGGCGGAGTTAATGCCAAATGGCATTCTAGATGAAGACATTATTTTTATTGTGCAATAAAGATTAAATAAATAAATATATGCTTAACTACTGAGGAACAGGAGTTTACAGTAATTATTAGGGTTCCCTTTTTTAAATATTTTACGGGTAAGCATAGTGCCTTCATCTCACTCATCTGATGTTAAGTGATGATAAGGACAATGGTGGAAGCGTATTTCACCCGGAATCCTCAACTACTGAGGCACTGGCTATCTTACTCTAACTGCCGGAACACAACAACCCTACAAATATTGATGTTATGGCGAGATATTTAGATGAGATGGTGGTAAAGTCAAGCGAACAAAAAGCCCTACCAACCAAAGTAAACCTTTTTTTTAATAGCTTTTGCAGATTGCTGCCACTGTTCATTTCAGCTCCATCGGGCTTTTTGGGGGCAGCGAGAAACTTAAAGGGTTCCCCTTTAAGTTTCTCGCTGCCCCCGGCGTTTGTTAATCTTTTTATTAAGTATTTTAAAGCACTACTGTTTAATGAAGGTCTGGAGTCGATCTGATGATGGAGCCGAAACATAGTCGAGAGACCTCCTCAGCGATTTACAGCAATTACATGGTGTTTGGGCTTGATTAATTTGTATTGATGAGAACTTTACACCTAGATGGGTTGTGACTGTCATTAGGGGTCTGATGATGAAGACGAAGGACAGTCAAGGAAACTCCTCAACGTTTTACAGTAGCTACCTTGTGTTTGGACTTAATTCATTTCTATTGATGAGAACTATGCACCCATATGGGTAATAAGTGCCATTTCAGGTCTGATGATGGAGACCATAGACAGTCGAGTGAATTCCTCAACGATTTACAGCAGTTACCTTTTGTTAGCTTACTTCATACGGTTCAATATGCCAAATTGTTCAGTTCGTACAAAAGTAATAAATACCTAATTAGGATTGAAGGATAGGAATGCCACTACCTACTAGGCCGTCGTTTCCTCATCCGAGAAGCATCCTTGTTAGGTCTACCCATCACTAAAAATCGTAAAATAAAATATTTTTTTAACAAAAACAAAACGACTTTAAAAAACAGGAAACTAAAAATAGTAAAAACAGCTCTAGAAAGCAAGAAATAATTTTGAAATCATATTATTAATTGCCTAGATAAGCATTTCAGTTTTACAGAAGGTCTATTGAAGTCGGGTGGAGCTTTTACAATAAAAAAGTGAACCATAAAAGTTTAAAAATGAAACAAAATTGTCCCCCAGCCGACCACCAACCACCCGACTTCAATAGACCTTCTTTAAAACTGATATGCGTATCTAGGTAATTAATAATATGATTTCAATATCTATTATTTCTTGCTTTTTAGAGCTCTTTTTACTTTTTTTAAAGTCAGTTTTTGTTTCTGAAACCTATTTATTGAGTTGTGGTGTGGACTACAACTCTAACATGTTACGCAATACAGCCTTAACAATTAAGCAACATAATTATCATCGTTGTTTTACGACGTACTATGTTCCGTAGGCACATTTACTATTTTGGGTGGGAGGTTTCATTAATAGGACATCTCATTTGCGAAATGAAGAACTAATTGAGCTTTGACTTTCGTAGAAAAGATCTATTACTAAGACCCCGCACAAAAATGTACATAGTTTGGAATTTAATTGCATAATCAACAGAAAAAACTTACTTACGTACTTACGTACTTACTTACGTACTTACTTAGGTACCTAAAGTTGTAAATATTTAGTGATTCGGGATAGCTGTAATTTAATCGCTCCTGAAACAAGTATGTGAATTAAAGCTTTCTTTTTGATAGCATTTTCTAAGCTACTAACTAAACAACAAAACGGGCTCTTTCTTGATTATTATTATTATACTCTATATTTATTTTCTTACTTAAAACTAGATTATTACAATATTTTAATATAAAAACAATAAAACATTATAAAAACCTTATCCTAGAGTACCGCCAGCAGCGAGGCAGGGCTAAGCTACCGGTGGTCAGGGCTTTATTTCTTTTTTCTTTTTCATTTATTGATTAACCAAAGTTTGTTTAGATACTTACACTAATTAAAAAAAATAAAAACATGTACGATTTATAACTAGGTGTAACAAACACTTAAAGGTAATTACTTCGTGCCTCATGCTTCAAAAATTATGAATATTAAGTTACCTGTAGTTGAAGTTAAGAGTCAACAGGTTAATGGGAACGTAATCGGACTGGATTAAAACAAGCCCTACTGCCAACCTAACCGAATGCAGTATAACATTATACATATATACTCTCAGCTCAGAGGTGAATCAAACCCGGGATTTAATGAGCCTGAAACTGGTTATTTACTAGACCACATGCAGAGATATAAAGTTTTATTTAAAGTTTTAATATTTTTATAGAACTAAAGTTTTATAACAGTTTCTATTTTAATGCAAAATTCTAAATAATAGTTCTAATATCCGTGGCTGGCGTGACTACGTCGACATCTCGACTTGCATGATTTTTTTTCATTGGCTTATTCGCTTCATATGCCTCATCCTGTATAGGTAAACAAATACAACTCTAAATACACAAATATGTTCGAGTAATTACCTTCGTTCATACACGAATATCTCGATTTTAAGCAAGCATTATTTGACATAACGACATATTAAATATTTTTTATACATGATTCTGTAAATAAACTTTTATATTTCGATTTATCAACATAATGTTGACACAAGTCAAATGTACGTAAGTGACAATTCAAATGTACGCAACTTATACATTTAATAATTTTTGCACCTAAATTGACATGCTCAGATAGCAAGTTGTGACCAGCTAAAGTTTAAAATTCAGAACATGATATGTGTCGTTGTCAGTTTAGGCACATAGCTAACAGATTAAAGGTGGAAACATACTATTTAACCGTGCACATTACCAACACGCTACGTGATGCTACATCACGCTTCGTTAGTGTCATAGCTTCGTGAAGGACGGAAGTGTCTTGACGTGGCCATGGATCTAAACCTATTTTTTGGATGATCGGTTACACTATGTACCTACCCTATTAAATTTGCCAACTGCAGGTACAGATCTACAGATGGCCAGTACCTACTGTGATTTGTGGTCTAATGCTATGAGCCAGATACTAAACCAACCAAGACAACCTAACCTAATCCTAATAAGATCCTAGTTATTATCCAGTTTAAATAAAACAAGCACTAATCATTAAAATAACCTATCTTTGTGATATCTAGTCATAAACCGTGGCAAGCGACAAAATAAATGGAATAAGTTATATTGAAACTTACCCGTAGTATGCAATTGTTCTGCTATTTCTTTCCAAACGTTATTTTTAATACCATGATCACGGTATTGGAACTCATATCATATAATGCTGAGTATCGTTTCACAAGGTCGTTCGTCCGACATTTTACATTAAAACTAAGTAACAAAAAATATCTTAATACCAGGAAGCTTAAACGTCACTTGAAGCGCGCCAAAACGTAGTTCCGTTGAATCACCGCTTGGAGCGCGCGTTTCGTTTGGTGTCACGCGTGGCGTCGGGTGTTAACTAGAAACACACTGCGTGCCAAGCGTCGGGTGGCGTGTGTACCCCCTCTCCCGGCAACACGCCGATCTAGATCGTTTGGATTTGTTGTTTAATATTTTTACATATCAAGTTAGGTTTAAATGTGTTAAATATTTTGTTGTAAATATAGATAAGTACCATATAAAAATTCAACGTTATAGGATATTTGAGATTACCTACAAATATTTCCGTGGCTGGCGTGAATAAGTTGACAAGTCCAAAATGGTGATTTTACAGGGCGGCAGTTTTAAAGTTTGACTTCTGCTGCTAAATTAGAGTATTTAATGAGTTTTAAGTAGTGTATGCCTTTGTTTTGGGGTATTTTTTTCCAATCTATTGAACGATATTAAAGAATTTACTAAATTAATTTTAGTTTTCGTAAAAATAGACATATTTTCATAGAATTTAAGTATTTTCTAATTATTTTTCTGTTTTTTTAAAGTTAAGTTAAGTAAGTAATGTTTCTTTTTGTTGTGTACATATTTATAATAATAATAGGTCTTGTGCAAGCAATATGTAATATAGTACGAAGGAGATGTCAACTTATTCACCGGCAAATTTCGACACGTGAGGCGGACAAAATAAAAATAACTTTGTGTCTATGATGTTCATGTACTTACTGCACAATCACCCGACACTAAAGACAATTAGTCACAAATTTCTAATAAGCGGACACACTCATATGGAGTGCGACTTCAACCATGCTGTAATAGATAAATCTAGAAAAAAGACACATGAAGATAAATCATTTATATGATTGGGTTCAATTAGTACGAAATTGTAAACTTCAAAACCTTTTAAGGTAGTTGTAATAAGATTATAAGATTTTCTAGATATTTCGGAATTGAAATCCAAAAAGGACCCATTACCATCAAAAAACATGATGATTCTGGAGAAAAGTTTCTTTGGCAACCAATCAAATGGTTGCAATACCATAAAAGTACTATAGGAAAAATACTATTTAAAGATAACCTCGATCGCAACACTTCATTTAAATCAATAAACCTTAGATGAATGATTGGTCTAGCTGCCAATCATTCATTTATACAATAAACTTTAAGAAACGTGAAAAACCTAACATAGAATCTTTTTGCTTAAACGGAAACGAGTGGTTGGCTGGAATAGGCATGTGATTGACGCCCATAGGGAGGCTAGGCACAGGTTCCTATCATGGTTGGAGCACGGTAAGCCTAAGATGGGACCGGTTTATGAGTTGATGCGCGAGTGTAGAAAAATATTTAAATCAAAGTTGAGATGGTGTCTAAATCATCAAGAACAAATTAAAATGGATTTGCTTGCCCAACATCACTCTAATCACGATTTTCGTGCATTTTGGAGTGGCACAAATAAACAGACTAGTAAACCGGGCCTCCCTGTGTGCGTTGGCGGTGTTAGTGGTGAAAAACAGATTGCAGACTTGTTTCGGCAGGTTTTCACTGTGGATCCCCCTAGCACTGTCAATGAGGTGAAAGATGCTGAGACGCAAAGTGAGAATCTGGTTATTATATTCACTGCCAAGCAAGTCGCTAGAACTATTAAATCTGTCTCAAGGGGAAAATCTCCAGGCCACGATGGTCTCAGCATCGAACATCTGCGATATGCCGGTCCACATCTACCTCGAGTACTGGCAATGCTGTTCACTCTCTGCGTAGGGCATTCGTATCTGCCGATCGACCTGATGAGGACGGTTGTAGTGCCTATCATCAAAAACAAAACGGGAGACTCCTCTGATGTAACCAACTACAGACCGATTTCGTTAGCAACTGTGATCGCCAAGGTTCTTGACGGTATGTTAAATGAACAGATAAACATGATTTTTACGCCACATGATAATCAGTTTGGTTTTAGACCCAAACTCTCTACAGACAGTGCAATTGTGTGCATGAAACATGCCGTCAGGTACTACACCGACAGGAGTACTCCAGTGTACGCCTGCTTCCTCGACCTGTTAAAAGCTTTTGATCTGGTTTCCTATGACATACTATGGAAAAAACTAAGCCAAGTTAAAATCCCTCCTGAATTGATCAGCGTTATAAGGTTTTGGTATGGAAACCAGATCAACAATGTGCGATGGGCAGGCGCCCTGTCGGACTCGTATAGGTTGAGGTGCGGGGTGAGACAGGGGGGACTGAGCTCACCGACGATTTTCAACCTATACATGAACGAGCTGATTGTCGCCCTGAGCGGTCGCCATATCGGTTCTCATGTGGAGGGGGTCTGCTTTCATAATATTAGCTACGCTGACGACATGGCTCTCCTGAGTGCGTCGATAGGTGGCTTAAGAGAACTCATAAGTATCTGCGAAGCATATGCTCATGACCACGGTCTCAAATACAACGCAAAGAAGAGCGAACTTATGGTTTTCAAATCAGGGTCTAAATGCCCGACAGATGTACCACCCGTCATGCTGGCTGGCTTGTCCTTGAAGCGGGTGCATAGTTTTAAGTACCTTGGTCATGTGGTGACAGATGATCTGAAGGATGACGAGGACATTGAGCGCGAACGGAGGGCGCTGTCGGTAAGAGCGAACATGATAGCCCGAAGGTTTGCACGTTGTTCATATCCAGTGAAATTAACACTGTTCCGTGCCTTTTGCACCCCTTTTTACACGTGCAGCCTATGGGTTAGACATACACGACGCGCGCTAGACTCCCTTCGCGTTCAATATAATAGTGCCTTCAGGGCGTTGTTGCGGCTGCCCCGCTTTTGTAGTGCGTCCGGAATGTTCGCGGAAGCCCGCCTGGATGGTTTTCACACCATCATGCGTAAGAGGGCCACCTCTATGGCGCGGCGGTCGCGGGCCAGCGGCAACAGCCTCCTGAGTTTAATTGCGAGTGGGATGGATGGCCCTTTCATGGGGCACTGGATGTCTTTGCATGCACCAGTGCCTCACAATTATTATTCCTCCGGCGGGAGATAGGAAAAAGGAAGGAAAAAGAGAAAAAAAAAACATTTTTTTTTTTTTTTTGGCCACTAGTCAAATTCAAATTATATATTTTATATTGTAAATTTTGATTTTAATTATGTGTTTCTGTGTCTTGTCAAATACTATTATGAATTAATTGGATGTGCACTTATCTGAATAAATGAATTTAATAATAATAATAAACCAAATTTTAAAAGAGCCTTTGTCTATCAGTGCAGTTAAGAAGAAGGATCTAATGGATCTTCTTGATTTAATTGATGGTGCTTTTCAGGATTTTTATTTGAACATAAAGACGACTGATTGTAAGTCTACTGACCCTGATAAAGATAACGAAAAACCTGATTTAGAAGAAAATAATTAAAAATACTCGCCTTTCTCTAGAAATTAATTGTTTTTCTAAAAATAATTATTTTTCTTATTGTTTACTAAAATAACGTTCATTATAAATAAATTTGATACTTTATTAATATTTTCTTACCAATTATTACTAGTATTGAGTCAGAGTCAGTATTCAATAAATAAATTGAGGTCGTAAAAGAAGATATAGGAAGAATCGGCAGTTTAAAAACTTTAAAATAATGTAAGCTGCTTTGATCATTCACAATAAATATGGCAATTCTATAATTTAACTAGACTCAACATAATATATATTATAGTTTGTCGAGCACTAGTTTATTCCACTATGTAATAACATACGTATCTATATCGAATTTAATGTTCACAGTCGTAGCACGTCTACGAAAAACTAAAGGGATCGCTTACTTCGCCAAAAGACGGAAGGTTAACGAATCAACTTAAAGGTGTTATCTATTTTCAACTGCAGACAAAGAAAGGCACTTTCTTTTGTCTGTGTTCCGCTGAGCATTGGCATTTTTGACACCTTATATTTTTTAAATAAAGGAGGAGGAACTTATTTTTATGTGTAAAGTAGGAATATTATTTATTTACAAACAAAGACAAAAACAAGATAATAATTAAAATACTTAAAATTAAACTTACAAAAAACTAAACAATAACTAGGTACTATAAATACAAAATTTGCCCCAAATCATCCCCATCAGGCAGAGTGCCCGTAAGCTAGCAGCATTGCCACGTTGGATAGCTATGCTTATACGCTGGCCCAAGTAGCTGCTAGCTCTGGGGTCTCGGGTGGTTACTACTAATTTAATAGAAATATCTTTAAAGAGTTTGTGAGCACACGGGTCCCATGGACCAAAAGTCTCTACCCAAGTGGCTCAAATATGAGATCCTCAGTCAGATTCTCATACTTTCGCCGTTTGAGGTTCTCTGCATGATTTGCAGCCGCGCCATCGCTAACAGAAGTGCTTGGAATGTGGGACGGTGCAAGCGTATCGACAAAAGTAGCATCTCATACCAGAGCCCGTCCCACCTTCCAAGGAACTAGGGTCATGCCGTCCGGTCTTTTGCCGTCATCACGTGCCAGACCGGAGGGTTCGAGTACCGCTGGTACTCCAGCGGTGACAAGAGTCCGTCGAATGACGTCATTATGATGACGAGCAATGCGACCAGCACTTCTAGCACAGGACAGCCTGTGGTGACCGAGGCTGCCCACGGGCGCGCCGCAACGACATTGATGAGGGACGATACTGGGGGCGCCAAGACGCAAGGCAGTGGCAAGGCGAAAAGTACTGCGGTCCAAAGAGTACCCGTATTAGGAGATGGTAACGCCTGCAACCAAAGACCTGACTCCCATTTCCCTACAGGTAAGAGGCGAGCGCACTCTGCAGGGCTAAAAGACGTGTTGATAAGGTTATTAAGCAACAGTCCGCAGAGAGGCTCGTCCTATAAGCCTTTGGGAAGAGGTGTTTGTGCGATATTCGGAATTCGAGCAAGCTGCACTCCAGGCGGCCTTGACCTCGTCCGAGTGAGAAACCAGAGGGGAACACGATGCGTGTTCCAGTATCTTGTTGATATGATGTTGAGTAGCATGGACCGAAGACAAGAACACCGGAAGGGACACATCAGTAGTTTTACGGATACCCAGGCCACCGAACCTAATAGGAAGTGTTGCTTGGGTCCAAGAGCGGTCACTAAAGTTGATGTTCAAAATGTGTGTAAGTGTATGGTGCCATCTAAACTGTTGAGAAGGTCCGGAAATTTCCAGAGCTGACAACACCGCATGACATACGTGAACTTTGGAACGAATAGTGAATAACGTAACAAAGTAAAAGCCATGTGACAATTTATTTTAAAAAGGCGATCTAATGTTTCACAAAAAATTTGTAAATTTCCATTTAAAAAATCTGGGAGGGAATCGTCTAAAATAGGGGACCCCAAGAGGCGAAGAGATCTTTTGTCGATCACATTAAGTTGAAGCGCCACTTCTCTAAAGCTAGAAATAATGGCGTCCCTATCCACGCAACTGTCCGACAGAAAAAACCCACACTTACCGAATTAAGCTCCAAGCCTATGGCTCGGAACTCGCGAACTAGAGTTAAAAAATTTGAAAGGACGCGTCACCTCCTAGGGTTCCATGATCCAGATACCAAACGTTAAATTTTGAGTTTAGCTGTTCGATGGCCGGGTGGATGGCGAGACTAAAAACGGCTGGGCCTGTTGGCATCCGACGGCAGATGAAAGGAGATGGTTCTTATATAACAGTTTTAATGGCTTTCTGTAACACCGCAATAAGAATGGTAATATTGCAGGGCCTTTAATTTTGTTTGTGCTAACATGGCGGCCCTGTTGACGGAGTTGAAAGTATTTTTAACATCAACTTTTAATAACACCTCAGTCCTCACCACCTTTATTAATCAAAAATGATCTGAGTGAGTGTACTGCCGCCTCACAGCCCCCTTTGCTGCCAAAGCATAACTGTTTAGGCTGAAAATACGATTTCAGAAAATCAATTGATTTGCAACAAATTTTGGCTGTAAGGCACCGGTATGTAGAGCCAAAAGCAATAGGACGAATGCCACCATCTCTTTTCTTCAAGGCGCAGAGATTAGCCCCGTATAAAATATCTACAATATCGGGTGCTACCTCACCACGCAGCATCAGATTGCATAGACTTGTGAGTACCACAAGAAGCGTCTCGGCAGCTGTGAAGCTGCGCAACACCCGCTGGTGAGATCTTTAAGATGCTGCGGGGTAAGGCCGTCGAGACCTCCCGCAGAGCCCGGAAGAAAAGAGTTGATAGCCCCGCGGACTGTTTCTGGTGAAGCTTGTACAGGTGATGGTGATGTCGTATCGTCGGTGTTGATATCGGCAACAAACTGTGTAAGATTTATAGTATTAGTAGATGGCCCCCCCATCTATCATCATCTGTATGCTGATCAAGGCGGTGAGGGTTTCTGGGCAGTCCGGAGCGATCGTGTCATTCGAAAAAAGTAACCGCGCTGCACCCTTAATGTCTTTCTCACTTATTTTATTTTCAACATATTTAAAAATATTATAATTTGGAGCGGTGGGAAAGATATGGCTATTGTTATTAAAACTGTCCGAAATTCAATTTTGTTTAACGCGTGAAGTAAGGGAGGCATTATTAAGAGGATCCCTAGTTACATGTAGAACGCGATAAGGAAAGGTTAACAAATGTTCCCAAGCTTGTCTGAAGCAAATTTGAAAAAATCGATAAGGACACCAATGACTCGTTAAATCAATTGGGAGAGCCTCATATTGTGAAAAAAGAAACTTTGACGATACCTTGAAGAAAGCAAAGCGTTCAAGCGTTGTTGTTTAATCACGACATACTTAGGACAAATTAAAAGCGTTTTGCACCTTATTTTCTATTTGTAATTAAGGCATAAAAATATCAAGCAGAATGTAGCATTTGAAAAAGAAAATTTAGGTACCTCATGTGGTAATCGAATCCTCATTCCGTATAACGCACCAATCAGCGCCACACCAAACGGAAGCTAATTTATTGGCGTTCATTAATTTATGAATATTGTTGTAATTAAAACTCTTTGCTTACGTGCTCGTATCGAATAGCCAGCCAGCAGTGTGTTATTATATTGTTTTTTTCACTCCCGCCCACTGAAAAGGAACGGGTGGGTTAATGGCTATGTAACCAGAGAATGCCCATGGGACATGCTGTAGAGTAGAATCGGCAGAACATTTCACGTTGCGATTATAATACCACATCGCGTTATCAGCGATATTGTCCCAAAGTGTCTTCTGTTATGCCATCATAAATAAATTGACATCTAAATATATTTATTTTAGGGCGAGTATCTATTTACACGCAATAGCAATGGTACATATTTGCATTCTTTAAAAGTTAGTAACTAGCTTCCGTCTGTATCCTTGCCGTGTTTTCCATTATCCTACTAATCCTAATAATCTTATAAACGCGAAAGTTTGTAAGTATGGATGGATGTTACTCTATCACGTAAAAACTACTAAATGGATTTGGATAAAATTCGGCATACAGTAAGTTTATAACCTGGATTAACACATAGGATAGTTTTTATCCCGTTATTCTCACGGGATCGGGAACCACGCGGGTGAAACCGCGAGCGGCCGCTAGTTATTTATAATAATTATTAGCCTGTAGTGTCCCACTGCAGGGTATAGGCCTCCCTATCCTCTTTTCAGCGTGTTCTATTCTTGAGCAACAAGTGACCAATCTTTTAGATGGGAGTCAAGGTCGTCCCGCCATCTCTTTTTTGGTCTGCTGCGAGCGCGACGGGTTCGTTTTCGGTTTTGTGGGACCTATCCGTGTTTACCTTGGCTTGCCCACCGTTCCTCCGACATGCGACAGACATATAACCATAATCAATAGTGTTTTCATACAAATTACCGGATCGTATAAACCTACACGGCGAGCTTGATACGTAACGGCATTGCACCGCTAACAGTGCTTGTTAAAAAACTCTTGCTTGCCTGCGCTCCTATTATGGCCACAGTTCTCAATATGACAAGCTGTACCTACGGACCCAAAACTAAGCCGTAACGTAACACTTAAACCAGGGCTTAATACCGTTACCAAATTCCCACTATAAGTTCCGGTAAGTAACGTTATTTCTTTAAAGTAATTTGGTACCGGTAACGCAGGTAACGTTATCTAGAAAAGGTATCGTTTCATTTTTCGTTAAATATGCGCTTTAGCCAATCCACGTAAGGTACCGGTAAAAATGCCCCCCAGGTAACGATACCAAGTATACCGTTACTTTTTTACACACACGAACGTACAAGTTCGATACCAATTGTTTGACGGTATTCAAAGCCCTGACTTAATCCTATTCTTGGCATAGTGGATTATTTGAGACCTTAACTTACAAAAAAATTCGAATAGCGAAAAAAGAAAAAAAAACTCTGCCAAGTATAGGGTTAAACAACAACCATAGAAAAGAGTAACACTAGGCACGCGGAGCTCGCGGCGATCGGCTCGGTTCACTACTACTGACCATGCGAATGCTCGCAACGATCATGTTACGGTACAATTTGAAAAAGTGTTGAAAAACTTTCGACGAGCGGTATTCGAGCGGATGTTTAGCGAATTTCGGCGGATTAGACAGAGCCGCGATAGCAGTTCACCTGACGCGGTATATCATGGGGTTTGGGATCGAATATCGCTAGTAGAATTTTTTTCAACACATTTTCAAATTTTAATTCTTTAGCAACAAAATTTGCGTAAAATTATATAATAATGTTATGTTACGCCAAAATGCTCTTATCAGTCGCCACCTAAATATCTACTTCTATTCCATCTTCTTATATTTCATCCCTTCTAGGGATTCACTAATTTTCCAGACAACCTATATAACAAGTCGGGAAGCCAAAGCCGAAGCCCGTACATAAACTTAAGCTCCACACAAACTTAAACTTGTGTTAAGTTAAACCCCTCATATAAAGTTTAATCTAATGCTATATCTCTTTGAAAGTAAAATTATAGGTTATGATCACAACTCTATTGACAAAGGAACGATCGTAATCGTCATCGAGTTTCTTGCCGGGTTCTTCTCGAGTTGTTGTTGTTGTTGTAACAACTCATGTATAAAAAACACAAATGTTGAAAAAAATTCCACAAGCAGGATTTGAACCCGCACCCTTCTGACATAAATTCGTGGAAATTTTTTCAACATTTGTGTTTTTGTAATTTGTTCGCAACAAAATTTGCGTAAAAATTATATAAACATTTTAACTCATGTATACATGAGGAGAGCAATAAATAATTGAATTGAGTTGAGTTTTATAATTGTCATTCGATTACGTTCACGAAAACGAGAGTTTGTATAGGTACCTACCTACTGATGGATTTCATGCATTTCATTAATTTCGTAGTAAATATTGTACGTAAAAGAATCGCCTTCCTGATGCACTGAGTACTGTGTCGCCCCAATGGCATCCTAATAGCAATATCAGATAAACCGGATTGCCCTATTTGGATGCACAGGGATACTGCCCACGTAAACTTAAAAACATAAAACGAACATTAAGTTTAATACTATTAATAACACAATTTTTGGGCAACATATTTTTTTTATGTCCAACGGGTGAGCACTTGGCTTTCATCTCACCAGATGTTCAGTGATGATAAGGCCGAAGGTGGAAGCGCACTTCATCCGGAATCCTCAACTACTGAGGAACTGGCTATCTTATCTCTAGCTGCCGGAACACAACAATGCTACAAACATTGATGTTATGGCGACTTCAGATTGTGCATAATTTCGAATAGGAAGAAACGATATTGGGATGAACGTCGAATAAGTCATTTAGATGAAATGGTGGTATTTAGCCTGGAAGGCAAACAAGCCCTACCACCAACCAAGCACTCTAAGCATTTTGCCATACGGCATTGAAGAATTTCGTCATAGTAAATTCTTGGTTTCGTTAACGTCATCAAGTAGCAAACAAAACTAGCACTAGGCATGCACTACAGTCACAAAACATCTCGTTTTCGTTAACATGGTCAAATAGTGAAAAAAAACTCGCGTAAATTATAGTATCACTCGCACTCTATTGAGTCAAAATGTTTTTTTTTTACTGTAAACGATACTAATTAATATATAGATACCTAATACCGGGTGAGGTAGTGCATCTGACATGTCATGGGGTTGGAATCCCACTCCCCTCGTAGAATTTTTTTTAACACTTTTTTCACATTCTAATTTGTTCGCAACAAAATTAGAATAACATTAGATTTAAACATAATAATAAATTTATGCGTTTGTCTCTATCCATATTGGACTTTGGATCGCTTAATCTCAATTGAATAATAAGTTTTGTAGTTTTTTAAATGTTGTTTAATAACTTAGTTACTAGTTCTATATTGTGTCCTTAAAAATAAGAAAATCAAAAATTTCATCATATTTGACTCATTGGTTTTTAGAAATATTTAGCTTTGAAGTTTGTATTAAATAATAATACCGAATTATATGGAGGCCCTCAAATAATTTTATTCATACCTAATAAGTTAATCTCAATACTCGCAGATGGTGTCGGTGAGAGTGTTCGCTGAGGCAACTGAGGTACCTTTCTGTACCTCCGTCTTTGATGAGAATTTGTATAAATTAGGAGGCAACTTCTTGAAAGCCCTGACTCCTTGATCGCTGAGGGGGCACTGATTATGGAAATCCCTTGTTCGGTTAAGAACAGGACTAAAATGTATTAGTAACGGTAACGCTGTCAGCAGATGAAAACTTTTCTTTTAAAAAGCAGTTCGAACTTTTTAGTCGCTTCAAATCGAATTCGAAATTGCTACATCGATATTTTACTTTTTTAAATTATATCTGGAACTTTGATTTTATAAAAACTTTGTATTATTGTTGTATCATTCTAAAAATACACGTAGTAAATGATATTTAACAACTGCTACATACCACGTCTTTGGTCTAGTGATTAGACGATCAGACCTAGAGGTATCGGGTTCGATTCCTATACCCACCTGGAGACCTTGATATTGTTTAAGTGTTTGATATTTGTTATCGTAACTACGTCAGTGCTCTTCACAATATTAACCTTTTCACCGCCAACAAATTCTATAGAAGTTCGAGATTTTCGTGCCGTCCACGCCAGCACTTCTATAGAAGTTCTTCATTATACCTACTTTAATGTTATACATTTATACGTTGGCGTACAGCGGGACATCGCGTGCAGGATAGATGGGCGGTGAAAATGTTAAAAGGTTAAATACACGATTTACTTGAGCGAATATTATACTTACAACAACTAAAAGTAAAAATGTAAACGTGTTTCAGCAACTAAAAATTAAAAATATTAATCCTTACTCTCTTTGTTAATGAACACAACGCATGTGCATTGTACTACTCGTATTCCTATTAAAATCACAAAAAGGTGAACAATTAAGGCGTTGTTTCTGTTCGCTAGTGTTAGTTGGCTTAATTATTCTCGCTTATTTAATAACAGTTTTTTAATCTGAACACATTTTAATGTCAATATCACCAGAAAAGCTCCTTTTTAATTCGCAAATAATTAAGTAAGTACAATCAGCTGCTGACTATACACATGAAATTTTTTTTAACATGGTTTCAATATCTGTTAGAACCAGAATATTATTATCAATATGACTTTTCATTAAATATAGCAATAGATTTATGTATTGCGATATGCAAATACTCGACTTCTCTAATATAGTTTATAAGGACAAAGACGGACAAAGAATTAGTCTAGCTATTCAAAGGGGGAACGCTGCCAGTATTTTCGGAATCTTGCCTAAAGGGACTCCTTTAATAATATATTTTAATTATTATATTATATATTTTTTTTAAGTTAAGGTTTTTAGTTATAGGTTCTTTGTACATAATAATTTGTTCATATGTCATTGTAGACTTAAAAACATTATATAGTGTTTATAAGGAGGACATAATCATGAAAAAATATGACTTGTCTCAGGAGGGACTCGATTCCATGACCTTTCGCGATTCGGGCGACAGGTCTTCCTACTGAGCTACCGACACATTGCTTTACATGTCAAATTAAAAATAACACCTAGAAAAAGACGAGAGGTCTCCTTAGTCCTTTCAAGTCCTATCCTATATTATTCAGTTTCGACGTAACCACAGTATCGTTAATGCAAAAAAGTTAACATTTTAAAAATATAGAAATAAACCATTTGCCTAAAGTTTACGTGAACCTTATGAATACTACACATTGAAATGTAACCTTTTACAAATTAGAAACAACAAAAAAAAAAAAAAGTTTACTTTTAAACAGTGATGTGAGGTTTTATGCAGGGTGCTTGGATGCTTCCCACGGAGGGCGGCGCTTGTGCTCGCCGCCCGCCCAGCCTGTATAAAAGGCCGTGACAGCCTTCCGCCGGCACAGCGCGCCGCTACCCTCCGCACTCGCACCCGCTCTCCAGCACTCTACAATACTAAAGGTTAGTGAAAGTTCAGGTTAAAACTTTTTCTCTTTAAAAAATCCTTATGTTGTTTTTTTTTTTAATTCGAAAGTGAAGTGCGGCTATATAAAGTAACGTTTTGATAGGGTTACTTTCTGAGGGTCGGAAACTCACTGCTCACGATTCAATTATTTTTTTAAAATTGTTTCTCTATTTATTTCATCTTTAAACCGTTTGTCAAAAAATCAAAGGTTTTATTAAATAAAACGTTTCGCGTAAATTCTAATTACTGTTGTGTGTAATTTAAAACTGTCTCTAGATTTTATAAAGATTTAAAGTTGAAGTTTTTATTTATTATTTATTATCTATCTTAACATAACTGTTTTAAAGCAGTGTCCTGAAAAATCACAAAATCCTGCAATAACTTGTCTGTAAGATATACAAGTAGGAAGGAGGATCTGATAATAGTTTTTATGTTTAGTATCCAATGAACATTAGTATTATTTTCGATTTTCCAACGCTTATAACTCTACTAATAAGCATGATATTGTAATGTCAACTACACTTTACCAGAAGATAAGAGCAAGTGAGCTAGCTTCTGAAAAGTATTTACTATAAAAGGGTTCTTAAAAATATAACTACAAATTCTATCATATAACATTCTCGTGTCACAGTTTTCGTTGCCATACTCCTCCGAAACGGCTTGACCGATTTTGATGAAATTTTTTGTGCTTATCCGGTATCTATGAGAATCGGCCAACATCTATTTTTCATCCCCCTAAATGTTAGGGGTAGTCCACCCCTAAATTTTTATTTTTATTTTTTAGACAAAATTTTTAATTTCTATTTTTTTATGATACAACATACAAAAATACATACAATCCTCAATTTTCACCCTTCTACGATCAAGTCGTAATCTATTTTTTTTATTTGATTGTATTGTTGACATAGAAACTTTCAAAGCGATACGAAGTCCGCTGGGTCAGCTAGTTATTCTATAAAAGTGTAGAGATTTTATGATCCACATGTTCTGAATACCTAGTGCCGAGCCAACGTTCCTAACGATGAGAATTGTTTTGTTCACTTAATCCTTCACATCGTTTAAACGACACGTGTCCTCTAAAAACCTGAAACGTTGTTGAAATACTCTTTTTGTTCAAACTTTACACTAGAAGCTATTGTGCTTATTTGAATAGAGTCGACATGTCGTATTTTAAAATGATTATGTTATGAAATCGCTTACGTTATACATTAAAAACAAATTACATTACAAATTATAATAGATTAGAATACTCTTTTGTACACACAAAAAACAACACAGACAAGTTAAAATAAAATAAACAGGAGTCGTACAAACGGCGGCCTTATCACTAAAAGCGATATCTTCCAGGCAACAACCTAGGGATGGAGCGGATAGATATTAAATAAGATGGAGGTGTTGCAAAAGTGTACACTAATAAATATATACATAGATTCATACCCACAACCATATAAATGTGTCATATGTAAGTTTGTTTAATTAATAGCTTCTTTTTTGCGAATATTTTTTGTAATATTTAGAAAATTGTTGATTTTATTCCGCATGCGGGACTCAAATCAGAATCTTTTGGCGGTTCAGGTTCTACCGATAGACTTTCGTGGTTGTATTCGTCTACACGCACTACTCACTTTGTAAGCTAAAATACTTAAGAGTGAGCCGTCCGTAAGTAACAAGTGTCATATTATATTTTATTTGAAATGTCTTCGTCCATATTTATTTGATGCCGCGCGGCCATACTAATTTTGCATGGGGAATTTACGAGTAACGTGTTCACTTGAAAAATAATAATTTAAAAAAATAGAAAATGTGAGACGGACGATTTGTAGTTAAGTTAATTGGTGATTGTTTAGACATAATTAGAGGTATAATCATTTAGATAAACTATAAGATAATAACTAAACGCCACCACTCGTTTTCATGATTTTTGCCTAACTTTAAATGTTATTGTAGAAAAATAACTAAAACTATAGTGTGTTATGAATTTATGGGTCAGACTAATTGTAAACACGTTCCCTTTGATACTAAATATATATTTTGTTTATGTAATACGATAGTTTTTTTTTTCTTAAATCAACCTAACCGTGACTACACTTTGGCTTTTTTTGGTCGGCGCACCCTTAAAAGCCTTATAAAAAAATGGTATTAGCGTGCCCGATGCAAAAACTCTATATTCAAACTCATTTATTCAGTTCAGGCTACAAAAATTAGCTCATAGGAATGTCATAATGACATTGTTGGTGACTTCTTGGCGGGAAAGTGAAGCGTCATGTCTGCGGTTTTGTTTTATTTTCTAAAATTTGTGTTATGTCGAATATTAATGTGAAATAATGGTGGATTATTAACCGTTAAGTGTTCGTGAGTGTGCATAAACGTTGGCAAATGAAACAAAACAGTGCAACGTTTCTTTTGAAATTCTCTCAAGAAGCTCGCGTGAGGACTTAGTAAAGCCCCACATCTTTACTGAGATACTCGAGGGCTTGGGGGGTATATCATTTCTCACTTCCCATTTCTAATATCATTCATCATCATCATATAAGGAAATATTGTTTATTTATGTATTACTTGTAAGAAAAATTACTTTGACTCTGGCTAAATGTGCTAATCGCACGAAGCCATCAACTAAAAAAAAAAGTGTAGACGGGGCGGGAGACCTTGTAGGTGCTGAGAAACACCGGGTAGAAACTTAGCAAGGGCAATTCTTTTCTTCCTTTTTTTTACAGGGTCAAAATATTGGAAAATGCCCTATCATAGAAAACTCTTTCCATGACAAATAACACACACACACACACACACACACACAATAAGAAAGACAAAGACAGCATGTAAAAAAAATATCTAAGTTTGCAAATTTTCAGAAAAGTATGCAAAAGTAGACCACCCTCCACAGGCGGCACCCGCCCCGTAGAGTTCTGCTCCTAGAACATTGCTTTAACACTTTTTTGTAGTACGTCTTTTTATGTTTCAATAACCAGAAAACTTTGTAATATTTGAAACAAATATAAAATAATAAAATAAAATAAATTATAATAATAATATCAGCTATAACTGTCCCATTCCTGGGCAAGGCCTCCCCACACGTTTTCCAAAAGCAAAATTAAATAGCTATAAATAAAATTTATTCTCCAAACCTTTAGATCTAATATTTATTTAGCGCCGGCGTACAAACAACTCATGTATGACTATGACTATTATTCTGGATATATTATCTAACACTCATTAGAAAATAGTGAATCTAACCTTTAGTTTCGAAGTGATATTAAATAAAAAACTTTGGTTATAAATCACAAAGTCGTTAAAAGTCGTTCAATAGAAACTCACCATTTGAGAATTATTTAAAAGGAACATCACGGTTAGGTGATTGTTAGGAGAAATTAATTAATATCTTTCTGGGCAAGGTGCTTTTATAGCTGTGATAAGTTTTAAACTACCACTTTTGCTGGGTTATGAACGCATCCATTAAAAGAAAGTTTTATATTACAGCCTTGAAAATATATAGCTCTGTTTGTGAAACAGATCCTTGAAATAAGGTTTTAACTGATTGTTAAAGTTTAAGTCATATTATTGTATATGTATTTAAAAAAGACCTATATTTTTTTTTATTGAAACGCGTTGATGTCTTTTCGATCTTGCTCAATAGCTACGAAAATGTTTGCTTTACGACAATTAGTTATAAGAAATCTCAAACAACTGAACTAGCAAACTATGATAAACATGAAACAAAATCCGCTCTACAGCTTTCAAAAAACCTTTGCAGCAGTTAACACAGAAGTGGATTTATTGATATATGTTAATCAGTTGTATTTCAGTTTAAACTGAATTAATACATTCATACTACCATTTTATAGTAAATAAGTAAGTAAAAAAAAGTGACATGACATGGCTAAAATATATTTCCATTAAGAGCGTTTACGCCGCACACTAGCGCCGCCAATGAAAAAAAAAACATATCTAGTAATTAGAGATAGAAAATCAAATTATGCTCAACAAACTATTTGAATGAAGTAATTTAGCATTTTTACGTCACCTAATGAACACCTGACATGTTATGGTTTAGTTAAATATGGCGTTATAGTTAAAAGTGGCCGTAACGTCTTATTTAACTTAACCATAACATGTGAGGTGTTCATTAGGTGACGTAAAAATGCTAAATTACTTCATTCAAATAGTTTGTTGAGCATGATTTGATTTTCTATCTCTAATTACTAGATATGTTTATTTTTTCATTAGTGGCGCTAGTGTGCGGCGTAAACGCTCTTAATCAAATTGGCTTATTGGTTTAAAAAACTTTGAAGTTTGTATGGGATACAAAACTGTATAAAAGCTCTTCTTACACAACAGCTAATAAAAACTGTGGCTAAAACCTTGCCGTTTTACCGTTAAGTTATTTTCTGTGTTTAGTTATGTATATTACAAACATTTACGTCATAACGATAACGTCATTAGCTGTAGCATATTGACATGTTTAATTTATTAAAATGATTGCTCGCGTGGCGGTAAAAATGGCGTCCCAATGAAATTTTTACTCAACTGTTTAAAAGAAGCGAGGCGACCCTTTTACAGCGACATTTATGAGGATGCAATAATAGATATTGCTCTGGGAGCGAAGCTGTACTGAGCAAATATCTAATGTGACCTTACACGATTGGAACAAACATAAACCTTCGCTGTTGACGTTCGTCGATAAAAGTTTAATATGACGAAAATTGAGTGTAATGGAAAGTTCTAATATTGATATCAGGATCGTGATAGAACAGTGGTTAACGAGCCCGGTCTGCAATTACTTAGGTAAAGCAACTTTCGCAAAGGCCGGTCATCGGATGGATGACCAAAAGTTTATCATCTCGAGCTCTTCCGTGCTTCGAAAGGCATTTAAAGCCGTTGGTCCCGGCTGCATTAGAAGTCGAGTTCGAGTTAACAACCACCAATCTGCACTGGGCACGCGTGGTGGTTTATGGCCCGTTTACCCTATACATCCATAGGGAAGGCTTATGCCGGGGCACAGGTCAGGGCAGTGGGGACATAAAATGAGCTAATAATAATGATGATGAATATTGATGTAAAAAATAATTCTGAAATATATTGTTTCTTGTAAATAGGTATTTATGTTTATTACAGACGACTTGCTGTGTTGTGACTGGTAGACAGAGTATTTTATTGCGATTTTATGTTGAATGCGTATATATGAAATACAGATATGAGAAAGTTGAAAACATTTAACACGAGCGGTATCCGAATGTGGTAGCACCCAACCCGTTTACAATTTTCAGTACAAAGAAGTTTAAATTGTACGCCAAACTCTGGCTTATGAATAAAGAAAATTTCATTTAAAAATGTGTAGATTGTTGAATTTTTGTGTGTGTGGTGTGTAACAAATTGGATTATAAGAAAAATGAAATCTAGATAATTTTGTGAATGGCTTTCAGTCATTATAATTATGTTTTATAGATCAACTAGCCCACAACGCTGTAAATTTTTTACTAAATAAATAAATAGTCAATAATCTTAAAAAAAACATGGCGTCTTTCCTTTTGTATACCCAAATAAGGTATACTGCTATGAAATTAACAAGACACCTAATAAATTATATTTGCGTTAATTACTGCTGCATTAATTAATGACTACAAAAGCGAAACACTTCTAAAACAGTTTAAGCAAGGTGACAAAATATTAGACTTCGCCGAAGTGTCTCTCGCCGTTTAACTTTAGAAGACTTTAAAAACAAAATATTGTTACAGAAAACAATGATGCGTGGAGCAGGCGGAGCGCTGGCGGTGACCATCGCCGCACTGCTAGTATGCTGCAGCGCTGACCAGGTATGACACGTACCTAAAAACTTTAGTACACTACACACTACACTTCAGTACTACCACCAAAAACTGGAATGCTCTCCTAGCACATCTTCGTTTAAGAGGCCTATTACATTTAGCCGTGATTTTTGCATAAAATGCCCAATTTCGGCGTTCTTGTTCAGAGAAACTAAAACCTTTAGACAATTTTGACTTATTGTATGGTGAAGAATAGTTACTAGTATAATTCGTAACGGCTTCGCTTTCTGCAATTTTCCCTTATCTATTTATGTAAAGCAAAAATTCCAAAGCTAGTTTTCAATTAAATACGCTGACGGCAATTTTCAAGCTCATGAATTGAACTACTTTAATAAGCAAACGAAATGAAAAATATATAATAATATCTCTTAAATAGTGGTTAAGTTTGTAGCGGCCTCGGAATTTCGAAATATGAATGGAATTCCTACAAAAAAAATCCCATTCAAAGCCATAAAAAGTTCAGAATTAGCTGTAAATATCTCCTTACTCCATTAATATTATTAAGTAAAATGTACACCGGATATAACGTTAGTTTATAAAATTTCAAATTATATAACTTTTTTGAACGATAACAAGTTAATAAACTTCAAATAAATGTAATTACAACTGCACAAAATGCTACTTTTGCGATGCGTCGGCCGCTCGTAGCACTGAGAAAGCGCGAGCGCGCGCATTTTGTGATAGGCCTCTTAAGATACATTAAATGAGGTCTAAAGAAGCAATTTGCAGGTCATTAAGGTAAGCATGGCTGAGACACAATTCTGCTCCGCTAGCTGTCTTCACATTGAACTCT
This sequence comes from Eudonia lacustrata, assembly GCA_947562085.1. NCBI lineage: Eukaryota > Metazoa > Arthropoda > Insecta > Lepidoptera > Crambidae > Eudonia > Eudonia lacustrata. The sequence goes on from OX387318.1 coordinate 7,426,604, forward strand.
GCTTCTGCTTGATTCCAAAATCGGGCAAAGTGCTTCCAGGTTATTGGATTCATAGCCCGCGTTATAGTGATCACCAATCGATTGTAGCGATGACTTGATTAAGTTTTTCACTTGCCATTGCAAAAAGCTTTGCAATAACATGCTTGTTGTTGGAAGCTTCTACTAATTAACCCTTTCATCTATCTAATAAATATGAAATAAGGAAAGTCCACTTTAATAAAGGGACTGCCTCAGGCAGGACTCAAAGTTACCTTTCAGTTCTGTTGATTAAACTTTTACTTAACTAGTATAATATTTATTTTGAGAATGAGGTGAATCAGTGTATTTTTGTTAATGTTAAATTAAAACCTTCTTTGTTTATCTATTACGGGTACCAGTATATATAGTATCTGTGTTAAATATTGTTTACGACTTTGTAATAATACAAAATGGGTACATTGAATAAGTTGCGATGAGCAGTTTCATAAACATCACAGAGGTATCCAATATTTTTATTTTATTCTTCAGTGATCAGGACAGGTGTTCAGATGAAAAGGCAAAAGGCCCCAAAATGATAACTGACATCTGACTTATTGCTCGTTGAGAAGAAAATTGTTGTTAGACATGACGTACGGACCGTACGACAGACAACCTCTATAGAAATGGTCAAAGAGATACCTTGTCTATCTATGTTAATAAAAATTAAATGCTGTTAGGTGGTAAGAACGGGAACGGCTGAACGGGTTTAGATGAAAATACGATACTTTTATTCCAGTAACAGGTTCCTGTGGGATAATGTATAGTCGACAATGAAATGGCTTTACCACCTTAGAAGTGAATTTTGTTTGCATAAAATAAAACAGCAAGTTCTATTTTTTTTTAAAAGACCAAGTGACAGATACGTTGTCATCATTGACAATGAGCCTTAGCGAAATTTTATTGTAATGGAAGTTTTTGTCAAAAGTGATAAAGCAATTTCATGGTCGACTATACTTGCGAACAAAGTCGCGGGCAACAGCTAGTTTACAATAATAAAAGAAAAACATGACACAAACACTTTTTTGTTAACAGACGACCTCGCTAATTAGAAAGGGTTTGTTCGTCAGCCAGTTTGGTTGATTTCATTCGGAAAAATTGATTACGTTTCATATTTTTTTGCTGACCCCACGCTTTGTGCCGAATAAATAATATTTTGAGCTTCCATGTAAACGGATGTCGAAGTTTTTTATATTTTAGTTCTAACAGGGTTTCATTTCAGCAATTTTAAAACGAACGCAATCGTGTCTTGTATTTTTGACATTTGGAACGCTTCGATAATTTTTTTAATATATTTTTATTTTTTAACAATGAAAATAAAATTAATTTTGGCAATGCGCTAGGTCCGATACCTGAAGGTCCTGAGTTCAAATCCCAGGTCGGGCAAAGTGTGTTTCGCATTTTTCGGTGCATAGCCCGAGGTGACCCGGGTTTGTGATCAACATCCCAACAACCCGCATTTGGCAAGCGTGGTCATAAGACCAATAATTGTTAGCGATGAATTGATTACATGGAGGCCTTTGTCCAGCAGTGCATTACTCACACACACGTAATTTTTCTGTTATACCTAAGTTATAATATAACGGCGAGTCGTTGAGTACACATTGAAGAAAACGAGCATTGTCTCTAACATGAAGACGTAAAAATCGATAGGCCTTCATACTTAAGCGATAATATAATATTCGTTCAATGTCAATTGCGCGAGTATCGATGTTAAATGTTTGCATTAATTTCTAATAGGACACGGAAAATGGGAACGAGCCTGCGGGGGAACGCTACAACGCCGGCGGTAAGTTTCACGAACCCAAAACTTTGACGAGGCCACGTACAATCAAATAGGATAGTGGCCCCAGTGTTCGAAAGGAACCAGCAGCGATCTTCACTTTTTTCTTTTAATACCTTAGTATGCGTGAGCGCTGATCAGCGCCGCCAAACAATACTCTTTGGGGCATACTGGTTGATTTTTTACCACATATTTCATTTGGTTTTCAATCTTATCTGAATCACATAAAGTTCAAAATGTGGTGGGAATATACTTCCTCTGACCCTGTAAGAGTTAAGTTCTATTGTGTCTGTATTCACGGCAGATGACAGATTAATCATTAAAAAAAAATAGGGACCAGTGAAAGAGTTTTGGCGATGATTGAAATAGACCACGTCGACCAGTAAAATTCCCATTGAGTTTCTATATTATTATTGGCGACGTAAACTGGTGTCAAAGTCTGGGTTACTTGTCGATAACTGGAGCCACTACAACGACACTTTTTACATTCGTCGTTCTCGCACCATGACACCCTTTTACACTTTCAACCATTTCCTTCATGCACATGCCCCGTACCGTGACCAAAACACTTACTATAGATTAAGTCACATTCACGTCGTTTTTACCACATAACGTTGCCTGTTTACACATTATGTAAGTACCTATTGCACATTACAAGATGTTCACACAATTTAGTATTATATTAAATAGCAAATAATTAGTTTTAAACTACTTTGACAACCTATCTGTTACGATTTTGCACTTTTACACTTATAACATTTAGTTACCTTAATTAAAGACACAAAACAGCACCATGTTTTTGAAATTGAATGCTACGATTTTCACATTTACACCAGTGGTGGTTGGGATTATGCACTTTTAAATAAATTGTCACTTAGCTTTTATAAGTAGTGCACTTTGCAACTGTTGCACATTTTGTCGGTGAGTAAAATTTTTGTTATTTTGTGTGATGACTGATGACTGTGATGAGATTATATACGTAATTATTTGATACAATTCTTACAGCGTATTCAATGTTGTTTCAGAGCCAAAACTAAAAGAGCAATATCAAGATTATCTTCGGTTTCTATTGACATATCTCAACGGTTTAGAAGAACGCAACGTCAATCAGTTGAGTGGAAGAAACATTTTTGAAAGGAATAATTACAATGATTTTGTAGGGAAGAATCTGGGTGCAGGTAGTTTCGCCAATACTTATCAAGGTAAACATGCTCTTGGGAAAGCTGTGGATAGAAACTGGAACACACATGGCTCCACGCGGTTTGCCGGTCCGTCTTCTGACCGTGACACAGGAGGTGATAGTTACTTAGGCTACGTCGATTCTCTTGGCGGAGGCAAGTTTGACCGTAACTTAGACTCTATGGGAAAAGGCAGTTTTGCCAGACACCTTGATACAATCGGTGGCGGGATTCTGGTCAAAAAAAACTTGGACCACATTGGAGGACCGAATCTGGTTAAAAGAATATTAGATTCTATTGGCGGTGGGAACTTTGTACGAAGATCTGATGGTAAATTTACTCGTGCGTTGGATTCAATAGGTGGAGGCAACCTCGTTTAGAATAGAAAACTCTACTAGTTTACTCGATTCGACGATTTTCAACTCTTGTAAATGTTTAAGAATGTTAAATTAATTACCGAAAATGTGAAACATATCTGAAATAGTTTTTGCTGTTCAATAAAATATGTTGGAATGTTTTAAATAAATGGATCTAGCAACTTGATATCTGTGTTTTGATTTCCCATGTTTTTTTATAATTTCTAGATTTAACTATATATCTGTTTATTATTTTGCTAATATAAATTTTTTGCTGAGTGATATATTGTTTTATGAAAGTGCCAGCTTCTGTAAGAGGTAAGATGTGCTTTGTAATTACTTACCTCATTGGTTCAGCATCTCGATCGGACTCTGAGCAGCTGTATAATATATGTCATGTTAAAGGTCACAAGACTGCAGGTCTGGGTCATCCTGGAGTCGGTTTCGCCAGGCAGGCACGCGAGGCTGGCCAGTACCGCTTTGTACCCTACCTCATGACCAGGCGATTTGATTACGTAAGGTAAGTATTAACTGATATAACATCATCGCTCATTACAAAGTTGGTCTCATTAGTAAGTTTGTTTGTTCGTCCTGTTAGTGCAGATCAAAGTTTTGAAACTGACTTGAAATCTGCAAAGCCTTAGTAGTGTTTATTTTATCTTGATTGGTCACACCCTTTACATGGTCCAAAGTCACATGGGAGACTGAGAATCAAATTGTGAGTTTTATCATTGTTAAGCTCACCGTGTACTTGTTGTCGGTGTTGGTTTAATATGTTATTATTTAACATTTGAATGTCACTTTAACTACTTTTGTGTAGACGTAAACTTAAGGCTTTCTATTTAGCTTAGCATAATGTTGATAAGGCTTAGATATGTAAATAAACTATATTCTGTTACAATATAAAAATTTACTAGAAAAAAATACTTTATCTTGTCTACAAAGCAGTGTGGTGCATAAATTCAAATAATAAAAATATTATATTTTGTTTCTTATAATTTTAACAACTTTAAACCATAACGTACAGCTTTTATTGATAGTTACTTTGTAACTTATGAGTAAATCTTACAATTCGTACAGACGCCTGTAAAACATAGTTGGCTCCATTTCCCCCATGTCAAGGTTATGCAAAGTGTTAAATCAATTAAGTGCCATCGTTGGTATGTACTCTGAATCACCTAACAAGTTCTGTTGCTGGTGCAACTGAATGTGCTTAAGAAACATTTGCAGAAATAAATGATGTGTTTCGCTTAAATTTTTCTAATATTTATTTATCACAAATGAAATCATAAAAATACATAAAAATTCAATAAACTAACTTTTACTATGAGCTGCATATAACCTCCTTACAATACCTATGCAAAGAGTTTGTAGAAGAAATAAAAAAATACGTGTTTGCAAAGAGTTTGTAGTTAGTACAAATTTAAAAAACAACATGTCTGCAAAGAGTTCCTAGTTCAATGAGAGCCTGTTCGCAGCCCGTACGGCAACAGGCGATGGGCGCCCGGCTACGGATATTACGGGGACGGCCTGCCGAAACGCAATTTTGACGAGATTGACCGGTAAGTGCGCATGTTCACTCTACAAGTGATTTCAGAATCTGGTTTCTTTTTACAAGACTTTAAATTGCTTGCTAAAAACTCTTACCTACTCATCCTTAGTCTATAAAAGCAAGGCATGATAGCAAAGACGCCTTCGATCAGCAGCATAGCATAAGGTATGATTGAAAAGGATCACTGTTACCGGCACTAGGTGGGTGACTACGGTAGCAAAAGCAATTAGTTTTCAACCATTTCTCTCCAGTATGTAAAACATATTAACCATTATCCCCATTATATACCGGGCTAAAGTGTACGTATAAGTTTTAGTATCGATGTTTGTTATATTGTTTGTTTTGTTATAGCTCGGATCTGGACACTTTCGTACGCAAGAGGAACTTCGACGAGATCGACCAAACGGCGATGCCGTTCCCATCCTCAAAGCGAGGGTTTGTAATTTTTGCCTATATTTATTTACCAATGAATAAAATTAATGTTTAAGTGAGTAATTATGAGGTTGTGCTCAGTTTCTATCTTATAACGTTATCAAACGTTGACAAAAGTCTTGTGTTCCCTACGGAATAGTAACACAAGGCTTTTGTCAACACCAACATTTTTTAAACAAATTAAATATCGGAATTTTTTAAAACAAATTGAGCATTATTCCAAAATTTGAAATGAAATTTAAAAATTAACAAAACGAAGATTTAAAATTTTCATTTAACACAATATAAAATAAAGCATTGACAATAATCAGAAGACAAAGTAATAAAAAATACAAACAGTTACAGCGTGAAAAACGGAACAACACAATTTGTCGCGACCCAACTATGTCCAATTTCGAACGCAGCATCAAGCTGCTGCGATTTTAAAAATTTTAATGTTATTCGGTTTCAACCTCAATAAATAAAAGACGGAGTACAGATAAACGCAAACGACAGAGTTTCAGTTTAAAATCAAGCCACGTTATGGAATAACTAGTTTGACGTTAGGTGCATAACTAGTTCTCATGGAACTGGCCTTGGTGGTTGGTGCCAGCCGAGAGTTTCATCTTTAAGTGAATTATGTCTCATTAGGATCTTTGGATATTTTTTTTGCGGGACTTTACTCGGGACTTCAAAGGTAGCGAATCATGGGCATAAAACTTAATAGGCTTTGAACCAGCGCACGCGGAAAATATATCGAAATTCCTCCTGAATCAAGCTTAGGATAGGTACTTATACAGTTGGATTCACCATATTTTTTCTTTCTTTACAAAACACTATTCTGGGATGTTTATTTCTATCTCCTTAATTTGAAGTGTTTTTTTCTTTAGGTTGGGGCTGAACGCCTTCGCTCACAAGAGAAACTTTGACGAGATCGACCAAACGCTGATGCCGCTGCCGTATTCCAAGAGGTAAGAAAGTGCTACAGCGGTGTAGGGGTTACACCATCGGTCTCGGGCCCATGGATCCGGGTTTGCTTCTCAGAAGAGAAACACATATTATTTTAACTTTGCCTTCCTAGCTACCACGTCTACGTCAAGCAGCGTCTGTCGCTATAATAACCATGTTTATTCGTATCGTTGTGTTCCGACAGTTTGAGAACAGATAGCCAGTTCCATAGTAGTTGAAGATTTCGGATGAAGTGCGTCCCCATCTTCACTCGTATTGTCGTTTTACAATCAGGAGACAAAGACAAACTACTATGTTAGGTAAAAAATACAATGCTTTGTTGTTATGGCTTTGTTCTCATGTGGGTTCTTGCGCTCAGCAATAGCGCATTTATAATGTTTGATGACTTTGGAAAAAGTGTTTAATAAGTTTTCACATGCGCATCCGCATCCTCTTATATACAGGTTAGCTGAAATGTCAATTATATAGGCCAGCCATACTCAAAATGTGCTCCGCGGAGCCCTGGGGCTCCGCGAGAATGACAGACACCAGCATGGAGTCACTGTTCAAAACAATGCCACTCAATGATTTTTGGTGCAAAATCCGTGTTGAATATCCACTTCTTGCCACAATGGCCTTGAATGTTCTTCTTCCGTTCCCAAGTTCACATATTTGTGTGAAACAGGATTCTCGACCTATGCAGCTACCATGAATGAAAAGAGACTGGATGCCGAACCTTTTATAAGACTTCAACTCTCTACGATCAGACCTGATATCAACCGATTGATGAAAAATAAGAAACAGTTTCATACATCCCATTAGAATTTTTTTCTTTTATTAAAGTATACATACACTTACATTGTAACATGATTACCTATTATTAAAGAATGCACGTAACTTTTTCTTTTATTTTGGGGTTCCGTCAAAATTTTCACTTTTCAAAAGCTCCGCCATCAAAAAAGTTTGAAAACCGCTGATATAGGCTATTGTGGCTCTGTCCGACATGAATTTTTTGCAACAAAATATGCGTAGTCTTAATATAACCCATATTAATTTTCCGCAATTGGTGACAGAGTTTAAGATATAATGTGTTTCTTGACATAGCACGTTATTTTACAGGGCAACCATGTTCCGGCCTATGGGAGGGATGGACGAGATCGACCTCTCCGAGATACCCTTCAGCTCTAAGAGATCAATGGACATCTTGCGGACACAACACTAAATGCGACAAAGATACGAGTAATATCCGTCTAATGTCTAGTAAAAGTTTTGTCCTAAACTATTTTTAAGTATATTTAAATGAAAACATGGCTATTAAAAATTAAATCCTATAGTTGGATACATAGTTGTGTTACTTATATTAGATTTTTGGGAGATATGAGTCCATTAATACAATATACCTAGTACAATTATGTCCGCTAAGAAATAATGTTTGAAATATACAAAGTTAGAATATTTATTAAATGTCATAATGTACTTTACTCAATTTTATTCGTATATAACAAAGTATTAACTATTATCAGAACTATTTTAAAATGAATGTTAGTGTATAAAAATATTGGCATTTTTAGTGAAGTTAAATATAAATTAGGAGACAGAGGTTTTGGCGTACGTTAATTGTTGTTAACAACTGTTTCTTGGAAAGAATGTATTTTAAGATATTGTACCTGTAAATTCTCTTAATGTTTTAGTGATGCGTTGCGCACGATTGTTTATTTATGTTCAAATGTGTATATTAAGTATATTTTAATAAAATATATTATGAGTCCTCTTAAAACTGTTTCACTGTTTTCACTGAATCTCCTTGGAAATGTCTACCTATGTTTACCTAAGTAATCTAGGCTACCTGGGCACTATTGACACTATGGACACTATCACTAATTCACGACAATAATTACGAACACGGCTAAGAAAATAGCGTGAAATATTTGGCCATAGCAAATTTAAGATATGCAGACGTTTTATAACTCCCAGGTTCTTTTGTGAAAAAAAAGTTGCTTTTGTGTAAACAGTTCAAAGCTTAGGTAATGGGTCGCCCAAGGCAATTCTGTCTAATTTGACTAGACAAATAGTATTATAATGTTTTCATAAAAAGAAACACGCCTTCTTACAAATCAAATGCAGGTTGTTGTTATTCCCCTTGATGTTGTATTTCATACAAACAGCTATATAGCTGTTATTGTTAACTGTTGTTGTTGTTAGCTGTTATTCAGTAAAGAATATTCTTTACTGGCTCATTTTATGTCGTTACTGCTGAGGACTTACTGCTGAAGGCTTATTCTTTAAACGTCCCACTATTGGGCATTCTCATTTAAACATTATAGCATATTAGTCCAGTCACTTTAGCGATCAACCACGGAATGAGAGATAATAAGCTGAATTTTCGTATATATCATTTGGCGTCCTTAAACTTGTCTCAAAAGTTCTATAAAATCCCGAGTCTGCTTCGTAAGTTATTAAAGTTCAAAGGTAAAAAAAACAGTTTGTCGCGATTATTTTGGTGTCTATTGCTCCAATGATGTTAACATCTATTATAAAAAATATAGACCATAAATTTTACGAAAATTTTTACTTGAAAAATTTTTTCATGCGCTCAACCGTTTATGAGATAGAGGGCGGCGATATATCTCATTCCGAGGTTGACCCCATTTTTATGCTAAAGCAGATTGGACCTTAAGCCTGAATGTTTAAAGTTTATTTTTAATTGCAAATGTGGATCAGCAGCTGTGTTAAATATACCTGATAGCTATTCCGTTTTTAAGCCGTACGTTATGCAAATATTATAAAAATAGTCGATTATTATATAAACTTACTTTTATTGCACACAAGAATACAAGTTAACAAAATTGTACAAAGCCAAAGTACAATATAAATAATAAATAAATAAATCATTTATTTCAGGCAACACACAATGCACAAGATGGTAAAAACACAAAGGGGCCCATATAATAAATACCTTACAGACTAACATACATACAATATAAAACATTTTTTTTGTTAAATTAAAAACTATGCTACACGTAAAGACGGCGATGTGCGACGCAGCGTGGTGTCCGGTAGCCGGCCTCGGAACCGCCGGAATATGACACCTTTCGGCCAATAGTCCTCTTTCATGAAGGTCGACAGATGGTCGGTCGGTACTCTCACCACAAATGAATTAAAATTCACATTGTTGCTGGACTCCAACCGCTCGACCCTCAGAGTGACGTTGGACTTCACTCGCATGTACTCTACGAGCTCTTCCGCCTTCGTAGAGTAATGAAGTCGGGACACGTACAGCAGCGTCGTCGGTATCGCTGGACGCAGCAGGTGTCTCGGCCCCGTTGGTGCGGTGCCACACAGGTTGCGAGTGGCTGGCTTCTTCTTCTTGTTCTCCACCTTGATGAAACCCTCCTCATCGCAACGGTCGTGCCGTGGTACCAGAAGCTGAGCTCCGAGGACAGGGTCACGGCGATTCTTCTTTTCCCCTGTAATTGATCGCCGCTCAGGTTGCAAAGCGGCGGCAGCAGCGTAAGCACGCCGAGGGGTCGACGTGTTTGGTGACGTCTCCGCCGGAACGGAGGGGCGGGCGGCGGGGCGCGGTGCAGCGCACGCGGTGACGGCGGCCGGTGACACATCCATATGCGCCGATTCAAAACTGCCGATGGATGCATTTTGCGCCCCGCGACGTGCATTCACATTAGCGGCATCGGGTGACCTACTTACCGAAGCAGCGTTGCTTAATAACGCTACTTGGGCACGCAACTCACTTACGGTGTTGTTTGATGCCTCTAATTTGGTATGCACTTCAGCCAAACTCGCTTTCAGGAAGGTGATGTCCTTTAGCAGCCTGGTGACATCGACGTGGTCAAAAATGACGGGGGGCAGCTTGTGGAGCTCCTTCGCCACGAATGAAGGCACGTTGTCCGGGTCGGTCTCCTTCAGCAGGCTGATGATGTCCTGGAGACTCTTCTGGGTTCCATCCCTCCGCCGAGATGGCATCTGGTCGGCCTTGCCAACAGTCTGGTAAAGCAGCAGCTTGCCACTGCAAATCTCGTCCTCCTTAAAGTTGGACTTGCAGATCTGCAAGATGCTGACCTCGTCTAGGGTGTCGATGGCGTTTTGAATAAACGCCAACAGCTCGTTGGCTATGAGTTGTTGGGAACTCATAGTTGACACACGCGCTGCGGCTATTGCCGCGCGAATCGCGAATATGATATTCTCACTGCACAATGGAGCACGTCCGTTTCCGAGCGCGCATCGCACTGCACTCTAACATGTCTATATAGGCAGTCTAACATGTCTAGGAAAGCAGGGACTGACTAAAATATACCAAGTGGATAAAAATGGTTGCAGGCATAATCAATAATGCAGACACAATAAATTAAACATAACCTAATAATGTTTTTTGTCGTCTTGAATGATGAAGAATTTAATAGAGATAGGGATATTGAGGTGCTCGATGGCGCAGTGGTCAACGAGCCCGGTCTGCTAAGGTTGAGCAACTTTCGCAAAGGCCAGTCATCGGATGGGTGAGCAAAAATTTATCATCTCGAGCTCTTCCGTGCTTCGGAAGGCACGTAAAGCCGTTGGTCCCGGCTGCATTAGCAGACATTATCAACCACCAATCCCCGAAATGGGCCCGCGTGGTGGTTTATGGCCCGATCTCCCTATCCGGCGTGGAAGGCTCGTGCCCCAACAGTGGGGACATAAAATGAGCTGATGATGATGATGATAATAAACTAATTTAACCGCACGCAACAAAGCAGTGATTAAGTTGTATAAGAATTTAAAAATCGGTCCGCCTGATTTCGTAGCAGCTACGGCGTAGCTAGTAGGCGCTTGAAACATCAACAACGGTATCACTGAAGCGCGAACACTGTATTTTTTAAAACTCTTTTCTTACTGAACCCTTCGTTAAGGTCCCTTGAAAAGATCTCGGACAAGTCGCGTTTAGACAAATAAATACTATTGGTTATTGTTATTACAACACCATTAAAAAGATACATAAACTCAAAACAAAAAACATCATACTTCGGAAAGATACTTTCACTATTTTTTACAAGGAAGAACCGGCAAAAAATTCAGCATTTCTCTGTTCCTCTTTTCTTTTACAGGATCTGGAAAATTACTTTCTTATCAAAGAAGGACACTTCCATTAAAAAAATATTTTACAAATTAGGCACCACCCGTTCACAAGTATGACATATAAATCACCCATCGCTTCCAATTAATGCAATAACAAAGACTATGTATGACTTATATTTGAGGAGAGTGTTCTAAGCACTCTCGTACATGAGGTTAACGTTTTCGCGTAAAAAGGCTTCAACGCTTTTTCTTTTAAGTGCACTCAATGGTACTGGAATCAAATTTTCCTCAGAACTAATACCATCAATATATTTCGCTACTTCAACTTCCCTATTTTGGAGAAAAAGCTAGTAAGAACGTTGTTTCCTCAAATTCTTCTATTTCTCTTGATTGCCATTAATTTGATCGTTCTATATAGTCCGAGCACGATTTCAGCACTTACTATCGGATGCTATCGGTAACAAATTATATTACTTTTCTTACGACGAAGAGAAGATCTCATATTTGTTTCCACACTGTCCAAGGATTAAAGCATGGGTTTCGTGTGCTATCAGTTGAAACGTCAAAGCACAATTTGGAAGAGCGACATACAGCTCGCCTGATTTAAATATAGAGACTACCACAGCCCATAGTTACCCGCTTGGAACACCAAGGATAAAACGAGCGCGCAGCCGCTTGTCGATCCCGAAGCTTCAGTACTTTTGATTCAAAGCAATGCGAAACAATGCTGCTTGGTGGCACAAATAGGTATTAATCTTCTCTTCTTACATTTTAGTGATAAATGTTCATATAGCACTTGTGAGACATCGTCAACTTCTTATTGCTAAAATGTCTTTGATTTGCTGGTTTGTTTGTAGGGGGGAGTATATTATTGTTGTACTGAAAATATTTTTTAATTAATTTTACAATGTATATTGTACATCATTATGTATATATTTATATTAGAGAATAGTAGTGTATAAAACGTGATATACGTTAGACCGACGATGGCACGTAAAACCGCGGAAGCTTAAGTTGGCGCAACGCGTTAACTTGTTCTGTCTTGTTTATGCGCAACTTACGTCTTTTTATTAAACATTAAACCATAGTCTGATGTAGTTTGTATTGTGTATTGTTTCTAAAGATACTATTTTCAACACCAAACTTTACATTATGATAAAAATAATAATAATAATAACATTTATACGGCTTTTAACTACAGGACAAACATGAAAAAATAATACATAAAAGTTACAAAAAAGCTTAAAATTAAAATAAATAAATAATAAAAGTTAACATTTCACAATATCATCATCATCATCATCAGCTCATAGATGTCCCCACTGCTGGGGCACGAGCCTTCCTTATGGATGGATAGAGAGAACAGGCCATAAACCACCACGCGGGCTCAGTGTGGATTGGTAGTTGTTAACGACTGCTAAAGCAGCCGGAACCAACGGCTTTACATGCCTTCCGAAGCACGGAGGAGCTCGAGATGATAAAGTTTTGGTGTCCCATCCGATGACCGGCCTTTGCGAAAGTGGCTTAGTGGCTTTCACAATATACAACAAAAATAAATACACAAAAAACTATTTTGCTACATTTTATTTCGGGAAAAAGAATGAATTCCTTCGAGAATCCTCGATAGACCGAAAATCACGAACGGAAACTAGTTATGTACAAGTTTACATTCATCGGTGTAATCTCGTTGCCGTATAGCGTCAGGATATAAAAGAAATTAAGCAGTGGAAAAGCACTGAAGTAATTTCTCACTTTGTTTTATAACTGTATTCTAAGAGAGTTTCTCTAATGACTTACGTGATATAGCACAAAATGTCCGGCAGCTCCCTAGACAGCGTATAATTAAAGTCCATTATCATTAGGTTGCAAATTAAAGAGCGGGATTCTAGAGGTTTACACATTAAGTAGTTTTAATCAAGCTGCAAACGTCTTAATAACAGGCCAAGGTTATGTTTTCAGATGCAAGCAGCATGTGAGCTACAAGGTTATGTATTCGGATATAAGCGGCATGTGAGCTGAGCACAGAAAACGGTCACTGAGCTTATTTTAATAACATAGTTGATTTTTTTTTTATATTAATGGGTAAGCCCAGTGCCTTGATCTCACCTGATGAAGTGATGATAAGGCCAATGATGGAAGCGCACTTCACCCGGGATCCTCAACTAGTGAGGTACTGGCAATCTTCTCTCAGCTGCCGGAACACAACAATGCTACAATCATTGATGTTATGGCGACATGTTTAGATAAGATGGTGGTAGCTAGCCAGGCGGACAAACAAGCCCTACCACCAACCAAAACGAGTACACAAACATTTACCCCCCGCTGGGAATCAAACCCGGGACCTCTGGGTCTAAACCGGTGGTCTTAGCCACTAGACCACAGAGACGGATAAAAATATATGAATATTTTAAATTTGCTATTTTGCATTCACAGTGCTATTATATAGAAACAACCCACGCTAATAGCACTTGAAAAAATTGGAACTCGAACCCACGACCTTTTGCAATATAGACGACAGCTTTTATAACTTAAGAAATAAGTGTTATTATTTAGATAAAAATTAAATATTTTGAAAACTATGGGGATGATGTGTTAGTCTTCGTAACTCGGTAATGCGGTCTTCCAAAACCCTTTTGTATGACATTCAAGTTGATAAGAGGGCTGGAGAACCAACTGGAAACTGGAAACTTTGTGTTTGGAAAAGCTACCACTTGTAACTTATCACATCTCATAGCTCATCACTTTAAACAGATCCACCATGCAATGCACACACAGATAACGTAAGTTATCTTACTTTTACTGTATTCACTTCATCAAAAATTGTTTAATTCGTAAATAACAAATAAAAGCATAAGAGAGATAATGAAGCCCTTGATAATTGCGTTGTGTTCAACAAATAATATTGTGAAACAGTTAATTTTACGGTCGTGTGGATTTTCTTTACTTTGGCATCCTCAGGGTGGATTCCGGCATTGCTGTCGCCTCGTACATAAAAGAGCTCTGAAGTTTGATTGCTAACGTAATTGTTTAAGGGACTCACTTTTTCGCAGGAATCACATCTAAGTGAGCTAGTTTTCGGTGTCTCTTTGACTTTACTTGGAAGGATGTCGGTATTTCACGATATTCTTTATTGTTGTGTAAGGTTAAATCACAAAATTGTAGAGACAGATTGACTCTTCATAATAAATTAAAATGATGTGAAGAGTAGAGTATAAATAACTGTTTATGTAGTTGTATATAAAGGGTTATAACATTTTTTTCTTATCAGATGTAGAAGGCAGTGGACCTATCGTTTGTCCAGTATATGTCAATATATATTAATAAATCTTACCTACACTAATCCTAAGGTACCTACTTAAAGAGAATAGCTAAATACCTAAGATACTAAGAAGTTTCCGTTAAGCCCCGCACAACATTTATTTATAATTTAAAAAGCTTATTTTCGCATTAAAACAATGCTTCCCTAAAGTTGTAATAGAACAATGGTTTACCAGACAAAATTCGGGTCGTCATTGTCTCAGCCATACTTCGTAAAATAAAAAAGAAAGAAAGTCTGGAACTGATGACGTCTTTTTAGTTTTTATTGAATATTGACTGAGCATGGGCACTTGTCAATGTAGGTCTTCGCATTCAAATGAATATCAGGTATAAAGAGTCAATTTGTACACCAGAACAATTGCATACCTTCATTCACTCGATTGTAGAAAACAATTGTTGTTCGGTCAAGTGCTCTTCCTATATACTACTGGATCTTAAAAATGTCTGCATTTCAATTGTCAAATCTTCGGTGTCCCAGTTGGACATTTTGATTTTGTTTCAAAAGTCCAATGTTATTCAGCTCTGTGCTCCAATTAATACGGCACTAACGAACAACTTTATATTTTTAGGAATTTAAGAAAAGCCGTATTATTTATATCGTCGTCTGTTCAGCTCTCAGATTAAGAACATCAGGCTCTCACAACTGAGAGCGATTATTAATTTATAGATAGAATAAGTTCCTATTTCGCTTGAATGAATGGAATCATTTAATCCTAGGAAATGTATCATATCTCTTTCACGTTCATATAGTGGAAATGAGTTCTAAAGGCTGCAAATCCGTCATGGATGTTAGCGAGCTCACTCGTAATTAGGGATGCCTCAGTATATAATAAAAATATAATTAAATACCCTTAATCTCACATTTTTTAGAATCCATTTATAATTAGGTACTCTTTAAAACTAATTCGTAATTTTGTGTATATATAATGAATTGCAGCATTCGTTTATTAGGTAATTGCTACAAGCAATACAACATACAGTTTTTTAAATATTTTTTTCTTATCCTATTGAACAACCGATATACTTGATTCGATTGGACAAACCCTACTCGTAATATAGCCGATCCTATTGAAACGATATAATGTTTGCCGTCAAAATTTGTTATAAGTATAATGGTAATTAGTTTCTAGTTTCTAAATCTATTTTAAACAAGTTTCTGCCCGCGTCTTCGCCCGCGTGGGATTCGGTTGTTCTCAAAAGCGAGCGTCAACAGCATCCGAAGAGCTCTATGCGTTACCAACTTTGAGGGTCCTTTTTACATGATTGTTGTTGATGATTTCGTATCAGGAGAACCAATTAGCCAATCAGCTAATATTATTAAAGATTAGCGTGTCTCTTAAGTATAAAAGAAAAAGAAGCTGAACGGATAGATGCTCGGTCACTAAATCGGCTTCAATCTCCAAAGCTCTGCTAGACTACTGACATGAACCCAAACCTAAAAACAAGCGGATGAACATTTCTAAATGGATTAACAAGACTATTATTAATGTTTGAAAAAAGGTAATGTGTTAAATAAATTCCACGAGCGGGATCGAACCCGCACCCCGTGACATGCCGGGTCAGGTGCACTACCAACTATGCTAGCGTGGCTCAATCCAACTCGCCGAAATTAGCCAACACTATCTACTCTTACTCTGTAAGCCAAAAGAGCCCTATTCAATGTCGACAACTACGTCATCAACATCCGATCTTAATATTTTTACAAATATTGAAAGATCAGTTAGGAATTAGGCAAGCTATATTTCGAATACCGCTAGTGAAATTTATTCAACACTTTGTCGTTTATGTAATTTGTTCGCAACAAAATTTGTATAAAATTATATGTAAATAATCATATTATTAATGTGTTAAAAGCATAATAAATTATTTAAAAAAAAATTAAAAACATCTACCGTATTAGATTATCAAGCCTCGGCCGTCGAAGGCCAAGCAATAATCCAAACGTTTGTATTCGACACGTCGCATCAAACTTGGCGTGTTGACGTATTGTGGAACAAGTTCAAGCAAGTTCGCTGATGGCTGTATTGTGCGGACAATTTATGCGGATGAAATCCAATCAGCGGGGGTAAATTTGTGATTGATAGCCGACTTGACGCTTTGGAGACTTTAACAAGTTTGAATTTGTTGAACACGAATTAAGTAAAAATATATACCTAAACTTATAAAGATGATGTAAAAAAACAGAACTTAATTTGACAATATATATATTCCAAACATAAAATAAAATATCTATAAATAAAAGACTTCCTCCAACTGTAGGATCATAGAAACGGTCACAAGGATGCTAACAACCTTTCTAATTGCGGCAGTAATTGTGTGTAAAAGTATTAAAAGCATCACGAGTAGATCCATATCATCATCATCTCAGCCAAAAGACGTCCACTGCTGGACAAAGGCCTCCTCCAAGGATCTAAATAAATAAATAAGTAAATATTTTATGAAAATATTTGAAAAAAGACAAAGTGTTGAAGAAATTCCACGAGCGGTATTCGAACCCGTACCCTATGACATGCCGGGTCAGGTGCACTACCAACTATGCTATCGTGGCTAAATCCAACTCGCCGAAATTAATCAACACTATCTACTCTTACTCTGTAAGCCAAAGGACAATGTCGACAACTACGTCATCAACATTCGATCTTAACATGTTTACAAATATTGAAAGATCCGAGTAGATCCGTAAAAGTTGTTTCATTTCAATGTGTAGTGTTCGCGTAAACTTTAGAAAACAATATTGAAAGATCAGTTAAGAAGTTGGCAAGCTATATTTATGATTATTTATATGTAAAATTTTACGCAAACTACAATTTGAAAAAAGACAAAGTGTTGAGAAAATTCCACAAGTGAGATTCAAACCCGCACCCCATGACATGCCGGGTAAGGTGCACTACCAACTATGCTATCGTGGCTCAATCCAACTCGCCATATGCATTCTTTCTAAACTAATCATCTCAGCAGCCAGTTGTTTCATTTCAACACGATAGCATAGTTGGTAGTGCACCTGACCCAGCATGTCATGGGGTGCGGGTTCGGATCCAGCTCGTGGAATTTTTTCAACACTGTCTTTTTTCAAATTGTAATTTGTTCGCAACAATATTTGCGTAAAATTATATGTAAAAGTTCATAAAATAATATTTGGTTATAGAATTCGATTAACCCGAGAATTGGAAGTGGTGTCACAACATGCTTAAAGCACTTTTTGACACCATTTTGTAATGAGCAAGGTAGCTACACTCGAGAGCAATGATTACGGGTCACTTAAATCGAAAACCAAGAATGCTAGCTTAATTAAATAATTTATGTTTATTAGACAATTAAATACTCATTAAATGAAAGTAATAAAATTATATAAAGAAAAAAAACTGCTGATCTCGCCTTAAAACAAAAATATGAGACATGACATTTTTGAACAACATTACGATTTTCTTGAATTTTAATACTTCGTATTGCCTCCTCATGCTTCCATTACTGCGTTTACGCGGTTTGGCATGCTGTACACCAAATTCCTTATACGATTTTGGGAAATATTCTCCCATTCCTCTGTGAGAGAAATTTTGAACTCACAAAGCGTGATTGTGAGAGGGTTTCGTTGTTTTACGCATCTCCCTAGCTCGTCCCAAGCATGCTCGATCGGGTTGATATCCGGGCTGCGTGCTGGCCACTCCATACGAGTAATGTTTATCTCTTGAAGGTAGTCATTCACTATCCAACCTGTATGAGGTCGGGCATTGTCATGCATAAAAATAGCATCCTCACCCAAATTTACCATAAATGGACCAACGTGTTCATTAAGGATTTCTTCCACACATCCTACGCTAGTTAAAGAGCCGTTTTCTATGAACACCAATTCTGTGCGACTCTCAGAAGAAATTCCGGCATTTACACAAGTACAGACCTACCACCGTAAGCTACTTTTTCTTTGACGCATGCTTGCTTGAATGTTTCCCCCAGTCTTCTATACACTCCTATAGGCGCGCTTAAAACACAGGTCTTTGCACTATATTTTAGCTAGAATGGATATAGATGGGAATCAATGAAATGGAAGTGTCTTCCATCGTGCTTGTAGAGCATAAATTTTGATTAGTCAGAGAACATAACTTTGGACCAATTTAAGTGGTTCTGGGCGTATCTTAGTCTTGGAATACGATGCCCACGCTCCAGTTTAGGGCCGTTTGCAGGTCTAAGTGGTTTCAAGTTAGCTTCAGCAAGTCATCGTCTAACTTTCCATACGCTTGGGTTACTTCCTCCGAGGCATCGAAACTGATTTATAAGTTCAGTTCCCGTGAGAGATTACGAAGCATGGTGTTCACCAAGTATCGATCTTCTCGTGCTGTGGTACACCTGGTTTTGCCTGTTCCTGGTCTGCGTAGGTTAGAGCCAGTTTCCTCGTAACGTCGGAGAACTCTTTGTACTGTTGACAGCGACACACCGACAGTCCTGGCTGTATCGCGCTGACTCCGGCCGGTTTCCAGCATTGTGAGAATTCTTGTGCATTCTTCAAGTGTAAGCGACATGATAGCTTGAATAATAAATATTGAACACTATCAACATGGTTTATATACCCACTTTAATGACAGATTAGAAACAAATGCAAAAACAAATGCAGTAATTTCGCAGTTGCATCTTCGTCTCCCTTTTTCAAATTTGATATTTTTATGACATATCTTTACAATAACTAAGAATTTATTACTTTCATTTAAGGGGTATTTAATAGTCTAATAAACACAATTTGTTGACACGATTGTTTAGGGAGTTTTACGATGCCGGTACTGTGCCAGTTTCTTGGAAGGAAGCGAACATGCAACCGATCTCCAAAAAAGAGGATCGCTCGGATCCAGCCAACTATCAACCCATCGCTGTAACTTCTGTGCTGTGCAAGGTGTTTGAACGGATAATTAATTCTCAGCTCATTCACTACCTAGAAGATCACTCGCTGCTCCACCATCGCCAGTATGGGTTCAAGCGATCAACGGGTGATCTTCTAGCGTACATTATTCACGCATGAGGTGAAGCGATGGACAAGCATGGCGAATCTCTGGCAGTTAGCCTTGATATCGCCAAACTTTCGATAGAGTGTGGCATCGTTCCCTTCTTTCCAAGTTACCTGCCTTCGGTGTGCCGCCCCGTTTGTGCGCCTGGGTTGCAGACTTTCTAGAAGAGCGGAGGATTCGTGTCCTTTGTGAGGGCATTTCCTCCGCGTTCTACAAAGTCAATGCCGGAGTGCCGCAGGGTTCTGGGCTCTCATCTACTCTATTTTTTCTGCATATCAATGACATGTTGTCCTTGGGCAATATTCATTGATATGCGGATGACAGTACGGTGCATGAGCGCTACTTGGGACATCCTGCGGCAAAGCAAGCCGATATCGTGGTGAAAAGACAGGAACTGGTGGCCAAACTGAACCTGACTTTCGATCGTATCTCTTAGTGTGGATCTGAAAACCTGGTCGAGTTTAATGCCAGCAAAACCCAGGTTTGTGCATTCTTGTCCAAGGTAACTCCCTTCCTTACACCTCCCTCTCTTCTGAACTCTCCGTTACCCATTTCGATGGGCCTCAGCATTCTTGGCATGGACATCGGCCAGGAACTGAATCCAAAATGCTACATCGAGAGTGTTATTTTAACTGCCTCCCGTAAGTTGGGTATTCTCAATAAGGTGAGGCGGTTTTTCACTCCCGAGCAGCGTTGTTTGCTGTACAAGACTCAGGTGCGATCGAGTATGGAGTATTGTTCCCATTTATGGGACGGCTCCGCTAAATAGTCATAGTCATAGTCATAGGTATTTATTGCATCATGTTGTACAAAGATTTTATAAAAACAGTATTAAGTCCCAAACATGGCCCTGCAAGGGCATTGCAACAATAAACATAATTAATTATTTAATAAATTTAAACTTAATCTTAATTGGCACAAATTCTTGAGATCGTAATATACTTAAATAACTTAACTATTAAAAAACTCTAGTAAACTATAAAAACAATTCTCTGCTAAATATTTCTTGACCTTGACATAAAACTCTCTATCCTTAGAAATATTTTTAATTGCAGTAGGTATTTTAATAAATATTCTAATTGACATGTGATGAGTGGATGAGCTAACCATATGGAGTTTAGTGAAGGGTAGAGCCAGTCTATTTTATTAATACCTCCTCGATGCACTTGATAGACTGCAAAGGCGAGCGGTACGCATTATAGGAGATGCTGAGATTACAGCCTCTCTTGAGGACCTCCAGCTGCGTAGAGACATTGCTTCTCAGTGTCATCTACCGGAATTACTACGGAGAGTGTTCTGAAGAACTTTTTGATCTAATCCCGCCCTCTCCTTTCCTCTCCCGGACTACACGTGCTGGTCTTAGGAACCACCATCATTTTGTACAGACAATCAGTACTCGTACCAAAAATTGGCAAGTCGTTTCGTCTGTAAGACCATTCGGCTTTGAAATTCTTTGCCGGCGCATGTGTTTCCCAGTTCTTATGGTCCCGGGTCTGTTAAGCGGGGCGTGAAACAGCATTTATGCAGGCTGTCATGAATGGGTGCGCTTGTTACCGTGCTTGTTCCATGGTGAGGAGCGCTCTCATTATCTTGGACTGCATCGGCTGCTTGCCATCAAGCAGGATGTGGTCACTATGACGTGTCAATATAATAAAAAAAAACTTAGTTTCCGAGATTTATAGGTTTCTTTAAGTGACCCGGATTCATTGCTCTCGAGTGTAGGTAAGGGAGTTAAATGCTCGCCCTATTGAGGCGTTCGGGGGCAGCTACCTTTGTGTAGTAGCCTGGCAATTCAAAGAGGTAATGTTGCCAGCATTCTTGGAACCATTCCCAATAATGATAACCCACAGTTGGAGGACAGCTTTCATTTATAAGATCACCAGCTCATTTCAAGTTCATTTTTAGTAAAATTAAATATTATTTTGTTTTATTTCATACGTGTTTCGGAAGGCGCGTAAAGCCGTTGGTCCTGACTGCATTAGCAGTCGTTACCAACCACCAATCAGTACTGGACCAATGGTGGTTTATGGTCCGTTCTTTGTGTAGTGTTTCTATCCAAATGGAATGTTCATGCAGCTGCACTGCACTGCAATGCACTGCACGGGACATAAAACGAGCTGTCGATATTGTTATGATGATTTCATACTTAATGTTCAAAAGAAGAACTAAGATGAAGTTGTAGTCTTTGCTGTAACAAAATTGTACATTATTAAATCTCCCTTATAGATAAGATTAATTTTCCATTGCATGCTACTGGAAGTAAGCCACAGTACAGCATATTACAGATTTCATTCATTGCAGTTAAGCACTGTTAGGGTTGTCGACTAAAAGGTAATAATCTCAATGCGATGGTTTAACGGTCATGTCCGTTATGTCTACAGTCGTTTACTACACAATTAACACTTTGCCTTTATTTAGTATTCTAATAATTACGGCTTGATAACTGTTTGAAACCCTCAACAAAAATATTAAAAAAAATTGTAAAATGTAACTTACAAGATTTAAAAAAAATCATTAATGTAAAATCTCGTTAAGTTCGAAATAAAGAATGTTAGTTTATTGTATTAACAACCAAAAATAGACCCTGACCGGGCGTTCGTGCTTCCGGATTAACTCTAATGTGGAAAATTTTAGCGGTATGTTTAGTTTCAGTCTGCGAAGGCTCACACAAATTTGCTTAGTAAATAAATGAACTTTTTTATAATTAAAAACCTATCCTAGTCTTACCTTAAGGTAAATGAAGATTAGGCAAAGGATGGAGCATGTGAACCTTATAAATACTTA
Organism: Eudonia lacustrata; assembly: GCA_947562085.1. Lineage (NCBI taxonomy): Eukaryota > Metazoa > Arthropoda > Insecta > Lepidoptera > Crambidae > Eudonia > Eudonia lacustrata. Next base: position 7,449,007 of record OX387318.1, read on the forward strand.
TTCACTCAAGACTATAAATGGAAGCTATTTAGTAATTATTTTGACATTAAAGTTACGACTTTAGTGTCAAAATAATTACTAAATAGCTTAGCTAGCTAGCTTTTTTATTGTATTTAAAAGAAGAGTTGTAATATGTACTTTTTACTGCTAATTAAACTAAATGTTATAATGAATCAGATTTTAGTTTTTAACACAAATTGTGAAATCATAACATTTTCAAAACGCGACACAACTTAAAACTTGATGTTTTAAATTATTATTTTAATAGTGATGTCTGATGAATTAATTCTTATTTATATCATAAAGTGTCTATTTTATTAAAAGGAATATAATCAGTGTCATCCAACCCTTATTAGAGAGTGCCGGTTTATTTCATCAATAAGGTTATTGGAAGAGACGTCCATTTCCTTTTCTATTAAATATACTTACGACTGATATAATAGACAAGAGCTATTATATTATTAAATATTATTAGTTAAACTGAGTGACAGGATAAGAAATAGTGAGATAAGGAAACGTTGTGGTCTGAAAGAAGATGTAGTGACAAAAATTGAGAAAGGTATGCTGAGATGGTTTGGACATGTCGAGAGAATGAATGAAGAACGATTGACGAAAAAAGTGTATAAGGGGAGTGTGAATGGAAGTGTTGGAAGGGGTAGACCTGGGCGTTTCGAGACCAAATCGGGGACGTCTTGAAAAGAGGCCAGGTCAAGAGTACCCTAAACCGAAGAGCATGTATGAAGGAAATAATGAAAGTGGACGAAGCGAAACAAGTATGTATGGATCGTAGCAAGTGGAAAAAAGTGGTCTCTGCCTACCCCTATGGGAAAGAGGCGTGATTATATGTATGTATGTATGTATTATATTATTATTTAATGGAGTATTTAAGTGTAATAAGTGTAATTTAGCTAATTAGTGTCAACCACGTAAGTATAAGTAATCATAGGTTGGTAAAATTTAATACTAGTCATCTGTGATTATTTAAATATAATTTAACGCAAATATTGTTGCGAACAAATTACAATTTGAAAAAGACAAAGTGTAGTTCATTTCAATGTGTAGTGTTCGCGTAAACTTTAGAAAACAATAAAAGACAAAGTGTTGAAAAAACGAGCGGTATTTAATTATGACATGCCGGGTTACCACGATAGCATAGTTGGTAGTGCACCTGACCCGGCATGTCATGGGGTGCGAGTTCGAATCCCGCTCGTAGAATTTTTCAACACTTTGTCTTTTTTTTTCAAACTAGTCATCTGGTAAAAAAAGCCTTAGTAGTACAGTAAATTCAGCCTAAAACTCACAAAATACTTAGAAAGATCAAAAAAACAGAAATTACGAATTTAAAGCAGAATAACCACCAATTTCAAAACACCCATAAAAAGTAATCAAATATTATGTACACTGATAATTTTACACCCACAACTCATTCAACATAAACATGTTATACACTATTTTTTATTAAATACTGGAAATATCACAATTAAGAATCTAATTCTCATATCCGTACAGCATCCAATTATTAAATGCTCTCTAAAAATCGAATCATAGCCTACTGCCAAAGATCAGCTACGTAGCAAAATTAACCCTGTTGCTGCAAGCTACGACGTAGCAGCCATAAAATCCGTAGCAGTTCGTAGCGAAGAGAATTCATGTAATAAAAATTACATAATTAATAACAGTTAACTACGAAAACGCTTAATATTGTAACATTTATATAGAATATGGGTCACCGTGCCGCTACCTTGTAACTGGATACGGCTCATTATGACCAATGACGAGGAGTTGGCCGCGCACACTACACGTATACTGTTTCAGGGTTGGAAATAAGGCTCATTATTTTGTGTCTCCGTGAAGTGGGGCGATCGTAAATTATGTACTAGAAAGGTGTTCAAGTGTAGCATATTATATTTGTATATTAAAATTTATAGGTATATATATTTTTTAAATATATAGGAATAAAACTTTCTATTTATGAAATAATGTTTCCAAAGTTAACGTGAAGACTTAACGTTAAAATGAAACTACTTGTACGGATATAATATTCTCGTTTGGTTCACATTTAAGCCTTACATTTTTAGTATACGGAAACCACGTATTCGTATAAGCAATAAGTGTACGCAAAATGTTTGAAAATATTAAATGGATGAACACAATTTACAACTAAGTACACTTTAGCGTTATTTATTTTGAAGCAGTTTGTCTGGTTATTTTATTAAAAGGTTATTATTGATAATAATTAAATATGAAGTGAGCTCAAAAAACCAATTGAACTAACTATTTAATTGCTTGTTTTAGTTTTAGTATTGTACAGATAAATTACATAGTTGCTTTCATTTTTCTTTCAAAATATTCCTTTATACTTATACAGAAACTACTCACACCCTACTACGCAATTAAAATTGTGATGATGTAAAGGCAGACGTAAAAGCAACTTCAGTTCATATCTAGAATAGGTACAAACTTTCCCAAGACAAAAGAAACCCTAATTCGTAAGTCGCAAAGCGTCTATTGCTTTGTGGCAACTGTTCCCAAATCGAATGTTCAGCTGACGTTCAACCGGTGGCTATTTATCACAGTTTAGATTGTTCTGCAGATTGCGGCGGCCGGTGTCACTGTGTGCTTTAATTACTTCGAAATGCTGTACTGATTATGTGGCTGAAGTCACACGCACACTTAACCGAACCTACAAACAAAAGCGTATGTATTCGCACTTTGAGACTCCATGCGCCGAATTCCCTTAGCATTAAGAGTCACAATCGGTCATATTTGCTTGTAAATTTGGTGCTGAATGTATTCATAGGCGTATCACAAGCTTATTTGACGATAGGTTTCATACGTTTGGACCTTTATGTATGTTGCTAACATTGATTGCTTTTTGTTTTTCGCTGAATGAACTTGCAATGGTCTTTGGATGTGATGGGATGGGTGGTATGATTTTTTAAAATCAAATGTGAAAGAAAAACAATTATACCTATTATTATTATCACCGCAGCCAGCAACACGATGGCTAAAAGCTTGCACGTTGTTAGCTCTATGTCTCATAAATTTTACTGGAACCATACCTGGTTTGAAACCGTGGTACAACGAAACAAGACATTGTTTATCGGCGGCAGAAATTTGTATGATTTGTGGTTATAGCTATCCTAGCAAGATGTGTGCAGGCACTTTAGCACAAGAGAGCTCTGCCACATGAAGCTGCTACCTTGGCGGCACCAGCCTATAAACAAACACCCTAAAGTGCTAGGATCTGTCCTTTCCACATACTACATACACTATAACCTATGGGCCATGGTGGTGACGCTGATTCAATGCGGTTGGTGGGTCCCCGCCCGATCCTATAAATGCCACTATACATTTAAAGAATACACTAAAAATGCACACTAGTTTAGGCTCAAGACACCGTACTTGTAGAACAAGGGTACAAAGATCTGGTTCACACGCGTTCTATACCAGGTACAGAATGTACATGGGCGCTTCTCCCCACCACCACGACACGGTCAACCCGAGCCGAGGTCCGAGGTCCGGTTGTTCCACTCCCCAATCCGATCCGAACCCACGGATAATCTAGTAGGGCACGGAGACACGAACTGTTACGTAACGTCGCGTCATTCCCCTAGAAAACCCTCTGACGGGTAGCGAATTATCGTTTCACATGGCTTGAGGAACCCTTTAAATTTCTCGCCGCCCCCAAATAAGCCAGGTGAAGCTAAAAACGCCGTCTAAGGCTGAGGTTGGTGGGTTTTGGGACCAACGATTATGAATGAGATAATAGTAACGTAAGAAAATTTATCTTAATTTTAGCTTAAATACTGTCCCACTGTTGGGCAAAGGCCATCAATGAATACAAGTAATCGCTACAATTGATGGGTATCGCATGACAAATGCAACCCGCATTTGTGGTGCCCATAGACGCAGGCTAATGTATCCAAAAATACGAAACACGCTTAGCCTGACCTGTCGGAACACAACAATTTTACTAAAATGTATGTTATGCTGACATATTTAGATAAGATGGTGGTAGCTAGCCAGGCGGACTTAAAACAAGCCCTGCCACCAACCCCGGGCCTCATCATCATCATCATCATCATCTCAGCCAAAGACGTCCACTGCTGGACAAACCCCGGGCCTCACCTTTAACAAAACTATCATGTTCCAAGAAAGTTTTATTTCCAGCATAAAGTAATATTACTCAAATCCGTACCATGACCTACGCATAATAACATTGTTTTATTCCTAATAACGAATGAATGGTTTAATATTGTTGTCTATTCCCTGCTTCGCAATGCCGCGCCGATCCTATAACTACGTTCTAAACCTTAACAGACCGCAACCCGACAAAATCAAAATTATTTCTATTAATTCTATTTTAAAAAATCCAATAACGCTAACCCTTGTTGCATACAAGTCGAATTTAAAGTTTTTAATAAAAAAGGGGTCATTAATATAACTATTAATAGTTCCTCTATGTAAACTCTTTAGTTTCTAAACGTATTTTTTTCCTAATTTGACATGAGAGTTCATAAGACAGTGACATGACCAATTGGGAATGCGCGGTAGTGTTTGAAAATAAATTTTTATCATAAAATATTGTCATTTACCAAGTACCAAAATGTCGATAAGAAAGTAAGTGAACATTATTAATCTTTGTTGTGGTTTTAAAATAAATAATTAATAGGTGTAGTGTGCTTTGGATAAAGGTTTTTATTATTGTTGCAGTAATGGAACTCGGCGTGTTTCTGCGCGACAGCTCGATCTGCTATGGGAATTTTTAATGTCTCATAGAGATATTGCAAATGCGTATAATAGGTCTCTGCAAGCAAAGGAATATTCCTTTAGAAAATGGAATGAAATTGCGGCAACATTAAACGCATTAGGCGATGGAGTCCACAAGGATTGGAAAGGATGGTCCAAAGTAACTTGCAAATTATTTATATTTTAGTTCAAAAGTAGCTTACGTGGTCTAGTGGTTAAGCCCATCAGTCCCAGACTTGGAGGTCCCGGGTTCGATTCCCAGCGGGGGCTTGTTTTAAGCCCACGATGCTAGTTACCACCATTTTGTCTAAATGCGCAGCGTGGGCAGACCACCTACAATCAAGGTGGACCGACGATCTGGTGAAGGTCGCGGGAAGCCGCTGGATGCGAGCAGCACAAAACCGGATGTCACTATAACATCATTAAGTAGCATTCTGGTTTTCCAACAATTAGAGATAACATAACCAGTGCGCTTCTATCTTCGGCCTTTTATCACTTAGAGTCAGGTGAGATCAATTGCTTACCAAAGCTTCAAAAAACCATAGCACCCAAAATTTATCAATACAAATCAAGTTAATTGTATTGATTTATTGTTGGACAATTATTGTTAGTTATAACATAATATTTGAGTAAGGTATTATTTTTTCAGTATTGGGTGGACTTTAAAGCTAAACTAAAAAAAAGAGTTGCTGCTGTTCGGGCTTCTCAAGTCCGCACCGGAGGAGGACCTTCCACTGTACAGCCCTTGTCCGAAATCGAAACCAAGTATTTACAATTGCTTGGTGCAGATTTTGGACAGGGCTTACCAGGAGTACGAGTAGATCCACTTTTACAGGTGAGATATAATAAACAATAAAGAAGTAACCATGTAAAATAGCAGTAAATTTGAATTAAATAAATCACATTTTTATGTAATTTTTCAGCCTTCAGGAAGTGGCGCGATATCTTCCATGGAGGTGGAGGTGGAAGATTCTCCAGCCTCAGAATCTATTTTACTGCCACTTAATACTGCATTTGCAGTATCGGAGGCGCAAGATGCCGGATTTTATCTATTACCTAATATTGAAGTAGTAACCCCATCGCCCAATAGAACCCGTACTCCATCCCCCCGTCCCCCTCCCTCTTCCACACCTGCGCCTGCGGCTGCTGCAGAAGCGGCATCAGCAGCATCAGCGGCAATGGGGTCCGTGACGAGAAGGCGTCGACGGATTGAACCACCTATGACGCAGGAGGCTGCTAGACGTGCCCTTGTACACAACTCCCAAATTCAAGCAGATGCAGCTCTTAGAAGCAGCGCTGCACTTGAAAGGGTTGCTCGAAGCACAGAAGACTTGTGTGATTTATTACGAAATATGCAGAGGTATAGTATAAACATTATAAAATGAAATAAAAATTAACTCTATACTGAGAAGAACCAGCTAGAAATAAAGACAGCAAGGCAATTTTTTACACTTTTATTTCATTCAGAATTGTGAAGTTTAAATATAATCGTATTATACAAGAACAGTGAAGTCACTCTTCATCACAATAATTAATATTAAAAAGTTAATATTAATTATAATAGTCACTATATACAGCAATAAAAGCAAAACATAAATAAACACTTTACATCTCAAAATAGTGTGAACAAGAATTAAAAATAAGTATAAAATATGATGGTTTCACTTCACCCGAGTTCTTCCTGTAAAAACAAAAGTTCTGAGACTCCATTTTAAATTCAATCATCCTTACAAATAATTGTACCTACCCTTATTACATACATGCTTATTACAAATACTACTTGAAATTGGCTTAATAATTAACACGAAGAGGGCCATTACTTAGATTACTTTTTACCGGTCTCTCTGTAGGGCTTGCTACCACCATTTAATCGTAAACATCATGTTAGTAGCATTGTTGTCCACAAGTTAGGGTTAATATAGCCAGTTTTGAAGTGCGCCTCTACCTTATAATTAAATATTGGTTTAATTTCAGATTCCTGAGTGGCGCCTTTCCCACAGTCTATGAATAAGGGAGTTTCGCATAGCCCATCCCTGCTGCAGAGCCCTATTATTCATATGCGAATGCGGCCCACCGACATGACTGGGTTGCAATTGGGATTCTCGAACCACTTCTTCGCTGCCTAGTGGTTCCACAGGAGTGTTTGCTCCATTGCAAATATTGTGTAATATAACACAAGCATTTACAATAGAGCCAGCTACTTCAGGCGAGTACTGCAACACTCTGTGGACTAGCAGGCAACGAAAACGTGCTTTAAGAAGCCCAATTGTGCGTTCTATTATATTTCTTGCCCGAATATGCATGTTGGTGTAATGTGCTTCTGGCGTGTTTGGTGCTGCATTCAAAATGGGCGTCATCATAATTTTTCTTAATGGATATCCAGAGTCATCTATTAACATAAAAACAAAAATAAAAAATTATACCTTAAAATGGAGAAACTGAACATAAGCTGTGCCAATTACGTCCTACTTAAGTAGGTACATTATCAATAATTAAAGTGTAAGGTATTGTTAAAAATATAGTAAATAAGATTGATTAATTGATTAATTTTAAATAAATAAATATTTTAAGAGAGTCTTAAATAGTTTTTTTTTTCAAAAAGTTACATTTACCTACCAAGAAACCAACTGTTCTCTGTGTTGCAATGATCTTCTAAGTGGCCTCTTAGCGGGTAATTATCCCATATGAACGCATCATGGCTGGCACCACCATGACTTGCGTCAACACTTAAAATTTAGAAATTTGCATCACAAACCTAAAACAAATAATAAAGTTATGAGTTCCATCTTTATTTTGACAATTTTAAGTTTCATATGTCTGTAAGGGAGATTTTAACAATGACATGAAAACTTGATTTAAATTTTACTAGTGGGCGCGCAATAGTCGAAGTTCGATCGTAATTCAGAAACAAAATATACATAATCTTATTTATATTAAACATTAAAATTATCTTTCGGGACTCCTCCTCCAAATTAACTTTAACTTTACCATAACTTACACTCATCTGTGTGCGCAATGTGCTTAAAAGGGACACGACATTTTCTCTTTACCTAATTTGCTTCGTGAGCTGACAGCTAAGAGATTGTTTATTTGTGTTTACATTCTAAATACTTATGATTATTTAGGTATGTGCGTCAGCTGGAAATAGCGAGTGTCTATGCTCCAGATACAAAGTCCGAGCTAACGCTACACATTCTTTACAAGATCCACCTATTTCTACTTCAGCCGTCCTGCATCCTCCCTTCAACTGATGCATGCATGAGCGTGTAAAACAATGTCCAGTGAGAAAGCTCTGGGTTCGATTTCGATTTCTGAAGGAGGAAAACACATTCTCATGCGCGCCTTATGCCACGATATTTAATTTCAATCTTAACTCCATGTTGTAATTATAGGCCGATACTTGGGTCTCTGGCATTGAATGAGTAAAATTAATTTTCTTTATAATTTGAGGAGCTCGATGGCGCAGTGGTTAACGCGCCCGGTCTGCGAGTGCTGAGGTTAAACAACTTTCGCAAAGGCCGGTCATCGGATGGGTGACCAAAAATTTATCTTCTCGAGCTCCTCCGTGCTTCGGAAGGCACGTTAAGCCGTTGGTCCCGGCTGCATTAGCAGTCGTTAACAACCACCAACCCGCACTGGGCCCGCGTGGTGGTTTATGGTTCTCCCTATCCATCCATAGAGAAGGCTCGTGCCCCAGCAGTGGGGACATAAAAATGAGCTGATGATGATGATAATAATTTAAACTACTTTCACAATGACTTAATATGGCTTACCAATTGAACATTCAAGGAATGATAATGTTTTCGACAAAAGAAACGCTCTTCATGTATCGTAGGACGCACTATTGCTACATGGGTACAGTCTATGCACCCTAAAACACCTGGTATACCGAACTTACTGTAAAATCTGAAAAAATTATTATTGATGTATATTTCAAAGGGGAATTTAAAATTGGGGCAATATTTAATGAGTTGGAAATATCTTTTTATAAAAGAAAATACATAGCTTACTCTGTTTTTGTTCGATGGCGATCTTGATTGCTTGTTGGAAAAGCTATGTACTTTTGTCGCATGTGCATAGAGTTAAGGCTCGCTGTAATCTGCGAAATTACAGTCGAAACTGTTTGCTGTGCCCTTGAATGCCCCTCAATATTACCTATAGGACGTTGGTATGAACCGGTAGCATAAAATGATAATGCAGTCAGTACCTAAAAGCGACAATGATATATTAGATAAGTATCAAATCTCAAGTCCATAATAAATATAATTATATGTTTGCCCGCAATATAACAACAAATTAACCTTCGTCTCCACAGATAAATCAGTCGTTTTTGCAGGGGTCTTTAATGTTGGCCTTAGCTCTTCAACCAAGTTGTGTGCGAGTTCTTTTGTGAGTCGATAACGCTTCACGAACTCCGCTTCATCCAACTCGAAGGGGTCGCTCTCCTCACGCATGTCCCTTCGACGCTGTCTTTTTCGACTATTGGAAAGTGCGTTATCAGCTTCCAAAAACTCGAAAATCTCTAGTTCGTTAGCCATCTAAAGGAACAAAAATTGCTATATCGACTATAAATATTAATGTAATTATATATGTTTTACTTACTTTTTATAGCACTATTTCCAATTTACAAACCAAAATAACACAGACGGTTTTATTGTCGTTCTGTAAAAGCAACTTCTTAAAGACGTCAAAATTTGACTTTAAAATAATACTGCTGCGGATAAACGGCTGCCAAAAGGCACTTCATGGTACGCTTTGAAAGAATGAATTAAAGGTGACGTCACAAAACTTCCAACAGAAGCAAAATTAAAATAACCGGCCAAGTGCGAGTCGGACTCGCGCACGAAGAGTTTTGTACCATTATCTATAAAAACGGCCAAAAAATCACGTTTGTTGTATGAGAGACCCCTTAAATATTTATTTTATTCTGTTTTTTAGTACCTATTTGTTATTATAGCTGTCTAACTATCACGGTTGATGAGATACAGTTCAGCCTGGTGACGGACGAACGGACGGGCAGCGGAGTTTTAGTAATAGGATCCCGTTTTACCCTTTGGGTACGGAACCCTAATAAGTTTACTTTAAGCAGTTGATAGTACGAAAATGACATAATAATAAAGCAATACTTCTACAGGAGATGGCAGTAAGGCCCTAGGGAATCGAACTCGGGGCCTCTGGGTCCGAGACCGATGGTCTTAAACATTACTACCAGCGGCCAGTATGCCCACATGGCTAAGTTCTTAGAAGTCGGTATTATATTGAAGGTTACATACAGTTTACGGAACAGTAAAATTTTATGAAAATACGTCTTAGAGTAACAAAAAGATAAAATCTATATAACTCTAGCAGCGCTTGTAATTCCTGACATGTAAATACCAAAATATAACGTGTCAAAAGGGTGCCTCAACACACTTACTCATGATGATAATTAGCTCGGCATAAAAATTTACTTCTGTTTGATACCATTATCTTAAAACTTTACATGTACCCTGAAAAAAGAGTATTTATGTTATACAAATATAGGAAGGATACCCATTTATCGGTAAATTTGATTTTATCTACCTACATCTTCATGGGTATTGCCAAGCAGGGAGTGAACAACAATATTAAACCATTCATTCGTTATTAGGAATAAAACAATCTTGTTACGCGTAGGTCATGGTACGGATTTGAGTAATATTACTTTAAGCTTGAAATAAAACGTTCTTGAAACATGATAGTTTTGATAAAGGTGATGGCTTACCATATGGAGGGGCCTTAGCCCTTGGGCATGCATGCAAACGATCACCACCGGCTATAATAAAAAAGTAATCCAAGAAAAAGATGATGATGACAACGTCGAGTCAAATAATTTAAACACTTTTGTACCTTGTCAAAGTAACTTCTGTCAATTTACATTCCCTGGCAACCCCGAAGGATCGAACCTAGGATTTCTCTATCACTACTATAGCACGATGCGTCGTCGCAGCTACTCGGCTAATGAGCTCTTTGTGAAGATGATGAAAGTTGTGGTTTAAAGCAATAGGGTTCTGTACTGTTAACATTTTATTCGAATCGACTGTAAATAATACGTCTATTTCTAATTTTCTATACGATAGGTTACCATTACATTAGTAATGGTCTGATATAAAATTTATAGTTATTGAAATGTAACAACTTTTACGGATCTACTCGCGTTTATTTTATATTGTATAAAATTCATTCAATCATTTCAATGTGTAGTGTTCGCGTAAACTTTAGAAAACAATATTTATAGTTATTTTATACATCCATTGCGTTTGCATAACAGTAAATTGCATAACACAAGGCCTTAGATCCATAATCCTCTTCCGTCAATGAAGCAAGTTGCAAACTCATTGTCTAGAGGCAAGCATCGTTAGTCCAGCGCTATTGTTCGTTGCAAGGAAACCTCGTCCGTTTATTCCTTAATATACAACCGCTACAGTTACTCAGCGGCAGGATCAGAACAGTAACAAATTATATTGTGTGGGTACATATAAACCTCAAAACTAATCTAATAATATCTTTTTAATAATAAGCTACTAAACTTTAAATTTTTATTAAAAAATGTACTATAAGCTTCAAAAATATAGATAGATACAGTCGGCGGCAGATCAACCTACCCAAATCTGTCAAATTTCTCCAATGAATATTGATCCTTATAACCAAAAGATAAAGTTCAAAATTGATTGTAGAAATTTGACAGTTTTGGGTAGGTTGATCTGACGCCGTGTGTACGTAATAATTAGCCCGTCAATGTTTTCAAAATTCAATTAATTCCATGCGACTTGGAATTTAAGTACTAAAATTTTAAGTTTGTGTGGGATACTGTCAATGGGAAACTTCGTTATATAAAGGTCACAGAAACTTGCGGATTGGTGGTATGTTAAAGACTGCTAATGCAGCCGGGACCAACGGCATTACTTGCCTTCCGTAGCACGTCTTTTTCTCATGGTACTTAATTATTTGACAAAAGCTCTATGCTTGTGAGTACGAGCAAACTTAATTTTTTTTGTCGACGTCGTTGCTTGTACAAACTATTATATAATAATGAAATCGAGTATGTCCGTTCTTTGTAGTTACAGACACTAAACGACACAAAAAAATAAAATCTTTTGGAGTTGGTAGGACAAGAAAAAACAGATTTTGGAGTTGGTGGGACATACTGTATGGAGTTTTAAAATTCCGAGAACAATACGTTTGGAGCTTAGCGGTACTAAGCCATGTTTGAGAAGTAAGCAATAAAAAGCCAAAAATTTATATAATCTTCACATTTATTACATTATTTTACACTACAATCACGGTTATGTTATAAACTATATACTTTGTTAGATGCTAAAACTTTCCGACACATGTTTTTATTTTCTTATTTATTATATAACCCTGTATTCAATAGAATGAGATTCCGCATGAATAATATTAGTGTATTATAAATATAAAATTGATGGGTAATCTTTGGAACTACTGCACTGATTCTAAGAACAATTTTACTAATAGGAATATACACTATCGCTGTGTGATATAGGCTACCGTTTATATCGGTCAATTACAATTTTATCAGGGAAGTGGCGAAAACTTGTAGCCAGGGCAGAGACCACGCGAAACCGCGGCCGGTATCTAGTTATTTCTAAAGCATCAAAGTTTTAAACTCGCTGCGCCGTCGCGGTAAATAGTTAAAACTTTGGAAAGTTCATTTGGGAAGTTGTACGAGCAGAAATATAATTAACATGAAATTATTAGATTGGTGCCTATATCTGCCCCTTAGTGCCACCAGATTAACCCATCTTGTAAATCGCATCTCCATCTAACGAGAGGTAGGTACTTATATAGTAAGTTATTTTATTAAGCTATGTAACACTTATTTAATTTATGTCAATGATATTACATTAAAATAGGAAGTTATGTACTGTTTATATGTAGGTATACATGTATGTATGTGTGTGTAAAGGTATGATGTATGTATGTGCAAAAGCACCTTTTGTAAAGCTTAATTTAAATTACAAATAATAATAAGATTGTAATAAATATTGAGTATTAATTGTTTTTAATTAATCTAATACAGTTGCTATCAGAAGTTATCAGCAGAAGAAATATCCCCGCCCGATCCTCTAAATGCCACTATACATTTACAGAATATACTAAACATGCACACTAGTTCAAGCCCAAGACACCGTACTCGTAGAACAAGGGTACGACGAACCGGTTCACACGCGCTCTATACCAGGTACAGACATGTACCTGGGCGCTTCTCTTCACCACCACGGCCCGGTCAACCCGAGCCGAGGTCCGAGCCTTTAGAGGCGCCCTCGGGTTGTTCCGCTCCCCGATCCGATCCGATTCCTTCGGACTAGTGGCGTGATGCCGTTCCCTCTAGAAAACCTCTGAAGGTGATTCGTTTCACACGGCTTGAGGAACCCTTTAAGTTTCTCGCCGCCCCCAAACAAGCCCGGTGAAGCTGAAAATGCCGTTTGAGGCTATCAGCAAACTCTCTACAATAAATAAATATCACCTTCCTTGACATGATCTCTTATTTAAATATTACTTATAATATTTATAACTCTATGAGGTAAACGATGTCGTATTGTAGATTGTTGCTAGTCCTGGGACGCTTAAATTATTTTTGTGAGGTATCTTTTTTTCTTTAAATGTGACCTGGTAAAAGGAAAAAGAAAATTAGACAGGAAAAGGAAAAATGGAAATGACGCTAGAAACTTTAAGAAAAAAAACACAGGGAAAGAGTGATTTTGATAGGTAAAATAACTTTGTAAAATTGTAAGTTCTTTAACTTTTAGACTGTTTTAAAATAGCAAGGGATCATTTATGATATATGTGCCGTCAGCACAATATTCATAGCACGTAATGTTCGTGATATTTAATAGAGATAATTAATAACGTGATTTAATATAGAGACATGTTATGTAAATTAAGCAAAACTCATTAGTTCCTGTTTTGTAACTTTCTACAATCAACAAATCTCCCCCGCCAATTTCTTTGTTTATAGATTAATATATATACTTGTATTTTTACTTATTAAAACTAGTCAGAAATTATACTCCGATACATTAACCAGTTGTGTTATTATTTAACTACGGAGCCTGCAACAATATACAACGTTAAATCAAATACAATTATGGTGTACTCGTATAGTCTATTAACAACTCGATTTTTGTATATGTACAAGTAAACAATCCCCACAATAAAATCACGACGAGACGATAAAATCAAACGTTTGCCAATGGAGTTTGAATTTGTAATACCTTTTGCTACGGATAGATCCGCAGTAAACGAGCAGGTTACAGATTAGACACGTGCAAAGCAGATTTTGCATTAGTTGGCTCAGGGCACGGAGACATAAAGCCATAGAGCTATACAAGTGCTTACACTTTACAGTGAACTCACGTTGCATCGAAAGTTCACTATACATTAACCCCCGTGCTAATAATTGGAGTATAAGATCAAATAAATATTCCGTGTTTTGTCTTTTTTACTCTAATTTGAAATTAAGTTTACATGAAGAAAAAGATGCGAGTAACACAAAACCGGTCGTTGTGGAGATCCTTGGGCGAAACAAAACACGGAATTTCTATTCCAAGCTCCTCCTTGCGTTGTATTCTTCCTGCCGAGGGGCGCGACCTTCTGGACATATGTTCTTCCTTCATAAAGTTCTGTAATTTGTCTTTGCCTGAAAACTTTTACCTATTCTGTTAATTAGTAAGGCCCTATGAATATAGTGTGTGCCGCCGTGTTCGTGCTTTCACTGTGGGGCCTTACGATAAGTAAGCGGCAGTTGCAGTGGCGAGATATCCTTTATACTGGCACGTCTGGGAGGCTGGTTTTGTATTGGTCGTCGAAGTGCTTCGCGTTTTGGAACGGCATCAGCGTTTGGCCGACCTGGTCCATATTCCTTTTTCGAACAAAAGTGTTCAGGCCGGACCTGGAAAGTTAATAAAAGTTGCAAGAAAAGCCAGAAATTAAGAAAAGATATGAGGAAGTTTTAGAGAAATTATTTGACAATATTTCATACAAAACGGATTACAGCTAAGTACGTCTGAAGTGCGAGTTATATGGTATATTTTAGTCAATAAACTCAAATAAATTAACGAAAACTAGTTATAGTCATACACTGTCATAATGTTTATCATGTTCGGAAGATATCATACAATATCGTCATACTAAAAATTATGTTAATTATTTTGCTGCTTAATTAATCAGTTCATATTGTTCAGAAACCGTAACAACATGTCAGAAGGGTGCAGGTTCAAAACCTGCTCGAGAAATTTTTTTCAACATTTGTGTTTTTGTAATAAGCTATCCGATTTAAAATACACAAAGAGACCAAAAGGACAATGTAACCCATACCCCTGAAGTAGGTAATAGGGGAAGGCTTATAATTTATGAACTTGAGAGTTTCGCCTCTCGGGAACTTATAGTAATCCCAAACCAACTTGTTGAACACCGAGTTTAACTATACGAGAAACAAGAAAGATAATGAGAAAATTAATTTGGAAATTGATTTGATCAAGGTTTGTCTTTAAGTCTTTTTAGTATTTTAAAAGTTTAAAGTTCTATTGTGGTCGAGGCCTGGGACTGGGAAGTGATTATTTTATTAATTATTTTCGAAAATAATTGGAAAGTAGTAATCACAGACCGAACTGTAGTTATCATCATCATCATCATCATCATCATCATCATCATCATCATCATCTTCAGCCTATCTTAGTCCAACTGTAGTTATGTGGAAGTAATTTTATGTAAAACTGTCACCGATTAAAAAATTGAACCCATGATGGAACATTTATTAACGAAGGTCAGCGGGTTAATCTTTTCACGGATTTTTCGGAGTTCCATGTGGAAAGTTACCAACATCGTAAAATCAATGAGTGCCGACTTCCACCACTCTGTTTAGTTAGGACTCCGGTTTCGTGAGCTGTGTTGAAGTTCATTAGACCGTTAGGTATCTTAATGAATGAATAAATACTGCGGTGAATTTTTTTATGGCGTTTCCCTGGATAACATAACCCACTATGAACAATTTTAGTTTAACTAATTGATATATTTAGGTACTATTTTTTTTACCTTATCGAGTTATGTTTTGATACAGCGTGCAATAACGGTTTGCCTCCACAATGAATGGAATAATGAGAAAATGTTCATGATTACCAATCATCATCAGGGTGTCAATAAGCTAAGTTAGCTCTCCGATCTCGTCCCCAAGAACACTGATGCAGAACCGCGACGCCACTGAACTCAATACTGGTTGAGTTGACCTTGACTTGACAACAAAGCTAGTTGCAGGCTCAAATCAGACAAGTTGCATATTATATGCATATTATTTTTTGAAATAGTTTGTGTGAGAACGTTTAAATGATGAATGATTTATTACATCAATATTATCGAAACAAACAATTGAATAAGCACATGCATCACGTATGTACCGATTCTTGATATTTTATATAGATGACGCCCTTGTGAACATTGGATAAGGTTTCTTTGTAAGTTATAATGTAAGAAGAGTGTTGATAAAGTTGCACAAGAGCCACGATAGCCTTATTGGTAGTGCACTTGACCCAATATGTCAAAATGCTGGGTCGAATCCAAAAAAAGATCTTATATCATATTATGTTTTTATTCTGGAAAGTCTTAATCCAGATTTCTGATTTTTCATGACATGCCCGTCGTTTAATAAACATACCTACGTTTCCCGATCCAACTAGTGACTGATAGATGAAAACAAAAAAAAATTGAATCCACTGGACCGTTATAAATCCCTCACTAATTGCGCGCAGTTTCAATGGACTAACTGGACAGGTACACTTTTTTAACAAACATTTATACGCAAACGTAATAAATAGGTTTGGGCAAATAGTTGGCAGGGTATCACCAAGGTAAAAAACAGGTTTGGGCAAATAGTTGGCAGGATATCACCAAGGTAAAAAACAGGTTTGGGCAAATAGTTGGCAGGATATCATCAAGGTAAAAAACAGGTTTGGGCAAATAGTTGGCAGGATATCACCAAGGTAAAAAACAGGTTTGGGCAAATAGTTGGCAGGATATCATCAAGGTAAAAAACAGGTTTGGGCAAATAGTTGGCAGGATATCACCAAGGTAAAAAATCAAGTGTGATTATTTTGTCAGCGGTGATGTATGCTCCGCAGATTGAGGGTGAATTGCCTGCAAATGTTTATCATTAACAGGTTTGAAGTCCAAAATTTCTTGACTACATGCAATACCCAAACTCAAATAAAAAAAAATTAGACAACATCACATACATTGTTCTGATCCCAAGGTAAACAGCTAAAGCACTTTTGTTATAAAAATCAGGTACGACGACGCGGCACTACAACCAGATCCGACACAATATCGAAAACTTCTTTTGTCGACATTGACCCGACCGGGAATCCAACCCGGGACCTCAAAGTTAGCGCCGCCCAAAATGGTTAAAAACAATTTTGATTATAGAGTATTTGTAGAAATGAGGTGGCAGCTGCTGCTGATAACGATGAATATGATGATGATGATGAAGATGAAGATGACGATGAGCTAAAAACGTTGGATGTCTGTAATTCTACTTACAGGTCAATTTCGTCGAAATTGCGTTTCGGGTACCCCTCGCCCGCGGGGAACCCACCAAACGTGTACGTAGGCCACTGCGCCCGCCTGCCACCGACACCACTCGACGTACTGAAGCAAAGCAACACGAGTACAGTCAGCGTCGCAGAGCTCTAAGCGTTCAATCAAATCAAAAGTGTAACCAACTGTTAGTGACAAAAGGTTGATTTTTGTCAAATGTTCAGAGTAGGTTTGGATTAAACGGTCAGATCATTTTGACGCTAACTGTACATTGAGTTAAATACATTTACTTTGTACATTTTATTGGTAAATATGGTTTTTGTAATTTTGAAAATTTTGTTGTTTACAAAAAAAAAGCACAAAAACTTAACTTATTTAAAAAAATAAAAATATACTTATAGCAAATTTAAAACTAAATACCTATAAATACCTTCTTATCCCCGGCACCACCCGGGTTCCCCGTGTGGTGCCGGGGATAAGAATTGCACCACCCCATCTCTTCCCGTGGGTGTCGTAAAGGGCGACTATGGGACCATTCCAGAGGATGGGCAGCAGCGTCTCTCTGTGATTATTCTCACCTCACTGCGATCGCCAACCCGCCTGCCAAGCGTGGCGATTATGGCAAATTCCCCTCGATTTATCCTTGAGGGAGGCCTTTGTCCAGCAGTAGACGTCTTTTTGGCTGAGATGATAAATAAAAGATGTCCTCCTAATTTTGTTTTAAGCTGTTGTAACTGCGTCTTCTTACAGTATGTAACAAAAATCCTAAGGGTATGGTTAGGGTCGTGTATGCAATGTGACAATAATGCCCAGAAAAAGATCCTAGATCATTAAAAACATTGAAACAAGCAAAGTAAACGGCATTACAAAAAGCAATCGTTAGTTGCACAAACATGTTTAATCCCCAGTATGCGATGCTTTGATTCCACACGAACTTTTAATGAGGCAAAACAATACTTTCTTTTGCATTTCTTTTTAAATATCTAAACTTCTTTTAGCTTATTAAAAAAAAGCGTTTCTTTGTTAGATTCAAATTTTTTATCTGATAATAAATAGTCTTTCCCGTCTGGTTTTTATTACACAGTAGATACATACTCTTGGAGAGCTCGATGGCGCAGTAGTTAACACGCCCGGTCTGCGATTGCTGAGGTTAAGCAACTTTCGCAAAGGCCGGTCATCGGATAGGTGACCAAAAATTTAACATCTCGAGCTCCTTCATGCTTCGGAAGGCACGTAAAGCCGTTGGTCCCGGCTGCATTAGTAGTCGTTAACAACCACCAATCCGCACTGAGCCCGCGTGGTGGTTTATGGCCTGTTCTCTCTATCCATCCATAGGGAAGGCTCGTGTCCCAGCAGTGGGGACATAAATGAGCTGCTGATGATGATGATGATGATGATGATGATGACATACTCTTATTTATATTCAAATACCAAAGCAAAGCCTACTATTAATCAATACAATCAATGTTACATAAGCCAATTACAATAATGAAATATATTAAAATTCAAATATAATAAAATAAAGGAAGGTTTTTTATTTATTATCATTATGAATTTAATTAACATACATGTATCTTCTCACAAAATCGCAAACATGCATAACATTAGAAACTAATAAAAAAATATGTGTGAAATCTAAAGTGAACTTAATTAATACTAAAGAAACTAAAATCTAATAAACTAAACTAAAGAAATATCAATGTAGGTAACGTCTCACCTCGAGTGGTCGTGTCGTCTGCTCATGACAAACGGTAGTCGATCGTACGTTTGCGTCTCTCGCACTTGCCTGATCAGACTGTTGCCCTTTTGTGAGCCCATGTTTTCAGTTTTGTGACCTACTATCATAAATGATTAGTAGAACTATCGAAAACATCCTCTTTCAACTATTTAAGTACTTGCATATATCTTACCTGTTTTTTGGTATAGATAAACTTTGTTGCTTCATAACTTAGAAGTTGTACCCTATGAGGTTGACAAATTAGGAGGTGTACTATATTGATCGAAGGTGGCCAGATAAGAAACTATATTTTAGGAAACTAAAACTAAGGTACTACTAAAAATAAGGTTGTATAAAGATATATCTTTATACAACCTTATTTTTAGTTTATACGAAAATCGAAACTAATATATTTAAAAATATAATAATATAATGAATATTTTCATTTAAAGAATCAGTAAGAATCAGTACAAAAAAAAATTAAAATAATATCTTGAAAACTCACGAAGTTACAAGCTTTTTGTGTTGTCCCGTTGTGTTTTTTAGTAGGCTGTACTTTATTTGAGATTTTGTAAATATTATTTGGTCAAAATGTAACATGGTATAAAAAATATTGAAATCGATTCTATTAGTGATTCTGAACAACAGTTTTCAGGTTTCGTATAAACTAAAAATAACATTGTATTTATAACTACAGCTAGTAAGTCCGGGTCAACACCCGGCGGACTTTATACTGCTTTGACAGTTTCCATGACAACAAAACAAACAAATCATTTTGTAATGGAAAAATTTCCAAAAACTAAAAAAATTTTTGGTGTGGCCCACCCTTATCACTTAGGGGTATGAAAAATAGATTACAACCGATTGTCAGACCTACCGAATATACATAATAAAATTTCATAAAAATCGATCGAGCCGTTTCGGAAGAGTATGGCAACTACTAACGTGTGACATGAGAATTTTATACATTGTATATAGAAGATAGATACATCTGTGCGTGTGTTTGTCAACTCCTTCTAAACGGCTGGAGCGATTTGGATGAAATTTTTTGTGTGTGTTCAAGTGGATTCGAGAATGGTTTAGATTTACAATTGGACCCGGTAGGTGGCGCTGCAATAGGATACGGGTGTTCTCAAGCGGACGAAGTCGCGAGCGGGCGACTAGTTATTTATATAAATTTATAGCAACACCAGTGTTGGACACAGTAAGCACAGTGATCGACACAGTTTTAGTCGCCAAAAAATTATACAACGTGTAACAGAAAGGTGTGGTAAAAATGAAAAGATCCTAAGTGTATCCGACCTAGATCTTGTATGTGTTGTTACTAACACACTAGCGGCCCGTCCCGGTTTCGCACGGGTGGACATATCTTTTTTAATATAGCCTATGTTACTCAGCGCTAATGTAGCAATCTAATGATAAAAGATTTTTTGAATCGGCCCAGTAGTTTTTGAGTTTATTGGCTGTGACTTGTTTATTTTGAAGTGACGTCACAATAGAAAAATATAATTAAAAATTGCCTAACAAATTAAAGTAACAATTATGTGAGGAGCTTGGGCGAGTGTAACTATTAAGGTCAATTTATTGTGCTCAACCTTGTTGCAGCCGTGAAACGAGGTACGTAAAGGGTACCTAAAGCTGTGTTGAAACGAATCACCTTCGGAGTTTTTCTAGAGGGAACGGCATCGCACACTCAAAAGTGCGCGTCCCCGTGTTCTACTAGATTCTCCGAAGGGTTCGGATCGGATCGGGGAGCGGAACTACCCGAGGGCGCCTTTAGGCTCGGACCTCGGCTCGGGTAGACCGGGCCGTGGAGGAGGAGAGAATCGCCCAGGTACATGTCTGTACCTGGCATAGAGCGCGTGTGAAAGAACGAGTGGCGGGCGCGCAGGCCTTTATATATTGGCAGACTGTCGCTGTTTGCGGGAAATATAGAAACTACTCATAAGTGATACATTGTTTAGGGTGATTGCAACATAATTAGTTTCCCTTTGTTGGTGCCAGATGGCGCTAAATATACAACAAATTATGTCTTTGACACTCTGCATACAAGATCTAGAGGGGAGACACTTTGTATTTTTCATTTTTACTACATCTTTCTGTTACACGTTGTATACCAATAATTTCATTGATTATTTACGGGATAACAGCTAGGAGGCAGGTGGTCTGTATTCGATTGTTGCGAAAGTAAGATATTAGTAGCTGACCGCCGCCATTTTTAATTATAAATAGAAAAGTGTTGATCACTGGTTCCTGTCGAAAACTGGTGTCACTTACTTTATATGTCAATAATAATTCATAATCAATTTCTATTATATTCTAGGAAATTTCCTTATTAAATATTAGTATACTTTCACTTAGTAATAGTAGTTCCACAAGAAAACCTAGTACTAAGACAAGTACTCCAACTAATACGCGACGACCTTCTTGGTCGAGTGGTTTGTACACCGGTTTTCATGGTGTCGCCATCTCTGAGGTCCCGGGTTCGATCCCCGGTCGAGTCAATTTAAAAATTATTGTTTTTCTAAATTGTCTAGGGTCTGGGTGTTTTCTATGTATAATAAGTATGTATTTTAAATATTTTAAGTATGTTTATCCGTTGTCTAGTAACCATTTAATGAGTTTCATAACGAAGCTTCTCTTGGACTAGATAATTGGTGTGAGTGTAGAAAAAAAAAGTTTATTTATTTATTTATTTAATACGTATTGAAATTCCACAATTCGTTTATAAAGGATGAGTGAGGATAAGGATTAGAAAGTAATGAAACACTCGTGTTATTCGCTAAGTATTTATTCTAGCATAGTCTGTTCGTATCATGTTCGCATGAAAGATATTTGTTTAACGTATTTATTTTAGGTATCACAATTTTATAGGCTGACATCACTAACACATATTTAAACAATTTACAAGTTGCTGGGATATATTTTAAACTAAGTTCCCTCCTCCGATGGAATCTAACTCACGAACGAAGTTGCCTCCACCCAACGAATCTAAGTGCTTTTTGACTAAGTTCGGCCCTCCGATATGATCCAGATTCTTCTTGACTAAATTACCGCCGCCTATAGAGTCCAGGTTTCTTACAAAGTTTCCTCCA
Organism: Eudonia lacustrata; assembly: GCA_947562085.1. Taxonomy (NCBI): domain Eukaryota; kingdom Metazoa; phylum Arthropoda; class Insecta; order Lepidoptera; family Crambidae; genus Eudonia; species Eudonia lacustrata. Next base: position 7,471,141 of record OX387318.1, read on the forward strand.
CCGATGGAATCTAAATTCCTCACCAAATTCCCTCCGCCAATAGAGTCTAAGTTACGAACGAAATTGCCACCACCAAGAGAGTCAATGAACCTAGAATACCTTTTGTCTCCCTCGGTATCCCTACCAACTAATGTGGTCCCTCCAATGCCGTTTAAGTTTCTGCCTATCATTGATGATCCACCGAGCCCACCCAAGTTTCTGCCTATCATTGATGATCCACCGAGTCCACCCAGGTTTCTGCCTATCATTGATGATCCACCGAGCCCACCCAGGTTTCTGCCTATCATCGATGATCCACCGAGCCCACCGAGGTTTCTGCCTATCATTGATGATCCACCGAGTCCACCAAGGTTTCTGCCTATCATTGATGATCCACCGAGCCCACCCAGGTTTCTGCCTATCATAGATGATCCACCGAGCCCACCGAGGTTTCTGCCTATCATTGATGATCCACCGAGTCCACCAAGGTTTCTGCCTATCATTGATGATCCACCGAGCCCACCCAGGTTTCTGCCTACCATTGATGATCCACCGAGCCCACCCAGGTTTCTGCCTATCATCGATGATCCACCGAGCCCACCGAGGTTTCTACCTATCATTGATGAACCACCAAGCCCACCCAAGTTTCTTTCGAGTAATGTGCTGGCGTCAATTCCAGCTAGATTTTGTTCATCATAATCGTATTGGTAATTCAGAAGAAATCGCAACAATTCTTCATATTCTTCCTTCTGTTTTAATTCTGTAACAAACATTTCAGAATTTTAACACAGCAATGAAAGCCGATAAATAACTTGGATCTAAATGTTCTAACTAGTTAGTATTTGAAAAATGGAAATTCATGCAGAAATTGTACTTACCACAGTGACACAGAAGAAATAGGTTGTGATTGTGAACAGCACATATGTAGGTAATTGTGATCATTCGTTGTGCTGAGAGTGAGTGTGGCAAAGTGAGAGTACCAACCACCAATATTGATAACCACAAAATATAAAAGGTGCTTTTTTGCTAATAAGTTGAAGCAATGTGTAAATACGTAAAGTACTCAAAAAGAAGGTTATTGATTTGTGCCGCAGTCCGTGTAACATTGTAATAATAAAATAATTACCTAGGTGTTTTATTATTACAAGTTTAAACATTAATTGTCATCAAATGGCTTACTCATGAGTATAATTTAAAAAGGAAAACCAAAGAAACTATTAATCTGTGACAAGCCATGTGACGGAAAGGAACCAGAAGACTTAGACAAGTGGCATAATGTTAGTTGAGTAGAATAGAAATGGAATAGAATGATTAACGTCTCAGAATAATAACTAAAGCTATTAACGTATTTGATTGAGATAAACCAATCAAACGTAATTTATACTTATCGTTAGCTTTATGTCAACTCCGTACGATAAATCATACTATTACATTATTTATATTTTTTTAAAGTTATCTAGACAAGTGGCAAGACAAGACAGACAAGACAAGTATTTGGAAAGCTCCGTGTGACTTAGTTTCCGATTTCAATGTTAGACAATAGACTTAATTATAACATTTTATATGTGCGAAGTAAATAAAAATTCTAACATATTGTTATGTCTTGTGGAAGTTGTATGCTTACCGCTGGCATCGTAACTCTCCGCAGAATTATCACCGTCTTTTCTTTCTGAGTCCTGAACAGAAATAGTTCGTTATACAAAAAAAAGGATATAGCTGACATGGGAAATAAATACCTTCTAAATCTATCATCTAATAACGTATGGCTGCATAAAGTTACCAATTACTCACTATAAGCAGTATCGTTAAGTAACGGTATTTCTAAAAATATTGCAGGTAACATTATCAAGTACAAGTATTTTTACTTTTCACGTTACCTAATGCGCTTTAGATAATCCGCGTAGAACGGTTAGTTAATTTACCGCTACCCAGGTAAATATACCAAGCATGACCTTTGCTATTAACGTTATCTTCGCAACGTTACCTAATTTTTAACGTTATCCCACCCTGTAATAATCTATTCATTTGTTTATTCTTCAACTGGGCTTTTCAACGCACCTGATGGTAGGTAACGATAAAGCCGATTTGGATAAGCACTTCACAGAGCTTTCTCGATACCTACTGCGAAACTGACTATCTTATCTATAACTTTCGGAACATAAACATGCCACTTAAATACGACTACTACTACTACTACGGTTCAAATGAGTGGTAGCTTGACTGGCTTATGTAAAAGAAGCCGTACAACTCAACCGGTTTAATAATATGTGGGAATCGGAACCGGAATCTGACACCAATGATCTAACCACGAGACCAAAGAGGTGGTTAAAGGCAAAATGCAACTTCTTTGCCAGTAGAGTATTTTCTGTAACAATTGTAAACAAATTTCTGTTATTTTCTAATAAATTTCAGCCAACAGTTATATTTAATTGGGAGCTTAAATTGTCATTATGTTTTCTGCCGCCGCCGAGATTCAAAAAGCTTAAGTTTACTTAATTATTATTCTGCTACGAAGGGCAACTCCAATAATAAAGATGGTCGCATGCAAAAACATTGGTTAACTAGCTTTCGTCTGTAACTTATTTATTTGAAGGAAAGACATTTTTTCAAACAAACAAATTTCAAAATTCCATTTTTTGATTGAATAAGACGGTTTAATTCAATAATATAAAACAAGTTTGTATAATTAAATTTATGCGATATCAAGATTACTATGGAAAGTTCTAATTCACATAAACTCAGTAAAACAAACTTTTTTTAATATTTCCTGTTGACTAGTTAGATCTCTGTATTTATCTGAAATGCATAAACGCTGTTGTGTGCTTTGTCGTCTTCCTTATATTTGGGGTCGAAGACCCACACTACACTGTGAGTACACGGAACAATAATGTTTCCACCTAATAACAACTACAAGCAATAATAGCAAGTGGGTATAGCGAGTGCAGACTCCTTTTTTTACTACGCAGTTATATTTCCGTAGTTTACTCGCTCAACATTCAGGCAGAAGCCCGACCCTGATTTGCATAACACAAGTTTTAGCCACTTGACTTGGGTTTCAAATGAATTATGTAGGCTTTTAATTATTTATTATCATCATAACCACATAGAATAGTTAAAGGGTAAAGAAAATCTGGGTTTGTTAACTTATGTCAGGAGTCGCCAAATGGCGGACCGCCCGCCTGCTCCATTTTGTGCGGAACGCGAGAACACAGCAACATGCACTATAAAGTACGTAATATAATAGATTGCACCAATTTTACTCCAAACTTCAGACAGATAGTCCGCAACAAAAAATGACATTTTTCTCATTGATATGTAAAAAAAATCCGTAATTACTAATACATTTGTTTCATGAATATTTTTATCTATAAAATGTTGTGCGGACCGCGATGGTCATTTCATTTCTTAAAACGGACCCCGAGCGAAACTAATTGATGACCCCTGACTTAGGTAATTGAGTGAAACGGGCAAACTACAGGTAATACCTAGCTTTAGGGTATATTTTAACGAGTTTCATAACGAAGCTTCTCTTGGGCTAGATAGTTGCTGTGAGTGTAGAAAAAATTATTTATTATCTAAAAAAAAAGAGTGCCGACCGACCTACCTGTCATTATATAAAAACTTTTTTGAGTCAGGAGCTACGCTGTTAGCAATAACAATTTAAAAGGGTTGTGTTGAAAAGTGAACGAGCTGTTATTTCAAAGGGCAACGGATACGAATGAATTAAAAAGGTAAGACTGTTTGTGGGAAGGGCGTGTTTTATAAACAAGGTGGTGTTTGTTTGTTGCTCAAACAATTTTCATCATCATCATCATCTCAGCCAAAAGACGTCCACTGCTGGACAAAGGCCTCCCCCAAGGATATGAGGGGTATTTGCCGTAATCGCCACGCTTGGCAGGCGGGTTGGCGATCGCAGTAGGTTGAGGGTAACCTCAGAGAGATGCTGCTGCCCATCCTCTGGAATAGTCCCTTAGGCGGCTTTTACAAAACCCACGGGACGAGAGGGGGTGGTGCAATTCTTTATCCCCGGCACCACACAGAGGAAACAATTTTAAATAATAAATATTTAAGGACATTTGTTTTGTAAAGTTTCCGCGATCATGACAGATTCAATGTAACGTTTTTTACTAATTTATTCGCGTTTTATTTTACATATTATTTTATCCTTTACAGGGTCCGTGGTTACAGGAGGCTGAGCTGTTGGTCGTCTCATAATTAATGAGTAACTTTCCCTTGATACATTTGTAACCAAGCTTTGGCACTCGACCACCGAGGTGCTCAAGCCGGGTAATACGAGACGAGGCTTTAAAAGCGAGGTCTTTTCTGACACAGTTAAAATCTGTATGAAATAGCAACAGATACACAAAACACAATCCTTACTCTATATCACTAACTAGCTGTGCTCGCGACTTCGTCCGCGTGGAATAGTGACTTTCGGCAGCATTTTTAATTTTTTAGGCTCTTTTCCCGTTTTTGCAACATTTTTCACTGATGCTTCGCTCCTATTAGTCGCAGCGTGATGTTATATAGCCTAAAGCCTTCCTCGATAAATGGACTATCCAACACAAAAAGAATTATTCAATTCGAACCAGTAGTTCCTGAGATTAGCGCGTTCAAACAAACAAACAAACAAACAAACAAACAAACTCTTCAGCTTTATAATATTAGTATAGATTAAATTTCTACTTTCACCCACTAACCGTACTGCCGCGCATTTTAAGAACGTAGTAAAGAACATGTGAACAGTTTCGAGAAAATAGATCGTAATTGTCAGCACCTCAAATATCACAATCATAAACACAGTAAGTGGTACTTACTGCGTTCATAAATTGTGCGGCAGCGTAGGTTACACGAGAAGTGTCAGACGTAGGGACGTCTGATGTGTTTAAAACATGTTTTAAACACATTGATTAAAAACAAAATGTTTTTGTAACAACTCTGAATATAGCACAACCTATAGACTGAACTCAGCTAGACTTTATTTTTTTTGGAAAGAGGTTGACTGAGCTGTTGGCTACCTTTGTGTAACTGAACTTTTTTAGGCAGAGAGAAACTTAAAGGGTTTCTCAATATGTGTGATCGAAACATCATCAGAGGGTTTTGAGATCACATAAGCTTCCCTATGTCCCCTACTAAACTCTTTGAGGCGTTCGAATCAGAACGAGAGCGGAACAATCCCGGGCGCAACTAAAAGCTAGGATCGTGGGGTTTATCCAGTTAATTTACCTGTCGTGGGTCTGCGTAGCAGCTGATGACGAGGGCCGCCACGGCCAGCGCGAAGACTTCGCTGCTTCGGAGCATTTTGTGAACTGAAAACGAAGATCTTAATATTTTATCATCAGCCTTGGGGAGATCGGGCCATCCTCACCTCGTTGGTGGATTTCACAACGGGATATAAACGTTTTATTGCTGAGCCTTCCTACATAAAAATGCCTTTGGAGAGATCAGAAAATAACCCACCCGCCTAGGTCCAATGTTGGTTGGGTCTAGCACGTACCAAATATGGTACGTGTTGGTCCGTTTTTGTCGTTTTACAACAGTTTTTTAACAGCTTTTCGTACGTTTCGTAGCATGAAGGAACCTTAATATTTTTAGTAAAACGCATATTGTTTTCTAAGGTTTAACGCAATTACATATTTAAAGAAATCCTTTTCCACTGTTTAAATAGTTTTTCATAATATTGTTTTAAACTAAATAACGTTGTGAACCTTTCTTAGGAACCATCAGACTGCAATAATGCTACTAACATTTTATGACCACCGCTGCAGAAAAAAGGTGGTAGCTAGCCAGGGGGACTTAAAACAAGCCCTTTACACCACCAACCAAAACAAGTACAATTATTAACCCCCGCTGGGAATCAAACTCGGAGGTAACCACTAGACCACAACGGTTGAATCAAAGTCAAATCATTTATAAATATAAGCCTTCACATAAGCACTAAACTATAAAATCCAAATAATAATAAAAACTAAAAAAAAGTTAAGACTATTTAATGAATCTACCATCAGTTCGTAGGAATTTTGAATGCTGATAGATACAGGCGGTTGGTACTACACGTGCAATCGATCCTGTCATTACCCTGTCGCCCACTGATATGGCTCTTCGTAAGAGGGTTTAATTCAGAGCAGTAATTCAACTGGCATTTTGCGTCTCATACAAATAAGATAGGGGTCATTTTATGTTTAGTTATCACGAGCCAATCATTAGTTAAATTGATTAGTGGGAATCTACCTTGAGAACGAAATGTCAGGCTAAGATTGTTTTGAACTGTTTGCTTTACTTGCACTCACAATGCTTTTTAATAAACCTGAGATTACCTTTATAAACCTTTATAATAGATCTGAGGCAAGTCTATTTTCAGTTTCGATATAAATAAAGCCTTTATTTATATCGAAACTGAAAATTAGACTTGCCTCAGATGGGACTCGAACTTAATGCTATTTTCAGTGTTGACTATAACATATAACTCTAACTTTAGTTAATTAGTTCATTTAAATTTAGCTTTATAGAAAAATATTTTAAATTACGTGTTCATATATTTTCTTGTGGGTAGCAAATACGGTACAATCTTTAAAAAAATATATTTTAGCACTACCTCAGGTGGTCTCGGGTTCAGTTCTCGGTAAGGGCATGACTTGACGCTGCTAAGTACAAACAAGTTATGTTTAATTTAGGCTAGCTAACCAGGACAAGTAATCTCACGCAATAGTCTCAGTAGCTCAGTAGTGAGAGATGTTCCCCGGCTTGCAAAAACTCATAGCTACCAAACATGAGACAAATCGTCTCTTTTCAAGTGATTTTTTACATTTCTTTATAAATATAGTGTTGTGAATATTACGTTGTGAAATGTTTATGAATTTACGTATGTTCAATCAAAAATAATTATTTTGACTATTTCAATAGCTGTTTTCCCTTTTCGAGGTAAATCTAGAGTAGGTAGTATGAATAAAAATTATGATCACGTAAATTATTTTTGGGTTTTTGTTAATAAATTTTGCGATAATATAATTTTGGCTACTTACTAGCGTGGACACGGCTGTGGCAGGCTTCGGCGCGCTGTGCCGGCGGACGGCTGGCGTGACCTTTTATACAGGGCGGGCGGCCCGCCGAGCGCCGCCCTATCAATCCCCGTTATCAATCTACTTGTACAAACACGTGCCATTTTGACATTTCCCAAAAATTGTGCCTCATACTAATTCATGCCCCCCTAGACAAGTGGCATAACGCTAATAGAATATAAAAACGAAATATAATGACTATTGTTTGGGATTCACATAAATGTCATTTATACGTATCATTGACGGATGTCAGTCCCGTACAATAATCATGACACAGCTTTATGACAATAATCGTTCTATTTCGTTTCTATTCTGTTAGCGGTAGGCCACTTATCTAGGAGAGCTGTTCGAGCCAACTATTTATTGATAGCAACCCCACGAACAATGATGGACACCACCATCACGCGACACACACGCTACCAATCACCGTCTTCATTACCTGTCGTGTCATTATGTCAATCTTAATTTCATAAGTAACTTTCAATATTCAAAGTAAAGTACTTAAACAGAGAACGATTATTTCATTAACATTCCTCTCACCAATTCTAATACGGTTCCTCAAGCCGTATGATCGAAATACCGTCCAAGGGTTTCTTCAGAGAATGCCATCACGCGAGGGTGTTCCTATTCTCTTCGAGGGGATTTTAGATTCTCCGAGGGTTTCGGTTCGAATTCGAAAATCGAGTTTGGTTCGAAACAAATGAAGCCGCCCCTAATAGGTAGGTAGGTAGGACCTCGGCTTGTGTTGACTGGGTCGTGGAGGTGGAGAAATTCGCCCAAGTACATATTATCTGTACCTGTTATAAAGCATGTGTGAACCGGGTCATTGTACTCTTGTTCTACGAGTACGATGCCTTTATCCCGATCCGATCCGAACCCTTCGAAGAATCTAGTTAGGGCACGGGGACACGCACTAGTGCGTGATGCCGTTCCCTCTAGAAAACCTCCGAAGGTGATTCGTTTCACACGGCTTGATGAAACCCTTTAAATTTCTCGCCGCCCCCAAAACAAGCCCGGTGAAGTTGAAAATGCCAACAAAAATTTAAAGGAGCCCGATGGCCCAACGGCTGGGTCTTGCGAGTAACGATCTAACAAGTTAAGCAACTTTCGTAACGTTGGATCACCAGATGGGTGATTTAAAAGCATTAAATTAACCAAAACAATTACGATTTTACTACGGAAGATAATCGACTTTGAATGATTTACAATATGTTTATTTAAATACATGACGTTAGAGAATATTTGTTGGCGCCAGTAACTTCGAGCATTCGTGTATAAAATCACAGTGTGATCATTTTTAGCATCATCGTCGTTTAAAAATGGCACCCCATGTTGTTGCTACGACATTTTAATTTTTTTTAGTCCAAACATCAAACTTTTGATATGACATAGATATTACCTAAGAACAACAACTTTTAGTTATTATTCTGAGGATATTACTTAGTATTTACTTACTGGATAAACTATCTGCTACCAAGGAGGTTACGCAAAGTAAGGAAGTTAATGAAACGTCAACAGTTTGAGGTGCTAACATAATAAATAGAAAGTAATTAAGCCTTATTCAGTTAAATACTTACTTATGTTATTTCCAATTGTGTGGAACATTGTATTTCTAAATAATGCCAACTTGTATATATTAGTTAAATAAATTTTAATTTTTATACGTTTTATAGCTGTCCAATGTCAATGTTTGTAAACATTTAATAATACACTTTTTAACTTTTGCGTTCCATTTTAATCAAAGCTGTATAACGGGTATTAACGCAAACTACTTTGTATCGGTATCATAGACATTTATATCTATACAAAGGAGTTTGCGTTTATCCTCGTTATTTATAAACCTTTTGATATTTATAAGTATTTTGACTCGGGTCAGTGACCACCAACTCGCATTTTGCTAGCATTTTGATTCAGCCAATACTCATCAATTAAAGCGATTATTTTTATTTATTTGAAATAGGTACGCAGACATATTACAGTCATACACAGCCATAGAGGTGGGCGGTTAAAACAAAAGCATTTTAAAAAGCATGTTTTTTTTAAAAGTACATAAGCAAGCTTTTAGGTTTGAACGTAAGTATGATGCTTTTCACTTAAAAAAGTGTTCGCACTTATTTTGATATTTTGGTCCGTTAATTAACACTTTTTTCGTTTAGGTACATACAGAAAGTAAAAGGTAGTATACTTTTAAGTGTGAAGCGGTAAGTGCGCGTTCTTGTACAGTGTGCTTGCTTGCCTGCTTATTTACGTCATCATCATCATCATCACCTCAGCCAAGAGACGTCCACTGCTGGACAAAGGCCTTCCCCAAGGATGCTTATTTACGTGCTTTATGGAAATGTGTACTAATACATAATAAAGTTTTAAAATGTTGTGTAATGACATTAGTGTAAATAACTTCCAGTGTAAATAAATTTTAAGTTTAGAACAAAATAAAGTAGGTACGAAGGAAATTTCATTAATTAACAAAAACTTTAAATTCTACATATTTACGTCGTACAACATAATACTTAAATATTCGTTTAAAAGACAATGAAACATGTAGACAACGAAAAACGTAAAAGTAAGCAGACAGACAGCTTCACGTTTTTCATTCCAACACAACGTAGCCAACTTTTTGTTAGTATATGAAAAAGCAAAAAAGCAAAAAAGCACTTCTAAGCATGTTTAAAAAAAATCGTACAATGCTTAAACGTGTGAAAAAAATAAGCAGTTTTTTCCATCTCTACAGCCATGAGAACTTAAGAATATAGTAAGACTAGACAGTAATCCGTAAATTGCATACACAGCATGAGTGATGATGATCATCGTCAATGATGGAGACCTTTTCCTACAAATGGAACAGTAGAACTTACTATTATTACTATAGTATTTTATCTACTCTGTGATAGCGCACATGTTATTTGACATTGCATTACGTACCTGTACACTTTTGTATACAACTCTTAGTTTAAAAGAGTAGCTGCCTAAGTTTCTTGCTGGAGTCTTCTTAGCAGAAACAATCTTCCGAACAAGCAGTAGGATCGCATTAAATATATGTATTATTTATTAAATTATATATTTTAAGTATTATTTTGTGTAGGTACTTAAATTATTTTTGGACTAAAGGAGCAAGTGTAATTTATATGAAATAAAGGATTTACATTTAATTTAATTTAATTTTAACGTAACGGCCAACGTATTAGCTTGGCAATCCAAAGAGGTAATGTTGCCAGCATTCTTGGAACCGTTCCCATGAGTTCACAGCTGGAGGACATTTTTTATTTATAGCTTTTATTTTGTCTTTAGTTATCTTATTAAATTTTTTCTTTAATATAGTTAGTAATGTAATAATTAAAATAATACAATCTTTGATAAACAACAAAAAAAAGTAGTCAATTAAAAATAAATTGGGCGATAAAGACATTTTAATGAAACAGCAGGTTTATCAATTTAATATGATAAGGAAGCAGACAACAAAATATAAATGTAAATAAAAGCTAATTGTGTTTAAATCCGACCTCGTTACAACTCGCTCAAAGACAACAATTTTATGTTAAAAATGTATTTTCTCTTGCCTATAAAAAATACAAGGGCTGTAAGTACCTGAAGTGAAATTAGAAAAAGAGAAACACAAGAACAATACAAAGAATTCTACTCACATAATAATGTTGTATGTATGCCTTTTGAATCTTAATGACCGCTCTAATTTAAATTTCCATGCATCCACAAACTTCCTAGAATCCGAACGAGTATTACGTAAAAGGAACCACTTGTGGAGCGAAGGTAGGACGGTTCTGAGTAGCTGGATTACTTTGGATTACTTTTATTTATATATTCCATACATAGGTAATTGAGCAATCATACTAAAGAAAAGTACGTACTGTTGGTATGTCTTCGGTACATTTCGCTTGAATGCCAGTTTTTACTGTCACCCAAGCAACTTGGTCGAACATTTTGTGTCAGAATCCTCCTTAATGGATACCGGCCACTAGAGGAGCAGTAAATCTCATGTTCCTACTCATGGGGCCTAACACGTTTTGGACTCTTTTCATGACGGCTATCTTGTTACAACATACCTACCTAAATATATACAAACATAAATGTATTTTTTTTTTATATTTTTCTTTGGTTTTCGACCCGTTGTTAAGGGAAAGCAGTAAAATTAGGTTGTCCGAACCGAAATAGCTATGGACAGAGCCTATCAAATAGAATGTTCAACATTTTGCTAGTCGACATTATGAGCAGAGCTTTGAAAAGGGTTAAAGTATCTTCTAGAAATGGAAAGCTCGAGATAACTTATTTTTGATAGTCAAAAAGGCTATATTGTCAACTAGCGGCCGCTGGCGGTTTCACCCGCGTGGTTCCCGTTCCCGTAGGAATATCGAGATAACAAGTATCCTATGTTTTAATCCAGGTTATAAACTATCTTTATGCCGAATTTCATCCAAATCCATCCATCCGTTGCAGCGTGAAGAAGCAACAAATATACAAATAAAATATATGTGTGTGTTTATATTTGTAAGTACACACACAAACTTTCGCATTTATAATATTAGTGTGATTATGAAAAAAACGATCTGATTTTCGAATTATTTACTGGGTGCCTAGTGTCAGTTTCATTTGACATTCAATCAGGTTAACGAAAACGAAAGTTAGCATTGAAGGACATACTGGCGACATACGAGAAGAGTTGAAATTTTTCCATACAAATTTCGTTTTCGCAAACGTAATGGAATGAATACGGACAGTAAACAAAACTCACACTAAGCACTCTGATCCTTCATCATCATCATCAGCTCATTTTACGTCCCCACTGCTGGGGCACGAGCCTTCCCTAGGGATGGATAGGGAGAACAGGCCATAAACTACCACGCGGGCCCAGCGCGGATTGGTGGTTGTTAACGACTGCTAATGCAGCCGGGACCAACGGATTTACGTGTCTTCCGAAGAACGGAGGAGCTCGAGATACATTTTTGGTCACCCATCCGATAACCGCCTTTCGAAAGTTGATTAACCTTAGCACTTGCGCCATCGAGCTCCTTAGCAATGCTCTAATTATAGTAAAATGTCGTCACTCGTTCAGTTTTCTATTCAAATAACGATTCAATATTGTCATTTAGCAAATTTTTATCATATAGGACGTTGTATGTCCATTTTTACATTTGCTGTACATTTATTATACCGTGCGTCACCGGCGTTTATGCAACAAAAAGGCCATTGCAAACGCAGAATGCTATTGACAAGTGCAAAAGATATATTTTTACATCGCATCGAGTGGGTTCGCCGCACAAAGGGAAATAGAGAAACATGTCACCCGGTGAAGACTGCAATGGGCATGAGCGAAAAGAGACTACATTTTATGCTATTTCATGCCACAACTGAATGAAAACAATGACTGTTCTTATATCATTGTGGATGTAAACCTTTCATCGACAGCTTGAATGTTTCCGTAATAACTGCTGTTTCAGAATTTAATACATCAAACAATATTTCTTTCTTTAAAATGTTAGGATTGAGATACAGTTGTATCCCGATCAACATATTTTTGTTAATTAGGCCATATTATTTATTCTGTGCTAAGCCGAAATACGAGTTTACTTTATCAGATTTCCTCAACCACTGACGAACCACTGAAATCGTTTAAGATAGCCAGCTGGCTATCATATACCTTACTTATGGAACATATAACACAACACAACGCTGCTTCATTGTTTTGGCGACCGACTAAGAACTCCACCACTAACCAAACTCACACAATACGTATTTTTTTGTTTTTTTTAAATAAATAAATTTAAAAAAAAAACGTACCCCACTGCATAGGAATTGAACCCCAATAAGGTAAGGCCCTTATCATCTCATCAGGTCATATCGACGGCAATTTTTAAATTACGACCGGATTCAACTCAACGTGCACTTGTTGATCTCAGTCGGAGCCGTGCCTTCCGAAGTAATGAGAAGCTGGAAATTCTTGAGTTCGATCACACGTCCAGCCACCCGACCGCCTAACCGATCGCTTTGACTACGCGTATAGTTTATGACGTCATCTTGCCATCTGGCATCGCCTATGAAAGCAATATCAAAAGCTAAAGGCTATAGCTTTCGATATTGCTTTCATAGGCGGTTCGAAACGACAAGATGACGTCATAAACCACACACGAAGTCAAAGCGATCGGTTAGGCGGTCGGGCCCCTGGTACCCATCCGGTTACACGAAATTACAAAAGTAGCTTAACTTGCAATTTCGCAATCCGAACGTCACAATGTATGTTAGTGCCACTGAAAGACAATCATCATCATCATCATCATCAGCTCATTTTTATGTCCCCATTGCTGGGACACGAGCCTTCCCTGTGGATGGATAGGGAGAACGGGCTATACACCAACACAGTGCGGATTGGTGGTTGTGAACTGCTAATGCAGCCGGAACCAAAGGCTTTACATGCCTTCCGAAGCACGGAGGAGCACGACATGATAAATTTTTGGTCACCCATCCGATGTCCGGCCTTTAGTTGCGAAAGTTTCTTAAGGCGACGCACCGCTAATCAATAAATCTCATACGTTTTGATACGAGCGTTTGCACCCCGTACCATAAGAGAAAACCTGTTTTTTTCCCTTCAAATTAAAACTACAAAATATTTTAAAAAATGAACTACAATTTTGAAATGTGGGTTAGCCTGTAAAATCCAAATCTATGTTTTAAAAGAGGTTAATTTGATATTTTTTTCTCTGTTATAAAAATTGACAAATCGTGTTTCTGCAACTAACAAAATGAAGTCAATTAAATGAAAAATCATGTCACCAAATATATCACTTTCATATGTTTTGTAATTGTTGGGAAAAATCAAGATCCCCGCCACGTAAATTTCCAATGCGTCGCCTTAACCTAAGCACTCGCAGATCATGCGCGTCAATCACTGCGCCATCGAGCTCCTCTGAAACTCTGGGTGCTTAATGTGAGTTTTGTTTACTATCCGTATTTATTAAAAACGAAAATTAGTATGGCATTGAAGCAGCGCCTCCTGGCGACATACGAGAAGAATTAAAATTTTGAATAGAATAGAATATTTATTTTGCGTATGAACAGGGTACATGGGGAGATGTTATAATATCGTGAGGCTCATCCTATTCAGCTAACTATGATAGCATGCAAAAGTAAATTGGTAGTTTATGAATTTAAAAACAATAAAATTATAAACTTACAAATAAAGCAAACATCAATCAAAATTAATTTAAGGCTGTATGATGTAGTTCCCCTGAATGATACTCGCACTTGGCATCCTGAAGTAACTACCTATCTGACTGAAAGATCATTGCCGCCAATATTCATAGAAACATAATCGACGTGAGTGGTGGAGAGAAATGCAATTACTGCGAGGGTCCAGGCGCTTCCCCACTCGCCGGTAGGTAATTTATGCGGAATGTCATGTACTCGTAAAGTGATTTTACCGCCACTAAATTCTCGGGCACAATGTTTCTTAATAGGATGTATGACTGCACGTGCACGTACTCATTTATATTAAATCCTAACCCCCTTACAAATAAACAAAGTGTAAGGTCCGAATTAGTTATTCCGTGTTTTGTCTCTTTTACTCTAATTTGAAATGACGTTTACATGACAGGAACAAAACACGGAATGACTATTTGGACCTTATTCTTTGTATATTTGTAAGGGCTTAGTGTCCAAGGTGATGGTTTAATTTTTTTAAATTTATAAAAGGGTGAAGACTTAGACAGTTAAAAATCAAATATATTTACAGTAAAATTTTATTAACATTTAATAATTTTTTTAAATATGTTATGAATGTTAAGTAACTTGAATATAATAGCGTTATTAATTCTAAAATCGTTCTATAAATGTGAATTGGCACAATTATGTTATCGGTTTGAGCAATTGAGCGTTGATTTAATTTTGTTTTCGTTAACCGACTTCTGTAGGTCAACAACTCTGATTCTCTCTGAGTATATAATAATAATAATAGGCGAGAGGTATTTAGCCACTACTTAAATAATAATAATAGTAATAAATAATAATCTTTCCTACACTCACACCAATTACTTATCAAGCCCAGGAGAAGCTTCGTTGTGAAACTCGTTAAATGGTCACTAGACAACGGATAAACATACGTAAAATACTTAAATACATACTTGTTATACATAGAAAACACCCAAACCCGAGACAATTTAGACAAACAATAATTTCTAAATTGACCCGACCGGAGATCGAACCCGGGACCTCAGAGATGGCGAAAACCGGTGTACAAACCACTCGACCAAGGAGGTCGTCGAAAATAAAAAAAGGTTTTATTAAAATCTGCTTATTGGTTTGAAAGAGTAATAGTTTGGAAGGGAATCCGAAATGTACCTAATATGTCTAAGTAAAAATCAGCTACCTAAAAAGAACCTCAGAGAACTTTTCAGAGTGGACTTTCCGTACTTTGGAAATATAGAAATAGAAATAGATCAATTTTTACTTGGTACAATCATCATCATCATAATCAGCCCACATCAGTCCACTGCTGGACATAGGCCTTTCCCAATAACACATTCAAATTCAAAATACAGGGACATCAATTTTGCCTATACCAAATTGATCGGTGGTGAAATCACGTTAAGCCGTTGTTATAAGAATATGTCGTTACAAACCCACCAAATTGTGTAGTGACCTGACCTGGTGGGTCGAACTTCCCATGTGCATTTATATTAATCACATTATGAACATTGTAACTTCATCATCATCATCTCAGCCAAAAAAACGTCCACTGCTGGACAAAGGCCTCCCCCAAATCATCATGGGGGGTATTTGCCGTAATCGCCACGCTTGGCAGGCGGGTTGGCAATCGCAGTAGGTTGAGGGTCACCTCAGAGAGATGCTGCTGCCCATCCTCTGGATTGGTCCCTTAGTCGGCTTTTACGACACCCACGGGAAGAGATGGGGTGGTGTAATTCTTTATCCCCGGCACCTGTGGAACTTAGCTTAGATTTTAACTTAGATTAGCAGTATTTTTACCAGATCAATATCCTCTAATACGTGAAAGCACAATGAACTAATTATCTTAGCATATTTCTGCTGAGATAATTAATTTAATGTAACAGTATTTTAAAGACTTTAGTTTTACAAAACATTTAACAATTACATTTGATGGCCCATGTGCATTGTTCATGTGGAATGGCCACATGAACAATGCAGATGCCCAAATGCCCAGCAGTGGGGCTTCCCCGAGAATGATAGTGTCACTTATTTTTTCCATAAGTTTCAATAATTAAGAGTACGTCATAGAACTTACTTAATTCGTCACTTAGAAAGTTAAGTGTGTCATTTTGGTTTGGCATAATTTGTATGTTGCGGTCACCCACGGCTATTTTTCTACCATTTGCAAGTCTTTGAGTGTTTACGTATGCAAAGCACGATCATCTCATCTTTATTAACACGAGACGAATATTTTCCTTTATGAGCTCGCCAGACATTAATTTTTAAATCTAAATTTTAATGAAGGGTCGCAAAAGGTCGATGCAAGGCTTTATCGTCTAACAGATCACGTTTCTTGTGCGAAGGTCATTTCGTTAAATTGACTCGCCATTTGTAAACTTATTGAAAAAAAACATTTTTTCACTTCTCATGCTCGTAAAGTTGTTCTTTATGTCGAGAGAAGGCTGTATAAAATTATTTTTAATCAAGAGCACAAGAGTGCATGAAGTAATTTCTTCTTTTAAGACTAAGACAATTAGGCCTTACAGCCACATACACAATTAAATACACCTTCATTTAATTGATATATTTTTATGAGATTAAGGTTATATCTTAATTTAATTATGACATAATTATGTATTACTGTCTAAATACAAATTTGCATTTACGTTAAAAAAATATAACGCAAATATTTATAATAACTTGGCATTACGGCTCAGACCATATTCGAACGTCACATAGTAGAAAATTTAAAAAAAAATAAGAAAAATGTGGCGGGAAGCTAATTATTCGTCAAACAAAACTAGAAACTAGCTTTTGTTGTGTTGCGGTTTGTTTTATTTCCTTGCAATCGAAGTGAAAAGCAGAGTGTAAAACTCGAGTATAAAACCCATTTTACCCTCGACGTGACTATCCGCCCTCGCCGTACCGGCTCGGGTAGCTATATGCACGACTCGGGTTAAATGGCTCGTTTTATGCTCTTGTTGTCCAATCTACTATTTAAGCACTAAGTTTAAAATAATAGTAACTCTATAACCTATACTTGTTGGGTAAAGGCCGCCATCATAGAAATCAAGTCCTGGCTACAACTGATGGGCATTGACTTTCGCCACACTTTTCAAATGCGGGTTGGTCACATGATCACAAACCTAGGCAAAGCATCGAAAAATACGAAACACCCTTTTTTCAACCTGTGAATTGAAACATTTCTTGGAACCGATATGTTGATTTAATTTGCACAGGTCACGAGAGCCTAATATGAGAAGCTCAATGGCGCAGTGGATAACGCGCGCGGTCTTCGAGCTTAAGAAACTCGCAAAGGCCGGTCATCGGATGGGTGACCGAAAACGTATCATCTCGAGGTCCTCCGTGATTCGGAAGGCACGTAAAACCGCTGGTCCCGGCTGCATTAGCAGTCGTAAACAACCACCGCACCGCACTGGGCCCGCGTGGTGGTATATGGCCCGTTCTCCCTATCCATCCATAGGGAAGGCTCGTGCTCCAGCAGTGGGGACATAAAAATGAGCTGATGATGATGATGACGAGAGCCTAATGGTATAGGACACCTGACTCGAATTGCCAAGCTGCGTGTGCAAGTCTCTCTCGTAGAAATGTTTTCAACTTAAACTCTAACTTCTAAGTCCTAAGTAATCTTAGGTCACTTTAGAATAATTATTATTAACGGAATTATTACCATGTTTTTTGTTGTGTGTAAGTATCCGATAATTTGTCCGAGTTTTGTCTGCTCTCAATCAACCACCCGCAATAACTTCAGTGGCGGTAGCCAAAGTAACATTAAGAAAACGATAGCGAAGTTTGAAAAGAATAAAATGTATGGGATTGACATAAGATTGACCACGTGATTTAGCGCGGCTTATGTCAATCCCATACATATTATTCTTTTCGAACTTCGCTATCGTTTTCTTAATGTTACTTTGGCTAAGCCTACAGTACATACGTGATCATGGCACATGCAACTGTGCCGAAATATCGGATACTCACACACAACAAAAAACATGGTAATAATCCCGTAAATAATTATTGAAATGTAAGGACCATGATAGTTCAAAAGTTATATTTAGTCACTTCACTTCAAACTAGTCAGCGCCGCTTGTCTCGGTTCTCCCCGCCCGATCCTCTGAATGCTACTACACATTTACAGAATACACTAAACAAGCACACTAGCTGAAGCCCAAGACACCGTACTCGTAAAACAAGGGTATGACGACCCGGTTCGCACGTGCTCTATACCAGGTTCAGTTATGCACCCCCATCCTGAGCCGAGGTTCTTGTCTTTATCTGATCACCCTCGGAGAATCTAGTAAGGAACGGGGACAGACACTATTAAGGCGACGCATTGGTAATTTACGTGGCGGGATCTTGATTTTTCCTAATAATTACAAAACATATGAAAGTGATATTTAATGATATGATTTTTCATTTATTTGACTTCATTTTGCTAGTTGCAGAAACACGATTTGTTAACTTTTATAACAGAGAAAAAAATATCAAAGTAACCTCTTTTAAAACATTGATTTACGATTTAAAAGAGATAACATATATTTTTTAATCGATTCAAGCATCTAAATTTTCTTAGTAGATTAGTCTTAACACATACTTCAAGTTCATAGTTCATTTTTTAAAACTTATTTTTAGTTTTAATTGGAAAGAAATAAAACAGTTTTTCTTATGGTACGGGGCGTTAAATCTCCGTATAAGATTAATTGTTTAGCGATGCGTCGCCTTAAGTGATGCTGTTCCATCTAGAAAACTTCTGACAGTGCTTCGTTTAACACTGCTTGAACACCCTTTAAGTTTTTTGCCGCCCCCAAAAAAATCCAGTGAATGACGTTGAAAATCCCTACATAGTTAACCAGTAAACTCTCTCAGAAAAAATGTCTCGGTTCTGACCTTTTCTTACCAGTTTTCCACATGACGCTTTTCCAGGGCTTGCAGAGCTGCTGAAGGGACGACTCTTCAGCAGCGGTACTGCGGCTGACCAACTGGGGTAGTCATTTTAACTTGGTAATTATATTTACATTTACTTTAATTATTATTTAGAAACATCCAATAAACCGTAGTTTTTGACACTATCATGGACTGCTTGTACGTACTAAGCGTTAAGTAAGTCAATGAGCCTTATTTATTTACTTATTTTGTGCCATGACTTATTCTAAATAATTATTTAACTATTATTTAATATTATGTTCTTCTAAAGTAAACTAATCTGTAGCTAAATAAGCCAAAAAAACTTTATTCATAATTATGTTCGCATTAACTTCAAAAAATATATATTTTGGCATCTAAAAGCTATTTTAAGTTGATTAGCTAAAATTTTATCATTATCAAATTTAAAACAAACACGAAATTTTAAATAAACAGTGGGTAGGTATCAACCCGCAGTATGCTACATACCGAATTTTAAAGCTGAGCTTTTTGTTTTCGGTAATAAGCGAATTCATGTCATTAACATGGTATGCTTAAATTTAAATCCAAAGCCGCTCTTAAACTTTTTTTTCCTTTTTTCTACGTCAGCAGATGGCAGTGTTGTTTTATTTGATTATTAAAAATATATCAGAAAGCAACAATATAGACTACGATTTTGCTATTTTAAACGCCCAAAACCGTGTCTCAGTGCCTCTTTATTTATTTAATTTTGTTAACATTAGCAAACATTTTTGTTTTGTTTTTTGCATATTAAGTTGATTTACATGTTAAAAATAATGCTTTTTTTAAACTACAAGATGCTTTATTTACATAACATGGGAAGGTAAACAATGAATATTTTATATACTATCTATATAAAATTCTCGTGTCACATGTTAGTTGCCATACTCCTTCGAAACGGCTCGATCGTTTTTTTTCATATTTTATATGTATATTCGGTAGGTCTGACAATCGGTCGTAATCTATTTTTTAAACTCCTAAGTGATAAGGGTGGTCCACACCCCAAACATTTTTTTTTCAAATACAAAATGTTCTACGCTTAGATAATTGATTGGTCTCGCGCGCACGAGACCAATCATTTATCTAAGGTTCCACGCTTAGATGAATGATTGGTCTCGCTGCGCTCGACTAGATACCGCGCTAACTAGAAACAATAGCTCCGTGAATGCGGCAACTCAATATTGTAGTGTGTGTAAGAACGGTGTCCTTCTTATTTCTTGTAGAGTGTGAGTAATAACTGTGTCCTTCTTATTTCTTGTAGTATTATTTGGTATCTAGTCGAGCGCAGCGAGACCAATCATTCATCTAAGGTTCCACGATTTGTTTGTGTTGTTGTCATAGAAACTAGAAACTAGAGAATAAAATCAAAGCGGTACGAAGTCCGCCGGGTCAGCTAGTTTTACTATAAACGAGAATGTTGTTGCAAATACACGTTTTATATTACATTTTTGTTAGTTCTCTAATTACCTATACGGTGCCCGAACATCATACACAATTACACTTACCTTTTCCAGGACGTTCAAGTTTATATTATATCGAACATGACACTTCGGCATAAAATACGTATTACGAATTCACTCACTTATAACTGTATTTATTTTTGAGTTTTTCCAGACGTTACGAACCCTTTACAGGATCCGTGGTCACAGGGAGCCATTTCATAGGCTAATCCATTACATAATACTTACTCGTATATTTTGTCATCGTTTTTAAAAATCGTTTCCTGTCTAACCTCTCGTAAATATGTAATAACAAGATTTAAAATATCACTCGCAAAAAATATTATCAAGGAACTGTTCTGTGGTAAAATATTATAACGCTCTTAGTAATTACTCGGAATTTATGTCCAGCTATTGTGTGGTGTCGGGTGATTTTTTACTGCGAAAGATCTTAATTGGTTTGATGAATGTTGAGGTTCATTTCATCTCAATTTAACAATATTTATTAAATATTTATAAAATACAGTGAAAAAGTTAAATGCCTACCCGACATTTTATAAATATTTAATTCAGCTTCAGTGCAGCAATTAGCACTTTTAAAAAAAAGTAAAATATTTATTAGCTATTAACTAATGTTTTTTTTTATGATTGAGCCATTACAGCGTGAAATATGTTCTGAAAGCCATTAATGTTAATGAAGAAGAAGTAGTAGATCATCCATGCGCATTGCATAAAGATTTCTGTTCAAAAATACTTTTAAGTTTATGAATAACTAGTGGCCGCTCGCGGTTTCACCCGCGTGGTTCCCGGTTTCACCCGCGTGGTTCCCGGTTTCACCGGCGTGGTTCCCGTTCCCGTGGGAATATCTGGATAAAAAGTATCCTATGTGTTGTTGTGTAAACTATCTGTATGCCGAATTTCATCCAAATCCATTCAGTAGTTTTTACGTGAAAGAGTAACAAACATCCATACTTACCAACTTTTGCGTTTATAATATTATTAGGATTTACCACTAATTTTGCAGATAGCACGCAAGCGGAATTACTACCAAGGGCGTTACTACACCCTTCCAGTTTTAAGATGATATAAATTGTTAAAGGAACAAAAAAAAAATTAAAAAAATGTCTCATACATATTTTTATCCGAGGAGTGGTCGGCAACATTACCTACCCTCTGGATACCTCAACACAGACGACGGCACGCGGCGGACGTAGAGTTTTCGTGAAGGACTCCTCAGAGTTTTTGGGATCCCGACCAAGCGGTAGACGGACGCTTTAGATTTTTAGTGGGTCGGCCAATAACATCAGGCTATATACACCCACATACCTAGCGAAGTTGAAGCCCAGCAGGATGATTCAGTTGAAAATTTAGGCTAAAAAATGAGTCGGTTTTAATTTGTCTTCTTTGTAAATATGTAATTTGTCTTGTTTGTTTTCTTCATTTTGAAAACACTTGTGTGAGTCGAATCGACAGTCATATCAGGAAAACGTCTATAAATCATCATCAGTTTACAAAATGTCCGACTGCTCTACATTTGTCAGTTTTAATTGGCCAACTATCTTGTGTATGATACTATCTGTACCATCATGTTTATGTTTTAGATCACAAAGAAACTATTCATTCCCAGCTTTGACATATTTAAATTCTTTTGTAAAAACGTAGTATGAAAACGATTCAGTGTTTGGTTAACCAGTGCCTTGGGTAATGTATGAATAAAATATTTTATGTTTCATCTTCTATTTCTCTACTATAAAAATTGTATGTAACATTTGTTTTCTCTCAATGGAATGACACTCCACTGTCTTGGAACTCCAATTAACATACTCGTAAACTATTTATATTATATATTATAGTTATTTTATTCGTAAAGAACTTTTTGAACTTATCTTACATTATAATGTTGCGAGTAACCTACATTTAAATAAATATTGATCTTAAGGTACTTTACATATTATGCAATAATATTATGCAGCCTAAAACATACAGAGTCTCTTAGTTAATTCAATCAGTGAACCTATGTTTACTGATTGAATTTTCTCAGCTATTTTACTGTGTTTGAGTAAATTTGCAAGTCTTTGATGCCCATGCCCATGCGAAACTAGTCTAAACTAAACGAGAAAGAGCAGGGTTCATTATTATATTGTCATATCTCAACACGAAGCAACACAATTTCACATTAGGTTCAATATTTTAATGAACTCAAAACAATCGTCAATAATACAGTAATTCAGTCACTGTCGACAGTGTTTTTTTTCTGCCAATTCCATTATCTAGAGTGGTTTGGACTTTGGAGAGTTAATAAGCGCACTCCATTCGAGTGATACAAATCTCAACACCGTTCCGGCTGCGATACGCTACCGAATGATGTCACCGCTCAACGTCAATTGAAAACTAACATACACCATGTACGTTCATGTTTTTTTGTGTTAAGACAGTATAGGTATTGCAGTAATTAAGTCCAACTCATGATCACTATTACCTTTGTTTTTTTTGGAAAGAGTTTGGCGGTTTGGTCTTAGACGGCATTTTCAGCGTCACTGGACTTTTTTGGGGGTGGCGAGAAACTTAAAGGGTTCCAAAAGCCGTGTGATCGAAACAACGTTAGAGGGTTTCAAAAGGGAATGGCATCACAAAAGCACGCCTCCTTTTCCTACTAGATTCTCCGAAGGCTTCGGATACCATTACCGCTCGAAGAGAAAACACTGGGGGTGAGTTAAGTAAGTACGCCTCCCTTTAATCCTGCCCTGCCAAGCTCTTCGGGATTGGACAGGGCGGGAAGGATGGGAGGAGAGTCACCACATGAGCCCAAGCGCTGGTATCCGTAAACAGGATTTCTCTTCCACAAAAAAAAAGTACTTATTGCAGAACACATTCTTCCAATAGGTAACTTTAATAACTTGTGTAATAATTTGTTGAAAAAGTTACGTGGCTAATTGCTAGGCTTGTTTCTCCTCAGCTGGGGCGAACTCCGGTGATGATTGGCGACGGCACAGGTGAGGAAAGTACAGGTATATGTTTTTGGTGGGTATGCTCCCGTTCCCAACCTATTTGGAGGAGGGCTTGTCCGGGAGAGAGAGTGGAAGAGTCCCTAACTACCAGCGTCCGGGCCGCAGTGGTGTGTCTTAGGTATTTTCTCATGATATGTATAAAAAACTGCATGTTTCTCCACGTTGGAGTATAAAAATAAATATAGCTATAGTGTGTATCAATTAGCATAATAAGTGTCTTTCTGCTGGGCAATTGCCTTTATTATTGAAACATCACTATAATTGACTAGTGACCGCTCGCGGTTTCACCCGCGTGGTTCCCGTTCCCGTGGGAATATCTGGATAAAAAGTATCCTATGTGTTATTCCCATAGGATAGATTATCGGGTAACTATCTGTATGCCGAATTTCATCCAAATCCATTCAGTAGTTTTTACGTGAAAGAGTAACAGACATCCTTACAAACTTACGCGCTTATAATATTAGTAGGATGGGTATTGGTTTAATGACAAGGCTTGTCAATTACGAGTTAGTGCATATTCACTAACTCGCGCTATGCATGGAAAATTCCGTAATACACTTTGCTCAATCAGGGAACTGTACTCAAGAACTAACCGAACGAACCAGAGACTATTCCAGTGATTAATCTATACTAATTTACCTACATGAATCATATATCCATTAAGCTAAAACAGTCCTACATACAAAAAATATATATTTACGTGTGCTATCTGGTACACGAGTAACAACATCGATTTTCATTTACTAGCATTTTGAACTGTCAAACTTCCTTTTGGGCCATAAAGAGGTTTCTAATCCCTCGGTACTTGCACATTGAAATGTAGGTGACCCATTTTTTTGTTGTACGTATTATCTATAAAAATAAAGAAGAATCTCAGTCTCAGTAAAAGCTGTGGGTAAAATAACGAAGTGAAACTCCCATACGTCACGTCAACGCTACGTTATTGCAGTACCGATAATGTTTGTATGGTAAAATTTACATAACTTCGGGATTTGTCCAAAAGCGCGTAAGAAGCATTGAAGAATACCGCGTAGCCTTTACTCAAAGATGGACAAATCAGTGTAAGTGCTGTACCTACGTTTTATAGAAAAGAACTATATTATTAAATAAATAAATAAGTATATTTATTTATTAATTTAATAATTTAATTCAGGCAACAAACAATGTTAAGATGGTAAGTTACATAGAAGCCCATAATTAAAAATACCTTACAGACTACTTGACGACCTCCGTAGCCGAGTGGCTTGTATGCCGGACTTTGGGCGGCGCTAACTCTGAGGTGTTCGATTCCCGGTAGGGTCAATGTCGAAAAACGAACTTTCCGATATTGTGTCGGGTCTACCCAGACACAACTACCCGGTTGTGATACCCTCGTTGTTTTTGATTTCCATGAAACGGGTGCTTTAGCTACGTACCTTGGGATCAAGACAATGTATGTGAAGTTGTCTAATATAATATATTTTAACTTACATACAATCATATCATACTAATACTACAAAGAGGAAAGCTTTGTATTTTTCTATTTTTCTATCTTTGCAACGAATAAACTCAAAAACTACTGGACCGATTTAAAAAATTCTTTCACCATTAGAATGCTATTAGCGCTGAGTAACATTTTTATTTATTTATTTGTTTATTAGGACAACCAACAAGACAAACACTGATACAAGCAAAAATTGTAGAAACAAACATAAACTTAAAGCTAAGTGTCCTCTTAATTACAGGTTGCCACGGCATGCAATGCGGACTATAATTTTATTTAGATAAAAAAAAAAGCATATTATTTATTTATAATAGTTCAGTCGTTCAGTCACTAATTTGGCGCCATATCAAATGACTTTAATATTTCCTGTCTGAACTTCTGGGGCAGGCAAACATAGGCTATATTAAAAAAAGAAATGTCAACCCGTGCGAAGCCGGGACGGGCCGCTAGTTTATATACAATCTGTCCCCCGGGACAGATTATATATAAACTAGCAGCTTGTTTTTCTTATCTACTTCGCGAAGTAGTAACCTAACTTAAGGGCGTGATCTATGGATAATTTTATCGATAAAATACCTCAAATCTGCTAGTTTATATATATAATAATCTGCTAGTTTATATACAATCTGTCCCCCGGGAAAGCAGGTTGTTTTTCTTATCTACTTCGCGAAGTAGTAATCTAACTTAAGAGCGTGATCTATGGATAATTTTATCGATAAAAATACCTCCAATCAGGGGTCTGACCCGCCTCTCGCCAAATTACAAGAACTTAAGATGTTTCTTTTTAGTATTGACCTTTTCCTTAAAAAAAAAGCGATAACATGAGCACCTTGACACTGATAAGCAAATATTTGATATCATTCGATAGCTAACAAGATTACCTATTAGTAGAAGTAGCAAACATACACGGGCCCTATACATTTTGACAGAGTAAGGATTCATCATCATCATCATCATCTCAGCCAAAAGACGTCCACTGCTGGACAAAAGCCTTCCCCAAGTAAGGATTGATTTAAGTAAAAAAACATGTAATTTTTTCACGTCTTTTTTCTTCTTTTTCACTTATTTTAAAATATCATAAAACAACATTAAAGTATGTTTTATTTGCACCATATTACTAGTATTTGAGCTATTCTATAAAATGAAGGTAAATTTATTACTCTACGTCGAGAGAGAATATTGGGAGAATTTGAAAAGTGGCCGTTGCACTGTTTTGTTTCATTTGCCAACACTCACGCACAGTCACGAACACTTAGCGGTTAATAATCCACCATTATTGCACATTAATATTCGGACATAACACAAATTTTAGAAAATAAAACAAAACCGCAGACATGACTTCACTTTCCCGCCATGAAGATTATGTTTTTTTTCCTTTAGTGCGATTAGCACATTTAGCCAGTGTCAAAGTATTTTTTCTTACAAGTTATTAAAGATAATATATCTTTTGTTATTAAATGATGATGATGAATGATGATAGTAATGAGATGTGAGAAACGATATACGCCCAACCCCTTGAGTATCTCAGTATGTGGGGCTTTAATAAGACCTCACGATTTCCCACCAAGAAGTCCGTTATAAAACTTTGTTTGTTATTATTTTTGGAAGGAATGTTCACTTGGCTGTCTGTATCTACCTCTTTAAATTTTATGTAGTTACGAGTGTATGAACTACTAGGTACTATTTGAAGTAAAGGTTTTGAAATAAACTGAAGTAGGTCGGAAGCTACTAAATATAAAATGAAATCACTTTGGTCTGTGAATGAAATAAAAAAGAGAAAAGTGAGTCTTCAACCAAGTGAACTCAAGCCATCGCAAACATTCAATACGAGACCGAGTACAAATCTAATCTTTCTAATTGTTTTCGATCAGGAACGCAACATAAAAAAGCTTATACAGAATTGGTGATAAAATTAATTCACATTTAAACTTCGCTAAATAAGCATTTAAATGATGTGAGTAAAATAAATATTCTAGAGATAAACAATTTGCTATAGTATATTTTGCTAGGGCAAAATAAATGGTTTTGTGATTAAGGTGTCCATAGTTCGTTCCTTAGCGATTAGTTTTGTATTAAATTAAATACTTTAACGTCGTTTACATCGAAAGTGAAACTCTTGACTTTCTGTACACCTTACAATCAGTAGCAATATAGGCGAAGATGGAAGCGCAATTCACCCGGAAACCTCATCTGGCGAACTGGCTATCTTATCTCTAACTGTCGGAACACAACAATGCATCTACTTTATCTCTAATCATCTGTTTTATTAGGGAAACGCTGTCATCCCCAAAACTTCATTAATAAAGAACGAGCCCATCTAAAATTAGTAAAGTTGGTCAACGAATCGACATTGTGCCTGTTGAGATGTCAGAGTGATTGCGAGTGACGTTTGGGACAGCTAATATCGGGATATAGCCACGAAGCTATAGATAAAAATGGAGGGGAATATTTGTGAGGCACCTACACATGGCATCTATTTATTGTAAGTTATAGTCCCAGCGTGACAACTGAACATCCGATAATAATTGCAATACCAGTAATATAACCTAGAAAAAAAGGCGGTGTAATAAAAAAAATTGCATTCATTTATTTGTTTCAATATGTTGATAATAATGTTATTTCTATTCAGTTATTTGATACTAGTATTGTCTAAAATAAGGTGCAACTGATACAACGAACAAAATCACGCTACAACACAAACTAAAGGGAAACAATAAATTCCCTCGTGCTTTTCTTTCAATTTAGAATCGTGACTTTAAGGAAAGTATTTTCGATAATAAATATACCATTATTTTATCTACATTGAATCTTTTTTTGTTATGGGAAAAAGTACTTACTTCGCGCAAGTTGTAAGATAACAAATTATATTTATTCTACTTCAAAGTAATAAAAAATATTGTTTAAGGAGAAGAAGATTGCGGATCCTTTGGTAAAGAAATCTTGAACTGCAGCAAAACTATGAGGTAGATAGCAATCATGCTTATTGCCTGAAAAGTAAAGCAATCAATTAGTTATTGTGAATTTAGACTCTGAATATAATTTATAAATAAACGCGAGTATATCCGTATTTCATGTGTTTTATTAGTAAGAAATAAGTTCATTGTGTAAAGAAAAAGGTAACAGTATGCAGGTCTTATTGCTAACAAAGTGTACCTATCTCTTAATCCTACGGTTTCAAGAGGTTTTTTTTTAATTTTCTTATTTATTTCACAATCTCTTATTGTTTCAGACTTGATTGACTACTTGGCTAAAGACCGGTATTGTTGAATCACGTCATAAGTATGTGGGAGAACATAGGAAATTAAGCTTCGTTATTTTTTAACAGGGCTTAATAACGCTACCAAATCAACACTCTCTAAGTATCATTAAATAACAAAAGTTACAATAAGTTAAATTGGGAGTGGTAATGCAGGTAACGTTATCTAGTAAAGTATCGTTACTACTTTAGCTACCTTAGGTGTTTTAGCTAATCCGCGTAGATCGGTTAGTTAATTTACTAGTAAAAATGCCAACCAGGTAACAATACCAAGCATAACGTTATCTTCGTATGGTAGAGGTATCGTCACCTATTTTTTAATGTAACTCAAAGCTCTGTTTTGTAAGATGATTGAATATACGTACCTATTATACGTCATAAACTAAATCGATGGGTGACTGTTTATCCAATAATTTCATAATGGAATGGCGTAGGTAGGAACTCAAACGATAAGATATAGCTACATATCGATGGCAAATAATTTAATCCATACAATAGTCGAGCATAGATATGGACGCGAGAGCTTTTAGCAGAGATTGATTCAGAAGTTCCGTATAAATGTCAACATTAGGATAACGGTTGTGCTTTTTTATCAACTGACTATTTTTTTTCCAACGACAAGTTTCAATTGAGGAGCTTGGTACGCAGTGGCTAACGCACCCGGCCTGCGATTGCTAAGGTTAAGCAACTTTCGCAAAGGCGGGTCATCGGATGGGTGACCGTATCATCTCGAGCTATTCCGTGCTTCGGCAGTTACGTAAAGCCATATTAGGGGCCGTTAACAACCATCAATCCGCACCGCTACGATGGGCCCGCGTGGTGGTTTATGGCCCGTTCTCCCTTTTTCATCCTGAGGGAAAGCTCGTGCTCCAGCATTAAGGACACAATGAGCATTTGATGAGTTTTAGTTGAATCAATTATACTGTTCTGCTTTAAAAAAAGGTTGAAAAAAGTTTTGAAATTTCCACGTGCGAGATTTGAACTTGCTGTCTTTGACATACTGATTCAGAAGGCACTTTCATTATTATGGTATCGTAGCTCTGTCTAACCCGTGCACATTACTGTTCCAATGTATACTGTTCCTATCATAGTTTTTATTTTCGCTCCTAAGGAGTAGAATTTTAAATGTTTGGGGCGAGATTGCTTATTTTCAACGTCAACGGACATTTTTGGGGGCGAGAGGCGAGAAACTTAAATGGTTCAAGACGTGTGATCGAAACACTGTCAGAGGTTTTCTAGAGGGAATGACATCATGCACTAGTGGGTGCCCTCGTTCTCTACTAGATTCTCCGAGGGGTTCAATCAAGAGCTTTGTCTCTGTCGTAGGTACAAAGAATGAAATTTGTAAATATTACCTTTTTTTACTCATTTTGTGTCTCTTCACAGTAGTGCGATACTTGAGAAACGTGATATGTGCGATGTGATGAGAATGATGATGTATTGGTAACTAAAAAAGTTATAAAATGTTTTTGTTTTGTTTACCTATATAATTTTTAACGCAATTTTTTTTGTGTAAAACATTTGTTTTTTTTTTAAAGTTATGTAGGTATATTATAAAAGTAGATGGATTGTAGGGAAGAGGGAGAAACCAATAAAAAGATGGATGGATTCTGTGAGGGATGATGATACCATGATGATGATGCCCGAACCATATCCTGAAAGCGTTGTCTGACCGCTAGCTGGGACTTACCGATGCCGAAACATCGGGTGCGACTACATACCGTCCTCTAACGCTGGGTGGTCGAATCCAGAGCGCCAATGTCGTTTTAGTTTTGTTTTATTATTTGTTTAATGTGCATATTTTTTTCTTCTTGTTACTAACATTACTGTTTAAGGTCTATGACATTCATCATCATCATCATCATCTCAGCCAAAAGACGTCCACTGCTGGACAAAGGCCTCCCTCAAGGATCTCCACAACGACCGGTTTTGTGCTGCTCGCATCCAGCGGCTATGGCATTATTCTAAAATAAATACTTAAGATTATTATAATTCTTCTTCTTCTTCTTCTTTTATTTATGGCATGTTTTGTGTCTATGTCTACCATAAAGAAAATTGTATAAATGTCTACAGCCGAACACAATTCCGCCAATATCACGTAGGTTGCTAATACACGGAAGGATTCGAATGGAATAAATTATAATTTTGCGTTTTTAATTACCAAGTTTTTAATAATCAAATTTACCAAGAACAATTAAATTATATTAATTTTTTTTAAAAGGTGGAGAATTTACCATACTTAAAATGCATTTAAAATTAGTAGGACGGGGTAAATATTATTATTTTTAAAGCCTTGAACGTTAGATGACGGCTGATAAAGGAGAGTGAAAGAAAACGTCATCATTAGATGTCATCTCACCGAAGTAAGAAGTTTTCTGTCGACGTCAGCGTAGCCCTTCAGGCTTACGACAGCCGGATTCATCTCGATGGCTTGGATGAAGTGGTCTATCTGTAAACACACAACCACTTATAAATTATTGGCTTTATTAATAAATAGGTACATAATAAGTTGTTTAACGTTTAATTCTTAAGTATAGTCGACAATGAAATTGCTTTACCACCTTAGAAGTGAATTTTGTTTGCTTAGAATAAAACAACAAGTTCTATTTTTGTTTAAAAGACCAAGTGACAGATACGTTGTCATTATTGACAATGAGCCTTAGCGAAATTTTATTGTAATGGAAGTTTTTGTCAAAAGTGCTAAAGCAATTTCATGGTCGACTATACCTAAAATCTTATTAGTAGGTATTATAATAAAAATGTTGTTTACAGCTTATGTTTCACAAAATACATGTATTTTAACATAAGTTTTTGTGCATATTGTACCTACTTACTTACTTAGCATAAGAACTGAAAATTACTCTAGGCTTCGTTATGAAATTGTATTCTTAAAGCAGCGCAGTTGTATCTACTGAATTTGTTTTTTTTTATAATATCTGAAAGTTTGTGGTTATGAAGTAAAGAAATAATAGAACAAATTACTTCTTTTTGAGTCGGTCTATCGACTGCTAGAATATCGATGGTCAGAAGAGTTTCTTGAACGCCATCGGCCACCTGAAAATTTTTTACATTGTTGGCATATTTTACAATCATATTAATTTACAAAAACAAATAATCTCTTAATATTACTAGTGTTTATTCGTTGTTAGGGTTCCGTGCCCAAAGGGTAATACGGGACCCTATTACTAAGACTCCGCTGTCCGTTCGTCCGTCTGCAACCAGGCTGTATCTCATGAACCGTAGTTAGACAGTTAGAATTTTCACAGATGATGTATTTCTGTTGCCGCCGTAATAACAACAAATAGAGGCCTGTTTAGACCCGCATGATGTGTGCGACTGGTGTTCAGTCAGTATCATACTCGTCATAACTTTATAATAAAAGTTGAGAAGCTTTTATTACATTTTTGGTTGCTTATTGACAAAGTTACAACTACGGATACGAATCGCCGAAGTCTCGCCTCAAAATACTGGAGATTCGGACGTTAAGGACTGCAACTCAGTGTATGACTACTTACTTACTTACTGCAGTTTTTATCGCACTTTCGTTAATTTTGATGTAGGTGAGTACTTTTGTTCTTGTTCCAAATAAATATTTTTTATTTTTTACTATTTTATTTAATACGAACGAAATACTACTGGAGACCGCGTATCGGTAAACGTAGTGTAGGACGCCCTCAGACTAGGTGGAGCGACGATCTTCGTAAGGTGGCTGGCAAGAGCTGGATGAGAGTAGCCGCGGATCGTGCTCGGTGGCGTGCACTTGGAGAGGCCTATGTCCAGCAGTGGACGTGTGTGGGCTGATGATGAAATACTTCGGAGTTTTGTTGCTGACTTGAAGCATAATTAGGCTATGAAGACCGCTTCTGACCAGCAGACTGTTCCATCACATGCTTTTGATGTCAAATAAAAAACAGCTTTGTTCGCACCTTCTGCGTTGATTTGTGCGCACAATCGGCGAAGATGAAGAGGAGCGTGGAGCAGTAGGCCGCGTCCACGAACAGCCCCACCTCCTTGAAGCTGAAGCCGAAGCCGTGGTCGACAATCTCCGACAGCGCTCCGTACACGGCGATCGTTATGTTCGTAAACCTGCGGAGCGTCACTATCAGCCTACTTATAAATACTGTGTCCACTACTGAGTGCACCCCAAATTTTAAGCCTATCATCATCATCATCATCATCATCATCAGCTCATTTTATGTCCCCAATGCTGGGGCACGAGCTTTCCCTATGGATGGATAGGGAGAACGGGCCGGTCCTGTGCGGATTGGTGGTTGTTACGAATGCCAATGCAGCCGGGACCAACGGCTTTACGTTACTTCCGAAGCATGGAGGAGCTCGAGATGATACATTTTTGGTCACCCATCCGATAACCGGCCTTAGCGAAAGTTGCTTAACCTCAGCTATCGCAGACCGGGCGCGTTAACCACTGCACCATCGAACTCCAATTTTAAGCTCGGTGAAGCTGAAAATGCCGTTTGAGGCAATAAGCAAATTATCTCAAAAAAAAACACCCCAAATCTGTGGTGATGATTTGCGTCAGCGCTCTCTACACATTGGATTGTTATCTTAGTCGATATATGCCTATGCCCTACTCTACTGTGCTCAACCACCCGCGAACCCAATGTAAGTTTTAAAGATTTAAAGATTTAAAAGATTCCTATCCTACGACAGTAACCGGGTCCAACGTCTTAACTTACCTTCCGACGCACGTATAATTAATTTGGTAACCCATCAGATGACTCGACAACGCCAAAGTTGTTTAACATTCAATACAAGATCGTAAGCTATTGCCCATGAGCTCCTCGTTCTTCTATCAATGATGGATTAAACTGCTTAAATTATATTAATAGCATTATTATGAATATTTAACTAATAAGATACCTAAAGTAGAGTGACTTACTCGCTAACAAATAAAAATGTCTAGGTACTCACATGAACAAACAATAGGTAGAATAAGTACGCGCGTACGCATTGCCCAGTAGTTGCAGCAGTTCCGACAGATTGAGCCACAGGTAGCGGTAGCGGGCTATCAGTTTAGCTGAACACTCTATGTTCACATCCTGTTGTTTAATAAATAATAATTAGTATATAAAAACACAAATGTTGGAAAATTTCCAAGAGCAGGATTTGAACCCGCACCCTTCTGACATACCGGGTCAGGTACTCTCCCAATTGAGCTATCGTGGTTCTAACTAGTCCGCCGAAATTATTCAACACTATTTACTTTTTACTTTGAAAGCCAAAGGCGCCCATTCAATGTCAACAACTAAGTACCGTCATTAACATCTGATCATAATATTTTTACAAATACTAAAGATCAGTTAAGAAGTAGGCAAGCTATTTATAAAATGTTTATATAAGTTTTAACGCAAATTTGTTCGCAACAAAATTTGCGTTAAAAATTATATAAACATTTTATAATTAGTATATAATTAAGGAACAAAACGAAGTTTGCTAAATACTCAATCTTCCTTCTGTGCGGTCACAATAAGGGTAGGTTGACTGTGGGTCCGATACACGCCTAATTTGCATGTTTTAGTTCCACAACGGATAAGCCTACATAAAATAAATAGGGCAGTGGCCCCAGTGTTCAACCGGAACCAGTGATCGTCATTTTTTTACTTAAATCATTGAAAACAACAGAAAATTGAAAATAAGTAATACTTACAGACTACTAGTGCCTTACAAATAAACAAAGAATAAGGTCCTAATAGTTATTCCACAGAACAATATGTTCTGTGAGTTATTCCGTGTTTTGTCTCTTTTACTCTAATTTGAAATGACGTTTACCTTGCGAAAGCATTCGGACAGGCTCTGCGACGCGATCCTCATCGCCTTACAGTTGATGTACCACAGCGCGCAGTTCATGTTGATCATCGTTATGATGTGGTAGTATGCGGTGGTGTGAATAAGGGGGAACCCGTCCAGCAACGCGCACAAGCTTAACAGGAAGCATATAGCCAGTAGGAGGCAGCCGATGCTTATTATAACGATCAGGGTCTTCAAGTTAGGAAACTGAAGGTTTTCTCCCGTAACTCGATAATATCGGACCTGCGAATATATAAGCAAAGTGTATACTGTAGCTATTCATAGCGTCAATACAAATGATAAGTGAATGAGTTCTTTCCTTTGTCATCATTCTGAGAATATGGGACAGGACATTCCTCCCCTAAACCGCACCTCGCCAGACTTCTTAGAATTGTTTTTTTTTAAATTTTATTTGGGTCAACAGACAATATCACCATAAAGTATTATGTTGTTCTTATTATCTAAAAAGTTATTATACCTATTGCGATACCAACATCGTTAACCACAAATTACAAAACAGTAATAATCAAATTGCTAGAAAAAGTTGAGGTGAAATGTACTATGTACTAAAGGGGGGAACGACATACCTAATAAAATATGCAGTACCATCCCAAGACTTGCGGAGATGGCTCGAAAACATGAACTGCAGGCACCGAGTACTCGGGCACTCGGAGTACTCGAAGATCGTTAATCCCTACATTTTTATCATCTATAAAACACGCACAGGTGTTATCTTTTCTCTCCACAGTAGATTAATAAGGATTAACTATTGTAAATATTATTAATAGGTAGTTTAAAATGTACCCAAAGGTACTTGAATGATTTTGAAATGTTTATGCGAACGCTAAAGCAAACACAAGTAAGATGCGTATAAAAGTTTTCATTACAGTCATCATCATCATCTCAGCCAAAAGACGTCCACTACTGGACAAAGGCCTCCCCCAAGGATCTCCACAACGACCGGTTTTGTGCTGCTTGCATCCAGCGGCTTCCCGCGACCTTCACCAGATCGTCGGTCCACCTTGTTGGAGGCCTGCCCACACTGCGCTTTCCGGTACGCGGTCGCCACTCCAGGACTATCCCGCCCCAGCGGCCATCAGTCCTGCGAGCAATGTGACCTGCCCACTGCCACTTGAGCTTAGCAACTCTTCGGGCTATGTCGGTTACCTTTGTTCTTCTGCGGATCTCCTCATTTCTGATTCGATCACGCAGAGAAACCCCGAGCATAGCCCTCTCCATTGCTCTTTGAGTGACCTTGAGCCTTTTTATGAGGCCCATAGTGAGCGACCACGTCTCAGTCCCGTATGTCATCACTGGCAACACACACTGGTCAAAGACTTTCGTCTTGAGACACTGCGGTATATCGGACGAGAAGATATTTCGTAGCTTACCGAACGCTGCCCAGCCTAATTGGATTCGACGATTGACCTCTTTGCTGAAGTTGGACCTACCTAGCTGGACCGTTTGTCCCAGGTAAACATAATTGTCCACAACTTCAAGGGCAGAGTCCCCAACCTTCAGAGGAGTGGGTACGACACGTGAGTTCGACATAACTTTCGTCTTCTCCATGTTCATTTTAAGACCCACTTGTTGAGAGACTCTGTTGAGGTCACCGAGCATTGCGCCGAGGTCTTCCAGGGTCTCAGCCATGACCACTATATCGTCAGCAAACCGAAGGTGAGTGATGTATACGCCGTTGACGTTGATGCCGAGTCCTTTCCAGTCCAGAAGCTTAAAAACATCTTCCAGTGCAGCAGTGAACAGTTTCGGAGAAATCACATCTCCCTGTCTCACTCCTCGCTGCAACTGTATAGGTTTCGAGCTCTGGTCCTGAAGACGGACTGACATAGTGGCGCTTTCATACAAACACCTCAACACTTCGATGTACCGATAGTCAATTTGGCACCGCTGGAGAGACTGTAGCACGGCCCATGTCTCAATCGAATCGAAGGCTTTTTCATAGTCCACAAACGCTAAGCAAAGAGGTTGTTATAAGAGGTGGTTGTACTCTTCGGTCTTCTGTATAACCTGCCGCAGCGTATGTATGTGGTCTATGGTGCTGAAGCCTTTTCGGAAACCGGCTTGTTCGATAGGCTGGAAGTCATCAAACCTGCGTGCGAGACGATTAGTTATGACTCTCGAAAACAGCTTGTAGACGTGGCTTAGAAGTGAGATGGGCCTGTAGTTCTTCAGCAGGGTTTTATCGCCCTTTTTGAAAAACAGTACCACCATACCTTCGTGCCACGTCTCTGGCGTTCTGCCCCCTAGTACGACGGAATTAAATAGCTTCTGAAGAGCTACGAGTACCGGTCTTCCGCCTGCTTTCAGAAGCTCGGCCGTAATTCCGTCAGCACCTGGTGCCCTGCCGTTTTTGAGCTGTTTGAGAGCCATACTAATCTCGTATAGGCTGATGTCCGGGATGTCTTCGGTATAGTGCCGGGTTAACTTAGCTCTAGGGTCTCTAGCTAAGCGTACAGATGGCCGTGTGGATGTGTAAAGCTGTCCATAGAACTTCTCGACCTCTCCCATAACATCGGACCTGGTCGTGACAGTTCTGCCGTCATCGGTTTTCAGCGTCGTCAGTTGGCACTGCCCAATACCCAGATCTCTTTCGAACACTTTTGAGCCTTTGTTCCGCTCAATGGCCTCTTTAATACGGTTAGTATTAAATTGGCGCGTGTCGCGAGTCATAGACTTCGAGATCTGCCTATTTAGCCGCCGAAACTGAGACGCATCACCTGAGGAAAGCAGAACCATTGCGCGCCGCTCTTCCATTAGTTTGAGAGTATGGTCTGAGAACTTTTTGGTTCCTTTTGCACGGTGGGTTTTAAAGAACTTGGACCCAACCGTTTGGACAGTTTCCACAAACCTGTTGCTGTATTCGTCCACATTTTCGCAATCATTTAGGCGCTCGAAGCGATTCTGCAATTCGAGCTGAAAGCTTTCGGGGTTTTGGATTTGGATGGGTGCAGGACGGAGCGTAGACCTTACCAATCGACGTCTTTCCAGCTTAACGTTGATATTCAATGTGCCTCTTACCAACCGGTGATCGCTGCCAGTTTTAAACGCATTGATCACAGTGACATCATTGAATATTTGCTTCCTCGTCGACATGATAAAGTCAATCTCGTTTTTGGTTGCACCATCGGGACTCATCCAGGTCCACTTGCGGTGTTCAGCTTTCCTGAAAAAGGAGTTCATCATAAAGAGGCCCTCCCTCTCAAGAAAGTCCGCCAGCAGTTGGCCCCGGGAGTTCCGGTTACCAACCCCAAATCGTCCCACTCTCATCTCATCGCCGCTTCGTTTGCCCAGTTTTGCGTTAAAGTCTCCCATGACAACGGTGTAATGAGTTTTGGAGGCTTGTATGGCTCTAGAGATGTCCTCATACGTAGCTTCCACCTCATCGTCAGGGTGTGTCGTAGTAGGAGCATAAACCTGTATGACCTTCAACGAATACCGTTTGGTTATTCTGAGTATAAGGTACGCTACCCTAGGCGACACACTCCCGGTCTCGACAACGTTGTTCACGAGGGACTTGTGGACGATGAACCCGACACCACCTTGGGACAGTTGTTCGCCCTCCCGGAAATAGAGCAAGTTACCGGACTTGAGGATTATCGAGTCCTCCCCCTCTCTTCGGACTTCAGATAATCCAACTATGTCCCACCGTATCTTGCTCAATTCTTCCTCCAGTTCGTGAATCTTTTCGTCAGTCCGTAATGTGCGCGTGTTAAATGTTGCCAGGGCCAGAGTTCGTTGTTGGCGGTAGCCAGGTCTCTGCCGGAGATTCTTAGCACCCCCTGCCCCGTCGCTGCCTTGGCCGCTACCGTAGCTAGGGCGAGCGGGGCCGCCGGGGACTAGGGGCCGGTTTTTGCTGTTGTGCATGTCATGGGGGGGTATTTGCCATAATCGCCACGCTTGGCAGGCGGGTTGGCGATCGCAGTAGGTTGAAGGTAACCTCAGAGAGATGCTGCTGCCCATCCTCTGGAATGGTCCCTTAGTCGCCTTTTACGACACCCACGGGTTGAGATGGGGTGGTGCAATTCTTTATCTCCGGCACCACACGGGGAAACATTCATTACAGTACCTATACAAAACCTATCTTACTTACTTGGAATTTACCCCAGTTGGTCTTATAGATAGCGACTTGGTGGGCAACGCCCCAGCCTACAAAGGGGATCCAGAAATGTGGTACCAGAAAAACGACGAACAGGATAGCATAGATGTAGTCGTCGAACTTCCTGATGGACTGTAAGATCAGGATACGTTCATACCCGACGAACAACACTATGATTGTAGTTGCGATGTAAAAGCAAATGGCGTAGATTGTGGCAGACGACCTCCAACTGAAGGTGATGGTTCCTGTGAGAAAATATAAAGCAGTTATAAATCGTAGGTAGCTTAAAATACTCTTAGGACATCCACGAATAATTATTTATCTAATATACATATTATTAATAATTATAAAAACGTGAATTTTTTAATATTGTAAAACAGTGATCTTGTATCTTCTTATAACGAGACAAAGACAAGTCAAAGTTTTTTGATTATAGCTCATTTGGAAAAGATACACTGATAAGAAACTGAGGAGCGCTAATTTCGAGCCAATAACCCATAACTTCCACACTATGTTATCTAACGAGTAGTCCCTCCGATTTGTATCCGAAGTCACCGATGAGTGACTATTATGACCACAGATATATGAATACAACACCACAGAAGTGATGGAAATTCTCAAACAGTAGGTACCAGACTAATACCTATTCGTTACTTAACAAACGAGTTATAATATAATGCAAGAACGTTTTTATCATCGGCTAGATTCAGATATCGCTCTCCTAAAAAGTCAGTCATTTGGTAATATGTAGGACTAATTTAACATCGTACCTGGACGAGATCTCGTGATGGGCATGACAGCGAGAGCTCGGAACAGCACCAGCAGTAACTTGTGGTCCCTGTAGAACTGGTCGTGGATCTCGCAGGTGTCGCCGTCTTGGGAGGAGAGGAGGTCGCGCTGCTCTTGCTCCTTATCAAATCAAACCGCGAGCGCTATAACACCTACTCGTCTCCATAATTTTCGTCGGTCGATTTATTCAATAATAATTTTTCATAAGTTTTTTTTTATAAGAAGCGAGTGAAGAAGATTCTATTCTAAAAACGACTCTTCAAGTCGGGAACGCATAGGCTGCTCCCCGGATGCTCCAGATGTCCCTGAGCGGTCATGGACACTTTCCATCAGAGCTCGCATGCTAGCGAGCTTTCTTTTTACATTTAAAGAAAACATTGTTTATGCTTTCATTCAATCATCATCATCATCCTTTTATTAATGCTCCCCTTTTGTTCTCAAGCCTTCCCACATCAACAATAAATAACCCACCACGTTGGGTTCAGCGAATTTCATAATACGGCAACAAACCGGGACCAACGGCTTCACACATTCAGTGTTATTGCTATTTGCAATGAGCTCACTTTCGGCTCATTCATGATATTTTCATCGATTGAACCAGAAGGTCTCCCATCTGGTGATCCGGGCATTGAATAAATTGTATAACATGCAAGATCACAACCCAAATGCAAACTTTTACGCCCAAGTGAGAAATCCCAGCCTTTTTACAATCGTCATCATCATTAGCTCATTTTATGTCTTGAGCCTTCCATTCGGATGGATGGGGAGAAACGTGCCAACTTTGTGGCGAATGTACAACAACCCTGGCGAATTTACTTGATAAAAATAGAACTGTGGCAAATTTACACATACTTTTTTCTGTGGCAAACTAACTTTGTGGCGAATGTACAACAACCCCCATAAACCATCACGCGGGCCCAATGCGGATTAGAAGTTGTTAACGACTGCTCACGCAGCAAGGATCAACTTCTTCCCATGCCTTCTGAAGCACGGAGGAGCTCGAGTCGAGACGAGATAATAAATTTTTGGTCACCCATCCCGATGCGAAAGTTGCTTAACATTAGCAAAAGGTAAGACCGAGCGCGTTAACCACTCGTCACGCTCACAAGTCACACACGTCACACGTCATCAAGCTCCTCAATTTTAACAACGAAAAGACAAATCGTAACTCACATAATCCCTCTGCGTCCTTTCGTATACTATTTTATTACTTTGAACATGCTTCATATCAGTTGTAAGCAACGAATTGTTGATTCCTTCATCAAACAAATAGTCAGGAATCATCATCTTGGAAGGCGATGCCAGCTCGCTTCAGTTTCAGAGACGAAATGACGGGTCTGCGATTAATTGCCGCTCCACTCAACTTCTAAAATATGCATGAGTCGAGACATTATCGTGCAGGTAAACACGGAGTGTAAATTTCATTAAATTTTAAAGCAAACGACGCAGTCGCTCTTTGCATTACAATGTTACTTACCACCTCAATATGGCTTACCTATATACAGAGTGTATTGGTGTTTTAAGTGAGGGCAGTCAAATATTATCTCACAATTATTTAAAGTAGCGGTCGCCCAGTGGTATAAATTCGACCGTTTCATTTATACTAATATTAAAAAGAGGAAAGCTTTTGAGTTTATTCGTTACAAACAAAAATACAAAAATACAAATATTTTTGTATTTTTGTTTGTAACGAATAAACTCAAAAACTACTGGACCGATTTAAAAAGTTCTTTCACCATTAGAATGCTACATTAGCGCTGAGTAACATAGGCTGACTGACAAAAAGGAAACTGACTTATTGACAAATTTCGCGATACTGACGAATGAGGTAAACTGACGAGTTCATGAAACTGGCTAATTAGGGAAACTGACGAGGGACGACCTTATTACTAGAAAAAAAAAATGCATAATGATAAATAAATAGAAATACGATTTGTTTGTTTTGTTGTCATAGAAACTGTCAAAGCGGTACCATAGTCCTACTAATTTTATAAATGCGAAAGTTTGTGTGTATGTATTTTCGTATATTTGTTGCTTCTTCACGCTGCAACGGATGGCTGGATTTGGATGAAATTCGTCATACAGATAGTTTATAACCTGGAATAACACATTGGATACTTTTTATCCAGATATTCCCATGGGAACAGGAACCACGCGGGTGAAACCGCGAGCGGCCGCTAGTAATTAATATTTTTTTCACATTATTGTAGGTATATTGTTGCTATTGTGGTACATATTGGTACATTGCTGTTTTCCGGCGGCAGAATAAAGTAAGAACTATTGTAGTGGCCCAGTGTTCGACAGGAACCAGTAATCGACCTTTTTTAACTCCCGACTCAAAAAGAGAGGGGTGTTATAAGTTTTACGTGTTTGTCTGTGGTATCGTAACTCCCAAATGATGAACCGATTTTCATTTAGTATTTTTTTGTATTATAGATAAAAAAAATCCTGTAATCCTTAGAAAAAGGGATCAGGAACTGATGTTTTACTTTAGCAACCAATCAACAGACCACCTACCACCTGCTTCCTAGCGGTCATCCAGTAAAATTTCAATTAAATTCTATATTATTTTTTAGCGACGAAAACAGATTTCCAAAACTTGGTATACTGTGTCGAACGCCACGTGTTCACCAGCGACACCAACGTGGCATCAGCCACAGCCCTACTTGTATTGTGGGATGGCCTAAAAACATTTTATTACAATATATTAATTTCTAATGTATTTGAGTAGGTACCTAGGGACATAGTCATAACTTTTGGAACGAAGTTCCTTATTTTTTTTAATTTTATTCGTTTTAATTATTTTTCTATCTGGTGAATAATAAGAAATAATCCAAAGGGGCTTTAGAAAGCGATACAAAAAATAAGCAATAATGGCACCAAGACTAAATCTGGTCTAGAACTCAGTGAAATTGTACCAGGGGATGCAGTTAATTCTGTCAACTGCTGCAACGATTTCTTTGCTAACATTGGTGAAAAACTAGCGAATCAACAGCTCAACCGTATGCGCAGTTCTCAAGAGGACATATTTAAGAAAGGAGGTCACTTATAGTCCATACATCTTTGGCCATGTTTGTACCTTGAGGTACATAGATACCAAAATGTAGAGAAAAATTCGAGGATTCCGAAAAACGTATCATTTTGCTTTTATATTTAGATAAAACTAGATAATAAATTAATAAAGTTGTTAATTACTTGTAACACATTTTTATCATGTGGTAACATTGGATGTTTAATTGCGTTTAGTATCAGACTTCTCCAAAACCTGTAGTGTTAAAAAAATATTTTATTTGCTGTTAATTATTTCTAATGCATCTACTGGTAGTCTATTTTTATCAATACATAATTTGATGGGCGTAAAACAATTAAAAG
Source organism: Eudonia lacustrata (assembly GCA_947562085.1). NCBI lineage: Eukaryota > Metazoa > Arthropoda > Insecta > Lepidoptera > Crambidae > Eudonia > Eudonia lacustrata. The sequence goes on from OX387318.1 coordinate 7,513,564, forward strand.
TAGAAAATAATAATATTAAAATCAGCACATAGTTGTCTCTCTGCAAGTAAGAAAACGCTACAAAATGACCTCCTTTCACCAAAAAAGAAATACTGTATCCTACTCCTTTTTTATGCAGCCCACCAAAACATTCGAAGTGGACCGGGTAATAACACAGCTAAAGGCCGGCAGTGCTGCTGGCTGTAACGGTTTTGGATCGTCGCTTATTAAAGCTATTAAGGCGGAAATACTTGTTCCCTTGGCGCACATACTCAACCTCAGTATAGCCACTGGTACTTTCCCTCGTTTGTGGAAGAAAGCCATGGTTATTCCAATCCATAAAAGCGGTACCAAAAGATAACCCTCAGAATTACAGACCCATTTTTTTACTTAACATCTTCTCCAAGATTCTGGATAAGACGGTAAATAAACGACTTATGCTTTATCTTGAACAAGCTGTTGTCTACCAAACAATTTGGATTCAGAAAAGATAAGTCAACTGAACAAACGGTGACGAATGTCGTGGCGGTAATTTCTAAAGAAGTTGACCACGGCAGCAAATGCATCGGTGTATTCCTGGACCTGGCACAGGCCTTTGATACTGTTCCGATCAAACTGCTACTAAATAAGCTAGAGAACGTTGGTATCAGAGGTGGACTGGTTCCGCAGCTACCTGTCTGATAGACGACAGTGTGTGAGGATGGGTGAGGTTGTCAGCGACGAACTACCCATAACTTTTGGAGTACCGCAAGGTAGCGTTCTCGGTCCAACTCTTTTTATTTTGTTCATGAATTATATCCACGACGTAGTACCCCCAGAAGCTGAAGTAGTTTGCTACACTGATGACACAGTAGCTTTATTCCGTGGGGAATCGTGGAATGACACATTTCAAAAAGCAGAAAATGGTATGACCAAGCTTAAGGAATGGCTCGATAATAATTTGCTCACCTTAAATACACATTAAAGACCAATTACCTCTGCTTTCACAAGACCAAAGCATCGGCTCCTTTAAGTCCGGCTGGCATCCGTCTGCACCTAGACTTTAATCGCGATCCCTGCTCGTGCCAAAGTATTGAGAGGGTTACAAACATCAGATACCTCGGCGTAATCATTGACGAAAACCTCTCTTTCAGGCCTCACATAGCGTACGCAGCATCTCGAGTCAGAAAGCTGATCTATGTGATGAAATTGCTCAGGTCTATACGGCGTTATTGTTAAAAATGGCCGTTTTTAGCTGAAACGTCTTATTTAACTAAACCATAACATGTCAGAAGTGTCTTTAGGTCATGTAAAAATGCTAAATTACTTCATTTAAATAGTTTGTTGAGCATAATTTAATTTTCTATCTCTAATTACTAGATGTTTTTTTAATTGGCGGCGCTAGTGTGCGGCGTAAACTCTCTAACATTTTGCCATACAAATTCTCGTTTTCGTTAACGTGATCGAATGGCGAATGACACTCGCACTGGCACCCTGAACTATCTTCATTACAGCCCTGCGGCCACTACGACGAAGGCACCCTCAACCCGAGCCGAGGTCCTAGCCTCTAGAGGCGCCCTCGGAGAATCTAGTAGGGCGCGGGGACATGCACTAGAGTGTGATGTCGTTCCCTCTAGAAAACCTCTGACGGTACTTCGTTTCACACGGCTCGAGGAACACTTAAATTTCTCGCCGCCTCCAATAAAGCCTGGTGAAGCTGAATATGCCGTCTGAAACAATCGGCAAACTCTAAAAAAACGACGAAGGCGCCGAATCCTCCAGCCACGAGGGATGTGCCTTTACTCCTTGGAGGTTATGTCGCAGGGGGTGTGGGGAAGACGGTGACTAGGACGTGATTGGTTAGGACAGGTGCAACGGGTGTAGGACAGGTGCAGACCTTTCGTCTGCTTGGTGCCAGATCCGTCTTACAAGAGTTAAAATTCTATTGTGTCTGTATTCACAGCAGACGACAGGTTAAACAAAAGAAGTTTATTTAATAGTAACAAAACATTTATTTGCATCATATAATACAAAAATATCACAGTTTATTTTCACATTATAATCAGAAATAAATTATTGACAGTTTTGTATGATGGAAGAACGGTTTAGATCTAGATATTTCGTGTAATGCACATTATAATATAAAGACATAACTCTGTACAAATATTTTCTTAATAAGTACTTATTTATATTAATTAAAAAAATATCTCAATTCTGTTTATTATAAAGCAATTTCATTAATTTTAATATTTTTGTCCAAAATCTGGTTAAAATAATACCAGTCTGCTAACATTATTTTGATTGCGATCATTTTATTTTCTTTCTTAAATTGATAATACGATACAACAACATTCTAATTACAATCCTATTATTTAAAAAATAGGTTTTGGAGTTTAACTGGTGTGTCATTCACTTTATACAATATAACAATGGCTAATAGAATTGACCACCGTGGCTGGTTTGATACCAAAGAATGAGTGCAAGAAATACTTAAAGGCGAAGCTATGCTCACTAAACTAGTGTCGCGGAACTTGGAGTTGCTTAGGACATCATCATTATCATCGCATGAGAAGATAGCATGTGTGACCATCTTTTGCCACGCCAGGTATCTTGCCAAAAACCTACCTGCAAAGTCAGCTGACTACAATACACTCAATGGTGATTGGTGAGTTGATGTCGCCTGTTCTCCGTTAAGTAACGTTATTGCTATAAATTTAGCGGTAATGCAAATAATGAAATCTAGAAAAGTAACGTTACTTTGTTGGTTACCTAATGCGTACCGGTAGAAATGCCAATAACGTTACCTTTACATAATCGTTATCTTCATATGATAAAGGTAACGTAGCCTAATTTGTAATTGTTTTCAAAGCCCTGCTATGTGTACTAACAATATTACCATAATTTTAAGGAAAATTGTTATTAACTACTTTACTAACAAAATATTGATTGTAGTAAATGATTTTATTTGATCTGAATCTGAGTGTTTTACAACTTGACTACCAAGGCGTTATTATTAATTTATTTCTGTTTTTTGCCGGTTGTCAATGATACGGACAGGTACGTAGGTCGAACTTATGACTAAAATAAGTACTGTTGCGAAACTAATTGTAAACTAGAACTTTAACAAACAAATTAAATGAAACTTTAAGAAATGGCTTAACAAAACTAGAAAATAATACGAGAATTTAAACTTAAATAAAGGTTTTAAGTCAGAGGTGTGCCAAAGTGATCGAAAGTGAATTGATAATAAATTCCCAACAATGCAAAATGAGCCCTATTTGTAACAAGCGAAGAACCACTTTTTTGACCTGTTTTAGTAACGGGTTTAAAATGGGCACATATGGCAATTTCTACCATTTTTTAATTCCTGAAATGGTGAATCATTATTGTGCATCGCATGTAATTCAATTCACATAAAAATTCCGATAATTGTCAAACGACTACAAATATTATTTGAAGTCCTCTTTCTACACCCGCTGTCACTGATCTGATCTTACTCTAGGGACGGGTAAAATTAAGTCTTGACGACTGAAAATAAGGCTTAAGTTCGCTTGAATCATTTTGGTGCAACTCTGTCAATGTGCATAGCTGCTGATACATTTGTGCGAGGCACTTAAAATTAAACATAGTCTATGTGGACTTAAGTCTCTCAAGCTGCGCCATTATTTCTTTGTCGTCATCCGTGGTGGAAGTTCCAACCTTGTTGCGAGCTACGGACGGGGCGCCAGCCATCTGGGAATAGGAATAGTTTTTTTAATTAAAAATAGTACATAATACACACCTTGAAAAAACATAGTGAGCTCTCCTCGCAAAATTCGATGTCAACTAATGGAAATTATAACTGCCCCCTCGATTACGACCATTGGTTATAATTATTAATTAGCAAATATGTATATACATGGTATGAAAAAACCCTTACCCAAGCCGTAATATACGCATAGTGTACATCAAACTAGGAAACGACTTTTATTTTTGGGTATCAAAAACAGGTGTTATTTATAACACGCAATGGAACGCGTGCAACTTAGTGTGCATGTAGCATACGATACGAGGCGGCCGGCCGCGAGCCGCCGCATCATCGTGTGCCTTCGACATTCATTGCGGTTTGTAACTTAAAACGTCTCTTTTTGATTGAAAATGGACGAAAAATACTAATGTTCCTTTAGAATAAAATTTACCAAAACCTTTTTAAACAGATTACGCGAAAACCGTAAAAAAAAGTTTTGACTTTGTTCCTCAATAACTCCTTAACTTAACAGTTCCCAGGTATGGCTCCATACAAGAAAGTAATAGTAATGATGGGAACAATCTGTATTTTTCGTTTTCGTTAAGCTTCTTTTCATACCCTGTATAATATTTTATTAAAAAAACCCACCTTTCCACTGATCTCAATGCCTATCTCATCAAGCACTTGGTTCACAATGCCCTCGGACTCCTCTTCGTCGCCCGACTCATCCATGATGTCATCTAATGTATCTGAAACTAAATTTTTAAGGTTAGCCAAATTAATATATTCATATTCTATGAATATAAGTAATATATTTATATTTCATTTAGACCAACATTGGGGCATATATAAGCTGTTCATAATGATGATTGTGATCACCACAAGACCTCATTGACAGTTCAAACTTGTGGCAGTTATGATGAGTAACTATCCTCATATTATGGAGTACCAACTTTGACAAGGACTTGTATAGATTCCATTACAGCATTTTTTTTTATATCATATGTCCTATGTACTTGGCCTTCTTGTTACTGGGGCACTGGCTATCTTATATCTAGCTGCCGGAACACAACAATGCTACAAACATTGATGTTATGGCGACATATTTAGATAAAATGGTGGTAGCTAGCCAGGCGGACAAACAAGCCCTACCACCAACCAAACCGAGCACACAAACAAGTCCCCCCGTTGGGAATCGAACCCGGGACCTCTGGATATAAACCGGTGGTCTTAACCACTAGACTACAGTGTTTTGCATTTTTTAAATAATTAGTTAAATAAAACTTACTCATTTCATCTGTCATATCCATCTTCGCGTTTGCTTGTCTGAATGCCTCCATATCTTTAGCTATTTGTTGTGGATTCATAACTTTGTTCATGCTGCCCATCGTCTTGGCGGTGGTTCCCATAGCACCAGCAATAGCTATATTAGCACCCATCGTTTTGTTATGTAACTGAACATTTGATATCTGAAATGTTTGTAATTTTTTCTATTAAGTAACACTTATGTAGTCAAACACGGTATTTGTAGACCATTCATGAATAGCTACTTATTATCTTGCTGGGATTGGAGCTGAAGTTTTAATATTTTAAAATTATATCGACACACATTTTACCGTCCACAAGGATTTTAGTTTCTATAATTATTTATTTTATACTTTTTTCTGTTATAATTTACTTCCACTTAGCTGTACATATGTCTGGGGTGCCAATATCACTCTTTAAATTCGCACACCTAATTCAGTTATCTGTTTATTTCGTTATCCTGTTTACCTCAATTGGGTGCCCACGACACAGTTTTTCCTAGTGTGGGACCCATTGTCAATGCAAGATGCATAATATTGTTACGATATTCTCGAATAACCTAGCTTTACTGGTTACACACCTAGGGTTGGCTGGAAGAGATCTCTTCTAGATATAAGCTCACCTTTGTATATGTCTTGTGTAACATGTGTTTAAATGTAATTTCTTTGTACAATAAAGGATTAATTAGTTTAAGACCCCTTGTAACACAGGTAAAGTATATTTGTGTTTGTATTTGTATATCACAACAACTGGTCAACAGGTCAACCTACCATAAAATGTAAATATCCTCAATTTTAAACATTTTGCTTTAACTTAGGTTAAATATTGTTTAGAGAAATTTGACAGTTCTAGCAGTGTTAGGTACGTTGAACTGCTGTTGTGTGTACCTACATAGTAAAAGCATAACTTTGATCAAACCAAAAACTTGACTAAAGGATGGCTTACTTTTACAGTATTTATGTTTCTTAAATAAAATATTACAGTATTTATTAGCACACAAAATAAGTTCTAGTATGAAATATCTACTTATTTAATGATATTTGATCAATACATAAAGAACTTATTCAATTAACAAAAGTTTTTTCTGTATCGCAACAAAAAAATCTTTATATTTTTATTTTTATTTAAGAAATAGCTCATTATGAAAATCTTCAAAGTGCTTTCATATTACAAGTAAAAGTATATTTTTTTACTTTATAGCGTGTAACAGTGTGACTAGTTTTAGCAACCAATCAGTGTAGCTCCTATTGCTAAGAAAGATTGCTAAAGAAATCTGTAAATACAGCAACAATTGCTTTGTTGAACTACATAAAAAAATACTATCCTAAGTACAGTCATGTACAGACATCAACCTATCCACAACTGTCAAATTTCTTCAATAAATATTCAACCATACCAACTCGATTGAGGAAATCTGACAGCTTGTGGTAGTCTCATGGGCAGGCATGAGTACAATAAAAATAATTCTATTAAGTACATGAGGTCAACTCAGTTAACTTCTGATATGAGGCCCCACTTTAGAATTCATTACTCACTAAAAATATTGTATAATATAATTTACTTGCCTTACTGTTAGCAGCAAATATTCTGTTCTTTTGCTTTCTCAATTGGACCAGCTGTTTGGCTAATATCTTGCAACCATCGTTGTTACCTTCTTGGGCCATCTTCTTGATCTCCATTTCCTATAATTAAAAATATATTAATGAGTAGATTAAACTAGTAATTTATGATAATGTATGTATTTAACAATTTATTATATTAAACACCAAAGATCATTATAAGTATGTGAATCACCTTGATGTGTTTGTGTGTGACTAGAGAGATAAATATGATGAAATTCTATAATAATTTGGCATTGATGGATGAATTTATGTAAGTTATACTGTTTCAGTTATGCTCAATCTATACAAAATGTTCTCAAGTACCCATACAAATTATATCAACAGTAGAATTACACAATACCAAATTCTAAGATTTAGACATTTGATGCTTATCAACTATCTACTGGCCTACTCTATAATGATTATTTTAATTGTTTGGATACAAAGCTTTTAGGTTACCTACTTACCAGTTTCTTTTCTTCTCTTTCAAGTGCATTTTTATCTCTGTCTAAATCTCTAGTAGCCTTTCGGAGTTCCCTCTCATTTTGTCTTTGCTGTTCTGAAACATAACACAAAAAGGATCACAACTCAATTTTATGTTACAATACAAAACACTTATTTAAAAAACTATAAAACTAAGCGTAGTAATTAGAATAACCTGACATGATTGCATTTGGATTAATTTAGCAATAACATTATTTTCGTTCGTGTTGTCTTCGTTTTGTTAACCACAGACTTGATAACTCAATTTTGTTTACCAAATTTTAAGAACATGAATTTTTTATCGGTTTTAAAAATAAATGTATTGTTTTTTAAGTTTTTAACAGTACAACATGGTACAATGGTAATTTACACATCAGCTGATAGATAAAAAATAAACGGAGTCTAATTGTTGTCAACATACCTTTAACAGTGGGTTCTTTTCGGAAAAAGTTCATTTTATCTGAACTAAGCTGCCTGTCGACGTAATATTTAACAAATATCTGAATTTGCAATTGTTCAGCACTTGCTTGATAGTTACTAGTTGTATTTTAATGATGATGACTAATAACAAAACAATTAGTTATTAAAAATATTCAAGACTTTTATGACATTTGACTGACAATAACTTATTATTTTACCGAATGTCACTTTTTTCTTTGTTATTTTGGAAAATTTATCATATTATCACAGATTAATACAAATTAAATAAATACAAATCCTTCTACATGGGTAAACGAACTTTTAAATCAATATAACATTCAATAACCGTCACCGGTTTTTATCTATTATCTTTAGACAAATAAAGTTATACCATAGGATGTATGACCAAGATTCCTTATAATAGAAAATGAAAAAAAAATGCCGTTCTTTTCTTTTTTTAATTCCTACTTCTTCACAAAGCAAAACAATGTTACTAATACAGCCTCATCATCTGTAAATTTTTCATTACATGATGATGGTCTAACATGATGGTACTGATGATGAAAGGTGAATTATTTTAAAAGAAAGATTTTTAAGCCGCCTCTGTGGTTTAGTGGTTAAGACCATCGGTCTAGACCCAGAGGTCCCGGGTTCGATTCCCAGCGGGGTACATGTTCAGTTTGGTTGGTGGTAGGGCTTGTTTGTCCGCCTGGCTAGCTACCATCATCTTTTTAATTAAGTCGTCATAACATCAATGCTTGTAACATTGTTGTGTTCCAGCACCTAGAGATAAGATAGCCAGTGCCTACCTCATTAGGTAGTTGAGGGGTTTGGGTGTAGTGCGCTTCCACCTTCGGATCATCACCTAACATCAGGTGAGATGTTAGGTGATGAGATAAAGGTCAAAAGCTTATCCGAAAGATGTAGAAAAACCTTTGTGTATCAATATAAATATGAGTCTTCATTGAAACCTTTCAAAGAATTCTTGAGAGCACAATAATTGACAGAAGCATAAAGAAGCATAAAGTGACATACCACTGTTTTATTTCGTTTCCTCGAACACTTACTTTTAGCTAAATGATAAGGCCTAAGAAGGTGGAAAGCGCTTACAACCCCGGATTTCTCTACCTGAGGATCAGAACACAATGTATTGCTACATACCTATATACCTAAGTAGGTACTACATTCATGTTATTACGACGACGTACTCAGAGATGATGGTGGTAGCCTAGCTAGGCGGATTTAAAATAAGCTCTACCAACCAAACCGACTAATGACAATTTAATATTACCGTATGGGTGACCAAACATTTATCATCTTGAGCTCCTTAGTGCTTCGGAAGGCAGGTAAAGCCGTTAAGTCCCGGCTACATTAGCAGTCGCTAACAACCACCAATCCGCAATGGGCCTGCGTGGTGGCTTATGACCCCTTCTCCCTATCTTTCTATAGGGAAGACTCTTGCCTCAGCAGTGGGGACATAAATTGAGCTGGTGATGATGAAAACTAACTCCCTTAATAATAAACAAAGAATAAGGTCCGAATAGTTATTCGACTCGGATCCCGGAACCAGCTCGGGACAATCCGAGCGTAGCTATTGCCAGATTCCGTGTCCGTGAGTTGTTGTGTATATGGGGTCTAACAATATCAATAAGCGAACGTTTAAGGGGAGCATCTATACATCACACTGACTACAGGCTCGTTACCGAGATAATCAACAAAACATTATCATAATTCACCAAAAAGTATACCTTTCCAAACCCGTACAGCAGTACTACACGCACACAAAGATAGCCGTGTGTGTATGAATGTCATACAATGGTTTTTCAATTGTGTGCGTGTATCTGTACAGTATCTTTTTATTGGCGCTTGCGTGCGTGTTAGTAAAGATACAGCATGTTTCATGATGTGCATTATTTTAATTGATTTAGTTTGTTAGAAAACATAACTTTGAAAAATCACTATATAACTGGAGCCCATTTTATGTCATTGTATTCAGAATGATGTATAGATACCGCCCTTAAACGTTCGCTTATTGATTTTGTTAGATCCTGTATGTGCGTTGTTCGAGTGCGTTCGTATGAAGCTTAACTTTTGAGTGCCTAGTGTTTTGTTTACTATCCGTATTGATTCGATTACGTTTACGAAAACGAAAATTGTGGTATGGTATTGAAGCAACGCCTCCTGGCGACATACGAGAAAAGTTAAAATTTTGTCATACAAATTCTCATTTTCCTTAACGTGATCGAATGCAGAATGAAAGTCGCACTATGAACCCTGTAGTCTCCTTATTGCCTATAGAATGTCTTCCTTCTGTGCCTATAGTTACACCGTGCTTCAGTATCAAAAGGAGTGTTAATATCCGTTGATCCCAGCTGCTATGAGAAGATTGCAATCGTATTATAGGCATAAGTACTTGATCAGCTTTCAAAAATTCATACATCAAGTTAACCTTGCTATTATATAAAATCATTCGATAAGATAAAGGTATCCATACGCACAGGGGCAGGCATCAAGAAAGGTACGAACTGTTGCAGATTTACCAGAGTTGTATGTGTAATCGTAGTATTTTAAATCTCTCGTCTTTTTATTACAGTAAAATTTAGTAAGTCTCCGATCGTAATATTAAGGTACAGTCGGCAGCAGATCAACCTACCCAAATCTGTCAAATTTCTCCAATGAATATTGATTCTTATAACCAAACGATAAAGTTCAAAATTGATTGTAGAAATTTGACAGTTTTGGGTAGGTTGATCTGCCGCCGTGTGTACTCAGTATCCATTGTAAGTATATAAGTACTTACCTATTTATTGCAATGAAATAAAATAAAACAGGAAAAAATACTTTTTAACATCATTTTATTTTCGAGAGCAAAATCGAATTTCTATAGGTCACTTCATTTTTATTAAATATATAAAATACAAAATACAATAAAATTTTAAAGAAATGATAATGGAAACATGTGTTTGTTAATCAATAAATAAAATACATTATCAAAGAGTGTTTTGACAAAAACGAGATTTCACCTTATACATTGGCTAAAACGACCGAGTTTGTTGATGGAACAAATGGTAAACATAAAGAACATACAATTTATACAAAACAATTTGTAAATGGAATTGAAATGTTTAAGACGAGTAGTTACAACAAAAATATACAGATACGATGACTAACCGACAAACATGTAGGTACTTACTAACAAAAATCAATAAATAAAATCTTAGTATTAATCATTTTTCAAATCATTTATTTAATAAGTAGATGATATTTTTATGAGCAACGTAAAAATAATATTTAAAACTTTGTTAGTGAATGGCCAAAAATTATGTCCGAATGTCAGGTGTGAGTAAAATATCCAACACATTTATTATTTGATTTGATTGATTGACTAACTTTGAATAACATTGGCGCCTGAGATTAACGCAGCAAATCAGGATTTGTCAAGATTATAAGCTCCATTAGTATATCTAAAGTCACGTAGGTAAATTGAAGGCGCGAACCACTAAGGCGTAAGCTGCACAAGATATGTAACCTCAGTATAGCTCAGATATGTGGCTCTGTGGTTTAGAACGTTGCTGTGCAAAACATGCGCCGCAGTGGATTAACGCCCCAAAGTTCATATTCAGTTCAGATCAGAAACAAATTCACCAAGACCACTTCGGCGCAAAAGGTTCGAATGCCCACTTGTCTGGAAGACCTTGGTGTTTTCTGTCATTGTATTCACTGTCGGACCACTGGAATGGTTTGATAACATCCCGGTTGAGGTACTCTATGTTTTCCTGCTGCGCTTCCTCGATCTGTTGCTTGACAAGGTCCCTGATCTCGAGTCCGTCTATGGTCGGCTTGTTGTCGAACTGGTGCGTGTATATCGGTGCAATGTTCCCTTTGTTCAGTTTGGTAGCGTTTACTTTTGTGTATGGAGGACCGGCTAGTGCGATGAATTTTGTAAACGCTTTTCTTGAGCTCCTTGAATAGCCTGAAAAGTTCCAAGAATTATTGGTCAATCATAACTAAGGCACAATGTTCAAATGATAGGATAGAATAACATCTACCAGAACGCCACCTCAAAGGTAAATTTACCTCCGGAGACCAAATCAGTAGCGATACGAATAGGAGTAAGACAGGGAGATACTCTCTCTCCAAAACTGTTCACGCTGGTATATCTTCAAAATGTTGCACTGGGAATATTGCGGCATCCACATAGAGGGTGAAAGACTGAGCAACCTTGTATCTGGTGACATCGTGCTGTTCTCAGACAACCCGACTGACCTCGAAGCCATGATACAGGAACTCAACAATGCCTCGGTGCGGTGTGGGTTGGAAATGAATCTTGACAAGACCAAGGTCATGACAAATTGTCCCAACAAAACCTCAATCATCAAGGAAAATGACACCGTTATTGAGAGAGTGACAAAGTATATGTATCTAGGACAAGAGGTGGTTATGGGAAAGGACAACCAAGCTAATGAAATTGATAGGCGTATAAGATTAGCATGGGCAGCCTACTCCAAACTTGAGTTCGCCTTCCGTGTGAACATTACTGCTGAACAGAATATACGACCAATGTATACTACCGGTGCCTACATACGGCGCCGAGACTTGGGCGTTCACAAAGAGGATTCTCCAAAAACTCCAAGTAGCTCTAAGAGCAGTAGAGAGGAAGCTGGTAGGTATTACGATGAGAGACCGTCAAAGAAACCAGTGGCTCAGACAACAGAGTAAAGTCACTGACGTCACAAAGCGTATTGCAAAATTTAAGTGGCAGTGGGCTGGTCACGTTGCACGCAAACAGGGATCGTGGTGCAAAGCCGTCATAGAGTGAAGACCGCGGGGCGAGAAACGCCCACAAGAAAGACCCCAGATTCGTTAGTGCGATGATATCAAACGAACAGCTGGCACGAAGTGGATGGAAATTGGCCAAGACCGAAAAATATGGCAGAAACTGAAGGAGGCCTACACCCTAGCGGTTGAAGATAGCTAAGATGATGATGATGAGATGATGTTCAAATGATACAGTTATATAGAAATTTGAAAACAAAATCTATCTACAACAGAATTTCAATATGAGTACTGACGAACTTCTCAGTGATTTTAACGTTTGATTAGATTCGAAAATAAACTCACCAGTGACTACTTTAGTGTCGATAATCCCGTACGCTTCTCTATGCTTCAGCACCATGTCTCCGCGCACTCCCAGCACCAACCAGTACCCAGCCTCATCGACCATGCAGTCGAGGCCACCGTCGCACTGAGCCTCGTCGCTGGCCCGGTTAATAGCAGTCACGTTGTTCTGCCGCATCAGCTTGATGATGCTGTCGAGAGAAGTGGCGTTCTTGAATCCCCTCTTGAATAGGACCGCTCGTGGTGACTCTGTCCCGGAGAATACGGTGCCGTACACCTGTTCCATTTCACTGATGTGCGTGAGTTCGGCGATATCCTGAAAGAATAAGAATTAATCAAAAAATAACTTGTTAACAAAAAAACAACAGACAAAAAACCTGACTGCTAAAACAACTAACTATATAAAGAACAATTGTATACTCGTAAAAACCGGACTAACATAAAAAATAACTGCAAAGAGAAAAAACTGAAAAGATAAAAAACAAGCGCTGCGATCCCAGAATTCAATTTGAGCAATGTTGAAAGCAACGTGAAATATTTCCTTGCCCGATAAATATTTCCTTGCCCGATAAATATTTCCTTTGAATATTTCATTGGTTTTCAATCTTATCACAATGACATACTTAAAGTTCAAAATTTGGTGGGAATATACATCCCACTACTTGTGAAAGGGTAATCTAAATCTAGAATAAATGAGATGATGATGATTTATAAATACACTAGCTGACTCGGCGGACTTCGTACCACAAATAAGGGTTGATCGTAGAAGGGTGAAAATTGAGGATTGTATGTATTTTTGTATGTTGTATCTTAAAAAAATAGAAATTAAAAATTTTGTCTAAAAAATAAAAAAAAAAATTTAGGGGTGGACTACCCCTAACATTTAGGGGGATGAAAAATAGATGTTGGCCGATTCTCATAGATACCGGATAAGCACAAAAAATTTCATCAATATCGGTCAAGCCGTTTCGGAGGAGTATGGCAACGAAAACTGTGACACGAGAATTTTATATATTAGATTGAATATTGATAGTTGTCGCAGGCGGGGACAATCACAAACCAACCAAAGAGAGTGCGGATTTAATTGAACTAGCCACGGCCGCTTCGTTTGCTTTCGTTGAAGCTAAACAACTTTTGCTTTGGTATCGAACTTCAATAGTACTCACTTTAAAGAAGGGCAACCCATAAGTGGCCCAGTAGCCCTGGTCTAGTAGCAGGTCGGAGAGGTCGGCGGAGTGCGTACGCCCAGGCACCTGTTCTATCAGCCAGGCGACGCCCTTGCCTCGTCTCTCGGCGCCGTTAGCATGTATAACCGTGTGCTTGACGTCCCTGGTGACAGAAACGGTAAATAAATAAAAATTGTAATACGAGCATAAAGTCGCAATGAACGCCAGTCGCGCCATAGTCACGCACGACATTTTTTTCTTTGTATTTGTTATGGATATCCGGCTGCTAGAAATCGTCCTGGTTATGTGGGACTCCCCTCTGATTGTTCAAAGTTTTCATATACATTTCTTTCCAGTGAAATTTGTTCGTATATTCGGCCGCTAGGAAATAGCCGGGTTATGTAGGTCTTCTCCCTTGATGTTAGGTTAGGGGAGACCTTGTTACAGGTATGTATATTTTTTGTTAGTAATTACATTAAGTAAAACCTTTTTTCTAATTACCCAAACACTGAGCTTTCACTGACAATGTCGTTCTGAGTATGCCTTGAGATGTGTTCTTCTGAAGTCGGCTCGTGCACTTTGTCCAAGCTGTCGAAGTTGACGACCAGCCATTGCTTGCAGCCGGTGCCGGAGTTGCTGCTGGCGATCATGTGGCCCCACGAGCTCACGTTGGAAGCTAGGCGATTGGCTGCCAGTATCCGAGGACCGAGAGGCACCTGGAAAAACAATGAGTATTTCTAACTATTTAGATACACAGGCTCTGGCTGCACATCAAACCATGGACAAAGTAGCCAAAACTGGCCTAAAAAAATGCAACCATATGCCATAGTTTTAAAGTTTAAAGTCTATTAAGAAAATTTGATAGCTTGTGGTAGTCTGATGTGCAACCGTGTGTACCACAAAAAACGAAGTTTCTTTTGTGTAAATTGTAAAACTGATCAAAACGGCTGTAGATCCTTAGGTAAAATTTGTAAACAAAAACAAAAGAAAAGGAAAGTATTTTCCTAAGTCCATATGTAGAGGACAATTTCAAAGAAAAGGTGCTGTGATCAATGCTATAAAAAATAACCCCGTTTGTCTTGACTTAATAAAAGTCATAAAGTTGGGGAATTAGGCAATAAAGAAAGAAGTTACGAGGCGAGGGCGACACTGAAAGTTTTTAGAACTGGCCACTTGTAAGTTTGTAAGTACGATATAATAAAAAATAAGTTAAAATTTTGAAAATGGAACTCCTTGCCAATGTATGTATAGTTTCCTTAAAGTTAATATAATAACTTTATGATAATTTCACAAGTTTTGTCATTTGTTTTACGACTTGGCGGCAAATTGAAAATTGTCTGTGTTACATACGTCAGCATGAATTTAACGCGAGAAAATTTTCGTGCAATGATTTTATATGACTTACGATATTAAGTTAACAAAAAAGTTATAATAGACTTCGATTGACCTTTAGTCATAGTCATAGTCATAATATTAATAAATAATATAATATAATTATAATAATAATATAATATTATTATAATTCCTTTTACGATGAAGGCCCATCTCGTGCCAGTTGCCACTGTTTACAACTGGTTTAAAGAGTTTAAACGTGGTCGCACTAATCTCACCGATGATCTGCGTGAGGGACGGCCTTCTGCGGCGACGACTGAAAATAACATCAGTGTTGTGCGCCGTATGATAGAGACTGACAAAAGAGTGACCTATCAGTAGATTTGGACAAGCTTAGGCATCGGTATGAGTCAAGTCAACATTTGAAGCTTTGTGCCCGGTGGATACCTTATAATTTGACAGAGGCCCAAAAACTCCGTCGTGTTGATTGGTGCCGTAAAATGGTTCAAAGATTTAACGGAGGGACTCAAATGCTGTGTTCGACATACTGACGGGTGACGAAAGCTGGATTTACTGTTGATCCTGAAACTAAAAGACAGTCTGCTGAGTGGGTGTTTCCTTCCTAGGAGTTGCCAACTAAAGTGAAGGGAGGTCGAAGCGAGGGGAAAAAGATGGTGGCATCATTCTTCGGAAGGATAGGTCATTACTCAAAAATTGTTTTAGAGGATCGAACAACATTTACTACAGAATGGTACACTAACAATTGTTTGCCACTTGTCTTGGAAAAGGTTCGGAAGAAACGACCTCGCAGTAGGATCTTCCTACACCACAACAAAGCCTCGTCGCACACCGCCAAGCAAACGATCGACTATTTGGCGACGTCAGACTTGGAATTACTAGGTCACCCGCCGTATAGCCCCGACCTTGCGATTTATATTTATTCCCGAAAATAAAAGAAAAACTTCGAGGAAAACGTTTTATGGACGCCGAGGAAGCAGTGGCTGCATTTCAAAAGGCCGTCGAAGAGAACCCCAAGAACGAGTGGGCAAAGTGCTTTTCTCAGTGGTTCCATGAGAT
The DNA here is from genome assembly GCA_947562085.1 of Eudonia lacustrata. Lineage (NCBI taxonomy): Eukaryota > Metazoa > Arthropoda > Insecta > Lepidoptera > Crambidae > Eudonia > Eudonia lacustrata. The sequence continues at coordinate 7,529,751 of OX387318.1, forward strand.
GCAGCGATGTATTGATGTAAATGGACACTATTTTGAAAAGATGTAATTTAAAACTAATAAGTTGCTAGTTTGATCAGTTTTTGGTTATCTAAGAACTTTCAGTGTCGCCCTCGTAAGCAGTACGAAATACTTTCCTATCTCCCAATAAAATAATTTTAGGTATTTATTGGGAGATAGGACATGGGTAACGGAAATGATTTGGGTGTAACACAGAGAACAAGTCATTTTAGCTGGATAATGAGGCACCACACTGATTTCAGTTTTGCGACTGAAAAGATATTTTCACAATTTTAACATAGTACTTACATGGTGAGTAATGTTGACTTCTTTCCAAAGCTTGGTATTGAAGTTCTTTAGCGGCGTGCCTGATATAGCCAGCCTGTGCTCGTTCCCATTCACTACGTAGAACTCATCTTGGCTGGTGACAGACCCTGGGTAACCTGAGAAGTCGACCGACAACCCAGGAACTATATCAGAGTTGTTCCTCGACGTTTGGTGGTAGTTCAGTTTGTAGCGTTTCAAGATTCTGGTCATTGAAGTGTAACTGTAATAGAAATAACTTGTTTCAAAATTGTCGAGATGCTGTTTTCGGCTCAGTATAATCTTAGATGGTAATTAACAATAATTATTGAACATACTATTATTGTCAGAGGGTACGGGTTAAAATCCCGCCCTTGGAAAAAAAATCAACAGTATTCCAAATCTTAATTTATTCGCAACAAAATCGAAAAATATCTGTCTCCATAATAAATACAGTTTATCTGACTCAAATATCATATATTATAGATTGTATTTACCTCCCAGCTCTATTTTGAGCGAGATAGATCTTCTTGGTGACAGTTCCATCTTCTGATGTTTCATTGACGACCCTCAAAAATGCGCTGGAAAGATCCGGCAAGGTGTTGATGGCGTCATCGTCCAAAGATATGTTCAACTTGTGCTGGATCTCTATCACCTCGCCGACGGAGTTCAGCCAGTACAGATCTGATATGTCGGTGTCATACTCGTTTTGGCTGCGCTTAACCCCATGTTTCCAGCCAGTGAATATGCCGCTGATTTGGATGTAATACAGGGAAACCTGAGATTAAACATAAGTACATCATTGAATCTCAATCGTTTAAGAATGTAGTTTTTATTATAAAGTAGTCTGAATGGTTAAATTCAAAAAAGTCAGGGTGCTCAGTGCGCCTTTCAAAGACGGCAATGCAAACGAGAACGTGGCAAAATTCAACCCTCTATGCTTTTAAAGCGCTGCTCCAATATCATACAAATTCTCATTTTGTCGAATAGTAAATAAAAATCGCACTTAGCTACTTAAACGCACGTATAAAACCTACCAAGATCCTAGTAACTTATGTCTAACAAGTTATTCTTACATTTTTCAAAAGCTTACAATTATGAATTATCATCATTATCATCATTATCAGCTCATTTTTATGTCCCCACTGCTGGGGCACGAGCCTTCCCTATTGATGGATAGGGAGAGAACGGGCCATAAACCACCACGCGCGTGGTTGTTAACGACTGCTAATGCAGCCGGTACTAACGTCTTTACGTGCCTTCTGAAGGACGGAGAAGCTCGAGATGATTTTTGGTCACCTATCCGATGACCGGCCCTTGCAAAAGTTGCTTAACCTCAGCACTCGCAGATCGGGCGCATTAACCATTACGCTATCGAGCTCCTCAATGATTGGTAACTTAAGTATTACTTCTGCAACTCTTATTAACTCACTTGGTGCCAGAACGGTTGGGTGCTGCCACGCTCCGCAGCGTACGACTTCCAGGTGTCGACTGACTTGTCCAGGGCATCGTGGAGCCGGTTGCATTGCTTCTCGTCGAGGGGCGAGCGTTCGCAGCGCGCTCGGATGGTATTCTCGAGATGGGTGTGGATGAGGGACCAGGTCAGCGCACCTTCCACTATGCCGGCCGCGTATGCTTGTATCTCGTCAGGGTACGAACTATCCGTTTCCACTTCTAGCAGAGACCACCTGAAATAATTCAAAATAATTCACATATAATTACTTGTAAGTAGTCCAAAGTAAGTATGTCCTAGATTCTCTTAATTTATTTTACTGTTTTCACGTAGGTATACGAACGTCACGTTACTTACTTAATTATACTGTTGCATGCGCCATGGTCATCTCATGGCGCTTGCTACCAATGCAACTGTGCCGAAATATCGAATATTCACTAACAACCAAAACCATGTTAATAATCCCGTTAATATTCATTACTACGAGTATTTTTACGTAAAATGTAAGCGATCATGATAGTTTAACTATTTTCTTTCTTTGTTGAATTCTTTTCACGCACAATTAAGATCCAAGTTCAATTGTCAGAGCATATTGTAGTTCAGTGGAATAACTTACCCAGTTGTTTCAACGTCCATTCTGAAGTAGGCTCGCGCCGCACCTTTCGGTATTTCGGCCAACTCATTGCTCTGACCCCAGTACTCAATACGATATCCGGTTTTCTCGGAATAAAACACTGTTGCTGCGTAATTGCCATCTTCCTGAATTCTGAAACGAGAACACCTAACACTTGAGTACCTGAGGAGTAAGGCTACGTGCACTTTGCGCTATCAGTAAGCAAACATTTTTTATTTAAGTATTATTTTTGGGAGTGTGCCAACCCACATATTTTTAGTACCTACTGCCTGCGTCACGGCGGTAATGATAAGATTTTAAACATACATACATACTCTCACATTCCCTTTCCCAAAAAAGGTAAACAGAGAATCATAATCACCAATTTTGAGTAAACTACCAACTAAACTAACTGCGATAGTGACCGCGACGCCAAGAATTCAAAAAGAAATCTAAGACACAAAAATAGACTGGCTCTTCCCTTTACATATGAAAGTGATATTTGATGACATGATTTTTCATCTAATTGACTTTATTTTGCTAGTTGCAGAAACACGATTTGTCAATTTTTATAACAGAGAAAAAATATCAAAGTAACCTCTTTTAAAACATAGATTTGCATTTTACAGGCAAACCAGACCGATTTAAGCATCTAAATTTTCTTAGTAAGTAGTAATTGAAGTAATTAGTCTTAACACACACTTCAATATTGTAGTTATTTGTTTTTAAATATTTTGTAGAATTGATTTGATGGAAAAAAAACAGTTTTTCTTATGGTATCATTTTAATGCTATAAGGGTATCATCAAACGCTCCGTATGAGATTTATTGTTTAGCGGTGCGTCGCCTTAATACTGTTTTTATAAAATCTTTGTACAACATGATGCAATAAATACCTATGACTATGACCGTGACTATGACGCCTCATTTAGCATAATCAAAGTACCTAGGACTCCGAGGTGTAAAAGATAACATCAGTGATAATTATGATAGGTTGCTAGTCGATCACCTGATGTGCGAGTATTTTTGAACTATTGGTCTTTAGTGGGCTCTTACGAGTTGCACGGGAAACATGGCAGCTGATACTTTCACGTCCCAGAACAGAATGGGATTAGATTTTATTTTTATTATAAAATACAACAAACCTTTCCATCTGTCCAACGAACAGCGCCAGTATTGCCAGGACACCGAGGATTCCCAGGACGTACGAGCTAATCTTGGTTTGGAGCCACGAGGCCCCGACTACTTTAAGAATTTTGGTCATTTTCCGGCGTTTAAGTCAATATATAGGTATATGAATAAATAAGAATAAACTATAAAATAAAAAAGATGTTAAGGAATTTAATAATAATGAAGTGACAGCGCGAGTAGATGATTATCTCGAGCGGAGGCGATGGCATCAAAGATGCTCTGGTAGCCGTTCACGGTGCTAGTACTGTGGCTGGCGGAGACCACATTGGACTCTGCTCCTTTAAGCTCTATAGTTGTGGTGTTCCGCACCTTACTTTGTATAGCTACTATTTCTTTTAACCCTGAAACAAAGAAAATACGTATCGTAAGCGAATGTCGACATAAACCTCTATACTACTAGTATGAGCCTTAAAGTCGAGAATAAATAATGATTGTTTCTGTGACAGCGTCATCATAATACAACAAGTACTTTTAATCATTGATATTGTAAACACAGTCAACGTAACCATTGACGGACGCACGTATACCAAAGCGTCAAAAGTAGCGTCATACTTATTAAATTATTTATTTGCGAACACAACACTAGTTCTAATAATTTCTTCCACAATTGATAATTGTGAAAAACAATTCTTCTTTAAAATTTATTACTGCTTTGTCTAATAAATAAATCAGTTAAGAGTAAAACAGAAACTTTCACTGAGACCAAAACAAAAATCGTCTACTTTTAAATATAAACTAATGCAATAAAACTACGAGTATACGACGCATTGGTAATTTACGTGGCGGGGATCTTGATTTTTCTCAACAATTACAAAACATATGAAAGTGATATTTAATGATATGATTTTTCATTTAATTGACTTCATTTTGTTAGTTGCAGAAACACGATTTTTCAACTTTTATAACAGAGAAAAAAATATTAAAGTAACCTCTTTTAAAACAGATTCACATTTTACAGGCTAACCAGACCGATTTATAAGCATCAAAATTGTCTTAGTAGATTAAGACTAATCTACTAAGAAAATTTAAAAAAAAACACACACTTTAAAATTGTAGTCCTTTTTTTTTTAAATAATTTGTAGTTTTAATTTGAAAAAAAAAAAAACCATTTTTTCTTATGGTACGGGGCGCAAACGCTCGTATCAAAACGTATGAGATTTATTGTTTAGCGATGCGTCGCCTTAACGACTATGATACAAATTAACAATTTTGAGAATGTGTTTATTTTCTTTAATAAATTCGATGTTCAAATTGTTGTCTTACGTAAAGGTATAACTTAACCAATCTGTTTACATGTCTACCTAATGGCTACAATCAAACGATTTTATTACCACACTTAGACACTGGCCGGTAAACAATTGCACGTTGATTGTAAATAACGGAATAACCCCAGTAGCTGACACTAGTACTGGCGCAATTTTATAGTTGCATGAACATGTTTTTACCGTCACTGAAGAGGACAACACGAAACAACAACGCACACCTATAGCTTACAAAATGAAAAATAAGAATGGATTCGCGCCCAAACTGTTTAGAAAAAGATGACAAACTCTACTTTGATAAGTGTTTTACACGTGAACTGGATTCAACTGTTGCCGGCACAATAAGAACAGCAGTCAGGTAAATTTATTGTTATCACAAGTTCAATAAAAGATATACTATATTCCTGTGTTTACACTTAGGTATGGTTCTCGTGTTATCAAGATACTTGTTAATGTGAAATATGACAAGCTAGCAACTGTATTAAACTAATTATTGTGACTAGCTTAGGCTTTATATCCTTAGAAGATTTCACGTTCTTAATACGAAAGATTAATAAAGTGAGATGAGTTTTTCCAGAATTGTTGCATGCAACAACCGAATAGGTCGTTGTGATGACAGCATTAAAATTTCAAGATAAACAGTACCCCCTACGAGATGATGCTGTATTTGGCAAAGTTGTAGAAACCACACATAATACGGTCCCAGAGATAAGAGTTCGATTCTTAGCGGGAGTTATATCTATGAGGTTTTTAAGGCTCATTTTACATAGGCTAGTTATCTTGTAAGTCTTTCGCCGTAATATCAATGTTAATAGAATTTTTGTGTTACGACAATTAAGATATATAGCCTCAGCAAATGAGGACTCTGAGTGAGAGCTTACAACTTAGGTATACGAGTATACTATCGTTACTTACCATTAGGTAAATGCCAAGCGCGTCCGCATAATAGAATTAAATAAAAACTCCTTTCGTGCTCTACTTGCGAGGCCCACATCAACTTCAAAACCTTTGCCGTGTTTATGGTGTATAAAAAGATATGAACTTCATGATAAAATCATATCGAAAATTTAATTGCTCCTTTTATCAGTACAAAAAAGTAAGGAGTATTATAATACACCTTGCACTTCTATACTCACAACTACGAAACGAGACCACTTAACATATCCCCCAGTTTTCCCTGTATTGACAGTATCTATGCGAGGCTATCAAATAGATGCATCTACGATCATATAGCACACACATAAGTCTATCTAAAACATTCACCAAAAAGATTCTTCAACAATATAGATAGCAGAATATATTTTTTTCTAATTTAATAATACATCGCCAGGCTATCCGGGAACTGAACCGGTTACTTAAATATTTTTAATTAGAAAGGAGTAGTTGAAAATTATGCATTTAGAAGTTCAGAACGTAGCAGTTATTATTATTATTATTCTCTTTATTTATTTTCTTTCTTAAAACTAGATTTTTGCAATATTTTAATATAAAAACAAAACATTATAAAAACCTAATCCTAGAGTACCGCCAGCAGCGAGGCAGGGCCCAAGTTACCGGTGGTCAGGGCTGCAGAGTGAGGAACCTCCTGACAATACGTGCCGTGTCAAGGAGTACTGCTTTCTCAATCTGACCCTTGATCCAACCATCAAGCGAGAGCATCTTAAGGTGTTGGTCGAGGCTCTTCGCTATCAGACCGTTCGCTGAAACGACTATCGGGACTATCTACTATCTATTATTATTATCTCTTTATTTCTCTTTTTTTTTAGCCTAGTTTTGTTATAATATTAATATAAAAGTAAAATACAAAAGCACATACAAAACTTATTATTATTATTATTATTATGTATTCTAGCAAATAAACAATTGATTTTTTGATTTGATTTTAAATGTATCAAAAGGAGGTTTTTGCATTTCCCTATTGTTTATATTTTCAAACACTGTCTTGTCTTTGGTAACTGACAAAAATGATTGACGACACTACGGGCTATATGTCGTTTACGTTAAATTTTACGTTTTTAAGACTAGAAAAATGTGTACCAAATCTATCATATCTACAAGAAAGAAAGCCTATTCAGTAAGAATATAATAAGGAATTTAGTTGTTAGAAAGGCTTGAGTCTCCATTCTCTTCAATTTATATCTTGCTTCAAATAGGAAAAGGGTCTACAGAAAGACGTGCCACTTTATCGTATACGCAAAAGCAACAATGGATGGCCTGAAATTAAATACTACCTAGGTTACACGTGGCGCATCTATAGACAATAGCCTTATAATAACATTTTCTCTATCAATTTGTTGACGGCTTTGGTGTTTCGTACACATTAATACGTGAAAAAAAGGTTTGTACCCCTTTTTAAGCACAATGCGCGTTCGGAGGAGTATAAGATTTGCCATAGTTTAAGTTCTTAAGGAGAAGGAGTGGTGTCCTTTAATTTAATTTATGAATAATACGTGTTAAATTTTAATTTATTATTATTTTGTTATGCGGGAAGCCGTTGGATGCGAGAAGCACAGAACCGGTCGTTGTGGAGATCCTTGGGGGAGGCCTTTGTCCAGCAGTGGACTAGTAGGTATAGGCTGATGATGATTTGAATAAGATGATGTGTTACATTACGTTGTAGGTAGGTATAAACATTGTATATTTTGTGAATTACGGTCGAATTACGAGCACAGGGAGAAAAATGAAATCCTTCATACCTAATCCCTAAATTATTATTTTTTTGTATTTTTGCTAGTTGCCGGTGCACTACCTCTCATTGTCTCCTAATCTGTCCTATGCCACAAAGGTTGTCTGGAAGAGATCTCTTTAAGCGATAAAACCGCCTTTGCCTACTTTTATTTTAAAATTTCCTGTTATTGGTTTTGTGTATAATAAATTGTGTAAGCAATTAAGTGTTTATTTATTTATTTATTTATCTAATCCCGTCATCAGAATACCTCTATTATTTCTGCGCTTAGTGCTAAACGTGACTTAAACAGGGCCACTCATAAACAGCAAACATTAATGTTTTGTTAATATTATTACGCTTCAATGATCATAATATTTGTAAAATAAATGTTTGTCATACTCTTAAAACGAAAAACTGCTAAATAATAATTTTGTATAGTTTTTATTCTCGTAGTATGTCGATAATTTAAAGATTTCTTCACTTATTGCAATAAGTTGGTCTTATCACTAAAAGTGGTCTTTTCCAGAAAACGTTTTAATTGGCAATAAGGTTTTCGATATAATTTGAGCTAGCATCACGTCATTATTAAAATGGTAATATTTTTCATAATTTTGTAATAGGTAGGTTAATTTTGATTAATAATAAGATTTTACAATTTCATATTTCTTGAAAACGATAAGTATAAGTATTATATTCTTATGATAAGGTTCTAAAACCGTACCGCAGTAAACTCGTACCGACAAACATACGAAAGCATAAACAGATTTGTTTATTTGAGAAAAAGTAATATTTTTTGTTAATAATAAACAGTTTTGTTATATCTGGCAGCATTCGGTCTGTAGGTTGTAAAATAGCAGTAATGTTTATGAATATAGCGACTGTCTTTATTCTAACCGCCTTACAAATAAACAAAGAATAAGGTCCGCATAGTTATTCCGTGTTTTGTGCCTGTCATGTAAACGTCATTTCAAATTAGAGTAAAAGAGACAAAACACGGAATAACTGTTCGGACCTTATTCTTTGTTTATTTGTACAAGGGGTAAGGATAGAGAGAAACCCTGTTTGGTGGAAATGTCAGTCTGTTAGAAAACTGTCAACTATTGTTCATATTGCAGTCTATTATTAAATGGCTAAACCAATAATAAAGGGCAAGTTTACCCGAAAATTCAGTAGTATTTCATGTCTTAAGGGAACGCCTGTAAACAGCGTTCGTCGTTGAACGCTTTAGGCTGGGCCATTTTGATAGTTTTTTAGTCAATCAGAACTTCTCTTTCCATTAATATAGTTATAGGTATCGTTTAGGCACCAGTGTTTGACTCTTTAAGCCCAGGTGTTCGACACAGTCTACGTCGCTAAAAATAACAAAGATTTTCATTAAAATGTTACGGGCTGTTGGTCTCCCTGTGACCACGGACCCTGCAAAGGGTTCGAAACGTCAGGATAAACATTAAATAAGTAATGTGTAAAATAAACGCGAGTATATCCGTAAAAGTTGTTTCATTTCAATGTGTAGTGTTCGCGTAAACTTTAGAAAACAATATATGTTACGGGATGACAGCTAAAAAGAAGGTGGCCTCTATAAAATTTTTGCTAATGACTAAAATCAACTGAAAACAGGTCGATCAATGGTTCCTGTGACCACTGGTGCCAATACCCTACAACATAATGGTACTTGAACAATAAAGTAATTATCAGAGCAATAATCAGATACATTTTCCGTCTGCAATTCACAATTTACAAATCGCCTCGAGGACAATGAACAATGGACCGCGGTCGCGGCATTGCAAAGTGGTCGTTTATTAAACATCTCATTTGGGAAGTGATGTGGTCTTGTTTCCAATTCGTGGCGTACAGTCAACAGCAAAATTAACTGATGAATGGTCAAGTTTCAAAATATGAAATCAGTGTAAAAATCAAAACTTTTTAAACGCATATCGAAAGACCTTCGAGTGTCTACTAGTACCTGCAGACTTTGACTGTAGTTATATAGAAAATACCGACTTACACTATCGAAACTTAATTTTGAAATCTACTGAACATCATCTACTTTTGCTGTTGACTGTAACACATGCGGCCAAGTTGATTTGCTTAATTTAAAACCATAACAGCATTGTTATTTTTATTTTTGATTTGCTGTAGTACAAACAATTAGTCAAAAAACCGGTGAAGCTGAATTATGTCGTTTGTTTGAGGCAATCAGCACAAATCACAATTTCTCCAAAAAAAAAATAACAATTAGTCTTTGCCAGCATCTTTTCTCTATAGGCTTGCCAAAAGTCAGGTTCGTCCTACTACCATATTATTCATCTACCATCCATCACTACCATCCACCATCCATCTATCCCCGATTCCGATCCGAACGAGAAATTAGTAGGGAACAAAACAAACATAAGCTTGCGTGATGCGATCCCCTCTTACACCTTCTAAGGATGTTCAAAAACCTGGTTACGCTTAAAAAGCCATCTGCGGCCGTACTTTCCACAAAAAACCGCCTTATCAAAGTCTGTCTGTATTCCGTCATAAGTGCCTCAGTGAACTCGGTGCGCGCCATTCGTGATCCTAAGCTATGAGCTAGAAAAGGGATGGTACAGTCGAGTTCAATAATATGTATACATTTTTGACAGATGTTGATTCCTATTACAAGGTAAATAAAGGTTACTAACTGTCAAAAGTGTATACATATTATTGAACTCGACTGTACTAGGTTTTTATTGGGTATACCTCCTCTTTCATCGAGCTTTTCGTGGCTGGACGAGGAAAGAGGAGGAGATTTCCACAGAACCCGGGGTCGCCCCCATCCCTGATGTATGCAAGAAGCATTTAATCTAGTTAAAAAAATGCCTATGTAGTTGAGGATTCTTGGTGAAGTGCGTTCCCTCCTCCTCTAAGTGAGATGAAGGCCGAACGCTTCCCCGTATCATCATCATCATCATCTCAGCCAAAAGACGTCCACTGCTGGACAAAGGCCTCCCCCAAGGATCTCCACTACGACCGGTTTTGTGCTGCTCGCATCCAGCGGCTTCCCCGTATAGTTAAATAAAATAAAATAACCTTGGAACTCGCGCCAAAACGAGCAACGAGCCGAGGTGGATTAATCTAATGCAAACCCTATTTATACCATACATATTTTAGCCGAATATCCAAGAATAATATGGTTGCACGTGCGTGAATTCACAAAGTTATGTTTATGGAAGGAACAATGCGAACCATTTGAACCGTAAATAGTTTGAAATGAAGCATTATATACGAAGATCCGTATAAATTGTTACACTTTGGAATTTTTTATACAAACATAGACATCACACGGAAGCTTTATTTTTTGTATTCTCAACGGGGATGTATTTGGCCTCGATTCTGCTATCATTTATAGGTCCAATCGTGTGTCGGTGGCATGAGTTTGAAATCTTTTTTTCTGACTTAATGTCAAACGTTGATGGTCCCTTGTGCGCAAGGTTGTCCGAAACCTTTTTATAACTTACGGTTGGTCAAAATTAAGCTACACGTGTTAGATTAATAAATAACTATTTTCTAAGTAGGTACCTATTTACGTTCCTATGTAGTCTGCCCAATTGGTCTAGCGTTTCAGAATTAGATTATTGTCTTTGTAACTACTATTTTAAGTACGTAATACCTACTACTACTCTTTTACATACCTACTCTTTCTATTTAAGGTTTACTGCCAGTCGTATAAATTAATATCCAAAACATTCATAACAATAAGGTGCTACTTAAAATCATAATCGTAAACCAACACGAACAAAAGCGCATAATTCGATCGAGTCCATAGCCAACCAACCTGGCTCAAGCATTAGAATTACTTATTGTTTATACCAACTTTATTAATTTACTTCAAACCTCTAGTCACACACAAATCTTTTATAGCCTAGATCTGTAAAATCGCTGCTACTGCCACATGAAAACAGCAAACGTTTCAATAAAGTGCACATGCACTTGTTTCGTCATGCACGCGATTCGCACTTCCGCTTGTCGGCAGTTTTCCCCTCGCTATCTTGTACACGTCTTGTAATGTGACGCGAGTGCCTGCCGCCTAGCGCCATAGCAACCAGCCACCATCTCCTATTCCACAACACTTCCTATTACACTATTAGATTGAAGGTCCTACGATAATATCGAAAATGATGCGTGCGCGTCGCTGCGACAAACCTTTTATCATCATTTTTGATACGTCTGTTTGACTCACCAAAGATCCGTGAGAAGATATACTCGTGGTTAGGTACTTAGTAATGCGAAACCCATGGTCATTTCCATTGTAATTGTAGGTACACTTTTCTAAAAACTCACGCAGCTGAAACGAGATCGTATCGGAAACTAATATATATATAAGTGTTTTGTATTGAACTGCCGAATTTACATATATCTTTTTGCAAAGAGCAGACACGAAAACTGTAAATGTACGTCCGCCGAATACGTAAGCATATTGGAAGTAAATCAATGCTGCTCAGAGGCAGGAGCATATATTTGATTTTATGAATTTTATGATCTTCCTCTGTACCTATAGTCGTATATCGTACTTAGGTAATGTATCGAACATTTTTATACGTTTTCAAATAACGTAGGTAGCTGAATTACGCAAGCAAGATAACGGATGATAATTTAAATTCCTCTTAGATATTTGCTTTCTATTTAAATAATAGTTGCTTTTTGTACACAGAGAGTTTGTTTGTTAACTCCTTTACTTTATTTATGGCAAAGTTAAAAATAGTATAGTGCGCATTTGCCATATGTGTAACTGTACGTCACGTAAAAAGCTGAGCGATCAAAGGATGACTGATCCGACATCTTAAGCTTTATGCTAAGAGCTTTCAAATTGAAGTGTTGCACAAATGCCTAAAAATAAGATTGCATTTATTTTTGTTCATTGAACCTCTGTGATACAAGTTTTAAAATATGCCAAAATTTAATTTTACCTATGATAAAAGCAAACAAATAAGTTATAAACGTAATACATGAAACAGGTAACAATAGGCTCATAAGATCATAAATAAAATAAGAGCTTTTCTTCATCTTCAGCACCTTTTCAGCCTTTAGGGTATTACGTTAGTGACTCTGATTTTGCTTTTATTTTGGCAACTTTTTGCAAAAGAAATAGATATATGTACCTATAGAGGCTAATAACAGTGCGTATGTTGTATTATGAAAGATACGCACGCTTTAGCCTTATTACTAAGAACATACTGCAGACACTCACGGTGATGCAAAATTTACATAAAATTTGCACCGGGTAAAAGTTTAAAGGAAATATTTATTTAAACACAATTATTTAATTTGACATTTTGAGCTGTTAGATTTGTTTAAAAAGTTATAATAACTGATAATAAACTGCGTAGTTGGTCGTGTGATTATATTCGAGATTCTAGTAATAATTCAGAACTTAATCACACTTGATACGCACGTCTTAAAGTTTCTTATTTAATGTATTAAGACAATGAGCGAATGTAATTGTAAAACTGAAGAAAATAAGCTTAGAAAATCAGTAGCCAAACAAACGATCTAAACATAGCGCATATGTATTTCATATGCGCTGATATCTACGCTGTTTGGTTGAGGTATGTAGGCTTTGTTTTTAGTCTGCCTTGACTGTATTCAAAGTCAAAGTCAAATATTTTTATTCAAATAAACTTTAGAAAAGTGCTTTTGAATCCATTCCATTCCATTCCATTTTTCTCTTCGATAATGAGAGATTATTCCTTCCTTCCTTTCAGCATAGTATTGTCCGCTGCTGGACGTATGCCTCTGCAATTTCTTTCACAACGAGAGATAAGATAGCTATTCATCAGTTGTTAAGGACTCCAGGCAAAGTGCTCCTCCGCCTTCATCGGCCATTATTGACACTTACCATCAAGTGAGATGAATGTTACAAGCATCAATTTCGTCAGTTTATTTCTTATTAGTTCTGTTTTATACACGCACAGTTTATAATTCGCATAATTCTCCATAGTAGTAGCTTTTTTATAGGAGAATTTGCTGATTGTGTCCTTTTATGATAGGGCATTTTCTAATATTTATGACGCTGTAAGGGAGAAAAGAGCTGGACACTTGCTGAGTTTCTTGCCGGTTCTTCTCAGTACAAGACCTCCCACCCAGAGTAGATAGCGACTTACGAACTGATGGCATAATAACGTTCATAAGAGCTATTTGTAAACTGAATAAATGATTTTGAATTTTGAATTTTGAATTGCCTCTGGCGGGATTTACAGCTTCACCGGGCTTTTTTGGGGGCGGCGAAAAACTTAAAGGGTTCATCAAACCGGCTGTGTCAAACGAAGCACCTTCGGAGGTTTTCTAGAGGGAACGGCATCACGCACTAGTGCGTGTCCTCGTGCCCTACTAGATTCTCCGAGGGATTTGAATCGGATCGGGGAACGGGACAACCCAAGGGCGCCTCTTAAGGCTTGGACCTCGGCTCGGGTTGACCGGGCCGTAGTGGTGAGGAGAAGCGCCCAGGTAAATGTCTGTACCTGGTATAGAGCACGTGTGAACGGGGGTCGTCGTACCCTTGTTAGGCTTAAACTAGTGTGCATGTTCAGTGTATTCTGTAAATGTATCGGGCGGGGATAGCGGTAGTGATGCAAAAAGGGTAACGGTTAAATACGGCAAGGCCGCGGAGCTGGGCAGGTAGCCGCACCTTCCTCCAAGGAGCATTGTTATTCAACATCTGCTCTATTATAATAACAATCGACATTGGTAGTTCTACATTGTTATTGTATGAATAGAGATAGGTATTGGTCTCCAAAAGGACTTTTCTGAGTTAGTTGTCTAGTTACTATGACATCGAGAATTTGTATTGGCATTGAAGTAACACCTCCCTGGTAACAAAAAGTGAGTTACATTTTGCCATACGATTTTTGTTTTTGTTAACTTTATCGAATGATAATTAAAACTCGCACTAGGCACTCTACGCCAGCTAGTTCTACCCTGTCGATAAGGTTTGTTCTCAAACACGTTTCGCTTGAAAGGACACGTGCTATAAGAGGAAGGAAAACGTTACGTGTTGGTAATGTTCAATAACGGCCAATTATTATTAATGTTATCGAGTCTTACTATAAAAAACCCTTTTCCGTTAACGTGATCGGGTGGCAAATAAAACTCGCACTTGGCAGATGTATTTACGACTGGGCAAAACATTAGTACGTACCTATTTTCCTGTTTTATAACAAAAATACTTTTCTTTTACATATCTACAGTGTTAGTATAAAACAATAAGAATTTAAAGACGAAGAAAAAGAACCGAAATGAACTCAGGCGAACCGATGCGCATTCCGGCCCGTGCACCGGAAATTCCTGTCTGGTTAAAAGAACTTCAACAGGTGCCTAACATTGGGTTGCGTCTGGCGTCACAATATGAACGAGCGATTAATAGAGTTCTTTAAAGAATTAAAACTTGAAATTGGTTACAAAGTTTAAAAAAAACAATCAGTAGACTTTTTTATGAAAGAATATTAGATACATATTAATTGTTATTTGATAAAAGTCCTGTTATTAAATCTAGAAAGCTGATACGCTTGTGTTAGGAATGATTCATCACGGTTGTCTAATGGTGGAGACTGACCGAAGCGATCATATCACCGAAACGTATCATCGTAACGTTACATGTTCGATGCGAATGCTTGCCTCGAATATGTTGCGTTACGATAATACGTTTCAGTCAGTCTCCACCATAACGGAGCTGTGCTGCTATGGGGGGGAATTTAATCACGATTTATCTCATTTAACCTAAGCATCCCTTTGACTATCGACGTACGCTTCTAAGATGGAATCCAATATAGATAGAGCAATTTGTTTCGGTAGAACCAGTAGACCTAAGCTTTGTGGTTTGTTCGTAAGTTATTATTAGACAACTATTATTTTTAGGTTAACGTAGCTCGTCTTTATGATTTACCAAAATGGTTATAATAGTTAACGAACAGTTATGCATTCTTTAGAACTTTTTGGAATTCTAGACGTTTGACTAACAGCTGCGGTTGTTACTTACTTACCAAAATTAACAAGAATACTTTGTTCTTACGGATAATTTACAGATGAAAAATATAGATCTTTAGGAGTAGATTTTTCGTCGTCATGAACAAAGTTTGTTTCTTGAATCTTTTTGACGCAGGCTTATGGGTATTATGACCGTTTTTAGCAAGACTCGTTTTTTAACTTCTTCTAATTCCTACTTTAATATTTTGTTTTGTTTCTTGAGAGTCCTCGTACACTTTTTTACCAACGGAACTCGTTGTTTTTTTTTAAACTTCATCATCATCATCATCATCTCAGCCAAAAGACGTTCACTGCTGGACAAAGGCCTCCCCCAAGGACCTCCACAACGACTGGTTTTATGCTGCTCGCATCCAGCGGCTAAAGCTGGACAAAGGCCTCCCCCAAGGATCTCCACAACGACCGGATTTGTGCTGCTCGCATCCAGCGGCTAAACTAAATAACTAACTAACTTTTAAACTTAACTTAACTTTATTTAAGACAACTGGTGGAGCGTGAAAACTACACGCCATCAGTTACCCTCACTCTGCCGGCCCACAAGGTGCCTCTTCACGCCTCGTTTGAAGGATATCGGGTATAACTGGTCACATCGAAAATAAGTTCAAATTCGACATAACGCCAAAATCTCTTAAGTTTGTTTTAATTGACCCCATATCATAGGAAGGAGGGAAAACGTGTGCTGGTAGGCTATTCCATCTCCTGGAGGTGCGACAAAGAAATGAGTCACCTGTGCGCGATGGAATATTTGAAACAGTAAAGCAGTGACTCCTTTTATTAAACTTCTACATAAATATTACATATCCTGGCATAAAATATACAATACTTTAACCACCGGTTAAACATTTCGTTCTATCGGGAGTAAGAACTTAGGCGAAAATGAAAATGATATTCTTCTAACACGACACAGCGAAACATATTAAATTTTTTCATCAACACGATTTTTGCAAAGAAGTTCTGGCATTTACCTACTGGACATGTCTATACAACTTATTATCCCGGAATGTATAGTCGACCATGAAATTGCTTTATCACTTTTGACAAAAACTTCCATTACAATAAAATTTCACTAAGGCTCATTGTCAATGATGACAACGTATCTGTCACTTGATCTTTTAAACAAAAATAGAACTTGTTGTTTTATTATATGCAAACAAAATTCACTTCTAAGGTGGTAAAGCAATTTCATTGTCGACTATACAGTAGACTTCTTAAATCTGTGAACATTTCCAAGGCTTCAATATTGAGTACTAATAAGAGTTGACCTTCACACACATAATTCATGTGTTATCAATTTAATTTAATTTTTCTTATTTATTTAGTTATCATGTTTATTACCTCATTTATTGTAGGTATATCTCTTTGTCATGTTTATGTAATCGTCGAAGAATGTTTTCTCTATTCTTATTCATAAAAATATATAGCAGACCTTCGAAAAATATCATTTGAGCAACTATGTCTTTCAATTACATATGCGCAACAAACCAATCAATATCTATTTAACAGACTGTCCTATTAAGCGACTACGACCAAATAACATACCTATATACCGAATAGTCATTTAAAAAGGAACAGTCAGCTTATACTATCTGCTCAAATTTAATGAATAATTTCTACCAACACTTGGAGACCATTATCCAACGATAGTGTCAAAATTTATCGTAATGTCTGGGAAGTTTCCTGTAGGAAACGTGATAAAACTTAGGTAAATTTATACTAAGCCGCAGTACCTGCGCCGCTGCCGCTGCGAAGGAAAACCTTCATACATTCCATATATAATTCAAAGAATTAAAAAACATGTTCAGTTAAATTTATGCGATTTAAGACCACTATGATAGTGTCAAATCACATAAATTCAGTTAAACAAACAAACGTTTAATAAGTTATTTTAAGGTTTTCTCATAACTATTCATATAATTTGTATTTAATAAATCTAAAGGATTTTCCTTAAGCATCAAAAGTATAATTAAATCGGTTGGCTTGTATAGAATACCGAAATAAATATACCAATAAAGGCTCTTTATAAAGGGGTCGATCCGCATTCAAGCCTTGCAGAGCTCTCATTGAACAAGACTCGTGTGCAAAGTGCAGAGTGAATGCACTCGTGAATGAACTCCAGGGTCAACGACCACTCGGAGAAGCCCCGCTGATCGATCGGAAGTTCTTCACCTCACTATACTAATTACGATAATGTGCAATGTGTGTAGTTGTGCTCGCTAGTAAAAATAAGATGCCTACCTAGTATGAATTTTGTTTACTATCCGTAGGAATTCAATCGATTACGTTTACGATAACGAAAATATGTATGGCAAAATTTTAACTCATCTTGTAATGTATGTCGCCAGGAGACGCTGCTTTAATGCCATAGCTACTAAAGGCGACGCATTGGAAATTTACGTGGCGGGGATCTTGATTTTTCCCAACAATTACAAAACATATGAAAGTGATATCTGATGGCATGATTTTTCATTTAATTGACTTCATTTTGCTAGTTGCAGAAACACGATTTGTTAACTTTTATAACAGAGAAAAAAATATTATAGACCGATTTAAGCATCTAAATTTTCTTAATAGATTAGTCTTAACACACACACACACACACACATAGTTCAGTTTTTTTAAAACTTATTTGTAGTTCAGTATTTATTTTTATCTCAAGGCATAGTGTATAACCTAGTTTGAGCATAGGCTTCCACTATATCTGTGCCTAAAGTCACATTTCGTTTAGCCATTATGATGTTTAGAAAATTTACTTTATAGTCCATTTGCATTAGAGGTGCAGTAATAATAAGTCGTTTTGATTTGAGGCATTTTGCTTTGTAGGCGTTTTAAATGTTAGTAATTTTGCCACTTAAAGTCTTATAGCTGTTTAGGAGTAATCCTTTAAAGTCGTTTTGCGGCGTAGGCATTGTGATCATAAAGGTTAAAGACAGTATTTTTTTTGTGTCTACTGTGGAAGATAAAATAAAGACATTTTTTTTTAATTTTTGAGCATTTGTGTTTTTCAACGTATGGTTAATAATTTTTAGTAAGTACGTTGTCATTTTGTCTTCAAATATTTACACCAATACGTCCATGAGAATTAGTACTCATCTATGATCCTAATCTAAATACAATTTTAATTACTGGTGCTCTTAGATTATATTATAGACATGTATATAAGCTATGCTGGTGCTACACAATAGCATATTTGAGAATTAGTCATAATAAACTTATCTTAGATAATAAAAAGTACTAGTGGGTCGCAAAACTTCGCGTTTATTCAACAGAATTTTTTGGGAATTTCGAAACCTATGACAGGTTTTTTTATTTGTCTGCACATCTACGGCTCGAGCTCTTCAAAATGAGGCAATTACCAATTTTTTATGTGCAGCTATCATCCCATAATCACTGGGATAAAAATCGGTTTACGCTATTAATATATATATTCCACTACATAAAAGCTTTTGAATGTGATTAAATCATAGTAGGTAGTGCCAATTATTGAATCTTGTTTGATTAACTATATTTTGATATACTTATTTAAATAAAAGCATTCTTAAAACTAGTTACTTTTAATACTGATATGTTTAATTTATACAATAAATCAATAGTGGCATGCAAAGTTTCTACAAATAGGTACATTGCTATGATATGTTCTGTTGGAACTATGGAATTACTCGTAGTAGACATGAGGAAAACATCGTTAGTACTATTATTTATTCTGTGCTATCGTGCGCAACGTGACAATACTGTGCCATGTGAGAACAAGTGGTGATTGATCTGAGACGAAGTTACCGTAGAGTTACGTGGCTATGCAAGTATTAAGATATTGTAGAGACTGTATGTTATTAACGCTCATATTCACATATGAAATAAATCAGAACTGAGATTTGAATAGAACAAAAATACCAAAAATATATATTAGTCGTCTCAGTTCAATGGCAACTGTTCGTCGCTCGCACAACCGACCGTCTTGTCTCATTTGTGGTATTTTTTCGGTACAAACGTCTTTTAGCTGATAGTTTTCAAACAACCACTGGAACTAGTAGAAGCGGAATTTCTAAACATAAGTAGTTGTATATGTGCACTTTGTTTAGAAAGCCATTACAATAAGTTACAATGATAGTTTTGAAAACTATCAGCTGGAATACGTTTATAAGTACCGAAATAAATAAATAAATAAACTTTCCTACATTCACACCAATTATCTAGCCCAAGAGAATCTTCGTTATGAAACTCGTTAAATGGTTACTAGACAACGGATAAACATATTTAAAATACTGTAATTGCATATTTATTACACCCAGACCCGAAACAAATTTAGAAAAACATTAATTTTTAAAATTTACCCGACCGGGGATCGAACCCGGGGCCTCAGAAATGGCGATACCATGACAACCGGTGTACAGATCACTTGACCAAGGAGGTCGTCAAATAGTACCAAAATGAGATTAGACAGTTAGCTGTTGCAATGTTTTTTTAAACGCGTGATTTCAGCTTATTACATGAAATATCATAATAATAATAATAAAGGTTTATATCTCATAAGAGGCTATATTTATATACATTACACCTACGTATCGCTTATTTTTGAAATCTAAACACATCGTGGGAACAACGAATTGAGAACCTCCTCCCTGTTTTGAAGTCAAAAGCAAGAAACTGTTTAACCTAGTAAAAAGAAAAGCTTGACGTTGACTGTAACTACTTTCTCATAGACACTGAATCTCGTGATCCCATCACGTGATCGCGCTAAGGCTTTGTCGAATGGCGCTCGGCGCTCGAGATCGAGACTGGCGCGGCGCGTCTTCGGCGTGCTAATTTCTTTATGTGAGTCGTCAACTCATCACACAGAAAACTCCAAGCCGCGACACAATCTCGCTTCGCTGCTGACATACAGAGAATATTCCCATAGTTAATCCAAAAGCAAAGGTATACTCACAGCGTCGGTGGTGTGCCCACAAACACGTCGAGTCGGCGTTCTCAACCCATCGGGAAGAAACTGTGGCTGGCTGTGGGTGACGGTCGACCACTGATCTAGACCGCTACTGCTCTGTAACAAGGAAACACAAATAGAAACAGATGACGAACACCATGGCACACGCGCAATATATAACTAACTGCCAAGTGATAATTACTAAAAACAAAGCGTCGTCGGTCAGTAGAAGAACGGGGAGATTCTCGGGTTCTATACCTACGACGAATTGCATTCAGAAAACTGATAAAACTCCTTTTTCATGGTTTTGTTCTTGTTTTTGAACCGGTGAATAAATTGATATCAATTACGAGTGCTTTTAGTCCTTTTTCTCTTTTTCAAGGTCACTTATTATTTTTGTTTTAACGATATCTATCCTAATAATACATACATTAGAAAAAGAGTATACAAAACATTATTTCCGTAGTGTTTTTCATGTCATTTTCAACTTTAAGATCACTGATGGGATTCAAAAAACGCTCCCCTAGAGGTAATTTTACCGTTAGCTGCCTATATAGCCTGTATAGCGCAACCAGGTTTATGGGGGCGAGAACCTGGTGCTTCCTCATGTCTTAGTAATGCAAACAGCGAAAAACCGGGCGCTCCTAAAGGCTAGCCGCTAAGATCTCGGCAACGGACGGTTGATCGTGTCATAGTGAAACTTTTCTGTGTTAAAACTTCGTGCATCACTGGCTGACTACAAAAGCGCCATAATTTAAAAAATATGTATGTCTGTCAATTGTTTAAACTTGTCTAAGACATAATGATATTTAAAGTTTACAATGACGCCAAGGCCAGAAAGGAACGAGCGAGTTGACAGACAATGCCGCCGTCTCGGTAAAATACAGCGTTTCGATTAAACAAACATGATTACTTAATTCATTCGCACGTGAGAAATACATACATGGGTACATTGTTTTAGTCGAAATTAACATATTACCTTTTTTGTTTTAGTCGAAATTAACATATTACCTTATTTGTTGGTACGAAGCCCCTCCATAGTTCCGTTCAAATAGTTATACAAATGTTGTTATTACGTCAGTTCCGCTGTTCGATGACCGTTTCTCATTGAATTTACAATTACTCACACTTCCAAATGTGGTAAGGAAGGCTAGACTAATCGTACATCACAAAACAAATAATACAGATACTAGTTTTTTCGTTCGATGACGTAGGATTATTGAGCGGATTTTTTTCGTTTAGTTGTATATTAGTATAACTATCGGAAAATAAAAACACGGTTTTGATAATTACGAGGCAATATTTATGGTTATGGTTAGGTATAAGTAGGTATATAATATATTACGCAAATTTTGTTGCGAAGAAATTACAATTTGAAATTTGAGGTGCACTACGAACTATGCTATCGTGGCACCAGCATGTCATGGAGTGCGTGTTCGAAACCCGCTCGCGGTATTTTTTCAACACTGTCTTTTTTAAATTTACGAGGCATTAATCACATCACACTAATATTATAAATGCGAAAGTTTGTGTGTATGTCTGAACATTTGTTCCTTCTTCACGCCGCCGCAACGGATGGATGGACTTGGATGAAATTCGGCATACAGATAGCTTATAACCTGGATTAACACATTGGATAGTTTTTATCCTGATATTCCCACGGGAATTACACTTTAAATATACTAAAAACGACAATTTAATTTTCCAATACAAAATGATTTGTTTGTTTTGTTGTCATGGAAACCAAAGAGAATTTAATCACTTGATGGAAGCTGTCAAAGCGGTACGAAGTCCGCCGGGTCCACTAGTTAAATATAAAATTAAATAAGAGCGCAGAAGAGAGCAAAATAATCTTCCCCAAGACTAGCGCCTAAAAATCCTTCGTGTTTCGGGAAGCACGTAACAGTCGTTAACAACCACCAATCCGCACTGGGCCCGCGTGGTGGTATATGGCCCGTTCTCCCTATCTTTCCATAGGTAAGGCTCCCAGCCCAAGCAGTGGAGATGATAAAATTGAGCTGGTGATGGCCTACAAATTCGTTAATGTGATCGAATGGTGAGTGTCTCACAAGCCCGACCCGCAGTGTGCAAGGTGTCAAATACCTAATCGTCAGAATACGGTGCCGGTGTCTGCCCATCAGACTTAGGAAGCCTAATGTTAATAATAACAATCGTACTAACGCAAAGCTCATATTGTCAATTACAAAATTATTCCTCTAATAATTCGTGTGCTTGTACCTTGTACAGCCAGCAACGAAAGTCCCTCACTACTTTAGTACTTTGTCAAAGCAGCTTATAACATGTATTTTATTATTCGATTCAATTCAATCACGTTAAATGAAAACGAGATTTTGTACAGCATAATTTAAACTCAGCTCGTTTGTCACCAGACGGCGCTGCTTCAATGCCATACTAATTTTCGGTTTGTTAACGTTCGAATCGAGTGATAAACTCATTCCTATTAGACACCCCATTGTTTTTCAAGTTATTTAACGCTTTCTTTTCAATTAAACAGACGCTAGGTAGGTACTCAACTTTGTCGTCAAGTCAATACGGCGCCATGCTAAAGTGTTCAATGACCTTAGTTGCTGACCGTCTCAACCACGGCGGGCGACGCCGACGACCCGACGTCACCCAACCCAACACCCAACAATTAGCGACCGGGCAATACCGGCCATTATGGAGTCTGCGAGACGAGATGAACGATTAGCGGCGCGGGCGCACCGCCGGCGACCGCGGTGGCCCGCCGACCATAATGCCTTGGCAACGAGCACGAGCGACCAACGACTCGCCAAACAAACTTCTAGTTCATTGCCTTTTATACTACGGTCGCCTTAGCCGTCGGTGGTAGAAAGAACGCAATGAACAGAACCGCGCGCCGCGCCGCAAACCACCCGGTGGTCGTGGGCCAGCGGCAACAGCGCTAACGACAACGCTAGTAATGGTATAATATACCCTTGTCTCTACGCCGATAATGAATTTCATTGTTTACGTGAGAACCACTAATTGGTCATCTGAGGACTGTATGTATAGGTTTTTATTTGAGTAGATACACGATATGGTTTTTCTACGAGTACGTTCGGTAATAATATGCGTCTACGTCGTTATTACTTAAACTACCCGACGCATGGTCATTTTAGGCATTTTAGATTCAATATTTTAATATGCTTTTGTTTTTTTTTTATAAAAGATCCGTATGAAATATTTCAAATAATTATTACACTCTTTAAAATTAAAAGTAAATCTCCGACCGTTTTTGTACTGTTCTAATCACGATAGAAAAATAGCTCTACATTCATTTTAATTTATGTTGTTACATAACTACGCTCTGTACTAAACTTTCGCCTTATTAAATTCTTGAGTCTGAGTACACGTCAGTTCAGTAAACAATGAATGATAACAGAAACCATGTTTTCATAAGGACGGTGACCGGCCGACGGCGTCACTGATTGCGTCATATAATAACAAATTTACAAGAAAGCGCTCTTACTCTACATTTTTGCAAATTACTTACGGATCTGTCTGCAAAGATTAACCTATACATAATTGTCTAAAAAGTATTACTTTCAACTTACTTCTCCTCTACAATAGATGCGTAATGGCTTATTTAAGATTGGCTTATCTGCTGAGATTTTTTCTCTACCAGTAGTACTTCGTCGAAACCCATGGATCTTTTGTGCATCGTGTATTGGCCTAAGCACCAAGCCTGCCAAATGCGGGTTGGTGTTAGTGATCACAAACCAGGGCAATGCATCAAAAGATATGATACCTTTGCCCAGTCGTGGGAAAATTATACTAATATGCTATTACTTTTTTACATTTCCTTATTTTTCGCGCTTATCTGATTGAATCTGAATTTATTAGTTCCTGACAGAAGCCCATGATGGCATCTTTAGGAATAACGTTCAGTAGATAGGTAGACTGGGTACTATTTAAACATCTCTGCCAAATGCCTTCTCACATCTCCTATAACTTGTATTGTTTGGCAAGCCACCATGTGAGTCAATCATGTGATTTAAACATTTCCGTTCAAACATTCGAAAACATTTGCCCCTTTCAAACGCTTTGATTTGTAATAATTATCTTTAATACGTACTAGTATGCGTCGAGTATGTCGCCGTCGTCGTCAGTCAATCCAGGCGTAACACGCCAATTTGCTTGATTTAGTTTCTCTCAATTATTTCAGGTGCGGAAAGTAATAAGAGTCAGATGAAGAAGTGAAACACATTGGTTCAAGCATTGGAGATAAGGTTGCCAGAGGTCCGGGATTTCCGGAATTGTCCCGGAATTTTACGTATTGTCCCGTGTCCAGTAATTCCGAAAAATTTAAATAATTAAAAATAATATATATGACACGGCAGGCGGTCATATAATAATAAAAGTATACATTTGAAAAATAAAATGTATTTTCCTAATAAATACAAATCTAAAATTAAATATTCCGTAATTTATATTTATATATTTTTTTTACATATTCATAGCCATAGCATAGGCCCGACATGGAATTGTCCCGGACTCGGTAAGTTCCGATCTGGCAACCTTAATTGGAGATCTATTTTTATAAAAAAAAATGTAATTGAAATAAAAAGCGGGAGGGCGGGTGCATGCGTTCTGCGTGAAATGAGTGATTTAGCGGAATTAACACTACATATAATATTTCATTTTTTTTGTATCATGGATTCCCGGAAAGTAACGCCTGGTTCCATTAATTATCTATTTTTATGTACGAAAATCGGACTAGACATCCGAGGCTTTCTATAAGGTGGCTCGTCTGCTCATTTCCTCATCGCCGTCCATAGGGTCATCTGCAGCATTCAGGGTACACTGAGAGGGTACAGCACACGCAAAAGGGCGCTTAAAGTAGACAAGGCCTTTACGCGTCTACTATCAAAGTAGAGAAAGTAGACGTGTAAAGAGCCTTCTTCACACGATTATAAAAAACCGGCCAAGTGCTTGTCGGGCCACGCGCAGTGTAGGGTTCCGTAGCCCATCTCAATAATGCGGTTACTACATTGGTTTCACACACTTGACAACGTTATTTAAGTAGTTCCTAATGAGGAATTTGTACTGCGCCAAGTACATTTTATAAGTTGGTAAATTGTAACTTGTAAAGCCTACTTAGCTGTGATAGTTTTTCTTTTAACTTCGTCATATATACAACTACCGTGAACTGTTTCACGTATCCAAAAACAACCATTTGGCTGGCAGGGGAGGAGACCCTTGACTCTAACAAAATTTTGCTCTTCAAAGCTTAATAGTTCACAAACGGATGCCTCAATCAAAAAACTGTTCCCACAAACCCGTAATATTTTTGAAATTGCTATCCAACCACACCCCACACTATGGGGTAGACAAGAAAAAAAAATGACATCCCCACTTCACGTGTAGCGGAAATAACCTAAAAAAATTTTTTTTCAAAATTTTACTTCCCCACTTTGTCGGCGTGATAATTTGGCTGTTCTAAATTACCACGAAATAAGAGCTCAATAAAGAGGAGGGAATATAAAGATGTGTCTTGGAACTTAGGCGCTAAATGCGCTATATTGATTTTTTGCCTCGACAGTTGTTTGATACGGACATATAGGGGAGTGGTGGTGGTGGGTGGTGAGTGATGATCGACACTGTTTTCCATTAACCATTAAAAATAGGGAAGAAACCACCTGGTTCCTAGTTGTCATCCAGTTAAATTTAAATACTACTATAATGTACACTGTTTACATATAATCATAAAATTGAGAACACTAATACTTGTTTAACACTTTAAAGATAGTACCTGAATGTCATTTTTTTTTGGTAATTTTCTAAAAATGAAACCTAATAGCTAGATCCATTTATCGCCCCCGAAAACCCCCTGCATATGAAATTTCATGAAAATCGTTGGATCATTTTTCGAGATTCAGATTATAAATACACTAGCTGACCGGCGGACTTCGTACCGCTTTGACAGTTTTCGTGACAACAAAACAAATAAATCATTCGTCTGCATAAGAACACCCGTATCCCATGATGGACCCCTATAGCAGCGCCACCTACCAGGTCCAATTGTAAATCTAAACCATTTTCGAAACCACTTGAACACAAACAAAATTTTATATAAATCGGTCCAGCCGTTTAGAAGGAGTTCAATAACATACACACGCACAGAATATTTATATACATACATATAGATACATACAAGAATTACTCGTTTAAAGGTATTAGATATATAACTTTCAAGAATCGTGATAAATTAGAAATAGAAACTTAATTACGTGATTTGTAAATTCTCAAACCAAATTGTTGGCGTTTCTTTAATCACTAGATCATTCAATTATATATTTAATCACGTTCGTGACAATAACAAGAATGTTTCCTAATGTTCCTAACATACACTTTTGAAATGTATTTTCAATGCGTAGAATAATAAAAGGTATTATAATAGTCGGTATGAATAATATTGACATACTCGAGTTGAAAAGCATTATCGTTACGAAAGTTCCAATTATAGATTAATAAGAAATTACAGGAGCTGTTAACGCGTTAGGAGTGGTTAACGCGCCCGGTCTGCGATTGCTGAGATTAAGCAGCTTTCGCAAAGGCCGGGCATCGGATGGGTGACCAAAAATGTATCATCTTGACCTCCTCCGAGCTTCGGAAGGCATGTTAAGCCTTTCCAATCCGCAATGGGCGCGCGTGGTGGCTTATGGCCCGTACTCCCTATCCGTCCATAGGGACGGCTTAGCCAGGTAGGTACAATAGGTATTGTTTTTTTGTAAGTACAGTCCGCAACGAAAGTTATTGAACACTTCAGTAAAGTGTGAAATGGCTGAAGAATGTGACAGGCGCTATAAAGCTATTTTAAAATGGTGTTAGTAAAGTATACAGCAACTATTATAGGTACAGCGACTGTTGCTGCTAACCGTACTCACATCCATACAGAAGTTAGACGGTCAGTGGGCATGTGTTGTGTACGCTATAGGTATATGTGTATTCTTATCAGTAGAGCACGCGCAGAACACTCATATCATAAACCTTGAAATGCAATTTCCTTCATTTTCATTACATATTGATATTTAATGACGCAATATATAAAAAGAGTTTCTATAGCTTTGCCCTCTCGCACTGATTGCAAAGTCAAAGTACTACCTAATTAACTCTAGAACAATTATGAATTGATAACAGAAACGAGGTCATATGGAATCCTACTGCTGACTGGTTAGTTAAAAATTTCATAATCCATTAGTGTTTATTTTTACTTAAATTGGTATTTTAAAAACATGTACCACAGTGAAGGCGGAAAAGTAGTGATACTAACAAAAAAAATACATCTTGCATTAATGTGCAAGATGTATTTTTTTTGGGTAGTAGGTATTCCTACTAACCTACATATAACAGAGAAAATAATATGTTATATATTTTTTAATATATTAAATCATTTTCCTAACTATTCTCATGGGTACTAGGAACTTCCTAGATTAAAAACAGACATTGACCTCTATTTATTGAAATATATGTAAGGTTTTAAAATTTAAACAATTTAACTACACTATATTTTATAGTTGCGAGTAAATTAAGAAATTTTGCATTTTGTAAAAAAAACTATTTACAAAACATCAATTAAAATCACCTACAAACAATTTTAAAAATACTACAGAATCTACAGATTATTTTCAAGGAGACAAATAAATAAAATAATTAATTACTTACCATTAAAACGTTTCTAAAAACGTAGACACTAATATAAGAATAATTTTGTACGTAATGTTACAAATCAACCGTTTACTGTACTTTAAACACAGCTTAGTAAAAGTTAGACCGCGTCTATCGTCTTTGCAATAAATTTTACATATTATTTTCATGGAATTTACCATGACTCTATATCCTCCAAATTATCGGAGCGGCGAATCTTATCGCTCAGTAACCAAACTATATTGAGATAACGTGCCAACATGCTTTATTCATGAGATCAAGGAACACATTATTTTTACGATCTTTAAGTAAGTAGCGTCCTAATTACAATAATACCGAATTGGAAACGTATAACGTAGATTGGTATTGTAGAGTTTATAGGAGGAAAAACGCGAGAACATCATTATTTTGTGTATTGCACTGAAATTAATGAACCACTCGGCATAGCGATATTTGCACAAAACATTTAACGTGAGTTATCACGTAGCTGAGTGATCCTGTATTGTGCCGCAAGAACGAGCTCTATATTTAACAACCACGTGCTCTTGGGC
This sequence comes from Eudonia lacustrata, assembly GCA_947562085.1. Classification (NCBI taxonomy): domain Eukaryota; kingdom Metazoa; phylum Arthropoda; class Insecta; order Lepidoptera; family Crambidae; genus Eudonia; species Eudonia lacustrata. Next base: position 7,558,369 of record OX387318.1, read on the forward strand.
TGTAAAGAGAGACGTGGGGGACAATGTTCCGACTTGTTCAGTTCAAAAACCGATTGGGGTCAAATGCCGTTCGTCTAGACGATGTGCTGCCGCGAATATAGCGCCTATAGAGTCTATATTCATTCGATTACTTAATTCTTCTTTAAATAACAATCAAATCTAACATTTTTTTTTCATTTAGCTGTCATGTATCTCTAGTGACTGTAGTGTCACAAAAGAGCTAGTAAAGAACGCTAGATATGCTGCAAAAGAGAAAGTAGCTAAAAGGACGCTCTACAAAACAAGTTCGCATAATCGCAGTGTTTTAACGTGGAAATTTATCACGAATAACTACAGCACAGAAGTAATGAAAATTGTGCAATACGCTCAAAAAGTCAAATTCACAATGTAAATTACTTACGTTTTCATCGATTTTCCTCTCGAAATTCAGTAGGTGCCTTAGATATTGGCAACACGAGTGGGACTACATTTGAAAAGGCACTGATAAGGGCTTTCGTGCAAACTACAATGAGCCCTGTAGCGACACGATCGCACTTTGTTACATCGAGTTAACGAATGATGACGGCTGAGCGCCGCGCCGCGCCCGTCGCGCTCGGCGGTGCGGCGCGCGCGCACGCGACCGACCCTACCCTTGCCGCAGCAGCCGGACGGACGCATTTGCCTTTCAATTAATGTTAAATCTCACCTTTTTATTCATTTTCATTTACTTCCTATCGTTAATAAACTCTTACACTACTAGTTAAAAGTTAATCAGCCTTACAAAAAAAAATATGTAGAGATGTTTTGGTGTTGTGTGTTTTTTATCTTAAACGCAGTCTAAACTTTGTTTATAAATAAATTTCATAACTTTTTTATAGATATTATGTAGTAAGTGTTGATTTTATTTAAAATTTGGAATTGCAGAGTGTCTTTTTTAATTACGAGTATAAAAATATACTTTGATGTGTGATGTTAGCAAGGTATAGTCGACCATGAAATTGCTTTATCACTTTTGACAAAAACTTCCACTACAATAAAATTTCGCTAAGGCTCATTGTCAATAACGACAACGTATCTGACACTTGGTATTTTAATCAAAAATAGAACTTGTTGTTTTATTATATGTAAACAAAATTCACTTCTAAGGTGGTAAGTAAAGCAATTTCATTGTCGACTATACTTAACTATAATTTCATTCGATGTATTCTTAAAGAAGTCTATCATTATTTTTAATATAACTAAGCTGACTCTACCAAAACGAGAACGTCTCTATAAAATACATTATTTAAAAAATGTTTCAAAACAGCGCCATCTAAATAAAACGTGAGACATCTGTGCTCGTAGTCGCACTGTTGATGCTACGAGACTTGTAGCATCTGATAACAACTACGTTTCAAAAGCATACTTTTAAACTAAATATAAGTTACGTTATAACATTAACAGATGTCGCTACCTTTCTTTTATCAGACGTAGAGACGTAGACAATGTAAAGACTTTATGAATTGAGTTATTGAGTTGGCCAACATGAATAGACTTTTAGAGTCATAAATTATTGTACACATGCGTCACATGCATGTAGCATATCAAATTTACTTAGAAACAATTGACTAAAACTGTTTTCTACATCTTAATCGCTACCTACTTAAAATCTTTAAAATACCTAACTGTTATACCTCCTTATTACTGTTACATTACTGTCTTAAAATGTATGACCTTCACAAATAAAATAATTTAACTCTAATGGGCACACGCGTAGTATAGGTACTCTGACGTCATTTACACCATCTTATTATTAGAAGTTAATGGTAGGCATATCAGATTTCGTTAAAAATATTTGTTTTTCTATTAAAAAAACTTGCTACCTTTCAAAAACTAACTATCTTTTTCAATATTAAAAAAATATTTTCATTTTACTGCACTGGTCCTATGGTTACTTGGGGTCATAGTTACTAATGATTTTTGAATTCCTTAGATAAGTACTCGATACAAATTTTTCATTTCGATTAATTCACGATTATTAACGTGTAAATTATTTAATTGAAATACAGCTATGGAAAACCTAAAGAGGACATCGTGATGACAGGAAGATGTCGAAATGAGAATTCATTTTACAGTTTATGTAGCTATCTACACATCTTTAATTTCATAGAAGAAATATTGAAATTGTTATTTAGCACCACTTGGTACCTACCTACTTACTTATATTGTCGACACATTCTGACAATGGAAATCGGATAGAAATCAAAACCAATTCTCTTTCATTAACATTAGAGGCCATTTTCTAGTTCGGTATCCCAAACAAACTAATCTAATTTAAAAATAAGTTAAACAAACGTTTTTTTATGTTGGAAACAATAAAAAAAACGATTAAGCGATCGAAATCTTTAGGGAAATAGGTACTATTTCCCTTAAGCATGAGAGTTTCCTAAATATTGGCTTATTTGTTTGAAAGAATTAGAGCTTTACAGTTAGGTAGGTAAGTATAGGATAGGTTAACCTACCGAAATGTTAAATGGCTTATAAGAAAACATCCTAGCCAGTCCGAAATAGCTACAATATAGGTAGAGTAGGTACCATAGAACAACACTAAAAAGAAGCTGCCAGCCCTACAGGAACAATCGTTAGCTTCCCGTGCGTCGGCGTCGCGACCTACCCCAAAATGGCGTCGTCGCGCAACGCGAATGCTACGGGTCAACGACCTCGCCCAACACATTTTTTATCTGGTGTCGTGGCTGTATTTATAGCATTAGCACACATCTGTCCCCGGCCCGCCATACGCCAGCCGGGTGTGTACCTACGAACGGCCGGCGTTTATCCCAACTGGTTAAAATATCCAATTTGGTATAATAAACCTCATTTTTAATAGTCTCTAAGGTTTCATTTACTCGTAAAACAACTTCATAGGTATATACCATATATACTATAGTTGTACCTATTACTAAAAATAAAACTATAGGCCAATATCGTTGGCGACCGTTGTGGCTAAGGTACTGGACAGACTGCTTGACCAAGAACTGGGTACATGTGTCAAACTCCATGATGCGCAGTTTGGGTTTAGGCCTGGTCTTTCGTGTTGTGCCTCAAGCAGACTGTTCAGTATTATACTGCAAGAGATACACCGGTATATGCAGTGTTTTTGGACTTGTCAAAAGCATTTGACCGGGTTCAATATGAGGTCTTATGGAAAAAACTTGTTTATGACACAGATCTGCCTCATGAATATATCTCAGTCTTGCGGTACTGGTACTCTCGCCAGCAAAATTATGTAAAATGGTCTGGAGAGCTTTCAAGTGTGTACAGGTTGGAAAGTGGAGTGAGGCAAGGTGGCATAAGCTCACCGGCGCTTTTCAACCTTTACATGAACAAGTTGATCGTGGAGCTCAGCAGCGCCGGTGTTGGTTGTTCTGTTGACGGCACCTGTGTCAACAACATTAGCTACGCAGACGACATGGTGCTGCTGTGCCCTTCGATCGGAGCTCTCAATAAGCTTATTAGCATCTGTGAGCGATATGCGACAGCCCACGGTCTCGGGTATAACACAGTCAAGAGTGAGTTGCTAGTTTTTAAGGCTAAAAATAAGTCGTATAAAGTTCCGCCTGTTCGACTAAATGGCACTCCTCTCAAGCAAGTACAGACTTTTAAGTACCTAGGACATTGGGTCACCGAGTCACTCAAGGATGACATGGACTTGGAACGGGAGCGCAGAGCTTTGTGCGTCAGGGCTAATATGATTGCCCGCAGGTTTGCACGCTGTACTAAACAGGTGAAGATTACACTTTTTAAAGCCTTTTGTAACTCTCTGTACACGTGCAGCCTGTGGACGCATTACACCCAGGGGGCATACGGGGCTCTGCGCACTCAATACAATAACGCATTCAGGATGCTGATGGGGCTGCGTCGCCACTGTAGTGCTTCAGGGATGCTGGCCGAAGCTGGAGTAGATAGCTTTGCAGCCATTGTTAGGAAACGCATAGCGTCCCTGATTCGTCGTGTGCGGGGCAGCTCCAACAGCCTCCTGATGAGTGTTGCGGCGAGGTTGGACGTGGACAGTGCTATTATGCAGCATTGGACGCGCGTCCAACTAACCAAGGACACAAAAGTATCATATTGTTTATTTTAAATGTGTCAGAATTATATTTTAATTTACTAACATAGTTTGTAAGATCATTGTTACTAACACTTTATGGGCAATGCCCGAAATAAATGATTATTATTATTTTTTTTTTTTTTTTTTATTTATATACATTTTCCGAACGGTATGTGCCCTTGAAAAGTGTTGAAAAAAAATAACAAAAAGTTAGATATGCGATTAAGGAGTTGATGACTAAAGATGACTAATAAGTTATATTCCGGTAGTATCCAAATTTGATCTGATATACAACACTTTATAGATCTAATTACCTCAGAGGGCATAGGTACTAGGTACCCTCACTCTGTATGGAACAAAAATGTTGTCGATCCATTTTGTTGCCATGAAAAAGTGGAATAGGGTTTTTTTTTAGAGAGAGTTAGCTGATTACCTTAGCATTTTCAGCGTCGTCGGACTTTTCATGGGGCGATAAACTTAAAGGGTTCCTCAAGCCGTGTGAAACGAAACACCGTAAGAGGTTTTCTAGAGGTAATGACTACTACGTGACTACGTACGTGATGACGTACGTAGTAAGTAGTGCGTGTCATCGTTTCCTACTAGATTCTCCGAAAATAAGAAAAAACAAATATTTCCCACACCTATTAAAGACGTTTACTGAAAAAAATATTACCCTGAAACACGTAAGATACAAATAAAATAATAACGAAAATAAGAAAAAACAAATATTTCCCACACCTATTAAAGACGTTTACTGAAAAAAATATTACCCTGAAACACGTAAGATACAAATAAAATAATAAGCTAGTTAGAATCTCAGTTTTTACAGCAGACCACCCACTATACTAGGAATGAAAGATGATGAATGAATGTGTAATGTGTAGTATGCGGAATAAAAGTACGAGAAGAACACCTCACATGTTATGGTTTAGTTAAATAAGACGTTACGACCACTTTTAACTATAACGCCATATTTAACTAAACCATGCTCATTAGGTAACGTAAAAATGCTAAATTACTTCATTCAGATAGTTTGTTGAGCATAATTTGATTTTCAATCTCTAATTACTAGATATGTTTTAATTTTCATTGAGGGCGCTAGTGTGCGGCGTAAACGCTCTTAACGAATTAAAACTATACATTATGTTGTCCACGTGAAAGACCTTAACCCAACAATGTAACATTTGTAGGCTTAGGTATTTATGTGTCAAAAGGTGAAAACCAGTAAGTACGTCATTACTGTTAATTTCCAAGATGATTTTGCCTAGTGAAAATGAATATGGCAAGTAATTTGCAGTTACTGAGGCGATACACGTGCTCATTAAATAAAACGACCTTAAACATTTTCGCTATGTAAATTAAGCGCGTCCTATGTCAAACGCTTTAGAAGGTTTCTGTGTATATGTGTGTGTGTATCTGTCGGAGGCAAATCTATCTTCTATAAAAATAAAAATGAATCACTGAAATGTATGTACGCGCATAACCTCCGATCGACTGCACAAAATTGGATAGTTCTTTTTTTTTGTTTGTTAATGACAAGGTTTATACAGAAGAAAATTAAAAGAAAATAAGATATTTTTTACTAAAATTAGATTTAATTTGACAACTTCAAACGGACAATACGTCATATTACATGGTACGTCATATCATAATATCAATCAAATAGAATTACATTACACATTATAAATAAGTACAATATAGTTACGATCGAATTATTTAATTGTAGTTTTATTTTTACGGTACGAAGTTCGCCGGGTCAGCTAGTAGTATATATTTTGTCCGTTTTCAAAGGGCGTCGTCATCATTTTTGGAATTACTTTTTTTATATCACCACAGGGCGGACCTGTGTGGCACAGGGCGAAATGAGCGGCGAGCGGTTCGGCTCAGTGTGAGTTTCATTTGACATTCGATCACGTTAACACACCGGTTTTCATGGTGTCGCCATCTCTGAGGTCCCGGGTTCGATTCCCGGTCGGATCAATTTAGAAATACCTGTGTTTCTAAATTGTTTCGGGTCTGGGTGTTACCTATGTATAATAAGTATGTATTTAAGTATATTAAGTATGTTTATCCGTTGTCTAGTTAACCATTTCTCGAGTTTCATAAGGAAGCTTTTCTTGAGGCTAGATAATTGGTGTGAGTGTGGGAAACATTTTTTTTTTTATTTATTTGATTACGTTTACGAATTAATTTTAATTTATAATAATTTAATTATGTTTCACGTATTTTTGCATGCCTAGTGGTAAAATATGGCTGAATTAATTTAATTTTAATGTACCACCAATCATGTACAGTCGGCGGCAGATCAACCTACCCAAATCTGTCAAATTTCTCCAATGAATATTGATCCTTATGTCCAAACGATAAAGTTCAAAATTGATTGTAGAAATTTGACAGTTTTGGGTAGGTTGATCTGCCGCCGTGTGTACCCATATTTGCAAATAAAAATATCTTTATCTTTATCTTTAAAACAAAAATTAGTATGGCATTGAAGCAGCGCCTCCTGGCGGAAGAACAAGAGTTAACATTTTGCCATACAAATTCTCGTTTTCGTTGACGTGATCGAATTGCGAATGAAACTCGCACTTGGCACCCAGCATATCGCATGAAACAAAAAATAAAAGATTCTCGAGAGCGTTTGAGCCGGATGACGAGAGCGAGAGACACTAGTCTAGGGTGCCTAAAATTTAGACTGGTCTAAGATCCGAGGTCTTCTTATTTATATGGCAAAATTGCAGTTCACCTCGATTGACAACTGAAGGCGCTGTGCTTCAATGCCATAGTCAATTGACGTTTTCGGTAACGTGATCGAATGGCAAATAAAACTCGCAATAAACCACCAAGCTTTTTTTTTCCTTTATTTGATGGCTTCGTGCGATTAGCACATTTAGCCAGTGTCAAAGTAATTTTTCTTACAAGTAATACATAAACAAACAATATTTCCTTCCTGTTATTGATGATGAATGATAATAAAAATGAGAAGTGAGAAATGATATAAGTACCCCCCAACCCCTCGAGTATCTTAGTAAAGATGTGGGGCTTTACTAAGTCCTCACGCAGACTTCTTGAGAGAATTTGAAAAGTGCCGTTGCACTGTTTTGTTTCATTTGCCAACACTCATGCACACTCAGGAACACTTAACGGTTAATAATCCACCATTATTTCACATTAATATTCGACATAATACAAATTTTAGAAAATAAAACAAAAGCGCAGACATGACTCTTCGCTTTCCCGCCAAGAAGTCCACCAATCTCTTGGGAATACCCAAGAGATTGTTGGACTTCTTGGCGGTAATAACCACAGAGTAGATAAAATGTATTTACTCATGTGGTATTACGCTGAGTACGCTGTCGCTCACGCTGTTGGTCAAAATGATCGTCACACTTTTCTTTTTCTCCTAAAGTAATATTCTAGAAAAACGTCACTGTTACCACTTCTGTACACTGTCATTATTTTTAATAATTTGAAAAATTACGCCCACGCCGAACCGAAAGGGTTAATAGAGATTTCCTAGAATTTTTCGTAAAACTATATTGTCTTTATCCAGCATGGCCAAGTTTCAATATTGTGGTACACAACCGTATATATTAATATTCTCATTAAAAAATTAAAAAAGGATGTGTAAAACCGCCGTGCTTTTTGGTACCCTGCGCACTTCGAGGATAATTTTTAAAAAAATTTTCCCCAAATTCTGGTAAATTTTTATTCCTACAATAAAAGCATATCAATCTATGCACATTAAAAGAAATGCTTGTAAACTAAGGCTATTTATTGTCATTTTACTAATTGTATAATTTTTTGAACGATATCATACCATAGCGCGACATTTGTTGCGCAACCAATATTTAATTACAGTTTTTCAGTCACATTTTGTGATTTATGTTCTTTTCAAATGCCAACACCGATGCGTCTTGTCTATGGAAGCTAACATGACAGTAGCCATATTGAAGGATATATTATGTCAAACTTGTGGAGAAGTGAAGTGGTCACTGTTTTCGTGCTTGAGGTTTTTGCAAAGATTTTAACTGCGCTTGATTTCTGAAAACGCGGGAGATCTTATGGTGTTTATTTTGATAGAAAATATATGTAAATTTTGGAGTAACGCTTGTATACTTTTGCACATTTTTACTCTTGCGCTACTTCTTGCGTCACTATTGCGAGACCAGTTTTTTTTATCTTTATTGTGGTTTTTATTTTATTTTTTATCTTTTTTGTTTGTTTTTTTTATTTTTAAACAAAAAAAAGGGAGTTTGTTCATAATTTGAACATGTCACTCCCGTAATTACAACATAGGAATTACTTAATCAAAGTTATACTAATATGCGAGACCAGTTGCGAAATTATGGCGTCACTACTACTGCGATACCAAAACAAGATCGTGGTACACTATTGCAGTTTATAGTACAATCAAAAACATGTATTCACATATTCTTTGATACCCTGTAGATATAAATAGAAATGTCATTTCAAAAAATTGCTTTTGGCTGTATTTACTTAGGTAAACCCAGGACCGCTCTATCAGCAACTCTATCAGCTAGTCTGTCAAAAAGAAAATATTTTAGTTAAATTCTTACTCGTAGTATTTTCTTCACAAGAATATTCTCCTTGCTATCCAGATCCCGCTCTTATCAGCAGAAAAGTCAAAAAGATACAGAGATTAATTTTATATGTTAATATATATTTATTTTTAAGATGTATTTTATTTTTGATAGCTGATTTTGTTACGTAACGCGAGCAGATTTATTATACTCGTAGTTGTCTTAACCCCTAAAACAGAACTAAAGTAAAAAATGTATTCATTTTATAATAAGCTTACATTCAGTAGCATTTTAGGAGGGGGAGGGAGGTGTAATACTACATGTATTACTTCTCTCAGGCGGCTGAGATCCACTATAGATCCGTCAAACTGTAGAACCTACATACTACACACCCCCTGGGACTGCATGTAGCCTTGAAAGGACTTCTTAGGCTTCATCGGATTTGTTGCCCCCGGGGAGAGAGCGACGACGTAGCGTCACTCAATCAAAGCAGAGCTCGACAATGTTACTAAACCATCAGCTTTTACTAGTCCACTGCTGGACAATAGGCCTCTCCAAGAGCACGATCCGCGGCTACTCTCATCCAGCTCTTGCCAGCCACCTTGCGAAGATCGTCGCTCCATCTAGTGTAAGGGCGTTCTACACTATAACTATCATTAGTAATGATAATGCTATAAAGTTAAATTGGTAACGGTAGGTATTGCAGAAAACGTTATCTAATACAATTATCGTTACTTCTGTTTGCCTTCAGCCAATCCGCGTAGAGCGGTTATTAATTTGCCGGTAAAAATGCTATCCAGTTAACGATACCAAGCATAACGTCACCTTTGCTATTAACGTTATCGTTGTATGGTAACGAAACCTTTTTCTTTTTTCTGTTTACCCAGGGGAAACCCGCAAACGGGTGTCCGCGGAGCTGTAGCCACAAAGTAGAGATACTACGTGTAGTGCACCGCAGAGGATTTTTATCCAGGGATGGCCAAAGATGAGAGGTATGTACGGTAATGTAACGATACCTCTGTCAATCGATAGTTGAATACTGCATTACTTCTTATTTATTCTTTTTTCTTTTTCATGGGGGGATGTAGTAAAAAAACCCACCTAATTCATCTGGAGAGAGCCCAAAGAGTTGTTCTGAAGGTGGGTGCTCTCCCTTATCGCTTTGCCACTACTGAACTTTATAAGAAGTGAGAGGTCCTCTCAGTAAGGAAAATTCATTCATGGAGTCGGTGCCAGCCAAGGTAACTTTAATATACCTAAACATTTAACGACATACTATATTATAATCATAATAGTACATTCAATCTTATGCATGAAATTTTAACTACAAACGCAGACTGGCACCGGCTTCAAAAACTTCGTTGGCTGGCACCGGCCCCAAAAATAACAATAATTGTACCTATATATTTTCTTAATGAAGTTATTGTCTATATAAGTCTAACGCTTATTTTTTACTTTTTAGTGCAATTTTATCAGTAAAATTTTTTGGAGTCGGTTTTTTTTTTGTATAACAAATTAAACCAAATATTGTCTATTTATCCTCTTCATATACCAACATGCAAAAGGCTAATTATAAATTGGCTCAAATCACTGAACTACGATGATACTGAAACTTTCCTCCGCCCTTTAACGTAAACATTATTTGTTAACCAATTTTTTATTTGTTTTTTATTTTTTATTTTTATTTTACTTCTTTAAACTCATCAATTTAACCTTGCCTGCAACTTCACAACCTCAACACCACATTCCACTCAGCTAACTCATTTCATTACACAAGCACTACAAACCTACTCACACTCACTTTACACCACTATCATCTCCACATGTTTTCACACAATGCACTAGCATTGTTGTTAGGTACTAACCTAGATTGTAAAAGCTAAAAGCTTCATTATGATGCAAAAAAACAAAATAAAATAAGTAGAATGGGATACCTAATGTTTAACGTTATAAGCCCTGAGTCAGAGCATACGCTTTGTAATATTCGTGGGCTCTTTAGAAGGACACGTAGTAGTTATTCTGTGGTTAGAACACGCTCATATGTGCAGCATGGTGCAGTGAAGATGCGCCAGAATGGCTTGCTTAGGGATGGGTGGCTACATATCCTGTGCCTCAAGTAGGCAATCCAGTTTGTATGAAAGTTGATTTGGGGGATCCGACAATATGTTTTTCGGCCTTCGGATATATTTAAGAAAAGGAGGCTCGGGCTCATTGACTGCGCTTTTTTGTATAATATGTAATGAGGTTTGAGTGATTCTCAGCGGATTCGAGGAACCGCTCCGAGATTGATTTGATAAGCTGCTATAGAGTTGCGAGTTCCAATTCGTTGTGTAGGTCATCATTTTGAACATAACTTTTGTTAATTTTTGTTAACCGCCTCTGTGGTATAGTGGCTAAGGCCTCAGACCCAGAGGTTCCGGGTTCCATTCCCTCACGTTGTTTACTCGGTTTGGTTGGTGGTAGGGCTTGTTTGCCGCTTGGCTAGCTACCACTATCTTATCTAAATATGTCGCCATAACATCAATGTTTGTAGCATTATTGTTCCGGCAGCTAGAGATAAGATAGCCAGTGCTTTAGTAGTTGAGGATTCCGAGTGTAGTGCGCTTCCACCTTCGCCTTAATATCACTTAGCATCAGGTGAGATGAAGGCCGAGTGCTTACCAGTAACTTTTTTTTATTTTTTTTTATTTTTTATACTTAGCTCGGCAAATGACTCCATCCCACCTGATGTTAAGTGGAAATGAAGTCCAGACGCGAAGACAACTGGTGCAGCGTGGAAACAAACGTAGCATCAGTCAACTTCACTCTGCCGGCCCACAAGGTGCTTCTTCACGCCTCTCTTGAAGGACCCCATATCATAGGAAGGAGGGAAAACGTGTGCTGGTAGACTATTCCATCTTTTGGAGGTGCGACAAAGAAACGAGTCACCAAATTTCTTTGTGCGCGATGGGATATTTGAGACAGTGAATCGGTGACTCCGAAGAGCAGCACGTGTACTCCTATGAAGAAAGGGAGAAGGTGGGATGAGGTCAAAGAGCTCTTCAGAGCACTCGCCATGGTATAAGCGGTAAAACACGCTGAGTGACGCAACATCTCTACGCAATTGCAGAGATTCGAGAGTATTTACCACTTCTGCATTGCCGATAATGCGTTCAGCGCGACGCTGCAATCTGTCCAAGGCATCGAGAAGGTACTTAGCGGAACCATCCCAGATGTGCGAGCAATACTCCACGCAAGACCGTACCTGTGTCTTGTACAAAAGGCACAACTGGTCCGACGTAAAGAATCGCCGCACTCTGTTCAGAATTCCGAGTTTTCGTGAGGCTGTTTTGATCACGGCTTCGATGTAGTCCCTTTGGTTCAGATCGCAGCGTATCGTCATACCGAGCATGTTGATACTGCTCTGCAGGCGTAGAGATGTACCCTGAAGAGTTGGAAGGGGAAGGAATGGTGACTTTTTTGCCGTGAACGCGCACACCTGTGTTTTCTTGGCATTGAACTCAACCAGATTATTGGTGCCCCAATTAGAAATGAGGTCCAATACCCGATTGAGCTCAATGACAAGATTAACTCGATTCACTTCGGTTTCGACCCGCCCTGCCGCTGGGTGACCGTTATATCCTCCATGGACCGTACTATCATCTGCATAGCAATGAATATTTCCAAGTGGAAGCATATCATTGATATGCAGAAGGAACAGCGTGGGGGATAGAACGGACCCCTGAGGGACACCAGCGTTCACTGACATGAGCCGCGAAGCGCATCCATCAGATATAACACGGATTCTGCGCTCATGCAGGAAGCCAGCGACCCAGTTGCAGAACTGAGCAGGCAGACCGTATGCCGGGAGCTTGGAGAGAAGAGCTTTGTGCCAGACCCGATCAAAAGCCTTGGCTATGTCAAGGCTAACAGCCACCGACTCACCACGCTTGTCAATAGCCTCACCCCAAAGATGTGCAACGTACGCTAGAAGATCACCCGTTGACCGTTTCGGCCGAAACCCGTATTGGCGATCGTGAATTATGGAGTGTTCTTCTAGGTAGTGGACAAGTTGTTTATTTAAAATGCGCTCCATTACTTTGCACAAAACTGAAGTTACGGCTATGGGGCGGTAATTCGATGGATCTGACCGATCTCCTTTTTTGGGGACCGGTTGCACATTAGCTTCTTTCCAAGATTCCGGCACACAACCTGAAGAGAGCGAGAGACGGTAAAGGCGCGTTAACACGGGGGACAACTCCGCTGCACACATTTTTAGGACTATTGGAGGGATGCCATCAGGACCATTAGCTTTCCGGACATCGATTGACAGCAGCTCCGCACGGACGTCACGCTGCCTGATTTTAAAATCGGGCATTGTGTGGCCACAGTGAGAAATAGTAGGTGGCTGTGCATTGCAGTCATCGACTCGGGAGTTAGCCGCAAAGAGTTTGGCCAGGAGATCGACTTTCTTCTGCGGCTTGTGAGCTAAAGTTCCGTCAGGACATCTCAATGGTGGCAGCGAGGGTTGGCAGAAGTTCGATTGCACGGCTTTGGCCAGACGCCAGTAGCTACGGCTGCCCGTAGGATGCGTCAGTAGTTCTTGGCCGACTCGTGCAACGCGCTGGCCATCCGCTCTAATGTAAGCTCTTTTGCAGGACTTGGTGGCATTATTATAGGCTGCTTTCAGCGAGCGGGTTTCGGGATCCCCAAGAGCTTTACCTCTGATCCAAGCGCGGTATGCCGCCTGCTTGCAACTTATACTTATACTTATACTTGTAACTTAAATAAAAAAAAACATAAATAAAAAGGGGACGTTGGTGGCCTTTCGGCAGAACCGGTTTGGGATTACCTGAAGGAAGGCTTTAACTTTAAATAATACGTGAAGCTAAAACTTTGTACCCCTTTTTTACGAAAATTGCGCGGACCGTGGAGTATGAAATTTTGCACACTTACAGTTTATATAGAGAAGGTTATCCGAATGTTATATCTTTTTTAAATTATCTATAAAAATACATTAAATCAATAAAACAAACATTACACACCCTACTATGTATTTGACACACACATATATATACTCTTTTCAAAAATTTCAAAAATTGCAAAAATAGAAGAGGAGCGGCCGAAATCTGTAAATGCCAATCGAAACTCACATTCTATTTTTAAATTTTAAGATACAGTCCGTGTAGCCTTAATAAAATTACGAATTGTCGAATTTTGACCACTGGGCGACCACTAGTATAGATAAATACGAGCGACGCGTAGGTCAGACGCAAACATAGTACAGGGTACGCTTTTTCGGAGTTCATCACTAGACTACGCAGGGCAATTGAATTGCTAGTATTGCATGTATTTTGTGTATTTTGACTATTATCGGAAGGTATGTTTGCTACCTTTTTCTCCCACATCCAGTGGCTCAGTAGTCAGTATTTGTGGTCGATCCTATTTGTTCGCCGATACACACACATAACAGTTCTGTAGCAGCCCAGTCCTATACAAACATAGAAACTTTGTGCTCAGTCAGCAACGAAACAAACTAATTTCAGTACCTACTTTGTCAAATCAACTCAATAATCTTTCACATTGAACTTGGAATTGGCGCTTGTTGACTTCTAGCAATGTTTTTATGACATGGTACTTAAGTGGTCACCGACTTTGTTGCTAACCGTATTGCTTTGACATAAAGTTGAGGTAACAATCTTAATCATAAATCAGTATGTTGAAGGTTGTACGGGATGCCAAGAAGGCTCCTAACGAAATTAAATTAAATTGAATGAAACACGTTCCTCATTAAGTGTATATATATATATACATACATATACATGGCTATGTCAAACAAACTTCAAGCGGGCATTTTTCTTAGCATATAGGTATATACATAAACTTGCCTCATTAAGCAGTTTTGAATCTGTTCAGAGGGTAGCCGAGGCTGTAGTGCTTCAGCCGTGCTCGTGTTCTTGTTCGTGCAGTCACCGACATGAGGAAGACAGCTTTGTTGAAATGTGTCCAGGACAACTCTGACAGCATCCCAGGACGCCCCGTTAGCCGTAGAGGAAAACAAAACTAAGTTGCAATCGCAAACTAAGTAAATAATCATCATCATCATCATCAGCCTATACTAGTCCACTGCTGGACATAGGCCTGTCCAAGTGCACGCCACCGAGCTCGATCCGCGGTTACTCTCATCCAGCTCTTGCCAGCCACCTTGCGAAGATCGTCGCTCCACCTAGTCTGAGGGCGTCCTACACTACGTTTGCCGATACGCGGTCTCCACTCGAGAACTCGTTTACCCCAACGGTTGTCGGTTCTGCGGCTAATATGACCGGCCCACTGCCTCTTCAGCTTGCTGATCTGATGGGTTATGTCGATTACTTTCGTTCTCTGTTGGATCACCTCATTCAGAAGTCGATCCTTCAGAGAAACTCCGAGCATAGCCCTTTCCATAGTTTCGAGTAACGAACCAGCCCAACCGTGAGTGTCCACGTTTCAGCTTCGTATGTCATAACCGGTAGGACGCACTGATTGAAGACTTTCCGTCTTTAGACTTTGTGAAATAGGCGACGTAATTTCCCATATGCTGCCCAGCCTAGCTGTATCCTCCTGTTAGCCTCTTTCTCGAAGTTGTTTCTACCCAATTGCAAACTCTGCCCGAGATAGACATATTCCTTAACAACTTCGAGAGCACCGCCTCGTACTGCAATCGGTCCCGGAATGGCATGTTCGTTGAACATAACCTTGGTTAAGTAAATAATAATAATATTGAATTTATTTATAGGTATGTTAAGGAGCTCGGATGGCGGTTGCGCGGTGCGATCTTGAAAGTTACGCAAACGTCACCACTTTTACAATTGCAATTGCTAATTAGATCACCAAACTAACATATCTAGATCTCCGTGCTTTTGAAGGCACGTTAAGCCGTTGCTTATTCCATATAGTTGCCATAAGAACCCACCAAAAAACATTGGGCCAGTGCCGTGTTGAATGCCTACGAATAGCAAGATCAGGTCATGTTGTTCATACACATACAGAAGGTTTGAGCGCAGCAGTGATACATTTTATACTGTTGATGAGAGACATGCATAATATATAAGGCATTAAGACAAATTAAGACTGAAAAAAGACAAAGTCTGGAAAAAAATCCACGAGCGAGAATCGAACGGGTTAGGTGCACTGCCAACTATCGTACTCTGTCTTATTTCAAGATATGCATAGTATCACACATTCACTAAAAACTGTCACGATTTTGACCCGTTTAGTTTTACATAGGTACTTGTTGCGTTTTTCATGGGATGTGCGATATGTGCACCACAATAATGTACGTATAAATACAAATACACATATTTTTTTGCAATAAAGGCAATGAATGACCTTCCACGAAGGTCATTGAATAAAGGTATAGAATGATGTTGTTGCGAACCTTATTGGTCTTATGTGCGTAACACGTGTCTGCAAAGGTCGTTAATACTGACTGCGCATGTTGGCAACCCTCCAACCATACTTAAAATCATTCAATAATTGCCAAGGCACAGGATATGAAACCATATTGTTAATTTGGCTTATTTTGGACAGTGACGACAAGGTTTCCTTAGTTTGAGAGAGAATTCTGATTGCCAATGGGCATTTTCAGCTTCACCGGGCTTTTTTGGGGGCGGCGAGAAACTTAAAGGGTTCCTCAAGCCGCGTGAAACAAAGCACCATCAGAGGTTTTCTAGAGGGAACGCTAACGTTTTTGCAAACTTAGATTTTTTATTTTCTTTTGTGTGTTGTGATTGTCCTCTATTTTGTTTTTTTGTGTTTATTTGTGATGGAAAGTGTCCTTTTATGATGGGGCACTTTTCAATATTTTTTAACGCTGTAAGGGAGAAAAGAGCTGGACACTTGCTGAGTTTCTTGCCGGTTCTTCTCAGTAAAAGATCTTCCGCCCAGAGTAGACTTACGAACCGATGGCATAATGACGTTCATAAGAGCTATTTGTAGCCTAAACTGAATAAATGATTTTGAATTTTGAATTTTGAACGGCATTATGCTCTAGTGCGTGTCCCCATGCCCTACTAGATTCTCCGAAGGGTTCGGATCGGATCGGGAACGGAACAACCCGAGGGCGCCTTTAGAGACTCGGACCTCGGCTCGGGTTGACCGGGCCGTGGGTGGTGTAGTAAACTAGCGGTACCACAACACAAACTGAAGTAGCACGGAAGACCTAGTCAATTATTATAGCATTATATTCTAATACACTTTTTTTTTCTATATTAACGGGTAAGCACAGTGCCTTGATCTCACCTGATGTTAAGTGATGATAAGGCCAATGATGGAAGCGCACTTCACCCGGGATCCTCAACTAGTGAGTTACTGGCTATCTTATCTCTAGCTGCCGGAACACAACAATGCTATAAACATTGATGTTATGGTGACATATTTAGATAAGATGGTGGCAGCTAGCCAGGCGGACAAATAAGCCCTACCACTAACCAAACCGAGCACACAAACATGTACCCCCCGCTGGGAATCGAATCCGGGACCTCTGGGTCTAAACCGGTGGTCTTAGCCACTAGACCACAGAGACACACTTCAAGATTTGCGAACGAGAGCTAAACACATTTGTGCTGCTCTCCGGAGTCACCGCTTTACTGTCTCAAATATTCCATCGCGCACTAAGAAATTTGGTGACCGTCTCTTTGTCGCACCTCCAAAACATGGAATAGTTTGCCAGCACACGTTTTTCCTCCTTCCTATGATATGGGGTACTTCAAACGAGGCGTGAAAAGGCACCTTGTGGGCCGGCAGAGTGAGGGTGAGGGTGACTGATGCTGCGTTGTTTTCACGTTGCACCAGTTGTCGTCGAATCTGGACTCCATATTCACTAAACTTCCAAAAGGCATTCGATAAGGTGGACCATAGGCTGCTTCTAGAGAAGCTTGCGTTTAATGGGATTCGTGGCGATCTTTTGCGTTGGTTTTCCTCCTATATATCAAACAGGACACAGAGGGTTGTCATTAACGGACTCGAGTCAGCTAGTATTCTTGTGACTTCGGGTGTACCCCAGGGATCTATTCTTGGCCCATTGTTATTCCTTCTGTATGTGAACGACATTAAAAAATGCTTCAATAACACAAAAATTTTGTTGTATGCCGACGATTTAAAAATTTATAAAGAAATAAAATCTATTAATGATTGCTCACTTCTTCAATCGGACCTTGACACACTAACCGAATACTGCACGGCTAACAAATTATTCCTAAGCATCCCCAAATGTAATTGTATAAGTTTTACAAAAAAGAAAAACCCTTACATCTTCGATTATAAGCTAAATAATAATAATTTGAATAGAGTCTCAGTAATTCGCGATCTTGGCGTCTTGCTAGACTCCAAACTTCACATAGATATCCATATCAACTCGTTAGTTGGCAAAGCTTATAAGATGTATAGTTTCGTATCCAGATCTGCAGATAACTTTAAAAAACCTAAAACATTTTTACATCTGTACTGCTCGCTAGTGAGGTCTCAGTTGGAGTACGCTGTGCCGGTCTGGAATCCATTTTACAAAAAGTACACCGAGTCCATTGAAAAAGTCCAACGTAAATTCTTACGAAGGGTCAATTTTAAGTGCTGTCGCTCTCGGGTCCCTTATGAACAGCTTCTAACAAAATTTAAAATCCTGCGACTTGATTCTAGACGGTTACTCCTGTCTGTAATGTTTCTTTACAATCTAAAAAATAATAGAATCGATTGCTCAAGCCTCTGCAACTTGATCCACTACAACGTCCCTAGACGGGCTGTACTCAGAAGCACGCGCAAAATAGCAACCTTTCATGTAAACTGTTGTAAAACCAACGCAGGCAAACGAGCCCCGTTGAATAGATTGCTGTCTGAATTCAACATGAAATTCAATGAACTCGATTTTTCCCAGAGTCCTACAAAATTTAAAAGGCTTGCTGTAGATATTCTGCTCGCCTAAGTTTAATTAAGTTAACATACATGCATGTTTTTGTTTTTCTTTGTTTTTCTCTCTTTTATATTTTGTTTTCAAACGTCGAAGTTAATAATATTTTCACCTCTAAAGTTAAGCTAATCATGACACTTATATTATGAACTTATAAGTATAAAAGTATGTATTTTGCCTCGCATCTGAGTTCATTATAGTTTTTATACCTACACGTGGATTACGTGGTGGGATGTGTTACCATTTATATTACGTAAGTCTATTAATAAGCCAATTTATGTAACACATTTGTTTGTAATCCCTAAATAAATAAATAAAAAAATAAATAAATAAATATTCACTAAACATCAGGTGAAAAGTTCTGTAGTGTAATGTATATGTGATTCTACCAAATAAAGATTTTTTCTATTCTATTCTAAATGGAGTCATTTGCAGTGCTAAGTATAAAAAAAGCAATGTATGTGTGCATAATGTACATTCCCTGTGTGGTGCCGGGGATAAAGAATTGCACCACCCCATCTCTTCCCGTGGGTGTCGTAAAAGCCGACTCAGGGACCATTCCAGAGGATGGGCAGCAGCATCTCTCTGAGGTTACCCTCAACCTACTGCGATCGCCAACCCGCCTGCCAAGCGTGGCGATTACGGCAAATACCCCCCATTTTTTTTGGGGGACGCCTTTGTCCAGCATTGGACGTCTTTTGACTGAGATGATGATGATGATGATAATGTACATTATCTATAACTGGACTAAAACTTTATGCACTCCTAGAAGGGTTGAGTTTGTCCTTACTCTGATAGACCATGAAAACCCAAAACTTCACAAACTGATTGAAGCAATTAAGCGTCATCTATTTGAATACCTAGGTACCTATTGAAATTATTGTTAAACGTGTCTAACCAATCAATCGTAACAATTTTGCGCTGTTGTGGCTGTTTCAAAGTGGTTTCAAACCTATGTATGAAGGAATGATGATGAATGATGAGACATGTCTAATAGATTCATTCGCTACTTTTACGTAAATACACATAATATTGATGAATTATAAATTAACAAAACCAAACTACTAAAAAATAATTTATTTTAAAAGTAATGTTATTATAATTTAAAACTTAAAAAAGTAAAAACAGCTCTAAAAAGCATTAAATAATATTTAAATCATATTATTAATTACCTAGATACGCATGTCAGTTTTAAAAAATGTCTATTGAAGTCGGGTGGTTGGTGGTCGGCTGGGGGACAATTTTGTTTCATTTAAACTTTTATAGTTGTGCCATTATTTTCACTTTTTTATTGTAAAAGCCCCACCCGACTTCAGTAGACATTTTTTAAAACTGACATGCGTATCTAGGTAATTAATAATATGATTTAAATATTATTTAATGCTTTTTAGAGCTGTTTTTACTTTAATAAGTTTCCTGTTTTTTTGAAGTCGGTTTTTTTTTGTAAGAAAATATTTTATTTTACGATTTTTGGTAATGGGTAGACGTAGACCTAACAAAGATGCTTCTCGGATGAGGAAACGATGGCCTAGTAGGTAGTGGTATTCCTATGTAAAACTTCAGTCTTAATTAGGTATTATTTTTATACGAACTAAACATTTTGGCATATTGAACCGTATGAAGTAAGCCCAACAAAAGGTAACTGCTGTAAATCTTTGAGGAATTCCCTCGACTGTCTATGGTCTCCATCATCAGACCTGAAATGGCACTTATAACCCATATGGGTGCAAAGTTCTTATCAATAGAAATGAATTAAGACTAAACACAAGGTAGCTACTGTAAAACGTTGAGGAGTTCCCTTGACTGTCCTTCGTCTTCATCGTCAGACCTCTAATGGCAGTCACAACCCATCTAGGTGTAAAGTTCTCATCAATACAAACTAATCAAGCCCAAACACCATGTAATTGCTGTAAATCGTTGAGGAGTTCCCTTGACTGTCTTTCGGCTCCATCATCAGATCGACTTCAGACCTTCATTAAGTAGTAGTGCTTTAAAATACTTAATGAAAACATTAACAAACACACTAGTCGCTCCTACAATTTTCGAAAGTTTCCCTCGATTTCTCTGGGATGCCATCATCAGATCCTGGTTTCCTTATCATGGTATCACCCTTGGAATATCTCCTTTCCAACAAAAAAAGAATCATCAAAATCGGTTCATAAACGACGAAGTTATCCGCGAACACACATAAAAAAAAAAAAAAACATATATACGAGTCGAATTGAGTAACCTCCTCCTTTTTTGGTTGGTTGGTTAAAAACCTTAATTTCACTAAACGAATAGGTACTGTTAATCAAAGAGTAAAACACGTAATATACTATTACCTACGGTATGTAGTTTAAAACTAACTACTTAGTGTGACTTTTAATAAGACTACATTTTATTTAAAATTTAAGATTTTGGCAATCTTAACCTTAAACTCACGATTTAACATGTGGTTTAAATATTTATAAAATTTACAAAATACAGTGAAAAAATTAAACGCCTACCCGACCCAGCCAGGAATCGAACCTGGGTCTTCCGCAATCCGGGCGGCTGCACTGACCGCTATGCTACCGGGAAGGCTGACGTAGACGCTGAATTTTGTCACTGTTTAAATTTTTCACTGTATTTTGTAAATTTTATAAATATTTAATTTAGCTTCAGTGCAGCAATTAGCACTTGAAAATAAAAAGTAAAAATTTACATGTGGTTTAGTTGAGTAAGATATTGTTACATTTGATCTATCCATCCAAGTCGTGATGGATCTTTTGAGAAACTCATAGTGCTTTCCTTGTGCGGTAAGCTCAAGTTTGGTCATAAAGTCATAAGTGACTTTAGTGGGCTTTGAAACTATATCCCTCTAGTGATACAGATATAGCTACGTATATGTACTGTGTGTCATTGATACAGCTTACGCATGCCACAGTTCTAATTTCAGAGAGTTATTTTGAGTATATACGATCGTCAAGAACCACGAAATTAGTCCAATTTGCCCGATATTGTGTACAAGTACTCGCTGTTGCTTACTCCAAACCCAATTTGTATGAGTGACATTGTAATTCGGTAACAAAACAGATTCGGTCGCTCCATTAACTAGGTAAATAATTTTCTGTTTGTCTTTTTTCATGAAAATATTTATTGTGCCAAACAAAAACTTATTTCTAAAGGCTGCCTTTGTCACTCCAGTTATCTGAAATAAATGAAAATAGCTTTAATTAATAATCGCCTCTTTAGTCCTGCTGAACGATGTTAGACCCATACAGGTCGGGTTTGATTTCCAGTTATGGGACCATGTTTAGTTGGTATTAGTAGGGTAGGTTTTAAGTCTACCTGGCCACCTAGCTACCACTGTTTTATCTAAAACTGTCTTCATAACATTATTGTTAGCAGGCTGAGCACGCTCGCCGCGTCGTAGTCGAGCTGGAGCGCGCCGTGATGGAGAAGGAGCGCGCCGTGATGAAGAAGAAGCGCGCCGTGATGAAGAAAGAGCGAGCAGCTGCAATTTTGGAATTAAAAGCGGAGCTGGCTACGGCCTACGATAGAAGCGCGCAGTGGTTCTAGTAGTCGGAATAGTAGAACAGCGGATTGACTAACACTAGTGTTCTAAAACTGTCTTCATAACAATAATGATATGAAGACAGTTTTAGATAAAACAGTGGTAGGTAGCTAGTAGCACTGTTGTGTTCCAGCAGTATAAGAAAGCCAGTGGTTAGTTGAACTAACTGAACTAACTTTGACTAGGAACTGAACTAAATTATTTCAGTTCCTAGTCAAAGATTTGGGGTGAAGGCTTTGGGGTCTTAAATCAATTACCATCAGAGTAAGTGAGTTTTTTCACTATTCGACGTTAAGTTACGTAACGAAGAAGTTACTTCACTACAATTTGTATGGTATCTATGTAGCGCTATCTAGTGACGAATTTGTATACAAAACTTGCTATACTACTTCAACGTCAAGCAAATATAGTATACGCTTCGGTCTCATTCCCCACCCCCACGACCCGGTCATCCCAAGCCGAGGTCCAATAAGCATTTAGAGCCGCCCTCGGCACAGAAGAGAGATCTAGTAGGGCACGGGGACACGCACTAGTGCGTGATGCCGTTCCCTCTAGGAAACCTCCGAAGGTGATTCGTTTCACACGGCTTGAGGAACCCTTTAAGTTTTTCGCCGTCCCCAAAACAAGCCCGGTGAAGCTGAAAATGCCGGCTGAGGCAATTACATCAAACTCTCTCCAAAACAAAACAATAAGGGTTGCTCCGATCCCGATCTGCAGTGCTATTCTAAGCAAAACAGCGTCGATCTCGACATTGAACTCACTCATAACTTGCAAACGAATGTAGACTTTATTACTACTATTACAAAGTAGGTTGAAATTCGTTTGCAAGTTATGAGCGAGTTCAACGTCGAGTTCGACGCTGATCCCCTCGGCAAAACTAGTAGTATAGGGAAAGGAGATACTCTTGCGTGATGTCGTTCGAAGGAACCTCAGAATAATAACTAAAGCTATAGAAACCGGACTAAAATAGCAAAGGTGTCACCAGATTTGTGACGTCATATTTGAGGTAATGTAGTGAGTGACTTTATAAAGGAATCAAGATTTTTTTTGATCATCGATTATCTGATGACCGTTTGACATAACAATACAAAAAATAAAAACTAAGTGTCAACCATTTGTTGCACTCCAACCTCCTTTTCTAGCCATAAGATAGAACGAAACTATACATAGTTGCACGAATTTTATTTTAGCCATCCTTCTATAGTTTTAATTATTGTTCTGAGGAAGGAACGACATCACGCAAGAGTGAGAGAGAGAAACCCTCTAACGGAAATTGCTGACATGTCACGTCAATCGCATGTCTTAAACAAAAATGTTGACACTCAAGGTCTAAAGACTGGCTTTTATTGATAAATATGACTGTTTGTTGCCAAAGTATAGGTACATTTAAATAAACCACATAAAATTATGTAAATTACTACATAAACTACCTATTATACAAACAAACATTAATCACTATTATATAATACGTGAACTATTAATGTAGATATTAGTAAAATAGGTACAATGAAAACTGTGGTAAGCTCGTAGGTACTACCTAGCGGTTATTTACACGTGCCGTGGCTTGGTTCTATTGATCCCATCATCTAATAAAAAACGAAATCAACTCAGCGTAATCTGGCCACGTTGAAAGGTATGTATCCGATGAAAGCCCGATCCCTCGCTTGTAGATAAAGCGGAGATAAATAAGCGTAACAACTTCCTTTTTTTGTACAATGTATTTTATTATTGAAGAGATGAATACATTTTCTAAAATTAGCTACCTACTTTAATTAAAGTAATTAGGATTTTTTTATATAGGAACTGAATGAAGTGACTGATTTCATAAACTTTTAAAACCATTTATCGACCGTTAAAAGCGTTCAACCGCGCAATGAAGAGAAAATTCGCTAGTCGTGTCGCGTCGTCGCCGGTAGCACCGACTCGTGGCCGAGCGATAAAGGTAAAAGTAGGGCAAAACCCACTTTTTAGGGTTTCGTAGTCAACAAGAAACCCTTATAGTTTCGCCATATCCGTCTGTCTGTCTGTCCGACCGACCCCAGTCTAGCTCATAGACTCTTAGTACTAGAAAGCTGTAATTTGGCATGGATATACATATTAATCACGCCGACAAAGTGGTGAAGTAATATTTTCAAAAATATTTTTTTTTAGGTTACCTCCTCTACACGTGAAGTGGAGATGTAATTTTTTGTTCTTGTCTACCCCATAGTGTGGGGTGTCGTTGGATAGCAATTACAAAAATATTGCGGGTTTGTGGAAACAATTTTTTGATGAGGCATCTGTTTGTGAACTATTAAGCTTGAAAATGCTAATGGTTGTTTTTGGATACGTGAAAAAAATCACGGTATATGACGAAGTTAAAAGAAAAACTATCACAGCTAAGTAGACTTTACAAGTTTTCGAGTAACAGTCGACTTATAAAATGTACTTGGCGCAGTACAAATTCCTCATTGGGAACTTAAATAACGTTGTCAGGTGTGTGAAACCGGTAGTATCCGCATAATTGAGATGGGCTACGGAACCCTACACTGCGCGTGGCCCGACACGCACTTGGCCGGTCTTTGTGTTTGTACAGAGATACAACACGAAAATAAAATAAAAATGTTTAAATAAAATTGTTGCACAAGAAACCAATGGTAACGCAAAATCATGGTTTAATCTTTATAGCTTCTTAAACTATGTACCTGACGTAACGCAAGCATTAAATACTTTCCGTTATGTATAGGATATAACTGTCCCACTGCTGGGCAAAGGCCTCCATCATTGAAGTCAAGTCTATAGCTATTTACACAAGCAATATAAGTTTTTTGGATGAATAACAGGTCTATTGGTAATGAGTCAATAGCGCATTAACAATAAAATAAAAACAAAAGAAACAAGAAAAAATATTGCATGAGTAAATATTCATTCAGTACAACGTTATAGTAAAAATAGCTTTTACTTATAAATAAAACTATTTTGGAAGAGACAGCTCAAATGTTTTACACTATAAGCTTGTTAGATATAAAAATAAATATCCAATCATGTAGTTTTGTGTAACTAATTTATGCATAATATTACATTCGAAGGTCAATTGGATGATTAAGAGAATCGGTTGTCTGTCACAGACAAGGCACACCTTCACTGCTTGCTAAAAATATTATAATTAAAACATTACTAGCTGACCCGGCGGACTTCGTACCACTTACAACAAAAGAAACAAACCATTTTGTATTTGAAAATTTGATTGTCGTTTTTAGTATATGTATAATGACAGTTGCATCACAACACAATACATTTACGAGAACCTAATGTATGTTTATAAAAATATTGAAGTTCTTTCTAAAAACAATGATATTCACAATTTAAACACTAGAAATAAAAACAAACTAGCAGTACCTTATAGTAGGCTCCACAAAGTAAATAATTCATTTAGAGGCCTGTGTGTATGTTTTTACAATAAAGTTCCAAGTAATATCCAAAAACTTGATATTAATAAATTTAAAATCACCATTAAAGAAAAGCTTTATAAAAAAGCTTATTATAAAGTGTTTACGTAAAGTGATTACATTGAAGACAAAACAGCATGGGTTTAAAATGCTCCAATCACTTCAACATGTATTTCTAATTTAAAATATTGTTAAGGTTTTTAAAACTTGTATAACTTAGTAACGGCATATAGTTTTGTAAATGTATATTAAAGCCGTGGAGTTTCTTGCGCCCATTCTCTCCACAGCTAAAAATAGACGTCCTGAATGGGTAGTAGGTAAAACATTTTTGAACGGTTCAAAAGCACTTTTCTAAAGTTTATTTGAATAAAAATATTTGAGTTTGAACTTTGACTTTAAGTATTTTCCGTTAGGTACTTATTATTTATGTTTCTCACCGTTTAAACCTTCCCTGAACTTCCACAAATATTTTATATATTAGCCAAATCGGTCCAGCCATTCTCGAGTTTTAGCAAGACAAACGAACAGCAATTGATTTTATATAGATTATTAATATCTCTAAAACACAGCCATATAATAAAGACACTGCAGAAGGTGATCTTCATACAAACGCGCTTGAGCAACGCAGATATAGGCAACCTCTCGCGGTCATGGAATCTTGCAACAGCTGCACTCGGACTGTTTCAAGCTGTTCCGAGATCCGTGTCCGTGCACAGGGCCTATGTGTGCGTTGCTCGAGCGCGGTACCTAATGTTTTAGGTTGGGGAAAAAGTCTTTTCGCATATAGTATGTATGAACTTGTAATAAAATCTCTTTGGCTGTACTATTTGTATCTGGCTGGTTTTGGTATCATTAAAAGTTTAAATTTTAAAGAAGATAATTCCAAATTCAAATTAGGAAAATGTGTGATTTTCATTTGTTTTTCTTACTGTCAAGATGAGTAAATCTAATGAAGAAATTCGATACATTTTAAAATTTTACTATTTAAAAAAATTGTAAAAATGAAACGCAAGCCGCGAAAAAAATTAGCGATGTTTATGGACCTAGTGCAGTGTCTGTGAGAGTAGCACAAATTTGGTTTAAGCGCTTTCAATCCGAAAATTTTGATATCAAAGATGCATGTCGCTCTGGTCGCCTTATTACGGATAAAATGGATGCCTTTTTTGAAAAAGTGGAGCAAGATCGGCATATCAGTAGTTACGACTTAGCTGAAGAACTGGGAATTGACCACAAAACAGTTTTGGCGCATTTGAAAAAAACTGGGTACTTACACGAAAAAGCTCGATATTTGGGTACCTCACGACCTCACTGAAAGAAACCTAATGAACCGTGTTACTCATTTGTGATTCTTTATTACGACGTAATGAAACCGAACAATTTTTGAAGAAGCTGATAACTGGTGATGAAAAGTGGATCACGTACGACAAGAACGTGCGAAAAAGGTCGTGGTCAAAGGCCGGTCAGGCTTCACAGACTTTGGCGAACTCGGGTTTACTCGCAACAAGGTAATGCTGTGTGTGGTGGGATTGGAAGGGCATTATTCATTATAAGCTGTTACCACCAGGCAGGACCATCGATTATGAACACTACTGCGAACAACTGATGAGATTAAAAGCAAAAAGTTGAGAGAAAGCGGCCGGAATTAATCAACAGAAGGGGTGTGGTTTTTCATTATGATAACACTAGACCTCACACATCTTAAGCCACTCAGCAAAAATTAAGAGAGTTTGGCTGGGAGGTGTTAATGCATCCGCCGTATAGTCATGACCTTGCACCTTTAGATTTCTACCTGTTTCGGTCTCTTCATAATTCTTTAGGCAGTGTCAGGTTAACATCACGAGAGGACTGCCAAAACCACTTGTCGCGGTATTTTGATCAGAAGCCCCAAAATTTCTATAGCAATGGGATTATGTCTCTACCTACAATATGGCAAAAAGTTATCGAACAAAATGGCACCTACATACTTTAGTTAAATGTAAATAAACAGTTTTGAATTTTCTTAAAAAATGCAAAGAAACTTTTTCCCCAACCTATACTGCCGCACAATTCTTGAACGCAGTAAGTGCAACTTACTGTGTTTGTGATTGTGATATTTGGGGTGCTGACATTACGATCTATTTTCTCGAAACTGTTCATATGTTCTTTACTGCGTTCATAAATTGCGCGGTAGTATTATTAAGCTCTCCTTGTTTTGTGGCTCAGCGCTGTTATTCCTTTATTAACAGGCAAAGGGATGTATATTCCCACCAAATTTTGATCTTTATGTCATTGAGATAAGATTGAAAACCAATTAAATATTCAAACATGTTATGCCCGTTATAGGGTTAAAGGTGAATACGGCATTTGAGACTTTACCAAGGTTTACCTAAAAGTTCTGGTATAGCTACAACTATTTTCCTCTCCAGAGGCTGTTTGAATATTGATAGTGGCAGCAGTCACGCGGAATGTCACTTTCAAATTCCCAAAAATATTCACGTGAAATGTTAGCGAAGGTTACTGATTACAGACAAACGTATTTTTATCTTTATTTTTAAAAGTTTTGAACTAATATTAATGAATAAAAATAAAAAGCGTATATAGTTAGTAGTTTATTATCATTCTCTAAACACCCCACTGCTGGGCTCAGGCCTTCCCAAATGAATATTAGCACATGGGAGATCGGAGCATAGCCCACCATGCCAGAATCAGCAGTTAGTAACCGAATGCAGAAATATTCATATTATTTTTAGTGACATTATACATTTTAATGTATTCATTACATAGGCCATTCAAATAACATTGATATTTACCTAATGTGATATTTATTCACAGAGTAGGTAATAATTTTACCAATGATTTGTGTATTCAATATTACTTAATACCACTAGTGCATAATAGATATACAGAGAGAGACTTTATACACAGATTGTTTTTTTCCTTTTCTTAAGAGCGTTTACGCCGCACACTAGCGCCGCCAATGAAAAAAAAACATATCTAGTAATTAGAGATAGAAAATCAAATTATGCTCAACAAACTATCTGAATGAAGTAATTTAGCATTTTTACGTCCCCTAATGAACACCTGACATGTTATGGTTTAGTTAAATATGGCGTTATAGTTAAAAGCGGCCGTAACGTCTTATTTAACTAAACCATAACATGTGAGGTGTTCATTATGTGACGTAAAAATGCTAAATTACTTCATTCAAATAGTTTGTTGAGCATAATTTGATTTTTTATCTCTAATTAGTAGATATGTTTTTTTTTCATTAGTGGCGCTAGTGTGCGGCGTAAACGCTTTTAAGACAGTTCGTCTTTATCTCTTATGATTTCGGAATTCTCCATACTGACCCAGTAAAAAACAACAGAGTGTAAAGAGATATCGAAATGAATAATTGTTGTCTATATAACAACGGCTCCACCCTCAGAATATAGCTTTAGTTAGGTACTGTATTGTTCTGATCTGAGCCTCCACCTTATTTCATATCAATCTCCATCCATAGGTTGCCTGGAAGATATCGCTGGTAGTGCTTTGTAGGAGTTGTAAAACTGTTTTTATTATAACGTGTATTTGGTGTACGATTAACTACATATTATTTAAACGCCCTTAATTCTTTAATTACGACATAATAACAATTCACAAACCAAGAATTACACTTAAACGTAATATTTGAAATAATGATAAAAAAAAACATAGGGTATTTCAATAGGGACGCTCGAACTTTGACAGCGTATAGCGGCCATCTTGGTAAAGCGATAGCTGTCAAATTTGACATGAATATATAATAAGTGGTGACAATTCACCATGGAACGCTACACGCTTTGACTATATACATTATATAATCAACGGCTACACGCTTCAACAACGCATAGAAATTGTTAAAATGTATTAAATTTAAATTTATTTATTTTTTAAACATTAAATTTATTGAATGAGAAGTTTGAGGGCTTCGTCATCTCGCGTCGTGGCGACATCAACTGACCACCAAGATCGTGTGACTTAACTCCGCTCGAATACTTTTTGTGGGGCTACGTAAAATCTCTGGTTTATGCAGACAAACCACAGTCAATTGCCGCCCTGAAGGCCAACATAACTCGCGTCCTTCGTGAAATTGAGCCACATTTATGCGAAGATGTCATTCAAAATTGGTCCGCAGTCTCGGCGGCCATTTGGCTGAAATTATATTCCATTCTTATTGTCATCGAATACCCTTTAAAATAAAATAAAATTTGTAGCAATATCACTTACACAGGTTGTTTTATTTCATTTCAAAGTTCGAGCGCTCTTAATGAAAAATCATTATAAGTAAAAATAGATATATTTATAGATACAGGCCACTATCAGTTGTTCCAACTGCCAGCTTGAATTAAAAATAATAATAATAATAAGTAATACACACACTAAACACATAATGCTAGGTCGGCGAAGTCAATGAATAGCCAGAAGTCATTGACCCAAGTCAAATATATTGACTGGAATTATACTAGAATGTGTTGTACAATACGTGCGCATGGGTGCATATGGGTATAGGTGGCACGGTAAAAACATTTTAGCAATCTCAAGCACACATGTTCTTCCTCCCAGCGTGCATTAAATATAATGACTAATCCAAAACTTTGTCTGTACGAAGAATTTACTTGTAGGAATACTTGTAGGAACTAAACTAAGCCAATGAATTGAAGAAATGAAGGAGAATTTGAGAAGTCAAGGAACAAAGAGATCCAAAGAGACTTAAAATTCTGTGATGCGTAATCTCGTTTTCGTTAACGTAATCGAAGGGCAAATAATATAATATAATAATAATATAATATAATGGCGAATCATGTCATATAAAACTCGCACTACTACAAAAGCTTACATCAAACTAAGCAAAAAAAGCTTCGAGGTTTTTTGGTAAGTCGTGTATATGTATTAACAATCTATATAATACGTGGAGCAAAAACTTTGTACCCCTATTTACGAAAATTGCGCGGACGGAGGAGTATGACATTTTGCACACTTATAGTTTATATAGAGGAGTACAGAATGTTAATATTTTTTTAAATTATTCATTAAAAATACATTAAATCAATACAACAAACACTACACACTCTACCATGTATTTGACACACACGGATATAATTATACTCTTCTTAAAAATTTCAAAAATGGAAGAGGAGCGGCAGAATCGGTCAATGCCAATCCACACACTCACATTCTATCTTTTTTAATTTTTCATTACTTAGGATTCAATCCGTGCAGCCTTAATAAAATTACGGTCCAATTTCGACCACTGGATACTATTACTTATTCTGTGCCACTGGGCGACCACTCTAGTCATCATCATCTCAGCCAAAGACGTCCACTGCTGGACAAAGGCCTCCCCCAAGGATATGAGGGGTATTTGCCGTAATCGCCACGCTTGGCAGGCGGGTTGGCGATCGCAGTAGGTTGAGGGTAACCTCAGAGAGATGCTGCTGCCCATCCTCTGGAATGGTCCCTTAGTCGGCTTTTACGACACCCACAGGAAGAGATGGGGTGGTGCAATTCTTTATCCCCACCACTCTAGTACTATTTAATAAACAATAAAAAAAGAAAAACTACTACCCAAATGTTTTATAATAGTATTCTTACATGGATAAACGTGATCAAAAGGATGCTGGTAAAAAAAATACAAAAACATGTTACACAAAAAAACAAAACTTCAGGTAAAATCAACGGCAAATTCAAATGTTGATTTAACTAATTTAGCATAAAAGGAAACAAAAGAAAACATTTAAAAAAATACAGTTAACATACTAATTAAGATAAAAGAAATTACTAATTGAAATATCTCGAGCTCCTCCGTGCTTTGAATGTCAGGCCTTTGATTCTGCTAGTTGCTTCGATCAATAAAAAATATATGGACCGGCCGGGCATGATTAAAAAAAATAGGAAAGTGTGGTGGGTTATTGTCCGACCTTACCATCTGGTCATGTAGAATGGCCTAGGTCAGTGTTCCGCGAACTTTTTGTGTTCAAAGTATCTAGGAAAACGAAAAAATTTAAAAGTACACTATAAATGACAAATTAATTTTTAAATAATATCGCGTGATTTGCAACTGTGTTAATGTTATTTGACCTACTTGGTCGAGTAACTTGCACACCGGTTTTCATGGTGTCGCCATCTCTGAGGTCCCGGGTTCGATCCCCGGTCGGATCAATTTAGTGTTTCCTATGTATAAAGTATGTATATAAGTATATTAAGTATGTTTATCCGTTGTCTAGTTAACCATTTTTCGAGTTTCTTAAGGAAGCCTTTCTTGGGGCTAGATAATTGGTGTGAGTGTGGGAAACATTTATTATTATTGTTGTTTATTACTTCAATTCGTCGATGTAACTTTATGAGATGACCTTATTTTTCCGAGGCACACCAACTAATGACCACGGTACACCAGTGCCGCGGCACACACTTTGCGGAACATTTATAGGCTGAGCCCAGCAGCATCATTATTATACATCTGATACATTTAAATCAGAAATCAGTTACCTATTCAAAAAAAAACCTTGATTTTGTAGTACTTATATCTAAATTTTGTAGTACCTAAGTATATCTTAATATTACGTTTCATTGTAAATTCAACAAATTAGGTACAGTGTACTTGAGGTTAATTTTTTTATAAATATTGTATGTGTATGTATTTAACGATGTAGTTATATTGATTTATAAGTGGTAACTGTTTTGGCAAATAAGTCACTTTAAGTTTAAGTTATAATAAAAAATGTACTATACAATGCTGTTTGTTTTCCAATAAATAAAGAAATAAATAATATACTTAGCTTGCCTAGGTATTCATAACAAATATTTATGATCTAGTTGTAGTTGTTGACATTGAATACGGCTCCATTGGCTTACAAAGTAAGAGCAGATAGCGTTGATAAATTTGCACAGGTCGGACAGAGTCTCAATTGCGTAATTGGTAAGTGCACCTGACCCTGAATGTCAGAGCGTGCGGGTTCAAATATAGCTCGTATACCTTTTAACATCTTTTGGAATAGGTAATTGAAATATAAAATTATGTAACTACTCGTCAAAAAATAGTATTCACTCATATAGTTTCCGCCCGCAGCTTTGCTCGCGTAATTCATTATCTGTCACAAAAAACTCACTGAAATTCTATAGATTACAGTTTTATACTTACCCTGCCATTCTGATTTAGATTAATCATCGCTTACTACTCTTATTATAGCATAAACCTCATTTTAGATTAATATAAATGAATAACGTAACACTTGATATATAAAAACAAAAGACTACATTGAGTCAATATAAAACAATAGAATGCTTTCGACTTTTATCGCCAATGTTAACATATTCATTGAAAAATGAGTCTGTCAGCGCACGTTAGAAGAAGTTTTACAACATCTTGAATTATTTCATTGGTTTCGACTACAAGGTAAGGGTACAAAGCTAAAATGTCTAATTTAAATATAGCCAGAGCCGTATGATGCTGACTATATTGTAAATAACTAACTGCACCATCGCATTAGGTTTAGCCTGTAAGGATTGTGTATGTTCTTTTAAATAAATAAATAAATATAATAGAGAAACCGAGTTAATGGGCGGCCAGAAACTTATGGCACCCTCAACTCTTCAAACTGTAGTGACTAAAAAGTCCACGGAGATATTATATTGGCTGCCATTCCGCAAGCGTCTCCTCGCACCCTACATATTCGCCGAGGCGTTCGATACAGATGACGGAAGCGGAAAACAAGGTGCTATAAAAACTAAGACTTCGGCTCTTTTTTTTTGAAGAGAGTTTGCTGATTCGGCTTTTTTGGGGGCGGCGAAAAACTTAAAGGGTTCCTCAAGCCGTATGAAACAAATCACCTTCGGAGGTTTTCTAGAGGGAACGGCATCATGCACTAGTGCGTGTCCTCTTGCCCTACTAGATTCCCCGAGGAGATCGGATCGGCGGACTTCGGCTCCGGCTGACAGTGTCATGGGGGAAAACAAAAGCGCCCAGCCAGACACATTGTCTGTACTTAAAAAAGTGAGTCAACGAGCATTTTTTCTTCGTGTGTTTGATATAACTTGCTGCTGTTGATGCTGGGTGTTCATTTAGGTGTGTGGTGACATTGAAAGAATCGAAGAATTGTCCGCACGCGTGATTAGGATCTTTGACGTCGTCTAACACGTCGGAAAGAGTACCGTTTTCATACTATCATGATGAAACGATGATTTTTAGCTGCTGCTGAGGGGACTGTCGAAGTATAATGGGGATGCTGCGGATATTTACAAGTTAGGTTAAGAGCATTATCAAAGGATAGTCAGGCAGCACACGTCTTTTATGAAGTCATTTATAGGGGAGAGAAAACCTTACGTTTTTTTAAAGGGATAGCTGAGCCGCCTATGGCCTTTACGGTGTAACCGAATTTTAAGGGTGGTTTGAAACTTAAGATTACTCAAGCTGTAGTGATCAGAGGATCAGAACATCCTCAGAGGTTTCTAAATTGAATGGCATCACGCAAGCGTGGCCACTTCCCCTAACTAGTAGATTCCCCTACTAGATTGGCACCATGGCTCGGGTTGACCAAGTCTTGGGGATAAACTTACCAGAGTCAAAAGTGGTGTTCTCTGGACAATGTGTGATGGTGTGAGCCCAGTCGCCTGTGGCAGCACACACTGGGCATGTGTACGCGCGCAGCACCGGACACTTGACCCGCCCGCGGCCGTCTTTCAGGCAGTGCGACGAGTACCAGACCGTCGATTCACCGTTGTTCTTGCAAAAAGAGCACTCCTACAAAGAAGCGATCATAATCGGTCGACTCTAATGGTTAGGTAAGTCAACAATTCACCGTTTTTGGAGCGGTGTTGAGCTTTTGCTGTCGAGTTTTTTTGCTGTTGAGCTTTTGCTGTTACTTAGACATAGTACAGTCAACAGCAAAGGTATCTGATGACCGGTCAAGTCTCAAAATATGACATCAGTATGAAAATCAAAACTTTTTAAACGCATATCGAATAACCTTAGATTGTCTACTAGTACTTGCAGACTTTGATTGTAGTTATATAGAAAATACCGACTTACACTATCGAAACTTAATTTTGAAATCTAGTAAACATCATCTAGTTATGCTGTTGACTGTACAAATAGGCAACTAAAAATTCAAAACCAATTCAATTCGCATTTATAGAAAGATTTTGGAAGAAAAAACGCCATCTATTGAAATTATTAAACACCCAATATTTGTTTTCCAAACGCCTCATTATAAAATTTTACGTAAGCACTGATGAAACTGGTTAATTTTATTTCTATGAAGTCAAATGGAATGCCAATAGAAGCTCGATAGTGGTGAAGTCGAGTTCGGTCCAAAAATTCGAGCTCCTCCGGGCTTCGGAATCGGAACGTACTTAAAGCGGTTGGTTTCGGCTGCATATTAGCAGTCGTTAAGCTCCATAAACACATTTTGACCGGAGGACCACAAGGCAGGCAAAATGTCTATTTTTAATAAAAGTTCGTACCACGTACCAATTGTCTCTGGATTGTATTCCTTTGGCGTCGCATTTTGTCAGTAAACTGCATAAGTAAGTCCAGCTGCTGTGGGGTCAGTGACAGTAAGGCTGCCTCCTGCCGCATCACCATTTCCTTGAAGTCCAGGTGAGGCTGAGATTCTGAACTCTCTGAAACCATAAACTATAAAGCTATAATAAGTTTAATTTAGTTGCAATGTTTACTTATTTCTTTTGTTTCCTTAATCCTAATCTAGGTAAACATTAGTCCTTCATCTCACTAGATATAAAGTGATAATAAGGTGGTGGTGGAAGCGCATTTCCCCACTGTCTGTCTTATTTCTGCTGCTGCCGAAACACAACAGTGCTGTAACATTGATGCTATGGCAGCATATTCAGATAAGATGGTGGTAGCTAGCCATGCGGACCAACAAGCCATACCACTAACCAAACCTAGTACACAAACATGGAATCCAACCCTATGTATACCTTTTATTTTTAGTGGTATCATGGTGGTAGTATTTGACACTTTAACAGGTTCACAGTCCAAGCCAAATCGTAAGATATGCCCCTAAGTCCAAGTAGGTTTTTGTAGCTTATAGTTTGTTCTATCAAGTCCACTTTTGTAGGCTCCTAACCCTATGAGTTCCACCTCACAAAAAGTAGAGAAAGTATACGGGTGAACAGCCCACATATAGGCTGTGGCTGTAGACTGGTGGCTATGGATAGTCACAGCCCATATGTGGGCTGTGGACAGTTAACTTGTTAAGTCCAGTGTTCGTACCAGTTTTCGTCGCCATGTATTACCTATATAGAGTTTCATTGATTTTATTTTTTAATGTATTGTTTATTATTACAACATACTAGAATAATGTGAACTGTATTAATACACAGTTGTGAAACATAACATAACTAACTACATTCAAGAAAAAATTAAAAAATAAATTTAGATAACTATAGACAAAATAAAACCTATAAATAAAAAATGTCCTCCAGCTGTGGGCTTATGGGAACGGTTAACTTTTTTTTTCTACATAATATTATATTATGAAGCTTCTTTATCTGACTGTACTGAATAGCTCCAATAATTTAATAGTGTCCGAATCGTCAGTGAAAAATAATAAAATTAAAAAGTGTCAATTTGGACACTATCTCCGAACATAGTGTGTCCGAAACGTCAGCGAGCCGGTTTCGGCTAAGAATACTGGCAACATTACCAGCATTACCTCTTTACCTCCTTACTGTTTATTTGTATTTTCTACACAAAGTTATTTGTTTGTGGAATAAATTAAATGAAATAAAATTGAAGTTTTACTGGTTGACAGCTAAGATACAGGTGGTCTGTCTGACTGTATTCGATTGGTGCTAAAATCCAAAAATGTTTAGAGCCCCTATTTTTAATGATTCAAGGAAAAAATTGCGATCACTGGTTCCTGTCGAACTCATGTGTTCTTTGACTGCCCAATAAGGAAAATAAATAGAAGGAAAAAGAGGAAGAGGAACCCAAAGAAGAATGTTGAGTGTTGAATGTTGAAGTTGAGAAGTTGATGAAAAACGTTTAAAAATAAAAGAAAAAAAAAACGACGTTGTGTCTTATAAAAAAGTAAAGAATTAGCTTGGAATAAAGAAGAATGGAAAAGTCTACACCGACAAGAGCGTGGCTCTTAAGTTAAAGTAGAAGAAGAATTTATAAATAAAACGATAACATGTTTGGCCTAAACGAGTAGATTTAAATTTTTGCCATACAAATTCTTGATTTCGTTATCCTGATCAAACGGTGATTGGTAAAATAAACTCGCACTCGCCCTGCAGCACTCTGAAATGATCCGGTGCCTTTGAACCTTCGGACGAAGTAACGGCAGCGCCATGAGTCGGCAAGTAAACACTTTCACAACGCTCCATGCGATGAACTCTATCGCTATCATCTTAGGTGTCATCTTCCATGAATAATGGACCTGCCTAGTGATTGTTAAGTCAACATCATTTGGATTAATCGTGTCAAAAATCTTAGCTGTTTTTTAGCCTGTGTCGTCTGAAATCAACGGCTTTTGAAGGTATTACCTACCGAGTGTTTGAAATTTTTTTACTGTAGTCATAGGTTCATGACTGTAGTATCTAGGTATTTATTTTATTTATGACTTAGGTTAACCAACGGTTGATACATTTTTCACATTTTCAAAATAATACATTTTATATAAAAATTTACAAATAAATACCTAGCCAGTTAAAAGCCAATACTGTGTGCACTATAATGAGGGCAAAAAAAAATTAAAAACAAAAAGTTAAAAAAGTTATAACTAATAGTAATAACTAATAAATAACAGAGACATATATAAATAAAGAGTTGCTCACTGAGATTTTTAGTTTTATGATATTAGTTTCTTGATGTAAGTGTTACTTACAATATTTGTTTCTCAGGAATAATTGACAGAGATGCATTTGTGACAGGTCTACAATAACAGCTGATTTAATTAGGGTAAACTGCTCAAGCAGTGGGTCAACCCACCTCTCATTAGAAGGACGTAGATATTTCTATTATTTAAATAATTCTTCCATATGTAAAAACAATAAATCATGAAACTTTTTATAATTATTTTAACATTATTTTAAGGAAAGAAAAAGAAACACCTAATTTAAGACAAAAAATATAACAAATTTAAATTATATGCTTATAAATATTTATTATTTTTACTTTTTTATTTTCAAGTGCTAATTGCTGCACTGAAGCTAAATTCAAATTTTATAAAATTTATAAAATACAGTGAAAAAATTAAGCGGTCTGTGCAGCCGCCCGGATTGCGGAAGACCCAGGTTCGAGTCCTGGCTAGGTCGGGTAAATATTTATTATATTATGTAGGGTAGTGGGATAGTGGGTAGTAACACTGGTGGCATTACCCTATTGTATGAGTAAAGAAATGTTATATACCTATTACAAAATATAAAATTTTACATACTAGTTTCTGTATAAAACTTGGTAAGTTACCAGTAAGAAATCTGTAACTATTATTAATATTGCTTTAGATTTAAAATACCGTGAATATTATATAATCATTAATCACACAAGTATTATTGTTGCTTACCAACGCAGCAGCTGTGGACTACTTTGTCAGATAACGAATATATTTAATTTATTTTCTATTTTTAGGGTTTTATTTAGGGTTCCGTAGGCAACACGCCATGTCCGTCTGTCTGTCTGTCTGTCCCCAGGCTAGCTCATAGACTCTTAGTACTAGAAAGCTGTAATTTGGCATGGATATACATAATGACGCCGACAAAGCGGTGAAGTAAAATTTTCAAACATATATTTTTTTAGTTACCTCCCCTAAACGTGAAGTGGGGATGTAATTTTTTTTTCTTGTCTACCCCATAGTGTGGGGTGTCGTTGTATTGCAATTTCAAAAATATTGCGGGTTTGTAGAAACAGTTTTGATTTAGGCATTCGTTTGTTAACTAATAAGCTTTAAAGTGCTAAATTTTGTTAGAGTCAAGTGTCCGTCCCCCCCCCCCCTCCCCTCCTGCCAGCCAATAGGTTGTTTATGGATACGTGAAAAAATTCACGGTAGTTGTATAGTATATATATGACGAAGTTAAAAACAAAACTATCACAGCTAAGTAGGCTTTACAAGTTTACTCGTAAACTTGTAAAGCCTACTTAGCTTGTAAGTCTACTTACAGTCGTCCAACTTATAAAATGTACTTGACCCAGTACAAATTTCTCATTTGGAACTACTTAAATAACGTTGTCAGGTGTGTGAAACCGGTAGTATCCGCATTATTGAGATGGGCTACGGAACCCTACACAGCCTACACTGCGCGTGGCCCGACACGCACTTGGCCGGTTTTATAATCTAGATTCACCGATTTTTTCCACTGCAGTAGGTGTAATAAAATATTATGTCTGCTACTTCGTCTACGTGAGAAGGTTTGTAAAATGTGCCAATAAGAGACATACTATGACAGTTCTTATTAAAATGGAAGGGAAAAAGGAAGAGCATGACTAAAGCTGAAAGTTACTAAACACTTTGGCATCATGTCAAATTGAAATTCACTAGAAGTTGACAAACGCATAACACCTTCTTTAGTTGCTTTGGCAAAGTACTAAAATGAAAAGTGAATTTCACTCGTGTTACCTACCAATTTCTCTCAAGAGGTCCGTTTCAATTCTTCGTAAAGTCGTAAAGGGAATCCTAATTATCACTTTTCATCAAAATCTACTATGGGTCAGTGTTTTTCATTCGAAATGAAATGAAATCATTTCTATCATCGATGGATGATAGAAATGATTTCATTTTATATTATTTTAATTTAATTAGATACTCTGTATCATCTTTATCAAAGAAAATTTTATTTTACATTGTCCTTCCTAAAATTATTTTTCATAATAGGTACGAATACTATCACATTTCCTAAAATTACAAACATCACCATTAGAATATATAGAATATAGGTATATAAAAATATATAAGTTTTTGGTTGTATTAATTTATTAATTTATGTTGTGTTGTGTTCAAACAAGTGTGTGGGTTCTAAAATAAAATTATAACAAAATGTAGATATTGAAAGTAGGTATATGCGTCTTACAAATTAACAAATAATAAGCTTCGAATAGTCATTCCGTCTTTTGTCTCTTTTACACTAATTTAAAATGACGTTTACATGATGGGGACAAAACACGGAATAACTATTCCGAGCTTATTCTTTGTATATTACGTGTACACTAGCGTCATGCCCCTAGCGAGCGGTAAAACATAGCAGGTATATCTCCCATTGTCGCCGCCGAACGCAATCAGTCAAACGCAAGTATAGATAAGTAACAATGCATGCTCGTCATTGTAAATGATTGTTTCTTATCCGTTGGACATCCTTGATATACACCAAATTGATAATAAGGCTATTTACGAACTATCTTTATGACAACTATTACCAGCAGAGGCCACTGTGAATTGATATGATAACTAATTAAATTGTCGTGTGTCATCAATTCATCATTATCAATACGAAATTTGTATGATAATATCATGATTAATTTAATACGATTCACAGCAATGAATGGCCTTTTACAATTTTGAAATTAAAAGGAAATAAACATAATATAGGTAAGTATTCATTTATACTGTACTTTCTGTATACTGTCTTCTTTCTACCCACTTCACCTTCATATCTTCAAAATTGCTTCTCCTTCCGTTCCACTTCCTCAAGCTTTACCTTGCGTTCTGCGTATAACCTAGCTCTTGTGACTCCTCTTCATTCTACTAATTTCCTTTCCTACTCTTTTCCTGTGCATGCTGTCCGGTTATGGAATTCTTTGCTTGAGCGCATCAGAAGTGCTCGCACTTGGAGTCGTTCAAGGGTCAGGTTCGGAGTAATTTTCTTAATTTACCTTAGCTATATTTATTTATTTTATGATTTATAATGCATAAACTCTGTTTAATATATTTATTTCCCTTTTGTATGTACTTTATTTGATATTATTATTATAATTTAGTTTATTTTTACTTGCACCCATTTTTGCCAAGGTTGCCTGGAAGAGATTGCTTGTTAGCAATAAGGCCGCCTATTTTGTACTATACCTTTTCATGAATTTGTCTGTATCTGCATTTTTTGTGTGCAAATAAAGTTTATTATTATTGTTCCCTTTATTTATTTTTATACATATCAATTTTTTTACATTTTTAAATATTTTCTAAAAACAAAACAAACATTTAAAAACATAAAAAATAGGGGTCCGCCGGCATCGGGACCAGGGTCCAAACTACCGGTGATTAGGGCCCCAGAGACAGGAACCTCCTCACAATGCGTGCCGTATCGAGGAGAGAGAACTGCCTTCTGAATTAAGCCCTTGGTCCAGCCGCATAACGAGATTCATGAGATGTTGATCGAGGCTCTTGGCTATCAGGCCGTTCGTTGGCCGTAACAACAATCGGCACGATGACAGCCGAGTCCACATTCCACATGTCGACAACCTCATATGCTAAGTCGAGATACTTATTTGTTTTATTTTTTTATTATTATTATTATTATATTTTAAACTTTGATGGATGGAAGCAAATTTTGTCAGTATGTACACCTATGAAGCATTGTGAGAGAATGAATTGTGTGATTATGTGTGTGTATTCTAATACATTAGAACGGAAGTACAGTACCCAGTAAGCTAGCAGCTAGCTAGATCTCTCAAGTAGTTCAATCTCTGTAAAACCCCACAGCTAACTGATACTCCTTTTTGGGAGTAAAATTGGTAGTGAATTCTGCGATCACTTAAACATTAAAAATTTTGTTATCATTCTACGTTCTAGCGGGTTATTATAAACTCGTCATAAGAGTTAAATCGTCATCGAAAAAAACGCTGAAAAAGCATATGTAAATTGGCCACCAGTAGCTTTTTAAAAATAAATTTGCTTTTAATTATTTTTTAAGTACCTACTTGTGAACTGCAGAAAAATCAAACACTTAAAATAATTAAATATTTATTTATTTATTGATTTTTAAATCACGATTCGAATTACGAAATGACATATTGGTACATTTAGAGCGCGCCGGTCAGCTAGTTTGATATAAAATCGACATTGGGGGCGAGTTTATTACGTATCTACCTGTGGCGAATTTACACATACATTTTATATGTGTGGCGAATTAACTTTCAATGTATGGAACTTTTAAAAACGTGGCGAGTTAACTTTGAATGCGAATTTACAATAACCCGTTCTAGCTTAGACCTATTCTCAGCAGTGGGACAGTATAGCCTATATCTAAGTAAGTAAGTTATAGGCTATTTACTTACATAAGCGCAAATCTCGCCAAGCTATAAATTAATAAACAAAAGTGGTCTTTTCGACCCACAGATAAAGATTACCTTTGGATGAAGTCACAGAACAGTGAGTAAAAATAGCTGGTGCTGCCGGATTCTGTGGCGGCTCTGCTTCCTTCTGCTGTTTCCCGTTTATCGTGATCTGCGCCTCTAGCACTGCTGGATCCAGTTTGACTGCGCTCAAAGCATCTGCAAGAATGTATACTTTATTTAACAACCACATAACATTTAACATCGTTCACTCTTACAATTCGCTGCCTGACTAAGGGTTTAATTGTGATTGTGACTTAAATAAATAAATGTTTCCCACACTCACACCAATTATCTAGCCCCAAGAAAAGCTTCCTTATGAAACTCGAGAAATGGTTAACTAGACAACGGATAAACATACTTAATATACTTAAATATACATATTTTTTTTATTGTGGCACGCCAAAATGGCCCTACCCTGCCTGATAAAAAGCAGCCAGTGAAGCCCAAGAAGTGAAACATAGAAAGACATAGGAAACACCCAGACCCGAAACAATTTAGAAAAACAGGTATTTCTAAATTGATCCGACCGGGGATCGAACCCGGGACCTCAGAGGTGGCGACGAACACCGGCGTGCAAGCCACTCGACCAAGGAGGTCGTCTAACTTGATTTGATCTAAGCAATGACATGAAACTTAACTGCCTCTATGGTCTAGTGATTAAGCCTTTAACCTTTATTTGTAACTAATACATCACACACATAAAAAAAACTTTAAAAAATTTATAAAAAAACAATTAAAAATAACAATAACAATAGAAATTTTATATATGTGTGCTGCAGAAACCCAAAAGGGGTACATGTTTGTGTACTCGGTTTGGTTGGTGGCAGGGCTTGTTTGTCCGCCTGACTAGCTATCACCATCTAATCTAAATATGTTGCCTTAACAACAATGTAAGTAACAGTGTTGTGTTCCGGCAGCTAGAGATAAGACGACCAGTGCCTCAGTAGTTGAGGATCCCGGGTGAAGTGCGCTTCCACCTTCGGCCTCGTCATCACTTATCTACATGTGAGATGAGGACCAAGTTCTAACATGTAAAAATAAAAACCATCAAAAACAAACTAAAAAAATACCAAGTCTCGCAACTCAGTTCTTCTACCGTAAAAAATTAAGAGATCCATATAATACCAAGTCGGTTAATTTATTCAGTCCCTACTTAAGGGACCTTCTGTTTAAGTTATTACCTACGTAAAGCTAACCTAACAACATCTTGCAGTGACCATACCAATATTAGAAATCTTTTATGTTTTAAATAAATAGATTTACTTGGCCATCTCATGAAAACACAATGTATCTCACAAGTAATACATACATTATATTAAATTAGATTGTTTAGTGCGATTGCCAAGTCAATCTATTTATTTAAAACATAAAAGATTTTTAATATTGGTATGGTCACTATAAGATGTTGTTGGGTTAGCGAATTACGTAATAACATAAGACAGAAGGTCCCTTAAGTAGGGACTGACTAAATTAACCGACTTGGGTATTATATGGATCTCTTAACTTTTTACGGTAGAAGAACTGAGTTGCGAGACTTGTTTTTTTTTAAAGTTTGCTTTTGATGGCTTTTTTTTTTTAGCTCTTAAGAGCGTTTACGCCGCACACTAGCGCCGCCAATGAAAAGAAAAACATATCTAGTAATTAGAGATAGAAAATCAAATTATGCTCAACAAACTATTTGTATGAAGTATTACGGCCACTTTTAACTATAACGCCATATTTAACTAAACCATAACATGTGAGGTGTTCATTAGGTAACGTAAAAATGCTAAATTACTTGATTCAAATAGTTTGTTGAGCATAATTTGATTTTCTATCTCTAATTACTAGATATGTTTTTTTTTCATTGGCGGCGCTAGTGAGCGGCGTAAACGCTCTTAAATAGGGACTGAATAAATTAACCGACTTGGTATTACATGGATCTCAAAACTTTTTTTTACATGTTTGTTTTTGATGGCTGCTCATTTCTTTTTGTAGACAGTCCTACTTTTATATTCATTATTTTAAACGTTTTATTATTTATTGCAATGCATATATTTCTTTGCTAAATAGATTTTATAGTGTCTTAGTTCTCTCTCCCATCTGCATCCGTCGCTCAGGTTGTCTGAAAGAGATAAGCGATAAGTCAAAATGATAAGATCGCTAAATGGTTACTTTGTTACAATAAACTATTATCTTTCTTTCTATTGAAGGACATGTAAATTAATTTGTGTTCACGTGTTCCCTTTAAGACAGTGGGTGGCGAATAACCTACATTTGACCAGTACCAGCATTTTCCCCCATTTCTTTGTTTCTTTGGGAAAATATAATATGTTTAACAGTTATGAAAAGTAGCGATATGTCTTGACACTGAAAGATTGCAATCCCTTTTATGTATAGTCTTTAATCTAGTCGATAATGTAAACAGTTTTGTAATAATTATGTCGAATATTTTGTTTTAGGGTTCCGTACCTCAAAAGGAAACAACGGAACCCTTATAGGATCACTTTGTTGTCCGTCTGTCAGTCGGTCTGTCAAGACCTTTTATCTCGGGAACGCGTGGAGGTATCGAGTTGAAATTAAAAATAAACTCAGGTCTGCAGTCCCTTAAAGCTGTAAAAAAATCAAACTTATATGTTAACAAAAAAAAAAGATACGGCCGTTTATGTCGCAAAAAACGT
Source organism: Eudonia lacustrata (assembly GCA_947562085.1). Lineage (NCBI taxonomy): Eukaryota > Metazoa > Arthropoda > Insecta > Lepidoptera > Crambidae > Eudonia > Eudonia lacustrata. The sequence goes on from OX387318.1 coordinate 7,602,806, forward strand.
ATATTTCGACACTCTCAAGGGAATCAAAATTCATCTGTACTGTCAACTGTCTGTACAAGTACAGGGAAAAGTCTAAAAACTATACATATTTAATTAAATCATAAAAAAACAGGGTCTTTATGCAAGGAACGGGGGTCCAAATTTTGAAGTAAGTTAACCGTGTCATGTGGGGTATCGTATGAAAGGGCTTCATTTGCACAAGCTTAAACAGATTTTTAATTATTTTTATGATGTATAGTTTTCGATTTATGACGAAGAATGAAAAAGAATTACCTTGGAAACTGAATTTCGGGAAAAGTTTGAAATTCGATTCCCGAACTATATGTACCCATAAATTTGTACGGAACCCTCGGTGGGCGAGTCCGACTCGCACTTGCCCGGTTTTTTTTTTTTTGTTTGAATGTTTGAATATTTCCTTAGAGATAAGAGCCCTTAATGGCATTAAACATTGACATGATAGATAAGACATCCACCGATTATATTCCAAATATATATTTTATAATAAGCTGAGGAGATGCATAATCTTGAAATTTAAAAGTCAAAATATTGAAGCTAATTATTTTTGAACAATTTACAATTTGCTTGTTTAGAGCACTTATGCTCGTTTGCACTAAACGTCAATAAGGCGACTCCTAATAAAGAGATACCTAAGTTTAAGCAACCCCTATCTTTAAAATTTATTTGCACCAAATGAAATATCTTAAGTTATTCCTAACGTATGAGACAGCGTCACAGACAGAGCCCGGGCACCCGAAACGAGCTGGGAAGTTGGAAGCTGGCCACAAACCAGAATCCGGACTTCGCAGTCGTCGTCGAGCGGGAGGACGGGGCTCCGGTGGACGAAGCTACGGCTGCCGAAATCAGGAGGCAGTTAACAAGGGAGATAGGAGTCGCCATCAAGAGCGGCGTACGAGGCCGCAGCCTGGCATTCGACGCCTCGGGTCTAGTTGCTGAAGGATACTTCCTTGTGACAGCAACTACCGAGGAGGCGATGTCATGGTTGCTGAATTGTGGCCTCGGCGACCGGGAGGGTACTCCTCTGAGGGTAAGAAGGTTGGAAAAGCACCGTATGTCGGTATGGCTTCCGGGTGGCACAGAGGACCTGCTAGTGGATCCTCTGGAGTTCATAAAAGCCCAGAATGAATACCGAGAGGAGCTGCGGGTGCCTGAGTGGACCTTAATCCGCAAGGAGGTACTGCCCCTAGGGGTAAGACTTGTGATAGGAGTCCCTGAGGAAGTGGCTGCAGTAGGCGGGGTGGCACTCCACTACCAAGCCACCAGAGTACACGCCCGCACCATAGGGAGAAGCCAAGTCCAGACCGAGGGGAAGTGCACCTGCCGTGGATGCCCAGTACACGACACCAAGACACGGGGGGAAGAGCCTGCCGAGAGCCGGTCTACCAACCAGCCTGGAGCCACTAGGGGGAGCCAGACGGAAGGTAGCGAGTCGGCTCAGGGAGGCTTGAACCCGAACCCGACCAGCACACAACAGGCGCCAAACACCAGGAGGGAGCGGCCCATTGGCGGGGGAGGCGAGACACAGTTAGGCACCCCGAAGGTGGGCGCCGCTGAAACTCGGAGGCCCTGCCTCTCGGAGTCGCCCCCACAGCACCACACACCACACCCCCACCCTACGACGACGAGGCCGAAGGACCGGACACCCCCACCGAGCGTAGCACAGCTGCAACCGCATTGGTGTGGGGGGTCGAAACCTGAGGCGGAGTCCAAGTAGGGAGGGTACAGACACACAGACACTCAGACAGACACACACATACACACTGACAGATGAACACACACAGTGACACACCACAAAAACAAACACAAAAAATAAAGATAGTTCAATTGAATCTTCATCACTGTATCGAAGCTATGACAGAGCTTCGCAGATACGTGATGGAAGAGACAATAGACATAGCCCTGCTACAAGAGCCATATGTCCTAAACGGGCGCGTGACAGGGCTCGGCTCTATGGGGAGAGACATTATATACCATGAAGATGGTGAGTTTACCCCAAGAGCATGCATATACGCCAGCAGCAGAGTAAGAACATTAGGACTAATAAAAGCAGATTGTTACAGCGACCTCGCTAGCGTTGTGGTGACAATACAGACAGATGCAGGAAAAGATGAACGAGTGCTCCTAATCTCCGCATACCTGCCCAGCGAGGGGGATTTTGAGCCGCCATCGAGAGAAATGGAAGAAACTGTAAGAAAATACCAAGGTAAGAATATTCCTATTATTCTAGGGTGCGATGCCAACGCACACCATGTGGTATGGGGTAGCACAAACTGTAATAAAAAAGGTGACTTACTTTTAGAATACATAAGCGAAACAGGCCTGGAGATATTGAATGTAGGCAACACGCCCACATTCGTCACCAGGACAAGACGAGAAGTGTTGGACATCACTATTGCCACAGATAGGATAAGCCGACACATAAGGGACTGGAAAACAGATGAAAGCGACTCTATGTCAGATCATAGACGGATCACTTTCAGTCTGGAAGCCAAGACTGAAAAGATTCTGATAAGAAATGCGAGGAAAACCAACTGGGACACGTACCAACACCATCTGGAGAAGTGGGTCCCAGGACATGACACCCCGCTAGTAGATGCCATAGAAATAGAAAAGCAAGCCAATAGACTGGACGAAGCTCTAAGGGAAGCTTACCACAAAGCATGTCCCCTTAGGGAGATAAGACCAGACAGAGGACAACCCTGGTGGACAAAGGCACTGGGAAAACAGAGAAAAAAGACAAGGCGAGCTCTCAACAAGGCTTTAAAGAAGAATGATGATGAGAGCTGGCAAATATACAGAGAAGAAAGGAACCTATACAAGAAAGAATGTAGAAAGGAGAACAAGAACAACTGGAAGGCGTTCTGCGCAGGAGTTGAAAGATACCCTGAAGCAGCGCGACTGGTAAAAACGTTCTCCAAAGCCAACACGCGGAGGCTAGAAAGCATCAAGTACGGTGAAGAACTTATAACTGATCCGGAAAAGATACTGGAAGTGATGATGAAAACGCACTTCCCGGATAGCGAGGAATACAAAGACGATGATATACCGAACACCCCAGGTCACACAGTGGACCGGGAGCCAAAGACAATCATCACTGAGGAACATTTATTGTGGAGCGTCCGATCCTTCCAGCCATATAAGGCAGGGGGACCGGATGAAATCTTCCCGAAAATGTTACAGACAGCTATGAAGTATATAAGTAAGGACCTGCTGGCCCTGTACAATGGCAGCATCAGAACTAAGTACATACCGAGCAAATGGAGGGAAGTGAAGGCAGTATTCATCCCGAAACCTGGCAAAGCATCCTACCAGGAAGCCAAAGCCTTCAGATGCATTAGCCTCTCCTCATTCCTACTGAAGACATTGGAGAAAATCCTGGATAGAATAATTAGAGAACAAATAGAGAAAAGCGGGTCTCCACTACACCAAAATCAACATGCTTACATGGAGGGCAAATCCACCGAGACGGCCCTCCACAATCTGGTGATAAGAGTGCAAAGATCAATAAGCAACACAGAATACGCAATGGGCTGCTTCTTTGACGTGGAGGGCGCATTCGACAGAGCGACCCCCGAATCAATAGAGGCTACCCTTGACCGCGAAGGAATAGACAGAGACGTATCAAAGTGGGTTAAAAACATGCTTAAACAACGACTGATACGCACAGAGATAGCAGGAACAACACGTACGGTAGTGGCGAAAAGAGGGTTCCCTCAAGGGGGATGTTTGTCGCCATTGCTGTGGTGCCTGCTAATAGACGAATTAGTTAACAAGATAAACAGGATGCACATATACACACAGGTGTATTCCGACGACGGCGTGCTCCTGGTGACAGGTAAAGTCCTCAGCGTCATGTGTGATATTATGAACAATGGCCTAAAAGCAGCTCTAGGGTGGTGCAGGAGTAAAGGTTTGAACCTAAACCCTGAAAAAACCAAACTAGTTCTATTTACAAAGAAAAGAAAGATAGGGCGGGCTGAACCAGTGACACTGGACAACCAGGAGCTGGAAACAGTCAAGGAAGTCAAGTATCTTGGGGTGACACTGGATAGCAAGCTTAACTTCAGCACCCATATAAGCAACACATGCTCCAAGGCAAAGATGGCAATGATGCAGTGTAAAAGTGTAATAGGTAGAACCTGGGGCATGAAACCAGCGATGGCACTGTGGATATACAGGGCAATAATCGTGCCAAGAATCCTACACGGAGCCATCGTATGGTGGCACAGAGCCGCAGTGGGCAAAAACAAAGCAGAGTTAGACAAAGTCCAAAGGCTAGCGGCCCTAGTGACTACGGGTGCGATGAGGACAACCCCTACAGCCGCGCTCGAGATCCTACTGGGGCTAAATCCTCTGGACTTAGAAATCAAGAGAAGAGCCATAGAACAATGGTTCAAGCTAAGAAGCACTGGCATATGGACCGGGAACTACACGGACAAGGGTCACGCCAGTATAGACAAACAAAACGGAGATAGGCTGTCAATGATCCTCTCCAACAACGACTTAATACGGAAGGAAAGGATTTTTGACAAAAAATACAGAATACACATAGGTTCAAGAGTAAACTGGAGCATTGAAACAAATGGCACCACCTGCTACACAGACGGCTCCAGAAAGGAGTCGACAAAGCTCTCTGGATCCGGCGTGCACATTAAATGTGCAGACGGGACGGAGCTGAACAAGTCGATACCGTTAGGAAGATTCGCCAGTGTCTTCCAGGCGGAAATATACGCAATAATGGCATGCGCTGAGATGGCCGAACACCTCACTATTACAGGAAGGATAGCTATCTATAGCGACAGCCAGGCGGCGCTGAAAGCACTAGGTAGAGAAGAGACGACATCAGCAATCGTCAAAGAATGCAAGGAATCACTAAAGAGACTGGCCGAAAGAACGGACCTGACGTTAGCGTGGGTCCCGGGACATGAGGGAAACACGGGAAATGAACAGGCCGACGAACTAGCCAGAATGGGAGCAGAGGAAAACTTGGTGGGACCGGAACCCCGGCTGCCAATAGCGCACAACATCACCAAGGGAGTAATCAGCCACAGTATCACATCAGAAACCAACCAAAGATGGAGGTCCTCGAATGGTATGAGACAGTCGAAGATCTTCATCAAGGGCATGGATAAGAAAAAGACCAGCAAACTAATGGGACTCTCAAGAGGGAACATGAGGCTAGTCATAGAAATCATAACAGGACATTGTCGGCTGAACAGACATCTGACAGTGATAGGAGTGAAAACCGACCCCATATGCCCGGAGTGTATGGAAAGCGAGGAGACCAGCCTCCACCTACTAGCTGAATGCCCGATGTACTCACCGATAAGATGGGAAATCTGGGGGTCGGACACACTACACATAGAGGACCTAAAGGATCTGAAGGTGGAGCAGATTGTAAGATTTACCAAAGAGACCAAAAGATTCGACGGGGCGCCGTGAAAGCTGGACTAACCTTAACTCCCTAGAAAAGGGAGAACGGGGAATAGGATGAAATGGCCCGCAACAACGCAGGCTGATCGTCCGCTCGGCTGGCGACGTCCCCAAGAGAAATAATAATAATAATAATAACGTATGAGACTAATAAACAAGTGACCGACTGCCTATGATTTAATTTATTTTAATGGAAACTTGCTATAATCCGACAAAATATAAAGGATCGTTTGTATTTTTTGTTCTTTTCTTCTCATGGTATTAGCGCATGTCAAAAAGAGACATAATCAAAATGTAGACTTCTATAATTAAATGGCACGCTAAAGCTCTATTGTTCTGAGCGCTAAAGCCTTTAAAGCACGTAAAGCACGCTTGTCAACGGGACAGGCAGACGGATCCGACATCAACAAAGTTACATTGCTCTACATGCAGCCAAAAAAAGACAAGAAGCTGTGAAATTGTCTGGCAATTAATAGAAAAATAGCCTTTTCTGTTTCTGAATAGCTCAGCATCATCTCCACCTGAAATTTATTTGATAATATGTAGGTATCTATATAAATTGTAGACATAAAAGTATTTAATAGTTTTTAGTACCATATGCCTGGTGACTGTATTTTTACGTGAGTGCAGTCAATGGTTCCAATAAATAGGGGAAACAGGCAATGGCGTAAAAATCTCTTTGTTGGTTTTCAATTTCGTCAAGAGATGAAGGCATTTTAATATATCTATCCCTAAGGGCTACAATAGCAGAGGAAACCATTGCTATTATTCTCGACACTATGGAGACATGCACTCCATGCATATTTCCAACTGCTATTTGATGAGAGCCTGTTGCATAGAACCTCGAAAGTTATTAGAAATTGATTTATTGAAGCTACACTGCAATTCCTAAAATAAAACGGACTGTCGTTTATAAGTATATAAATTACACCCACGGATTACACCCAATTGGTAGGTGCTTACCGTTTAGAAAATTACATCACATGTTATTTTATAATATATATGATGCCCTGAATTACTTACCTATTACTGCTAAACTCCAAGTCCTGGTCGATTTGGTCTAGAATATAGGTTGTACTTTTTAAAATTCGTTACCTTTTGAAAAAATCTAGCTCGTCGTATTCCTTATAAACCAATTTGGTCGCGGTCTTATAATGCGTGACCTAGCGTGTCTTTTATTATAATAATTGATGTTTTCCGAGAAATCTATTAAATGTAGGGCTTCACCGTTCATGGTGCACAGATTATAATCAGAAGTTCAAAAAACAAACAAAATTTGATCGAATTAATTTATAATAAAGCAGGTTTAGGTTATATTAACGACGTTCATAAACCTTAGGCGTTACTCAATCGGTGTCATAAACATTAGGTATGCCTTAGCGAGTTTAGGAATGACATAGCGTTAGTGCAATCCATTTTGTCGTTGGGAATGACTTAAATAATTACGCATGAATTTAAGTGTCGCCTAAGTTTAGTGCAAACGGGCATTAGTGTTTAGTGTATAAATCAAGAAAACTAAAATATTTTGCAATTCGTTTTCTAGATACACCAACTGCATAAATAACTTAGTAATCCTATATAAATGTATAGGATTACAAAGTTACATTTGCAGTTAATGAATCAGTGTACCATTTATCTATACATATAATAAGAACGTAGGGATAAAAAAATCTGTAAATGCAATATATAAAAAAAAAATTACACAGGTTGCCTTAAAATCACTTACGGAACATGATAGAATAGTTTTTTTAAAAATTGTTTGTTTGTTTGTTTGTTTGAAGTCGATAAACTCGAGAACTACTGAACGGATTTTGATCCGGTTTTCACCAAAATGCTAAGAAAAATCCGGAGAAACATATAGGCTACATAAATACTCGAAAATACAGGGTGTCTCATTTAAATCGGTCAGTATGGGAAAGTCTGAAACTATAAGACATACGAAGATCTGTCCTTAGGAACCATGTCATCGATTTTAATAAGAAGAAAAACTGCATTCATACATTTAAAGAAAACCTGTACTCAGCTCGGGAATCGAACCCGGTTGTTTTGAAAAAAATAAACTTATAGTATTTCTATTTAGATATCGATTGTGTAGGTCTTAAGCAGTAAATAGCTCTTTGAAACATGATGTCTAAAATGAATAAAATGCATTGTTTTCACGTACTTTAGTTTATTTTAGTAGGTGTTCGAATTTCCGAAATAACCAATAATAATATGGCTATTTAGTCGCGCCTGCGCGCGGCGCTTATTGCAGTTTTCTAATACACAGAAATGTTAAAAGTTAAAACATTACCTATATTTGGCGGTATAAACCTCTGTGTCGTTGCCCAAAATAATGTCTCTTTTTTAGTTAAGCATAGAAATGTTACCTAGGTACTCATTAAATTTGGCTGTATAAAACTTTGTATCATTGCCCAAAATCATGTCTCTATTTTTTTAAATATTGCACATAGAAGATATCTTGAATTACATAGCTTGGCTGTATAAACCTTTGGGTCGTTGCCCAAAATACTTAATATTATTTTTTTAAATCTATTTGGTGAAAAAACGCGAGATCAGGAAAATTAAAAAAAAAATTGGCGCTCAAATTTTGAAACGAACAGAAGGAAATTTTGATATTTTGCAATGCATTAAGTACCTATTTTTATTTTGTTAATAATTTTCAAATTATATTAATTATTCATTGTGTAAAAGTTTTTTAAAACATTTTATGCAGGTTAAATATTTCAGTACTTATTCAGTTCTTATTAATTTTCAAATATGATTTATTCAATGTGTAAAAGTTTTATGAAACATTTGATGCAGGTAAGTTAAACACTTATTTCAGTACTTATTTTACATGTAAGCGGTTTCTTACTTTGGTTTCTTAACATGTTTATAGGATAAATCTGTGTTCAATGATACAATATAAGTAAGTAAGTATCATAACAATTTTAATATAATAAAACCTATAAAGAATGAATTTTGTACATACTTCTAGATTACAGAAAAATGGTTTTTCCATTCTTCTATCGCATAAGACGATGGCTACCTCTGTTATCAGAGTTGCAAAAATGTTTAAGTTTGCAGGGTACAACTGTATTAGAGGCACGGACTTCAGATTTTTTTTTTATTAGAGGCAACTTCTTTCTGTGTCCTGTGATCTACCGCTAAAAAGCTACCTACCTAACAAGATGCCACGAAGAAGTTCAAATTTATCGCAAGTTTGTAACATAAAATATTATACTGTATTACTTATTAGACAATAATATAATTCATTACAGTTCTCAATTTATTGATATTTTGTATCTACGAATAAGAACATAGTTGGTAAATAGTTTTTTGTGCCTTATGGCCGACAACCAATAATCCTGGACCGCTACCTGCTAGGTACTCGATATCCAGCTTCGGTGGACAAGGCAAAAAAAATTTTGAAGTCCGTGGTTGGACAGTATAACAGTAGACACATCTTAGCTAAGATACACCAGTGCCTAGGACGACTCCGGACGAGTACCTGAGCTGTAAAATACCAATTTTATTACATATAATTGAGCGTCAGTAAACCCATTTCAGGTTTGTATGACGTAGCAAATACGCGCAACCCACCGAGAAACGGTGTTGTATACTGAATGTATGTGGAGGGATAATTGAAACGGGAAACTGAGTGAGAATCTGTATGAACGGGACGATTCTGTGCTTCAAACTGAATATATGTATGTACATGGCAGAGATGATAGTCGAAAGAATAAGAGATAATGTATGAAAAATTATGATGGACGTAAAGGAGACACAGGAAGTATGCCAGAACCAAATTAAATGGAGATCGATTGTCTTTGTTTATCTCAGCATTCCCAGCTGAAAGGATATTAAGAGTGAGTAGATGTACGTATGTCGGTAAATACAATGTCAATTTTCTAAATTTACGATGCATATAATTTTATTATACCCTAATAAGCTTAAATAGATACCTACTTAAAAATTAAACTGTACAGACTACAGCCTTTAGCTCACGCGGACGAAGTCGCGGGCAACAGCTAGTGTATAATATAATGGAATAATAGGTGTAGATAGGTACCTAGATTATAAAATTTATTTAGGAAAAAATATATATGCAATGCAATTAATAATAAAACGTTTAAAATAATGAACATATAACTTGTTTAATTGTGACGAATAAAGTAAGTACTTATAAATATTTTTATAAGTAATCGATTCTCTGTGCTTTCTTTTGTGACCGAGTGTAATAAAGACATCTTGTATAGTGTGGGCAATTATAATAAGGGGGAAAAAGGAAAACATTTTTTATAAAGATCTACCTAAGGAATTAGTAGACTTTAAAAAAAAATCAACTCTCTTGAGTGTTTTTATTTTTATTTTTGTTGTCTAACTTCCTCAATATATTTAGTTTCCTTGCTTAAAAAGTTTCATTGGAATTGTCTTTAATATTACACTTTAATATTCTTATGAGATAAGTACAGAAATGTATTAAAAAGGCTCTTAAACAAAATTACTTGTCTTGCTGGTACTTTATGAAGACAAGTAGGTAATCGAGATATTAGATCCGCGATCTATAGTAGGTAACCAGCCCCACAGGAAGTATGAGTAATTTTCATACTTGTTATTGTAAGACCTTCCCCCGGGATTCCTACTTTACTATTCAATTTAGGTCGGGAAACTCCTTCTGGCAACGAACACTAAATAAACTGTTACTTTGGAGTTGTTTATAAGGTTGCGTACAGTCACAAGCATTATTTAATATGTATATTAAGGTAAAAAATCGTACAGTACTTATCCAGTTTATATAACAAAAATATGTTATCAATAAACTCTTATAGCCATTTAATGTGACATGGACCGACATGTTACACTTTCGGATAGATTTATACATACATATAATGTACCTACATATTCCGTGACAGTTCTTTATGTGTTCTTAGTTAACTCAAGTGTTTTAATATGATGCCTGCTCATTATTACACTGCTATTAGTTTACACACAATTGTAAGTACATATATAAATCTATACTAAAATATTTTTCGGTATATCCGCATACATAAATATGTCACATTAAATGTCTAAATAGAATGATTGTTTATTAATGACCGTAAAACGGGTTTTGAATCAAGATAAACATTGATAGCAAATCTAGAATTTTAATTATAGCCGCTTTTAACAGTGTCCAGTGTCCAAGGCACACTAGTCTGACTTGTTCCGAAAACAAGCCAAGATAGTTTAGACTCTAGGCCATCGCCGGAATTACATGTGAAAGTCGAATAAATAGATCAAAAGCTGACGTCGATGTAACAATGGATTCAAAAGGAGGGATATATCGTACAGACGCATGCACATCAATCTAAACCTATCCAAAAATGTCAAAATTATTCAATACAGTATCAACCATATAGCTTAGGGATAAAGTTCAAAGTCTATTGAGGAAATTTGACAGTTTGTGGCAGGTTGATGTGCTGGCGTGTGTACATATTTTTAACCGACTTCAAAAAAGGAGGAGGTTTCTCAATTCGTATTATATATTTTTTTATGTGTGTTCGCGGATAACTTAATCGTTTATGAACCGATTTTGATGATTTTTTTTTTGTTGGAAAGGAGATATCCCAAGGGTAGTACCACGGTAAGGAAACCAGGATCTGATGATGGCATCCTAGAGAAATCGAGGGGAACCTTCGAAAATCGTAGTAATTGTTTTCATTAAGTATTTTAAAGCACTACTAGTATTTAATGAAGGTCTGGAGTCGATCTGATGATGGAGCCGAAAGACAGTCAAGGGAACTCTTCGACGAATTAAATCAAAATCAAAAAATCTAAATATTTATTGCAGTCATGTAGTATAAAGGTGGTTCAGATAACATTTTGAAGCTTAAACATGAACCCTGTTAGGGTATTGCATTACAGCAATCACATGGTGTTTGGGCTTGATTAATTTGTATTGATGAGAACTTTACATCTAGATGGGTTGTGACTATCATTAGGGGTCTGATGATGAAGACGAATTACAGTCAAGGGAACTCCTCAACGTTTTACAGTAGCTACCTTGTGTTTGGTCTTAATTCATTTCTATTGATAAGAACTTGGCACCCATATGGGTTATAAGTGCCATTACAGGTCTAATGATGGAGACCATAGACAGTCGAGGGAATTCCTCAACGATTTACAGCAGTTACCTTTTGTTGGGCTTACTTCACACGGTTCAATATGCCAAAATGTTTAGTTCGTACAAAAATAATACCTTATTAAGATTGAAGTTTTACATAGGAATACCACTACCTACTAGGCCGTCGTTTCCTCATCCGAGAAGCATGCTTGTTAGGTCTACGTCTACCCATCACTAAAAATCGTAAAACAAAATAATTTTTAACAAAAAAAAACCGACTTCAAAAAACAGGAAACTTATAAAAGTAAAAACAGCTCTAAAAAGCAAGAAATAATATTGAAATCATATTATTAATTACCTAGATACGCATATCAGTTTAAAAAAATGTCTACTGAAGTCGGGGCTTTTACAATAAAAAAGTGGAGATAATGGAACAACTATAAAAGTTTAAATGAAACAAAATTGTCCCCCAGCCGACCACCAACCACCCGACTTCAATAGACCTTCTTTAAAACTGATATGCGTATCTAGGTACTTAATTAATAATATGATTTCGATAAAAAAAATTGAAATTCTATATCTATTTAAGTACTCGAGTGTACCTTACATATTCGGTTGGCAACTCAGCCAATCGAGGCGGTTGAAGTAAATTCCAAATAGTAATTAAAAACAATATTTTGATAATGGCAGCCTTTGTAAATGAACCGTTGTTTTAGGAAAGATGTTGATCATCCATCACACAAGTAAGTCATTGTATTATTATTACGAATAAGTTAACGTAATACCTATTTAATAACTTTTAAAATTACTGGTAAGTTGGTCTTAAATATGTAATTTTGTCAATACCTCTCCTGTTTTACTATTATCTTCTATAAAATGTATGAACGGATAATTATTACACGTAGTTATATTACTAGCTCTCTGTATTCTGATCGAAAGATCTAGACCAGTTAGCTCTTAGTCATCGTCAGTTGTCCACTGATAGGCATCCGCATTTCCACCTGTAGACTAAAGCTTGATAAATTTACCAAAGCCACCTTATAAATATCGTTAAGTAAAGTTGTTTGCTCGATGGCACAGTGGTTAACGCGCCCGGTTTGCGATTGCTGAAGTTAAGCAACTTCTGCAAAGGTCGGTCATCGGATGGGTGACCGAAATGTATTATCTCGAGCTCCTCCGTGCTTTGGAAAGCACGTAAAGCCGTTGGTCCCGGCTGTTATTTTTAATTTTAAATAAGTGTTATTTGTTACCTAAATCGACGGAGAGTAAACTAGCACTGAGCACTAAGATGGGTCTCGTCTCGAGCCTTAACTCACAATCAACCGTAAATATTTATTTTGTGCTAGCGGCCGTTCGCGGTTTCACCCGCGTGGTTCCCGTTCCCGTGGAAATATCTGGATAAAAAGTATCCTATGTGTTATTCCAGGTTATAAACTATCTGTACCGAATTTCATTTAAATCCATTCAGTAGTTTTTACGTGAAAGGGTAACAAACATCCAGCCATACTTACAAACTTTCGCGCTTATAATATTAGTAGGATGCTGAACGTGTATTGTATATACTACCTAAAATATTGACAGAACATATTGCTAACGAGCACTTAACAGATTATTCAGGAAAACCAATATCCCGGTAGTTCGCTTTGATGAGCTATCTCAGGAATTACGAAAAGTCGTAGGTTTATGTCCCACTAGAAGCTATAATAATTGTTATTTATATCCAGTGCAATTTTAAAAAAAGGAGGAGCTCGGCGGTCTGCGTGCGATTATCGCAAAGGCCGGTCATCGGATGGGCTCTTCCGTGCTTCGGAAGGCACGGAAGCCGTTGGTCCCGGCAATTCTGTATTGGGCCCGCGTGGTGGTTTATGGCCCGTTCTCCCTACCCTATACTATAAAGAAGGCCTCTCAACAGTGGTGACATAAAATGAAACCGGTGATATGTGATTTAGTAAAATAGTATATTTTAATTCAATAGTACATATTTTAGTTCAACTGCCCTCACTGGGTCAAATAATCTATAAAAAAAAAACAATCATAGCTGTGTATGTGTACTTAAAATAAAAATATAATATATATATATATATAGGTTACACACTAATATTATAAATGCGAAAGTTTGTGTGTATGTGTGTATTTGTTGCTTCTTCACGCTGCAACGGATGGATGGATTTAGGTGAAACTCGGCATACAGATAGTTTGCTTTTCATCCCGATATTCCCACGAGAACGAGAACCACGCGGGCGACACCGCGAGCGGCCGCTAGAAATAATAAAATGAACTGATGGTGTGAGATGACTTAGAAAAATAGTATATTTTAAATCCATAGTAAGTGCATATTTTAGTTCCACTGCGTTCACTGGGTCAAAGAATCTATAAATAAAGAACAATCGTAGCTGTGTAAATGTACTTACCTACCTACTTAACATTCATATTATTAAGAAAGCTTTTTCATTGTACATTCATTTAAATAAATATCACGTTTATCATATCTCTGTAAACAGTGCCACAAAGTTTCGTGACAGCACAGTTAACCATTGTTGATTGTAAATAAAACAATCAAATACTGTTATTCGCCTACGCAACTGTCATAATACCTACGACAAAAATGTCAAGTGAGAGCTAGTTCTAAACATTTTTCATTTGCGTAGGGTGGACGCACCAGTTTCCGACAGGAATCAATGATCGACATTCTTTCATTTAATCATTAAAAATTAGAGTGCGCAGTTGATTTTTATCATTAGCAACAATTGAATACAGAGTAAAATGTTTTTGTTTTGTTTATATAATTTTTAACGCAAATTTGGTTGCGAAACAAATTACAAAAACACAAATGTTGAAAAAATTTCCACGAGCAGGATTTGAACCTGCACCCTTCTGACATACCGGGTCAGGTGCTCTCCCAATTGAGCTATCGTGGTTCTAACCAGCCCGCCGAAATCATTAAATGTCAACAACTACCGTCATTAATTTATGATCAGATGTTAATGACGGTAGTTGTTGACATTGAATGGGCGCCTTTGGCTTTCAAAGTAAAAAGTAAATAGTGTTGAATAATTTCGGCGGGCTGGTTAGAACCACGATAGCTCAATTGGGAGAGCATCTGACCCGGTATGTCAGAAGGGTGCAGGTTCAAATCCTGTTCGTGGAATTTTTTTCTACATTTGTGTTTTTGTAATTTGTTTCGCAACAAAATTTGCGTTAAAAATTATATAAACAAAACAAAAACATTTTACTCTGTATTCAATTGTTGCTAATGATAAAAATCAACAGCGGACTCTAATTTTTAATGATTAAATGAAAGAATGTCGATCATTGATTCCTGTCGGAAACTGGTGCGTCCACCCTACGCAAATGAAAAATGTTTAGATGTTTAGTTTTTGAATACAGAGTGCCTAGCTTTGTTCACTATCCGTATTCATTCTATTACGTTTACGAAAACGAAAATTTGTATGGCAACATTTTGACTCCTCTCGTATGTCGCCAGGAGGCGCTGCTTCAATACCATACTAATTTTCGTTTTCCTAACTTAAGTAATCAAATGAATACGTATAAACAAAACTCACACTAACCACACATACCTACCATCTGCTCTCTAGCAGTCACCCAGTAAAATTTCATTGAAATTCTATATTATTTTTTGACGAAGAAAACTGGTTTCGAAAACTGGTTACGAAAACTGGTTTCGAACACTGGGTTACCGTATTGAACACCGGTGCCACCACTACAATAGTGTAAGCAAATAATTATGGGACTCCACTACTGATATGCACAACATTTTTATTTTACAGATTGCCTAGTAGGAGTTTTATTGACAATTCGAATCGTACATGGTAACAAAAACGAGGATTTGTATAGCATTAAAGACTCGTTTGCTACCAGAGTAGACACTCTGTAAAAATAAAACACTAAAGCACTCGGCATATAAAACTCGCTCTAGGCAGCGCGAGTGTTATTTGCTGTTCGATCACGTTAACGAAAACGAGATTTACAAAAATCGTACAACGACAAAATTTTAACTCTTCTTGTATTTCGTTACATCTTTAATAAGTCACAATATTATTATTAAGTAAACATTATGTTAGCATGTCAAAGAGTCAGTTGTATAAAAAATTTGTCACCTTCATAGTTTTAACATTTGTACGTAAGATAAATAATATTGGCATCCAAGTTTAATCAGGTGGTTCGTTCCTAGATGTTTGTGTATGCGTAACCTGTATAACAAACTTCCACAAATGGTTATTATTGTTGAAATGATTTAACAACATTTTAAAGTTATAAAATATTTAATTAGCCTCAGTGAGGCAGGTAAACCAATCTCAATTTCATTAACAAACATTATATGTTAAAGATGATTCCAGTTGGAGTTTTCTTAAAAAAACACAAATAATGTAGATATTTTTTTGTTACTAGAAAAAATCAAGCAGTCTCTCCTGAGAATGCTGCGTGGGACCTCAAGTGAGAATCTAACCCACGACCTTTGGATAACCGGTCCAATGGTCTGACCGCTGAGCTACCGGGACCCCAGAAGACTCGTTGAATTTTCTGCTTCCTGAGACTGAATGATTTTTTCTAGTAAAATTGTATCCTTTAAAAAATATAATAATATGCACTGTAGCATTGTGAATTCAAAATAATAAAAACACATAAAATGAAATTGTATCTTAGATAGATATTTTAATCAATTTCATGTGGATTTTTAATAATTGTAAGTTAGAAAACTTGATTTGGATAAATTTGTAAACAAGTATGTAGGCATATAATATACCTAAAATGAATCGCATTACATAATCCATATTAATATCAATATCATTAATATCATTTCATAATTTCATAAATAGTGTTGAATAATTTCGGCGGGCTGGTTAGAACCACGATAGCCCAATTGGGAGAGCACCTGACCCGGTATGTCAGAAGGGTACAAGTTCAAATCCTACTCGTGGAAATTTTTACAACATTTGTGTTTTTATAATTTGTTCGCAACAATATTTGCGTTATAAATTATATAAACAAAACAAAAACATTTTATTACGTAATCCATCAATTTGCAACTGATTGTTTCTAGTAACTGAATGAAGGTGTCAAAATGTATGTATACGTAGTAACAACAAGTAAACAACACCAAACTTTCTTGCAATCTAATTATGAATCATCATCATCATCATCATCAGCTCATTTTATGTCCTCACTGCTGGGGCACGAGCCTTCGCTATGGATGGATAGGGAGAACGGGCCATTAACCACCACGTGGGTCCAGTGCGGATTGGTGGTTGTTAACGACTGCTAATGCAGCCGGGACCAACGGCTTTACGTGCCTTCCGAATCACGGAGGAGCTCGAGTCGAGATGATAAATTTTTGGTCACCCATCCGATGACCTATGTATAGGTACCTACCGTAAATTGGATCTGTACCTCTTTCGTTTCCATGGAAGTCTGCTAACTTTGTATTGTGCGTATCCTGTAAATAAATAAAATTAATCATTCGACTGTTGTATTGCTTCGGCTTTGTAAACACCCGCCCATCTTACTTTGCTTATCTTTGTTAATGATTTGTTTGTCAGTCAATCGGTATTTTGCTTCATATCGGAATACCTCCTATATCATAGTTTCGGGATAGCCCTACCTATCACAGAAGAGAGATTGTCCTATCTCTTGACTACAAGTTACGTCATTAAAGAGACCTGCCTGCGAAATTTTTGCATTCTTAGTCCAGCGGTTAGGGTCAGATTTTAGAAATACCACAGAAGCTATAAATGTAATTTCTGCTCATCATTTTGCACAACATTTACTGTGGAAGCAACTGAAATCGTGAGCAAAAATCAGCAGTTCCAAACATTGTGTAACATGACCAACTCAATCAAAATCTAATCCAAATCTATTTTTTTCGTATCATCATTTAGTAATTGTATCAACAAGCAATTTTTTCGTCAATAAAAAATTAAAATCAGGTTATCTATTATCTAGTGAGTGGGAAATAAACACGATACTTACCCTGAGACGGTGAGTTCGCTAATTAAGATTACTGATTGTGTTGCTTTCAATTGTTTGATCAAAGCATGACCAAAGGATAAAAACAAAGTGATTAGTCAATGATTAGACTGAGTGGTCCAAAACTCGCTGATCACGATTTGAACTAATCATATTCAAAATTTATTTATTTTTTTATTTATTGTATTTTATACTCAAATAAATATAATAATTAAATATTCCAATCTAAAACCTTAAGGCCCAAGTTCACCGACTATCATTTAACCAACGATCAAGTAATCAGCTGCTTAAATCCTTAACGTCGTTTAAACAGCCGTTCGAATATTTACTGTTCACCAGCAAAATTTTATCCATGGTTACAAAATCGGCCGATTATCTATCATTCAGAGTGAATGAACGACTGGTGGACTGGCTACTAATTTGCGTAGGTAGCACAGTCATGTTCAAAATACACGATCTACGTTGACATTTTAATGTAGTAGCATAATATAAAATGCTACAAACTTAAAAAGTGCAATGACTTGTCAAGATCGTTAAACTAGCAATGTATTCTAATTTTGGTCGGCTTATATCCGTCACCGTCATGGCGTCATGTCATGTCATGTCAAATGTCAATGCCAAAAACTCGTGTGGATTTGTTGTGTGTTTTGTTTATTGTCGTGTTTTGCAATTTGCTGTGAAAATGTTTTTTATAAATCGAAAATGGACCTTGAGAGTCAAAAAAAGCGTACGATTAATTTCTCAAGCGATGAGAGGCGCATTCTATCGAGGATCTAGTTTTAAAAGCTTCATCATAATATTCCTCATAATAATTACGACGCGCTTGATAAACACGAGGTTTTCTTGCAATTCTTTCCAAATCGTCCAGATTTTCAAGAAGTCCGAGATAATGGTCGTGGTAGTTATCCACCATAACATTAAACACTGACTGCATTTTGACTTCCAACAAACAAAACACAACGAAAATTTGTTTAAATGTTGGCGCAAACTTAGACACAGCAAATTACAAAATGTCAAAAAGTTAGGTTAATCGACTGTTAATCGATGCTACAGGGCTCGGTTAAGTTGATCGGCTGATTAAGGACCGTAATCGTTGGTTAACGTGTGGTGAACACAAAAATATCTTTAATCAGCTGTTTACTTCTTAAACAGTTGTTTAGAAAGTTGGTGAACTCGGCCCTAAGGCGACGCACCGCTAAACAATTAATCTAATACGGAGCGTTTACGCCCCGTACCATAAGAAAAACTGTTTTTTTTTTTCCTTCAAATTAAAACTACAAATTATTTAAAAAAATGAATTAGCATATTGAAGTGTGTGTTAAGACTAATTCTACTAAGAAAATTTAGATGCTTAAATCGGTCTGGTTAGCCTGTAAAATGCAAATCTTTGTTTTAAAAGAGGTTACTATGATATTTTTTTCTCTTTTATAAAAATTGACAATTCGTGTTTCTGCAACTAACAAAATGAAGTCAATTAAATGAAAAATCATATCATCAAATATCACTTTCATATGTTTTGTAATTGTTGGGAAAAATCAAGATCCCTGCCACGTAAATTTCCAATGCGTCGCCTTAATCTAAAAGACCACCACGGGCCACCCCCGGCTTAAAGGTTCCCATGATACCGGCAGCGTTACCACGTTGTATTGCCAGGGAGAGTCTCTGAACCAGGTACGACCCGCAGAGGCGATCGTATATACCCACGACCCGCTAAACGGTGCCCTAGTTTGGCAATACAGCGAAAGGGAGAAATTTATTTATTAAATTAATTTTATTTATTAAATTTAAATACTTATATAAAAAACTTAATATTGGAGCTAGTTAGTTAGCTAGTTTCTACTATCTTCATCAACACATTTTATCACCAGCTCATTGTTTGCCCCACAGCAGGGCCACGAGACTTCCCTATAAATGATTGTTCCCGTTATTCTTATAACGGGCCATAAACCACCACGCAGGCGTGCCCATTGGTGGTTGTTAACGACTGTTAATGCAGCCGGGACCAACAGCTTTTCGTGCATTCCGAAGCACGGAGGAGCTCGAGATAATTCTTTTTTGGACAACCACCCTTACTGGCCTTAGCGTAAGTTGTTAACCACTGCGCCATCGACCTCCTCTTAACGTTGGCCACGACTTAGATATAAATAAGAGGCAGCAGGCGTAAAATTGATTGTATGGTGACCCATACAATTAATTTTACGCTTTGTGTTCCGATAGCCAGCGATAAGATAGCCAGTTCCTCATTTGAGTGAGATGAAGGTGACATGAAGAAGGCCCTTTTACGTAGTGGAATAAAAAAATACTCACTTCGACTGGTGACGATGTGCATGGCTCAACATTTGCTATCGATCCTGGCAAAATATCGCCTGGCTCTTCGATGATTGTGGCATCCATGATGTAAAAAGTAGTTGAGTGTACTTAGGTAGCACTTGATTAAAATATAAGTTAATTAAATAAGTATTGCAACAACACCATTCACGAAATGCCGCATGCAGTATTGTCTACCCGCGTAGCTGCGTTTGTGACATAAACTACAAGTACCTACCTCTTATTGAATTTCTCGCTTCGCTGCCTGTGTGATTTTACTAATACCTTCTTTTGCAATAAAAAGTAAAATAATACTTTATATTGTGTAGTAAATCAAAAAAAAAATCAAAAAAATCAAAAAACTTTTATTTCAGCACTAGAAACATTGTAACAATATTATCACTTGGAGCCTCCTATTAGACAAGAAAATATATGTAACAGAAGGCTCCGCTCTTCCATAATTATAACTTTATAATATTTCTAGTTTTAATTGCTAAAGTACCTACTTAAAAGCTAAAATTATATAATTGCTGTTAGCATAAAAAAACATGTGTGTGTGTGTGAGTGTGTGTGTGTGTGTGTGTGTGTGTGTGTGTGTGTGTGTATGTGTGTGTGTGTGTGTGTGTGTGTGTGTGTGTGTGTGTGTGTGTGTGTGTGTGTGTGTGTGTGTGTGTGTGTGTGTGTGTGTGTGTGTGTGTGTGTGTGATGTGTGTGTGTGTGTGTGTGTGTGTGTGTGTATCCATGTGTCTTTTATACTATACATTTTAATAAACTTTCTGTTTCGCTATAGGTTAAAGTTTTCAGCCATTTTGTTATACATATTTTTATACTATGTGAATTTTTTGTAAATATACTAAGACATTTATTTATTTTGTTGTATAAATGTGTTGATATTTTATTAAATTAAGTAAATACACGTTACCGTTGCCTTGTGCAAATTAATAACTAAGTAAATAAGTCTTATCAATGCCTATAAAGGCCTCTCCATCATTGAAATCTAGTCATCAATACAATTGATGGACAATGGCTTAGTAAACCAAGGCAAAAATACTTTAGAAGAAAACCTTCAGATTATTTAACATCGTAATTTTTTAGTATTTTTTAAACTTAACAATTAAACATGTATTTATCTGTAACTTATGGAAATTAACTGTGCATCTTTTTATCTTTGGTGGAAAAAATCTGATACTTGTAGCAAGATTACAATGCCACTTATTATATTTGTCATTAAACCATACGTACACTGAGCTGTATTGTATATTGATCATTATGGAAGCTACTTAATAAACAAATATTAGGTAAGTAAATTAATTAAATTAAAAATCAAATGTCCGCATTTGATGCCTGAAAATAAATAAATAATTAATTATATTAAACGAATTAACAATTTCATTTTCTTTTTTTTTTTCAATTTTCTGCGGCTGCAGAAAACCTCAAGTGGCGAAAGTATAATAACCTTAATGGCAATTATATTTTCGAACCGTTTGGGGTTGAAACCCTCGGGCCGTGGGGTCCGAGTGCTCATGCTTTGTATAATGACATCTCCAAACGGCTGGTTGACTCTTCCCAAAGGCTGGCTTTTACCTTGGCCAGAGGCTATGCATTGCCATACAACGAGGAAATGCCGCCAGTATCTTGGGTACATTACCAGTCGACAGCGATGCGGAGGATTTTTTTGACGCCATATTTTAGTTTAGTAATAGTTAGCTATTTTTAGCTTTAGTTAAGTTTATTTTATTTTTTAATCTATTTTAAAGTAATATTTACTGAATAAATGTTTTTTAAGGAAAAAAAAAACAATAGATGTACCAATGTCTACAGTGATTGTTTATTTTTAACCGGCTTCTAAAAAGGAGGAGGTTTCTCAATTCAACCGTTTTTTTTTTATGTGTGTTCGCGGATAACTTCGTCGTTTATGAACTGATTTTGATGATTCTTGAAAGGAAGTATCGCAAGGGTGGTACCATGATAAGGAAAACGGGATCTAATGATGGCATCACAGAGAAATTGAGAGAAACCTTTAAAAATCGTAGAGGCGACTAGTGCTTTTGCTAATTTTTAATTTAATATTTTAAAGCACTACTATTTAATGACGGTCTGGAGTCAATCTGATGATGGAGCCTAAAGACAGTCGAGGGAACTCCTCAACGATTTACAGAAATTACATGGTGTTTGCGCTTGATTAATTTGTATTGATGAGAACTTTACACCTAGATGCGTTGTGACTGTCATTAGGGGTCTGATGATGAAGACGAAGGACAGTTAAAACTCCTCAACGTTTTACAGTAGCTACCTTGTGTTTGGACTTAATTTATTTCTATTAATGAGAACTTTGCACTCATATGGGTTATAAGTGCCATTACAGGTCTGATGATGGAGACCATAGACAGTCGAGGGAATTCCTCAACGATTTACAGCAGTTACCTTTTGATGGGCTTACTTCATACGGTTCAATATGCCAAAATGTTCAGTTCGTATAAAAGTAATACCTAATTAGGATTGAAGTTTTACATACCACTACCTACTAGGCCGTTGTTTCCACATCCAAGAAGCATCCTTGTTACCACGGAATAACTTTTTGATATCTGTGCTTGTACCCATCACTAAAAAATGACAACAAAATAAAACATGATTTCAATATTATTTCTTGCTCTTTTTAGAGCTGTTTTTACTTTTTTTTTGAAGTTGGTTTTTATTTGTATACAAAAAATTACACAGTAGGGTTAAAATTACACACACACGTACATTTTAGATTTAAAAAACTAAAATCCTGTTTAGGAAGAGTGTTGACCATTCTGCCGACTTTCCCTGTTTGTCGACTTTACTGAAATACCATACATCGATTACCCTTATGCCGAATTTTCAAGTTTCTTTGAGTTTGGTTCCTTTATGCCGACTTTTATAATTAATCCCGAGTGTACCACCGCGTCCGGGGAGACGCGTGTTAACCACACGGGTGGGGCTCTTCCCCCGCCTCCTCATCCAGGTCCAAAGGCCTCGAAGGGATTCGGGAGAAGGTTGGTGGCCCTCCACCAACCACTAAAAACCCACTAAAACCACTTTAAATATTGATGCAAGGGTGAACCGTGACCATCGTCAGGCATTCAGCCCGGGGCGGCGCGGCGGCGTGGCGTTTACTTCGGCAAACGGGCCGCCAGAGATAACACCCCGAGGAACACACCCTGGGCGTGCTTCAAACGTCTTTTGAGCCGCACCTACACATTACTGTATACAAAAAGAAGTCGATGTCGATTTTTTTTTTCAAGCTATACCAGATATATATTTTTATCATACTCGTATATATTGCGACCTCAATTCGGATTTATTATGAAACCGTTTGTATCGAAAAGCGATGCATTGCTCATAATTATGTTAACATAATACGAGTATTAGAACGTGAGTGACATTATAATATTATGATGACATATTATGCACCCTGCCTAACTGTACATGATGGAAGTATATCTAAGTCTACTATTACATCAACTTAAAAAATATGATTAAAATTTAAATACTGTTGTGAAAGCTGCATCGCTTTAATAAAAAACTGATTGTTCAAATTACATGTAGGTTGTAATGTGTCTCGTAATCGTGTTTATTCTTTCTGCAAAAGTATTATTTAATCGTGAGGGAACACGTTCACTACACATGAGGAGCTCGATGGCGCAGTGGATAACGCGCCTGGTCTGCGAGTGCTGAGGTTAAGCAACTTTCGCAAAGGCCGGTCATCGGATGGGTGACCAAAAATGTATTATCTCGAGCTCCTCCGTGCTTCGGAAGTCACGTAAAGCCGTTGGCCCCGGCTGCATTAGCAGTCGTTAACAACCACCAATCCGCACAGGGCCCGCGTGGTGGTTTATGGCCCGTTCTCCCTATCCATCCATAGGGAAGGCTCGTGCCCCAGCAGTGGGGATATAGAAATGAGTTGATGATGATGATGTACACGTAAGTTTTATATTTCTTTATTTATTTTTACAGGACGGCCAAGTTCTATTGTTTTAAAAAGAGATACAGTACAATATTTGTTAGTCGAACTGCCTCTGTGGTCTAGTGGTAAGACCACCGGCTTCAGAGCCAGAGGGCTCGGGTTCGATTCCCAGCGGGGTGTCACGTACATTGTAAAAGTCATCAAAGTCACAATAATCTTTATTGATCCATTTGGTGGTCCGTCTGGCTTTCTAACGCTATCGTATCTTAATAAATATGTTATAATAACTATGTTAGTAGTATTATGTGTACCCAATTTCCGATAGCAAGAGATAAGATAGCCAATATGTCTAGTGAGAGATTTATTTGCTATTCGAACACGTTCTTTCGTGAACTTTTATGGCGAATTTTATCACACCTCGTTTTTTACTAGGCGCTCCTTCCATGCCTCGCATTAGGCACCCAGTGTGGTTTTGAGTGGTTTTGTTTCTAAGTATTCAATCAATCGCGTTGACGAAAACGAGAAAATTGTATTGAAAAATCCGCACCCCTCGGAGAATCTAGTAGGGCATTAGTAGGCCATTCCCTCTAGAAAACCTGTGACGGTGCTTCGTTTCACACGGCTTGAGGAACCCTTGAAGTTTCTCGCTGCCCCCAATAATGCCTGGTGAAGTTGAAAACGCCCAGAGGCAATCAGCAAACTCTCTCAGAAAAAGAAATCCTTGTTTGTCACTAGATGGCGCTGCTTCATACAACAACTCGATTTCGTTAACGTGATCCTAGACTTTATTACTATTTAAAAGTAGGTTGAAATTCGTATGCAAGTTATGAGTGAGTTCAACGTCGAGTTCGACGCTGTTTTGCTTAGAGATTAGCGTTACTGGATGTCGAAAAAACTCGCACTGGGCACCCTGTTCCTTATTTGTTCCACTTTAGGCCTTATCGCCACTTACCACCAAATAAATTCCTATCAGTCCATTTTACTAACAAGGCTTAGCCAAAGTAACATTAACAAAACGATAGCTAAGTTCGAAAAGAATAAATGTATGGGACTGACATAAGCAGCGCTAAATCACGTGGTCAATCTCATGTCAATCCCATACATTTTATTCTTTTCGATATTAGCTATCGTTTTTTTGATGTTACTTTGGCTACCGCCACCTGGTTAGATAAAAATGAAAATACCTGATTTTGCCCAAAACGAAAGACAGAATTTAAAGACAGAAGAGTACCTCTAGCAATTTGACCTTTAATTTCAGGCTCAGTTTATATTTTATTCTTTCAGATTTAAAATTAAGTAAATTGTGTATGTTTCCTTGATCTCTGGTCTACATATCAATATGAAATATTACATTGTTATTCAATAATATATAACATAAGTAGTTATATTAAAACAGCTTTGATTACCTACATTGATTACATAAAATATATGGTTTGTATTTTCTAAATAAAAGACAATTTTGAATAAATACAATGCAAAAAATATTTTTAAAAACTATGATTTTTATTTAAGTTCATTTTGTTTGTCAACTTGCAACCACCTGCGACTTTCACCGCGTAAAACACCCATATCCTGAAAGAACAAAGCTTAATTCATTAATTAGAGACAAATATAAATAAAAGGCACTTGTCAGCGTTAGAAAAATATACACTGGTACAGTCACGAGTGTTAACATGTAAATAATGTAACTCTCAAAACAATGGAATAAGAGTCAAAACTAGTCAAAAGTGTATACATGTTAATGCTCGTGACTGTGCCTATTCAGAAGTTTCATTTGTGCCTACCTACAGTCAACAACGAAAATCGCTGAACAATTTAGTAATTTTTCAAGGGACCAAATTATCTAACAGGCTCTTGTCTACTTTTAGTAAAGTTAAATAGAAGCCATCTAAAACATACTTGTAAAAAAACCAAGTCGGTTAATTTATTCAGTCCTTACTTAAGGGACCTTCTGTCTTATGTTATTACGTAATTAGCTAACCTAACAACATCTTATAGTGACCATATCAATATTAAAAATCTTATAATATGTTTTAAATAAATAGATTGTCTTGGCCATCGCATGAAAACACAATGTATTTATTTATTTTTTATTTATTACTTTAAACTTTTGCAACATAAATATTAAATGGCGGACTTAATGCCTGAGGCATTCTCTACCAGTCAACTATAGGGTGGTGCTGAGATAACATTGGTAGGTGCAAACAAGATATATTATAAATAAATTAAATGTAAGTATATAATACATGCATAAATATTATATATACATAAACATATATGTGTAATGTAAATACGTAAACTAAACTAAAACTAAAATAAACATACATAAAATACATAATTCTAATAGGGCGTTATTGAGATGATTCTGCCATGATTTTATCAAAGAAGAGCTCGCGGACTTCCTTTTTAAAAGCGTCACGACTCGTAGCCATCCTGATTTTGAATATCTGTGATTTTTTCTGATTTTACGTGAAATCGTGGAAATTTTTGAGAAATAGTAGTGCTTCAGAAACAAGGTAACTTGTTCAGTGATTGATTGTTGTATGAAACAGCGAAATAACCCCGAAAAATGTTCATTTCACAGGTAAATTATTCCAAATTGACACCTTCTGACCTAGGATTTATTTTTGCCAATGCGCTTCGAATTTTAAGCACTAAGTATGATAATTCTATTCTATAAACATTAATTTATGTAAGAAGCAAAGATCGAATACACATAATGCAGAATTTACGAATATTTTGTGTAAAGAAATAATTTTCGTTTACACTAGGGCTGCATAAAGTTATCGATATTTCGTGTCCACTGTCTATCACGCGGTAAACGAATATGTATTACTGTTGTTAAAGTAACTTTAAGGCGTTTAATATGGGAAATGTAACCCCATTTAAGATACTTAGCCGATCCATAGGTATCAGTTTTTGACTGTTAGAATAGGTATTGTGACGATCTCATCTTTTGATCAATTAAAGGATAATTAGACCAATAATAATTAACTCATCCTAATCATGGCACCATTGTGACGATCTCAAGTCGGGACCACAAGGATATTTGAATTTAGGAAAACAAAGATAGTCTTTGTTATTGGCATGTGAAGTCTAGGGTAGGACCATTCTACGTTGTGTAATTTTTTTATAAATAAGTAACTCAAGATCTTTATTAGGCAGACAAACTCTATTTTATATTGTTCATTTACTAAATAATTAATTAAAGGGGTAATTCCGGAATTTGGCAATTTATTTGAGTCCTCGGGTGTGAGCACAACTCAGTTTCTAATAGGGGAGTAATGAATTTAAACTAAGCGCCCCCTCCTGACCTCCCTTGGACGCACCTATCCTGCTGCCTCTAGGTCAAACACCCGACCAGGCCCACAGGACCCAAACAAACCTGGCCCTATTCTAATTCTATCTCTCAAACCATCATCATGAAATTAGACATTTAACGCGAAAGGAAAGAACGATAACAAAAGACTTTGAATATCTTTTACTTAGTAACTTCATTTATTCAGAGTGGTGCCAGCGTGACCCTGTAGAGTCCCGCCCCGTCTGCCCCGAAAGACGACAACACAGCATCCAGAAATATAGTGGCTGATGCGATGAAAGGTCCACATATATAATTCTGGAGCTCTCCTGGTGATGAACTAACAAAGCAAAAGATAAACAAATAAAATAATATAAAGGGGACATTACAAACATTCATCTTTTCATACTTTTCCTATTTCTAATCCTATGAAAGAACGCGAGAGGCTTTTGAGGAATGAAATGAACACTGTATGGTTGGTTCGAACAGCGGGTAATCTACCAGCATGTGTCGGGGCTCTACCATTGAGCTATTGCCTTGCTTGAAGCAAGCCAAAGGGGAATCGAACCACCTATCACCGCGCACTACCCAGTAGACCCCACTGACGTGCATTTGTGCCTACACGGATTCAACCATACCTGAGCCCATAGGTCTCTAAGCCTCGGAAGTTGTCAGTATAAATTGTTAAATGGAATTGTGATTATGAAAACTTATACTGTTTACATACTTCCTTTCGAAAATAATTACTCTTTGAATTATTAAGTTGTAAATATTCTCAAACAAGATAAATCCCTAAATTTGTATTAATAAGATTTCTAATTTCTGTTGGATTTACGCGAGCTGTTTGGTGATTATGTTTATTAGATAGATTTGGGTTTGTAGATTGTAACCTAATCACCAAAAGCATTATTTCATCATTAAATGGTAAGCGGATGTGAAGAAGATAGCGTCAGATTTATGAAATGAATTCGACTGACTAATTATGTAATTAAAAGATTTCTTTAAGGAAAGTATAATATAATGTATTAATCTAGTTAGAGTTTAAATTAAAAGAATAATCAGAAGAAAGGTAAAAAGGTTCAACATGATTGAATAGTTAGGTTTCTAAACTACGTTATTTGAATTTCAAAAGATTAAAAGAAAAGAATAAATCTTAGAATAATATTAAAGAAAGATTTCAAATTAAAAGTATTACTTTTGTTTAGCAAGAAAAGAATTTAAACTACTGTTTGAATTTACATAATTAAAATAATTTATTTATTATTTGTAAAGGTATTATTAGAAATAGTTATAATATCAATTATAATTGTTTAACTCACAGTTGTTCAATTCCAAAATTCCAGAGCTCCTCACTCTTCAGCTACCACCACTTGAGTGATCAAAACCTATCAATTTTGTTTTGTTTATTTATTTTTTATTCCAATGTCAAATAATATTCAAAGAAACATTATGACTTTATTTTAAAATAGTTGAAAGTTGACATTAAACTTCAAATCTCCCTTTTTTTATATTCAAGAAATGCATAATTTTTATAATAAAATGCCTATATCTTTATTATTAATAATTGAGATAAATGAGAAATGACCGTCCTTTAAATAGAGCGATAATCATTAGACTTACCTAGATTGATGTTTGAAAGTTAACAAATATTGAGAAATCCTCCCAATAAATGTAACTCCAAAAGACACCCTGATTATAAATAATAAAATTGTACCAGCAAATACTGACTCATGTTTACACCAGTCTCCAGACGTCAGCAACCCCGAAGTCTCCTGCTCGTAGAGTCGTTGATGAATAGCAGACCTTGTCACTCAGCAAACCCGTAGCACACATAAAGTTCCATGTAGACTCGAAGAGTGTGTCCCGTACAAAATAAAGTAATTAAGATTAGTTCAAGGTTCGGGTATTAAAGTTGATAAAGGAAGAAATCATTAGGGGAAAACCCGAAAAGAAAGTATTTATTAAATCAAATGAATATTATTGTCCTTACCATGTAATCTTTAATTATTTATTGTTCCTTGGTATTAGATTTTATTTAAATTGGTCTCCAATCATTTCATTTGATTAATTGAACCTAAAGAGACAAACAGAAACAAAGACACACAACAAAACTACTAAATATAATACCAAATCCCGGGATATGAAATTCTGGTTCTCCTTCTTTATTTTAACTGTCCATGTCAAAGCTTCTTTCTTCCACTTAAAATATTATATAAATAGAATCTACTAATAAAATTGTATTATAAAATAGAAAGATATTCCCAAACATTCAGAATTTGTATTAGTTTGTTCTCCTCCAAAGGGGGGCAAAGGGTCATTAAACTCAACTTGAAATACTTAATAAGTTCTAAAATTAACTATTAAATTAATCATTCATAAATATAAAGGCTTTAGGAACCCTTCAATGATCCATTAGACCATAAAAGGCACTTAAGGAGTCATAATAAGGCCTACAATCCTCCATCCAGCAAACATGCTCCTTTTCTATTCACTTATTGCTTTAAGAATCCCTATCACTTCCTTCTAATTTTTCACGTAATTTTTACAACTTTTTTCCTTCACCATTTTCCTCTGACTAAGTCAAAAACATATTTTTCTGACAGACTTTCAAAATTCATTTACTCTTTTAATGTAAAGAGGTTTAACTAATAGAATTCCAAAATATAATGAGATTTTTACCAAGCAGTATTAAACTCTTTTCTATATTAATAATTAAGTAAATATAATTTATTAGAGAATACGAATCAAATTAATAATGTGTTTTCATACAATTTAGTATAAATAATAGAAAGGCTATCAAACTTCAGTTCGTTACAGTACCTACTGCCATTAGTAATTAAAGAAATTTGATAGGACGGTTCTAAGACATCTTTCGTCATGTTGATTTGTGAAATCATTTTGTTTCTTTGGTTGTCCATTCATTCGATCAAGATCCACTTAATAGTCACAGATATCTTATTATCAAATGTACCATTGAAACATATTTGCCTGTAAGATTGAGGTACGAAACGAAATTGAAAAATGTGTCAAAGCTAACTTTGAGAAGTTACTTAAATAAAATAATACTTTTCCGAGGGCAATGAGAAATAAATTATTTAAAATATCTTCTCAGTTTTTCTTAAAAAATCGTAGTTTCAGTCATGCGAAATCCCATCCCATCCTATTTTAGTTCTATTAATTCTGTTACTAATTAATATTGTCGATATTGACATTAATGTTAAAAGCGACATCACATGACACACGCATTCATTTACAATTTTACACACACAAATTTCATCATATTTCGGTTTCGTTTGACAGCTCGTGTTTGTTGCTCTATTCCGTTGGTATAATAACTTTATGATTTATACACTAAACAACACTAACCCTTTTACAAATAAATAAAGAATAAGGTCCGAATAGTTATTCCGTGTTTTGTGCCTGACATGTAAACGTCATTTAAAATTAGAGTAAAAGAGACAAAACACGGAATAACTATTCGGACCTTATTCTTTGTTTATTTGTAAAGCCCTAATTGTATTCTAAATTTGAAATTCTATGTCTGCTTTAAGTGCCTTAGAGTTTTGATGATCGGTCAGTCAGTGAGTGAGTGACAAAATTCATAAACTTTGACTAGTTATAATTCTTAAACTACTGGTTCAAATTGAATGAAATTTGAAATATACCGTGTTTATACAATGCTTGCTTGTTTACTGAAAATTCAAGCTTCTAGTTTTATCTACAACGAAGTTATAGGGGGTCGAAAATGGCCTGAACTGTTTCGAGAAAAGGATGGTACGGCTGTGCCGCTATTTTTCTCGACTTGGCGGAAGCACTGCTGTGCCCCCAGATAGAATAGAATAGAAATTTTTATTGCATTATTGTAATTATGATATGATTATGATTTTGGAATGTAGCGACTATATGTTTACTGGCCATAGAACCCTAGACCGTACTCGTAGAAAGATATAAGACACGCCACACAAAGCCACCGGTGCAGTAGCGGCAAATACAAATTATGGAAATTGTATTAACAAACGTTGTAGTGTATCGCATCGCAACCGGATGCACGAGTCCATGCGAAATGTATGCAAATTGCACCCTCAGCTAGATTGTAGTTGCTGGCCGGTGGCCATTGGTCCGCTTGTGGCCAGCCTAATTTATACAGATTACATTTTCTTTCCAAGTGTTCATTCTACAAAAAAATATTAGACACCTAACGTTTTGTAAACACGATTCTATAGCTCGTAGGTACACCTTAGTGCTTCTTAACGGTATAGAACGTTAGATAACGGTGTATTTAAATTTAACTCTCATTAAGTTGCGTGAAAACATTGTCAGAAAAATAGAAGAAGTATGGGGTACACACGCCTGCACATCAACCTACCACAAACTGTCAAATTCCCTCAATAGACTTTGAACTTTATAGCTAGGCCATATGGTTGAAAATGTATTGAAGAAATTTGACAGTTATAGATAGGTTGAGTGCAGGCGTCTGTACACTGTTACTCCACGGAGATCCAACGAACAACTGCTAGCACTTTGTAAATATTTAATTTAGTTTCAGTGCAGCAATTAGCACTTGAAAATAAAAAAGTAAAAATTAACTACTAGCACGTTTGGGTCACGAATTCACGATTAGGAGCGTTTACGCCGCACACTAGCGCCGCCAATGAAAAGAAAACATATCTGTTAATTAAAATCAAATCAAATCAAAATATTTATTCAGATAAAAAAATAGAGAAGAAAAAGAAATAAAAAGAAATAGAAAAAAAAAGTTAAAGATAGAAAATCAAATTATGCTCTATGAATATTGAATGAAGTAATTTAGCATTTTTACGTCACCTAATAAACAGCTGATATGTTATGGTTTAGTTTAATACAGCTGAAAACAGCCACTTTTAACTATAACGCCGTATTAAAAACCGAAAGGCGTAAAAAAAACCTACACAATTACATTAACACCACAAACAATAAAATCTAAATTTACTTCCTTCAATCCTTTAAAATAATAACTAATTTGCGAATATCATAAATAGTTTCATCTCATATTTCTGTGTAAATATCGTTTAATAAAATAAGTTGTCATTTCCTATATTTTCTTGTGTGACAGTACAGAGGACGTTTCTATTTGTTTGGACAATATGTTATTGGATAAATACACGATTACGTACTAACTGCCGCACTAAAACTGATTAATTTACGTTAATAATGATAACTGTGTAGACATTTGACAATGGGAAATTATCACTATAATATCCCATCTCAGACGTAAGCACTTTTTTGAACATACATTTTAGTTACTAAGTAAACGTTTAGTATCTCAGAGCGACGCAGTAGTAAAAGCTCCACTGTACAACATAAACTTGAGTTAATTTCAAACAAGTTTACGTTGATGTACACAGTTTACAATGTAAAAGGGGATGAGGGTGGGCGCCGGTGCAGACACGTGTAATGGATATATGCACATGCAACCCTCGCCCCCGCCCCCAAAGGGAGCCCGGGAGGCTTCGAGAATTTTCTACTCACCCTTTGACACAGTGTAAGGCTGAAGTTCCTTGTTCGACAGACACTGCACCGATTGATGGAACTACGACTTAAGAGCGTTTACGCCACACACCAGCACACGCGCTGACAATGAATAAAAAATATATCTTGTAATTAGAAAATCAAATTATGCTCAACAAACTATTTGAATGAAGTAATTAAGCATTTTTACATTAAACATCTGACATGTTATACTTAGTTTAGTTAAATAAGACGCTACAGCAAAAAACGGCCACTTTTAACTATAACGCCGTATTTAACTAAATCATAACATGTCAGATGTTCATTAGGTGACGTAAAAATGCTAAATTACTTAATTCAAACAGTTTGTTGAGCATAATTTGATTTAATTACTAGATATGTTTTTTTTTCATTGGCGGCGCTAGTGTGCGGCGTAAACGCTCTTAAGCGTTCGCTACAACAATAATGGAACTAAGACCGAAACAATTTTTGGGTGCCTTCGAGAATTTTCCACCCATCCTTTTGTCACAGTGTAAGACTGAAGTTCGACAGATACTAAAACAGACGGAACTGCGACCAGCCTTAGCTACGACAGGAAAGGAACTGCGATAACGACATTTTTGGGGAAGCTTCGCTAATTTCCCACCCATCTGTTGATACAGTAAAAAACTAAAATTCGATAGGATAAGATATATAAGGCTTACCTTCTTCAGCTCCCTTATTTATACTTAGTGATACTGGTGACACAGGCAACCACACTCGTGTCCGCAGTTTCGGCTTAAAATTTCAGTAGGTAATATACAAGCTGTAGGTCCTAGGGTAGATAGCGAGGAATGAAGCACCGAGGTGTACATTAACCATCCGCGCGACTGAGTGTAGCAAGCGATCAGCGCCAGAATCGAAATGTCCCTGTCGCATTTGCACCATATCAAAAATAGGCTTGTCGCAGTTCCCTCTGTCGGTGTAGTGTCTGTTGAACTTCAGTCCTATTTAAACGCCTTTGATACATGGAAACTGTGACTCAATATTTTGAAGTGGTAGCTATTTATAATACAGCTTCGCGAAATAAAACCTCTTACGAAATAAGTATTGCAGACAAGAGTGTTTGGTTTATTTTCAATTAAGTAAATAAGGTTCGGAATACAACATTACATAAAAATGCGTATTATTTAATTAATAGATACGCGTTCGCTAAATTGCTGTTCGTTTAAGTAGCTAATACTCGAGAATGGCTGGACCGATTTGGCTAATTTTAATTTTGATTTTGAAATATGAAGTTCAGGGAAGGTTTAAACGGTGAGAAACATAAATAATAAGTAACGGAAAATAGTAAAAACGACAATTTAATTTTCCAATACAAAATGTTCCTAGCTATTTAACGGTTTGTTTTTTTTGTTGTCATGGAAACTGTCATAGCGGTACAAAGTCCGCCGGGTCAACTAGTCACTGATAAAAGACTGCATTGTTTTACAGTTAGCCATCGCAGTAGGACCTATCATTTTGTTTTGAGACCAACCAAAAATATGTGTGGATAATTACGTAGCTTAATTATTGAAATCCTTCTTCATTTGTAGTTTACTATAAAGTAAATGATTCAACACAAAGTGAGATTGTAAATCTGATGACGAACGATGTATTAGATAACTTCCTACATCGTCATTGAAATACGCTACGCTCTGTGTTTTTACGATTTACGCTTTTGTTTCACGATTTGATAAAAATCTCTAAGACATTATTTCAGACACTTTAACTTGGACAAAGCATATTATTTTCCCATTAAATCATTATTTCCATTTAAGCTATTTAGGTATTTATGTATTTATATATGTATAAACCAAGACGGAAACGTTACATGAATTGAATGCCATTTTTGAAATACATAAGAATGAATGGCCGGTTACACAAAAAAAAATTATCATGGAGAATTGTTTTGACTAGAATTGCCCAAAAATAGCATCCTTTTTATGTCTATTGATACTGGTCGTGGAGGGATTGGTAGCGGTAGGAATGTGTTTTTTTATATTTTAAAAATAAAGTGAGTGAGTGTACATCAATTTGACAGTTTCATTTTCGACATTTAATATTAAAGACCTATAGAAAATCAGTCATTTTGGGAAAAGTTATTTTTGAAGTTCGTGCATTTTTTTTATTGTGGCACGCCAAAATGGCCTCACCCTGCCTGATGAAAAGCAGCCAGTAAAGCCTAAGAAGTAAAAACGTGCATTATGTAGATCAGCTGAGATTATTTCCAAATCAACCGGAAGGGTAGGAATTGGTAGTGGTAGGAATTAGTAATGGTAGGAATTGTCTGGCCGCCTGGCTAGCTACATCTATCATACTCTTATTTTATATTGGTCTATTTTGTCCTACTGCTGAGCAAATACCTCTCCCACGTTGGGTTTATCTCTTTAATCCTTAAAATACTTTTAGCTGTATGATATGATAGCCAGTTTCTCAGTTGATGAAGGCTCCGGGTTAAAAACGCTTCCGCCTCCGGTCTTTTCGTCCCTACCATCGATTAATGTGAAGGCTAATCGGTCAATAATAATAATAAAAATATTGCGGATAATTTTACAATTATCTATAAATGTTAGTACATAAAACTTAAGGCTATGTTAGTATCTAAGATAGTACCTAAATTCAGCACAAAAAAAATACTGACCGACGATCTGGTGAAGGTCGCGGGAGGCCGCTGGATGCGAATAACAAAAAACCGGTCGTCGTGGAGATCCTTGGGGGAGGCCATTGTCCAGCAGTGGACGTTTTTGGCTGAGATGATGATGATGATGATGATGATGCAATTATATCAATAAATCTACTTCAAATTGTTGCATTTAATCAAGTACCTACTTCAGATTAAATGTTCTAGAAAAGTACAATATGAGCTACATACGAGTACATACGTCAAGAAAAAGAAGCGATAACAACAAATGAACAAACTCAGCTGACCAAGGCCGCGACCAAATGCAATATTGACAGCTTACTGCAAGAGTAATCTGTGCTCCTTACGAGTTACGACCGCGGCGTACGCAAACGCACGCCCACCGGCGCGTCGCCGGCCGGCGCATGCGCACCTTACGCGCACACCTCGACGATCACCTTATCGCGCAAATGCGTAAGGTTGTACGCCGTCAGCGATAACGTTGCGCGCGTACTCGTTTCAATTTCACCAAGGCCGTTATCGTGAAAACTATATTTCATTCACCTGGCCATAATGGCGACTATTGTTTTCGCATTCGCCCACAGCAGTTGCTAAGCGAACTCCTCGTTTTATGTTGCCATGTCTAATGAAAGGCTTCGTACCTAATTTATCATTTAATGTAATTATCTCAAAGTGGTTAAGGTCTTACCTACAGGTCGAAAGTAGCTTATACGTACCTGTTTAAAAATATGACAAAATGTAGACGTTTAAAAACTTTCTATGCCTAAAAAAAATAAAAAATAAAGTAAAAACATTGGCCGAATAAGCTATAAAAAACGGTTAGATTGACCACACGATCAAAACTCTTTAAACGAACTACAACGTCCACGGAATTTAAAAGATAATGGCCAATTTTTTATGGGTGTAGGTAAGTACATGTAGTTAATAATTTTTATTTATAGCAATGTTTTTATGGTGTTTTGTTTTCGGGACTATTAGCAGATTTTATTTCCATGTTTAAAAAACGCAAAGAACTTGTCAGTCAAAAGTAGGTACTAGACGTCAAGAGTTTCGTTTTTATGCCATAATCAGATTATTCATCACTTACTAGAGTGAGGTGCTGCGGAGAGAAGGCTGCGCGTGCGCATGGCTCTAAGGAATGTTGCGCCCGATCATTCGCATCATCACACTCGACAACGGTATAAACTTGCGGTTGAATGCTCGGTAAGAAACCTCCATGTAAGCAATTATCGCTTCATAAAAGGGGCTATGTAATGGTCTCACAGGACATCTCGCTATACAGCATAGCATCATCCCTACTAAAGTGAAGCGCTGCGGAAAGAAGGCTGCGCATACCTTTAAGGTAAAACCTTGGTCAAGGGATGACCTTGCGTTTGATTACTCAATAAGAGGATTAAGAGTAACGTATTTCGGCTTAAAGCTGGTCCTGAAATTGGATATAGTACAACAACAACTAGCGTATGTGTTATTTTGTCGAAATTAAATAGAAACTGTCAATGCCAGTCAATAAGAGTGACTGGATAGAGATGGAGATGATGCAAAACTCCTTGCTTGACTAACCACAGGCCATATCTCTGATCCTCTTTTCTGACATATTACTAAACAAGTTTCAAATATTTCAGCCAAAATTACTCGAATACCTAGGCTGAAAGGAGGAAGCACAATAAAGGACTGGCTATCTCAAATGTATTACTAAATACCATTGTTGTCATAGCGACCGACGTAAGATTTAAATTTAAATTCAAAATGTTAATTCGCCATAGCACAGTCGGGCTTAAGTTTTAACAATAAAACTAATACTTAAATTAAAATGCTACCACGAATGGACTCCTCTCAGCATAAATTGCAGCTTCAAGAAACTGCAACGCTGATTTTCAATGGTTGTAGCTGAAAGATGGTGGTAGCTTATACCAGGCAGACTTAACCAGCCTTACTATAAACCAAACTGAGTCCGATACGATTTTACCCGAAACTTTTGGTCATCATAGACCGGTGGTGTGATCTAGTCCTCAGAATAATAACTAGCTATATTGTTCTGAGGTCTAGTCACTTGTCAGAGACAATTGGGTAGTTTATTTTCACTGTAAACCTACCAATTGACGTACATAAACCGAAGTCCCGTTTTGAGTAAAAAAATAAATGGTCACGTTTTAGTTATGATCCAACATCATCCCTGTCACGCTTACTGTTCATGCGGTACAGCCTGAGCCCAGGAGTGGGCAATTCAATACTAATGAAGATGATGATGAAATATCTTTTCAGATTGCTAACTAAACTGAATAAAGTATTTAATAAACTTTCAATAATAATGTTACAATGCATGTGATATTACTTCATGGTCTATTGTTCTGTGTATGTGTTAATTTTAAATGAATTCGCAAGGCTTAGGTGAGGTTTCGAGGCCACGCTTAGGTATATGTATTAGCTACTTGTCAATATAAAACGAATAGCCGCAGTGCCAGCTATGGGCCAAGTGTAAGCAGTTGCCACATTTCATTTTTTTCAGTAGGTACGTTTCTTTATGCTAATCTCTGTGCCCGGCGATACATCCATTAAACATGATCTACGTTTGTTGCAACCGCATTTAAATGCTAAGCCAAGGTTTAGTTTTTGCGTAAACTGTATTTGACTACACAGATTTATTAAGAGAGACCTTGCCAGGTTCACAATGTTTCTTTTATATGTACCTAATTATCTTTTTTATTTATTTATTTGTACCAGAGAGTAGGTACGAACGCAATAACACGAGTTTTACACAAATTGAACGGCACACTGTATTTTCGTTTATTTATAGTTACTAGCGCTTTGAACGCGACTTTACCAGCGTGACTTTCGTATTTTTCTGTATAAAAATCAACACTTCCCTTTAGGATAATTATGCACGCCTGCACAACTACCACAAACTGTCACCTCAACAGACTTTGAACTTTATCACTAAGACATATGGTTGAACATTTACTAAAAAGATTTGACAGTTTCAGCTAGTCTGACTACAGACTATTTGTACAATGAAAAAAAATTAAACTTGTACTTTGAATATTGACAATAGTTACACTATGCGGAAGACGGATGGATTTTATTCACGACTAGCAGCCCGTCCCTGCATCGCACAGGTGGACATTTTTTTTTAAATATAGCATAAAGTTACTCAGTTCTAATGTAGCATTTTAATGGTGAAAAAAATTTATAAATCGTTCCAGTAGTTTCTGAGTTTATTCGTTGCAAACATACATACGTACAAAAATACAAAGGTTTCCTCTTTATAATATTAGTATTACTCGTAGATACCCTGATTGGTAGTGCATTTGACCCGGTATGTCAGAGCTGGGTCTGAATCTGAAGCCGCACGCGCACGTGGAAATATTTTACACTTCCCGAATGGTAAATTGTTTGCAAAAAATTGCGTAAAATTTATATCTATTAATTACTAACCCTTTTTTAACTATTTATTTACCCACGTCTTTATTGTTATTGTTTTGAAAACAGCATGAGTGCTGAAATAGTGAGATAAGGAAACGTTGTGGTCTGAATGAAGATGTAGTGACAAAAATTGAGAAAGGTATGCTGAGATGGTTTGGATATGTCGAGAGAATGAATGAAGAACGATTGACAAAAAAAGTGTATAAGGGGAGTGTGAATGGAAGTGTTGGAAGGGGTAGACCTAGGCGGACGTTTCTAGACCAAATCGGGGACGTCTTGGAAAAAGGCCAGGTCAAGAGTACCCTAAACCGAAGAGCATGTATGAAGAAAATAATGAAAGTGGACGAAGCGAAACAAGTATGTATGGATCGTAGCAAGTGGAAAAAAGTGGTCTCTGCCTACCCCTACGGGAAAGAGGCGTGATTATATGTATGTATGTATGTATGAGTGCTGCTGATAGAAAAACTCTGGAAGTCGTAAAAACATGTTTATTTTCCATACCATTGTTTGACCAAACTTTTATTTATTTCTCTTGACCAATCGAAAAATTTATCATGTTCTGGAAATCTATGTACCACTTTCACTTTGGAGAGAACATTCAGGCAGTGCGGCGAAATATCTCTCAACCTTTGATTATATACCTGTCCTCTCAACATCATGATGAACCGAACGAAGGCATGAGAATGACAAAGCCATAAAAGCAACAAACAAATATAAAAAAATACAAAAAAATAAATATTAATTTTAGCCCATGTTAGTAACAACTGAGTTGAATTAAAATTGTAATAGATTTGATTAAATTGAAAATCTTGTATAAGATTACCTTACCTAACGATCCTTACCTTTTTTACATTTTAATATCATAAATAAGTATCTGTGTTTCTCGATTATGTTTGCCTAAAAGTTTAAAGTTCGTTCTATTATTATTTGCCCAAAACCAAGACTATTTTGTCAAAAGTTTTGTTGTTGAAAATGTTCAAAAATGTATGCTATATTGTGAAAGCAAGAAATAAAGTGAAATGAAATAATCTTTATTCAATTTATGTATAGAAATTGCACTTATGAACGTCAAGTACTTAGGTAGTTACATAAAAAAACACAAAAGATTTAAGTACCCACAATAATACTTAAAATACATAATTTAATAAACAATACATAATATATCATGCGATTCTACTGCTGGTTCGGAAGGTTGATTCTGCTAAAAAGACTCCAGCAAGAAACTTAGCAGCTACTCTAAACTAAGAGTTGTATACAAAAGTGTAACTAAACATACATAAACTGTGTATCTTAATAGTAATAGTGCTTCTGGGAGTATTTTATTTTGACAAATGAAATAGTAATAGTGCTTCTAGGAGTATTTTATTGTGACAAATGAACATTTTTTTTAATTTCCAGTTTTTTAAAGAAACATTTAAAATTCAAATAAAAATGGCTGAGTATATACAATGCTCTTTAAGCAAATGTGAAGAGAGCTTAACTAGTACTGCCAAGTTGTCAGAACAACGAGAGTAATAGAAAAAGCACATCATACATGTTTCGAATTGTAAATCATAAAGAAAAGCCTGATGTAATACAATTTTACACTGGTTTTGACATTTCGGAGACATCACGCTACACAAGCGCCCCTAGCGGCGAATAGCCATTCCACCAAATTACTACCCAATCACCCTGTATATATAGATGTTTTTTTGGAGAGAGTTTGCTGATTGCCTCGGACGGCAGCTTCACCAGGGTTTTTTGGGGGCGCGAGAAACTTTAAAGGGTTCTCAAGCCGTGTGAAACATAAAGTTAATATACCAATAACAACTTTATGGTGTGAAACGAGTCACCTTCGGAGGTTTTCTAGAGGGAACGGCATCACGCACTAGTGCTTGTCCCCGTGCCCTACTAGATTCTCCGAGGGGTTCGGATCGAAAGTATAGAAGCGCATCGATGAGCGCATAGAAACATGCGCGTTGCAACGTGACCGCAGCGCCAGCAATAGCGGCTGCCTAGTGCCTACAATCTGTGATACCTATGTGCGCGTAACAAACGCGCACGTAGGTAGATAGGATTGTTATCGTAAACATTGCATGAAAAGTCTCATATTTCAAACTAAATCACAATAGGTAGGTACTGTGTTCTAAAGTTTATGGCAACACTGCACATTAAAATGTAGCAGCATAAACTCTTTTACTTATATACTTACTTTATAAACTACAATGTTTAATTATGTTTTGTGTATATCTACTTACTAGCACTTTAACCGCGTCTTCGTCCGTTTGGATTTGAGACTTTGCCCGCCTTCCACTAAGAGCGGAGCGGACTCCGTACTAGGCTTGCCCACTCCAAAAAAGGCATTCCCGGGATTACCCAGCTCGACATCCGGGACTTGGGCATATTACGCGGGACACAACCACACCACGTATAAAATGGTTAGAAAAAAAACTGCATGTATTTTTTTCAATTAATAAAAAAATCGCGACGCGACGCGAAATACGCAATGCATAGGTATTAAGAAATTTTAATAATGCGTAACAAATTACTCGGGCCAACTGCCTAACCCTACGGGACAAAAAGAAGATTTCCGGGGCGAAATGAGCGAGGTCATTAATGAGCCCTCTTAACTCGCAAAGATAATTTTCATAGTTGAGGCTCGACCGCGAAAGAGGCTAGCGGTGAGGCTAACTATGAAAATTATCGTTGCGAGTTCTCTCATTCCGCGGTTGACCCTGGGCTTAAAGATAAACTTTTTTTATGCAATTATACTTTTTCTTATTAGAATTTTTGGAATTCAACCAGTAGTTCCAGAGAATACCCTCCACACAAACAAATTTACAAACTTAGATAAAGTTTGTGACTTTGTCTTTAATTTAGGTACCTGTTGTAAAATAAAGACAGACAGAAATAGTTTTTATTCATAGAGTATAAGTAGATACATCTACTCGCCTTTATTTAATATGACGTATCATGCATGACCTTTGGTGTTATGAAGAAGGGGAGTGCAGGGTCCTGCAAACGGTTCGAAATGTCAGATTGAAAAATAATATGTAAAAATACTAAGTTCGACTGAATTGAAAAATATGTATAAAAAGTAGACAAACCAACGTTTCGTAGTCCCCTGATTTCTACTCCAAAACTGGGCCGATTCAATTGCTTTTTTCATTAAAAATTAAAGAAAGGCTTTGGCTGGGTCCCTATGTTTTGTTTTTTTGTATAATCTCGTCAAATTTGGGAAACACAGCGGAAAATCCGGCCAATTTTTTAAGGTTTTTAAAGGTTCATATCTTTTTAATACATAATAATACATAACATTTGAAAACATAGGGACACAGCCATTTAAGCCTAACTTTAATTTTTAACTTAAAAAGTAATTTAATCGGTCAAGTTTTAACGGACAGGACAGGGGACTACTAAACGTTGATTTTGTCTACTTTTCATACATATTTTTCAATTCAGTCGACCTTAGTGTTTCCTCAAGAGTATTACAATGAAATTGTGTTGTTACGTCAATGCACCGGCGCATATTTAGTTAATACAATTATTAAACCATGTAAACTTGGTTTAAAATAACAAATTTTTAAATAAATAAATATTATATAAATAAAAAAAGTTTATTTTTGGAATTTCATGTTTCTGACTCAATATCAGGTGTAGAGTTTTTAGAATCAGATTTTGATTATGATTCATAAAATTATGAATATTATTTTCTTTGAGTAAATGTAAAATATATACCTACTTGATTGTTCCTGATTTTTCATTTTCACAAATGCTTCTTCAAATTATTCTTAAGATTTATTCATATTTATTGATACTACAA
The DNA here is from genome assembly GCA_947562085.1 of Eudonia lacustrata. Lineage (NCBI taxonomy): Eukaryota > Metazoa > Arthropoda > Insecta > Lepidoptera > Crambidae > Eudonia > Eudonia lacustrata. The sequence goes on from OX387318.1 coordinate 7,645,234, forward strand.
ATTATATCTTTGGATAGCTTTGATATTTCAGCAATTCGGAACAAAGTTAATGAATACTACTGTGTGAAAAAACAAGTACCTACACTAAGAAGTCTGCTCAATGACCTTAAAGAAGCAATTGGTTTCAGTGGTGGTCGTGAGACTTTGAGAAAAATATTGCATGATAATGGTTTTGAACTTAAAAATAACCAAAATGAAAGGAGTTTGCTTGTAGAAAGGTTTGAAATTGCTGCATGGAGACATAGATATTTGAGACAAATTCATCAAAAGCGCCAAGAAGGAAAACCAAGAAGGAAATATACCTTGATGAAACATATGTGCATCAAAATTATAAAGTGAAAAAGTCTTGGCAAGGTCCTTCAACGAGTGGCGTAACAACAAAAATCTCATCTGGAAAGAGGTACATTATTGCTTATGCAGGCTCTGAAGAGGGTTTTGTGCCAGGTGCTTTGTTAATTTTCAGTACTAAGTCCAAATCAGCTGATTATCACGATGACATGAACTCCACCAACTTCATGAAATGGGTAAATCAAAAGTTGATACCGAACTAAAATCGTCCATCTGTGATTGTTATGGACAATGCGAGTTACCATGTAACACAAGTAAACAAACCGCCTACAATGTCTAATAACAAGTCTGACATTAAGAAATGGCTTCAGAAAAACAATATTGATTTTGAGGAATACCATTCAAAAGAGGAACTAATGTGTATTGTACGAGACAATAAACCTGCACCGACCTATCAAGCAGCTGATTTTTTAAAGTCACATGGGCATGAAGTCATAATGTTGCCTCCATATCACTGTGATTTAAATCCCATTGAGCTGATGTGGAGTCAAGTGAAAAGACGGATTGCCAGTAGAAACATTGCCATACCAGTAACAGAAATGGAAAACATAATAAAACAACTGATTGGAAAAAATATACTGATCACATAATTAACATTGAAAACAAATACAAAGAAAAAGATGGCATTTTGGAAAATGAACTTGAAAGATTTATAATAAATGTTGGCGAAGACAGCAGCACCAGTGAAGAATTTCATGTTTCTGACTCAATATCAGGTGTAGAGTTTTTAGAATCAGATTTTGATTATGATTCATAAAATTATGAATATTATTTTCTTTGAGTAAATGTAAAATATATACCTACTTGATTGTTCCTGATTTTTCATTTTCACAAATGCTTCTTCAAATTATTCTTAAGATTTATTCATATTTATTGATACTACAAATTATGTGTTTGGTTGATCTAGAGTTTAATAAAAAAAATACAAGTATCAACGTCGCTTATTCAGAGTATAATGAGTGTTGACACCCCAAGAATTTTTGAATTTGCCGCCATTCTTTTTAGTCACGTTTCGTTGGTCAGACTATATACTTAGGTACTACTTATTTTCCCGCAAATTTTGTTGCCTGCAAATCACAATTTGGAAAAGTGTTGGATCGTCAGTAAGTGCAATCTTTCAAGACGTTTTTAGTCTTTCAACAATTTTCCAAGTTGTAATTTGTCTTTTGTTGTATTTTGTAAGCTGTGCCCCGCGGTTTCACCCGCGTTAATTGATTACCATAAAAAAGGTTATAGTGAGTCAACCTCAAAGACTAGACATAGGCTGTCGCAGACTTTTAATAAGAACTTTTAAAGGGGAACAATTTCGTCATACATGATTTTTGCTTAACTTTCACCGTTTACGCAGCGCACGCAAGGGAAACTCTCAAAAAAAAAAATTTCCGTTTTTGCAACATTTTTCATTGCTGCTCCACTCCTATAAGTCATAGCGTGATGTAATATAGCCTATAGCCTTCCTCAATAAATGGACTATTCAACACAAAAATATTTTTTTCAATTCAATTATCGTTGCGAGTTCTCTCATTCCGCGGTCGACCCTGGGCTTAAAGATAAACTTTTTTTATGCAATTATACTTTTTCTTATTAGAATTTTTGGAATTCGACCAGTAGTTCCAGAGAATACCCTCCACACAAACAAATTTACAAACTTAGATAAAGTTTGTGACTTTGTCTTTAATTTAAGTACCTGTTGTAAAATAAAGACAGACAGAAATAGTTTTTATTCATAGAGTATAAGTAGATACATCTACTCGCCTTTATTTAATATGACGTATCATGCATGACCTTTGGTGTTATGAAGAAGGGGAGTGCAGGGTCCTGCAAACGGTTCGAAATGTCAGACTGAAAAATAATATGTAAAAATACTAAGTTCGACTGAATTGAAAAATATGTATGAAAAGTAGACAAACCAACGTTTCGTAGTCCCCTGATTTCTACTCCAAAACTGGGCCGATTCAATTGCTTTTTTCATTAAAAATTAAAGAAAGGCTTTGGCTGTGTCCCTATGTTTTGTTTTTTTATATAATCTCGTCAAATTTGGGAAACACAGCGGAAAATCCGGCCAATTTTTTAAGGTTTTTAAAGGTTCATATCTTTTTAATACATAATAATACATAACATTTGAAAACATAGGGACACAGCCATTTAAGCCTAACTTTAATTTTTAACTTAAAAAGTAATTTAATCGGTCAAGTTTTAACGGACAGGACAGGGGACTACTAAACGTTGATTTTGTCTACTTTTCATACATATTTTTCAATTCAGTCGACCTTAGTGTTTCCTCAAGAGTATTACAATGAAATTGTGTTGTTACGTCAATGCACCGGCGCATATTTAGTTAATACAATTATTAAACCATGTAAACTTGGTTTAAAATAACAAATTTTTAAATAAATAAATATTATATAAATAAAAAAAGTTTATTTGTCTCAAACATACAATAAAAAAATAACAAAGTTTTATAGTAATGCACATTGACCAATATAACTTACGTTAGGACAAAAGGTCTCTGCTATAACCAATAATAATAATTAAAAAGAATCGATGAGTAAAGCACTTAAAACACGCGAACAGCATCCTAAATTCCTCCAAAAAACACATAGATACCTACACGAAACTAGGTACACTTTTTACAAACAGGAGCCGGGCGGCTATGTTTATTATTAATAGACAAAAATGGATATAAATATCAAATAGCACAACATACAACAACTTATATGAACAACAGTTTTACCATCATAAGTTAACTGTGCATTAATAATAATTGCATTGACTAATCAATAGTGATATATTTACTCGATAACACAGAATTAATTCAAAAGCTAATTGTAGAAGCGACGATTGACCTTAAAGTCCGGTGAGTCTGAAAATGCCGCCTCTCTCCAAAAAATAAAGACAGTTGACCTTCTGACAATTGTTTACTCAGAAGTTTAATCTGTTCTCATCCACTTGTAGGTACCTACTTAGCATTCCAAAAAGATCCGAACAAAAATAATAATTGTTTAGTCAAATCTAAATCTCTTGTTTAGTCAAAAAGCTACGACCATGCTACGAGAAATACGCATTCCAAAGAAGTCCAGGGTTAAAATTGTGACTAAGAAAGTCGAAAAATATGACTCCCAAAGACGTTCGAGAGAACAAATACTAATAAGTCAGAGAAGAGGCGAGAAAAACGCTTTCCAATATGGTCCAGGGTTATTGTAACAAAAAAAGTCGAGGGAAAACGCATTTTAAAAAGGTCTAAGGCAAAAATTTGTAACTTTTAGAAAAGTCAAGAAAAAGGCCTTCGAGAGATGTGAACAGGAAAAATGTTACTAAGAAAGTCGAGAAATACGAGTACCAAAAAGGTCCGAAAGAAAACTGTTACTAAGGAAGTCGAAAAACTCTCGAATGATTCATTACATGTTACCTCTCATTAATAGTTACTTTAGAGATAGTATGTAAGCGCAGTAGGTAGGCAGTAATATACTCAGTTGTCAGTCTCCTTCTTCGAGAACGACTGAGTGAGGCCAAAACCAAAAGGATACATACGGCTGCCTTCTTTTGTTTGGAACGCCTTTAACGCGCTAGATAGTAATGTTCGGTCGACGTCCTTGGTTAAGTGGTTTGTACACCGGTTTTCATGGTGTCGCCATCTCTGAGGTCCCGGGTTCGATCCCCGGTCGGGTCAATTTAGAAATATATTGTTTTTCTAAATTGTCTCGGGTCTGGGTGTTTTCTATGTATAATAAGTATGTATTTAAGTATTTTAAGTATGTTTATCCGTTGTCGAGTAACCATTTAACGAGTTTCATAACGAAGCTTCTCTTGGGCTAGATAATTGGTGTGAGTGTAGGAAAGTTTATTATTATTATTTTTATCTATCTTTTTTTACTTAAATAATATCATTAGGTAGTGTACATACATAGTTATTCTGTATTTTTTCTATGAAATGTGCTCTATGAATACAAATTGCTAGCCTTTGCTAACGATTGAGGTGAGAGCTCATTAGTTCAATAGCTTATAAGCAATTTTATATTCTATTGTATGTAATTTTAAATAGGCAGTGTACATAGTTACATGTTAATTTAAAAAAAGCGGAAAAGAATATAAATTGCTTTGTTTGCCTTGCCAAAGCGAAGATCGAGAGAGTCTTTAACTTTTTTTTTGTACTTAGCTCGGCAAATGACTCCATCCCACCTGATGTTAAGTGGAAATGAAGTCCAGACGCGAAGACAACTGGTGCAGCGTGGAAACAAACGTAGCATCAGTCAACTTCACTCTGCCGGCCCACAAGGTGCTTCTTCACGCCTCTCTTGAAGGACCCCATATCATAGGAAGGAGGGAAAACGTGTGCTGGTAGACTATTCCATCTTTTAACTGTCTATAGTATGGAATACAACAATTTTACTAACATCATTTTGGCGAAAGATTTAGATAGGATGGCTATCTGATGGTATCTTCTTCTTTTTAGTTTTGTTTGTTTTTTGTTAATCTTCTTTGTTTCACTCTTGCCAGAGTGGTCGTGGTTATCACGTTCGGGTAGGTTGGGCAGCAGACAGTACCCGCCACACGACATCCCGCCACCTCTGCCTGCTGGTCGTTAATCGGGCACATTCGTGCACGCGAGCGCCCACCGAGCCTTCACTTCATGACTCGATGATGGTACCTACCTGTTGATTTAAAACAAGACGTATCATCAACCAAACCGGATACAACATTGTGTACCCCTGCTGGTGATTGAGGATCGGTGGTGTAGCTCGGTGTAACTGCTAGACTACTGTGGCGGTAGCCAAAGTAACATTAAGAAAACGATAGCGAAGTTCGAAAAGAATAAAATGTATGGGATTGACATAAGATTGACCACGTGATTTAGCGCGGCTTATGTCAATCCCATACATTTTATTCTTTTCGAACTTCGCTATCGTTTTCTTAATGTTACTTTGGCTAAGCCTACAGATAATGGTTAAAAGGTTAAATAGCCAAATTACTAGAAATAAATACACTTACAATCACAGCCATGATTTCCTTGATGGCTAAATGAGTCATCATCGTCATCATCATCATCTCAGCCAATAGAAATCCGCTGCGGAACACAGGCATCTCCCAAGGATCTCCACAACACTGGATTGGTGCTGCTGGCATCCAGCATGGGCAGGCCTCCAACAAGGTGGACCGACGATCTGGTGAAGGTCGCGGGAAGCCGCTGGCTAAAGGAGTGTTTACAAAATATATATATAACAATTATTTTATTGCAAAAATAAATAAATTTAAAAAAAATATGGCCCTAACTCTGACAAACCCTTATTTCTTACAAGACAATTCATATAGAGTTTGTACATTAGTAGGTATATCGGCATTGTCCTCTTTTAACACAATTATCAATGTTTATTAAGAATAATAAACAAACGATTGTTTCCATTTTAGGACAAAATATTGCTATATTGGAATATTCCTATTGCTAGTTTACTTAGAACATGTAGCAATAACACGAATCAATATTAAACAATAATTGATTTGTCAGCCTTCATTTGATAACCTGATGTATAATGTTGCTAAGATCATATTACTTATTAAATATTAATGAGGACAATAAATATGGAAATATAATACACATAAGAGCACATAAGAGCAAACGAATCAAACGATATCATTTATAAGAAAAGGTACGTTTCTCCTAGAACGGCTTACCTGAGTGGCCATGCAGTGCAAGTCCAATTATGGAATTGATGTGGCAAAATTTGTTTTATTTTTTCAAATAAAGTTAAAATTTTACTTTTTAAAGTTCGTTAAAGTGATCGAATGGCATATATTACTCGCAAGTCACACTACGCACCACGAGGTCTGTATAGGACGGCCCATACAATATCCTCCTGATATTTAAAATTACATGTCACAAAAACTTTTAAAATTATAATATAGGTTATATAAGTAACATTATACAATGCTGCCAGCCAGCTTACAGGGTACAGTCAGGCATTAACATGTGAAAAATAGTCAAAAGTGTGATTTTCCTAAAAATTTAAAATTCTATAAAAAAAAGTATGTGTCCCCGAGTTTTGAGCTTTGGCGGAGGAGTAGGGTATACCCCCTCCCCCTCTTCCCCCCCCCCCTCCTAAATTCACTGTCTGCACTTGGAATGTAGAACCCATAAAAGCCCATAGTAACTAAGTATTTACTAAGTAGAACTAGATACCTACGAGGTGAAGCAAAAACTTTGTACCCCTCTTTACGAAAATTGCGCGAACGGAAGAGTATGAAATTTCGCACACTTATAGTTTATACACAGGAGTGAGCAAAACATGTATTTATTAAAGGGTGAGAAAATGATTAAAAGAATAAAAAAAAAGCTAAAGCTAAGCTGTACGTAACTGATGTCTAATGTATTTTCTATTTGGCTGCAATGGAAATTTACAAAATGGCCGCCGTCCAGTCTTTATTTATAGTGTCTGCATGTGTACTTGGCATTTGTTCCATTATCATACAACATACACAACATATGTACCTATGCACTTATTTGCAAAGTGCACTCATTATCAGTCCGCTTCAATGTAACGACTCAATAATAAATGTATGTACCTAATAAGTAACTTCCTTCATTTTTTTATATCATACACGGCAAATTACTCCACTCCTAACAGTTACATACCTCGGTACTGTGGTCGATATCAATCTTCCGAAAGGAGGTCCAGGTGCCTACTCACAGGCTGTGACTAGGCGCCGTGACTAGGCTATGTGACTCACAGCAACGTACTCGGGTCCTGGAGATGTCGTTAAGGTGGTACACTTCCATGGCGGCGGGAAAACGGAGACATCGCTTGTATCCTACTAATATTATATACGCGAAAGTTTGTAAGTATGGATGGATGTTTGTTACTCTTTCACGTAAAAACTACTGAATGGATTTGGATGAAATTCGGCATACAGATAGTTTATAACCTGGGATAACACATAGGATACTTTTTATCCCGATATTCCTACGGGAACGGGAACCACGCGGGTCAAACAGCGAACGGCCGCTAGTTTTATTATATAAAGTTAACTTGTTGAAGTGTTTGCACATAGGGCACGCTACATCCACCATGTTGCGTATTCCTAGTGGGTACTAACTATTTAAAGACTCTCTCTCTAAAATATCGTCATTTAAATCATAATCTAACATTATACCTACTTAAAATAATGGACAGGCTTCTTTGTTAAGGGTGCGCCGACCAAAAAATGCCAAAAATGCAGTTACGGTTAAGTAAATATAATTGAAAATACTATCGTATTAAGTAAACAAAATATATATTTAGTATCATAGGGAACGTGTTTACAATTTGTCAGAACCATAAATTCATAACACGCTATAGTTTTTTCTACAATATTATTTAAAGTTGGGCAAAAAGTTGGTCATGAAAACGAGTAACGGCGTTTAGTAGATTTCTTATAGTTTATCTAAATTATTGTACCTCTGATTTTGTCTAAACAATCATCAATGGATAAACTACAAATTGCTAGACTACATTTTCGATTCATCAAGTGGTTATTTAAATAATTATTTTTTATTAAGCACCTTAAATTCCCCATACAAAATTAGTATGGCCGCGCGGCATCAAATAAATATGGACGACGACATTTCAAATAAAACATATGACACTTGTCACTTACGGACGGCGCACCCTTAATAAAACAAGTCATAAAAAACCCATAGTAACTACCTACATGAGTCTTGGCGGGAAAGTGAAGAGTAATGTCTGCAATTTTGTTTTATTTTCTAAAATTTGTGTTAATTCGAACATTAATGTGAAATAATGGTGGATTATTAACCGTTAAGTGTTCGTGAGTGTGCATGAGTGTTGGCAAATGAAACAAAATAGTGCAACGGCACTTTTCAAATTCTCTCAAGAATTCCGCGTGAGGACTTAGTAAAGCCCCACATCTTTACTAAGATACTCGAGGGGTTGCGGGGTATATCATTCTCACTTCTCATTTCTATTATCATTCATCATCATTTATGGAAATATTGTTTATTTATGTATTACTTGTACGAAAAATTACTTTGACACTGGCTAAATGTGCTAATCGCACGAAGCCATCAAATAAAAGAAAAAAAAAAAAAAACTACCTACATACATACATAAGCCTTTTAATGATCTCATTTTTGTTTAATGTCATCTTTGTTAATTATTGTAAACTTTTGTAAACATATTCATTTCATTTGTATTCCATACCGCCGCACGCAGTTTCACCCGCGTGGTTCCCGTTCCCGTGGGATATCGGGATAAAAAGTATCCTATGTTTTAAGCAGCGTAAAGAAGCAACAAATATACGAACATACATACGCACAAACTTTCGCATTTATAATATTAGTGTGATTTCTCTACATCTTTTATAGTCTCCTTTTCAGGGTGCCAAGTGCGAGTTTCATTCGCCATTCGTTAACGTTTACGAAAACGAGAATTTGTATGGCAAAATGTTAACTCTTATCGTATGCCGCCAGGAGGCGCTGCTTCAATGCCATACTAATTTTCGTTTTCGTAAACGTATTCGGATGAATACGGATAGTAAACAAACCTCACACTAGGCACCCAGTACATCCAAATTCTCGTTTACGTAAACGTGATCGAATGCCAAATCAAAATCACACTAGATGAGGCACTCTAAGACTTTTCTTTTCGTCAGTCCCAGAAACTGAAGGGTGCCAAAATGGGACTTTTTGGTAGGCATTTTGTGATGATGTCATAGCGGAACCATACCATAGCAGAACCATACCATAGCGGTACTAACCGCTCTTAATGGGAAGAAGGTAAAAAAGGTGTGCTTATCAATAAAGTTTATTTGTAGGTATTATATTTTGACTTTGACCTCAATATAACCGAATGGGTAACAAAACCAATTTGTTCTTGATTTTCCTCTTTGCTTCGGGACCGTTGTTTGCCCCTCGAAAAGATTTAATTAGTATCTAAGGATTGTTTTCTCAGAAATAATTTCTAGAAATCACGGTCTAACTAATCTCTGAAACTACTGGTCCAATTCCATAAAATATTTCACTGATAGAACCAATGATATTACATTAAAGTACGAAGTATCATTGGATAGGACGCTATATGTACCTTGTGGTAGGGCTGCCATCAGCTAAATTACTTACCCGAACAAAAACTGCAAAAACCCAGGACATTTGGGTGAAATAAAGAAATTGCCCCGGACTCCATCGAAAAAAAATTACAATAAAATAAAAACATAGCTGTTATCATATTTTTATTTATCTATAGAAAATCAACTTAATCGACTAGGCAGGTCACGTCACGTCACGAGACTCATGAGTGCGCGGACATATTTGCCGCACCGAATAACTATGAAATGCTGTAATTTATTGGTAATTATTCCATTCTATCAAGTTAATTGGATTTCCCCTGACATAAAAAGTGCCCGGGTTTCACCCGCACATTTTTTAGAAACCCCGCCCGGACGCTCCCCGGACGCCTTCAAACTAGGACAAATCCGGGGAAACCCGGATGGATGGCAGCCCCACTTGTGGGTAACATAAATAGACTTTATTTTATTTTGGTAAAAAAAAAAGTCGCGGGCAAACTGCTAGTCTATTCTATACTATTTATAAGAGGTAGTTTGCCTTTGATATTTTACATGTCTAGATAAATTAAATAATACATCTTTCATGGCACAAAGAAATAACTTCCACGAACTTACACGAGCCCTAAACATCAAAAGTGAGGTCCACCCCTAACTCATGCTGTGTATTGAAAATAAGTCTGCGGGACTTATACGATACAAGTACATACTTAAAATGACTTGTTGGTACAATTATTACATATAGCTGTGCTCGCGACTTCGTCCGCGTGGAATAGTGACTTTCGGCAGCATTTTTAATTTTTTAGGCTCTTTTCCCGTTTTTGCAACATTTTTCACTGATGCTTCGCTCCTATTGGTTGCAGCGTGATGTTATATAGCCTAAAGCCTTCCTCGATAAATGGACTATCCAACACAAAAAGAATTATTCAATTCGAACCAGTAGTTCCTGAGATTAGCGCGTTCAAACAAACAAACAAACAAACAAACAAACAAACAAACTCTTCAGCTTTATAATATTAGTATAGATTATAATAAACATTAACATGAATAAATAAGAATATTAGTAAAATTAAATTTATAAGTAACTTTAAAACAAAAGATTAATAGGTAATTAGAGATTATTTCCTCTCAAAATTTTTATGGTAATTATGATCTATTAATAGATTTTATTTATTACTAGCGGCCCGTCCCGGCTTCGCACGAGTGGACATTTTTTTTTTTAATATAGCCTTGTTACTCAGCGCTAATGTAGCATTCTAATGGTGAAAGAATTTTTTAAATCGTTCCAGAATATTTTGAGTTTATTCGTTACAAACATACAAAAATACAAAGCTTTCCTCTTTATAAAGAGGAAAGCTTTGTATTTTTGCTTTATATATATTAGTATGACTATTTATTTATTTATTCTTCATTATTACTTTTTTTCTATATTTTTTGCATTCATGCTTTGTCTTGGATACTGTCGTTTTAATTTGTTTTGTACCTATATCATGTATGTGTGTGTTTGTTAGTAAATGTTTTTCTTCTTCCTCTTCTCATTATTATAAAATACGGTGAGATGAAAAAATCCCCTAGTAAGTGGTCTAAGAACATCTTATAAAAACAATTGCTTAGGTACCTACCTAAAAAATTACAAAGTGACATACAGTTGATATTCCAGGGTGTTTGCAAACGCAGACTCGAATACTCGATACGAGGTCGCCGTTCGTCGCCCGGACAACTAGGATCGATCCAAGGACAGTAAAATAATTGGAAAGATTTCCTCCGAAACATTTGTATTAGAAAACTAGATAAATATTAAATATATAATGGGAATATTCGGTACGCTACGCTCGCGCAGCTCACGAACGTTTCGGATGTGCAAACGCTTCTGTTTAAAAAGCCTCTATATTTTTTCATATAATTTTTTCAACACGTTTTTAGAGGCCTTCAGTTAAGGAACCTTTACATTTCGCCAAAAGGCTAGTTTCGCTGAAAAAGCCGTCAGCGGAAAACAGCAATATTACGCATTCCAAAAAAAAAAGTAGGTAATTAAAAATAATTAATTTATTAAAAATGGCACCTACTCGTACAAGTAATAACGGTGCAGCAAAAATACCTACCTACATGAACAGCTATAGATTATTGGCATTTGATTTATTTTCAGTTTTTCATACAAACATTTAAGTTCAATATTGTTAAATATAACAACATTAAAAAGTGTATTCGCCTAATTACCTATATTTATGATATTTTAAGTCCATTAACCCTTTCGACGCCAATGACGGATATATCAGACAAATAAAGTAGTAGAAACCCATCTTTTATTTTTACATGCCTGAAAGAATTTATTAAAGATTTTGTCGGTATTTCCAAACATTTAATATCTAAAGCATAAACTAAAGTTACAATTGCAGAATATCTTTACGTCTTTTCATTTTAATTTCTAATAAATCTAAACCCTTTTTTTGGCTAAAATTTAAGTGATTTTTTACCTTAATATTCAGCGCCGAAGTCTGACATATAAGACCAACAGTGATGTTACCAATACACAATTATCGTAACTATTTTAGTCGTGTTTCCTCGATTTCTAAGTAGTTTTAAGTTCATTTGATAATTAGGAATAGCCTTATTACCGGCTTATTTTAGGATAAAAATCTTTTATGTGAAATCATTAAGTTTTGCTCCATACATATATGATGTATTTTGCTTAACAATCCACTTTTTTCTCAACACTATCTTGTTGGAACTTGTAATCAGAGTTAAACGCCAATGTCTGATATATCAGACAGGAAGTGACGTCAGAGAGGATGGATGTTTCTAGAACAATTTATTTAGTGATGTGAATTGAAGGTATTTTAAAATATATTTTTAAAGCTTCTTACATAATAATGACATATTCGTTGTTATTATTATATCGCATTAGTTTTGTGTCACTTGTAACTGAAAAAATGACTAACACCGAGGAATTAATTCGAATATTAGAGGGAGAAGACGAGTATGACTTTAAAATTAGAAAAGGTTTAGAAAAGACAAATCCACGGAAGATGTTGTAATTTCTTTAAGCTCAATAATATCCGAAGAATTTGATAAAAAAATAAGCGTTTAACAGTATTCCTCGACATCAAAAAAGCTTTTGATACTCCATTCCTATCCTTGTGAACAAGCTTCAAAGAATTGCAATCCGGGGCATGCCCTTGACTCTTTTTGAAAATTATCTTTCTGAGAGAAAGCAGAGGGTAAAAAAAACTGGAAGGTCATTTCAGTGAAGACGTAAAGTATCATACGGTGTGCCTCAAGGCAGCGTATTGGGTTGGGTCCCACTATGTTCCTAATTTATATTAATGATCTATGTGACTTAAAAATAGAAAATGCTAAAGTGTTCTCATATACTGACGATACTGCCGTTGTCTTCACTGGGACTTCTTGGGAAGCAGTAAAAACGAGTGCTGAAATAAGAATGGCTAAAATTTCTTCATGGTTAAAAAATAATTAACTTTCACTCAACACCACCAAAACGAAATACATTTGCTTCAGCATATACGACTCCAATCAACCCAATGGCAGTTTCAGTATAAAAATACATGATTGCAATAAAGTTTCGCATTACAAGTATCTGGGAGTCATCTTGGATCGTTGGAGTCGTTTGTCTTGGTACCTTGAGCAACTGTCTGGAAGAGTGAGAAAGTTAACTTGGGTCTTTCGGTCTTTAAGGCATGTAATACCAAGAGATTACCAGACAAATCATAATCAGGATTCTCCTAATAACCTATTGAACAGGATATACATTGCACTAGTTGAAGCTCGAGTGGGAATTAAACTCACGATCCTTGGATAACCTTGGTTAGAAATTTAGTTAGCAAACTATTATTTATTCGTAAATGTCTTTATTTCACCCACATATGTTTTGTCATAGTGATGTGTCATAACTTTCAGTTTCAGCATGGAATATACAGTTATAGAATATATAGTTACAGAATATATAGTTGGCGCTAGAGACACATTCTTTTGCGATATATCATGGCAGTTGAAAGTTAATTAAATATTTAGTTGAAATTGGATTTCAAATATATTTACAAAATTATCGATGTTATCACCAGAAGCAGTCAGTCCCCTCACTAAAATTAAAAGGCTTGTGTGGCAAGCATACGCCACGGCCTGATAAATCAGACAAATAGTGCTGCGAAAGGTAATACCTCTCTGAGAATTTACTTTGATTTACATTTAATAAAATACTCCTAATTATATATTTTAAAAAAAATATTCTTTCTATATTTGAGTAAAAACGCGATTGTAATTCAAACCAAAGCAAATTTTCACTCGAATAATGCTTTTAAAGATTTTTTAAATCTAGATAGAAAAGTGTCTCTTCTACTATACTTTACGTCTCAAGAGGCCGCGGTGGCATCGTCGGGGGCACGACTTTCGGAAAATAGTGTGGCGTAGAAAGGGTTAAGGAAAGTTTTAATTTTATTTTCCTTTAGCATAGAAAGTTTCATAAGAATAAGAGCTAATTGGTTCGAAAAACATTGAACTTTGGAGATTGTAAGGCACACCGAAAAGTATAAAGAAAGGCCCTTCGGGCATTGTTCGAATCTTAAATGGAGTTTAAAGTAAAGGGTTTCAGTAAATAAGAAATCGATAAAACCTTTTTGTACCACTTTGAAAACAATATTCATCTACCTCAAATTGGTTATTGATTCATCTACTAAACCTTATTTCAAAAGTAGATCATAAACAATCGAGGTACGGGTAGCACATTCTAGGAAATGGGGATTCAAAGTTGGGAATATCAAGGCACAGTTAATTCAAGGTAGCCAAGGCAAACCAAGACTGACGCTTCAAGGTTAAATAGACACCCTGTTTAAAAATGTATCCATAATAATAATACAATTATGTCTTACAAAAAACTCTGTTAAACATAGATAATATCGGTAAATACAAAAGCCGATTCAGACTAAATAGTTCATTACTCGTGTCCTTGTCTGGAAGAGATCGATTTCAGTAATAATAATAAGGCCGTCTTAAATGAATATATCTACACGTACAGCTATACGCTACTCTGTCAATGTTCCTTTGATGTCCGATGGAGTATGTTTTATTTTATTTTGAGAATATTTGTGACAGGAGCTAGCTGCCCGAGTAGTCGCCTAGCAACCGTCCGGAACTCGCCCGGCGGGCGCGGCGCCTCCCTGCTGCAGCGTCCGCCCATGCCACCTGGCCGCCCTACACCCACACCGCCCTCAGCCCTTTTTATACTCTAAAACCAAGCACAAAGAACCATTTTTACGGCGAACTTGTTGCGTAAATAGGTTAAATAAATACCTATCGATAACAGTTAAAAGCATTTTGCCTTTTTTTAATGAACTGTTTAGTTATTTAGATGCGAACTATGATTTTTTATAGATACCTTATGTACACGAGTACAGACCTACCTATGAAGCTACAGGAGGGAGTGAGATATTTTCCCTCATTGTGGAAGTTTATAAGACAAATACCTACTTAGTCATGCTATCAAAGTTTTCAGAATGTAGCAAAGTTTCACTGGGGTGCGATTTTTGGACCGGTGGTGACAAATTTTCACGCTATGCTATCACTGCCTAATGCTTCTTCTCACTCTTATTGAAAGCCGCTATCACGTTACTAATTTTTGATACCGAAAATACTTATAATTTTAATGTAATCTTATAATCAAATTTTAAATAATGTAAGAGAAATATTTCATTGTGTATTTCATGTAGGTCAATTTCAAGATCACCAGTAAGATACAAAAATCGCCACACTGGTGAAAACCAGTCGTGCCGTATTAAAGTAGCAGGATCTGTCGATCCTGCTACTTTAATCTCGAGCAGCACGATCGTGTCACAATGGCGTGGTTTTGACAATTTTCCCATAGGCCCAATATCAAAATCAGGGTACCGACTCCCTATTGAGACGTTTTCACTCAAACCTTTTCGTATTGTTCATTAGTTTACGCGAACAATACTATTGAAATGACACACTTGTTCCGTATTTACTCACGTTTTATCTATATATTGTAAATATCTAATACCTTTATACGAGCAATTCTTGTATATATGTATATAATATAATCTGAATTTTGGAAACAGCTCCAACGATTTTCATGATATTTAGTATGCAAGGGGTTTCGGGGGCGATAAATCGATCTAGCTAGGTTTCATTTTTAATAAATTACCAAATAAAAAATACCGAGCAAAGCTCGGTCATCCGGGTACTAATGCATTTAAACGAGTAATTCTTGTTTAAATGTAATATATAATCTGGATCTCGGAAACGGCTGCAACGATTTTCATGAAATTTAGCACACAGGGGGTTTCGGGGTCCATAAATCAATCTAACTAGGTTTCATTTTCAGAAAATTACCAAAAAAAATACCGATCAGGTACTTACAGGTAATACGAGTAGATAGGTATTTTTTTATCCTAAGGTTTTGAAACCCTTTGGATAAAAGTTCGTCTCCCTTTAAATAAGTGCCCGTGGTCGTAGGGAGACATTTATTTTTCGTTTTCTTTACACACCTATTAGGTATGTTATTTAAATTAAGCTTTTTAACGTCTGTGGCGGTAGCCAAAGTAACATTAAGAAAACGATAGCGAAGTTCGAAAAGAATAACGAAAAAGAAGAAGAAGAATTAGAAGAATATTCGAACTTCGCTATCGTTTTTTTAATGTTACTTTGGCTAAGCCTACTGGATGCCTAGTGCGAGGTTCATACGCCATACGATCGCGTTTATGAAAACGCGAATTTGTATAGCAAAAACTTACTTCGTTTTCCACCCTGAAGCGACGCGACGTTTCAACGCCATACAATTAATATTCGTTTTCGTTACGGTTTCAAATAGCGGTTGAAACTCGCATTAGGCACCCTGCATGCCTTAGGTAAGTAGTAAGATGCCTTAGACAATGATACATAAATTATAGTCTAATCTAATTATTTTGCGTAATTGAATTGTCCGACATTATGGCAGCAAGTTTTGCCCGTTTCACTTTGATTAGTGCGAGTGCAGGTGATTAGTAATTGCGAGTGTTTAGTGCAGGTGTGTAGTGCAAGAAGTGTCCAATTTTGTCAAGTGGCTGTGTTTAGTAAATTCAGCCACAACCGCACTGCACAACCGCAACTGCACTCGCACTAATCAAAGTGAAAACAGGCCTTCAGTAAGTAACCTAGGTACCTATTTGTTTTAGCTAAACTCTTACCTATATAGTTCATACCACATACAGGTTCGATTCCTGACTGGGTCAGGTAAGCATTTAATTTTCACACTATCTATACTTACCTACTAATTTTTTTTTTTAACGAGCAGGCGGGTCATTTGATGGAAAGCAATCACCGCCGCCCATGGACACACCCGCAAAACCAAAGTAATCGCGGATGCGTTGCCGACCTTGAGGAAGGAGTTGGATCTTGAGGAGGGAGTAGGAATTGGGAGGGGGGAGGGGTGAGAGATGGGCCTCCGGTACTTTCACTCACCGGACGAAACACAACAGCAACGAGTGCCGTTGTTTCACGCCGATATTCTGTGAGAGGGTGGTATTTCGCCGGGCGAGCCGGCCCATTTCGTGCTGCAACGCAGCGTGGCTCTACCACTCAGACAGTGTCACTCATTTAGCACCACCCAGGGGTCACGTGTAGGGTCTCAAGGGTAAACCTACGGACGCGAGTAACTTTAACCCCCAAATTATAAAGCTAAAGAGTTTGTTTGTTTCTTTGGTTGAACGCGCTAATCTTAGGATCTACTGGTTCGAATTGAAAAAATATTTTTGTGTTGAATAGTCCATTTATTGAAGAAGGCTATATTACATCACGCTATGACTAATAGAACGCGAGTGAAACCGCGGGGCACAGCTAGTATTTTATAAATATTTAATTCAGCTTAAGTGCAGCAGTTAGCACTTAAAAGTAAAAAATAAAATTTACTATAGCGTTGTGTTATGTCGGGCACTTCCAGCTCTTTCAAGTCTTTGAAAACTTCATCTTTCCAGCGGTATCTTGGACGACCAACTGGGCGTCGTCCAGATGGTCTCATTTGGCACAAAACAGGAAGGAATGGCGCACTGAATGTCGAAGGCCAAGATCCACTTCGGATCGCTGAGCCGGCGTAGTAAGTAAGTAAGTTGTATTATGTGGTATTTCATTTGTAAAGATGAAACCATCAAAAACAAACTTGTAAAAAAACCAAGTCTCGCAACTCAGTTCTTCTACCGTAAAAAGCTGCGAGATCCATATATTGGGATCCATATATGGGGATTGGGAATTACTGTAATGATAGTATTAAGTCTGTTCTAAAATCTCTGCAACGATGCCAAATCGACTGGCGATATATCCAAGTGTTGAGGTGTCTTTATAATGCCACCTCCATGGCCGTCCAAGTACAGAACCAGCAGACTAAGCATATCCCCTTGCATCGTGGTGTGAGACAAGGGGATTTTATATCCTCTAAATTGTTCACAAATGCTTTGGAAGATGTGTTTAAGACGCTGGACTGGAAAGGACGTGGGATTAACATCAATGGTGAATGCATTTCACACTTGCGATTTGCGGACGACATCGTCATCGTGGCCGAAACGTTGCAGGATTTACAATACATGCTGAACGGCCTAGCTGATTCTTCTCTATGCATCGGTCTCCGGATGAACTTGGACAAAACCAAGATTATGTTTAATGAACACGCCATTCCGGGACCGATTGCAGTTCAAGGCAGTACTCTCGAAGTTGTTAAGGAGTATGTCTACCTCGGGCGAACTCTGCAGTTGGGTAGAAACAACTTCGAGAAAGAGGCCAACAGAAGGATACAGCTAGGCTGGGCAGCATATGGGAAATTACGTCGGGTCTTTACATCGCCTATTCCACAGAGTCTAAAGACGAAAGTCTTCAATCAGTGCGTCCTACCCGGCATGACCTAAGGAGCCGAAACGTGGACACTCACGGTAGGCCTGGTCCACAAATTTAAAGTCGCTCAGCGAGCTATGGAGAGGGCTATGCTTGGCACCCTACTTCCCAGTAGCATAATGGTCAGTGCCGCCGCCCGGATTGCGGTAGACCCAGGTTCGATTCCTGGCTGGGTCGGGTAGGCATAGGTCAGGCAGGGTGCCTAGATTGAGTTTTATTTGTCATACGATTACGTTAATTATCGAAACGAAAATTAGTATGGCATTGGAGCATCGCCTCTTGGCGACATACCTACCAAGTAGGTACCGAGGTACGAGAAAAGTTAACATGTTGCCATAGGTAGGTATACCCATTTTCGTTTTCGTAAACGTAGGTAATCGAGTGAATACGGATAGTTAACAAATACTAGGCACTCTATAATGTATTCAATTGTTGCTTAAGTCAAAAATCAGTAACTGCCGTACTCAGAGACGTCAATTAAGTTTTAATGACAATTAAATGTTATTCCTTCTCTAGTTAGCACTATATTATAAGAAAGTGACAGCAAGAGACTTAATTATCATTAAAACTTAATTGACGTCATTGAGTACGGCAGTTAATGATTAGAGGAGGAATAACGAACGAAGGAAAAACGTGACGATCACTGGTTCCTGTCAAAAACTGGTGTCACCGTAGTTATCTACTCTTCTTTTAAATTCATCGTGGTTTTCGTCTTTATTCCAATAAATTGGTTAGGGTGTAGCAGAGGGGGTCCGAGACATAGCCGATTTTTCGATCATGTTTTGTATGGAGTTAGGACTTGTAAAATTTTTCACTTTTTGCTGTAGGTCACGTGATAGGTTAGAAAGGACACGTTTCAGGAATGTATGGAGCAATGGCTTGGACTTTGTACACTTGTATTTTAGAACCGTCATTAATTACTGAGAGTGTTCTAACTATCATTTTTGTCGTTTTTGACCTAGTTTTTTTGTACAAAAATATTAAATACTCATCGTTAGGCAATACCTAACCTAAAATAAAGATGGCGTGTGTCATTGACTGTCATTCACTTCAATGACATCTCTTGTCTTGACGTTTCAATCATTCATTTCAACGTTACTTCCACCAAAGAGCAATTGCAATATTGTACCCTTCCACTCTAATGCACTGGAATTATTAGAAATATCAAGGAATAATATGTTCCTTCTAGAGTTCTTTCCGATCCCACACTGTGCCTCCTCTCTGTGTAACCTCACTGTGCGATGTACTTGGCAAATAATCTAGCAACCCAGCAAAAAAACAATTTGTGATCATCAGCTGATGAAAATATAGATATATTGAATGAAACCAGTTCCTGTTAAAACTACTTACCTAATACATATCCTCGCTGCTGTGTGAAAAAAGAATCTAGCAAAACAATTGTAATCATTGCAGATGAAATGTGTTGAAACCTACTCACTGTGGTATGTAGTACAAACAAAGAATCTACTAAGGTAATTGCGATGATCACAAATGAAAATAATGTGTTGGATCCTACCTATCCTCACTACGTTCGGTATGCAGTACAAAGAATCTAGCAACAAGGGCAAAAATGTGATCACCACTGATGAGAATATGTTGGCACCTATCTATGCCCACTGCAGTGTGCAATGCAATACAAAGAATTAGGGCAATTGTGATTATTGCTGGCTGATGAAAATAATGTGATGTGAACCTATCTGTCCTCTCACTGCAATAGGTATGTGATTAGTGAATAGCGAAGTTTGTCCTTCAACAAACTTAAAAAAGGACAGGTATTCATTTTGAACTGTGCAATTAAATAAATAAAACATGTCATACTATTTAATGTTTTTTATTAATTTTCAACATCCTCTCTTATTAAAATTTCATTCAGAAATGATGCCGGTGCTTCTATGCTTTCTTGGTACCGAGCCCAACCTAAATACCAAACAATGGTCATCACATGAGCACTGCAACCAACAGTGCGGAGACCACATAAGCAATTGCAATAGTATCCGGCTATTTTCTCATTCCAGGTTGTGCCATGTCTCGTCAACAATATATATGTATAATAAGTTCTACCAGATTGATGGCAAGACTTGATACGGCCCCTCACAAGTACCGTCTCATGTCTCAAAACATTATAAAATCTTCATTATCATTTTGGAATAAGGCTTTCATGATGTCCGCATCAGACACAGTTTTCGGATAGGGGCCAAAGACATCAATAACATGTCCATCTGTAGCAACAATTAAAAAAGGCTTAACAAGATTCCGGTACTTGTGCAACTTTTTTTTAAACTTATAGTATGAGGACTTTTGCAAATAAATATATGTGCCATCGCTAATAACAATTGGTCGACATTCACGGTAAAACCTGAGGCTAAAACAAACACGGAATGAAAGAAAAAAATCAACGACAAAACAAAACGCTAAGCTCCGTTTTTTCTGTCAGTCATCCATCTGTCTAATTGACGTTTGAAATGCGTTCGGAAATCAGAAGACTAAGACGACACGTGATTTCGCAATAAAATAATGCTTTTAACGTAACTTTAAAAAGTAAACTAACATAGGACGAAATGTATGTAAGCTTTTTTTTAAATTAATAATGCGGTAAGTAAATCTAAGAATAGGTACATTATTTAAGATTAATGTTACATTCTATTAAGTTTCGGAACGAATACGTAATGGAGTAAAATTGCCGTATTGCCCTTTATGTAATTAATTAATGCTTTTGTACAAAAAAAATACTACACAGATTGCAATTTTGGTATTTTTCTATTAATCTCTACATTTTTCTTCAATTTTGCATTAGGTGTACAAGGTGCAGGCCAGCCCTGAAACGTGTCCTTTAAGACAATCGCGAAGCGCAGGCAGCGTAGCGATTGTCTTGAATTTCGAGGTGTTTTTTTTATTAGACAACAGAAATCTAGCTCTATACAAAAAGATTTAAAAAAACAATTAAATACCAAAAAATCTAAATCTCTTTTCGTTAGCTGTGTTTTGACTTTTGGCATTTCGTGAAAAAAAAATGTGTTTTTTTTGGGGCCCCCTTTTCTACACCCGGACCCAATAACTTAATCTAACTCGTAGGTAGGTATTAGGTAAAATTATACAAATTCTAACTACACTGGCCTGCAAAATTAAGTATCACACTTTTAAAATTGCAATAACTTTTTAAGTACACAAGATATACTTTGGAAACAAAAAGGAAAATGTTACTAATGTATAATTTACTTTAGTTTTAAAGAAAGCTGATAAAATTGCTGCAAAACGTTTTTTATTTAAAAATCTCTAACTTCTATAGTTTAAAAAATAAATAAATATTAAAAGTGTAGTACTTATTTTTGCAGGCCAGTATATATCGATACTAAATAAATGCTTTACTTACGATTTGACGTACCTATCAACAGCACCGATGACGATGACGTAACGATAATGTGAAACGTCGAGGAAGCGAGCTGTGGGGCGCGGGGGGAGGGCAAAATAGCCCATTAACCGAGAGCCGAGCATAGCATTGTCGACACATGCAAGGCCATCGGGTTCGAAGACCGAGCAATGTCACCTTTGGAACTAATGACATGATAAGATTGCCCTCCTGCGCACCGCTCGCCGCTTGCACACACTTATCTATTGTATGTAACAGTGTACCTACCTATAGCCACAGTATTACTATTCTATAGCGGCGCATCTATTATCTTCACTGCATGCATTGTGTGTATATCTATATAATTATAAGGATAACAATTGAATAGCAACCTGTTATTTGGAATTGTGCTTCTTTTAGATTGAGAAGGAATAACTGTCTATTGCTTGATGAAAAGCAATTCATTACTCGAGCAGGTTCCCTACATAAAATATATTATGGGTTCATAAATAACTTTGTGAGATTTTACTGAATTCTTAATTTTCTATTTAATTACTGTATGGAACGATTAGAATAAGTAGCCTACATTTGAAATCTACAAAAAAGGTGATTGTCAATCTGTCATCGACGCACATACCTACCTAACGCAACGAAGCCATACAAAGCGTAGGTCATGATCAGACCGAAACTTCACTTACATGTATTATCTAAAGTACCTACTTACCTACCTAACTACCGTTTTAGTGGCCATGTTGAATAGTAAATATCAAGAGCCTTTTTACAATAAAAAAAAATCGACAATTACTTTAAGTTAAGATACGGCAATTAGTTTTAGGAATAAATGCGTTATTTTTGTCGCCTAAAAATAAAATAAAATTCATTGAAACTTTATGGGATGACATAAAGGAAACAGGTAGTCTGTTCTCATTTGTCACTAAAGACTTAAGTCAGTAACTGACCCCTATTTTTAAATGATTATAGGACAAGATTTATTAATAATAATAATAATAATGGATGACCTGAAACTGTTTGCCCCCAACAGATTGCGACTGATGGAGTTACTGAAGGTAACTGAAACTTTCAGTAATTCCATCAGGATGGAATTTGGTGTAGACAAATGTGCAGTCATGCATGTAAAGCGAGGCAGGATTGTAGAATCTGAGGGATTACAACTCTCAGATTCTATAAACCTGAAATCGCTCTCCGCAAATGATACATATAAATACCTGGGTATGTCAGAGGGGTTAGGAATAAGTGTGGCTGACATGAAGCAATCGTTGCTGGAGCGTTTCTTTGGTCGCCTGAAAAAGGCGCTCATAAGCTCCTTATCAGGCGGCAATAAGGTGCGCGCCTTCAACGGTTGGGTCATGCCAGTCCTGATGTACTCCTTCGGCGTACTCAAGTAGACTCAGACAGAACTGGATGCCCTGGATAGGCGAGTCCGTACATTGCTGACCGCAAATCGGATGCATCACCCACGATCGTCGGTAATGAGGCTGTACATCCCGCGGAAGTGCGGGGGTCGAGGTTTTTTAAATGCTAAGACCCTCCACAGCCGTGAGGTGTGCAGTCTCAGGGAATATTTCCTAAAAGCCGATGTGGGTATGCACCGAGATGTGGTATCAGTGGACAAGGGACTCACCCCGCTGTCCTTGGTTAAAGAGAACTGGCACAAACCCGTAGTACTTAGTGCCAATGACCGCAGGGAGGTATGGCAAGGCAAGGAGCTCCACGGGCGCTTTTATCGGGCCCTCCACGGACCCGATGTAGACTTTTTAGCGTCCGTATCCTGGCTGCGTTTCGGTGACCTCTTCGGGGAAACTGCAGGTTTTGTCTGTGCAATTATGGACGAAGTTATGCTAACGAATAACTACCGGAAATTTATTATGAAGGACGGGACGGTTGACATATGTCGGGCATGTCACCGTCCGGGTGAGTCTATCAGACATATTATTTCTGGCTGTTCTCGTCTGGCTAACGGCGAGTACTTGCACAGGCATAATCAAGTGGCCAGGATTATACACCAGCAACTTGCTTTGAAATACAAACTTGTGGATTCTGAGGTACCGTACTACAAGTATGTGCCCGACCCAGTTCTCGAAAATGATCATGTCACGTTGTACTGGGATCGATCTATCATCACCGACAGGACTATTGTAGCTAATAAGCCAGACATTATGGTGATAGATCGATTAGCGCGCCGCACGATGATTGTCGATATCACCATTCCCCATGACGAGAACTTCGTGAAAGCTGAGAAAGAGAAACAAATCAAATATCTCGACTTAGCACATGAGGTTGTCGACATGTGGAATGTGGACTCAGCTGTCATCGTGCCGATTGTTGTTACGGCCAACGGCCTGATGGCCAAGAGCCTCGATCAACATCTCATGAGGCTCTCGTTAGACGGCTGGATCAAGGGCCTGATTCAGAAGGCAGTTCTCCTCGATACGGCACGCATTGTGAGGAGGTTCCTGTCACTGGAGCCCTAATCACCGGTAGTTTGGACCCTGGTCCCGATGCCGGTGGACCCCTATTTTTTATATTTTTAAATGTTTGTTTTGTTTTTTAGAAAATATTTAAAAATGTAAATTAATATGTAAAAAAATAAATAGAGAGATAATAATAATAATAATAATAATATAGTAGTAGTATATATATATGTGTGTATATAAATATATATGTTATAGTCCTGATGTACTCCTTTGGCATAATCAAGTGGACTCAGACAGAACTGGATGACCTGGATAGGCAAGTCCGTACATTGCTGACCGCAAATCGGATGCATCACCCATAATCGTCGGTAATGAGGCTGTACATCCCGCGGAAGTGCGGGGGTCGAGGTTTTGTAAATGCTAAGACCCTCCACAACCGTGAGGTGTGCAGTCTCAGGGAATATTTCCTAAAAGCCGATGTGGGTATGCACCGAGATGTAGTAGTACAACAAGTACTACTACATCTCGGTGTAGTAGGACAAGGGACTCACCCCGCTGTCCTTGGCTAAAGAGAACTAGCACAAACCCGTAGTACTTAGTGCCAATAACCGCAAGGAGGTATGGCAAGGCAAGGAGCTCCACGAGCGCTTTTATCGGGCCCTCCACGGACACGATGTAGACTTTTTAGCGTCCGCATTCTGGCTGCGTTTCGGTGACCTCTTCGGGGAAACTGAAGGTTTTGTCTGTGCAATTATGGACGAAGTTATGCTAACGAATAACTACCGGAAATATATTATGAAGGACGGGACGGTTGACATATGTAGGGCATGTCACCGTCCGGGTGAGTCTATCAGACATGTTATTTCTGGCTGTTCTCGTCTGGCTAACGGCGAGTACTTGCACAGGCATAACCAAGTGGCCAGGATTATCCACCAGCAACTTGCTTTGAAATACAAACAAACTTGTGGATTCTGAGGTACCGTACTACAAGTATGTTCCCGACCCAGTTCTCGAAAATGACCATGTCACGTTGTACTGGGATCAATCTATCATCACCGACAGGACTATTGTAGCCAATAAGCCAGACATTGTGGTGATAGATCGATTAGCGCACCGCACGATGATTGTCGATATCACTATTCCCCATGACGAGAACCTCGTGAAAGCTGAGAAAGAGAAACAAATCAAATATCTCGACTTAGCACATGAGGTTGTCGACATGTGGAATGTAGACTCGGCTGTCATCGTGCCTATTGTTGTTACGGCCAACGGCCTGATGGCCAAGAGCCTCGATCAACATCTCATGAGGCTCTCGTTAGGCGGCTGGATCAAGGGCCTGATTCAGAAGGCAGTTCTCCTCGATACGGCACGCATTGTGAGGAGGTTCGTCTCTGGAGCCCTAATCACCGGTAGTTTGGACCCTGGTCCCGATGCCGGCGGACCCACATTTTTATATTTTTAAATGTTTGTTATGTTTTTAGAAAATATTTAAAAATGTAAGTTAATATGTAAAAAAATAAATAAAGAGATAATAATAATAATAATAAGGAAGATAGAAGTAAGTAATATAATGTAGTAATATAGTAGTATAATATATGATAGTCCGAATGTTCCTGTCTCTGCAGCCCTAACCACTACCGGCAGCTTGAGCCCTGCCCCGTTGCCGGCGGCACTCTAGGCTAGGTTTTTTATAATATTTTTATGTTTTGTATGTGCTTTTGTATTTTACTTTTGTATTAATATTATAACAAACCTAGGCTAAGAAAAAAGATAAATAAAGAGATAATAATAACAATTTATGGAGGACTCGGGACTTAGTTATTCATTGCGAAGAGGAGGTCAGGTAATATCCCACCTGCTTTATATGGATGACCTGAAACTGTTTGCCCCCAACAAATTGCGACTGATGGAGTTACTGAAGGTAACTGAAACTTTCAGTAATTCCATCAGGATGGAATTTGCGGTGGACAAATGTGCAGTCATGCATGTAAAGCGAGGCGGAATTGTAGAATCTGAGGGATAACAACTCAGATTCTATAAACCTGAAATCGCTCTCCGCATAGATACCGCATAGATACCTGGGTATATCAGAGGGGTTAGGAATAAGTGTGGCTGACATGAAGCAATCGTTGCAATCTTTATTCATTACAACAACAATAAATACACAGTAAAAGTGAATTCCCTGCAGCCTGTGAAAGTAAAACTGTCTTACAGGCCACGGTGTCTTCCCTAACTTTGCTAACAAACATAAGTAGTTATGTTGATATTTTAAACAAATCAAATAGTAACCTATCACAATCTTACCTTGGATGTTCATGTACGTGTACATGTAAAATTTAAAAATTTAATTATAATTTAATTTTGAAGTGAGCCTTGTGTACCTACCTAGTTAGTTCAAGAAAAAGCTAAGTATAAGTAAGTAAGTTTAGGTAGTTATGGAAATCTTCGGAAACAACCAATGCTAGCCCTACGAGTTACCTCTTGGGTTCGAATAATTTCTTTTGGCAGACAGCGATTCGCTAACATCAGATATGTTGTACGTAGGATAAATTTTATTTTATTGTTTTAAATAGATCTTGTTTGAGAGTAATCTAACCCAGTCACCCATTTTATTACAATTTTCTTAAATTCATGATTGTTAAGTCTTTTAATATTTGTTTTTGGAGTAATTTTATTATTATTATTCCCTTTATTTACTTTTTTACATATTAATTTACATTTATAAATGTTTTCTAAAAACAAAACAACAAGGCTCGTGCCCCAGCAGTAGGGACATAAAATGAGCTGATCATGATGATGATGATTATTAAAAATGCCGACCACTGGTTCCTGTCGAACTGATGGTGCCATGCACTACCCTACGTACTTGTGAAACACCATCATTTCCCCTGCAATTTTCATGAGTAAACTTCTATTTAAAGTAGACTGTGGTAGACGCATAATAGAAACAACAATATCATCTTTAACCTTTTCACCGCCAACAACTTCTATAAAAGTTCGAGATTTTCGTGCCGTCCACGCCAGCACTTCTATAGAAGTTTTTCATTATACCTACCTACTTTAATAAAATCCATTTACGATACATAAAACATTTGTTTCTTTTGTAATTTTGTAAGATGGACACAACTGAAGCCCTATTTTTTATTTTCCCAGGCAAAACAGGCTATTTTTGGGTTTTAAAATAGATAAAAACAAAAACGTCTCAAATATTTGTATGTCCCGCTAACCAACGACTTCATATCAAGTAGGCCAGTGATGTGACGCGAAAGTTGCATTCATTACAATCCACTTTGTTTTATTTCATACAAATGATCATAAATTCTATGATTGAAAATAAATTCCGGTCAGTAAATAACGTATTACATAATACATTTTCAAATTAATATACGTATCAAATCACTTCTTTAAATCAAAGCAAAGGACCCCAGTTTTATAGAAACTCAAAACCTTTTAAGTCTCCCGTTACTGTCTGTAAGAAAGAAGCCTGTGTATATCCGTCTCTTTTCTGCAGCGCGGTGGCATATACCTAATTGGTAGATGTGTTGTTGCGGTGAGGGGAAGCGGCTCGCTCCGAAGGGCACCTTGGCGCTCTGTCGTTGACCGTGGTCAGGGCTGCGGGCGCGACCTTGCGTCAGGTCTAACCACTGACATTCCACTTGGCCCAAATCGCATTGACGTAAGCCGTGCCGTGCAATTGCTCTATTACAACGCGGAGCGTCGAAATTTACGATCTTATAGCATCTACGCTTCTCTGCCGCTAGTCCTATGTAGGTACTGTTTGTTTCTTAGAAAGACATGATA
Source organism: Eudonia lacustrata (assembly GCA_947562085.1). Taxonomy (NCBI): domain Eukaryota; kingdom Metazoa; phylum Arthropoda; class Insecta; order Lepidoptera; family Crambidae; genus Eudonia; species Eudonia lacustrata. The sequence continues at coordinate 7,673,104 of OX387318.1, forward strand.
TAAATTACAATAGTAAGAAAACAATAGACGTTCACGTAATACCTACCTATTGAAAACTATTGATAGTTTTTCTCGATCTCTGAATCTGAAGAAATTAGGAATTATAAGATGTATGCAAACGTTTTCTTCCCTTTCTTTTCTTTCTTACCTAAATAAGCATTCAGGGGATCGTGTTAAAATAAAATAAAAAAGTATTTTCATAATTTTTTATTACATCAAATAATATCAATGTAACATACAGTCATAAATTCACTTTTGACATTTTTTTCACATACGGCTGTGGGTAGTTTACCTTACAGCGTAAACTTAATAGTCCTATCAACCCAATTTGCCCTTAACATCACTATTCAAACTTTTGGAAATACATACAAAATGAATTCGAATATAGTTTCACAACCTTTACATTCATACAATATAGAACAGTTCATAAGTCGGTATTTATATCGACATACAATTTTATTATTTACTTAAAACGTAATTACAGCTACCGTACATACACTGTCATCGATTTCTGTAACATTTATTATGATGTGATTATTTTTATAACATTAATTTCCCTTGAACTTAAAAGGTAATTGACGAAAAGCTTTATAATGACGAAATTTGGACAGCGGTTTTCCTTTGTAGCCTACGCAAGCTGTAAAACAAAACGATTTTTGCTGTTGAATTTTATAAATCTAGTAGTGGTTCTAAAAACTCTGATCCGAGTATAATAGGGATTAAAGGTTTAGTAAAAATCGTTTTTCTCTACACTGTTTTATGTAATAGGTAGTGAGAGAAATTAATAAAGACCGTTGCAGTCTCTGTCAATAAAATAAAAAGTAAGTATACTAAATTGAATGGTTATTTGTCTATTCGCCTTCGTCTTCATATCCTGTGGATTCTTTTCATTAAATAAATTGAAAAGCATAAAACCGTGGTTTGTTTGCCGAATTATATTTAATGCATCTAATTTAAAACATCACAAAATATTTTTAGCGAATAAGGCTATTCATGAACCACACAGTCGGTCGTCGCAGTCATTGCTGTAAAAAATATATGCAAGTTAAATAAATATTCTTTTCCAATCACTCCTTTTGCCCAATGAAGTAAAAATAAGAAAAAGAAAAAAATATACTTAACATTAAAAAATTATAATTACAAAATTGTTTAATAAAATAGTTGCCTTTTAGGCCGTTTTCGATGTTTTGATAACTAAAATATTACTCGAGTTCAAAGAAATGTTTGCGAAATTGCTAATACAATATATTATGTATAAATAAATCAAACAGTGAATTGCTCATTAAGAAAACAATGAATATTTAACTAATATGCTTTGAAAAGCTTAACAACATAATTATTATATTTTTGTCAGACAATACACATAAGATACGTTATAATATCCACCTACTTAATACATTTCTCAAACTAACTTAATTGAAAAGAATACCTATCAATTTATCAACAATTTGTAAGTATATGCATGAAGTACAAATATTTATATTGAACCTAATAATAATTATGACATTTAAATACACTTATAACAAAAATAACAAAACCAACAAGCCAAAGAGGTATAACTATACGATCAGATTCAAAATCTTGCCTACCTACTCTCAATACAAGGTACTCATCAATACAAGACCAAGCTGCAAACTAAGGCCGCATTTCCACCTGCAAGAAAACTTCCCCGAGAAATGTCCGACGGTCTATCCGACAGCAGCTTGCAAGTGTATAGACAGTACTTGCTACTGAGTATACACTTGCAAGTCAAGTGCTTGTCGGACAGACTATCGGACATTTCTCGCGGAAGTTTTCGTGCAGGTGGAAATGTGGCCTAAGAGACCAAAGCGACTCTACACAAATCGCAAATATTAATTAATTAAACATTGCAATTGATAGTATAAGACTACTGTCGCCCAATGGTCGATATGCGACCGTAATTCCCAAAAATGCCATGTTTATACAATGTAATGTTACACATTATACTTTATACAATACATACATTTTATCATTTTATCTTTCTGCACTTCTTCATATTAGACTTTAACTATGGCAAATCTCACTCTTCCCGTGCGTGCACGAACTGCTTAAAAAGCAATACAAAGTTTTTCTTCATGTATTTTATATATTAACAACATACACATGATAAAATCATTACCAATATTCAATCACTAACCCATATTTAAACACTGCAGATCCTTATTCCAAGACATAGACTTATTTAAATCTGGTTTGTGGTTTATAGGTACACCGTTTAAAACCAGAATCCACGTTTTCGAATAACAGAGCTAATGTTATATAACTTTAATCTATGACACATTAACAGTGATTGCAATCACAATTTAGTTTTTTTTATAAATTTGAAATAAGAATTTAGAAAATGTTTTATAAATCCAAGTTGCCGGCCCTAGGGTAGAGAAAGTGGAGCGGGCGATTTACGTGCGCGATCTAGGCGCCCGCCCCCGCAGGCATGTGGGGCGCCAAAACGTTAGATACAAAATCTTTTCCAAACAAAAAATATAATTTTGATGGCGCCTCTTGAGATGGATGAGTGATATTATTATCATATTTTTATTTTTATTCTCGGACTCACTGTTCAAGGACTAAAGCCGGCTCTGGTTTAAGGTATCGTAATCATGTTCAGGAATTGCTCTTCGATTGTACTCTATCTGATCCAGAATAGCATTTCAGTTTTATTAAACTTTTTAAAATAGGTAGGTACTAGCGATGAAATAATAATAACAGTGAACTTGAGTTAAACAAGTAGGACAGGATTAATGATCAAACAGTGAATTCGGAATCTAAACCTTTTTTGTATAGTGGAAAATAATAAAACATTCTTGTAACAATCAGTTCTTTCTTTCTAATTATTTTCTAATTATATCTAATTTTGATATCAATACTTTCAGAACCATGCTCTAAATAGAAGTTGGGATATAAAACACTATCAAAACAGAACTTACTTTTTAGCAACAGGAATCTCGACAATTGCAAATGCATGCCCATCCATTTATTTATTTTGTCATTTTTTATGTAATCAAATACATTTTGGACCTTCATTTTCAAACTCGATTTCCATTCATACCCAAATACCTATTGATTATAAATTGAAATATTTTAGTATACTTAATAGATTCAAATCTATTAAGTATCGTAAAAACCCGCATTCGTTAATCGCGTCGCCAATTATTGGCCTAGCTTTTAATAGCGTCAATATTAAAACTTGCTAAATTTTACTTAACAATCCCAAAACTCGATTTTAAATGCTCCCATTGTAAGTCCCTTTACTTTTTAAATTCTACAGATTACCTACTTTCTAAACTTGCATTTGTATTCAATTATTTAAAAAAAACATTTTTTTTCCAAATATAAAGGTATGGTGAATGAAGTAAGAACATGGTTATGGAGTAAGAACCATAGCTCTAGCCGTATCTACGTTTTAAGTTTACTCGCCGGTCCCCGGCGACCCTCCTATTTAAAACCAGTGAAAATAAGCAAAAGTGGCTGGATAAAATAATAATTTGTCATGATTTTTTGAACCTTCATGTTTTAACAATTTAAAAAGTATTATTAATAGAAACATTTACATTTTTGAGCAACCTCCTTGGCAACATTTTTATATATAATACGAACTATTAGTAATCCCTATATTTGTTTCCTGGATGGAACAAACCTGTCTAGGCATAAATCAGACTTCCACTCCACTCCAAAGATAGATTACTTCAAAAGTGGTATTTTTGCACTCACGATGTTTTTAAATAGTATATTAAAATAACAAAATACAGTAATGACAGACGATTTGCTTAATTTGTATTCAAATTATGCTGTTACTTGACTTTCCAGTCGCAAAATAATCCCTATCCCTAAAATAAAGGACACGTGAAGTCCTAATTTAAAACCTATAAATAGTTACAATTGTTGCATGTTTCACCAGAAGTACATATTTAGAGTGCGTGTAATGATATAAAAAAAATATAAATTTAACAAAATAAAAGATTATGGCACCAAGGTATAATTAAAATTTTGACAAACGAACTTATTTGAACTTACATCTACTTAGCGTGGCAAGAATTTGGTAATATAAAAATATGAATACCTAAGCGGTTGTTGTATATCTACGTGAATGCGGATTCTGTCTGCAATATAGCTGTTTCCAATATATATCTAATCCTTATTATTAAGGCGTATTTCTGTAAACCCGGCGAAAAACTACGATAGCTACAAGGCTTATCCACATCTCACCTACATCCGCGAAAGATATAGGTAGAACCTCCCAAGAATTTAACCAATAACTTTTTTATAATATTGCTATTATCCATACTTTTGTGTTTGTTTAAATAATAAAGAAACTTAGGTACCTACTCATGACATGACTCACGTCTCACGTGTTTGTAAAATATTAGTAATTTTCGATCGGCTGACCGTCTTATTTAGGGATTGCGCAGGAGACGGACTTTTTTGTCCGTAAAAAAGATCGCTTACAACTTCATCGACTAACACACACAAAAGTAACAAAGCAAGCGACCAAAAGTCCGACGTCTGCGCACTCGTATAATCATAACAAAACTAAGGTAATTATGTAGTGCGTGCGTATGCGCATTCTACATCATGTTTGGCACTATGTTACTTACTTACGACATTTAAATTAGGTCTCCTTCTCGTTGAAATTTATGTTTATGTATGCGATATTGTGAACTGCCATAGGCTTGGCTTATAGCGCACCTACTTAGGAACTTTTAATAGTTATTCAAAGGGTTTAAATTTGAAATTTGCTCAAATGATATAGTGGTAACTACTCTTAATTGCACATTATAGAATATAGCAAAAATAAGATTTATTTCGTTTCGTTCTGTCTGACCCCTTTAAATGACTTGTGATTATTTTTTATATTTTTTTATAAGAATGGAAACCTTTTACTTAGTGGTTGAAATTGTAAGAATCTAAAAGGGAGAAACTGACGTACTTATTTATTTTGAATGTTAATTTATTTAATTTTATTATTTTGATTGTAATTTTTTTTTTATTTTGTTGTAATTGCTTTTTATACCTAATTGTTTTATTTTAACGTAGCATATGGTAGTACTCGAATCATGATGTGTATGCAATTTATGAATTACAGTCTAGTCTTACTGTTGTTAAATTCTCATGGCTGTGTAATTGACTGCAATCTGTCTGCGTACCTAATTCAAATACCTGAATAAATAAAAAATGAAAATATTTGACCCATGTTTCGATTTTCGTTTAAACTAAAAATAAGGTTGTATATGTTGTTTCAGCATTAATCAAGTGTTTAACAAAATATAGGTATTTAATCAGATTAAAAAATGTTTTGTGTACTTTTTAAAATACTTTTCCTTGTTATAAAAATGCATGTTTTAGCTTTTTTTTGTAGGTTGTTAAACAAAATGTGTGTCTAGGTGTTTTTTTTATTTCTCAAAATAAAATAAATTGTACCTATATTATTATTATTAGGTGTTAATTCGGTACTGAAATATGTTTTCAAAAGATATTAAGTTCATTATCAGCTTTATTTGGAAACTTAGAAACAGTAAACCTGTCTAAATCAGGCAACCAACGGTTTCTTTCTTTAATTAATTTTACTCAATACAATCTGTTAAACAAATAAGTAGGTGTTTAGTTGTACTAAAAAATTGGTTTTCTAACCAAATTTTCTTTAATGTGACACATGAAAAATTTAAACAAAATGAAATTGCATGAACATTTACTTGTACTATAAATATGAAATATTATCATGGCACTGCAGTGTTAATTTAAATAACAAATGAAGAAATAAATATTAGGTACCTATGCAAGGTTGTACTGCAAAAGCACAGGATATCATTATGGCTGAACCACCACAATGAAAAATACCTACTCCCTATTAGTTTTAACATTTCTTTGGCGCCATTACTTTATAACATAAAATCATAATTTTTCTAGGGTATTTACAGAAGCTTTTCATGCAAAATAGTAAAGCACCTATCCATTTAACAAAGCAGATAATACATAGTTTCCAGTTTCAGAAAGTTTTAAATTCAATTTATATTTGCTATTGGCTGAACTTACTATTGGCCTTTACAGCTAATTAGAATAGATAGGCAATACTTCATTTATGGAGATACTGGATTTGCATTATAGAGCAATAAAATTTAATTAGGTATTTGCAAAAAAGAATAAAAAATTGAAGTACTTGTACATAACATTGAGACTTACCATAACATCATACATTAATTATTTATAGAAGGAGCCCATTAGGTAGCCGCACAGATTTCTTCAAACATTCTTTTTTTATATTGTTGAGAGAAGAATAGCAAATAACATACATTTCGATTTTCAACAGAGCTACTCTAAATAACTCTTTAGTGTGGTTTTCAGTGTTAATTAACTACAACGAAAATTAATTGAACTTAGGAACACAAAATCACAAAACTTACATTAAAAAGATCAGTAACAGAAGTCCTGTAATCCATTATGTCGTTTTAATTGATCACTATTAACACTATCAGAATTTTTCCTTTTACGTGAGTCAAAACGGACTCCAGTTTCATGCACTACTTTTTCACTGTTCTTAATAGCTGAAATTATGTTTTCTTTTGAAGGTGGAACTAATTGCAAATCATCTGCACTCCCAGACCCTACTCCAGATGGTTCCACAAGATGCATCACAATACGCTCCAGCCGCTTTGGGTGCTCCACTGGTGCTTCATCAACTATGTCATTATTATCATTATCCTGCTTTCCCATGTTTACTATCACAGAATATTTATGCTTCATCTCATCCATCATTCGTCGCCCATAATCTTCTCCAACAACACTGTTAACGCACACAAAACTCTGCACTTTCTTGGTATCTTTATCAATCTCTAGGAAACCACGAGTTCGCATATATATAAAATGACCAGATCGAGACATTAGTCTGTAATATGACTCGCCAAATTCCCTGCTTTGATCATACATTTGTCGAAGCACACAGATCACCCATCTTACATCATCTTTATGCATAAATACAAATGCTGAAGTGCCTGTTACTTCTTCTGTCATGTAGCCCAGTGCTAATGAAATACTTTGGTCACATTGAACAATCCGACCATCAACTAAATGTCTTGTCCAATATTCAGAGTATGCAGTAGGAGGCAGTATCTGTGCAGGTAATGTATTAGATAAAACTCGAATCATGCCAATAAAAACAAAATCATTTCCACTTGATGAAAATGTGCGAATTCTCCGAACACGTTGTCTCCTTATTATTTGTTGGTCTTGAACTCCGTTTGCAGTGGCATGGTCAGAACGCCTCAACACTCCGTCAACACGACAATGCTCATAACGCTGTGGGTCAGACTTTGCTCCAGCTCTTATAACACGAATATAGAAATTGTGGTGACGTTCAAAAAGAGTCTGATCACAACCACTTTTCAGTTCAGGTGGATAAATATGTTGACGAAGAATACTTTGGTCTTCAGTGTGAATGTAATTGTAAATGTCTTGCCCCAACAAATCAATATGACAATAACCTAACTTATCTTGTACATTTGGTGATAGCAGAAAGATTCGCCCTCTGCATGTAACAGAAAACATGATACAGTCAAACAAATCAAAAAACTTCACAAAGGAAGGTGACCAGGTTTCAAGATGACTGCATGTTATTGTCTTACCCAAAATATGGTTTACTCGTAGCTTGTTGGCGGCAAGTCTCAAAACACTCGTCTTGTCTACTTTACGCGGTGCATGCACGATATCAGACAATAATGTAGTCAGTTGCGTGATGTGAGCATTGTACTGACTTCTTCTCTGCTTCTCAGCTATAATCCGAGATTCACGGTCGCTGGCTTTAGCCGATGGCATTTCAGGAGAATGGGTTTCCGATGAGGAATCGCTGCAGCTAGCTGTATGAAAACCGTAACCATGCGGTAGCGGCGGAGCTGAAGGCACAGCCACAGCCATGGTGAAACTAGATAACTGATTCGTCGTCCCCAGATGACCAGACATCGCAGCGTGAACGTTGTTTACGTTAGCTCCAGTCAAAGTGGATGTCATTGCTAATTAGACGTCAGTATTTCCACTAAGTTAGGTATGTCCTTGCTTGAACCATGATTAGTCGATGTTCTATCTATCTGCGTTGCTAAACAGTCTTACGAAAACATCACTTTTACTGTAGGTACCTAAATTTGGCAAGGAATTGTAGGCACTGATGACAACTGTTGAATTAGGCAAAGAGAATACCGAAAATGTCAATACCATGCATGCATGACCGACAATGCAACAATAAATTCTCTCGTCCAATCCGCGACCGGACCGATAGACAAGCGATCGTAATTATTACTGAGTACAGACTGAACTGACTGACTGACGGACGGACGGACGGACGCGGACGGATCAGAACCAACCAGCCAGCCAACCACTAAGTTTTTGTTTGCTGTGGTTTGCAGTAAGTACCTAGCAAAGCGACCGACAGACACAATCCAAACAAATCTACAGCTCTACAGATTCTATTTTACTCTATGCTTTTATGTTTCTAGTATTATTTAATTATATGCTCTTTGCTCAGCTTTGCTGTCTGTCTTCTTGGTTCCTCAATCCTCAAATTCGTGCTCAGAATCTCAGAACAATATAAATAAAGTATAGAAACCAGATTAAAACAGCAACACAAATGCGTCAGTTCGTAGCTTAGAGTATTAGTTGGTTTATTGCTCTAAGGTTCGTACTATTTTTACTAAGAAAGAACGTGGGCGTGGATGTATTGGAAAGAGATAGATATCTAGAGATAGAAATAGAGATCTCATATGTTTTTTTAATTTCGAAGGTTGTTACAAGAAAGTTTATTTTTCTGTTTTTGGAGTCAAATATCTCAGAAACCGTATCAAGAGATTTCATCACGGAACACTTTTTGTTTGTAATCACATACTCTGTCGATGCATTTCATCACTGGCCGCCAAAACACGTTTTTTTTCAAAATGGCGGACATGTAAAATTCAAAATTCAAAATTCAAAATCATTTATTCAGTTTAGGCTACAAGTAGCTCTTGTGAATGTCATTATGCCATCGGTTCGTAAATCTACTCTGGGCGGGAGATCTTGTACTGAGAAGAACCGGCAAGAAACTCAGCAAATGTCCAGCTCTTTTCTCCCTTACAGCGTCAAAAATATTGGAAAATGCCCTATCATAGCAGAACACTTTCCATTACAAATAAACACAAAAAATATATATAAGACAATTACAACATGTAAAAAAACAAAATAAAAAATGTAAGTTAACAAATTTACATCAGATAATTATGTAAAGGTTTCAATTTCCACAATGTCATACAGCACCACTACAGTACTCTAGTAAAAGTCAAAAATTGTTTAGGTAAAACAAAGTCAAACTATAATTAATAATACTAAAAATAAGATAAGTATGCAAGAGCAGACCAGCCTCCACAGGCGGCACCCGTTCACGAGCATGACATATGAATCAGCCATCGCTTCGCTCAACCATATTTTAGGGAACGTAACGACCCGACGCACATGCCACCACCGCAGAGACAGTAAAGAGAGCATGACACACTCAAGATACTCTAAATAAAAACTTAATGATGTATTTAACGCAACGCTGTTTGTTATCTGTAGGACAATGCTGTTAAAATAAAAAATGTAAGTTAACAAATTTACATCAGATAATTATGTAAAAGTTTCAATTTCCACAATGTCATACAGCACCACTACAGTACTCTAGTAAAAGTCAAAAATTGTTTAGGTAAAACAAAGTCAAACTATAATTAATAATACTAAAAATAAGATAAGTATGCAAGAGCAGACCAGCCTCCACAGGCGGCACCCGTTCACGAGCATGACGTATGAATCAGCCATCGCTTCGCTCAACCATATTTTAGGGAACGTAACGACCCGACGCACACGCCACCACCGCAGAGACAGTAAAGAGAGCATGTAGGTATGCCAGGTTCCATACAAAAATGTTCGAACCTCTTTGTAAAATAAAAGTATCGATAGTATATAAATATGCACATTATGTACGTCACTATACATGATTAAGACACACTATATGACTGTGATTAAGATGACCTGATGCAATTTCTGAATTATTGCTAAATCTGTTATAAAAATTGAATTAACGGCTGGTTTTTGCTACAAAATGGTTCTACCAAATTTTATTTGTATTTTTATTCGCTTTAACGACAAATAATACAGCAAAAACATACCGATTGAAAGTCAATAGTCCATGACTATTTTCTTTTTGAGTTAATAGAACTTGCAGCCCCCAACTACAAAAGAAATAGTGCCACATGGACCACACACTCACTATTTTTAGTAATCCAAAGCATTCGTGAAATTTAGACAGAAATACTATTTTAAAATCTGAAATAATTATGAGATATTAAATACAATACTTACAATACATACTTCTCTAAATCGATATATTGATACTTTTAATTTACAGATTTCTTAGAGACCATGCTAAAAACCTTAGAGCATTCGTAGGTAGCCATTTTTATTACCATTCAAGGTTGAAAAAGGTTATCTTTTTTATTTTATAACCGCTAAAATATGCATTATATGTAATTTCTTGTATTTTTCTCTTATTAAGTAATATTTTCCCCATTTTTAATATAGTGTACAAGTTCTGAATATGTCTGAGTATATTGTCATCTGTGTCAAGCGTTTCTGCAAAAAAATAATTTCACATTATAATAAATGTTTAATAGGTTCAAATTAATATAAATCAAAAGCTTTTTATTAATTAAATTACTAGCCGGACTTCGGTGCGAGATGGTTTGGCAAGATAAAAATATATGTTGGTATGATATCCTGAAATTGCATTATTTCTTTATTTTTATGTGCGACATGTCTTCGTGTTAAATTTCTGAAAAGTTTCTTGAATCTGCAGACCTTTCACAGGCACATTAGCACTTCCTGTTATACTGTAAAATCAAGTTTTGACGGTTCACTGTTTAAGTTAGGTTTTTTTGCAAATGATTGCTAACATATTATACTATTTCATCAGATCCATCTATAATAAATAATGTAGGAACCGCATTTTCTCTAAGTCACGTTCATTTCACATTTTCCTTACATACAAATGAATCCATAGTAAAATGCTTAGAACAAATGTGGTTAAATGTCTTTTTGAAGTCTAATACGATTTATCCACTATTATTTTCCCATTTGTTTTTGGCAAAGACATTAGTGCATGGCCTTTAGGAAAACTGTAAAATAAAAGTATCGATATATCGATTTAGAAAAGTATGCACATTGTCACTATACATAATATAGATAATCCGATGCCATGTCTGAATTATTGCTAAATCTGTTATAAAAATTGAAATAACGGCTGGTTTTTGCTACAAAATGGTTCTACCAAACTTTATTTGTATTTTTATTCGCTTATATATCGATTTCGACAAATAATATAACAAAAACATACCAATTGAAAGTCAATAGTCCATGACTATTTGCTTTTCGAGATTATTAGAAATTGCAGCCCCCAACTACAAAAGAAATAGTGCCACATGGACCACACACTCGCTATTTCTAGTAATCCAAAGCATTCGTGCAACCTAGACAGAAATACTATTAAAATCTGAAATAATTTTGAGATATTAAGACACAATGTTATTGTCCAAAGTTATTGACAGTCGATACTATTAATACGCGAACAAGTCAAATATATCTAAAACGAACTGTTAGCTTTTAAATCAATGTACTTCTGAATTTGGCCGGGGCTTGGCCGGGCAAAAGGACTCAAGATCTTATTTTTCTGATGACCGATGACATAAAAATAAAAACTAAGTGTCAACCATTAGTTGCGTGCGACTAATGGTTGACACTTAGTTTTTATTTTCAACTGCTCCACCTCCTTTTCTAGCCATAAGATAGAACGGAACTAAACATAGTTGCAACTTTTTTATTTTAACCTTCCTTCTATAGCTTTTTCTGAGGTTCATTCAATAAAGCGTTCAATCAACAAAGGTGTATTTCTGACTATATAGAGAGCCCTCCGTGGTGCTTTTATGCAAACCAATTTGACACCGCAATCTCAGGTAGCGTTCCGAAACTAAGGACCTATCTATGGATACGTACCTATATATATATATATTTCTTATAGGTATGTATACCGGCTGACGTCTATTGAAACAGTTTTGTAACTCTTGTAAAGCTCGATAATTCGTTTTTTATTTCAATCTACAGAAATTGAATAAAATTTAACGAAATTTCGAGTGTTATTAATGTTAACTAGAACTAAACGGTTTCAATAGCTTACAACAAAAACGGTAAACAGTACAGCGCGTACGCAAGCAAGATGATGCAATTGTGCAATTGTGCAATTATCCGTCAAAGTTGCTATTAGAACTCAAAAAATCTTAATATATGTAAAGCTTAGAAAAACGCCGTAAAAAGTATTTTGTTTTACATCTAGATGTACTAAAAATAACTGCACAGTGATTAATGTAGATAACTGTTAGATTTAAACAGTATTTTTTTACAAATAGTTTCAGAACGCAGCAACAGATGGCGATACTTTCTTTCTTTGCTTTTATGTCATTTCTAGTGTCCCCTCCCTCCTATTAGTAATTACTTGCTCAGTGCTCCCTCCCTCTTGTAATACCTACTGATTAGGAGGAATCAATCAATCATCTAAAATTCTTGTCTATGGATAATTCAAATTTGATTGTATGTAGGTATGTATTGTAAAGTAATTTAAAAACAATTAGGTACTTAATTATCAACATTATATAAGTTTAGCTTAGCTTAAGTCTGAACAATCGGTTTTTGCTGATCACCGCCGACGCAGACGTAGAGAATCATTCTCTTTTCGTCTTTTTAATTTATTGTTTGTATTCTTTTTAAATTTTTATCTGCCACCAAAGCTTTTAGTTGGGTAGGTACCTGCATACCGAGTTTTTTAAAGTTTTTCCTGCATTTTTAGAGACTCCTCATCGTAGTCTAGTTTAATAAATAAATAGACATATTGTCCAATTCAACGAACATTTTATTTAATGCACGGACGAACATGTGAACCGGTTTTATTTGAATCATCATTTTATCCAACTTATTTTTGTTGGCTCTAAGAGGAAAACACTAACATTAATTTAGATACTTTGTGTATTGAGTACATATAGTGATTCCTCGTGTAAATAATGTGGCTTAAGCTATTCTTGGTGTGGAATATTGTGTTTTTGATTAATACTTCTGGAGGGGAAGGTGAGCTATCACTACTTGTTTCCCTAACCTTTTACTTCGAATTTAATTTTAGTTTGTCCAAGTTTGTAATTTGTTCTAGTTGGAGATAAATGTGTACCAAATAACGATATAGTTGACGGTGTTTGTGCATTGATCACCGATTGTGAGGTGGCTTTGAGGTCAGTAAGCTGATAATTTGTATTGTTATTTTCCAGCCTACATAACTATTAATTGAAAGATCCTACCTACCTGCTAATTTATTTATACCAAGAAATTATTAGGCACTAAACAGATTCACTTACACAGATTATTTCATTTTCAGTGCAGTCAAGCAGGAAAGTAATCATCCATTTACAAGATGTGGCTTCAGAGGCGATTACGAAATAGTTTGCTGTCCAAGCACTACAGAGAAATTTGGTAAATTGAATAAAGTTATGAAACTTTAAAATCAAAAATACAAGCTACATAAATAAATAAAGTTTTTTTTGCTTTAGGAAACACATCAGGAAAAATTACTGAACGAGTCGCTGATAGAGGTATTAGTTATAAATAATATTTTTCCTTATTGTTGTTGTTGGTTTATTTATGCTATGCTATGACAAAGCTTAGGTTTTGTAGAAATTTAAAATAGTTAATGGAATAGGTAGGGCATGAATCTGCAAACATTCATGGCATACAAAAATTTAAACAACAAGTAGTGTTAATTCTACTAAGATGTTCGTTTATCAAGCTTGAATGCAGCAAACAAGCACCACCCTCCCACTATAGTATCGGTTTGGTTTGTATTGCATTGCATTTTATAATTATCATTTCTTCTGCTTGTCTATGTACCTGCAAATAGGATGTTGGTGTTTGCATGGTGCATCCAAGCTTGATAAACTAGTTATGACTTATACTGACAATTCTGATAACTTGCCTATTTTAGTCATAGTTTTAAATGAATGATTGGTCTCGCTGCGCTCGAATTCCAGTTTCCGTAGTTAAACTGTTAAATTAATACTACAAGAAATAAGAAGGACACCATTCTTAGTTCTTACACACTACAATATTGAGTTGCCGCATTCACGGAGCTATTGTTTCTAGGTAGCGCGGTATCTAGTCAGGGGCAGTGAGACCAATCATTCATCTAAGCATATAGTCTTAGTCTATATATTTATTGCATCATGTTACTCTATTATTATTTTACTCCACTAATTATGTTATATAACATTTACTGCAATATAAAGGAAAATAAATTAAATAGGTATACAATAATCCTAAAAATAACTTTACAGTTAACTATGATATCTTTCTTGTCACAAATTACCTCAACATTCCCACACTTTTTTGCAACTAAGTATTTGAAACAACATTGTGTGAGTGATAATTCCTAAAACCCATGTTTTATTTTGCAGAATGCATAAATATAATCAAATCGATGAAGTTTCTAGTACCTGTAGCGTTACACATAATTGGTGGGGAGGCAGTGTCGCTTGGTGAATTTCCATACATGGTAATTGTTTTTCTTTAATAGCTAAAAATTTTGATGAATCAATTAGTGGCATGATAAGTCGAATTATCTGTATTGTTTCATTGTATTAGGTTGCTTGTTTTTTTATTGAAGAGTAGGCAACTGACTCTTACCTAGGTAGGTAGTGGCCGTAATTTTGAAACAGGGAAAAGTGACACTGAAGTGTATGACTGAGTGAAAGGCACACTTAGACAACAATAATTACGGAAACTGCCTTGAAGTGCTTTAAAGAAGGTGGTAGACACTTTGAAACAACCCAGGTAGCTACTACCTACTTACTACTTACCTGTCTACAAAGTATAGTCAATAAGTTGGTACTTGACTCTCTAAAAAATAGATGTCCTGAATGGGTAGCAGGAAAAAAATTATGGACGATTCAAAAGCAATTTTCTAAAGTTTATTTGAATAAAGAATATTGACTATGACTTTGACTTTGACTTTGACTAAAACCTAATTAATTAATATAAACACCTATTCTTTTCTGCGCCGCCTTTGTTAAACTTTGTTGTTCACTATCAAATCTAAGCTACCTATTAAACTGTGAAGTAGTAATTGCAATAGCTTACCTTTTACCTATTCTGCTACGAATTTTTCTAATGACATTTTATTACCATACTGATAAACATTATTCAGAGTCCACATTCGAAAGACTGAAAGGTATGGAAAATGGAATCGTAATTTATTTACTATATGTAGGTAAACAAGTCAACTGCTTCATGTAGGTAGATGTAGGTAAGATACTCTTGTCGGCTTGTCTTTGCGGTGTTCGGCTTTCGTTGTGTGTATGTAGGTCCGTAGACTAAAGCACACTTGTTTGCCCTCGATGAGTATAACTAATAACTTAAAAACCATATTTAACGGAATAAAAGTAAAATTATGCTGTTTTTTAATTATAAATAAATATTCTAAATACGGTGTCCTGAGGGTGTGCGCTTAATATTTTACATGTTGTACTATATTGCAGGTCGCGCTCGGATATAAACAGGAGGGCAGCAACAACGAATACAACTTCAACTGCGGAGGTACCCTCATATCGAAGACCTACGTCCTTACTGCCGCACATTGTATCGACAATTTGGAACGGCAAGTTATTCGAGACGACTGATTGAAGCTAAATAAATTATTAAGTTTGATATTAGAAAAAATCGGAAAGGAGATGATCGTTTTTGGGTCCTTAATTTATTACAGTTTTGAAGTGATGCTTTTCTGATAGATCTGCCTTCTGAGATGATGTTTCCAAAAAAAAAATTTAAAAAAAGGCCCCAACATAATTTAAAAACATGAAATCTTGTTTTCTTCATCAAGCTTTTCTTATTATTTTTGGGTTCTAATGAAAGTTTTAAGTGTTTATTATATATTACTAAACTTATTTATACATTCCAAAAAGGTATTTTAAGATTTCAATGCAATTTCCTGAAAATGAAACCAAGCGGTTGTTGGCTGTAATGGATAGTACCATTGCATTACTAATTTAAAAAACAAGTTATATTTTTTAAATACATTCATTTACATTAGAAAAGCGAAGTTGCCAAGATAGAAAAAGTTTAGGGTTGCTATTTATTGAATCTTTATTATCTGACCTTTTTATTAAATAATACAATGTTTGGGTATGTTTAAAAACTATATTAATACATGGAAAAGTTCCTTATTTTTTGCTCTTTTCATAAAATATAATTTCATCACTGTAAGAATTAGGGGGCCCAGCCTCCATACAAAAATGGAACATCTCCTTTTGAAAATAATAATTAGGTAGCTACCTCAAATGGTTCTCCTGTCTCGCTAAAATCTTAAAGCACTGTTTTCGTTACTGATTATGTCGCTATAGTAATAGATAATAAATAGCCTAAATACTGTCGTCTCAATGTAGGCAAAGCCCTTTGTCATTGAAATAAACTCATTATCACTAAAAATGTTGGGGTATTTGGCTTAATCACCACGCATTACAAATGCGGGTTGCTAATCACAAGCCCAGGCTATGCATCGAAAAACCCGACGAAACACCATTTGCCCGACCTGGGAATTGAAGCACACTAATTGCAAATCATTTTGGTATTCCGTTAGTTTAGCTGACCGATCGCCGCCGGCCTCTAAGCAAAGTCCAGATGCGAGGACAGCCGTGGAGCCGAATTGTGCCTAGTGAGGCACAAACCTGCTCCTCGACGGCTAGTGGGTCGTCCTCATCTTGCCTAGCCGCATGTTGCTTCTTTACAGTTTAAAGATGATAATGATGTGATGTGTACAGTGTGGAGCCGAAGATAGTGCGCGCGGGGACGGTGGAACTAGGCGAAAACTCTTGGAACGACGAAACGGACTACAGGATAACCCAGTCCATCGTTCATCCCGAATACACGCACAGTTCCAAATATAACGACTTGGCCCTATTAAGGTAAGTTTTGGTTGATGTGCTGACCGTACATGTTTTTAATCATTAAAAGCGAAGTTTTTTGTTTGTATTGTATGTTTTGTGTCTGGATTGGTTTTGACAATTTTTCCCATAGTTCCATTTTCCAAGTCTCCAACTTCCAACGTTTACCAAAGTTT
Organism: Eudonia lacustrata; assembly: GCA_947562085.1. NCBI lineage: Eukaryota > Metazoa > Arthropoda > Insecta > Lepidoptera > Crambidae > Eudonia > Eudonia lacustrata. The sequence goes on from OX387318.1 coordinate 7,690,313, forward strand.
TCGAAAAATCAGAGCTCAGGTTATCAGTGAACAACAGTGATCAGAGTAGAGGGGGCTAATTTTCCAAAAGTTGCCGACAAGACATGACTGAAGAAGAATGAATAAAATCACCAAAATGTTGTTAATTTATTTTTGAAATAATTGTATTCTAAAGAAAACTAAATGTTTGTCCTTCCCCCACCAGGTTGGAGCGGCCGGTGAACGCGTCCGCGAACCTGGGCCCGGCGTGCCTGCACACGAGCGCCGCCGACCCCGCCTCGCCGCTCACCGTCGCCGGCTGGGGCCGCGTCTCCAACGAGCGTGAGTACTCCAAGCTTGTCGTCTCATTTTGATCCAGACTTTGCTGGCTTTTGCTTTTATACTTAAATGGTTCCCCAAGCCGTGTGAAACGAAGCACCGTCACACACATACACATAAATATACACACATAAATATATCTATATGTCTTAAGAAATAAATAAAGCAGATAGTTAGAACAGGGATATAAAAAAGGCAGAGCTCCCACTGCCTGGGAATGAAAGATGATGTATGAATGTGTAGTATGTGGTATAAAAGTGCGAGAGGAACAACAGAGAGAACTGAAATGAAAGCGGACTAGCATACAATAGCTCCGATCATGTTGGAGAAAGGAGTAATTAAAAAATAAAAAGCACCGTCACAGGTTTTGCTAGTGCGTGTTCCCGTTCCCTAATACTAGATTTTCCGAGGGGTTCGGGTCGGATCGAATCGGGGATTTGTTCCGTACGGAGAACGGTGGTGGATACGAATGTGTTATATCATCCATAGAAATCTCTCTCTAGAAAGCAAAGTGCTTGCTTGATCACTACAGCTTGAAATACCTTCCTAAAATCCGATTACGCTGTAGAAGCCACCCACACAAACTTCGAAGTCCAATCTTTTTCAAACCAATAAACCAATGTCAAAACCTTGTTTCTACTAAATCTTCGTTCAATTATGTACTGATAGTGTACTGACGCATGATTAATCGAAGTACTAAATAGTTAGTAAAAACCATTTATAAGGCTTCAAAAAGTTGAGACTTCGAAGTTTGTATGGGATATGTTATTGTATAAACGATCTTAATCGTCCTAAACAGAGAACAAGAAAAGCAACTTGCTGTTGAAAACGACTGTAAAGGCAGTGCCGCGCGATAAGTGCGACCCGTCCTACAAAAACTGGCGCAAGCTGCAGCGAGGCATCACCGCGCAGCAGCTGTGCGCCGGCGACGAGCGCGGCGGCCACGACGCCTGCCAGGTACGAGTCCGACTGATGCCGTGCGCGCGACCAGCCCCCCGACCGCCTAACCGATCGCTTTGACTACGCGTATAGTTTATGACGTCATCTTGCCACCTCGCACCGCCTATGAAAGCAATATCAAAAGCTAAAGGCTAGTGCTTTCGATATTGCTTTCATAGGCGGCACGAAACGACAAGATGGCGTCATAAACCACACACGAAGTCAAAGCGATCGGTTAGGCGGTCGGGCCCCTGGAGGTCAATTCTATTAGAAAACTGCAACTGCACGTTTACGCCTGTCATTTGTCGCGTGTAGGAGTAGTGCCGTGGAAATAGACGTATTCTATTAAAATTCTCTGCACCACAACTACACTACAACTGCGCGATTACTACACTACAGCTGCACGAATCCTGCAATAAAACTAAAAGAACTAATGTTACAATAAGCTAAATACGTAAAATGCTTATAATACGCTGTGCAAAAGTTGCTCACGATCTACTTCATTAAACCTGCACAAAAACTGCACCAATACTGCTGTCATTACTACACAAATGTCAAAATATTTTAATGGAATACGATTATTTTGCAGTAAACGTGCAGGTGTAGTGCAGTTTTGTTAGTGGAATACCTATTTGCGTTACTTCTCCGTCCCTGCAACACTACGGCAGCAGCGCTGCTTAACAGAATACCGAAACGTCAAAATTTGCTCATTTTGACACACGCGACGCTGCAGTGTAGTTGCAATTATATAATAGAATCGACATACAGTGCGCCCGTCCTACAGAAATGTATGGAGCGACAACCACTCGTCATGTTGCACGCATACCGAACGCGGCTTTTTGGTCGAAGCTTAAGGTGGAAACATACCTACTGAAACGCGACGCGACACCACGTGTCGACACCCGATGTGCACCGTACACATTACTAACACGCTACGTGATGCTACAACACGCTTCGCTAGTGTCTTAGTATCCTGATGGACGTAAGTGACAAAAAATATCTTAATACCAGGAATGTTCTCGAATGACTGACGCGTGGCGTCGGGTGTTAAGAGGCCTATTACATCTCAACTGTGATTTTTGCGTAAAATGCCCATTTTCGCATTTTGTAGTAATTTTCCAGTTGTATTTATCGTTTTTATCGAAATAGGATAATAAATTCATGGTTAGTATTTAAAATTTCCACTCTGCAAGAAAAAGCTGAGTTCGGACGGCCGGCGCATCCCATTTTGTAGTAATTTTGCAGTTGTATTTATCGTTTTTATCGAAATAGGATAATTAATTAATTATAAAATATTTGTTCCTCATGAAGTAACAATTATTCTGGTATAAATTTTGCTCAATAATATTATCGTAGATAGGAGAAATTCACTGCGATCTTAAAGCGATTTTCAAAGTTTTTTGGTTTAGAATAACATTTCTTTTCTATGTAAAATCAATGATATCTAAAAATTCCGAGGCCGCTACGAACTGTTCGACTATATAAGAGATAACATTCTATTTTTTTTATTTCATTTGTTTAGAACAGTAGTTCAATCTAGGAGCTCAAAAAAGGGCCTTCGCGCATTTTATGAAAATCTTTCTCTGCTATTTTGGGTTTCATTAAAAAGTTAGGCAAAATTTACAAAAAGCGAGGTCGCTACGAACTATGCCAATAGCTATTCTACACTATTCAATAAGTCAACATTTTTAATGTATTTTCGTTTCTGAGATCGAGAACGCCAAAAATGGGCATTTTTGAAATGGCAATTGCCTGTCTCGTATTAGTGAAGTCATACTCGACCTGCAATTGCCTATTTCACGACCTTTGCAATAATATACTATTGAATTGTTCGGCAGGGGGACTCGGGTGGGCCTCTGTTGGTGGCCGTGCCGTCAGAGGAGCAGATGCGCTTGGCGGGGATCACGTCGTTCGGCCTCGGCTGCGGCTCCGCCACGCCCGGCGTTTACACGCGCGTCGCCGAGTACCTCGACTGGTTGGAACCCATCGTCTGGCCCAACTAGCCAGCGGACTAGTCACTTCTTATAACATACCAATAAAACTTAAAACATCATCGAATCTTTTTATTCAACGATGGCGGCGAACCACCACGACCCGCGTGTATACGCGCGTCGCTGAGTACTTCAATTGGCTGGAAACCATCGTCTGACCCAACTAGCGAACTGAAACTTCTTATATAATAAACATCAAATAATTCTATTAACGCAATCTAACTAGTAAAAGATATTATACGAATTTTGACATTGAAAAATACTGATTAAATAAGTAGTCCTAATATTGGCAAAATATATTTTTTCTATAAAATATTTTTTGTCAAAATTATTGATGTATTATTTATTTATTATATTAATTGTTTTATATTGTAAAAAATAAAATAAAAGAAATTATTTTGTATCTGCGTAGATAAACTTTTCTCTATTTAAATAATTTAATATTGTTTTCTAAAGTTTACGCGAACACTACACATTGAAATGAAACAACTTTAACCTACCTAGGTGAACAAACAGTTAAATCAAAAATCAAGAGCTCACTTACATAATGTAATCGTAAAAGGAACCAAAGTAAAATATGGTGCAAATCAAGAAAGGTACGTAACAAATGAGGACAGCTAAGGAGTGGAACTCCCTGCGGATCTGTTTCCTGAGACGTACAACCTGGACATTTTCAAGGCAAGGGTGAACAGGTATTATCTAGGCAAGTATGCTACATCCTAGGCCGCATCGTTTATCGCTTACCATCAGGCGAGATCGCGGTCAAATACTTGCCTATAAAGAATTAAAAAAATTGTGTATCACATTACTAAACCCCCTTATGCATATATTTAAAGCTAAAAATGCCGTCTTCCCGGTTAGGGTGTGCCGCAAAGGGGGGGGGGGGGGGGGGGCAGGACTTATAGCAAAAACTTTTTTTTTTACTTACGGACATAAAAAAATGGCGAAAATCATAGCTAACGAAAAACAATCAAGAGAGAAACTATTTTTTTTAATGTTGTAAAAAAAGACAGAAAGGTTTCGGTTGAAAAAGTATGTATTATTGAAAGAGAACATGACTATTATTATTATCGATTAATAGTTGAAGCCTCTTTATGCCTTTTCATAAAATCAAACTGAATATATTCTGTTTTTTTATGTAAGAGGTGGGTGGCAAACAAGCCAGCGGGTCAATCGCCCATGGACACCTGCAACACAGGTGTATCCCGATCCGATCCGAACCCTTCGGAGAATCTAGTAAAGGGCACGGGAACACGCATTAGTGCGTGGTGCCGTTCCCTCTAGAAAACCTCCGAAGGTGTTTCGTTTCACACGACTTGAGGAACTCTTTATGTTTCTCGCAGCGAGCACCCAAACAAGCCCGGTGAAGCTAAAAATACCGTTTGAGGCAATCAGCAAACTCTCCAAAAATCCAGGTGTATCGCAGAAGCGTTGCCAGCGGCCTTAGAGGAAAGCATAAGTTCCTTTCTTTAACGTCCCTAAGTCGTAACAATCAGAGCCGCCTCTGACTCTAAAAATTTGGGCTTTATAACAGTTAAATCTATTCCGTGGCTTTATGCTCGTTCAACTGTTCCATTCCCTCTAAAAAAGTTTGCAAATTGCCTCTGGGTATTTTCAGCGTCACCGCCTCAGAATAATAACTAAAGCTATAGAAACCGGACTAAAATAGCAACACTCATTCGTCAGTTCGTACTATTTTAACTAATGAACCTAAGTGATGTATTGGAAAGAGATCGATTGTCCCTTTTCTTTCGTTATTTCGAAAGTGTCACCAGATTTGTGACGTCATATTTGAGGTTATGTTGTGAGTAACTATACAATCTGTATCAAGCAGGGCCAGCCATATTTCACATACCTAATCAGTTACTTTTAGTGAGCTGGTACACATCAAAACATTTCTTGATATCTCGGTCATTGTGGAAGTACATACTTTTGAAAATAATACGAGTTTATCGACATCATGACAACATTATTCAATCAGCTGATTGGAGTAATGAACTCTGTCTAGTGTTACTACCTAAAGTTCACCTCTTTTGCCCCTGCTGTAAACCTAGTATTTTTGTGCCTATTGTGCCGACTCCGCCCGCTTTCAACTACCTATTTATTTTTGATAAAATTTTAAGGGTTCCGTTTTGTTATTTTTTTCACTAAGAACGAGTTACGACTACTTACCTACTTTTATTAGTTAGAAAAGAAAATTGAGACGTTCATTTAGTCAATTATTCTCTGTTCCTATCACCAGGTCAGGTCAGGAATGTGTTATCTATCAGGTCACTTCTGAGATTTTGAGAAAAATTAATGTAAATGTTATGTAGGTACCTGTAAAGTAATACTGTAAAAATGGTCAAAAAAGGTTTTTTTTGTTGACAACGTAAGCACTGGTTACATTTTTTAATATTCAAAACATTACAAGCCGTAAATTATTAAGTCTCAACAATAATTTCGTTGTTTTAGTTTTCGCTTTAAAAATACAACATCAGTTTTAGTTTTAACTGATTTAGTTAAAATTTTAAACTGATTAAACCAAACGCGATTACACTCGCCTGCGCTAGCGCTACGTAACGTAGGTACCTACTCCGCATACTACCCCGCGCGCGCCTAATTAATAATTTGAACGGTGATAAAAAATGACTTACCTACTAATTTAAAAATGGGTAACATAAGTGTAATTTTCGATCCCTAAAAAGGCGGAGTCACAAGAAAGTGTGCTCGACTCCGCCCGCTTTCAACTATTTATTTTTGATAAAATTGTAAGGGTTCCTTTTTGTTATTTTTTTCACTAAGAACGAGTTACGACTACCTACTTTTATTAGTTAGAAAAGAAAATTGAGACGTTCATTTAGTCAATTATTCACTGTACCTATCACCAGGTCAAGTCAGGAATATGTTATCTATCAAATCAAATGTAAATGAGGAGCTCGATGGCGCAGTGGTTAACACGCCCTGTCTGCGATTGCTGAGGTTAAGCAACTTTCGCAAAGGCCGATCATCGGATGGGTGACCAAAAATTTATCATCTCAAGCTCCTCCGTGCTTCGAAAGGCACGTAAAGCCGTTGGTCCCGGCTGCATTAGTAGTCGTTAACAACCACCAATCCGCACTTGGCCCGCGTGGTGGTTTATGGCCCGTTCTCCCTGTCCATCCATAGGGAAGGCTCGTGTCCCAGCAGTGGGGACTTTATGAGCTGATGATGATGATGATGAAATGTAAATGTTATGTACCTGTAAAGTAATACTGTAAAAATGGTCAAAAAAGGGTTTTTTTTGTTGACAACGTAAGTAATAGTTACATTTTTTAATATTCAAAACATTACAAGCCGTAAATTATTAAGTCTCAACAATAATTTCGTTGTTTTAGTTTTCGCTTTAAAAATACAACATCAGTTTTAGTTTTAACTGATTAATTTAAAATTTTAAACTGATTAAACCAAACGCGATTACACTCGCCTGCGCTAGCGCTACGTAACGTAGGTACCTACTCAGCGTGCGCCTAATTAATAATTTGAACAGTAATTATTTTTTAAAAATGGGTAACATTTGTGTAATTTTCGATCCCTAAAAAGGCGGAGTCACAAGAAAGTGTGCTCGACTCCGCCCGCTTTCAACTATTTATTTTTGATTAAATTTTAAGGGTTCCTTTTTGTTATTTTTTTCACTAAGAACGAGTTACGACTACCTACTTTTATTAGTTAGAAAAGAAAATTGAGACGTTCAATTAGTCAATTATTCTCTGTACCTATCACCAGGTCAGGTCAGGAATGTGTTATCTATCTAATCAAATGTAAATGAGGAGCTCGATGGCGCAGTGGTTAACACGCCCTGTCTGCGATTGCTGAGGTTAAGCAACTTTCGCAAAGGCCGGTCATCGGATGGGTGACCAAAAATTTATCATCTCAAGCTTCAAGCTTCTCCGTGCTTCGGAAGGCACGTAAAGCCGTTGGTCCCGGCTGCATTAGTAGTCGTTAACAACTACCAATCCGCACTGGGCCCGCGTGGTGGTTTATGGCCCGTTCTCCCTATCCATCCATAGGGAAGGCTCGTGTCCCAGCAGTGGGGACTTTATGAGCTGATGATGATGATGATGAAATGTAAATGTTATGTACCTGTAAAGTAATACTGTAAAAATGGTCAATAAAGAGTTTTTTTGTTGACAAAATAAGCAAAGGTTAATTTTTTTTAATATTCAAAACATTACAAGCCGTAAATTATTAAGTCTCAACAATAATTTCGTTATTTTAGTTTTCGCTTTAAAAATAAAACATCAGTTTTAGATTTAACTTATTAATTTAAAATTTTAAACTGATTAATTCAAACGCGCTTACACTCGCCTACGCTAGCGCTACGTAACGTAGGTTACCTACTCCGCATAACTACCCCGCGCACGCCTAATTAATAATTTGAACAGTGATAAAAAATTACTTACCTACTAATTTAAAAATATTGCTAGTTTGGGTAACTTAGTCTAATTTTTGATCCCTAAAAAGTACTAGGGCAACTCCTGGTATAGGCGGAGTCAAAAGAAAGCGTGCGCGTGTGTCTTTTTTCTTACGGGTTCTGTAGCTTATTTTATTTTTCTAACCGCTTTGATTGACCCGGTATAAAATGTAAGCATTCCTGAAATCCTAACTATTTGTATGAAATTTTATTAGGTAAACTAAGTTTAACTATGTTATATCACACAAAGTTTCAATACTTAACACATTCTTTTTTGTTTACAAAAATGTAATGTAAATAAGAATAACATTTATAAACATCGGTGACATACCTAAGTACTAAATAAAACTTACGTGTGATGGAAGATGTTATCACCAATTGACTAAATAAATAGCAACAAACATAAAAATAATACACATAATGCCAGTGAGTGGTATTTCGCAGCGCTTAAGCCAGTTTACACTTTGGTTGTACTTGTATTCTGTGACTTCGGAAGTATTAGTAGTACTAGTTACTGCAAGTAGACAGAAATGTCTACCTACTAGTCTAAAATCATTGCAAGTTACTGCACTGCACTGAAAAAAGTTGAACACCTCGGACGGGAATCGAACCACGCACCTTCCGCCACCAGCACCAACAACCACCAACACCAATCTCCACAGTCTTATCCAGAGTCCAGACTCATTTGTTAAGTGGTTAAAATGCAGCCGCCCGGATTGCAAAAGTAGCATAGTTCGATTCCCGCCTGAGTTGAACTGAACCTGAACTTTAACAATGCCTAAAATAATCATAATAATGCCTAAGCAACGGGATAAAGCTAAAAACATACGCATCGAGCGCTGACAAAACCAGTCCTCGGTAGCGTAGTGGTTAAGGCAGCCGCCCAGATTATGGATTGTGCGTGAATCGATTATGTTTGACATTTATTGTTGTAAAAATTTATCTAAGCTTATCTATCAATAATTTATAATTATTCTCAAGTCTACACAATAATTATTTTCGATCCCTAAAAGTACAGGAGCAACTTCTAGTTAGAACTAGAAGTAGGCGGCACGCCCGCCGGCGCTGGCGCCGCCTTGTTAGGTTTGTTTGCCTACGATTTTTTCGCAGTCGTTTGTGAAAGCTTTCAGAGTGCATGCCTACTTTTCGTGTTTTTGCTTTTCGGTTTCAATTCAACTACCTATTAAGTGAATATGGCATTTTTAAGTAATCAGGAGTATTACGAAATGATTCTTTGTGTCGGGGCAGCTAATGGCAGTCTACGTGGTGCTCGTGAACTGTACCGCGAGAGATTCATCAACGGCAGACCAGAAGCTGAGCAGCGAAGCTTGCCATCGGCGGATTGCTTTCGACGAATGGTGTTGCGTCTCCAGCAGACTGGATCCTTTCGTGGGACGAGTCCGGAGGTCCAGCCAAATATGCGGGACCCGGGGTTTGAGGAAGCTGTGTTGGAGCACTTTCGAGACAACCCAAGGACCAGTACACGTCGATCTGCAGCGATATTCAACGTGGCTCACATGAAGGTTTGGCGGGTGCTCCGAGATGACGGCCAGCATCCGTATCATTTTCGGCGAACCCAGGAACTTACGCCTGCGGACTTCGAACCGCGTCGTGGATTTTGCCAGTGGTATTGCAATAAAGTGTTGACGGTTCCTGGTTTTGCTTCAACTGTGCTGTGGACGGATGAAGCAGCATTCACTAGGGGCGGGATAAGCAATATCCACAATGAGCATGTGTGGTCACACACGAATCCGCATGCGTCAACAGAGTCCAGTTTCCAACATCAGTGGCGAGTTAACGTGTGGGCTGGCATAGTTGGTGGTAGGCTGCTTGGACCTAAGTTTTTGCCCCAACGGCTAAATGGAGAGAACTACCTCGAGCACTTGACCAACTACATTGAAGAGCAGCTTGAAGAGTTTCCATTGGCAGAATATCATGCAATGACATTTCAGCATGACGGGGCACCACCACATTACGCGCGACAAGTGCGCGAATATTTAAACCTACGCTTTTCACAGTGGATAGGCAGAGGAGGGCGCGTGGCCTGGCCACCGCGATCGCCGGACCTTACACCTCTTGATTTTTTTTTATGGGGGCATATTAAGAGTTTGGTGTACGCCGTGGCTTGCGATACTGCCGAAGAAATGAAGGATCGTATCACAGCCGCCTTTCTGAGCATCACACCACAGATGCTTCAAAACGCAGAAGAGTCCGTTTTGCGCCGGGCGCAAACTTGCATCCAGCGACAAGGTGGGCATTTTGAGCCATTTTTGTAAACTGGTTATGTGAAGTGGAGTGGACTTTTTTATCACAGCTAGGGTGCTACACTACACCTCAGTGCTTCACTTTAGTTGATTTTAGTTATTTCAAAAACAAGTCATCCTAGGGTACTTAGTTCTAAGTAGGTGTATCTACCTTAGAGTAGTACGATAATTTATTCTGTGACTACACCTCAAAGCGCCTCGCTTTAGTTGATTTTAGTTATTTTAAAAATAAGTCATTTTATTTAAAGACCTATGTAGGTACCTACTCGTAGGTAAGCGTACCTACCTATCTACTTTAAAGTCGAAACAATGTGGCTGTAAAATGAAAATATTTTTATTACTTTGATGATAATTACATAAGTACCTTAGAGTAGCACGATTATTTATTCTGTGACTACACTTCAAAGTGCTTCGCTTTAGTTGATTTTAGTTATTTCAAAAAAAAGTCATTTTAATCAAAGACCTATGTAGGTACCTACTCGTAGGTTAGCGTACCTATCTACTTTAAAGTCAAAACAATGTGGCTGTAAAATGAAAATCTTTTCATTACTTTGATGATAATTACATAAGTACCTTAGAGTAGTACGATTATTTATTCTGTGACTACACTTCAAAGTGCTTCGCTTTAGTTGATTTTAGTTATTTCAAAAATAAGTCATTTTAATCAAAGACCTATGTAGGTACCTACTCGTAGGTAAGCGTACCTATCTACTTTAAAGTTGAAACAATGTGGCTGTAAAATGAAAATATTTTTATTACTTTGATGATAGTTACATTATTATTATTTCTCATGGGGACGTCGCCAGCCGGACGGACGATCCACCCGAATTGTTGCGGGCCACTTCTGTACCTACTTAATACAAATTATTAAATCACGAAAGTAAAATAGCTGCCTACTTATCTGTCTTTGTTTTATTAGTCTAACAAATCCAAAAAGAAATGCCGCCAAGCAACTGCCGACAAAGAACCCAGACGGGTTGTTTGTGTCAAACAAAATGTGCCGTCAAAGGTTTTGACTTTCGCCGCCCGCGCCGACAGTAGCCGGCAACTGTTTGAGCGGGCGAACTCCAGTACACCTCCTGTTTGTAAAACTGTGTGCCTGGTAGGGGGTGTGGCGGCCAAAACTAGGGCACGCAGTTTTACAAACAGGAGGTGCAGTGTAGGCATCATACAGAGTTCATGACCCTGCTAGTGATGGGTTTAGCTTGTTTTGATTTTGAATTAACGTCAGTTTAACTTTTTTTGTAAATGCAAAACCAAATTAAATTGCGCTTATCTTACTAGGGTATTTATAGAAAGGGTCTATACTAGGGATAATTTGAAACCCTGGATTATGGCTGAACCTGTCTGATACACGTTGTATATAGGACTCAAAGATTTTTTTTGATCACCGATTATCTGATGACCGTTATTATAGTTATATTAATAGTTATTATTCTGAGGAATGACATCACGCACTAGTGGCGTGTCCCTACCTCAGAATAATAATTCCCTACTATAGATTTTTTAGAGGTGGGATCTGCCACCAAACCAATAGAGACCACTGCATCGATGAGAATGGATTTTTGCAATAAATATTAAATACCCTGCTCTTTTTATTTGTTTTTTGGGGCTGGAGGGTTTTGCCCAATAGGTCAATTTTATTAAAAAACTGCAACTGCACGTTTACGCCTGTCATTTGTCACGTGTAGGGGCAGCGCCGTGGAAATAGACATATTCTATTAAAATTCTCTGCACCACAACTACACTATAACTGCGAGACTACTACACTACAGCTGCACGAATCCGGCAATAAAACTAAAAGTTCTAATGTTACCTTATAATAATAAAATGAGTAAAAATTTTTTTAAGTTAAATGGTTTTTATATAAAAGCTAAAAACAATACGGTAGCTCCTAGGTACAGGTACAGGTAAAAAATAAAATCGTTGGGCGCACGTAACCTGCGTAAATATGTAAATAGCATTTTTTATAGCTTTTAGTACAATTTCAATAAAACCGTTTAATTTTTTTTTTAAATTAACTTTAACTCTTTAAAATGCTTACGCTGTGCAAAAGTTGCTCACGATCTACTTCAATAAACCTGCTCAAAATCTACACAAATACTGCTGTCATTACTACACAAATGTCAAAATATTCTAATGGAATACGATTATTTAGCAATTTTGATTTTTTTTATTTTTTCTTTCTTTCTGTTCCGTGGATTAAACTGTGATTTTATCTATTTCTTTTGCAAAATAAACCCTTTTTTATATTAAGATACCTACCTATTTTATTTGAATTTCACCAATTATTTATAATTCACTCAAGACATACCAACTGTAAATGAATGACATCACCAATTCATCATCAACGGTTCATTTTAATGTCCCCACAACATACGAGCCGTCAGCATACTGGGTACATACGACTACGAGCCTTCTCAGTGGATGGCAGCACCACAGGGAGAACGGAACTTATCACTCTTTCAATTTAGACGTTTCGTGTCGGTCCGCTGACTGAAACAGTCGCACGACAGCCGCACGACCGTTTTAATATGGAATGTAGTGCAAACTTGCGGCAGCCATCCGACAACAAACATTTAAATTATTATTGAAGGAGTCTTTACACTACCACGTGTGGACAGAGCGGATTGGTGGTTGTTAATGAATGCTAATGCAGCTGTATCTGTATCCAACAGACTGCCTTTCGAAGTACGGAGGTGCACAAGATGATAAGCTTTTACCCATCCGATGACCGGCCTTTGCGAAAGTTGCTTTACTTTAGCAATCGCAGATCGAGCGCAAACTGCTATAATTAACGATCTCATCTCCTGCAACATTAGTTTTTGATTTTAATTCAGTATTTCAAAAACAACTTTAAAGGTAAAGAAAACACTTATGAACTTGTCTGTACTTCTAGTATGAATGGAACTATACATATTTTTTTACATAGCGAATTCACATAAACTATTTCTACTGACAGTCAGAATTTCACGCACTAATAATACTTAGAACAATAAAAAGATAAGTTTGCTTTTTGTAAGCACTAATATGGGTACACTGTATAGATGCCAGCTCGAAATGTCATTCACAAGTCTTGTTTAATATCTCTGTTCCTTTGAGAGCAATCCTTAAGAAATTTTGCATAGCTGGGGCACTAATAAGGCACTAAATGTGTGTGTAAATTTCGTTGTTATAATATAAGTAATTTTCGAGAACGATCACGTGTACGCCAGCTTGATCGTGATGCCAGCGTACACACTAAAAGAGGTCTTTATTTCTTAAACTAAAGAGGCGCTAATTATTTTATGTTTGCAGTAATTACCATGAAGCTGTAAATAATCTTAGTAGATAATATACAGCTTCATGGTAACTACGCACTAAAAGAGGGCATAACAACAAACGTGAATTAGACCATGTGTACGCTAGCTTAACGGACAATACTTAGAACGATGCGACTATGAGTCAATCACTTTAAATTACACAATTACTGTAGGAAAAATTTAGTTCTAAAGCTGGTAACCCGAATATTATACCTATCTAAAAAATAACATAACCCATTTATTCACAAAACACCTACCTAAGTGATAATAATTATTTTTAACTTGTCATCGTCGGCATTGTTCATTCTATAGAAAAGTACCTTGCAATACTGAGAGCAATGGCCATACATAAATAGTCTATGGGCCATACCACGCCGTACTCGAGAAACGATTTAAGTGTTACCATTTTTAAAAAACGGAACCACATGCAGTTAAATTAAGGTGACCAAGTGAATTACCACTTCACCGAATGCTGATTTGTCTACTTGGAGCGATTGTGAATTGACGGAGATATGAAACCTAATTTAACCCTTAAATTGATTGTTCCGGATTCCTGGAAGAAGAATTTATCAATTTCGGTGGTACGTCAGTTCATTCATTTTTTAGGTTAAAATAACAGCAATCGTCTGTTTTATATTTTACATAATCGCACGAATGTAATACCGAAAAGATGACCATACCAGACCAATGTTCCAACTTACATAAAACAACTAAAAAAAGTTAATTGGGACGAAGACATAAAGCAATTAAATAGTCAACGCCATGATAGCAACAAGTCAAAAGGCCAACGATTCAAAAAGTGTTGATACACTTCATCATCAATAGTTCATTTGATCAACAGCCGAAATACCAACAATTTATAATATCAAAACTTATACAGATTGACTTCTTTATCACCGTCCAAAACTTCTGAGATGACTCCCGTGATACAAACGAACAACTCTTTGGACCAACTCCCCAACTCGAAAATAAAATTCAGTTGTTTCATACATTTTGGTCGAATGAATATTGATGTTTTGTTTTTTTATTAACAAAAGCTCTCGTACCTCACTCATGAAAACAACTAGCAGAAAATAGTGAGAATAACGCATGAAACAATATATTTTTAAACTTAATTGAGAAAAAAAACTATATTATTTATTTGAATTCAAATCGGGTTTTTATATTAAAGAACAAATCTGTAAAACCAATTTCAACCTTTAAAAATTTTTAGAGATTTAAATCGTATCATAATTTATTTTATGAGATTAAATCAAAGTTGTCTTTAAAATTATTATGGATTTTGACAGCTAGCTGTCAAATTTTAGGGACGAATCACTGCCTCTAGTGATACTGGGTGATGAGAGGGATGAGATGAGAGTATTAAAATCCATTGTCATTCATTTATGTCTCCAAGACGCGCTGTGGTAAATTCGTTATTTATATTGCAACACTATGTGGGGTAATTACCTACTTATTTTGTTGAGACTAGTCTATGGACAAAACTATAGTGAGTCATGTTGTGAACGTGTTCATTCGTGAATGGACTGAGTATACCTATCAATCAACTTTTCTAGAAGCAATCCACTGCCACCCACCATTGTGTTCAGTTCAGTTTAGTATCAATCAAGAGAACAATGCTTGTGCTTCTGGAACTTGTGTTGGGTTTTTGATTTTTGCTTTTTATGATTAAACAGTGGTAGTGACGTTGAGGTTGACTTCAGAGCATGTGTAAGTGAACTTCATTTTATACTGTAGGTATTTAAATTGTAGTTTTAATTTTTTTTTCATTATTTATAATAATATGTATCGTATGTATAAAACATCTCAGTACATTTGCCAAACAACTCGTACTTGAACATCTATTTTTTAGGGAATTTCCCCCATACACTCACCAAACAATAATGAACCTTATTTTAAAGTCATTTCGATATCCCATTGCATTGTTTTAGTTTTACCAGGTTAATTTTAGGGTTTTCGTCTTAAGAATTGTTTGCCACCCTAGTAGTAAAAAAAAACAAAATAGAAATTCGGGAGATTAGGTCGTGAAATCGGGATATCGGGAAAGAAGAGCCGAAATCAGTAGATCTCCCGATAAATCGGGAACTTTTGTAACACTGACTATTAGTACACCGTCTCCCGCTAGTCGCTACACTCAACTCAAGTGCTTATGTTGCTTGTCCGAATTACTCCGAATGTCCGAGCGAAGGAACAAACGTACTGTATGTACGAGAAAGCAAGATAGTTGTTGCAATCGCTATCGAATAATCACACATTATGCGAGATAGCAAATCAATTGATTACGCCGACCGTGCGTTTTATTGATAGAAAATCTTGCTCAGCTGTATTTAGCACTAAGATTACCGAAATTGTTCAAAAACCAGCTAGTGTGTAGTGTGAGCGAGTGATCGCGCTTTGTTAAAGCGCCCTGACGTGATTGAGTATTTAAATCTGTGTCTAATATTTATGGAATAGCTTTACCCAGTTCAAACATACACTTAATTAATTTTAAATGGTTTCGAAAAAAAGTGGCTACTTTTGACAAAAAACAGTTTGAAAGCTATTTAGTTGGCTGATAAGATAACAGCACAAAGTAAAGAAACGGAACAGAGACAAAGCTTCTAAGGAGCATACGAAATTCTTACCTATTTTAGTAGGATTGGCAAAAATCAATAAATAAAATAAACAAACTTTTATGAGCATTTGCTTACTCTAAATATTTTTTTTTATAACTTTTGGTTTTTGATAATTTGTTATGCCTTTTGATAGAATGGTAAATTCTGTATCTGATAAATAAAAAGTATTTTCAAGTAATCAATTGGGAAACAATCACATGGCATATTAAATGTACAATGTTGTACTCGTTTCTGAATATCATTACCAATATTAAAAATATTTATGTTTAATTCCCGAGTTCCTATGGCCATCTTCCAGCTCCACCATCAGACTCTGGTTACCAACTAGCACCAAAGTACTTGTCAAGATGAATCATACGAGCCCAAACTAGATGGGGTTGTGTCGTTTAATAACCGAGTTCCTGTGGCCATCTTCTAGCTCTATCATCAGACCCTGGTTACCATCTAGCATCAAAGTTCTCGTCAAGACGGATCAAACGAATTCAAACTCGATGGGGTTGTGTCGTTTAATAACCAAGTTCCTATGGCCACTTTCCGGTTTCATCATCAGATCAGCTCCATGTCATACTGATTTTGCATTGTCATCCGATTTACACATGCATGCAAAATTTCAGCTCAATCGGTAACCGGGTAGTGGAATAAATTTAACTCACAAGCAAACATCGGGACAGGTGAAACTAAATAAAAGCTTGTAAAAATAACAATTAACTACGTAACATACCTACATAACACACAGGTTTGTGCGACCTACTTAAACATATCTAAAATTTTAAATAGGTATAATCTGGTTGTAATTTACTTACCTAGTAGACTCCTTGGGATAATTGAAATATGAAATATCTTTTTTTTTCTAGTATTATTCACACAAACGGTACAGTAAACGACCATTTTATAAGTCCAGAACTAATTATTTACACTTACACTTTATAACTATTTACAATTTATTCCACCTAAAACAATTCGTAACAAATATACAGGAGTACAAAACGAATAAGACGTGCTGCAGGCCCTTCCGTTTGTCCACTGGCCGAGCGAGCGTAACCGGGTTTATCCAGTGGCGGCGCGTACGCGACGCAGCGGCTAGTTGACACGCACACATGCGCCGTATGCTTGTAGTAGTTTACCTACGACGGCGCGGTTGTATGAAGCTTTGTCTCTGTTCCGTTTCTCTACTTTGTGATAACAGTGCCAATATAGATTAAAACAGCAGTGAGTCTATAGAGGAAAGCGCACTGACCTCTCTATATTATACATTACAGTGTACTTATAAGAGGTCAGCGGTATAGATAGGCAACGACTTTATTTCCGTGTACTGTTAGGTACTATTAAGGTGTACTAGTACTTTACTCGGACTGTACTAGTACATTACTAAACCGAAAAGTGTCCAATTAAGCACAAGACTAATGCACTGCTTGTGCTTGCATTATGGTACTTTTAGGTAAGTAGGTAGGTACTAGGAGTTTTGTACTTAGTTTGTATTTTGTACGTAGTATTGTAATTAGAAGTTATAATAAAAGGCCTCGGCAAACCAAACGCGGGTCAGAAGCAGAGCAGGTCAGTAGCAGCACGAGAGTCGGCACACTCAACGCAGCGGCAGTTTCAAAGCAGTTGCAACGCTGGACCGCGTTTAAACCGCGTTTAGGCAGGCAGTAGGCTGCAAGATGTCGAACGACGCGGACTCTGATGAAGAAGAATTCGTACTGCTTTTCCCCTGTTCCACCTATCCCTACCAGGCTATCTCCACTGGTAGGGATAGGTGGATGAAGAAGAATTCGTACTGCTTTTCCCCTGTTCCACCTATCCCTACCAGGTTATCTCCACTGGTAGGGATAGGTGGATGAAGAAGAATTCGTACTGCTTTTCCCCTGTTCCACCTATCCCTACCAGGCTATCTCCACTGGTAGGGATAGGTGGATTTATTTTCCACCTGTCCCCACTGTTAGAGATAGGTGGAAAAAAAATCCATCTCTACTAACAGACTATCCCCCTGGTAGGGTTGGCTCCAAGACGAAACAAAAGAATTTGGATTCATGATATCTGTACATATAGCCAGATTGTGGATTAATCCCTACCAGGTTATCTCCACTGGTAGGGATAGGTGGATGAAGAAGAATTCGTACTGCTTTTCCCCTGTTCCACCTATCCCTACCAGGCTATCTCCACTGGTAGGGATAGGTGGATTTATTTTCCACCTGTCCCCACTGTTAGAGATAGGTGGAAAAAAAATCCATCTCTACTAACAGACTATCCCCCTGGTAGGGTTGGCTCCAAGACGAAACAAAAGAATTTGGATTCATGATATCTGTATATGCAGCCAGATTGTGGAATAATAGTGGACTCTTTCAATTTGTGTTAAAAAGATGCTACTCATGGGCTCTCACGAATGCTGGCAGGCAGATTAATCCACAATCTGGCTATATGTACAGATATCATGAACCCAAATTCTTTTGTTTCGCCTTAGAGCCAAAAGCAGTACGAAATCATCCGAGTCCGTGTCGTTCGACATCTTGCAGCCTACTGCCTGCCTAACCCATCATACTGAACGCGGTCTACACGCGGTCCAGCGTTGAAACTGCTTTGAAACTGCCGCCGCCGCCGCTGCGTTCAGTGTGCCGACTCCCGCGCTGCTACTGACGACTACTGATTACGACTACTACGACTGCCGCGCACTGGTTTGCCGAAGCCTTATGAAATTGCGTCTCGTTACAAATTGTATGTAGTTACTTACCTGTGTACTAGGGTAAATACGCTAAATGTCGGCCCCCTTACGGATTTTCTAACTTTAGATCGCTCTGGCCCCATCAGTTGCAATGAAAGGATAGCTTGTGATGCGGTTTTAGAAAGCTTGAAAATCTATTTAATGTTTATTAGGCATAAGATTGACTTGTCTACTAAAAGAAAAAAGTATTAAGGTTTAAATGCGACAAGAACGAAAAAACCTTAAAGTCGGCCATTCACGGCCCATGGTCGGTCACGTTTTTCCCAAATGTCGGCCGGGTATAGGGTGTTTTATATGAAGACAATGAAAAATATTATTAATATGATTTATTTCTTTAAGAGCTTCTTTTATTATAGTGCGATCGTATCCGCATAATTTTGTTATTTTGTTATTTTTTATTATTAGGTATTTATCCTAAACCATGTTCAGCTATTATAGATATGTTTTCAATATTATAAACTCCTACGTCCAAACTTAACTTCTTTATAATTATACATAATAATATTATTAAACTATATTCAATTTAAAGAAAATAAGTTTGATAAATAAATTAAAAATTACTACACACACAATCAATAAAGAACTACAAAAGTAATTAATCATTCTGATAGCGGCGCTCGAATTTCGAGGTTGGCCGACATTACGATCTTGAATATTTTTAAAGTCGGCCCCTGTCTCGTGTACCTTATTTCTCGAGATTCAAGTAATATCACCCCTGCCGGTATTTGGCGATTAAATGTAAAACAGATTTATTTACCTATAAGCTTTGCAAATTCTCCCAAGCCAATGGAATTGGTAGAATTTGAATATATAAAATAGACTGCATTTACTTTAAGTCGGCCCCGGCCGAGAATCCGGTTTTAAGTCAAAACTGGTATTCTAATGGCGGCTGCCTATTTTTCCCTAAACTAATACGCAAAAATATGAAACAACTATCTCAAAATATAGTAAAAATAACTTGTTAGGGATAACAAAGCTTAAAACAAAAAAAGAATAGTCTTATCGTTGTAATTTTAATCCCCGAGGCGCGGGTATTCACAGTGAGTAAGCTATTTTAACTTAAAACTTGACGCTTTAATGGCGGTAGCGCTACTGACGCTCAGTGTGCGAAGAGCGAATGACTTAATTGAATAGTAACGGTTTATACGTATAGAGTATGAACTAAGGTTGCAATTCGAGTTGCAAAATTGCCACTTAATTTCCTTTTGAATAAACGCAAGCTGAATATGTGCAGACGGCCGAAGTTTGGGGACGGGGGGACCGACGTTTAGCGTATTTACCCTACAACAATTAGGTATCGTAGTGGCACCAGTGTTCGACACAGTAAGTCCAATGTTTGACACCACTATTCATCGCCAAAAATAAAATATTTTATTTATTTATTAGGACAACCGACAAGACAAACACTGACACAAGCAAAAATTGTAGAAACAAACATAAACTTAAAGTACAGGTTGCCACGGCATGCAATGTGGACTATATTTTATTTTACATTAAAAAAAAACAATTTATTTATTTATAATATTGTAAAGGAATCATAACACAAAAGTATTATATTGCTTCCCTCACAAGGTCAACTAATGCAACAAAAATAAAATACTACAATGTCATTGAAATTCTAATATACCTACGACGGTAGCTAGAAAAAATGTGGTCTGAATTTTTTATATTGTTGTTGCTAATGTAAAAACTCATTTGCCGACATCTATTTTTAACGATTAAAGGAAAAGTGTAGATCATTAGTTCCTGTTGAACACGGGTGCCATACCTAGGGTTGCCAACCATACTTTAAAATAACGTATCCTACGTTATTTTCCATCCCCATACTTTATTATTTTTAATAAAAATAAAGTATGGAAAATACTTTATTTCCGACTAATGCGTGCGTTTGAACGGAATATTCCTGTTGACTTAATTTCTGAACTACTGAATGATACTCAGACTCAGGTGAAGAAAAACGAAACGCAATGCTTAAATAAATAAATTTGATTTTTTTTTTCTTCAAATCCTTTTTTTTTTACTAGTTAATGATAGATTTACTTTAATTTCCTGAAAAATAGTTGGCTACCCTAGCCATACCTACCCTACCTATATTAGGTATAAATGAATATCATTACTACAATTTGCTGCTGTACTGTACAGCACTTCGCACTTCATTTGAATCCTGAATGTATATTTACGTCTTACCACGCACGCACGCCGCACGCCACGCATTCTTATGGCCGATTTACACGTGTTAAGTTGTTAAGTAGATAACTAAATTTTAACTTAATTTTAAGTGATTAATTGCATGTAAACACAGAATTTAGTAGCAAGTTAAAATTTAGTTAACAACTAAACAAGATATTTAGAATTTTGTCTTTTTTTCGGTTAAGTTGGTGGGCGGCGCTTGTCACTTGACACGTTGTTTGGACAGGGACAATTTAGTTAAATGCATAAGTGTAGTGACGCGCTTGGGTTCAATTTGTTCTATTTATCCAATTTCTCACCCACAGTCTTTTAGGTATGGTTATTTCCCTAATTATCACATCTTTGACTTCGTCCAAAACCTCACTAATAACAAATTTAAGCACAGAATTTACGACTTCAATACGTGATTGATCGTCCATCTTGCTTGAGTTGAGTGAACTATGGAGCTTAACTACTTAAATACGTATGGACATACACTTAAATATAAGTCACTTAAAATTAAGTTAAAATTTAGTTACCTATTTAACAACTTAAAACGTGTAAATCAGCCATTAAACAAAACGTTCACTCGCAGGGTGCCTAGTGACGTGAGTCATGTAAGTTTTATTTACTGTCCGTATTAATGGATGATGATGATGATGATATATTATAATGTCTTGTCCTGACTGACCGATTCAGCATCGCCGAGCCTAAACCGCTGAAGCTAACTAGATGGGACTGTAGTAGGGTAGGTTATTTGAGTGACGTAACCAGCCACTAAGAAAGGATTTTACGGAAATCACCTTAGAGTGTGATGTGGGGTTAAATAGGATAGGGGGTGGAAGTTTGTATGAAAGTCCGTCAGTTTTGAGATAACAATTAGAGATAAATAAAATAAATAAATAAATAAACTTTCCTACACTCACACCAATTATCTAGCCCAAGAGAAGCTTCGTTATGAAACTCGTTAAATGGTTACTAGACAACGGATAAACATACTTAAAATACTTAAATACATAGGTACTTATTGTACATAGAAATTACCCTGACCCGAGACAATTTAGAAAAACAATAATTCCTAAATTGACCCGACCGGGAATCGAACCCGGGACCTCAGAGATGGCGACATCGACACCATGAAAACCGGTGTACAAACCACTTGACCAAGGAGGTCGACAACATCGAGATAAATCATAGAGATAAACTCACCTTTGGGGGTTTTATTTAGAAATAAGTCGCCTAAATCTGAGGAAACTGAATGTGTAGAGGGTTCAGGGAAGCTCGTCTAGGATCCCCTAAAACAATTTCGGCTGCCGGAGTTACGTTTGAATATTTTAAATTAATTTTTAAAATTCGTATGAAATGTATTGTGAATGCGTGAAACGAAACGTATTTTCGATACTTTTTTAGTCTTAAGCTATGTTTTTGAAACGAGAGGAGGCGAGCTTGAAGTGCCTGCGATTTGCTACGCAAAGGCGGAGGGGCTGCACTTCCCTCAGTGCCGGAGACAGACACTCAGAAGTTGCTCAGAAGTAAGTTTTTTAATTCTCTTAGTGCAAAATACATTTTGAAGTGAAGTAGATTTTTTTTTTTTTTTAAATAAATCCGGCAGCCGATATTGGTGAGAGGTGACTCCCACAAATCTCTCCCTGCTCCCCTCCTCCCCCCCAAAAAGGCGACCGATTCCTTAGTTTATATTTATTTCATGAGTAAAAATCTGGAGAACGACCGATCCGGACGAAGCCACTAAAAAAAAATCTAGTTAGTAGCCATAAAATATTAAAAATTAAATAAAATAAAATAAAATATTATGGTTCTAAATATTTATAAAATAGGTAAGTATAGTGAAAAAATTAAATGCCTACCCGACCCAAACGGGAATCGAACCTGGGTTTTCCGCACGGGCCGGATAGGCATTTAGATTTTTTACTATATTTTATATAGGTAGGTACTATATTTAATTCAGATTACGTGCAGCAATTAGCACATAAAAAATAAAAAGTAAAATCCATAGGTATGTTTTATATTAGGAATGTTGAAGTCATTCATTACATAAGTAGGTAGTAGGAGTAGGTAGTAACATAAAACATACCTATGGTCTTAGATAAATGATAGGTCTCGCTGCGCTAGCGATACCTATCATTCATCTAAGCCTATGGCTTTTACTTTTTAACTGACTTCAAAAAAAGGAGGAGGTTATCACTTCGACTGTATTTTTTTTTATGTTTGTTACCTCAGAATTTTCGACTGAGTGAACCGATTTTGATGATTCTTTCTTTATTTGAAAGCTGGTGCTTCCCGTGTGGTCCCATTTTAATTTGGTCCAGTTCTGATGATGGGATCCTCGAGGAATTGAGGGAACTCGAATATTGTAGGCATACCTATCGCGATTTTGGTATTTTCAGAAATAAGTCAAGCATTTGCATTCAGAAAGTATCATTTGATGAAGTGTAACTGATGAAAAAGACCACAGATTGCCATCGGAACTCCTCAATGATAAGTATTTCACGGGTGGCGATAAAATATCTCGATTAAGATAGTTAAGCGACTATGACGAAGCAAAAGAAGACAGGCACCGGAACTCAGTTTTTGATTTCCTACTTTGAGATAGGCGTTTCTCGTTTTTTTTCGCTTGTCTCATTTAAACGGCGCTGTCTCATACGAGCAGCGTGTTTAGTAGGTCAACCCATATTCGCTTTTGATAAATAGATCGAAACGAATCACTAAAAAGCGAAAAATAAACAAAAATTTTAACAAAAAAAAAACCGACTCCAAAAAATTTTACTGATAAAATTGCACTAAAAAGTAAAAAATAAGCGTTAGACTTATACAGACAATAACTTTATTAAGAAAAAATATAGGTACAATTATTGTTATTTTTGGGGCCGGTGCCAGCCAACGAAGTTTTTGAAGCCGGTGCCAGTCCGCGTTTGTAGTTAAAATTTCATGCATAAGATTTAATGTACTGATTATAATATAGTATGTCGTTAAATGTTTATGTTAAAGTTACCTTGGCTGGCACCGACTCCAAAAGTAACAATAATTGTACCTATATTTTTTCTTAATAAAGTTATTGTCTGTATAAGTCTAACGCTTATTTTTTACTTTTTAGTGCAATTTTATCAGTAAAATTTTTTGGAGTCGGTTTTTTTTTTGTTAAATTTTTTATTTTTAAGTGCTAATTGCTTAATTACCAGTGGTCGGAGTAGGTATATTGATTTTAGATACTTGCGTCATGATATCATAACATGGACATGCATTTCTTCCGGAATGTACCGGAGTTTCCAAAAATTTGGTAAATAGAGTAATAAAATAAAAAACCATATGTAAGCAAACAAAATTGTTTATTGTTAATACAAATAATCATTATTACAGTTTTATTAAAAATAATTATTTTTAATCCTCATCGGTTACAAGTTCTACATTTTGATTTTCTGTCTCTATACAATTAAAATAAATAACTATAATTTTTTCAATATTTTCTAATTTTAAGCTATTTCTTTTAACATCTAAGATCCATTTGTAAGTGGAAAATGATCGTTCAACATCTGTAGATGTCAATGGAGCGAATTTGAAATAAAGTTTCTGATCATTTTTACACTTTTACTACAACAAGGTTTTTACACACCAGTCATTTTTTACTATTAAATTCTGGTCATCTACGCCACTAGCAGCATAGCGTTGAGAGTATTGATACATTTTTAACTAGTTTCATGTAATAATTTCGATGTTTCGGTATTTTTATCATAATAATCCGGAAACTCGGAGGAGTATCCATATTAACATATACGTTTGATGTCAGTGACCTTAATTCAATATACCTACTCCGACCACTGTTAATTACCTACCTACATACATTTTAAAGCAACTGTGCTGTTGACAAGTTTTAGAAATATTTATCTCGCGGATTATCTAGAACCGCTGCAATTAAATGAAACCCTGACTCCCAAGCTAGTAAAAACCGTAATATAGGAGCCAGTAATGGTTATAGGTAGGTAGGTACTTAGTTTGTTAAATAACAATGCAACTATGTTGTAGACGTGTTTTCTACGTGCTAGCCAATGGGTACACCTACTTAGTTTGTTTACATTACAATGCAACTGTGTTGGTTACCTACTTGAGTGCGAAAGGCGTATCATTGAATTTTGTTTCTTCGAAACCTTTCAACGACATCTCCATACTGCGAAGCTTTGTTCAATCGCCCTCTTGCTACTGCGATGTTATGTTACATACTTAGGAAAATCTGTGATTATCTTTATTTCTACTCATTTAAATAGGTAGGTACTCAAAACACACTAACATGTTAAACCTATATGTTAAATGTGTACCTATATGACACATAGTATAGTAGTATAATTACGAATTTACATAGTTAAAAATGGAAGTACAGTCAACAGCAAAAGTAGATGATGTTCACTAGACTTCAAAATTAAGTTTCGATAGTGTAAGTCGGTATTTTCTATATAATTACAGTCAAAGTCTGAATGTACTACTAGGGATGTAGGTAGCAAAGAGAATGCAACATTTATCCTGACTGACATTGTATAGTCAGCAATTTCATGAGCGGCAGCAATACGTCAAAGGTATACGTATAACGCTGTTGCTGACGCTCTATCTCGGATAATAGAGACTATTGTTCGTTCAACAAATTATAGAATTCGACGAAGTGGCCCGGGCGCAGGAGCGTGCGTTACCCCAGCGGAATGTTGTCGAATTTCTTGGATTCTTGATATAGAATAATTAGTGCTCCATCTCGTGTAATTGTGCGCGAAATCTTAAATTTGTGCGTCCAGTAGTTTTTGAGATATTCGCGAAAAACAGACATTTTTTTTCCTGTAAACTTATAAAAAAAAAAGTACCCAGGAAGATAGATCTTGGGGCGCTGTAAATGTGCGTGTTAGTCTTGAATTTGTGCGTCTTATAATTCCGAAGTTATTCAAAAAACCGCTGGGGTAACGTTTGAGTGGTTGCTGTATCTCGCGAACGGTGAGGCGCACAAATATGATTTTTTTACACACAATGTAATGAATTTGTGCGTAATTTGAGCAAAAGCAGAAATTGAAATAAATGCACCGTTCTGAAGATATATTTATTTTGAAGAAAAAAGGTAATCGGTCCTAGCTCTTTAAATACTAACCTTAGAGACTAATTTCTGATGGTGATTCGTACCTTATAGTACCCTACAATGTCTATTAAAATCTTAAAAGCTTACTGCAAGTCGTTTATGAGTTATGGCACTTTAAATGTCACTGGCCCGTGAGGTATTTTGGTCGTCGCTTACATGAGTTTGGTATGGACCAGCAAATCACTTATTAAGCAAATAATTAGTGCCTTCATTCAATTAGCCATTTCAAAATTTTCAGCCCAATGCACTTATTATTTAAATATTTATAGTAAACATGGTAAATGAAGCTAAATACAGTGATAAACCGACCAAGTTAAGATGAATATCAAAAAGCGGCCGCGCCATACATGACGCTAACCTTCTAAAATGTATGGTATTATCATCGGTACAGGTGCAGACACAAGCGCTAGACTATTCTTGAGAAATAAAACACCGATGCATTTTTGTTATTTCCATGACGATGAGCAATGTTATTTCGATTAGGATTTGATATTATTTACTTAAAGTATCCTTGATTATAATCAAGGATACTTTAATGTGACAAATAAGTTTTTTTTATTATTTAACGAAATAAAATGTAGCCTATGTTTCTCATGAAATTCTTTTCTGGTGAAAGAATTTTGAAATATTCGCGAGATAATCGCTGCGCCTACCGGATGACTTCCCATGGCATGCGTTATACTGACTTATGCCCAAGACAGGCAGCTCTACTGCGTATTTACGTACCGAGCCGAGCAGCCGTAGGTAGTCAATCCAAAGACACGGCCCAGTTAAAATGCTGTAACTGTATACTTATTTATACTTTGGTTGTGCAGTGTTGGGTAGTGTTGCCATATAAGGAAGCACGATAAGAAAGTAGATAAAAATTTGCCACGTGTATGCGTGCTCTTTTTCTTTTTGCTTATCCAACGTTGCCAGTGCGAAGCGACAGTGAGTAGGTACAGTATGCGTGTGTGTCAGCGAAGAGTCGATGAGTAGATTATAGCTTGTCAAGATCGTGCTTACTGCGCCCACGGGGTACAGGGGTTGGCGAGGACGAAGTAGCACGCAGTCCGCCGCACGCGGTGCGCTCGCTTGCCCTCCCACTACATCGCCCGCGTCCCTTCCGAGACCGTTTTACCTCATCCCCGCCAACGCCTGTACCCCGTAGGCGCGGTGAGCACAACCTTGATAAGCTATAGGTTTTTATTATTTCATATAGATTTAGGTTTAATTTTGACGATGGCGTCAAATGATTCATTTCAGTTCGCTTTAATTATTCATATATTCATTCATATATGGGTTTTCATTGCAGAGAATAATCTCGGGCAACAAGCTTGAGGCCCGTACCAGCCAATGGCTAATGAGATCTGTTGATGTTGAAGAGCGAAGATCGCTGAAACTTATTATTATACTTACGAAAAAGTTGATGTAGGTACCTACATTTTGAAAAGATATATTATATTATAAGATTCGCTTATAATATAGTGCTGCAACGTCACCTTGGTGCTTGCTTGGTTACTGTAGCAATTGTGCTGTTTATGGTAACTGTGTTCAGAGGTATCTTTTCACGATAATTATTAATACAATAAGCAAAACTTTATGACCCGCCTGAACTTAAATTCAGTGCAAGTCACTCAGTAGGAGCATGGGGGCGCGAGTGCTGACTTGCCCGATTGTTTTTACAAGCATGACCTCTCATTTTGTGGACTTAGTGTAGAAACACTATGCCGAAGGTACGCGACCGAAGTTCCGCGGCTGATTTTACGTTCCGACGTATTCGGCTGATATGACACACCATAAGTGCCGAACTTACGCCCCGCCCCCGGATCTTCGTAGGCAATCGAAACGAACTTCGGTCGCGTATAATGTGTGCTCTATAGAATAAGTTGCCGCTGAACTTACGCCCGACCGAAGTTCGGCTGTACACTATAACGCAACGTATTTTCGGTATTATGTGTCGTCAGTAATTTAAATAGCATTGTAGGTGTAATCATGCCGAACTTCGGTCGCGTAATTTCGGCATAGTGTGTTCCTACACTTAAAGTTTGCACCTAAATATCCTACAGTTAATATTATTACTTATATAAAAACATAAATTTATATGACATTTTTACATTATAAAAAACAATTAGAAACGATAATTTACGCACATACGAACTTTAATTATAAAATAGATAAGATTACATTAAAAAGTCAAAGTTAAAAGTCATAAAATGTTAAATAATATATCTTTACTTTACGAATTGTGTAAACGTCTGTACAAATAATGCGATCAATTTTAGAAGGTTAGCGTCATGTCTTTTTGATATTCATCTTAACTTGGGCGGTTTATCACTGTATTTCGCTTCATTTACCATTTTTACTATAAATCTTTAAATAATAAGTGCATTGGGCTGAAAATTTTGAAATGGCTAGTTGAATGAAGGTACTAATTATTTGCTTGGTTACACGAGTCACTTGACATAATGAGCAAAAAATATTCAATTTCCCAAAAACAGACTGAGGAACATATACAATCAGCCACAGAGTTAGTTGATCTGTGCAAGTACAATGCTGATCGGTACAACTCATTAATTAGTAATGAAATTAACATAACCAAAGAGTCTTTATCGCTGAACTCTAATGTTCTGATAAAGTCACCAAACTTGTCTGTTTTGGTTCCCGGTCCTACATCAGCCGCTCCTCAAACAATACATAAACCTAATGTAACTAAATTAGTAAGAAAAACAGTTATGTACTCAGATAAACTTGGTCAGGGCTTATGGTTGCTTATGAATGCAAATCTTAACCATTCAATGACCAATATTTGTACTCCAGGTCAATCATTTAATGCTATAGTAAATAACATATCACAGGATACACTGAATAGTTCCACTAATGTTATTATATTGTGTGGTGACGGTTCACATACGAAGAAACGCGACATTATAAATAATTTTAATATTTTGATTAAACTGCAATCAGATACGAATTGCAGGTTAATAGTTAGTGCTTTTCCCTATTGTACAAATTTAACCTGGGAACAAAATAAGCGCATTTATGACTTAAATTTATTACTTTTTAATTTAATTTGTCGTTATAGTGACACTATTTTATATTTCGATATAAATAAATTTATTAAAAACTTTAGTTTGACATCAGATACTATGTATCTTTCTAAGAAATGCAGGACTCAGATAGCTAATTTGTTAGCTTTTAATATACATGATACAGTTATAGGTGGTATAACTAAGTCTTTTCATGATAATAACTTAATCATTAGTAGTTCTACTAATGCAACTTTTACATCTAGTAATAAGGTTACAACCTCAGGTTTAAACTGAGGTCTAAGACAAAAGCCAAGCCCACATCCATTACTATTATACATCAAAATATTCAGGGTTTGGCTGGCAAGGACTTAGAATTAGAATTATTAGCAAAAAGTCAGGTAATTCATGTATTTTGTATAACTGAGCATTGGCTAAAAAGTCATGACACATCGTTCCATGTAAATAACTTCCAACTAGCAAGCGCGTACGTGCGAAGCTCAGCTATTCACGGCGGTTCTCTAATATTAGTAAGAAGCAATATTAAATACAAAAATCGCAACGATATTGTAGACCTATCAGTGGAGCGTAACATTGAACTATCGTGTGTGGAGTTCAATAGTTTTGTAATAGTGTGTGTATACCGACCCCCCTCGGGCAATTTCAATATTTTTGAAACAGTAATGGAAGATGTACTTAAAAAATTAAAACTAAAAAAGAAATTTGTTTTAGTATGTGGAGATTTTAATATAAATATTTTAGAAAACACTCCAACGAGTGTTCGTCTTCTTGCCTTATTTAAATGTTTTAATCTTTTGAATCTATTTCTCGAACCCACTAGAATAACTTCACATTCGGCCACTTGTCTCGATAATATTTTTACAGACTATGACCCTGTTTCTAAGTCGCTCATTAATAATCTTACGTCTGACCATTGCGGTTTGAAGGTGACCTATGATTTTGATATTAGGGATGAACCAATAATAGTGAACTGTAAACCAGTTACAAAAGAGCGAGTGGAGTGTTTCAAAAATAGTATAGCTTGTAAAATAGATGCATTGCCTTTTGTACAAGATGATCCAGATGTGCTTTATAGTAATCTTTTTAACTTAATCAAGACCGAATACAACCAGGTGTTTACACCAAAAACAATAAAAATTACTCATAAACTTAAGTTCTGTGACTGGGCCACGACTGGTATATATAAAAGTAGAAATAAGTTGTATGATTTATATAGTTTAAAACAATATAACCAAAATGTTAATTTTACGGAATATGTAAAGAATTATTCGAAAATGTTTAAGAAAGTGTGCATAGTAGCAAAATCTAATTACATTAAAGAAAAAATTAAAAAGTCTAACAATAAAATCAAAGCCACTTGGGACATCATAAACCGTGAAACAGGTAAATTTAAACCACGGGATAATACTTTCACTTTAAAAGTAAACGACAACTTAGTCAATTCAGATTCACAAATTGCTAATATTTTTGATGATTTTTTTGTAAATATACCTGTAATAACAACATCAAATTTAGATTCATCACCGGAAGCTGCACAAACTTTACTCCAAAAATATGTACCAAAATGTAATCTTTCCTTTCATTTTAAATACATTGATTCAATGAATATTATTAAAACATTCAAATCACTTAAAATGAAAAACACGAGTGATTTGTGGGGTATATCTATTAAAGTAATTAAGAATATTATTTATTCTATTGCACCGTATCTTGCTGAAATTTTTAATAACTGTGTCGATAAGGGAATCTTTCCTGATCTTATGAAGTTTAGTAAAGTTATACCTTTATTCAAATCAGGAAACAAAGAAGACCCCAGTAACTATCGGCCCATTTCAATATTACCAGCGCTAAGTAAAATTTATGAAAAAATTATACTCGAACAGTTGATGTCATATTTTAACACAAACAACCTTTTACATAGTAAGCAATATGGTTTTACTAAGGGTCGTTCTACTGCTGATGCAGGCGTTGCTCTAATAAAACATATATTTGATGCCTGGGAGAAGTCTCAAAATGCTCTTGGAGTTTTTTGCGACTTGTCCAAGGCTTTTGATTGCGTTGAGCACCGGACTCTAGTGTTGAAGCTACATTATTACGGTCTCGAAGATTTTTCACTAAATTTAATACAGTCATATCTCAGCTCTAGAACTCAAACTGTCGATATAAATGGTACTAAATCATCTGGTTCTCATGTAAAAATGGGAGTTCCACAAGGGTCGATTCTTGGTCCTTTTCTGTTCTTGATTTATATTAATGACTTACCATTCTTTGTAGAGAATTTCTGTGAAATTGTATTATTTGCAGATGATACTTCACTCATTTTTAATGTGACTAGGTGTAGGACTAATTATGAAAATGTAAATAAAGCTCTTTCAGAGGTACTCCATTGGTTTACTATTAATAATTTACAGCTTAACGCTAAGAAAACAAAATGTATTAAATTTATATTACCAAATGTCAGAAATGAACCAACCAATATTAGAATAAACGGTGATCAATTAGATTTGGTAGATTCTACAGTCTTTTTAGGCATTACCCTTGACTCAAAACTTCAATGGAATCCTCATATATCGAAATTGGCCGGTAAACTCAGTTCTGCTGCTTATGCCATTAGAAAAATTAGGCAGTTAACAGACGTTGAAACTGCTAGAACAGTTTATTTTAGTTATTTTCATAGTGTCATGTCGTATGGCGTCCTACTGTGGGGAACAGCGGCTGATATTGAAACTATATTCATTTTACAGAAACGAGCAATAAGAGCAATCTATAAACTAGGATCACGAACTTCCCTAAGAAATCTTTTTAAGGAGATTGATGTCCTGACAGTTGCATCTCAATATATTTATAATTGTATAGTTTTTGTACGTTGCAACATCAACTCCTTTACTAAACACGGTGACGTACACAATTTCAATACTAGAAATAAGACAAAACTTGTAATGCCACTGTTCAGGTTACAGAAGGTACTTGGTTCTTTCTTGGGGCAAGGTATACACTATTACAATAAAATACCAAATTCTGTACTAGATTTACCTTTAGATAAGTTTAAAAAACATGTGAAGTCTTTATTACTTATAAAAGGTTATTATACAGTCAAAGAATATTTAGATGATAAAACAGCCTGGTTATAATAAAAATCACATATTATATTTGAATCAATTTATTAAAATTATTTTTTATACTTTTTATACTGATATGACAGCCTTTATCAGCATTGTCCTACAGATAACAAACAGCGTTGCGTTAAATAGATCATTAAGTTTTTATTTAGAGTATCTTGAGTGTGTCATGCTCTCTTTACTGTCTCTGCGGTGGTGGCGTGTGCGTCGGGTCGTTACGTTCCCTAAAATATGGTTGAGCGAAGCGATGGCTGATTCATACGTCATGCTCGTGAACGGGTGCCGCCTGTGGAGACTGGTCTGCTCTTGCATACTTATCTTATTTTTAGTATTATTAATTATAGTTTGACTTTGTTTTACCTAAACAATTTTTGACTTTTACTAGAGTACTGTAGTGGTGCTGTATGACATTGTGGAAATTGAAACTTTTACATAATTATCTGATGTGAATTTGTTAACTTACATTTTTTATTTTAACAGCATTGTCCTACAGATAACAAACAGCGTTGCGTTAAATACATCATTAAGTTTTTATTTAGAGTATCTTGAGTGTGTCATGCTCTCTTTACTGTCTCTGCGGTGGTGGCATGTGCGTCGGGTCGTTACGTTCCCTAAAATATGGTTGAGCGAAGCGATGGCTGATTCATATGTCATGCTCGTGAACGGGTGCCGCCTGTGGAGGCTGGTCTGCTCTTGCATACTTATCTTATTTTTAGTATTATTAATTATAGTTTGACTTTGTTTTACCTAAACAATTTTTGACTTTTACTAGAGTACTGTAGTGGTGCTGTATGACATTGTGGAAATTGAAACCTTTACATAATTATCTGATGTAAATTTGTTAACTTACATTTTTTATTTTGATTTTTTACATGTTGTAATTGTCTTATATATATTTTTTGTGTTTATTTGTAATGGAAAGTGTTCTGCTATGATAGGGCATTTTCCAATATTTTTGACGCTGTAAGGGAGAAAAGAGCTGGACACTTGCTGAGTTTCTTGCCGGTTCTTCTCAGTACAAGATCTCCCGCCCAGAGTAGATTTACGAACCGATGGCATAATGACATTCACAAGAGCTACTTGTAGCCTAAACTGAATAAATGATTTTGAATTTTGAATTTTGAATTTTGAATTTTGCTTAATAAGTGATTTGCTGGTCCATACCAAACTCATGTAAGCGACGACCAAAATACCTCACGGGTCAGTGACATTTAAAGTGCCATAACTCATAAACGACTTACAGTAAGCTTTTAAGATTTTAATAGACGTTGAAGGGTATTATAAGGTACGAATCACCATCAGAAATTAGTCTTTAAGGTTAGTATTTAAGGAGCTAGGACCGATTATCCTTTTTCTTCAAAATAAATATATCTTCAGAACGGTGCATTTATTTCAATTTTTGCTTTTGCTCAAATTACGCACAAATTCATGACATTGTGTTTAAAAAAAATCATACTTGTGCGCCTCACCGTTCGCGAGATACAGCAACCACCCAAACGTTACCCCAGCGGTATTTTGAATAACTTCGGAATTATAAGACGCACAAATTTAAGACTAACACGCACATTTACAGCGCCCCAAGATCTATCTTCCTGGGTACTTTTTTTTTTATAAGTCCACAGGAAAAAACATGTGCCGCTGGGGTAACGTTACCCCAGCGGCATCTGTTTTTCGCGAATATCTCAAAAACTACTGGACACACAAATTAAAGATTTCGCGCACAATTACACGAGATGGAGCACTAATTATTCTATATCAAGAATCCAAGAAATTCGACAACATTCCGCTGGGGTAACGCACGCGGCGCAGGAAACCACTAACAGCGAGCGCTTTTATTATGCTATGTTGATATGATCGCGCAGGAAATGATGTGGTTGTAAAGTGAGACTCAGACTGTTGGTTGTATACTAGTTTAATTAAAAACTACAAATTACATAGATGAAAATAAAGAAAAAAATAGTTGTAACTTCTAAATTAATGCGTCGCTGTCTGAGCCTCAGAGCGCAATTCTTTTCCGTGGCGTGAGACGTCACGTCATCGCTTTTTTCGTCTTATCAAAAATCAGGCGCTTCTATGTGGCCTGCCCCTGGACTATGAGCTCTTAAAGCAGTATTATTGCAGTTGTGGGAAAGAGACGCATGTATATTCGCCGCTACACGCGTCTCGTTTTCACAACTGCGTTATTACTGCTATAAGAGGTCGTGGTTACCCCCCTGAACACTATGAACCTAAATATCGGAAGGTTTCATTGCTGATACTGATTCCGATTTTGTCTCTCATTACCGGAATTCCGATATTAATATCGGAATTGTATAATATGTAGGTACTTATACATTTACATTAAAAAAGTTTTGCATACAAAAACAAGTTTTTTTTTTCAAATAGTAAAAAGAAAGAAGCTTTTAATCAAACTCTTATCTTAAAACTACAATTTGCAATAAATATTGAGTACCTACTTTATCAAAATCAACATATTATATACAAATCAAAAGTACAATCAAAATTTCTATCTAAGATCATATTTTGATACCAGTGTAAGCCCTTTCCATCCATACGGAAGGCTCGTGTCCCAGCTGTGGGGACATAAAATATGAGCTGGTGGTGGTGAAACCTTCAAACATGTAAATAGGCAGATATACCTACAGCTACACAGTTGCGAATATAAATTAATGAAATATTTATAAAATGTATAAAATACAGTGAAAAAATTAAACGCCTACCCGACTTAGCCAGGAATCGATTTGACGACCTCCTTGGTCGAGTGGTTTGTACACCGGTTTTCATGGTGTCGCCATCTCTGAGGTCCCGGGTTCGATCCCTGGTCGGGACAATTTAGAAATTATTGTTTGTCTAAATTGTCTCGGGTCTGGGTGTTTTCTATGTATAATAAATAAGTATGTATTTAAGTATTTTAAGTATGTTTATCCGTTGTCTAGTAGCCATTTTAACGAGTTTCATAACGAAGCTTCTCTTGGGCTAGATAATTGGTGTGAGGGTAGGAAAGTTAAAGTTGTTAATCGAACCTGGGTCTTCCGCAATCCGGGCGGCTGCACTGACCGCTATGCTACCGGGAAGGCTGACGTAAGCGCTGAATTTTGTCACTGTTTTTATTTTTTTTGAGTGTTAATAGCGGCACAGTGCGCCATCTATCCAACGGTCATTGCAACCGATGGGTTTTCAGATTCATCTTTGCAGATGAAATACCACAAAAACACAACGCTATAGTAAATTTTTACTTTTTATTTTCAAGTGCTAAAGTGTAGTGTAAATTAATGATTTTAATTCCAGATTATTAAAAACAAAAGTAACAATGTCTGGACAGTTTGGAGAAGGCACTTCACAGAGCCTTATAGGTAAGTTGTTTTGGATTTTTTTATTGCAATGTATAGTTATGGACAGTGGGGCATTAAGACTAATTTAATAATAAATGATCGTATAGTTATGTATTGATACTTAATCTTAATTGTAATACCATCATCATTTTGAGCACATTTTTTTTTATTCTTTTTGATTCTAATTTTGTACTCGGTAAGTAATTCATTTATCGTCTGCAAGTCTGCAAGACATTTAATAACTGTACTCAAGAAACCAAAAGCAAAAAAAGCTTAGAAGATTATAGGTAATAGAAAGTCCACATTTGAGATGGAGCCAAAGAATAGAACAAAATAGAATATAAATAGTAAATTGTACAAATAACATAACAATTTATTTTAAATTTTTCCTAAAATACTAAAGACAACGTTGTGCTATTTGTATCCTATTCAATTATGAGCCTTTACATTTCCGTATCTAGAGTTGAATCTTTTTATATCCAAATTAAGAGCGTTTACGCCGCACACTAGCGCCGCCAATGTAAAAAAAAACATATCTAATAATTAGAGATAGAAAATCAAATTAAACTCAACATCTGACATGTTATGGTTTAGTTAAATAAGTATGGCGTTATAGTTAAAAGTGGCCGTAACGTCTTATTTAACTAAACCATAACATGTGAGGTGTTCATTAGGTGACGTAAAAATGCTAAATTACTTCATTCAAATAGTTTGTTGAGCATAATTTGATTTTCTATCTCTAATTACTAGATATGTTTATTTTTTCATTAGTGGCGCTAGTGTGCGGCGTAAACGCTCTTAACATATTCTTATAAAATGTTTTATGCTTGAGCAATACTTAGAACTTAGATAGTTAGTCAAAATAGGTACCTATTTCAATACAAAGCGTCTAGTTATTCTTCTTTTGTGTGATTAATAAAGTCCAAAGTGAAGTTTGTGTGCAATACCGGAGTGTGTAAAGGCAACGATTTTTTTTAATAGTTAAGGTCTTAGCTCGTTAAACCGTATGCCGTATGCCGTGCCAGGCACAAAAATATTCTTTGTATTGAGAAGGTATGAGACTATGCCCAAGACCGTTCCGTCACCGGCCAACACCGTCCGTCACCGGCCAACACCGTCGCGTGCTATGCGTTTAGCGCATCGGCACCAGCATAATATTCTCACCAACAACTTGATGACGGTGGTCATTAAACCCGATATGCACGGGCATGATACACTGTTGATACGTTGTAGTGGGCATAGAAGCCGTGTCGTGTTACGGTGTTACTTTCGGTGCCTGATACGTTCCTAGCACGGTCATGGTATGATACGGTCTAATGGGAAGAAGGACCTTAAGGGAAACTTCATCCATTTTTTCAGGTGAAACAAGTCAAAGAAGTGTCAGTGACATAAATCATCTTCCGCTTGACTCCACTCTGAGAACCACACCCCAGGGTACCGTACGTCAAAGATACTTACCTGGTGAGAGGCCGGTACCCCAAATTCCTCACAGTCGTTCTGGACAACAAGTTCAATCACAAATAAGGCCTTTGCGCCAGCCAAGAAGTACTGGTAATTTTAACCAAAATCAGATTAATTCACGTCTGACGTGTACAAATCAGAACAATGCACGGCAGTCACAGGTACCGAACCACAGACGGCAAGGTCAATATGATCCTCGACGCGACGGTAGACAACCCCCACATCACCCCGCACCACAGTTGAATACTGGCCAGCAACAACGGCATGGCCAAGCAAATTCAAGGATAAATTTCAACAAAGGTAATGTCCCTGTTGTATTTGTTTCCATTATTTAATCATTATCATCACCAGCAATTTTTTTTATGTCCCCACTGCTGGGGCACAGCCTTCCCTATGGATGGATAGGGAGAACGGGCCATAAACCACCACGCGGGCCCAGTGCGGATTGGTGGTTGTTAACGACTGCTAATGCAGCTGAGACCAACGGCTTTAAGTGCCTTCGGAAGCATGGAGAAGCTCGAGATGATAAGTTTTTGGTCACCCATCCGATGACTGGCCTTTCCGAAAGTTGCTTAACCGTTAACCGCAGCACTCGCAGACCGGGCACGTTGGATGTTTTCTAATCTTCAGTCCACAAAATAAGTAAAACTCGCACAGGGAACTATCTACGTCTGGACATAACGCCAGATTAGATCTCTAAACTATATTCATTAGACTACACTACAGTATATACAGTAATACACAGTATACTGCCCTCATAGACCAAAAAGCGGTATCTCATAGAAAGATCTCTACTTCTGAGTGATTTATGACATAGATGCCTATTTTCAAAATTTAAACGTTTGTAGTATGTTTGTCTGAAGTATATTAAAATTATTTCAAAAAGCATTTTTTTCGTGTTTTATTTTGTTTAGGATTTTTAACAAAAATGTATATAAAAAACATTTGTATGAAAATTTCTATGAACACACTAATATTAAAAGCGGTAACTCATATTAATAAACTAATCATTTGAAGTCCAATAGCGGTATCTCAAAAATAAGGTAAAAAAAACATAATTTTTCCATTTTTTGAAAACATCAATAAGAGCTCTATGGGTTTGAGTATGTAATATTAATATTATGTGTTTGAATAATTTTAAAAATACTTTTCTAAGTTGACGCGAAATCAAAAAAATTTAAACATCAATTATCTCGAATGTCACTTTTTTGAGATGACGCTTTTTGGCTTATGAGGGCAGTATTATCTCGAATGTCACTCTTTTGAGATGACGCTTTTTGGCTTATAAAGGCAGTATAGTCCGCTCCCATTTTTCAGGGTGCCTAGTGCGAATTTCATTCACATGGCAAAATTTTAACTCTTCTCGTAAATGTCGCCAGGGGCGCTGCTTCAATGCCATACTAATTTGCGTTTTCGTAAACGTAATCGAATGTCAAATGAAACTCGCACTAGGCAGCCAGGTAGGTAGGTCACCGAAACTATGAAGCGCTCTCACTTCTCACTGTACGAAGAGCACAACTCGCAGTTTCCACTGCTTATCATCTAGTATATCTGACAGTCGGAACACAACAATGTTACTGACATTATGTTGTTATAGCGACAACATCAAGGCATGGGCCAGGCCAGGTGTATTTAAAACAAGCTTTTGACTACCATCAACCCAACTCATACAATCACGTGTACGGTCAATAACGAGAATCGCTTACACATTAGTACCGTGTCACTTACATCATTTGATGCCGTCAAGCCCGTTTGATTCGTTACTTGCTTTGACAAAACCTTTGTGTTCAGCGATACTTCTTTTATTGCTACGGGACCATTTATTATTTACTTATTTTTATTTTTATTTTTTTACTTTTTTTTTTCTTTTTTTTTTTTTCTTTTTTTTTTTTATTTTTATTTACGGCATTTTTTACTTTGTTTAACAGTGTAGCCAAAAGTTCCCAAATTAAATAAAGAGAAAAATTTGGTTTTGTCAATAGGATCTTCGTTCAACTGGTGTAGCTTAGTAGGATAGGATCTATAATATTGATTGATGTACCTATTATCTGTTATTTTAGGTATAACGTTAAAAGCTGATTCTTAGTTTCAGGTTTTAAAATGAATCAGTTGCACAGTTCGACTAATAATGAATTAAAATCTGGACAACATAGAAATCTTCCAAAACAATTGAGATCATATGAAAATAAAGAAGATGATAGCTTGAATGAAGATCAAGACAACAATCAAATCAAACAGAGAAGCCGTAGAGCAATGGGCTTTAAAGATTTGGAGGAAATAGCTAATTCAGACCCTAAAGATGCTATTGCAAAAATCAATGCCAGAAAAGATTCTTTCTTGCAACTTATCAATTCAAAATTAAATAATAAACGTGATATATATTTTCTCGTTTTACAAATACTGTCAAAGGTTTCTCAGTCATCGTTTGACGAATTGAAATCGAGGCTGCTTATAGAAGTCTGTCATTCCGAATTGATAACGAATTTGAGAAACTATTTAATGGATTTACCCTATAATAATAGCTCGCAAAAAGCTGCTAATAGGTTTTATTGGGATAATCAAGAAATGTTTTGGGAAAATTTTATAAAATTAAGCGAAGCTATTTTTGATATAGCTCCATCTGTAGCACTGCATAAATGCCGCACTTTGATAGAGGCTACGTCCAAGTATTGTTTAGATGAGTTGAAAACTAGACATAGTTTCAGTATATCCGTCGAAAACCAAACTAGACTGACAAATTTACATAAAAGATTGTCTGCGTTTGAACAGAAAAATGTGGTAAGTCCTTTTTTATATAGGTACCTATTAAACAATATACAGCAAATAAATATTATAATTATGAATATTTTAAATGGGTTTTGTTACATGTTGCACTATCGGTCCAAAAATACGTGGCGTGTTGAACCAGATGGAACGATAAAACTTTGCATCAACTTCAATTATTTTTACCAGTCACGTTGCAAAACAAACCGTGTCGTGCAATCCCGACAGTAAAATGTCAGTCCTGTCTCCAGTGGTCCTGTGGTTCTTACCTACTTACTTGTATACTAGAAAGCATTTGCAATCCTATGCAGTGTAAAGGCTAAATTGAAACTGTTTTAACTATAACTTATTTTGTTTATAAGTTAGCTTGTGTCGTGGTTAAAACCGGGCTCAACGCAACATTTAGATAATGCGACACCTAATATTATGTACGAGTAGTTTTGGACTTTTCGATGCATAGCCCGGGTTAAGCCATTACCCATTTGTAGTGATGACTTGATTTCAATGATGGAGACCTTTGCCCAGGCAAATGTCTAAACAAAGGCATTTTGCCAATGGAGACCTGGTCCTTAAAGCCAGACATTTTTGTTTAAAGCTTCAATAAACTTTCGCAGTAATAAATGACATTATTACTGGATTAACTTATATTATACCTAGCGTTTCGCCTGTTATCTAAAAAAGTCTAATAAAAGCAGGACAGGCCGCCGGACACATAAATAATTGACCAGATATATCCAGTTAAGGCAGGACACCTAACAACCCTAGTCGTGATCCACTTTGAACGATCGGACCACTGTACATTATCAAATTAAAGCGAAAACGTTGCGCTTATGGTCGTCGTATACATAGCATTACTATTTTATAGGGAGAAGAACAACGCAAACGCTATACGAACGAAGAGAACGAGGATAACGAGCCACCGGAGGACTTTCGCCAACTAAGTGTGGTGCCTAAGCGCAACGATTTGCTGGAGGGCCGCACCTACGTGCGCGCGAACGTGGTGCGCGGCGCCTACCGCGACGTCGAGCATTACCTGGACGTGCAGTTCCGGCTGCTGCGGGAGGACTGCTTCGGCCCCGTCCGCGTCGGAATGCGTAAGCATCAACTAATATTATGGGCCCTGTTCACAGGCACCCCACTCCATCACTCCAATCATATTATAACTACTTGGATTGCGTAGCTCGCTCCGAGCGTTGGATTTCCAAACATTCATAATCCATTAATTTGGAGCGATGAGTGGCGCGAAGGAGTACCCTTGAATGGGGGCCATATACCTAACTACGTGGATTACGTAGCATCGCTCCGAGCGTTGGATTTGCAAACATTCCAAAATCCATCTCTATTTTGGTGGGATGAGAGTGCCCGACGAATGGAGCATTAAAGGTAACCTTTGAAAATGGTGGCACCATTTAACTGAACTAGATTAGCAGTATGAGAGTATTGGGAGTAGGTCCAGGTTACTCTCTATTCAAAATGATGAATGCCTTTTACATCTACTCTATTCAATATAATATATATAATATGATAATGCATTCTAGTTCCTCAGAATGAGGAATGCATTTCATTCACATTTCAATGCATTTCAGTGACTCTATTAAGAACCTCTATTTGAAATGGGTTATACCCCGAGGACCCCGATCTTAGTTTCATTTACAACTGAACAAACGAGAAAAGAAATCTCACTAGTTCAGTTAACTGAACTTGTTAACTGAACTGGTCAACTGAATCAGTGGGAACAGAGGTCACCTGTGGCCTGTGGCGGAGGACCCCGATTTCGATAAATTACACAATGGGTATCTGCCGGCACAATAGTGGTTTCACATAGGGGACGACGTGAACTATACGTAAATAGAAACATTGTCATAGATTTTTTTTTTACTATTTTTAAAGTTAAGTACCTAAGTAAGCAAGTTAGTTTTTTTTTTAGTTTTTAAAGTAAATTTAATACTTACGCTATTATTAAAAAAAAGATTGTTAAAAATTAGACTGACTGATTTTGCATATGAAATCCGAATAAGATTATTACATTACAGTATCCATGTGGAGTATATTGATTAGTTTTGTTATTTTTTTTATTGCTCAATTGACCATAATTTTAATTAAAAAAAAATATTGTGATTATGAAAACTCCAACAGACTATTAGGTATATTGTATTACATATTCGAATATTCTAACCATGATTTAGAGCTTATAATATATTCCTGAT
The DNA here is from genome assembly GCA_947562085.1 of Eudonia lacustrata. Taxonomy (NCBI): domain Eukaryota; kingdom Metazoa; phylum Arthropoda; class Insecta; order Lepidoptera; family Crambidae; genus Eudonia; species Eudonia lacustrata. The sequence goes on from OX387318.1 coordinate 7,732,077, forward strand.
CCTTAATGTTAAGTCAATCGTATTTTAAGTAAAGTAGGTATTACAAAAATCGTTTAACACTTTTCCTGCGGATGGTACTTTTAAGCAAGATTGCCTTTTAATCGACGTTATCGAGAAAACTAGAAATCGGAATCGGGTATCCGCCACGGGTGACTGGGAGATCGGGATCCTCGTGGCATGACCCTTTGAAATGATGAATGCATTCCGGTTTCCCTATAATATTTTACTATAAAAAATCAGCTAGTCTCAGTCAGGAAGCTCGAGTGGGAATCGTGTAAAGCTGTGGAGTTTCTTGCGCCCATTCTTCTCCACAGCTAAAAAATAGACGTCCTGAATGTGTAGTAGGTAAAAAAATTATGGACGATTCAAAAACACTTTTCTAAAGTTTATTTGAATAAAGAATATTTGACTTTGACTTTGACTTTGACTTTGTGGGGGTCTCGGTGTCTCGGTAGCTCAGTGGTCAGAGCGTTGAACCGGTTCTCCAAAGGTCGTGGTTTTGACCCACTCGAGCTTCCTGAGACTGTTGATTTTTTCAAGTCAAATATTATCTTGTAACTACATATATACCATTAGTTATTATTATGTCTTTATTTCTTTTTTTTTTTAGCCTAGGTTTGTTATAATATTAATATAAAAGTAAAATACAAAAGCACATACAAAACATAAAAATATTATAAAAAACCTAGCCTAGGGTATATTAGCCTTATTATTATTAATATTATTATAAGTCTGTAGTGTAACACTGCAGGGCGAAAGCCTCCCTACCCTCTTTAGCATTGTGAGTGCAATGTTTAAAATAATAAAATAAATATTTCCTATACTTATAAATAAGGTCACCATTTTTGTATGTGATTGTACCAAATAAATATTTTTTCTATTTCTATTTTCATTTAACGGTTAGCAGTAGGAGAGTATTGCGGGACCTGCCCCCCGACCGCCTAACCGATCGCTTTGACTTCGTGTGTGGTTTATGACGTCATCTTGCTACCTCGCACCGCCTATGAAAGCAATATCAAAAGTTAAAGGCTATAGCTTTCGATTTTGCTTTCATAGGCAGCACGAAACGACAAGTAGACGTCATAAACCACACACGAAGTCAAAGCGATCGGTTAGGCGGTCGGGCCCCTGGATCATACAGATCAAGGCTCCCCGACACTCTATTCAAAATGATGAATGCATTCCAGTACAACTTCTCAATTCAATATGATACATTTGTACGTAGTTCCTTGGTTCACCTCTTTAAAATTATACATATGTTTCAGATTCTCTATTCAAGCATCTCTATTTAAAATTATGAATACATGTACACATCACTATTCATCTTAGTAATAAATAAATACTAGTGGGTCGCCCGCAAAAATTCGCGTTTATTCAACAGATTTTTTAGGAATTTCGAAACCTATGACAGGTTTCTTTATTTTTCTGCATATCTACGGCTGGAGCTCCTCAAAATGAGACCATAACCGATTTTTCATGTGCAGCCATCGTCCCATAATCACTGGGACAAAAATCGGCTTACGCTATTAATATATATATTTATTTCAGTACAATTTATTGATGATCCCAACAAAAAGGAATATGATAACATAAGGTGAGTTGTCCTTCATCACATCACCAACTTTTTTTTTATTTTTTATTTTTTTTTATTTTATGTCCCTACTGCTGGAGCACGGCACGAGCCTCTCTATACTAGATGAGAACGGGTCATAAACAACCACGCGGGCCCAGTGCGGATTAGTGTTTGTTAACGACGGCTAATGTAACTTGGACTAACGGCTTTACTTGCCCAAAGCACGTATGAGCTCGAGATGATACATTTTTGGTTACCCATCTGATGACCGGTCTTTGCGAAAGTTGCTTATAACTATAGCAATCGCGTTTTCGAACTCCTCGTCCTTTTATTGGCGTTACATTATGGCGCTATTATGCACGCGCCCTATCTTACGATGCAGATACATAATATGGTAGGTAGTAGCTTATCAGTAAGGGCTTTCTTTCACAACTACCCGCAGCGCAGCGCAGGTGTTGCCATTGCCAGAACTTAATTTACCTGTACAGTAACGCGTTCAAGACAAGGAATTGAGCAACCCGTTAAAATGTTGAATATTTTCCCCTTTACTGCAACTTACTAATGATATGATTTGTAAACGTTACTACTTAGATAACTCTATTTTTGGTTCTACTTGGGTATGGCTAACATATTTTATTCTGACTCTTCGCGCTGTGCTCATATTTATATAAATTGTTATTATTAACCTTTTCACCGCCCAACTATCCTGCACACGATGTCCCGCTGTACGCCAACGTATAATTGTATTTTAATAAAGTAGGTACAAAGAAGAATTTCTATAGAAGTGCTGGCGTGGACGGCACGAAAATCTCGAACTTCTATAGAAGTTGTTGGCGGTAAAAAGGTTAATAAGACTTGTGTTCGTGTAAACTTTCAAAAAAGCTTTGATTGTGTTCACGTTTCAGGGTATACCGCGACGTACGATTCGTTGAGCCTTATGTTGGCAAAAATCATGTAGGCATAACCATTCAATTAGACGGGAACTCAATGAAAAGACTGAGGCACGTTGATTGGTCGCACAGCAAACGCTTCTTATTCGGCTCCCTTTTATTGTTCACCAATGATTACTGTCAGAGTTTCATTGCGACCAGTATTATCGACCGTGACACAAAGTATTTGGCAGAAGGCAAGGTAATTAATTAAAAGATTGAATGCAATATTAATTAAGTTTTATTTAATAAGTCGTTTTTATTATTTACAAACAAAGAAAATACAAGTACGTAAATTAAACTACTTAAAACTAAACTTAAGCACAGAATAACTAATACTTAAGTTTAGTTTTTAAATAATAAAAGCGACTAATTTAATAACAGCATTGACTTATTTTATAGCAACTTTTAAAAATATATATTTGTATATATGTTATGGACCAAGTGATTAATAGGGCATTATAAAAAATGCCTGCGCAGTTTGAATAATGCCCAATATGAGAGGGCAGTGTGATTACAACTATTGAAATAAATCAAATCGCCCGGGCATTATTTATAATGACTATCACCTATGGGGCAGAGTAATTAAAACTTAGTTTTATTACTTTTTTTTACACAATAACGTCAACAATATAACAAATACGTCAAATGGACGAAGATCTATTATTCAATTTTAATTAAATATAATGGTTACTTGGCCAGTAAGATATTAGGCAATATTCCGGCCAGGAAGAGCGGAGAGCAGGGGGGCGGGGGGCGCAGCCCCTCACTAGGGAGTCACAAAGAACAGAAAGGTGAGGGTTGGTAAGGTTTTGAGTGGTTAGGTTAGGTTAGATCAGTGACCAAAACAAAGCTCGAGCCGAGCGAGTGAAGCGTGCCGCGGCAGCGCAGCGGCCTGCGAAGCGCCAGAAACAAACATTTGATAATTATTATTGTAGTATTTAAAAAATATATATGTTATATTTTGGTCGAATTAATTTTTTGTAAAACGTACCTTTTGTTGTACACGTACATGTTGACACCTCAGTTAAATGTTGACAAGTCAATAGTTTGTGAAATGAAACGTTGACAAAATGTTGCTTGTGGAGTGAAAATTGGCTAATAAATTGTGTGTAAAACATTATAGAACCCCTTGTTCTCCTCCCCGCACCCCGTGCAATGTAAAATATACAGGGTATTATCAGATTGCCCGAAAACCACATGGCAATATTCATAATGTCTAGGCAATGGTGTAAATAAGGAAGTTCAAATTATAATTATTTACTTCGCCCTAAATAGCATGTCATCATTATTTTTCATTTGCATTTGCATTTTTCATAATGCCCGGGCATTATGAAAAATGTCCCAATTTATTACTTGGTCCATAACATTTATGTACATATGGTATAATCAATATTGTTTCTATAAGCAATAAAAGTAAGAAGTGTGGACTGAAAGAAATTCCAATGAAACCTCACTTATTAGATTTTAGCAATATTTTGATTAAAAAGTTTTCCTGCCCTGGGTTCGGAGTGCCTAGTACGGATTCTTAGCTCACTCTATTCGATTACATTGGAGTCGTCTACAGTACAAGATGGTATGAGGGAAACGAAGTAACGACACTGTGACGCATTTTTGAAGCGAACTTTTCTCTAAGTACCTAGTGCTGCTTCGTCTGAGGTTGCTTCGAAGCCTCATACATTGTTGTAAGCTTAACTATCGCATAGTGAAAAAGCCTTGCACTAGACTGCTTTTTTTATGTAGCTGTTTGCCGCAGTTCGCCTTTACAGTGTAGGGAACCGGGCTTTAAGTGTAGGAAACTAGGGTAGCGGTTGGTACCGCTACTACTGCTTCCGGTTGAACACTGGTGTGTTCAACCGGAAGCAGTGATCGACACTTTTCCCTTTAAGGCGACGGACGCATCGCACAATTAATCTAATACGGAGCGTTTGCGCCCCGTACCATAAGAAAAACTGTTTTTTTTTTCTTTCCAATTAAAACCACAAATAAGTTTAAAAAATGAACTAGCATATTGAAGTGTTACTAAGAAAATTTAGATGCTTAAATCGGTCTGGTTTGCCTGTAAAATGCAAATCCTATGTTTTAAAAGAGGTTACTTTGATATTTTTTTCTCTGTTAAAAGTTAGCAAATCGTGTTTCTGCAACTAGCACAATTAATTCAATTAAATGAAAAATCATGTCATCAAATTTCACTTTCATATGTTCTGTAAGTAATTGTTGGGAAAAATCAAGATCCCCGCCACGTAAATTTCCAATGCGTCGCCTTAATCATAAAAAGGGGTTAGCAACTAATTTGAGTCTTTAGCAACAATTGAATCATCATCATCATCATCATCATCTCAGCCAAAAGACGTCCACTGCTGGACAAAGGCCTCCCCCAAGGATCTTCACAACGACCCGTTTTTGTGCTGCTCGCATCCAGCGGCTTCCTGCGACCTTCACCAGATCGTCGGTCCACCTTGTTGGAGGCCTGCCCACACTGCGCTTTCCGGTACGCGGTCGCCACTCCAGGACTATCCCGCCCCAGCGGCCATCAGTCCTGCGAGCAATGTGCCCTGCCCACTGCCACTTGAGCTTAGCAACAATTGAATACAGACTAGAAAGTCTATAAGTATTTAATTTTTTTAATGTCAGCTAGGAAGCACTTAATTAATTATATTAATTAATGGCTTCGCGTTTAGCATTTAGCCAATTTCAAGTATTTTTATTATTAGTAGTAAAGGTACAAATTGACGGTAGATAGAAATTAAAATGGAGTCGCAGAACACGTGTTATTACGGAAAGAACTTGGGCGAAACCTTGGAAGCACTTACTCCCTAGCTGTCATTCCGATTAATGACAACCAATTTTATTTTTTGGTGACAAAAAATGAGAGTCGAACACCGGGCTTAACCCACTTAGTCCGACCGATAGGGTGTTATACCACCTCTAAAAATATTATAGATGTACCCTAATTATGATACTTTTAAAGTTTCATTTCCAACAACACACAAACGCCTGGTCGGTCTAAATAGGTTAATGGGTGTCGAACACTGGTACCACTACCATACTCAAGCATTTATTTGCATTTCTTGTGTAAAAAATAGCTTTTAAATATCGAAGGTGCAAATAAGAATCTTGTAAGGGCATAGCAAGATTCCTCAAGCCGTGGCGATCGAACATCCTCAGAGGGTACGGAGGGGATGGTATCACGCACTCGTTTCCTAGGTTCTAGATTCTCCGAGGCGTTCGGATCGAAATCAAGAGCGATACAACCTGAGGGCATCTATAAAAGCTAGTACTTACCTCTGCTCGGGTTGACCGATTCGTAGAGATAGGCACACTGAGGTCAAAAGGGATCGTGGAATCGTTTCGTGTATTTTTCGGTGGTCATGCGTATTTTAGATTTTTTGTTTCGCGGTAACGATAGAATGAAACCGAAACTTTTCGTCGTATGACTGAAAATAATGTTTGTCAAATTGTTTTCAGATACCAGTAAGAGTTATAGAAAATGAAGACTCACTTACAGTTGGAAACATAGATTATAAATCGACGTACATAATGATAGAAAGTGAAGTATACTTTGAGCCATACCAGCATGTGCTGAAAGCTTTGCAGCACCCAAATTTCCCAACACACTTAGCTATGAGCCAATACATCGTTAAAATACAAGTAAGTTTAATTAAATATTTATAAATTTACTAATAGCTGACCCGGCGGCGGACTTTGTACCGCTTTGACAGTTTCCATGATAACAAAACAATCAAATCATTTTGAATTGAAAAGAAATCTAAAAACTAAAAAAAATATTGGGGTGGACCACCCTTATCACTTAGGGGTATAAAAAATAGGTTACGATCGATTGTCGGACCTACCGTATATACATATAAAATTTCATAAAAATCGATCGAGCCGTTTCGGAGGAGTATGGCAACTTACATGTGACACGAGAATTTTATATAATAGGTAGAATTTTAATAATCCCCGACCTAGTATATAGATAAAATACAGTGAAAAATTAAACGCCTACCCGACCCAGCCAGGAATCGAACCTGGGTCTTCCGCTATCCGGGCGGCTGCACTGACCGCTATGCTACCGGGAAGGCTGAGCGTTGAATTAATTGCACATTTTGTCACTGCTATTTAATTTTTTGAGTGCTAATAGCGGCACAGTGCGCAATCTATCCAACTGTTATTGCAACCGATGATGGCTATGCAGATTCATCTTTGCATATGAAAATTTAATAACACAACGCTATAGTATTTTTTTATTTTTTAGTGCTAATTGCTGCACTGAAGCTAAATTAAATATTTATAAAATTTATAAAATACAGTGAGAAATTAAACTCCCACCCGAACCAGGGTCTTCCGCAATCCGGCGGCTGACGTAAGCGCTGAATTTTGTCACTGCTATTTAATTTTTTGAGTGCTAATAGCGGCACAGTGCGCCATCTATCCAACGGTCATTGCAACCGATAGCTATGCAGATTCACCTTTGCAGATGAAATACCACATTTTTTTTAATAACACAAAGCTATAGTAAATTTTACTTTTAAGTTTAATTGTTAGTTCAGGGTGCCTAGTGCGAGTTTCATTCGCTATTCTATCACGTTAAAGAAAACGAGAATTAGTATGGAATTTTTTTAACTCTCCTCGTACGTCGCCAGGTGGCGCTGCTTCAATGCCATACTAATTTTTGTATTCGTAAACGTAATCCAATGAATACGGATAGTAAACAAACTCACAATAGGCACCCAGTTTGTACTCGTAAAATGTCCTTGTACAGGCACGAGACAAATTGAATATGATTTTTGTAATTGACTTTTATTTTTGAACGCAACGTTACGTCTTTTTTAGACGGAGACCCGCCCTCCTACCTACGTTACAGATACGCTTTCTTATTCAGTTCAAACACTGGATGATCAAGTAATTGAGTTTGATGTGCTGAACCCTTTAACATGGCCGTCTCAAGAAATGCTTGGCTTCAATGAGAGTCAATTTGAAGCTTATAAGCTAGCCCTCACTCACGAATTCGCAGTAATCCAAGGGCCACCGGGCACTGGTAAAACATACCTTGGCGTTAATGTGGCAAAAACCCTTTTGAATAACGTTTCTAAAATTATTCCAAACGACAAATGTGTAATGCTTGTCATTTGTTACACAAATCATGCTCTCGATCAGTTTTTGGAACATATTTTAACAATAACCGAATCTATTGTGCGTATTGGCGGTCAGTCAAAGAACCCGGCCATGGATAAAATTTCTATCAATACCTTGAGAAAATCAGGCAATTCATCGCGTACTAATGGTGCGGCTTATGATTTGTTTAAATCAGAGAGATATAAATTGAGCTTGAAAATTGGTGAATTGAAAATTGCTCAAGACCGTATTAATTCTTTGAATGACGGAATTATATTATATCGCGATCTTCAAACTTATGTTCCCGAAGCCATTATTTTACACCAATTTTACAGACAGTGTAAAAAAGATATTATAGAGACCTGGTTATTTGAAAACATGCCTTATACAAATCTACAACAAATACTAGAATTAAACTTGGTCTACGATGATGGTGGCGATGATGACAGTAATGCAAATAGGACTGATACTGATAAGGATGAACTCTGGGATACCTTGGAATCGATCGAAGACCGCAACGAAATAAGAACTTGCAATATACTCGACGGAAACAAATTGAACCGACTTATTTCGGGTTACAATAACTGTACTAATGTAAATGTAAGAAAAGGAATGGCAACTGAAATTCAATATTTACATTCTCGTATGACCCTTTTTAAGGTAAGTTTCTACCTGTTTAATAACATAGTTATCCACACCTAAAAACAATAGTAAGCGATACTAAAGCAGTGCTACTGGATTGAAGTAGATACCTACTAAGCTTGTCTGTACAAGTAGGTGCTCGCGTTGCAAAGCAGAGTAACACACAGTGCTATGTATGAAGGTATTGCTCCGGGCAAGGATCCTCTACACATCTGTTGTAAATGTCCTTATTTTCTAGGAAATGAGAGATACCTACAGAGCTAACGGCGTAACACGAGACATAAGAGTAGATGAAGACTTGTCGCTGTTATCAAATATCGATCGATGGTCATTATACTTTTCTTGGACAGAAGAAGTGATCAAAATACTTACAGAAAATACCTTACCTTTACAAGTAAGTAACCTAATTGGAAGGAGCTCGATGGCGCAGTGGTTAATGCGCCCAATCTGCGATTGCTAAGGTTAGGCAACATTGGCAAAGGCCGGTCATCGGATGGGTGACCAAAAATGTATCACCTCGAGCGCCTCCGTGCGAGGGCACGTAGAGCCTCTCGGCTGCATTAGCAGTAACAAACCTAAAAGGTTAGACTGCTTAACCCTGAACATAAAATTGCGTAATTAGGTAATGAGTTATGGTAAAGGCGCCAGTTTTCAACACTAAGCCCAGTGTCCGACACAGTTTGCATCGCCAAAAAAATATAGATTTTCAATGTTTTTTTTTTAGTTGATGGCTTCGTGCGATTAGCACATTTAGCCAGTGTCAAAGTAATTTTTCTTACAAGTAATACATAAATAAACAATATTTCCTTATATGATGATGATGAATGATATTAGAAATGGGAAGTGAGAAATGATATACCCCCTAACCCCTCGAGTATCTCAGTAAATATGTAGGGCTTTACTAAGTCCTCACGCGAGCTTCTTGAGAGAATTTGAAAAGTAACGTTGCACTGTTTTGTTTCACGAACACTTAACGGTTAATAATCCACCATTATTTCACATTAATATTCGACTTTTACACAAATTTTAGAAAATAAAACAAAACCGCAGACATGACGCTTCACTTTCCCGCCAAGAAGTCCGATTTTCATTGTTTTACGAGATGACAGCTAAGAAGCTGGTGGTCTGTAGTCTATGGTTGGGCTTCGTTTGATTTCTTCACAGTTGCGTTTCGCACTTGTAGTATTATTATTGAATTTCAGTTATGTTTGATCACATTTTTTGCTTTCCTTGTCTGTTTATTGAATTTCTCGTTGTGTTTGGTCACCATGTACTTATGTCGTTCGAAGTATCGTCAGCAAAGAAAGACAATTTTTCATATTTCAACTGTATATTTTACATATAATTTAGAATATACAGTTGCGATAAAAACATGTGATAAATATTATATGATCTAGGTACTTATTACCTAAACTTTGCGAGTAGACTAAATAAAGAGCTTCATTTTATAAAAAAAGTGTTTTTCTTGCTAAGCATACTTCCTAGCAGTACAATTTGGATTTGTGACGAAACACAACTAGAATTATTATTAAATATTACGGTGTGACGAAAACAAACTGGCTGTATGGAATATTTAATTAGATGCGACTGTGGCGAAATCAAACTAAGCTTATGGTTGTATAGATTAAAATCAGTTGCTGGCCCCTGTTAACCTTAACCTTTTTACCGCCAACAACTTCTATAGAAGTTCCAGATTTTCGTGCCGTCCACGCCAGCACTTCTATAGAAGTTCTTCTTTGTACCTACTTTATTAAAATACATTTATACGTTGGCGTACAGCGGGACATCGCGTGCAGGATAGTTGGGCGGTGAAAAGGTTAACGATAAACATTTAAGGATAAAACTCATCGATCACGGGCCGCTACCCTACCAGCAAACGATTACACATCATTGCTAGTTATATTTGCCATTCGATAATTTGATGAAAATGCGAACTTTTGTAAAATTGAAGCAACGGCCAGCGATCGGCTGCTTGTGACAAAACCTTTTGTTTTTCCAATCCAGGCGCTACATAATGCACCTTGCCCGATCCTCTGAATGCCACTACACATTTACAGAATACAATAAACATACACACTAGTTTAGGCCCACAGCGTACTCGTAGAACAAGGGTACGACGAGCCGGTTCACACGCGCTCTGTACCAGATACATGTACCAGGTTTCTAATACTTTTGAAAACGTTCAACATGTGGTAACAATAATATGTTCACCAGAAATAGAAATAGAAACTCTTTATTGTATAACTATGTACTTACAATATTGATAGTTCAATATTATGTTGTTCACAAACAACAAGTTTGTAAACATATAATGCCGTAGGTACCAATTGCTTGTTGCTGACACTTTGCTATATTTTGTTAAATTATGTTATTGGCGGTATGAATGCGAAGAGCAACATTCAACAAATAGAAACAATCGTGTTGCATTATGTTGCTCATTAGAAGTAACTGCGGGACCTCTCAACAGTGCACGGACCCCTAAAACCCACAGACTACCTTGCTCGCTTTCAGTCCTACTTATGTGAATGTCTGATTCAAAATAAATATATTGTTTATAAACTTTATGTTTAAATGTTACTAACAAAATATGGGTTTTCATGATTAGAAATAAATTAGGTACTATTATTATTGTAATTGTGTAGGTTACGAATTGTTTATTATTCTGTATTGTTAATGTAGTTAGTGCTTTTATTTTTTTGTCAGATTGAAGTGAATACAGCGATAACGGCATGTGAAGAGGCAAAAATGATCTTTGACTTACATTTACTTCGCAATGCTAAAGTAGTCGGCATGACTACTAGCGGGGCTGCCCGTCAGAGAAAGTTACTCGTGGAGCTTGCACCACCGATAGGTAAGATTTTCCATTGAAAGTATCAAACGATATGAAGTTTCAATCGGTTAAAAACTTATCTATCTACGGAGAAATCAATGGGTAAATAAGGATGGATTTATAAAGCTTTCTGTCTGGGGTCTCCGTCTTGTAGTAGAGTTTATACGAATTCACCTCGAAGTGAGCGTTTTACTATAAGGTACTTTGGAAAAATATAAACTATTTGATGGTGACAGTTTCACGTCCACAAGTAAGATATTTAGTGCTCGGCCAGACTGCTCACGCGGGCGCGGAGGCGGCGCGGGTGCGGAGACGCGCGCGACGATACTTGTCCATAGTCGCGCGCGCGGCTCGTTCGAGTAGTGTCGTGTTCAGTGTTTATCAAATACAATATGGATGAAGAGGACTTATTTTTACTTATGACTTATTAGGACTATGTTGTCAACGCGCGCGGTTTGGTCGGAATGGTTTGAGATGCCGGCACTCCGCGTGATTGCCGCTTGACGCCCGCGCACTCACTGTGGCCACTTGTATGTACGCGTTATGGTTTGAGTTGCCCGCGCGTTACTTGCGCCATACCGCCCGCGCCGCTCGTCGCGCCCGCGTTCTCACTATGGACACTCAAATAAAATTTCATAATGTTTGAGAACGTCGCGCCGCGCCCGCGTGTGCAGTCTGGCCGAGCACTTAAACTTTTGGGGCCTTGGCTAGTCACCAGTAGCTACGGGAACCCGCACGAAGCGTAACAGAAGATATGAGCAAGGGGTAGGTTACTCGGCGCGTGGCTCGCGTATTAGTGTCCATACATTTGGGATTTTTTACTCTTAATATACCTAATTTTCCCAATGTTTTAACCCAATTATTATTAGCCCCAATGACCGACTAGTTTAGCCCGGTTTGTGTTTACGGTGATTGTTGACGGTGACCCTTTAACTGTAGCGATGACTTGATTTCAATGATGGAAGCTATTGCCCAACAGTTAGACAGAAAAAAGGCTATTACATTATAAATACTTTCTTACATACAATATATAAATACTCTTTAGTCCTTCTTCCAAAAAAGAGTAGACATAGCATCAAAATCACCAATTTTGCGTAAACTTGCCGTTAGTTAGTGACTTCGGCGCGACATTTAGCAAAATTAAATTAGCGCTCCGTGGAATATACATATATAAATATACATCAGTGATAGTGATAGGTTGCTAACCGATCGCCTGATGTGCGAGCATCTTGGAACCTTTGTCCTTTGGTAGTGTTTCTCACTATGCGATAAATAGGACAATTTTTAAGTTCGGTGAATCATTCAAGTGACCTTTATTAATTTAAATTCTTACAGTGATTGTGGAAGAGGCCGCGGAAGTATTGGAACAGCATATCGTCACATCCCTGACATCGAGCTGTCAGCACCTCATCCTCATTGGTAAGGAAAATGAATAAATACCCCACCACGTAGTAGTACTATTATTTATTCTGTGGTATTAATTTAGTTTAATTTAGTTAGTATTAATTTAGTTCTTATAGTCAATGGCTTCGTGCGTAATTGCTACAAAGTAATTTTCTTAAAAGTTATATAAAAAAACAATATTTCTTTTGTTAATACAAGATGATGATGAATGATAATAGAAATGAGAAGTGAGAAATGATATACCACCCAACCCTTTAGGTACCATCTCAGTAAAGACGGACCTGTGGATGGGACTACTAAGACCACACGCGGACTTGAGAGAACTTGAAAGTGACGTTGCACTGTTTTGTTTCATTTGCCAGCGCTCATGCACGTCGAGGAATACTAAACGATTAATAATCCACCGTTATTTTCACATTAATAATCGACATACCTAACACCAATTTTAGAAAACAAAACTAAACCGCAAACGTGACTCTTCACTTTCCCGCAAGAAGTCCATGTATCCGGAAAGATGTTAATGATTGATGTAGCTCGTTAATATCTTCTATCTCATATCTGTAGCCTTTCTTTTTTTCTTTTGCTCGGTGAAATAAAATGGTTAATCGAAGGAAACGCTAAGGAAAAAATCAATTAGATACTTAGGACTTTTCTCTGCTCCGCTCTAATGTTCTGAGGGGTCTACTTACTAAGACACCAGAGGGTATCCCACGGAATTTTGTAGCCTGTAGCCTACCTTTTTATTTATTTATTTTACTTAGGGGAAATCTTTATGTGATACTATTGTTGGATTAGGATCCCCAGGGACAAACGTACAAAAGTACGAAAGGACTAATTCTCAAAAGGACTAACACTTGATTATCATAGATAATAATACTGATGAACGTTAGATGCATGAAAATAAAAAAACTTGCATTATTAAATAATTTTGGTTTAATTTCAAAAGAAATCAACGATCATAAACAAAATTTGTATCTTTTTATTCAAAGACAATAAAACTCTCAAAAAAAACAATAAACTCTCAAAAATTACTAATTAATAATAATCAAGTGTGATTATGATTTAGTAATTAATAGTAATTTTTGAGAGTTTAATTATTGTCTTTGAATAAAAAAATACAAATTTTGTTTAACCTCTGAGGCCGAAAACGCCGAACTACGGTCGCGTAATTTCGGCATAGTATGTTCCTACACTAAATATTATGAAACCGCTCGCTGTAGCCTACCTTAAGTTATTTTGTATTTAGATTAAAAAGATTATATCACTTTTATGAAGGAAATAATGAAAGTGGACGAAGCGAAACAAGTATGTAGGTATGGATCGTAGCAAGTGGAAAAAAGTGGTCTCTGCCTACCCCTACGGGAAAGAGGCGTGATTTATGTATGTATGTATATCACTTTTATTTATTGCTTATGTTGTTGCGTGTGTAGGCGACCACCAACAGCTGCGGCCGTCGGTAGCCTTCATGCGCCTGGCGCGGCACTACAACATCGACGTGTCTCTGTTCGAGCGCATGGTGCTGAACGGCATGCACAGCCGCCGGCTCAGCGTGCAGCACCGCATGCGGCCCGAGATCGCCGCGCTCATCTCCCCCCACGTCTACCCCGACCTGGCCAACCACTCGTCGGTAGAGAACTTCCCACACGTGCGCGGCATGACCACTGATCTGTTCTTCTACACGCACAACTACAAAGAAGATGTAAGTAATCTAACATAGAGGTACCTAACCTACATCATATAAAACAAATCTAATTTAGTAATTATTTGTTTTAATTTTTTATATTCTTTACGGCGCCGGCGGCGTACCTCCTATAGGTTAAAACAAAATAGCAAACATTATAACTTCCCTTTCCTCTCACGATACTCATAACTAGAATGCAAATGTTCCTTTTACATAAACAGGTGTGATAGCAAATAGTTTAGACTTTACCACCGCTTATCTGCTAGAACAGTCTTTTGTAGTACTACCTAAGTACAGCGAGATTAAAACGGCTGTTTTAGAAAAAGTAATACCATGAAGTTAAGTCATTTATTTTTGATTTTTTTGATTGATCATTTTCAGAAGACGCCGGGGGATCATACCATTCGATCGAACCAAAAAGAAGCCGAAGTAGTTCTTGGCCTGGCGAATTACCTCATGCAACAAGATTATCAACCCAGTGACGTTACTATATTGGTAGCTTACGTCGGACAAATGTTTTATATGAAAAAGGTATAGTAAGAAATATTAAGAAGGGATTTTACATTACATTACATCGCTGAGATGGCGAGGCTATTAATGCATACTCCACTTTTGATTCATATCTTGAAAGATATTTCCGAGTTTCGATCACTCGAAAACTTTCGCAAAAGAGGGCTTTCAATCCAGTTAATGTTATTCGCACAGTGACTAGGGGATATACCCAACCAAGGAATATATATTATGTAGGTAACGTTTTGAATGATCTTTTAATATTTTTTTTAACGTTTTTTACTTATTAGCACCAAGTTAACATGACAGTTAAGTTAGCCATGAAAAGTTTCAGCAATCAAAATCACCCTTCATACTTTAGGCCAGCCGCACTTTGGATACTTTCTTACGAATTTGACTCTTACGAACACGTACCAATACGCACGGTACATCCCGATCTCGATTCTCAGATTGCTATGGTACATTCACGAGCATTAACATGTATACACTTTTGACTTATTTTGACTTTTTTTTCCCTTTAGTTGATGGCTTCGTGCGATTAGCGCGAACTTACAAGTAATATTTATATAAACAATATTTCCTTCTTGTATAGATGATGAATGATAATAGAAATGAGAAGTGAGAAATGATAAAAGTACCCTCCAACCCCTCGAGTATCACAGTAAAAATGTGGGGTTTTACTAAGTCTTCGGGCGGACTTCTTGAGAGAATTTGAAAAGTGAAGTTTGTTAAAGGAAAACTAGGAGAGCGTTATGAACTAGTATTGGTTTAATATACACACATTAGAATTAGGGCACAACACAATATTATAAATTATCAAAAGATCAAGACATGTTTACATTACCAAGCTGTCAACGAGACTAACAGACACATTATAACTGACATAGTTCTTTTTATAAACAACCAATATTATTTTGAACTCATGTCAAGAGCTAGGTGATTGTATATGGCCAGCAGGCAGCTAGCCTCCTTTCAACAAAGTTGCACTGTTTTGTTTTATTTGCCAACACTCATGTGCACTTACGAACACTTATCGGTTAATAATCCACCATTATTTCACATTAATATTCGACTTAACACAAATTTTAGAAAATAAAACAAAACCGCAGTCATGACTCTTCACTTTCCCGCCAAGAATTCCTTATTTTGACTTATTCCATTGTATTAAGAGTTACTTATTTATTTGTTAATGCTCGTGACTGTACCTCGCAACTAGTCGTGGATGTATCTGTATGGGAAGTATCGTGCGTATTCGTACGAAAACCCATCCAAAGTGCGGCTGGCCTTAGAGTGGCACTTGCACACTACACTTTAGGAAATTAGGAGTTATTTAAAATTAGCAAGTAGTGTGTATGTTTAGCACACTCTTAACAGGCTTATGATTATGACTGTCTTATCTATTATATTTTTACATTTGCGATGCATATAAATATTTTAAAGGAATACAATTAAGGTGTTTATTGAAATCTTCATACAAAATTATACTCTAAGATGTTCGTAAATAGGCCTATTTTTCTGAATCCCATTCAATGTCAACAAAAATCAAACGAATTTTAATAAGATTGTTTTTATTAGAATAGAATCGAATAACTTTTATTTTGCTAGAGACATGGTCATTAGTTGTTGTAAACTTATAATTAGATCAAAGATACCGTTCAAAATGTTGTATTATATTTTTACATTTGTGATAGAGATAAATGGATTATTATTGACTACGAATTACACAGCGGCATCGGCAGGGCGGGTCGAAACCGAAGAGAATCGAGTGAAACTTGTCATTGAGCGCAATCGGGTATTGGACAATCCATTTCCACTTATTATCAGGTGGAGTAGAGTCATTTGCCGCGCTACTTAATAAATATCAAATTCAAATGTCATCATAACATCTGAATTTCGACAAATAAGTAGAAAAATTACATAATGTAGAATTGTATGACAAGCGGTCGCCGTACGAACTTTGTCCTGACAATTAGGAACACAAAAAAAATCAGCCAAAACAGTCGAGTCGAGCCGTTTTCAAGTGATGCTATGAAATATATATATGTGTATTTATATTAATATAGATTAATAATACCAAACAAGAATAATAATATTAAATTATGAATCAATCAATTTACAGGAAAGTAAAAAATATCCATCCCTTAATGGGGTTAAAATCACTGTGGTTGATAACTATCAAGGCGAGGAGTCAAAGATAATTCTACTGTCTTTGGTGCGAAACAACGATCAAAATAAGATTGGTTTTCTTGGCACTGACAACCGTATTTGTGTAGCTCTGTCAAGAGCAAAAGAAGGTAAAACACTGAAACTCACTCTTATTTACCCTTATTTAAAAAAAAGCACAAATTTATTTAAAAATATGCACAGACGCCAGCACATCAACCTATCCAAAGCTGTTAAATTTCTTCAATCGATGTTCAACCATATACCTTATGTATAAAGTTGCCAGCACATCAACCTATCCAAAGCTGTTAAATTTCTTCAATCGATGTTCAACCATATACCTTATGTATAAATTTCAAAGTCTATTGTGAAAATTCGACAGCTTGTAATCAGATGTGCAAGCGTGTAGCGTGTGTACCACCGGGTATTTACTCATGTGGTGTGTACTACGGAGCGGAGGTACGAGTACGAGAATCAAAACTGATATTTTTATTTAAATAATAATAATAAATAATAGATTTTGTCTAATAACAAAATTGCTGTATCATCTGTATTTATAGAAGTTTCATTACAATTGGCTTATTTATTAGTTTGAAAAATATTGAACTTTATAGTTTTTATGAGTAACCGAAATTTATAAAGACTTTTGAACTGTTCAATTCATAATTTCGTAAACAAATTATTCACTTTATTGAATAGTTAGTCCTCAGATATATATTTTCCAAAATACTCAGAAATTTTGAAAACCGGATGCGAGTCTCCTTGAGTTTTCGATTTTATTCGAAATCATTGAATATTTCGGGCTCTGTTCAGTGGTGTGTCATTTTTAAACAATACCTATGTTAAATGTTTATATAATTTTTAACGCAAATTTTGTTGCGAACAAATTACAAAAACACAAATGTTGAAAAAATTTCCACTGCCCTGGTATGTCAGAAGGGTGCAGGTTCAAACACTGCTCGTGGAAATTTTTTCAACATTTGTGTTTTTGTAATTTGTTCGCAACAAAATTTGCGTTAAAAATTATATAAACATTTATAAATAGCTTGCCTACTTCTTAACTGATCTTTAGTATTTGTAAAAATATTATGATCGGATGTTAATGACGGTAGTTGTTAACATTGAATGGGCGCCTTTGGCTTTCAAAGTAAAAAGTAAATAGTGTTGAATAATTTCGGCGGGCTGGTTAGAACCACGATAGCTCAATTGGAAGAGCACCTGACCCGGTATGTCAGAAGGGTGCAGGTTCAAACCCTGCTCGTGGAAATTTTTTCAACATTTGTGTTTTTGTAATTTGTTCGCAACAAAATTTGCGTTAAAAATTATATAAACATTTATAAATAGCTTGCCTACTTCTTAACTGATCTTTAGTATTTGTAAAAATATTATGATCGGATGTTAATGACGGTAGTTGTTAACATTGAATGGGCGCCTTTGGCTTTCAAAGTAAAAAGTAAATAGTGTTGAATAATTTCGGCGGGCTGGTTAGAACCACGATAGCTCAATTGGAAGAGCACCTGACCCGGTATGTCAGAAGGGTGCAGGTTCAAACCCTGCTCGTGGAAATTTTTTCAACATTTGTGTTTTTGTAATACCTATGTTATTTCTTATTACATGTATATCTGGATTACGTAAGAGCAAATTATTTTGCAAGCACTAACTTTCCCCATACATAGGTATCTACATTACCTACGCTTTCTCTTTGCCTGCCATGTTTGGAAATTATAATGTTACCTACGGGATTTCTTTTTTTATCCATGATGTCAAAAACCCTAATAACAATATGAGTCATAATAATTGAAACCTGTACTTTTTAGGTTTTTATATATTTGGAAATATCAATACCCTAACATCTAATTCTAAGCTGTGGGCTAAGGTAAACCAAACTCTGGAAGATAAGGGATCCATCGGTACCGAACTAAGGTTGAAATGTGAAAACCATCCAAATCAGTTGACAACGGTACGTATAAAAGAAGAATAAGAACTGTGAAGTTTGTATCCCGAAATGTAATATGGCTCTTAAGAAAAATTCAGAGATTTAAATTGTATTGAAATGAAACAACTTTTACGGATCTACTCGCGTTTATTTTGCACATTACTTATTTAATGTTTATCCTGACGTTTCGAACCCTTTGCAGGGTCCGTGGTCACAGGGAGACTGAGGTGTTGGTCATCTCATAATTAGTTGGTAGCTTGTATACCCTCATTTAAATTTAATCAGGTGCGTTCCGTTTTACGCAGAAAGAGCTTACAGTATCTTTTGGTCTGGCAGTATGGTGTCGGGGCTGGGATTTAATATTTTGTATGATGGGATCCCAGGCTGGTGGTAGATTCCAACCATCTTCTCTATTAAAATTAGGATGTTTTTTAATTTCAATAGCCTCGCGTATCATCCTAGGGATGAATCGTTGTTCTTTAACGAGTATTTGTGGTTTATCAAATCTTGACGTCAAGCATAGGCGCGAAAATAAGTCTGCAGTATGCGAACATTCCCTAGAGGGGCCCAACCATTACATCAGATTTGATAAACCACAAATACTCGTTAAAGAACAACGATTCATCCCTAGGATGATACGCGAGGCTATTGAAATTAAAAAACATCCTAATTTTAATAGAGAAGATGGTTGGAATCTACCACCAGCCTGGGATCCCATCATAGAAAATATTAAATCCCAGCCCCGACACCATACTGCCAGACCAAAAGATACTGTAAGCTCTTTCTGCGTAAAACGGAACGCACCTGATTAAATTTAAATGAGGGTATACAAGCTACCAACTAATTATGAGATGACCAACACCTCAGTCTCCCTGTGACCACGGACCCTGCAAAGGGTTCGAAACGTCAGGATAAACATTAAATAAGTAATGTGCAAAATAAACGCGAGTAGATCCGTAAAAGTTGTTTCATTTCAATGTGTAGTGTTCGCGTAAACTTTAGAAAACAATATTTAAATTGTAGTAGAAAACATTTTAAAAAACGTTTATTTAGCTGAATTAATGCTGAATTAACCCCGTGTGGTGTCGGGGATAAAAAATTGCACCACCCCATCTCTTCCCGTGGGTGTCGTAAAAGCCGACTAAGGGAGAATTCCAGAGGATGGGCAGCAGCATCTCTCTGAGGTAACCCTCAACCTACTGCGATCGCCAACCCGCCTGCCAAGCGTGGCGATTACGGCAAATACCCCTCATATCCTTGGGGGAGGCCTTTGTCCAGCAGTGGACGTCTTTTGGCTGAGATGATGATGAATGCTAAGTACATATAATTGCATATGTTTCATTTTTTTGATCACGCTGTAGATTAATTATTCTTTATGTAAATAAAATGCATTGTAATACAATTCCACTAAGTCTACTAGCACTTTTAGTTTAGATGCTTGTGATCTTTTATTATAGATAACGACTGTCGACGACTTTAATGCGGTTCCGGAAGGAGGATGTTTATTAAAATGTAACTACAACCTGCCTGCTTGCCAACACCGCTGTCCCCGGATATGCCATGGCTACGACCTAAACCACACTGTCACATTATGCCAACAAGATTGCGAAAGGTGAAATTAACCATTATATTACCATTATTAGAAAAGAAAGAAAGAAAAAATGATTTATTGGTCGAGCATTTAAACTTACACTAAAACTAATTAAATACAATTAAAATTAACATAATTGCCGACCAAATGGTTGCCACTCAGCATAATGCCATGACATAGTTATGCCAAGGCGCTGGTTTTCTGTGGAACCATTAACTAAATTATGAGAGAGAGAGAACATTACAAAATATAAATTGATTTAAACTTAATTAAAAACAGTATTATCAAATATCTACCTATCTATGCACTTATTTGTGAAAACTAACAACAAACTACATATATATAGAACAATAAAATAATGGGTAAGTATAATAATAATAATTATGAGTAACCATATATATAATTTAATTTAAGAACAAACATTTATACGCTCGCGTAATTATAATATACTTATAGAAATATATATATATATATATATATGTATATATATATATGTATATAAAATTTATAATCAACACGACTGCCTATGCATTGGATTACACAAATACTTTATCAATTTGTAACAGCTATCCTAGCCAGGTTATGAATTTCTTTAAGTTATATGCAGTATATTATTACAAGATTGTGATTCTAATCTGTTCATAGATCTACATGAATTTAAAAAAAGATAATTTTTTAAATTCATTTTTTTAAATTCATGTAGATCTATGTAAGCGTCATTAAGGAATGACGCTTTCTTGTAGCTTTATTTAGTAGAAAAAAACAGGAGTTTTAGTGGAGAAAATTAGTGATGAAATAACTGGTACACACGGCGGCAGATCAACCTACCCAAAACTGTCAAATTTCTACAATCAATTTTGAACTTTATTGTTTGGTTATAAGGATCAATATTCATTGGAGAAATTTGACAGGTTAGGGTAGGTTGATCTGCTGCCGACTGTATACTGACGTACCGTATTATTTAAGACCGAACAGTTACATGCAAAGTTTTTTACAGCTCCTAGGTAGTCCAAGGATAATTATTGTCTTAAATAAATTTTTGAATCGGGAACGTAGCTATTTGTATTTGTTATTTTTACAGGGTGATCTGCGAGCTCGGACATGTATGCCCGTTAAAGTGTGCCGCAGAGTGCAAGCCGTGCCCGCAACTTGTGAAGAAGACCCTGCCTTGCGGACACGACAAGCAGGTTACGCTGAGTAGCATTTGATTTTCATAAATTGCATTGCAAATATATTGCATTTATTGAACTGAAGCTTTAGGGTCGGTGACGCATTCGTGATACCTTGGTGTTATTAACACTAGGGGGGCTTAAGTGGGACGATTACCATCAAGCGAGCTCTGCCTCTCAAGCCTGCTCAGTAAAAGGTAAAGTAAAATAAATAGCCTAGATGCTGACCCACTGCTGGGCAAAGGCAAATTGGCGTAATCACCACCCTTGCCAAATGCGGGTTGGTGATCACAAACCGATTGATGCATCGAAAAATCCGAAACACCATGCCCTACCTGGGAATTGAACCAGGGTATCGGGCCGAGCGAGCGCTTTGCCATTCGGCCACAGTGGCGATAGGCCTGCTAATGAGCAGGCCTAACGCCACTGTGCCCGCCCAAAAATTATGCCCGTTTTTTTATACATATGTTAATGAACATATGTATAAAAAAACGGGCGTAATTTTTGAACCGGTGCCGGTGTCAGTTAGTTAGTTAGGTTAGTTAGTCTGTGTCCGCACTTAGCCATTCGATTTGGCCATTGTACGTATACCTTCCACCTACTCCAGCCAACCCAGACTATCCCAGAAGGCTTGCAGCCTTTTCAGGCTACCGCAGGCTTCCGCGAGCGTCCTAGGTGCTTGGAGAAACCGTGCCCGTTCATCTGCCACACTCATGCATTCCATAAGCACGTGTTGTGGCGTTTCTTCCGCCTCCATGCATCCACTGCATAGAGGGCTGTCGGTCACACCTATTGTAAATAAGTGCTTGTTTAGGGGACAATGGCCAGTAATGATACCAATGATTTTACGGATTTTGCCCCTGTTTAATCTGAGGAGGTTGCGGGCAAGCTTTTTTGATGGTACCGGAACTGCATTCTTGGTTTGCCTGCAACCTACACTGTTTCTCCACTCTATTAGATGCTTTTCTTCGGTTAATTCCCGCAGCCATGTTTTTATCTGGGCCTGAGGTATGGGCAGCATTGGTTCCGGTCCATACACTGTTGCCATCGATCCTCTTTTGGCCAGTTCATCAGCTGCGTCATTACCTTGTGAGTTGCTGTGTCTTTTAATCCATTGCAAAGTCACTCTATTTGCATTTGCTATGGATTGGAGAGTGTTGTGACATTCCAGTACCAGGACAGAAGTTATGGTGTTGTTTTTTAAAGCTTGAAGAACGGATGCGCTGTCGGAGACAATTTTTATATTTAGGTCTCTGACAGCTCTGGCTGCAACCGCCTGTGCCGCCTTGGTGATGCCAATACATTCAGCTTGAAAGATTGTATTTAACTTGTCTAAAGTAGTTGATATTTTTATGTTTAAGTCATTCGAGAAGACACCCGCTCCAGTACCGTGTGCGGTTTTGGATCCGTCTGTGTATATCCTAACTTCGTTGATGCCAGAGCTGTCAACTCGTTCTGCAGTAAGTTGGATATTGTATCTTCTATCGAAGACGTGGTGGCATGGTATTCTGTCCATAGGCGCCTCAAGAAGTGGTACTTCCTTCAGGCTTGCCTGCAGAATTTTTGAGTGTGTGGTTATGTTTTGTTTCCATAGCCCGTTTGATCTTAGTCTTAAGGCTGCACCCTTGGCTTCCTCTTGTATGACCAGATCTAGAGGCCTTAAGTTCAATGCTCAAGCGCGGCTGATGCAGTTGTTCTCATGCATCCCGTGGCTGCAACGCTTGCTAGGCGTTGCAGACTCTGGAGTTTTGCTTTCACCATGACCAGTTGGGTTCTGGGCCACCAGACAACTGATCCGTAGGTTAGGGAAGGTCTGATAACTGATGTGTATAACCAAAGTGTGATTTTTGGATTTAGACCCCATTTTTTACCAACAAGTCTTCTACACTGCCCAAAAGCTATGCAGGCCTTCTTTATTTTTGCATCGATGTGCCTCCCCCAATTCAATTTATTATCCAGGATGACTCCCATATATTTCACTTGAGTTGATAGGGAGAGTTTGGTGTTAAAAAGTTCTGGTAGTTGGAGTTCTGGTAACTTCCTTTTGTTGGTGAAAAGGATAAGTTCTGTTTTTTTCGGATTTACTGACAATTCGTGTTCGTCACACCAGTCTTCCACAATCTGAAGAGCTGAACGCATCACTTTACATAGCACGTTTTCAGCGCTCCCGTTTATCAGTATTGCTAGGTCGTCCGCGTAACCAATAGTAGTGTACCCTCTGTCATTGAGTTTTTTAATGAGGCTGTCTACTACTATGTTCCATAGAAGTGGTGATAGCACCCCTCCTTGAGGGCACCCTCTAACTACCTCCGCTCTCGTGGTAGTGTTCACCTCTATCTGAACCGCCCTTTTGCTAACCAGCGCAGTGATCCACTCTCTCAGAGCTGGTTCTACGTTCAGTTTGCATAGGGCGTGGTTAATGCTGTTGTGCATGGTTTTGTCAAATGCTCCTTCTATGTCTATAAAAGCAGCAAGTGTTGACGCTTTGTTTGTGATAGCCGTTTCTATTTTGTGCACCACCATGCGTAATGCCGACTCTGTTGATCTGCCTATCCTATAGGCATGTTGTTGAGGATGGAGCGGTTTACTTTTCAGTATTCCATCCCTAAGGTGTCGGTCTACTAATCGTTCCAGTGTTTTTAGCAGGAATGATGTAAGACTAATTGGCCTGAAGGATTTGGCATGAGTGTAGTCCTCCTTACCCGGCTTGGGTAGGAAAATTACTTTTGCCTGTCTCCATTGTTTGGGAATGTATTTAAAGGCTATGCATGCCCTGTAAATTGGAAGTAAGTGCTTAATTACATGATTGGGTTGCCACTGTAGTAAAGCTGGGAATATCCCATCCAGCCCCGCGGATTTAAAAGGTTTGAAACTGCCCAAGGCCCACTCTATTCTGTCCGCGGTTACTATCTTATCTGCGACTTCCCAATCCTGTGCTGTTGGTGTACCATAGTGCTCATACACCCAACCAGGGACTGGCGCGATTTGGCATCCTGGAAAGTGTGTTTCTAGCAGTACGGCACTGGTTTCCTTGTCTGTGTTTGTATAGGAGCCATCCTCCTTTTTTAGGGAGCCCAAAAGATTAGAGTTGTCCTTAGCCAGGATTTTCTTTAATCTTGCGGCTTGGTTTATTGAGTTAATGCTGCTACAAAAATTACGCCAGCCTTCCGTTCTCCGGAATCTGATTCGTTTTTTGTAGTGCTTTTGTGCTATTTTATATACATCCCAGTCCTCAGTGGCTCTGGTATTTTTGGCTCTGTTGAAAAGTGTCCTGAGTTCCTGACGAAGACGTTCAAGCTCTGGCCCCCACCAGAGGCTTTTCGGTAGACGCTTCGGTGTTACAGCAGGACATGCCAGTTCATAACTTCCTACCAGTGTAGAAGTCAGGAACTGTACGCTTGTTTCAATGTTATCGGTACTTGGAATTACGTTATTTATTTGCGTGTTACCTAGTACTTTGTTTGTTAAGTCTGTATACCTTGTTATATCTGTTTTGCGGGGGTTGCGATATGGGACAGGGTCTGTTAGCTTATATTGTATTCTGAAGCATACACGGCGGTGATCCGCAAAGGACGGTTCGTTTGAAACATGCCATCCCTCGATGAGGTTCGCCGCTGCATGTGTTGCTAAAGTTATGTCTATGATGGTTTGATACCTTGAACTTACAAAAGTAGGTTCCGTGCCTATGTTCATAATGTTCAGGTTTGTTTGGAAAATATATTCGGTTAATAACTCACCCCTTTTGTTGGTGTCCTTACTTCCCCACAGCGAATGATGTGCATTGCAGTCTGCAGAGACGATCAGGTCCCACTGTTGTGCTTCGCAGTGTTGCACCAGCTCGGCTAGCTCTCTCGGTGGAACTTCACCGTCGCTCGGCATGTACGCTGAAGCTAGCACTAGGACGGTTTGTTTATCCGTTAGAATTTTCACTGCAGTGAGATCTCTAGAACAGAATTGGTTAAGCAAAGTGTTTGTTATGGTTTTAGGCATGAAAATGCAGGTTCTTGGTTTATCGACGGTTGTATCTAAAAGTAACTTACCGCCTATGTTGTTTAGACCGCAGATTCTATTGTTTCTGATCCAGGGCTCCTGGATCAGTGCGACGGTCTTGTTGTTCGTCTCCAGCACTCTGCGTAGCGTGGCCGCCGCTATTTGTTTGTGCTGGAGGTTGGTTTGGATGACGTTTAGGTGGTTACGGGCTACGCAGGATGCCATCTTCATCACTGTTAGTACCCCCCCCCCCCTGCAGCTGCGAGTCTGTCTCCATCTCGCTCAAACCCTGTTGGGGAGCTGAGGTGGACTGCTCAGGAGTCGAGGTCTCCTTTGCAGTGGCCGTGACAGTACTCGTCGCTGCTTTAGTATCCTCGGCCTTACTCGCTTCCTCCGAGGAGAAGAAGCGGATATACCCACGACCCGACATGTGGGCTATCCGGCGGTCTCGGTCTAGGATGGTCTGTCGCTGGTCTTCCGGGATTCCCAGCACAAGATGGACCAGTGCCTCCTTGGATCCTGCTGCCGCTGCACTCTCGTCTACGGTCATCCCGTAGCACTGCCAGGAGTCAACTTTGTACCACGGGTTCTGGGCACAAAGGACTCTGTGCAGCGTAGCGGCGTCGGTGATGCGAGTATGTAAGAGCAGCCCTGCCTTGAGTCTCTTCTTCAACTCGGACTGTCTGATTACAGCCAGAGTGGTGTCTGGTACCGGTGATGGTATGGTTTTGACCGCTTTCTCTAGCCAGCTAAGAGCGTTCGTGTCCTCACACCACATCGCCAACACTCCATCCAGAAGGAAGGGGCGTCCGCGGAAAGATGGAGCTTGCGAGCTCGGAGGCGGAGACAGAACCGTCTGTAGGATGCTATCGTCGATAGCCTCCCTCAGCTGATCTGCTTGGCTTTGCGAGAGGTCCCTCGGCGGCGGGACGGTGATGACCGCTACCCTCAGATGCGATTTACTCGCATCCGCGTAGCTCTCCGTCCGCCTCGGTCTCGCATCGGTCTTCGCGCGTTTGGCATCCCCCCTGGGAGACTGGGTCTCATCCAGGCGAGTCCGCTTCAAAGAAGCTGGCTTACCCGGACAGTCCCCAGTCCCAGGCTGTTCCTTTTCAGGGACAGTGGGAGCCGCCACAGCGTTCTGCCGACCGCGAGTACCTCTCGGCTTCCGCCTCCTTTTCGGCTGGCCAGGCGGTGGTGGTGGTAGGTTTGTTGAGGAAGCCGTCTGCGCCGTCGCCGACTCCGTGGAGTTGGCCGGTACAGGTTCGCGCTGCGTTTCCGCTGCTGCGTCGGCTGTTGTCGTTGGTATGGTTTTCGCCTGAATAGCCTCCCTCCTCGCGCGCCTGTTGGGGCGACTGCGTTTCGGTCGGTTCTTCGGCGGTTCCTTTGCCACGGGATTGGTGTCTCCCCTTTTGCAAGGGCGCTTGTGAGCGACCGTGGTCCATTGCGACACAATGGCAGTGTCGACTGTGTTCGGTATGGCCTCAATGAGGCCCGACAGGTCCAGGCTTGCGCCTTTTCCTGAACACAGATTGTCCCTCCCAGAATACGTGGGACTGACCAAGTTGGACTTGGTGAAGGGTTCTCCTCTACCGGAGGTAGAGGTACCTTCCTGGGGTAATATTTTTTTATCTTGTGCATGCATCGGTGTTTTTTGGGCCGAAGGAAACACACACTACCAGCCCGCGGTAAGTGTGGACAACTTTTAGGGGGGATTTAGTGCCCCAAGGTTCTGTGTGCCTGAAGAATGTGGTTTTACGCCGCCACTGTTCGGCTCTGCAGGAATTGGTAAGGGAGCTAGGATAGGGGAGAAGGTTTGGATGTTTTGGGGGGCCGGCCAGAGGTTTTTGTTACGCCAGTTTCATATGGAAACTGGCCAAAAACGGGCGGCAACCTCGAGAAGGATAGTCCACTGGCCTTGTCTAGGGGATCTTCGCGACCTGCACTACTCCCTAAACCATTCGCCAGTCTCAGCATGTGGACAGATGCTGAGAGTGGGGGAGTCATCCACCAAGGCTCTCTTGATTGACCACTCCCCCGCCCCGACCAACCGGTGCCGGTGTCATTTACTCGCACGTTATAAATACGAGTGCTGCCTCCACAGATCCTATAGCCTAGAGTGACATTTTTACATTATAAAAACAATTAGGGCTTTAATTTAAAATATATAAGATTACATTTAAAAGTCAAAGTTAAAAGTCATAAAATGTTAAATAATATATCTTTACTTTACGAATTGTGTAAGCGTCTGTACAAATAATGCCATAAATTTTAGAAGGTTAGCGTCATGCATGGCGCGGCCGCTTTTTTATATTCATCTTAACTTGGTCGATTTATCACTGTATTTCGCTTCATTTACCATTTTTACTATAAATCTTTAAATAATTAGTGCATTGGGCTGAAAATTTTCAAATGGCTAGTTGAGTGAAGGCACTAATTATTTTCTTAATAAGTGATTTGCTGGTCCATACCAAACTAATGTAATCGACGACCAAAATAACCTCACGGGCCAGTGACATTTAAAGTGCCATAACTCATTAACGACTTGCAGTAAGCTTTTAAGATTTTAATAGACGTTGTAGGGTATTATAGGGTACGAATCACCATCAGAAATTAGTCTCTAAGGTTAGTATTTAAGGAGCTAGGACCGATTATCCTTTTTCTTCAAAATAAATATATTTCAGAAGAGTGCATTTTTTTCAAATTCTGCTTTTGCTCAAATTACGCACAAATTCATTACTTTGTGTGTAAAACAAATCATACTTGTGCGCCTCACCGTTCGCGAGATACCCAACCACCCAAACGTTACCCCAGCGGCATTTTGAATAACTTCGGAATTATAAGACGCACAAATTTAAGACTAACATGCACATTTACAGCGCCCCAAGATCTATCTTCCTGGGTACTTTTTTTTTGATAAGTCCACAGGAAAAAAAATGTCTGTCTACGCGATTCTGTTTTTCGCGAATCAAAATCAAATCATTTTGACTTTGATTGAACGTGTAACATTTTTGTGTTACCAGTTATTTCTTCTATTGAGAACAGGAATATAACACTATAATAAGTGAATACCTGATCTCAGAAGTATAAATAAATTGGTAAATGTCGTTAATATTTCACTTAGTTCAAGTTAGTATCTTTGCACCGTAGGTTGCCTGCCATCTGAAGCCTGACGACCCAGCCATCAAGTGTACCGTCGAAATCAACGTCACCCTGCCTTTATGTGGACACGAGGCCAGTAACATTTTAGATCATCACTTAAACAAAAAAATAATTAATTTGAACTTGAATTACTTTCTTTTAATATAATAACCAGAGGCCGGAATTAGGTAGTTATTTATGTACTTACACTGATTTCATACAGCGAAAGAATAAAGTGGATATGCCTCAAATCCCGAGATTAATTTTAAAGGGAAGAAAAATCCCGTGATTTATTAAATAAAAAAGGTATTTACTTTTACACAATTTAAACCACTGCACGCGCGACGTTGCCAATTTACATCAACGACATCGAATGTCCGAAGTTGCAAAATTCCAATGCGCACACGCGCGATGTTGCCACATTTGTAATTCGCAATAACGGAAATGCAATTAGAAATCCCGAGAAGATCCATATTAATATCAACATTTCGATGCAAGTACATAAATAACTCTACCTAATTCCGACCTCTGATAGTAACAGCATTGTTGAAAAATTCAGAAAGAAACATACATCATATATTATGTAGAGTAGTGGCACCAGTAGTGTTGGACATTGTTTTCCTTGAATCATGAATAAATGGGGTCAGCAACTGATTTTGAATGAATGAATGAATAAACATTTATTGGTAACTAGCTGTGCCCCGAGGTTTCACCCGCGTTACTTAGCTCTCAAAAAATATTTTCCCGTTTTTGCAACATTTTTCATTCTGCTCCACTCCTATTATGACTAATATGTGAGCATGATGTAATATAGCCTATAGCCTTCCTCAAAAAATGGACTATTCAAAACAAAAATATTTTATACCATACCTACTCTAAAAAGCTTATTTTAATCACGCAAAACAGTGAATAAAAAGGCCTTTTATTCACTGTTTTGTTTTTATTCACTATTTTGGTGTTTGAATTTGGTACACAAAAATATATCCGGTCTCTATTTCAATACTTACACAAACTCCTTGCGCTAAGATTCGAAATTCAAAACTCTTTGGTGCAAATAAATTCTCGAGATTTGATTGGTCGATATTTGCGACAAGGAGTTTGGCATTAGATTAATAAATATTGTTTCACAAGTTGACCACTCTAATGATAATAATAAGAAAATTACGCTTAATTTCATTCATTGCTTTAATTTAAATGTCCATTTCAATTAATGTAACAATTCTTATTTCTTGATTAAATTTCTATTTTCGCTTAAATTATGTCTTTTCTCGTAGTCATGGTATAAAGTATAGTATGCAACTCCTGAATAAAGTACGAATTTATATCGAGGGCCATGAATCACTCGCGTCGTTCAGGATTCTAACACTAACAATCATTAGAATCCTTCACTTGCTCGTGACTCATCTACGGCCCTCCTCTACGGTCCTTTATTCACTAGTTGCATAATATACTATTTTCAATTTGAACCAGTACCTAGTTCCTGAGATTAGCACGTTCAACCAAACAAACAAACAAACTCTTCAGCTTTAATATTATTAAGTATTAAGTATAGATAGTATAGATACACGACACATACACAAAGTCACACTAAAAAAACAGGAACTAAAAATAGCAACTAAAAATACAACTTTAGTTTAACATACTATAGTAGGTATGTGTCGAGTCAACCAAAGGGCTCCGACTCAGTTTTTTTTTTGTTGCAACCAAGGTCATAACACTGATATTCTGCCGAAACTCGTGGAGAAAACACGCAACGAAAACGCGCGAGAAATTTTCAACAATCAAATACAGACGGGGGTCTGTATTTGATTGTTGAAAATTGCCGCCTAGCTATCGTCCCGTAAAATATTCATCAAAATCTATGTTACTTTTTGGCGACGAAAACTGTGTCGAACACATTATTGGCACTAAATTATATTTTTTTTATATTTATTTTTTTCAATAGGTCTACTATAAGTTGTTTACATCAATACTACTGAGGATTCTTAATTAATTAAGCTAAGTGTAACAACTAATTACAGGTAAACACAGCATGCTTAGAAATAAAGACAATTAAAACACTAATAACATTAGTTATTAATAGTGTTTTGATTGTATTGTTTTGTGTTGTGTTTGTTTGTATTTCTGGCCCAAATTATTGGGCCAGAAATATAAACACCCATTAATTGAGGTAAAAAAAGAAAAAACTTGGAACTCAGTTATTAAAAGAGACATCAGAGACATCAGCGCCAGAAAGATGCTTCCAAATAGATATTCTCTTCTATCACAGGATCTTAACGTGGCGATTTTTTTTTATTTAGTTTGTTCGCACGGTCATGTGTTAACTTTATGTTACTAAAAATACTTTAATTAAATTGATTATTATTTGTTTATTTATTACAGGCGAAAAAGCAATGTTATGAACCACTAATGCGTGTGTGTTGCCTCGTACCATGCGTGTACCGGTTAGACGGCTGCGGCCACGCGTGCCGGCGCTACTGCCACGTGGCGGACGACCCCGACCACGAAAAAGTTCGTACCTCATCTCATAATAGTATTTTTTTAAGAAAGGAGTTTGCTAAACTTCGGTCCAATTATTGCCCAGTAGTGGAAGTACCTGCGCTGGATTCCTGGCACAAATCTATACGAGTAGCTTTGACAAATGTGTAACCTTTTGACGAAGATACTTTTAGGGTTTATATCACTAACATCAACTAAGACTATCTATTTTCTGCACGTAAAGACTGAAGTCAAGATTTTTAAAATAATTTTGCGATTATATTAAACGTTTAACATATTTTAAACTCATAGCTTATAAAATCACTGATTTGACATTTTTACATAGGCTG
This sequence comes from Eudonia lacustrata, assembly GCA_947562085.1. Taxonomy (NCBI): domain Eukaryota; kingdom Metazoa; phylum Arthropoda; class Insecta; order Lepidoptera; family Crambidae; genus Eudonia; species Eudonia lacustrata. The sequence goes on from OX387318.1 coordinate 7,763,582, forward strand.
GTTAATGGTTAGCTGGACTGTCCTGTACTTTGGAATAAAATAATAAGGTTTTATACTCCTCGCAACCTACCACGTCTAGGCAGCTGTCTGACCCACCGCCGCCGCCGGCCGGCGAGTAAGCGACGAACTATCGACTATTTTCTCGCTCAAGAAACGTACTATAGATATAGAACCTGTGTCAATAAAAGAGATTCACATATTTATAGTTGATCGCTGACTGTTCACACTGCCGACGAGTACTCGCTTTACTAGTTTGCAGCTGGCGAGTACTCGCTTTACTCGTTAGCCGCTGAGCGATTCTCGCTTAGCGGTCAGATCACTCGCCGAGCGACCAACCAATGGTAATTTCTACGTAGAGTGCGGATCTGAGTGCTAGGGATAGATAACATATATTATATAATGAATTCAGAACAATTACTTGAACTATCATTTGTTGTCTAGTTCAGACGACGACGATGATGTATGTTATATTATAATAGCATTTGTGTAGTAGCAGCGGCAGTTCTGAAAAAACGGAAGAAAAATAGGAATATTTTGAAGGAAGAATTTGGATGCAAAATATTAATTATTTCAGAAGATAATACAGTGAGTTTGATATATTCAACGAGTTGTCAAATGAAGATTTTCGTACATATTTAAGAATGACAAGACAACATAAAATAATAACGAGATGTACGTTTTTCTTAAATATACCGTAACTGTGTTTCCTAGATGTACGATATCGACGACGTGATCGACGTGACAAAGTCACGATAATTTTTCTTGTGTAACTGGAACGACAGTCACGGTGATTGAAAAATAACGACTTTGCTCATGTTTAAAGGACTTGCCGCCCCCGAACGAGTAGTGCGAGTTATCGCACAAGAACACTCGCTTATAGCCCAGTGACAAAGCTATTGGAACTACAACTCAAAAATAAATGTATTTTATATTTAGGAGATTCAAAAGAGTTGTTAAAGCACTTGTTTGTGTTTAAAAGCATTTGATTATCAGTACACCAAGTAGCAAGAGAAGTCAAATTACTTTGCAGTATGAGTCAGTCATGAGAATTCTTAATTGTCTTCTCTATTTCGATTTTGATATGCAATAGTTATTTTCGATATGCAATTAGTTCTATGGGGAAATTCTTGTTACAATAATAAAGCCTTAGTAGCAAAAAAGTCATATAAAAGAGCAATTTATAAAGTAGACATTATGACATCATGTAAGTAGGCCTTTATTCAAGAAATTTTAACTTTTAACTGTCCCTTGCGTGTATATTTATGAAATATGTGTTCGTTCTTTGCGAATTTATTTACGAAGAATAAAGACTAAAATAATAGTTATAGCAGGCGATATCCCAATACATTAATATTAGGTCCTTATCTATGAAATTGACGTTTTGTATGAAGATTTTTTATAAAATTATATTTTGGTAAGAATCCCGTTAATAATTACTCTATTGCAAGTGACCATGATAGTTTAAATAGTTATAAAATTATATTTGTTCATACTAACGTTTTTTTAATTTTCTTAGCATCTATTTATGTTATAACACTATAAAAATTGTTGGACAGTGTGTTTGTATCACCAGCTAAATACAGCAGACCTAAAATTTAAAAAAACAAGTCCCTTCAAAGCTACAATGAAACAAGAGGTCAATTCCACTAACAAAAAAGAAGTCAATCTAAAAAAGTGTTGGGCCAGTGTGACACAACATTAAAAATCATTGTTTTTTATTACTGAAGCTTGGAACATAGTCTTAATTAAATGTTTATAATGTTTTTGTTTATAAAAAATATTAACAACTTGTATTGAGTTTAAGAAGTAGGATAGGTATTATATACTTATTAATGAGTGATAAAAAAACGTCAATTTCATAGGTAAAGACCCATTATTACCTGCTATTACAACCAAATCGTATGATAGGAATAATTACGCAATGGCAATTTTTTTTTAATAGATTGGATTATGTTAGGATATTAAACATGGTGTAACGAAATCAATAAGCGAATATTTAAGGGCGGTCTATACATCATTCTTAACTCTTTGCGGTATGGTGGTTGATTTTTTAACCACATATTTCATTTGGTTTTTAACCCTTTGACCGCCAATGACGCATTAAATCGTCATTCAAAATCTTGTCCGTGACGCCAATGACGTCTTTAGACGTGCAAAAGTGGTGTTTGATTACCATTAAAGTAATTTGTCATTAGTATGTATATTTAAGTTTATTTTTAATGCAATAGCATATCACAATTGTGCTGAAAATCTATTTATTTGAAAAAGCAAGAAAAATAATCGAAATAATTTTTTAAACATTAAAATGAAATGACTTAAAAACTAGAGCATTAAAGATGATTACTGGGCGCCAATGACGTCTTTATGCGTCGCGTAGTGTTGTTTTGTAACTACCCACTAAATAATAAAATTAACAAATAATGAGGAAGGTACATTGAAAATTTATAGAAACAGAAACTATAAAAAACGTTAACGGGCACAGTACGCCACTAGTATTCGGTAAGACTGAACGGTGTTTTTTAATTTTATAATAGTTCATAGAATATGTTCATAGAATAGTTCATATGGACAAAAGTAGAGGTAAGTTTTAATAAAAAAATACTTATACATTTTTGAGGTAGGTGGCATTCATCATCATCATCAATAGCCCATAACAGCTCACTGCTGGACGTAACGTGGTTAGTGGCGTTAATTGATTCTAGTTCCTTGGAAATAGTAATAGTAATCATCATCATCAGCCTTTCAGACGTTTATACGTGCCACTGCTGGGCATAGGCCTCCCACGTGAACAATAGCACGTGGGGATATTGGGCCATAACCCACCACGTTGACCCAATGCGGGTTGAGGGTTTTAACAATTGCCATCTACGACAACAACCGGGACCAACGGCTTAACGTGCCTTCCGAAGCACGAAGAAGCTCGAGATGTTTTTTAATTGGTCACCCATCAGGCGACCCGGTATTGCGAAAGTTGCTTAGCGGGCAAGATCGCAAGCCGAACGCGGTAGCCGTTGCGCCATCAAGCTCCTCGTAATATCTATAACATCATTATCATCTTTGCTAAGATCCCGGTAGTCGTGCACGTGTTTCATTTTTTTATTGTGTGTTATCTATTTTCTTTATAATATAAATTGAAGAGATTCGAATCGATAACATAATTGAGCTTCACTATTTATGACATATTTTTATGTCCAGCGTACGCCATTGACGACTTAAAGCGTCCGCTTATGACACTGTTATTGATAGTGTTGGGATTTGAAGGTGAGAATGAAATATTTTTTTATAAATTTACCCTTCAAAATGAAAATACATTGCAGAAGATATTATTCTATTGCAGAAGATATTATTCTATTGCAGTAGGTATTATTCTTATATGATTAGGTGATCTTGGTAAGGTGCTTTTTTTCCTTGCCCGAGATAAATTGTAATCAAACCTTTTAATTATTTATATTAAAAAACATCTCAACCAGCGTTACAGTTTCCACCAATTTGCTTGTAATTTCAAAGTCAAGGTCAAAAATATAACACCACTTACAAATCCACTTACTTATATAAAAAATGAATATTATGAGAATGGATGTTTTGAGACTTGACTATTTTGCAACTTGAACGTTTTGAGATGTAGATATTTTGCAACTTGGAGGTTTCGACACTTGGGTCTTATGAGATTTGAACTTTTTGCAACCAGTTATTTTGCAACTCGAATGTTACGAGACTAAACCGTTACAACAATGTAAATCTGATTTTTGTAAAAATAAAAGTAAAATAAAAATAAAACTTGCATTATGATTTATATCTATATCAATAAATTAAATAAAATATCGTTAATAAATACCTCTTCTTGTTTATAAAAATCTAATTCTAGAAACACATATACCTTTATAATATTATTACATCGATAAATTTGCTAACATCACTACGAATGAAGCGAAATATCTGTTAAAATGCATGTTGAGATCGCCGGTGACGCTTAACCTTTTCACCGCCCAACTATCCTGCACGCGATGTCCCGCTGTACGCCAACGTATAAATGTATTTTAATAAAGTAGGTACAAAGAAGAACTTCTATAGAAGTTGTTGGCGTGGACGGCACGAAAATCTCGAACTTCTATAGAAGTTGTTGGCGGTAAAAAGGTTAAAAGCGTCAACTAGTTACGCCAAATTCTTGACTCTTAGTTTACACTCAAAAAGCAAATTTACAGATTAGTTTGTAATGGTAGGTGTAATAACTTTTCGTTTAATGTATTCTTGCTTATTACATGATTAGTTTTTTTTGTTATTCTTAGTATTTATGGAAACATTGCCAAACTTAAGTTTTACTCAAGTATAATTTATAGTTTTTCACAGTGTGGCACATCACTATAGAATAGTGCGATAGTTGAAGTAAAAAATATGCGTGGCGTTGGGGAAAAGAATTTTTATATTAAGCCTGGCGGTCAATAGGTTAATCTTATCTCAATCACATAAAGTTCAAAATGTGGTGGGAATATACATCCCTCTGACCCTGAAAGAGTTAATACAATGACAAAAAATGGGCTCCAGTTTTATAGTGATTTAATTGATTTAACTAAACTAAATCAATTAAAATAATGCACATCAGGAAACATTCTGTATCTTTACTAACACGCATGCAAGCGTCAATAAAAAGATAGTGTACAGGTACACGCACACAATTGCAAATCCATTGTATGAGATTCATACACACACGGCTATCTTTGTGTACGGATTTGGAAAGGGTGTATTTTTTTTTGGTGAATTATGATAATGTTGTAACAGCACAGCTAGACTTCTCTCTCTGTATTTGCATACCAATTTTTGGTTAAATATGAGATGCTAAATGTATGTAAGAACTTATTCCTACCATATTTACTGCAATAAAGTGCTATTCTATTCTATTCTATTCTTTTGTTGATTATCTCGGTAACGAGCCTGTAGTTTTAAACCAAATTTGGTGAGCATGCTCAGTGTGATGCATAGATGCTCCCCTTAAACGTTCGCTTATTGATATTGTTAGACCCTATACATATAGCTACCGGCTACCTTTACGAATTTTCAAATAAAAATAAAAAAATTGGCTACGTAGTCGAAAATTGCTTTTACTCTGTCAATGACATACTTTCAACATTTCATGTCTCATTAACGTTGTTGTACTTAACTCAATAAAAATCTTTAATATTCTGAGATTAAAATAGTTTAAATAGTTATAGTTATCTCTTTACGTATACTTACCTAATTTAAATTGAATTTTGCATGCCAGCTTCTGGTAAATTGTGTGAAACGTTTTTATTTTAACATTATATGACCTTTTGTACCACGTTTTATGCAAAATAATTTTTATTTCATTTATTATTTCATTTCATTTCGCCGCTAAGTTTGTAAAATGTTAATCATTGATCACATGTATGTTTCTAGTACTTGTGCCAGCAACGTTGCGCCAGAGCAATGAAGGATTGCAGTGCAAAGCTCGAAGGAGACCTCGGCGATCACCAGTGCCCCAAGCTGTGCCACGAGACTTGCACAGACTGTATTGTACGAGTAAGTGCTCAATAAATATCATATTTCTTGATAAAATAAAAATACTTCATAACCCAATATCGGGTTAACTTTCGTTCACTCATTTTACACCGATTTATAATGTAGAGTGGCACCAGTGTTCAACAAGACCCAGTGACCGACCTTTTTTTCCTTTAATATCTGGTGAAGGTCGCGGGAAACCGCTGGATGCGAGCAGCACAAAATCGGTCGTTGTGGAGATCCTTGGGGGAGGCCTTTGTCCAGCAGTGGACGTCCTTTGGCTGAGATGATGATGATGATGATGATTCAAATATATAATACAAGGTGGCCGGAAGATTGACGTCCAAAAGAAAAAATTAGGTCTCTCGTGTCGTGGGGTATCCGAATCACCTCCATGTATGTTCCGCGATTTTTCACGGTTTTCGAGTTATGAATTTTTTTCTAAATTTTTGAGAATTTTCGAGCGATCAACTTAAAAAATTTCTAGAAAAAAAAGTAGAAGACTTTTTGTATTTTTTTTGCAACGAAATTTTCATAAGTTGTACTTTTATGCATAAAACAATTAGCTTCGTAACTTTGATGAAAATTTGGAAATGCAGGTCTCAAGAATAAAAAATACTATTATTGAATTATGTCTAGAACATTAAGATTAAAATTAAAAATCTAAACAGATGACTGCATGGTTTTTTAGTGATCCTAAAACATGCGACATACTCTCAGCTTTCATAATCATTAAAAAAAAAGTAGTACTTAATGAGCTAGTTTTCCTAGAATCGGCCTTCAAAGACAGCCACGTGGTATTTTTTTTAAATAATCCATGTGATTAAAACAAAAAGTCTTGCTATTTTATGGTTCCTAATGTTAAATTGGTTTGTTAACTAACCAAAAAATGCCTAAAAAATTGACATTTTGTTTAATTTTAGTTTTAAATTTTATCAATTCTGCGCGTTGCATTCTTGCGAATCATGGGTTGTAAAAGTGAACGCGATTATTTTACCTGCAATAACAATAGGTCGACCGCGAGGATAGAGACTGAATAATTGCCATCTCTCTCACTCTCAGTAGCGCGGGCGACAACCCAAGCCAACGCCAAAATGTTATCTCAGTCGTACTCACTTTGTGTTTACTGCTACTCGTGTCGCCATCGCTCACCCCAAATTTGCTTGCCCTACTTTTTTGACTACTTTGCTCGTTTACTGGACTGTTTTGCCTTCTGATTTGGACTTTGTTTACTTGGAAGTGAAAGAGATGAGTTACACATTAAGTGAATGTGCAGAAATGCATTATTTTTATGGAGTTGCACAAGGCAACGGCCGTGAAGCAGCGCGATTGTATCGTGAACAACTTCAACGACGTGGTGGGCCGCAACCTGCACATTATCCCGACCATCGTGTTTTTATTAACACGCACAACACGTTGATGGCAGGCCACATTCCTGGTCAACGCGGTGGTCGTGAAGGAATCCCTCGAGTCGATCCAGATCGCAGAAAAAGAGTGCTCGAAGAAGTTCAGCGAAATCCGTCCACGAGTACGAGAAGAATGGCTCGTGCTCTGGGCATCCCAAGAACGTCTATTCAAGCCATACTTCACGATGAAGGATATCACCCTTTCCATATCCGACGAGTTCAAGCTTTGCTACCTGCAGACTACCCATTGCGCGTTGAATTTTGCCAAACCATGTTACGAAAACAGCAAGAAGATCCTGGATATTTCGATAAAGTTTTGTGGACCGATGAGTCACGATTTGAGCGATTTGGAATATTCAATATTCATAATTACCACTCGTGGGCAATCGAGAATCCACACGAAACGAGAGATTCATCTTTTCAACACCGGTTTAGTGTTAACATGTGGTCGGGTATCCTCAACGGCGAACTTATTGGCCCGTTTGAATTGCCATCCAGACTTAATGGAGAAATTTACAAAAACTTTTTAGAAAATGAACTACCATTGCTGCTGCTAGATGTGAATCTTCAGCTTCGACGCACCATGGTTTTTCAAAATGATGGCGCCCCGTGTCACTACGCAACGTAAGTCCGAAACCACTTAAATGAAACTTACCCCAACAGATGGATCGGACGCAGCGGACCAATCAGATGGCCTCCACGCTCACCTGACCTTAACCCAATCAACTTCTTTGTGTGGGGCTATTACAAGGAAATCGCTTACGCCCGAGAATGTTCGAGTGAACAAGAACTTAGAGAAAAGATTACAGAAGCCGAACGTGTTGTGAGAGAGAATAGGGAAGCTTTTAGACGATTAAAAGGCAATTTTTTACGAAGGTATAGAATGTGCATTGCTGCTGGAGGTGGCCACTTTGAAAACTTTTTGTGAATTTAAAAAATAAATTTTCTTTCTGATTACCATCTCTGATTTATTGACAAAACCACCTCTTACTTAAAACGTTTGTTAACTAATCTCTTAAGAATTTTTAGTTATCAGCAAATTGACAACCTTAAAATTAAAAACTCAAAATGTTATCTAATCTTAGCTTTTTTGCGGCAATTTTTGGTTAGTCAACAAACCAATTTAACATTAGGAACCATAAAATAGCAAGACTTTTTGTTTTAATCACATGGATTTTTTTTTAAATGCCACGTGGCTGTCTTTGAAGGCCGATTCTAGGAAAAGTAGCTCATTAAGTACTACTTTTTTTTAATGATTATGAAAGCTGAGAGTATGTCGCATGTTTTAGGATCACTAAAAAACCATGCAGTCATCTGTTTAGATTTTTAATTTTAATCTTTAATGTTCTAGTCATAATTCAATAATCGTATTTTTTATTCTTGAGACCTGCATTTCCAAATTTTCATCAAAGTTACGAAGCTAATTGTTTTATGCATAAAAGTACAACTTATGAAGATTTCGTTGCAAAAAAAAAATACAAAAAAGTCTTCTACTTTTTTTTTCTAGAAATTTTTTAAGTTGATCGCTCGAAAGTTCTCAAAAATTTAGATAAAAATTCATAACTCGAAAACCGTGAAAAATCGCGGAACATACATGGGGGTGATTCGGATACCCCACGACACGAGAGACCTAATTTTTTCTTTTGGACGTCAATCTTCCGGCCACCTTGTATAATAATAAATCGGCAACATTCGTCGATTTTAATCTTTCTTTAGCAACAATTAAACACAGACCAGCTTCATTCATTCAGTTAAACATTCATAGCGGTCATTCCGTTAAATTTTAATGAAAATCTGTTATTTTTGGCGAATAAAACTGTGTCGATAAAATTGAAACAGCAGACTTACTACGTGAGAGGATACCTACGCAACGCTGAAAAATAACTTAACGGTTGCTTTATAAATATATAATACAAGGTAGTCAGAGAATTTGAATAGAAAGGTAGTAAAATACATTTAAAATGCTTTCTCTTCCGTCCAGGTAAACAAGAAGAGGTCGACTTGCAAGCACTCGGCAGTAGTGGAGTGTCGCGACGACGTCAACGCTAAACCATGCTTACAGAAGTGTGCCCGCGTCTTACCTTGTACGCACTTCTGCAAGAAAAAGTGCCACGAACCTTGTGGAGACTGTGTCCAGCCGGTAAGTCTTGCCGCTGTATTCCTGCGTTTCTTTCATTAAAGAGTACTTAGCTAGTTTACTTGTGACTATATAAATATATAAATAGCCGTTTTATTGCATGGCTAGCCGTTTCGTTGACCCAACGCCATTCTAACACACGCCTAGTTTTGTATCTTTTTTTATATTATGGCTAGCTTAAAAGCCGCCCTAACATTTAATTTGTATGTCTCTACCACCGCGGCGCTAGTGCGAGTGTGAAAACATGAAATATGAAAAGAATCAGTGTTATTAAGGGTGCGCCGTCCATAAGTGACAAGTGTCATATGTTTTATTTGAAATGTCGTCGTCCATATTTATTTGATGCCGCGCGGCCATACTAATTTTGTATGGGGAATTTAAGGTGCTTAATAAAAAATAATTATTTAAATAACCACTTGATGAATCGAAAATGTAGTCTAGCAATTTGTAGTTTATCCATTGATGATTTTTTAGACAAAATCAGAGGTACAATAATTTAGATAAACTATAAGAAATCTACTAAACGCCGCCACTCGTTTTCATGATTTTTGCCCAACTTTAAATGATATTGTAGAAAAAACTATAGCGTGTTATGAATTTATGGTTCTAACAAATTGTAAACACGTTCCCTATGATACTAAATATATATTTTGTTCATTTAATACGATAGTATTTTCAATTATATCTATCTACTTAACCGTAACTGCATTTTTGGCATTTTTTTATCGGCGCACCCTTATGAAGTTACAAATAGAGGAGTTATTTATGAGCGATTCAAAATTAAAACAAAACTATGAAGAGAAATTGCGCGATTATAAAATTCATCATCATGGTAATTTTGTTATAATTTTACGGATATTTTGCTATTATATAGCTATATGTTACCTGTGTAAATTAGCTTTAGGTAGTTAATGTTCTGAGGTGTAAATAATACCTCAGAATAAGAACTAAAGCTATAGAAACCGAACTAAAATAGCAGCACTCATTCATCAGTTCATACTATTTTAACTAATGAACCTAAGTGATGTATTGGAAAGAGATCGATTGTCCCTTTTCTTTCGTTATTTCGAAGGTGTCACCAGATTTGTGACGTCATATTTGAGGTAATGTAGTGAGTGACTTTATAAAGGACTCAAAGATTTTTTTTGATCACCGATTATCTGATGACCGTTTGACATAACAATACAAAAAATAAAAACTAAGTGTCAACCATTTGTCGCACTCCAACCTCCTTTTCTAGCCATAAGATAGAACGGAACTAAACATAGTTGCACGATTTTTATTTTAGCCATCCTTCTATAGCTTTAGTTATTGTTCTGAGAATAATACTGATGTTACAAAGTTTGTAAAAATACAGTCAATGTCACTGTCAATGTCTCGTGATCAGAGCGTCGTCATCTATTACCTACCATAAAGACTCAGAAGTATAGACTTCTGAGTCTTTATGGTAGGTAATAGATGACTGCTGTAATAGTACAGCCAAATACGATAAAGAATGTTTACCAACAAAGCGTTGCTAAGCAACCAGTGACAGGCATGTATTGACAACCTTTTCCAGTTGGTCACGAAAGATTTTACGTAGGTAAAAGATTTATCTATAAGTACCTACCTACCTACTAATTATTGTTGTATGAAAAATTTAAAAACCAAAAACCATAGTACAATCATAGCTTAGTTTTAACCTATTGGGACTTAGAATAATCACGCCTATGGGAGTGAAAAAAACTGCACTTGAAGATTCAATATTATATTTATTACATAAATTAATCAACTGCTGTTACAATCCAATTTTATTTATAATGTCAATTCAATTTGTTCATGAATGTTGAGTGGATGTTGCTGCGATGCATTTGGTCTGTGGAGGTTTCCGTCAAACCAGTGCCAAGAGGACTTCGTTGACCCGCCGACCAGGGAGACCCGTAGAAACGGCTGTCCCGCTGGCCGCCCGTGGCACAGTACAGGGGCCCAAGCGAGCCTAACCAGCTCGTGAGGCTGCCTCACCATGCCACGCATAATCTCGGGGTGGCCCGTCGTGCCGGTTGGTGACCGGAAGGTGGGGTCCCGGCGGCCATTCCCGGGGGGGTTCGGGGGCCCTTCCGTTCGGCGGGTTAATGATACTCATCTGTAGGCTGCTCCCTGGTGAAACAGGCCGCCACACTTTAACCATTTGCATCGCGGTAGCATTCCCTCGATTCACGCCTCCCTCCTTTTCTTCATCATGACAGCGCCAAACACTAAAACTGGTCTTACAGCGGTGCACACCCCCACCACAACCTTACCGTTTGAGGTCGAGTTCGCTAACATCCGCGGACTCCATGTAAACCTCAATGCCGTCCACCACCATCTTGAGACGGCGCGGCCAGCAATGTTGTTTTTGACGGAGACGCAAATAATCTGTCCGGCCGACACCAGCTACCTGCACTATCCGGGCTTTGTGCTTGAAGAGTCCTTCAAAGCCAAAGCCGGAGTTTGCTTGTTCGTTCGGACGGATGTTTGCTGTCGCCGTCTGCGCTGTCTGGAGGACCCTTCCTTTTCCCTCCTTGCGGTACACGTCGACTTGGGCTCTCATAGCCGTGTCTACGTCTGCGTCTACCGATCCCATAATGGCGACATGGAGACAACTCGACTTATGGAACACCTTAGTCGGGTAGCAGATGAAGCGCAGGAGCGGTTTCCATCGGCGGAATTGGTGTTTTTGGGGGACTACAATGCTCACCACGAGTTGTGGTTAAGTTCCTCCAAAACTGACCATGCTGGTAGAACTGCCCACGCATTTGCTCTCACGCACGACCTGACTCAACTGGTGAACCAGCCCACCAGGATCCCAGATATAGTCGGTCACGCGCCCTCTTTGCAGGACCTTCTGCTGACGAGTCGCCCAGCTGGCTACCGAGTGGAGGTTCGAGCTCCTTTAGGATCCTCGGATCACTGCTTGGTATCCAGCAAAGTGCCTCTGGCCCCGCTACCGCCTTCAGCGGTATTGAAACGCCAGATTTGGCATTACTCGTCGGCAGATTGGGATGGTATGCGGGACTATTTCGCATCCGTTCCTTGGGGGCAGCGCTGCTTCAGCGGGAAGGACCCGACAGCTAGTGCGACTGCAGTTGCTGATGAGATAGTCTTAGGAATGGAGTACTATATTCCGCACTCCTATATCATCAGCAAAAGCAGGCGCAACCGATGGTTCAATCGCGAGTGTGCTAACGCTGTTGTTTACAGGCAGACGGCATACCTCGCTTGGATCAGAGGTTCAGCCCAAGGAGATCCTGAGACCAGCACACTGAAAGCAGCCTATAACAATGCCACCAAGTCCTGCAAGAAGGCTTACATTAGAGCGGATGCCCAGCGCGTTGCACGGGTTGGCCAAGAATTACTGACGCATCCTACGGGCAGCCGTAGCTACTGGCGTCTTGCCAAAGCCGTGCAATCTAACTTCTGCCAACCCTCGCTGCCACCTCTGAGATGTCCTGACGGATCTTTAGCTCACAAGCCGCAGGAGAAGGCCGATCTCCTGGCCGGACTTTTTGCGGCTAACTCCCGAATCGATGACTGCAATGCACAGCCACCAACAATTCCTCACTGTGGCCACACAATGCCTGATATTAAAATCAGACAGTGTGATGTACGTGCGGAGCTACAGTCAATCGATGTTCGGAAAGCTAATGGCCCTGATGGCATCCCAGCAATAGTTTTAAAAATGTGTGCAGCGGAGTTGTCTCCCGTTTTAACTCGTCTATACCGTCTCTCGCTTTCTTCAGGTTGTGTGCCGGAATCTTGGAGAGATGCTAATGTGCAACCGGTTCCGAAAAAAGGAGATCGGTCAGATCCGACTAATTACCGCCCAATAGCCGTTACTTCAGTTTTGTGTAAAGTCATGGAGCGGATTCTAAATAAACAGCTTATCCGCTACCTAGAAGAACACCCCTTAATTCACGATCGCCAATACGGGTTTCGGCCGAAACGGTCAACGGGTGATCTTTTAGCGTTCGTTACACTGATAAGCGTGGCGAGTCGGTGGCTGTTGGCCTTGACATAGAGAAAGAAGAGATAGAAGAGATAAAAGATATCGCTTATATTAATGAACTGTTTCAAGCTCATGCTTATACTTAGCTTCGTGTAGTCCCAAAGTAGAGAGCGTTAGTTACGATTCAGCTTTCTTCTCACAAAGCGAAGAAGAATACGAGATCATAGTTCTAATTCTCTAAATGAACAGAGCATACCTATTGAAATGAAACAACTTTTACGGGTCTACTCCCTGTCACAGTTTCCCTGTAACCACGGACCCAACAAAAGGTTCGAAACGTCAGGATAAACATTAAATAAAACTAATGTATAAAATAAACGCGATTAGATTGTTAGTATAAACTTTAGAAAGCTATTGCTATTGCTAATGCTGTATTCAGCATACCTAATTTTTATTATAGGTGGAGAAAACTATACCAGAATGCAAGCATAAAATAAAGCTAGCTTGTAAGTTAGAAGCAAAGCATGAGATGTGTAGAATGCCATGCGAGAGGTGCCTACCGTGCGGCCACCCTTGCCCGGGGCGGTGCGGCCAGCCGTGTGACGAAACCGCATGCGTGGAAATCATAGTCGACACGCCAGTCGACTCCCCGTGTGGACATGAAGTCAAGCTGCCTTGCAATGTGTTCAAAAAACGATTTTCAGGTAAATATACAAGAAATATATCATGCTGTGACTCACGCAGCTTACCTAGCTATTCCACCAGCAAATTAATTTTAAAACCATCTAAAACGAAAGAGATATATATATACATTCTTCACAATACAGGGTTACTGGAAACTCGAGGTATTCCTGGCTGGACGTGATAGGGCAGCCAAATTACAACAAATTTAACCTACCATATGGATGGCGAGATTTTTTAATTACAATGTTTTTACGGAAATACCCAACATCCGGAATGTTAAGTAATTTCGGGTAGGTACTAATGACTTTCGTAGCTTTATTAAACTTTGGAAAAAAGGAAAATGAAATTCCATCCATTAAGCAATTGTTTTAAAATTTCGGTAAAAATAGAGAAAATTGGGTATTTTCGTAAAAAATCTTAAAATTGAAAAATCTCGAAAACTAATAACTTTCGGCCATCCATATGGTAAGTAGGCTTAATTTGTTGTAATTTGGCTGCCCTATCACGTCCAACTAGCAATACGTCGAGTTTCCAGTAACCCTGTATATGGTTAAAAGAGCAAAAATGGATTATGAGCATGAAGACTGAATATTCGACGTTAAAGTACGATTGCATTATTATCAGGTGAGATGCCCACCGGACACATTGCTCGCAGGACTGATGGCCGCTGGGGCGGGATAGTCCTGGAGTGGCGACCGCGTACCGTAAAGCGCAGTGTGGGCAGGCCTCCAACAAGGTGGACCGACGATCTGGTGAAGGTCGCGGGAAGCCATTGGATGCGAGCAGCACAAAACCGGTCTTTGTGGAGATCCTTGGGGGAGGCCTTTGTGCAGCAGTGGACGTCTTTTGGCTGAGATGATGATGATGAGATGAACGCCAAGCTTATAAGTTGAAAATTTAAAAACACAAATGTACTTCTTTATTCTTTCTGACAAAGGGTCAGATTTTTTGCATACTCATCAACATCATAGTTTTGCACTGTTGTTGGCGGTGTGAACCCAAGTGCGATGTTAAAAGACGCAGTAGCGACATACATACATACACATGACATGACCGAAGCAAAACGAGCTGTGGCCAATTTTGAATCTCACCGGTGATTATCGAAGTTCATATCACTATATGAAATATGATAATTTTTGCATTACTTCAATTTGATTATTAAGATAAATATCATCAGAGTATTTTCATGTCACAAATAAGTTACCAGTGACTTTGAATAAGCCAAAAAGGAGCACTCTTAATTGATAATAGCGTGAGAATTAGTCACCGGCTCAAAAATCGCCCCTCTGATCTTCGTTTCGCTTCGTTCTCAGCGTGGCCTGCGCTTTACGTTTTACGTTTTTTAAATCTGTGCCTAAACCAAATGTGTGTTACTCGATTTCAAGATCCCCAGTTGCTTCTGAGCCACTGCACCGCGCCGTGCGACGCCATGCTGAAGTGCGAGCACTTGTGCAGCGGCAGCTGCTCGCGCTGCGTGCAAGGCCGCCTGCACGTGCCGTGCACGCAGCCCTGCCACGCGCTCAACATCTGCGGACACCAGTGAGTACTGTAGCTCGACGGCTTCATGCCGCCGGAATCCTATCCGATCCGAACCCCTCGGAGAATCTAGTAGTTCCCTTTAGAAAATCTTTGATGGTGCTTTGTTTCACACGGCTTAAGGAACCCTTTAAGTTTCTCGCCGCCACCAAAAAAGCCCGGTGAAGCTGAAAATGCCGTACGAGGAAATCAGAAAAATATCTCAAAAAAAAAGCCGCTGTGATAGGTACGAGCATAGATTTAGTATATAGTTATAGATTGGCAATACAAAAGAGATAGATCATTGTATACGCATTTGTTAGAACGAGATAGATAGGCGAGACCATTCATGTAGACGCTATCGGCCTGTATCGGCCTGGAGTCAGTTGCAAACAAAACAAATCCCGCTTATTTTTGTAAAATCTGAGATTTAAAGTCTAAATTAGTATATATATGAGACGTGAATAACGTGATTAATTATGGTTACGTGTGCTGTACCTGGATGTAACTCATCTTAGAAAGAAAACCCACATAATATACATTTTACACGTAAGTACAATTTGAATTGTTTAGCAGTCTAAATGCAATGTTTTAGATCTCATACAAAAGTTTTTCTGCAGCACGCGCAGCACTATTTGCCTCGCACACATGCGCATCACACGCACACCGAAGTAAGTATATCGTTTTTGGTCTCGCCTTAATTATTCCATCGCCAATCTATAACTATATACCAAATCTATGGGTCCGAGTATGTTGGTCGGCATATCACTACGCACCGCCATGGCCGCCAGCCATAGTGTGCCTAGATTTAGCAGGGTTCTGCTATTTTAGCAAAATGAAGTTCCAAATAGGGCCAAGTAGGGCAGATTTTTTTTTTAGAAAATTTTGGCATCTTTTTTAAAGTTTTAAGTTAAACTCAGCATTTACCTCCCTGACTTTCACTTAGTTAAATGTAAACGTAACATTTTCAATTAGTGTTTTATTTCATTGAACTCTTAGGTACAATAAAATTAGTATTAATGAAATAAATATTAAATCAATATGATAAGAATTCCCCAACATTTGTATCTCTGGAGTTGTTGTATGAACGTATACCTACTTAGAAGTCTTTAATAAGTAGGAATAAGTAGGTTGTGTTTTTGTTTGTGAATTTCTTTACTTTTGTCGTCGTTGTAAGTAAAAAAATAAAAGAAACTATGACCAGAACTATCGTTTCTAGTTTTACGTGCTGGCTTTATAATAAAACAAATTAAACTACAGACACAGAATACATAATAATAATAGTACAAGCACAGAAGAGATGCACTCCGCAAAGTCATATAAATAAATAGCTACTCTTACTAAGACACAATAAAGTGCAATTCAGGTCGCACACCGCTCCCTTCCCTACAGTTATATTCACCTGGAAGTTGCCTCTCTTTCTATCGCGTAGCTCTTATCTCTTCTAACGACTTCAGGGTTGTCTTCTTTTAAATAATAACTAATCTGACGGACTTTTAAATACTAATCTACCTATAAGTAGACAAACATTTTTCTTACCTTTCGATGTCGTTTGGAAGTGTAAAAAACGTGAGGTTCGGATCCTTTTTGCTATTATTATGGCACCCCATTGCGATGCAATATGTCTTCATTTTGGTTAAATAAATATCATAAATGTGCGAATAAACGACGACGCGACAATACGCAAACGCGGCGCGGCGCGTGAGTGAGTCGAACTAAGTGAGAAATCGAACTAATGTTGCTTACGTGCGGTGCGACCCGGCCGGCACGTGGCAGCCCTCTGAAATTGGTCCGTTCGAAAGGACCCGCCGGGTACTTGCAGCTTCATATCTAAAGCGCGGAATGCGCCTGGCCTGCTACAGATGCAAAAAAGATTAATAATATTAGGAAGAGACGTTATTGTTGTTCTCATCTTTTTATGTACAATAACGATTAATAAATATATAAATGTAATTCCAACATTTAGTTAGCATAATTTTAGCCATGTTTTCAAAGTAGTTTAGCAAATTTTAGCAGTGTTTAGACCACCAGCTAGCAAGATCATCAATTTCAATTTGGTCACACCTGGCGTTACTTTTTCACTAGCTCGCTCGCCACGTCCGTGTTTTTTTTATTATTTATTTATTTCTTTATTTAACAGCAGCTCTCGTAAACATTTAACAGAAACTAAATTAATATATGTATACAGTAATATAGGTATACTAAATGTAACCTTAAATTCAGATAGACTTACTTATTAAAATAATAATTCAAAACACCGTTATGCTACAGAATGCTTAAAATGTGTGGACGCATACCTACCAATTTAATATAAAACATATACTTACTTACATAAAACTTTAATCAAGCTACCGAAGTCTTTTAGCATGGCTGCCTAATAGAATAGTACTACTCTTTATTTAATTTTGGACAGAGATTGCATGCTGTCGGCCGTCGTCGTTATATACTCGTAGCTATATTATATATAATAATAATGGCCGCTGGGGCGGAACAGTCCTCGAGTGGCGACCGCGTACCGGAAAGCGCAGTGTGGGCAGGCCTCCAATAAGGTGTACCGACGATCTGGCAAAATTCGCGGGAAGCCGCTATATGCGAGCAGCACAAAACCGGTCGTTGTGGAGATTCTTGGGGGAGGCTTTTGTCCAGCAGTGGACGTCTTTTGGCTGACATGATTTTAAGTAGTAATACTTTAAAAAATCATAATTTTTTTGTAACATAGGCAGGACATGAATGTACTCTGTTTGGTCGGTGATAGGGTCTGTTTTAAGTCCTCCTGGCTATATAGCTGCGGTAGCTACTAGTAGAAATATATTTCCAAAATAGCAATGTTTTTAAGCAATTGTTTTCCAACATTTAGAAATAAAATAGACAGTTAAATACTCCGGGTGAAGTGCACTTCCATCTTCGGCCTTATCGTCACTGTGCGATGGAGGCAAAGAGTAAGGAATTAAAACAAAGAAATGTGTTGTATACTTTTCTTAAATTAATCACCGTCCTACGAGTATAAAGCCATCCACCTAAAGGATGTTGTTTACTGTTTAAGATGCGAGGAGCCTTGCAATCAACTGTGTCCGCCGTGTAAGAAGCCCTGCGAAGTAAAGTGTGTCCACTCGCAATGTCGTAATATTTGCGGCGCACCGTGCGCGCCTTGTCAGGTAAGACGTCCGTCATGACTGGTTAGCTGTCTAAGCTCTAATGTATAGGTACAGCGCTGTCTAGCAGAGTGGCCTTTATCTAAAGCAGCGTAATACACAATCGAACTGTTTATTCATTTAACACCCTAACGATTTATACTTGTATATAATCTAAGCTAACAAAATAATGTCTTCCTGACACTTCGTTTATTCTTGTCCAACAATAAGCAAAACCCGTCGTCCCACGCAACGCGCCCGCGTACGCAACCTCATAGGTTACTACTCGAATTTTAGAACAGACACGCGATGTGTTTGAAGGAGTGTAAGGAACACTAGGAGCTCGATGACGCAGTAGTAAACGCGCTCGGTATGCGATTACTAATGTAAGCAACTATCGCAAACGCCGCCGGCCATCAGATGGATGACCAAAACTTATGCGAGCGCCTCTATGTTTCGGAAGTTACGTTAATCCGTTGGTTTTGGCTCCATTAGCAGTCGTTAACAACCAGCACAATAGCCCGTTCACCCTAAGTTTCATTTATGAGAAAGGCTCGTGTCATCAAATGGGCTGATGATGCAATGTGTGATGTATAGGAGCCGTGCCAGCGCCGGTGTCCGCACGGCTCGTGCTCGCGGCGGTGCGGCGCGGCGTGCTCGCGCGCGGCGTGCGATCAGCCGTGCGCGCGCGCGCTGCGCTGCGGCCACGCGTGCCGCGGCCTGTGCGGCGAGCCGTGCCCGCCCGTCTGCCGCATCTGCAAACCCGACGCCTTCCCTAAAGGCTTCTTGAACGAAGACTTCGAGGAAGACGCCATGTGAGTGTTGTTTCATATTCGACTCGGTCGGATGTACAGGGTTACTGGAAATACGTAGCGATCCCTTTAAGGGGTGATAGTAAAGACTATTAGCTATCAAATTGGGTGACACTTTAAAACGCATACTGTTTATTGTCATAATTTCGATTGCCATACATCATATGGTATAAAAATAAAAAAGCATAATATTTTTTGGCATAATACTTTATTATGCATAAACATAATAACGCAGAATTGTTAAAAGGCATAATGTAAAAAATCATAATCGTTAAAATCTATATTTTTGTTTGACATAATTTTATTAAGCATACTTTAAAACGCATAACTTTACTATGCATGTTAACATTCGTAATTTTGTTTTGACATAACTAATCTTAAGTTGTTTTAAGGGGTGTATTTCATTTCAGACTATTACAAATGAACAAATTTCAAAGGATATAACGTTCATTGGATATAATTTTTACTTGGTCTAAATACACTTCTTATAACAACATTATGTATATTATTCACTTGCTATAATTTTACTAAGTTAAATTGTGTATTTTTTTTATATAAATAGCATTTCAACCTTAATGTGATTTAAAATATAGTCCTAAAAAGTTAATACGTTGTGTTTTTAGTAATCTTGTGCTACAAAAGTCAGTGACAGAATCGAATCGCTGCAAATCCGACTCCACGTAGTCTTGTCTGTCCTACCTCTAGAGAGTAATTTAGAAGCGCGTAGGCGCGGAGGGGCGAGGCGGCCCGCGAGCTGAGGAGCAGGTGGTTTTAACGCTCGCCGACGCAGCTGAGGCATCTGCGACGATAAGCTCGCGTGGGAACGCCGGAGCCCCGCAGCGCCGGAGCCGTGACAGAAACCATGCCTGCTGCATGTTGCATGCTTGTTTGCATGGTTCATGCTTGCTTGGGTACTGCTAGCTTGCTTGCCTGCTGTTTGCTTGCATGCATGCTTCATGCTTGCTTGCATGCTGCTTGCTTGCTTGCATGCCGCATGCTTGTTAGCTGCATGCTTGCTGCATGCTTGCTGCATGCATGCATGATAAGGTGTATGATAAAATGTATGCCTTTTAAATGTTATGGCAAATTAAAATTATGCCTTTTATTAATTATGATTATTGCAATTATGCCTTTCCATGATTATGCCTTACAAATTTCGGCCATATGAAGATATGCGTTATGAAGTTATACTATAAAGACTTATGGCAAGTGACGATTATGGCAATGAACATTATGCATTTTCAGTTTATGTCTAATAACGTTATGCGTTTCAATAGGTAACCATCAAATTGTCGTCGGGTAGATAAGCAAAATGTACCAATTTCGAAAAAAAAATATTTTTTTTCTTTTCATTTTTTCTGTTCTTTTTTGTATTATTATTTAATTCGTATTAGAGTGTTAGCAAACTAAAAACACCAAAAACAACCATTAAATACGTAAGTTCCTTTTTTAAATCCACTTTCCTTTATAAAATTAATATATTTAATTAATAATTTCTCTTACTTACTTAATTAATTACATCTTGCCATATTGAGTGTTAGATGCATAGAGAAAAGTAATGTTAGATGCCGCCATCCCGTCTCTATTTTTTATTTCTTTTATTTTATTTTTTGATTTGTAATAGTTTGGACTGAAAAGGCAAACAGCCAAGATAGTGCGGCGTAAGTTATTTTTATAAGTTATTTCTTTTTTTAATTTTTATTATTCATATATTATACTTGTTGGTTTTCTGTTTTTTTTTGTTTTTGTTTTTTGTTGTGACGCCACCGATTAGGCCCCTCCAGAATACCAGCGCTGCAGTGGCCTCATGTCGTTGTAGCATGTGCTGAGGTTGGGCCTAGTTGGCCACACTTTTTCTCGTTTTTATTTATTTTTTTATTGTGAAAGTAAGTACTTACTTTGTTTTTTAATATGTATATATATTTTTTATTTAATTTTTTTGTGAATGTAAATAGTTTTTGTTGTGCAACAGTGTGCCAATAAAATGTATTTCTTTCTTCTTTCTAAAAATTATAATAAATCTAAATCGGTACATTTTTGCCCCAGGCAATTTGATAGCTAATGATCATAGATCGGAATAGGTAGATGTTGCAGGGCTCCGTGGTTAAATAATAACACACTGGTTAATGTATCGGAGTATAATTTCTGACTAGTTTTTAATAACTAAAAATACAAGTATATATATTAATTTATAAACAAAGAAATTGGCGGGGGAGTTTAGTTGACTGTAGAAAGTCACGAAACAGGAACTAATAAGTTTTGCTTAATTTACATAAAATGTCTCTATATTAAATCACGTTATTAATTATCTCTATTAAATATCACGAACATTACGTGCTATGAATATTGTGCTGACGGCACATTACTTCCCCCTTTAGAAAAAAAATAAATAATAATAATAATATATAAATTACAAAATAACATTAATAAAAAACAATGCAAAGAACCCTAATTAAAATTACGAACAATAACTTAGTGGTATAGTAATAGTAATTGCAACCTTGCAGACTGCGCGTAAATGAATAATGCTGATTCCGCGTCTTGTTCTGTTCGCTAGCACCGATAATACTTCTATATTCTGAACGCAAATGTGTGACATAATATGATAGGTGCGACTTATAACACTCTTGGGAACGTGATTATAAAGCGAATCTTACAGGCTGTCGAGAGATACGACCAGCTCGTGTGACAACGTTCTTATCTGGTCGTGTGCTTACTATCTGCTTTGTCAGTGGTTCTTGATCGGCTTTCAGTACGAACGCTGGTTTGATTCTGTCTATAGAGATTCTTACGCGTTTGTCGCCTTGCAATATTACGAAGCTTTTATCACTTCTGTCAATGACTTGATACGGACCATCGTATGGAGGACTAAGACAACGACGCAAACGATCACATCTCACGTACACATGTGAACATTTTGACAAGTGAGGATGAACGAAAGTATTGTTATTCGAGCTCTCTCTTTTGGGAATAGATATTGCTTTTGTAATATTTCCTCTCAGATTGGTAACGAAATCGTTAAACGTTTCCTGTTGCTCGCAACCAAAAAATTCTCCTGATAGTTTAATCGTGGCGCCATATACCAATTCGGCGGCACTGAAACCAGTATCTTGACGAAAACAAGCACGAAGTCCCAATAAAACGGTTGGTAACTTTTCCATCCAGTTGGTTGTATTGCCTCTTGCGATCAATGCTGTCTTTAGCGTTCGATGTAAACGTTCCACCATGCCATTCGCCTTGGGATTATATGGAGTAGTTCGTATCTTATGAATACCCATTAGCTTGGCTAATTCTTTGAAAAGGTTTGACTCAAACTGTCTCCCCTGATCGGTTGTGATCATCTCAGGACATCCAAATCGCGATATCCATCCTCCGTAAACGTGGCGTGCGACTGATTCGGCTGTAATGTCTTCAACTGGAAAAACTTCGGGCCATGAAGTGCATCGGTCAATCATCGTGATTAAATATCTTTTATTCTGAGATACAGGTAACGGTCCTACAATGTCTAAATGAACGTGAGCAAAACGTTGAGCAGGCATAAACTTTCCGAGTGGCGAATTTGTATGTCTAAGCACCTTTGAGCGTTGACATTGTAAACATGACTCACACCATTTGTTTATATCCGTATTCATGTTAGGCCAAATGAACTTTGTATTAATCATTTTTAATCTCGGATTTTTAATAAGTTCTTGGAGTTCGGGATCTAACTTTTGTTTAATAGACAACTCTTTGTAATCTATGTTGGACGGTATAGTTATTTCATCAACTGTCCTTGAGAGTGCATCTGCAACTACGTTGTCGTGACCGCTAATGTGACGTATATCGGTAGAGAATTGCGAAATGTATTCCAAGTATCTCACTCTGCGTGGTGTGTCATTTAGTGACGGTTTTTTTTTTAAATGAATGAACCAACGGTTTATGATCCGTGTAAATAATAAATTGCCGACCTTCTAGTAGTCGTTGAAAATTTCGGACTGCTGCAAAAATTATAGAGCAGTAGTCAATGCTTTTAAGTAAAATCCTAGCGGCTTCCAACCTTGTTTACATTTTTGATGGAGCACGGCGCCCATACATTTTAAACTCGCATCAGTCAATAAGGCAAGTTCAGCTGTTGGAGAAGGGTGCGTCAAAATTGCAGCATCCAGAATGTTTTGTTTGCAACTCGAAAATGCCGATTCTGCTTCCTTCGTCCATTGAATAACGGAATTGTCGTTTTTCTTTGTTTGCTTTAAATAGTTGTTGAGAGGAACTTGATGTTGGGCAGCTAAACGTAAGCTTCCTCGATAAAAATTGACCATGCCCAAAAATCTTCTAAGCTCCTTAATGGTTTTAGGTTTAGGAAAATCTTTGATCGCCTGCACTTTCTCACTTGTGGAACTGATACCCTTACTTGAAATGTGGTAGCCCAAAAAATCCAATTCTTTCTTCCAAAATTCGCACTTTTCCAAGTTTATTGTAATGCTGTTCTCTTGAAGTCGCTTAAATATAATCTCCAAGTGTTCCTCATGCGTTGATTCTGTAGAACAGATCAGTAAGTCGTCTACGTAGGCAAACACGAAGTCTAAGTCGCCGCCAAATATTGAATTCATAAACCTTTGAAATGTCTGTGCAGCATTACATAGACCAAACGGCATTCTGGGAAACTCAAATAGTCCAAATGGAGTAATTATCGCTGTTTTTTCTACGTCTGCAACCTCAATGCAATGAAATGCTTTTTTAATATCAATTTTGCTAAATAAAGACTTTCCTTGTGCGACGTAAGTGAAATCTGTTAACCTTGGTAAGAGATATCTGTCTGGAACTGTGGCTTTATTAAGCATGCGATAATCACCGCACGGTCGCCAGTCGCCATTCTTTTTCTTAACTATATGCAGAGGACTGGCCCAGGGGCTATTGGATGGTCTACATATTCCCATCTCCATCATTGTTTGAAATTCTTTCTTGGCCACCCGGTATTTATCCGGGGGTAGAGGTCGCGCACGAGCATATACTGGAGGGCCTTCCGTTACAATATGATGTTGCACTCCATGCTTTGGTTTGCACTTAAATGCTGTCGGGCGGGTCACGTCTGCGTACTTCTCAATGATCCGCCTAACGCTATCCGGAAGGCGGGAGTTAATAGTAGTGACGCTGCTATATCCTTCCGCTCGAGAAACAGTGGCTGGAGTTGATAATTGTGTTAGTTTATCAATCAATTTCCTGCCATGAATATCTATCAAAAGTTTGTGATGTTCCAAAAAATCTGCGCCCAATATTGACATATTTACGTCTGCGATAATAAAAGTCCAGCGGTAGGGGCGTCGTAACCCTATGTTGAGCGAAAGCGTCTTTTCACCGTATGTCTTGATAGGGGTGCCATTAGCTGCGTATAAATTATAACTGTCAACTTGCTCTGTAATATTATGTGGTCTCTTGATAACCGAAATATTTGCTCCTGTATCAACCAAAAACCTTATGTCATTATCAGTATCTCTGACGGTAAGGCGGTTTGAAGGATTAACAGTACAGATTTCCGCCGGTGTCCGTACTGTAGTTAGTTTTCCGACTGCTTGCCAGCTTCCCAGGCGTAAGGTTTTATGCACTTATGCGCGCGGTTTTTAAAATGCCGATGATAAAAACATACTTCATTCGATGCGGACCTTGACAATGACTGGCCTCTTGACCTAGATCGCGGTCGGTCGTAGCGCCTACGCTGAAATGAGCTACGTCGGCTGTGCTCGCTACGCAAACTTGCAATTTCCAACTGCATTTGAGCTATTTGCGATGTTAATTGCGTAACGATGTCTACTTGTGACGACCTTGAACTTGAGTTAAGCCAGGAGTTCTCTAGAATTCTGTCAGCCATCTCGCGGTCGCCAATGGAAATTGTTGCTATCTCCGGTGTTTCTGTGAGAAGACTGCTCCTGATGCACGTTGGTAGTGTGGGAGCCATTGTGAAAAATGAGCCAGAAATGTTATTTAATTCGTACCAGTGTGATGTAGTTGTTCTTCTTCCGGGCGTGACTATGTCGGGCGATTCTTCCGGGCGTGACTGTCGTTGGGCGATTCTTCCAGGCGTGACTTTTGTCGGGGTCACCAATTGTTGCAGGGCTCCGTGGTTAAATAATAACACACTGGTTAATGTATCGGAGTATAATTTCTGACTAGTTTTTAATAACTAAAAATACAAGTATGTATATATATTAATTTATAAACAAAGAAATTGGCGGGGGAGATTAGTTGACTGTAGAAAGTCACGAAACAGGAACTAATAAGTTTTGCTTAATTTACATAAAATGTCTCTATATTAAATCACGTTATTAATTATCTCTATTAAATATCACGAACATTACGTGCTATGAATATTGTGCTGACGGCACAGTAGAGTTTTTTGTAGTACTTGCATCATAACGTTATCAAAGTATGGATAAGCTTCCTGAATCTGGAATGTAAGATAAAATTTTCGTGTTTATATGATTTTTAGATTACACACACTGAAATGAAACACTTTTTAAACAGTTATTTTTTATTGTTTGTAAGTGTACGTTACAATTTTAACACACAATTGATTTGCTAAAGCAAGTACAATACAACAGGTACTATACTTGCTTTCGCGCTTACTATGAAGAAATTAGATAGTGAAGCGCAGGTATATAATGCAAACTTGAAATAAACGTTTCTATTAGAGAATTTATTTTTATTTAATTTTCACTATTTGCATGCCTATCTTGCACTGGTCTTAGTACAAGAATGTAAATTGTTGTTACAGTATTGGATTCGAAAAAAAACTTTGTACACATTTATTTAAATCACTCACACACACAGGTAGATAGTTTTCATTTGAAATATATTTAATAGAGGAGCTCGTTGGCGCAGATGGTTAGCGCCTGCGGGCGCGATTATGGTGGTTAAGCAACTTTCGCAATGGTTGGTCATTGGATGGGTGTCCAAAAATTTATTAACTTGAGTTCCTACGTGCTTCGGAAGGCACGTTAAGCTGTTGGTCCCAGCTGCATTAGCAGTTGTTAATACCCACCAATTCACATTGAGCCCGCGTGGTGGGTTATGGCCTAGTCTCCCTATACCTATATATTCTGTATCCATCCATAGGGAAGGCCTGTACCCCAGCAGTGGGGGCATTAATAGGCTGTTAAAGCGAAGAAGTGAAAATATTAAATAAATGTATTAAGTTTACCGGATACCGGAAATAGCGAAATCTATATGGGCATATCCATGTTATGCAAACGTTGTAAAAGTACATGAAAAAACTACCTATTCCGATCTATGCTAATGATCTTTACTATCACACCTTAAAGGGATCGCTACATATTTCCAGTAACCCTGTATATTATTCGGAATATGGTCCGCATTACGGACGACGTTGAGCGTTCGCCGCAGCTTACCTAGTGATGCACGGTCGGGAGCCGTGACGTCTAGCGTTAAAATAAATAAGCGAAATCAGTTATTATGTTGCCTCTTTTTTTGCATATCCATCTATCTCATATCCATTAATATATTGTTATCATTTCTTCCACATTATCACAAGATTTATCATATTTTTTTACGTTAATATAACTATATAATATTTTTTATTTCCTCAGGTTTGTCCAACTTCAAGACTGTAGTCACATATTGGAAGTAGAAGATGCGGATAACTTGATGCAAGGCGATAAGGAAACAATTTTTATCCGTTCGTGCCCCTTCTGTCGCAAGCCAATTATCAATACTTACCGTTACAAAGACTTGGTAAACAAAATGTACAAGACAGAGATCAACCCCATAAAGGAGCGCATATACGGGACAAAAGCTCAAATCAACGAAAAACGTGAAAAATTTGCAGAAACCCTGGAAAAGTTCTTTAAGACCCACGAAACAGTTTTATCTGGTAAATGTGACGGCTACCCTTTACCTAAAATACTTAAAAGTTAAACCAGGGGGCTTATTGATAAATTTCAACCTCTATCATGATGCCTTTCAATTTGACAATATTATTCATTAGATACCTATATTTGACATTTATTTGGAATCGTCTCTGCAATATGACAAGCGTAAATACCTTTGAAAGGTATCGTGATAAAGGTTGAAATGATTTGTTAGGTGTATTTTCCGATATTTTTATTTTCTTGTATAAAAAATTCCGATCGTCTTTTTTTACTGTAGACAAATTTCCGAACGCCTTATTTCCCATAGACATATTTTCCGAGACATTTATTTTGTTGTATATTTCCGAACTCCTTCTTTCCCTGTAATTTTTTTTAACATACTTACGCAAAATTTCGTAGTCATTAATTTTACTAGGGGCAAAACTTCTTATTCGCTTTTATTACAATAGGTGTAAAACCAAAGTAGAATGAGGCCCTTGATTAGGTTATTAATCTACTAGGTTAGGTTTTGCTACATCGAAAAAATGCTCACACTTCGTTATCACATTGTGCAACATGTATACCTGCGTGATAAACTTGCAAAAAAGTTAATAAAAATCAACGACGTTATTTTTTAAGCATTTATTCTAATTCCAATTCAGAATTAAACCTAATATATAAAATTTATAAAAAATAGAGAGAAGCATTTCACGCATATCTCACACAATATATCAAACTTAAATTATACTTATTGTGAACATAAAAAGCGAACAAGAAGTTTTGCCCCTAGTAAAATTAATGACTACGAAATTTTGCGTATGTTAAAAAAAATTACAGGGAAAGAAGGCGTTCGGAAATATTTATACAAGAAAATAAATATATCGGAAAATATGTCTATGGGAAATAAGGCGTTCGGAAATTTGTCTACAGTGAAAAAAGACGATCTAAATTTTTTATACAAGAAAATAAAAATATCGGAAAATACACCTCAATCGTTAAAATTAATCAGTAAGCACCCAGTTTATATCCTACATTTTTAAATCATTACATACAAATAGATGGTTCGTTCTTGGAAACATAAATCAATAAAGTTTTATTGTATAAAACTCGAGCACTAAATGTGGAAAACTCATCATCCTAGTGCTAGCCTCTAGGTCGACGAGTACCCATTCCCACAATTATATTTAAGGTCCATATAGAATTCCATAGTTAATACTAAATTCGATAGAAATATAGCCAGCCAGTTCAGTAGTAGTAGTGAGTGTCCACGTTTCGGCTCTGTATGTCATGACGGGTAGGACGTACTGTTTAAAGACTTTCGTCTTTAGACTTTGTGAAATAAGCGACGTAATTACCCATATGCTGCCCAGCCCAGCTGAATCCTTCTGTTGGCCTCTTTCTCGAAGTTGTCTACCCTACTGCAAAATTTGCCCGAGGTTATGTCTACCTCCTTAACAACTTCGAGAGCACCGCCTTGTATTGCAAACGGTCCCGGAACATAACTTAGGTTTTGTCCAAGTTCATACGGAGACCGATGCGTTGAAAAGAATCAGCTAGGCCATTCAGCATGTGCCGTAAATCTTACAACGTTTCGGCCACGATGACGATGTCGTCCGCAAATCGCAAGTTAACCTTTTCACCGCCCAACTATCCTGCACGCGATGTCCCGCTGTACGCCAACGTATAAATGTATTTTAATAAAGTAGGTACAAAGAAGAACTTCTATAGAAGTGCTAGCGTGGACGGCACCAAAATCTCGAACTTCTATAGAAGTTGTTGACGGTAAAAAGGTTAAGATGATTCGCCGTTGATGTTAATGCCACGTCCTTTCCAGTCCAGCGTTTTAAACACATCCTCCAATGTATCTGTGGACAATATGGGAGATATCACATCCCCTTGTCTCACACCTCGATCTCGACCTTAGTCTGCTGGTTCTGTACTTGGACGGCCATGGTGGTGGCATTGTTCAGACACCTCAGCACTCTGATGTATCGCCAGTCGACCTGGCATCGTTGCAGAGATTCTAGAACAGCCCAGGTCAAATACCTTCCCATAGTCCACAAACGCTAAAACACAGGAGCCGATTATACTCCTCTGTCTTCTGTATATAATCTGCCGCACTGTGAAGATGTGGTCTACGGTGCCGTATCCTCCTCGAAACCCCGGCCTGCTCCGGCGGTTGAAATTCGTGGAGTCTTCGCTCAAGGCTGTCAGTGATGACTTTTGAAAACAGCTTATAGACGTAGCTTAGAAGCAAAATTACCCATTTCGTTCTTTAGCCGCAGTTCTTAGTAGGGTCTTAGCTCCTTTTTTTGAAGAACAGCCCGACGACACTCCTGATCTACGCCTTCGGAGTTCACCCATCAAAAGAGAACGGCGTTAAAGATGTTTTGGAGCTCCTTTAACACGTTTATACTCATAAACACAATAATAAATAGTGCCACGGCATACTAATGTGTTTTTTTTATTTTTCAGTTAACGAACATTTCAAAAGAACCTTTAACAAACTTTACGTTACCCTAAGAAAACAAAATAAGAAGAAGGTTTCCATATTACAAATAGACATGCATCTTTTATATATCAATATATTAGATATGATTGGGGAGAAATATAAAAAGTTTATCACGGCTAAATTGGAAACAAACGATTTGAAAACAGATTTTCTCGACCAGGTGAGGTTGTTATGCAATTTTCTAGGTAATAATATACAGAAAATAAGTCAACAACAACAAGAGGACATACGACATGAGATCAAGCGACTGCATTGCATTCTACAACTATCAATCATCAAAAACTATCCTTTCTATAACGATGCAAAGAATGACCCGGAGGTGATGGAATCAGAAAAAAAGGCTACATCGTGTGTGATGTCATTAAATATATTCGAAGAACAAACAGCAATTACTGCTCTCAATAATTTTTCGAAAGCAATTAAATCAAGTACCCCCATCATCACTATGGAAGAACGCAATTTGATAGTTCAAGCGATGGGCTTTAAACAAGGTCATTGGTTTAAATGTCCAAATGGTCATATCTACTGCATTGGCGATTGTGGGGGAGCAATGGAAGTGGGAAAATGTAACGTATGTGGAGCAGCAATAGGCGGTCAAAGTCACCGATTGCTACCAAGCAACAACCTGGCCGGAGAAATGGATGGAGCACGATTTGCTGCTTGGTCTGAGGAATATAACAACATGGGTAATTTTCATTTAGGCAATGACTAAATGCATAATCATAAGGCATTTTTTTATAATTACAATTATCATTAAAATATTTTATTCCCTATTTTATAACTTAGATAACGTAATAGATTTTTAATTTTGTTGCTTCATACGTACCTATATTTCATTATATTATTATTATTCTTATTATTCCTATTACATTCGATAGTTTTACAAAAAACCTTACAACACCGTGTATTCTTAAATAGGTTACGTTACGTTTTATTAGATACTAGGTACTCTTATAAATGTGGGATAAGTACATTCTTATACTAACGTTTAAACGTAAGGTCCAGCGAGACAATTGCAACTAAAAAAAATTAATTGCTATATCCTCGTCTGTAAGAATCTTGGAGTTGATTTATAAAAAAATATAAGTTGCACATATATCAATTAATACTCTTGACATGTCAGAAAGACATAAAAGCATTTTTTGAAGCGTAAATTACATATTTATCCCAACATTGACTTATATAGTTGCAATAACCCCATGCCGATACCGAGGTAAATGCAACTAATGTTGGTAGTTACGCCGATCATTATAGTTTATAACCTAAAATTGTTGAAAGTCACATTTCAAATATGTTTTTTATGATTATGGACCTTATATAATGGCAGCATGATATAATTCACAGGAAACTGAACTCAAAAATTTAAAGGGGCTAATGCAACTTCTTTTCATAGTCAATAGTGTTGGGACATGACAAGATGACGAATTTATCGCTAAATAAATAAAACATATATTAGCAATGTAGCTGTTCATTTTTTTACTGCGCACTTCTTCAACGAAGTTGGTCGTGATTGTATTGCTTTTCTTTTTTTCGCTTATAGTTTCGCACCATCTAAAAACACATTCATTTATTCTAATTATTTATAATCTTACAATCCTAGAGACCAACAAATGAAAAGTAGGTATGATAAGCTAGCTATCAACATAAGATTTAGAAGCGGCCGGGGTGCTCATAAAATGCGTAGGTCCCGGTCGAAAGATTTAAATGTTTTCCCTGCTACTCTATACAACCGGCGAGAGCGCACGCCATCTACGCCGCACCGCTTTTTTTCTGCCGTGACTCCGTCGTGATCTCCTATACATTTTGTATGAAACACGAAATGAGCCCTTTCCACACGTGGCATCGTCCTCGCGCACCGTCCATACCCTATAACCTTGCCCATACCCGACGCTGATTGTGTTTGGCGAATGCTATTGCCGTACCTTACTAAAATATCGACCACGAGGCCAGCACTAGCTTTTGCCATACAAATTAGATGGGGTCATTGCAACTAACCTAAAAGTCGCAATAGCCACTCAACGGGTTTTCCAGAGGCAAATGTATCTATAGCTATATTACTTATTAAACCCAGCATTTTTATTAAACAAATAGTAAAAAGTAATCACTTTGTACTAAATCTGCTCCACTCAATTTTCTGGACGAAAAACTAGGTAATGAATATTTTTTTACTTAATATTCTAACACCTTGTTCCACCATCGTTGTTTTTTCATCCATCAGACATAAAAATGGCGGATATCATATGTGACTGTAGGTAAAACGTTAACACCGTGGGTAGCTCCA
The DNA here is from genome assembly GCA_947562085.1 of Eudonia lacustrata. NCBI lineage: Eukaryota > Metazoa > Arthropoda > Insecta > Lepidoptera > Crambidae > Eudonia > Eudonia lacustrata. The sequence goes on from OX387318.1 coordinate 7,795,379, forward strand.
TCTATTATTTTCTACGAAGATTACTAGTTCACCTGTCGATTCTAGCGTTTAGGCGCGGAACGGTAAAAAAGCACAATGGTAAAGGAGCGAAATGGTTAAAGAGCAAAATGGTAAAATAGCATAACGTCAAAAGCGCATAATGGTTAAAGATCACATTGGTAATACAGCAAAACGGTAAAAAAAAAATTAGCACATGCACAGTTCTCTGCTACTTTCCTAAATTATACTAGAAAATAAAAGATTTTAAGAAACAGACGAATAAAAGTCAATTTTTGTATAAAGAAAATTAAATTATGTAGAATAAACACTTTTTTAAAGTACAACATTTACTTTATTAAGATTTTTATTAAGAAAATATTTTTTTGTTATGTATATTAATCTGAAAGAAACGTGATTTTGAAAGGTACACTTTTATATTACTCCTGATAGAAAATATGTTTAAGGCAGCGGATGATGATTATTTACAATTATAATTGACATTGTTTGAATTAAGATTTTTTTTGTTAAGTAGGTATATTATTCGTCTGTAAGAAACGTGATTTTGATAGTCACACTTTTATGTTACTTCTGATATAAGTTATGTTTATGGTAGTGAATGATGATTTTTTTACAATTATAGTCATAGTAATGTTATAGGTACTGTAGGGTGTGGGTGAATAAAACACCAGTTACACTTTACTTTGTGTATTCTTCATCAAATTGCTACATAACAATATTATTGATCTCAGAGCACCTCGGCTCTTAGCCGGGCTGTCTAGCTTATGACTCTCAGTCACAAACTAGGTAGAGATACTAATCAGTGTCTGCGACTGTGTCAAACCCTTGCAAACATTTTTAATTACATATCGACGATTCAAATAATCATCTAGACTAAAAAGGTTTACATACAAATAAATAAAACCTACTTACTTTTGCTATGAGCTGCATATAAACTCCTTACCTACATATTTCTTATGTATCAATAAAAATTTGGGTCTCCAAGTGATTTAAGGTAAAAACTGATTTTAGTTCTAGCTTAAATGTTAATAAAAATTTAAATAGAAAAAATATTTTATAAAATTAACGAGTAAGTATGTATATTATTTTAAAAAATGTCTTTTAGTCGTCTGTTTCTTAAAAATCCCATAATTTCCTAACCTATAATTGAGGAAAGTAACAGAACTGTGCATGTGCTAATAAAGAAATTGTTCTTTTACCGTTTTGCGGTAAAAGTACCATTTTGCTGTATTACCAATGTGATCTTTAACCATTATGCGCTTTTGGCGTTATGCTCTCTTACCATTTCGCTCCTTTACCTTATTGCGACCACTTTACCAATTTGCCCTTTTACCGTTCCGCGCCTAAACGCGATTCCGTTAGATGTCACCATCCTAAGAAAGCCATTTTATTGAAAAATATTTTGGGTAAGTAGTTGCAATAACCTCGCTGGACCTTATAATACTTACAGATTGTTGTGTTACTCGTATTTCAAAATGTATAAGTTGATCGCAATTAATTTAATAAAATAACTTTTAAATGTTTTTTCAAAGAAATAAAGAATAAATGTTACGGTACCTACAATTTGTTATGACAATAAAATGTAATCATGTATAAATTGATTTTTTTCTACAGATGCTCCCAAGTTTTTACTATTTCAAGTACAATAATACAATTAGCCCTTTAACCGCCAAGGTCGGATTAATCCAACAAATTTTTTCGGGCCCATTTCGCCAAGATCGTATATTTACAACCAAATACTTGTTTAATCTGCTTTTTTTTGTATTATAATAACGCGCTGGGGTAACGTTTGGGTGGTTGCTGTATCTCGCAAACGGTGAGGCGCACAAGTATGTTTTTTTTACACACAATGTAATGAATTTGTGCGTAGTTTGAGCAAAAGCAGAATTTTAAAAAATGCACCGTTCTGAAGATATATTTATTTTGAAGAAAAAGGATAATCGGTCCTAGCTCCTTAAATATTAACCTTAGAGACTAATTTCTGATGGTGATTCATACCTTATAATACCCTACGTCTATTAAAATCTTAAAAGCTTACTGCAAGTCGTTAATGAGTTATGGCACTTAAATGTCACTGGCCCGTGAGGTTATTTTGATCGTCGCTTAAGTTTGGTAAGGACCAGCAAATCACTTATAAGCAAATAATTAGTGCCTTCACTCAACTAGCCATTTGAAAATTTTCAGCCCAATGCACTAATTATTTAAAGATTTATAGTAAAAATGGTAAATGAAGCGAAATACAGTGATAAACCGACCAAGTTAAGATGAATATCAAAAAGCGGCCGCGCCATACATGACGCTAACCTTCTAAAATTGATGGCATTATTTGTACAGACGTTTACACAATTCGTAAAGTGAAGATATATTATTTAACATTTTATGACTTTTAACTTTGACTATTAAATGTAATCTTATCTATTTTAAATTAAAGCCCGTATGTGCGTAAATTATCGTTTCTAAAAAACAACAAAAACAGATGCCGCTGGGGTAACGTTACCCCAGCGGCATCTGTTTTTCGCGAATATCTCAAAAACTACAGGACGCACAAATTTAAGATTTCGCGAACAGTTACACGAGATGGAGCACTAATTATTCTATATCAAGAATCCAAGAAATTCGACAACTTTCCGCTGGGGTAACGCACGTTTATTTTCCCTACATTTCTATGGATGCACAGTCGTTTACAAATTTTGTAACTTTATTTGATATTATTGTGAAATATTCAGCTTAATGTATAATATTACTTCCAATTAGACGTTTTCCATGGCAGCTGTTATAACTAAACAAAAAAACAAAAAAATATAATTTGTTCCCTTATTTATTACAATCGAAAGCTTGCTTTACATAACTTGTTTAAATCTCATCACATATATGTTTATATCACAGCAATTAGTTTTGATCACAATTATCATAGTTAGTTCAATATCTGTTGGTGTTGGATTAGTTCATTCAGTTTATGTTTATTTCACGTGATCTGTGATCTTGACTTACATTCAACTGAACTTGATAAGAACATAACAAGCAAAACAAACTCCGGCCCATCGCACTGCGATCGATGCGTTTAGACAAGACAAGGATAGCGCTATTTAACCAATCCCGAGAAACAAAAGCGCGCTACATGGCGCACTGGACCCAGCTTAATTTGCGTCGTAATGTTTACTTTTAAATATGTAATGAATAGGCACATTAACTATACTCTATCACACTTAAATTGATAAAATAAGCAAATGATAAAAGTTTATCAAAACTGAGTGAAGTATTATCTAGAATGCGTTGCCGTTCAAATTTGAGCCTTTTTGTTTAGGTGGTAAAGTTGCTATTAACATAAAATATTTTGTTGTTTATGCGTTTCATTGTGCACTGCTAATAAGCGGTCGAACTTTACAATAGGTATACTATTACTTATTCTGTGACAAGAGGCAACAATGCCATTCATTGGAAGATAAGCTCTTATTAAGTGGATTCCGACATTTAAAAAAAATTCTACTATACTAGTTGCGATACCTAACTTTTGTACTTTAGTAAGTCATTTTTGTAAATAAATTAGTTCGTTCTAAACTTGAAATTGATTACAAGTTCAGTTATTTATCACTCCACACAAGTCTCCTAAATTTTGTACACGACTGTACATCCATAGTAGGGAAGTAGGGAAAATAAAAACTTTTTATTTTCAAATGAAGTCAGCTCAATTTTATTTTCGCTTCATACGACTATTTCATGACTATTTTTGGCACAAACTTTAAACCGTAAAACCGTAGGCGTCCCGGAGAAATTTGAAGTTTTCAAATGTTCAAGCCATAATCCTCACCAACCTTTATATCTCTGGAATCTTTTATGGACTATTTCTGAGATTTGGCATATCGTTGTGACTATATCATGACTAATTTTTGGAACCTCAACCAAATTCGAAAGACTTTACCGTTTGCTTGCACCAGAAGTGAGGATTACAGCTTGACGTTCAAGCCATAATCCTCACTAACCTATAGCTATAACGCCGAAACTATAATGCGACTATTTTTTTTACATGTATGACTATTTATGACATTTCATGACTATTTTTAGCATTGTCAAAATTCGTTTTCATTGAGATTTCAAATATGAGGATTACAGCTTGAAGCACACACATTTACAGCGCCCAAAGATCTATCTTCCTGGGTACTTTTTTTTTTGATAAGTCCACAGGAAAAAAAATGTACGGCTGGGGTAACGTTACCTCTGCGGAATCTGTTTTTCGCGAATATCTCAAAAACTACTGGACGCACAAATTTAAGATTTCGCGCACAATTACACGAGATGGAGCACTAATTATTCTTTATAAAGAATCCAAGAAATCCGACAACATTCCGCTGGGGTAACGCACGCGTTTTGCATCGAAAAAATCCGAAACTAACTACCTATGCCCGACCTGGGAAATACTTATATTTTTTTAAACTTGATGATGTTTTGGGTTTGTCTTAAGAGCGTTTACGCCGCACACTAGCGCCGCCAATGAAAAAAAAAACATATCTAGTAATTAGAGATAGAAAATCAAATTATGCTCAACAAACTATTTGAATGAAGTAATTTAGCATTTTTACGTCACCTAATGAACAGCCAAAAACGACCACTGTTAACTATAACGTCGTATTTATCTAAACCATAACATGTCAGATGTTCATTAGGTGACGTAAAAATGCTAAATTACTTCATTCAAATAGTTTGTTGAGCATAATTTGATTTTCTATCTGTTTACTACATATGTTTTTTTTTCATTGGCGGCGCTAGTGTGCAGCGTAAACGCTCTTAAGTTTTTATTTTGTTTGTTTCGATAGTTCGTGGACATAATGATGACGTGGATGACGGGTGTACGTCAATAAGCAGTGATTCTATACACATGAAAGTAATGTTCTAGCAATGTGAGGAACGTGCGTAAAATTTATAGCATATTAGCATAGCATAATGTGCTTTTGAAGGAGTGACAGCAATTTATTTTATTTTATTTTATTTAGAAAAAAAAAACAACTTTAATAAAATGGCTAAAATTAATTCAATAGCCGATTCGTTGATAAACGCACAGCGTTTATTTCTTAGTTGTAGAAGATGGTACGTTAGTAGTGTAAAGGACAATTTATAATTGAAACACTGTGTACTCGTATAGTCAATGTATAAATTTCCAAAAATACAAAATTTATATGAAACATCAATACATGTTCGATTCTTGATTTTAATTTGAAATACTTGCTGCTAGTGCTTTCTTTATTTCTCTGCCTACCGCTGCTCCGAGTGGAGGTGGGACTGCATTGCCGACCTGGTAAAAATAATAAATCATTATTTTTATAATTATTTTTATTGTGAATATGATGCTGTTAATGCTCTTAAACTTTTTTTCGTTTTAAAGCCCTCAGGCTGAGAACGACAACTTCCTAAAATGCCAAGTTCCAAAAACGACAACTTCCTAAAATTACAACATTTTAGAATGTCAACTTCCAAAAACGACAACTTCCTAAAATTACAACATTTTAGAATGTGAACTTCCAAAAACGACAACTTCCTAAAATTACAACATTTTAGAATGTCAACTTCCAAAAACGACAACTTCCTAAAATTACAACATTTTAGAATGTCAACTTCCAAAAACGACAACTTCCTAAAATGACAAGTTCCGAAAACAACTGATTGATCCGTCGGGCGAAAAACTGTACCTATTAGTTGATTACTTAACTGCTTTGTGTAGGTATGTATTTTTAGTTGCACTTCACTAGATTCAATATTTCCAACATAAAGTACCAGGCTACCATAACTATGCAGGAGATTGCTAATATAAAAGAATAATATTAGTCTTGTAAATACACAAATAAATATATCTTACTTAACTTAGGATGATAACAAAGATTATAAAATATAACCAATCTCCTACATAGTTATGGTATCCTGGTACCTATTAGTTGGTAAGTAATCAACTAATAGGTATAGTTTTTCGCCCGAGACGGATCAATCAGTTGTGTCTCCAAACTGCCCAGTACCATAGTAGTTGTGCCATGGGCCCGAAAGGGTTAACGAAATTTAGATAAGATGGTGGTGTTGGACAAACAAGCCCTACGGGTTAGTCCATCTAGTTATACTGTTAGTTATACAATATAACAGAATGGACGAAAAAAGTCTTATTTGTTATACCGCTCAATATATAACTTATTGGATTCGAAAAAAATAAGAGGTTTGTCCATGTAGTTCTATGTAGTTATACCTAAATTTATACAACAACAAAATCCATATAGAACTCCTTTGAGAGTTCTAATATCAAAGATAAGCGTTAACGTTAAGCGGATAATATACTCCTAGGAAGTAATAAAATTATGACTCAATGAATGTTAGTGTCAATGGCAATTTATTTTGTTATTCACTGTCTACCACCAACCAAACAGAGTACACAAACATGTACCCGCTGTAACGTAACGCTGGGAATCGAACCCAGAACGTCTGGGTCTAAACGGGTGGTCTTAACCACCACCACACCGACTACAGAGGCGGTTGAAAGTTCAAAGACGGTTCAAAGTTGTCATTTTCGGAATTTGTCGATTTCGAAGCTTGTCATTTTAGGAAGTTGTCGTTCTCAGCCTGAGGGATTTAAAGACACTTAGATGTATAAAAGCGGCCATTTTCGTGATGCATTTCGAAGGGTAAGGTCAGCTGCATTATAGATGCATTTTAAAATGAAATGAAATGAATTTTCGTACGATAACGCGCATAGTTCTAACGTTCGAAATCCAATCCACCTCTTTGGATTTTTCATGTATTCGCAAAAAATAAATGTCACGTAACTGTGACACTGGAACTGAGAAAACGCAACCAGTGTGTGCATTCAAATCAATGTCGTATGTTTACGTACGAGTTACCGCGGCTGTGGTCTCGTAGTTAAGACCACGTCTCAGACCCAGAGGTCCCGGGTTCGATTCCCACCGGGAGGTACATGTCTGCGTACTCGGTTTGGTTGGTGGTAGGGCTTCACCTGGCTAGCTACCAGTACCACCATCAATGTTAGTAGCACATTATTGTGTTCCGGCAGCTAGAGATTGGATAGCCAGTGCCTCAGTAGTTGAGGATTCTGGGTGAAGTGCGCTTCCACTTTCGGCCATATCATCAATCCGAGAATCTAGTAGGGCACGGGGACACGCACTAGTGCGTGATGCCGTTCCCTCTAGGAAACCTCCGAAGGTGATTCGTTTCACACGGATTGAGGAAGCCTTTCAGTTTCTCGCCGCCCCCAAACAAGTCCGGTGAAGCTGAAAATGCCGTTTGAGGCAATCAGCACTCTCTCCAAAAAAAAAAACTTAACATCAGGTGAGATGTAGGCCAAGTGCTTCATCATCATCATCAGCCTTGGCCATTGGTGGACCTGGACAAAGGCCTTCTCCAAGTGCACTGAGCGCGATCCGCGGCTACTCTCATCAAGCTCTTGCCAGCCACCTTGCAAAGGTCGTCGCTCCACCTAGTCTGAGGGCGTCCTACACTACGAGTGACCCTGAATATGATTAAATTTGCAGCGATGGAGTAGAGTAACCCCACCTTAACTTAAATCATATTCGCCCTGAAAATGATTAAATTAGTAGTGCCTTAAAAATGAACAAAGACTAATAGGCTTTGAATAGTAATTCCGTGTTTTGTTTATTTTACTCTAACTAGAAATAACGTTTACATGACAGGAACAAAACACAGAATAAGTATTCGGAGCTTATTCTTTGTTCATTTGTAAGGCGCATAGTGTATTGGGAGCAGCACAAAACCGGTCAATGTGGAGATACTAGGGGGAGGCCTTTGTCCAGCAGTGGACGTCTTTTGGCCGAGATGATGATGATAGTGTATTCGACGGTCAAAATTCAAAGTCAAAATTTTTATTTAAATTATTTTAAGAAAAGTGCTTTTGAATCATTCAAAGATTTTTTTAACTACTACCCATTCATGACGTCTATTTTTTATCTGTGAATGAAAATGGGCGCAAGAAGCTCTACAGCTTTAATAAGAAGTAGGTAACTAAATAGATAGAAGGGACCACAACCCGCTATACACTACTTTAAAGTTTATACTGACACCCCCTACCAACCTTTCGGTTACAAAGTAGGTGTCAGAATAACCTTACGCAAGCGCAAGGGACCATCTACGTCAAGTCATAACGCCAGATCAGAACACGCCGGTACGCATCCTTCATCCAGTACTTTTAAGACTAGTGTCTCAAGCTAGTCGCCCCGTGGACACGTATAGTCCACTACCTAATATCCAGATAGGTCACCGGAGCTGTAAGCTCGCTCACTTCTCGTTGCACTAAGAGCACAACTCGCAGTATACCACTGCTCGGGCCGTCAGCTCTAAAGCCGACTACCAAATGTCCTCTTTGGTAACGGAGTTGTAAGCACACTCACTTCTCGGTACCCATCCAGGCACCTGATCAATTCCAAATTCCTACGCGGCTGATTAAACCGGAGGCCTTTGCATCTAGCGGGCACCTCTACTAGTTCTCCAGACTAGTACCGGAGATGTTGGAGTAACTACTCAGTGAAAACCACCGAGCACCACACCAACTAAGGGTAACTCACGTACCCCGCAGATCTTTTCGCTTCAGGCCCCCACCGGACCGCTACTAAGACCCGCTCGCTATGCACGAAATGGAAGCCTGGCCAGACCAACCAGGCAGACGAACATTCCCACTTCTTTAGCTAACCACATAGCCACCACGAGTCCAACCCATGTCCGGGGCCTGCCGGAGACGCCCGCGAAGGCATAACCGGCAGGGGGCCTAGGATCCGGAACTCCCGTGGTACCCTTGAAAAGACAGCCGGACCCGTAGTTCCAGCTGCCATACCATCAGGGTCAGTAGATATAGAAGGGACCGATTAAATAGAAGCAACATACCTGCCGGTGCTTGTCCTGCAGCGAACCGGCGAACAGGTACGCGTCGGGGAAGCCCTGCGAGCGCGCGCACTCGCGCACCGACACCACGCGCGGCTGCCGCGGGTGCAGCACGCGGCCCTGCTTGCCCATCGGCTCGGGGTCCGTCACCGTCGTGCTGAAGTAACCGTCCCACGAGATGCGCCCTGCGACCGACCGACGACAAACCGTTTAACAGATTTGTTTGTTGTTAAGGCGACGCACCGCTAAACAATAAATCTCATACGTTTTGATACGAGCGTTTGCGCCCCTTAGCATAAGAAAAAATGTTTTTTTTTTTCCTTCAAATTAAAACTACAAATTATTTAAAAAAAATGAACTACAATTTTAAAGTGTGTGTTAAGACTAATCTACTAAGAAAATTTTGATGCTTAAATCGGTCTGGTTAGCCTGTAAAATGCGAATCTATGTTTTAAAAGAGGTTACTTTGATATTTTTTTCTCTGTTATAAAAGTTGAAAAATCGTGTTTCTGCAACTAACAAAATGAAGTCAATTAAATGAAAAATCATGTCATCAAATATCACTTTCATATGTTTTGTAATTGTTGAGAAAAATCAAGATCCCCGCCACGTAAATTACCAATGCGTCGTCTTAAGGATGATTTTTAAACGGGCATTAACGCAAACTGATTAGTGAATTGGTATCGTACCTTCTTTTTTTAAGATAAGATAATTATTTATTTGCACTTCGACATGGTATAAAGATGTTATAATATAATTAAATAGATCACATATATCAAGCTTATTTTATAATAGCATGCAAACATACATATAATCACAGTATACTATAATACTTACAATAATTAATATCCATTAAATTAAAATCTCATAATCTATATTATGTTAGATAAATAAATTTAAATTTATAAAATGTACCGTTATTTAACAAAACTAAAAAACTCATTTATGTCATAAAAAGTATTCTCAACTAACCATACAATTTCCTTTGAAAACTATTGAAACGAAACTTTGTACACGACGTTAAAAATCTTTGTTAACTATGGAACGGGAAAGTTTAAAAGTGTGTATAGATGTGTTGTTATAGTTGTACAGGAAAATTTTATTTGGTAGCACTTTTTTTTTTTTAGTTTATGGCTTTTTGCGATAAGCACATTTAGCCAGTGTTAAAGTAATTTTTCGTACAAGTAATACATAAATAAACAATATTTCCTTAAATGATAATGAATGATATTAGAAATGGGAAGTGAGAAATGATATACCCCCCAACCCCTTGAGTATCTCAGTAAAGATGTGGGGCTTTACTAAGTCCTCACGCGAGCTTCTTGAGAGAATTTGAAAAGTGACGTTGCACTGTTTTGTTTCATTTGCCAACACTTATGCACACTCACGAACACTTAACGGTTAATAATCCACCATTATTTCACATTAATATTCGACATAACACAAATTTTGGAAAATAAGACAAAACCGCAGACATGACGCTTCACTTTCCCGCCAAGAAGTCTGCTAGCACTTTATGGATGGATTTGAGATTTAAAAGAAACTCTTTTTAGGGTTCCGTACCCAAAGGGTAAAACGGGACCCTATTACTAAGACCCCGCTGTCCGTCTGTTTGTCTGTCCGTCTGTCACCAGGCGGTATCTCATGAACCGTGATAGTTACAGTTGAAATTTTCACAGATAATGTATTTCTGTTGCCGCTATAACAACAAATACTAAAAAATAGAATAATATAAATATTTAAGAGGGCTCCCATACAACAAACGTGATTTTTTTTTGCTCGATTTTGCTCCATATTGATAACGGCAACCGGTAGACGCTTGAAATATTCACAGAATATTGCTTTTTGCAAAGGCCGGTCTTCGGATGGGTAACCAAAACACTAACATTTTAAGTTCCTTTATGCTTCGGAAAGCACGTAAAGCCGTTGGTCCCGGCTGCATTAGCAGTCGTTAACAGCCACCGCCTACGGTATGAGCGTGTGTGCCTGCTGGTGTACTTACCGTACAGGCCAGGCCAGTGGTTGTGCCGGTTGCCGGTGTGCGGGAGGCATCATGTTATGACCGTGTGTGCCTGCTGGTGTACTTACCGTACAGGCCTGCCCAGTGGTTGTGCCGGTTGCCGGTGTGCGGGAGGCACCACGGTATGAGCGTGTGTTCCTGCTTGTCGCTGGGTGAGCAAACACCGCCGGCCGCGCATGCGCAGACGCCGCGCCGCGCGCCGCTCGACGAACGCCCGTTCTTCTTGTCCTCGTAACGGTACTGGAGCACCTACAATAGAACAGAATGGGAAACATTCGTTTGTTTAGAAATAGCTAGTCAGCCCCGACGCGTGTTTTATTAGGTTTGTGGGGATGTGTCGACGCATTTATTCGGTGAGTAAAAGCAGACTTTTACCGTTTAGACTAATGTACAGAAAGGACAAAGATTTAGCAGTTAAAAGTTAATCAAATAGCCAAATGGACAGTTTAATGTTAGGTTCATTCTGTTGGACCTAATACCTACAAAAAGAGACTAAAATCCTCTAATAAACGCCTATTTAAGGTATATATTGTGACCTCTTTAAGACTATAAAGTATGCATAAATTTAGAGTCAATATAGCCATGACCTCTTTAAGACCATAAAGTGTGCATAAATTTATAGTCAATATAGCCATATAGTCATAAGCAAAATGACCCCGTTTTGCAGTAAACTAAATAATACAACTTATTGAGTAACATACCTTGCATTTAGTCCCATCTGCCAGGGTAACAGATATGTTAGGTAGATCCCGCCAATCCGACCCGGGCTCCGTGGGGATCCTAGAAATCCTCGCTTGTATCAACGGTGCCATATTTTTGCATATATGGTCGCGCAGTTTCGCCGTTTCATCCTTACTTCGGACAAGACGCTGGAAATGGCTCTCCGGCATGGATCCGTATTCTATCTCTATCTGGTTGGCTCCGTTGCAGATGCGGGGCAGGTCGCTCATCGCGTCGTGGATGGTGCAAGTCCGTCGCGGCGCCGACTCGTCCCAGTGGATATTGGTCACGAACCGTTTCCCGTCTATGGTGGTCGTGAGCGAGCAGGCGCGGCGGCTGAACACGTGCGTCGGCTCAGGGTACAACGGCAACTTGTACCCGGGGGCGGCCGCCATTATAATCAGCCGTCGCCTCGTCTGCGGCACACCGTAGTTGCCCGCTTGCAAAATGCCAAACGTGCACTGGTAGCCCATATCCAACAGCGCTCGCAAAGTCAACTTCAGCACCATCCCCTTTTTGAAGGCGACGAAATTCCTGACGTTTTCCAGAATGAAATATTTCGGTCTGTAATAGTCGCAGTAGGACAGGTAGGAGGCGACCAGGGAGTTCTTGAAGTTGGAGTATTCGCGGGAGTTGAACCTGTTCATGCCGGAGAAGCCCTGGCAGGGCGGGCCGCCGCACAGCAGCTCGACCTCGCCCTGCGCGGGCAGCCGCCGCCCGCCGCTGTGGCTGGCGCCCGCCAGCGCGTCCCGCAGCAAGGCGTTGCAGTCCTCGTGGAACACCACGCAGCTCTTGTTGTTGAGCGAGTACGCGTGCGCGGCCGCCTCCACGTTCTCCACCGCCCACCGGCACTCGCTGACCCCCGCGCGGTGCAAGCCTTCCGACAGGCCCCCGCAGCCGGCGAACACGTCCAAAGTCCTTAACGGACGGATTTTTAACTCATCGCTCTTCCCGACGCTAGGTTCCACCGGCTTGCTCGACTTCCCCTTCCCCTTCCCCTTATCTTTAACTTTCTCGGTGCGCCCGACGCCAGTGGCGTGCTGAGGAACGCTCACGATCTGGCCCGACTTTTTATCGAACGCCATTCTGAAGTAAAATCTAGTCGGATCCTGTTCCAGCCACTCGTGCATGGAATCTTGATGCGGTATATTTCGCTCGTAGTATAGGTTGCAGGGGCCGACCACCGACGAGAAGGGGACTTCTCTGATTTCGTCGCTCCAGTACACTACGTTTAGGTCTTCGTGCTGGGGGAACCGGGACGTGGTGTTCTCCGGCCGATAGAGGACGTTGACCTTGAGGTAGATGTCCTGCGGCACCACGAGCGGGCCGTCGCCCGCCGCCGCCACCGCCGCGACGTACGCCACGTTGAACGGCTCCACCGTGTCCACGTTTGAACCGCGCAAGTAATTATCACTCTTCCGATAATATTCTGGGTAGACGTCTTCGTCCACCTTTTCCAACTTTGGTTTTTGATTTGAAATATTCGTCAAGTTGTTTGTGAGCGGTAGAGTACCGGGCTTTAAAAATACTCCACAGCCCTTTTTGAAATCGTACTCTTGCCATCTGACTGCGGTCCATTCTGTTCTGTTCGATTCGGGCACTGCATCAGATTTTTCACTGAGTTTACCGGAGACCTTAGGTATGTTTTTACAGTCTTTTCTAGTTTTACGCTCACATGATGGGCAAAATCTGTGCTTTCTCAAAACGTTAGGACAAACTGGATCTTCAGGGATATCTTCGAAGCGGGCGGTGAATCTTTCGTAATATTTCTTATAGAAGTAAGTTTTACCATCATCTTCGAAAGATTCATCTTCCACATCTTTTCCACCGAGTTTAAACCAGTCTTTGGGTATGCTTTTCTTTTCCACAGAAGCTTTTCTCAAGATTGAAGATAGGGGTGCCCCATGACAACACCTATCCCCCAAGAACACTTCTCTTGGGTCACTCACTTCGCCCAAAACCGTGTCCGATGACCGAATGAATACTTCTCCATGGAAATATCCTGATTTTGGATTAATAGTTTCCTTCCACATGTACACCACTCTAGCAACCAAAGCAGGAATATTTGCCTGCGAGGTTTCGACCATCACAAAATCACCAATTTCAAGTTCTGAACCCTCAATTTCAACTTTTTCATAGTAAATTTTAGTGGCGTCTGCTTTGACAGGTGCTCCAACCCAAGTGATTTTCCTGCTATTGGTTCCTGTTAACTTAACTGGTACTACGTCGTCAATTTTATCATGTTGTTTCTTCTCTGTCATAATTTGGAAGTTATCATCATCATCTAGTTCAGAATCTTCCGCTTGTTCAACAGCCATATTTGGGCAGAGTCTCCTGACACACGCTTTTTTGGTTCTGCCATGGCCACCGAATTTAGCCATGGCCTTGCATGCGTTACATTCGCCACAGTCTGGTAGTTGGCAAGCTTCACAAACTCCACATCTCTTTCTTCTTAGAGTCAGTTCATGGTTGGTTTTATCCAACTGATTGCTGAAAAAGCTTTCAAATGTTTTCCTGACTAAAGGTGTGGTAGTAGCTTTTGTCCACGCTTTTTTATCCACCTTTTTGTAATCAATTTTGGCTTTCACTTTCCGCTTCCCAAATTTTATGCCCATAAATTTTATGAGTTCTCGCATACATGGCAAAGTAATCAGTGGCTCATCGTCTTCATCTGCTTCTAAGCTGACTACTTGATCACAGACAAATTGGGCATGCTTGTGAAGCATTTCCTCACTCATTTTAATATTATCTAACTCTGGAATGGTTGACTCACGGAGTACCTCCAGTAAATCCTCATAAGTAGGTTGAAGATAATGATACTCTTCCAAATATTCCACAACAACCTTACTTAACCAAATCTTTTCATATAAGTTATTCATGAGAGGAGTGTATTGTTCATTAGGTTTCATTAAGTTGTATTCTCCAAATTCAGTTGAGAGTGTAATGCAATTTTTGTCGCCCCCATCAAACCCATGAATGAACCTGAAAACAAATGTTTTTAAATAAATTGAAAAAGCAGTTTCTACATTGTGGACATTTCTTTATAAACTTAATAAATTAAATTACCAGAATATTAACACTTATTACTTTAAATAATACATATTTAATAAAATACAAATATTGCAGTACATAAATATATCCACCTACATAAATCAATTACATTAATGTTTTTTATTTTATTTTACTTTATTTAGGATATATTAATCCTAATGATAATATACAATACAATACAATATTGTATTGTATATTTCCCAAATTTTTGAAAATTTTACATACATCAGTAAAGTTTCCACTTATTACAAAGAGGTTTATTATTAATGAAAAAATCTTACCACTCAATAATTGGACCCACATCTTTCACCGGTACTGATTCTTCGTCTATATCAGGAGACTCTGAACAAATTGACTTTAAATAGCCTGACATATATATTCGAATATCGTTTTCTATAAGCCCACCATCGATGGGGCACAGATGACCCTGCTCATCAAAAATGGAAAATCCTGTAATGTTTGTTTGTGGTCTCTCAGTTATATCACCGTCATCACCTAAGGAGTACAAAGGACTTACCATTAGATTATATACCATAGATTTTTCTTAGCTTAGTTTATTCATCATCATCCATCACCAGCTCATTTTACTGCCCACTGCTGGGGCACGAGCCTTCCCTATGGATGGATAGGGAGAACGGGCCAGATACCACCACGCGAGCCCAGTGCGGATTGGTGGTATAACTGACATCATAAAATTAACTCCAATTAAATAAGTTTCAAGTGAACTAAAAAATTTTTTTATACCAACTTTAAAGGCAAGAAAGTAGGTATGTAAAAAAATTTCAATAAAACTTTTTTTTTGTAATCTTTACTTATTTCAATAAAATTTGTTTGATTTAGATCAGAGTGATCTCCAAACTTCAGTATGAAGATGGCACTAAATGATGATGATGATGACTTTCATGCAAATAGGGTTAGATAAAAATTAATATTAATAAATGCTTTTAAGATGTACTTTTGTACAAATGCAGCTGTTAGAATAATTGCAGATTAGTAAAAAAAATATAATTAACAGATTAAGTAAAGTAGCTAACTAACGTCACTTATTTAAATTAAATCCCGTTTTCTTCAATACAAGCGGGAAAGTTGTAGCAGATTTCAATCATATTAATATCTTGTCATCACTATTCAATCTTTCATAATTTTTATACATATTAAAAATATAGTAAAAGTGAACACATACAAAACAAATACTCTTATGCTCTCATGCAGGCCTTAGGACTAAATGAAATCTTTCCAAATTTTAACTCATAATATTAATTTGGAGATTTTAATAAAGATTAAATTTAATTCAGATTAAAGAAGATAGTTCAAATGATTACTGTATGAAACTTTCTTGTTGTACTGTACTGTTATGACAATGTTTAGTATTTCCGGCCTGCAGTGGTTTCCCGCACACACAGTACACTATGACTTATTGTGCACTGTTTAATGCAAATAGGTTGATTATTCTTATTGCTTACCAGAAGCCAAGACAAGTCTTTCGTTGGTGAGGGCTATAAATTCTTCAATAGCATTTTGTGGGTGTCC
Source organism: Eudonia lacustrata (assembly GCA_947562085.1). NCBI lineage: Eukaryota > Metazoa > Arthropoda > Insecta > Lepidoptera > Crambidae > Eudonia > Eudonia lacustrata. Next base: position 7,811,577 of record OX387318.1, read on the forward strand.
TTGATAGTATATAATATCTGAATTGTTCAAAAACTGTCCGCAAATATTACATTTCTCTGTATCTAAAACTACATTTGGCTTTGTGTTTGAAATTACTTTCGCTATATCATTAACAGCTTCTGTAGGCACCACATTATTTTTTTCAACATCATTGCAATGTATATTACTGATGTTGTTTGAAGGAACACCTTTATTCGTTTCTAATTCATTTTCATTGGTTTCTTGTTGAGTTACTCGATTATTCAAGTTATTATTTTGTTCCACATTTTTACTTTTATTTGTAGTATTATTTTCTTCAGAATTTTGTTCCACAATTTTATTGTTTGTAGCAGTATTATTTTCTTCAGAATTTTGTTCCACAATTTTATTGTTTGTAGCAGTATTATTTTCTTCAGAATTTTGTTCCACAATTTTATTGTTTGTAGCAGTATTATTTTCTTCAGAATTTTGTTCCACAATTTTATTGTTAGTAGCAGTATTATTTTGTTCCACAATTTTATTGTTAGTAGCAGTATTATTTTGTTCCACAATTTTATTGTTAGTAGCAGTATTATTTTCTTCAGAATTTTGTTCCACATTTTTATTGTTAGTAGCAGTATTATTTTCTTCAGAATTTTGTTCCACATTTATAATTTTTGTAGCAATAGTATTTTCTTCAGAATCATTTGATGTATTTAGATTTTTACGATTGTACTTGTCATCCACTTTAGCTTTTTTCTGTAAGAAAATAATAATAGCTAATATTTGAATTTCATCATAAAATTTTTAAAAAATGAAACTTTTATCTACCTACACCTACTTTTATAAATTGAAAATTTAACTTTTATAATCATTTTAAGTATAATTGGTACTATGTTAACTTTATGCAAACAGTTATGTACTATAGGTCAATAATATTATCTATTCAATTAGCATAATGACTTGGGCTTATTATGATAGGCTTATAATATAATATAGACATATTTTAAAAATAACTTATAGCTACTACTACCTAAATATTAAGGTTTGCTTTATAATTATAAAAAGGGATTGTATTAATGCCATAATATTAAAGCTCTTGTTTGTTATCAATCATGTTGACTTTATTTAATTTTTTATCTCCCAGCGACTCCTTAAGGAGCCTTATCACAATTGAATTTCTATTATGTCTGGTTTTATGGACAACTAGGTTAAAGAACGGCTAGAATTAAAAACTTTTAATATTTTATAGGTATCTGACTTTGATTCAAACAAAAGTAAACAATGATCAAATTCGAAAAGTGCACTAATTCTAAACTATTTAATAATTAAGGTAGCTTATTCTTTAACCCTTTGAGCCCCGAGCGCTTGCCGGCAAGCTATCTAACAATAAAATTTTATTGTGTCTGGTACGCTCGGGGCTCAAAGGCTTAAAAAGAGTTTAAACGAAAATAAAAAGGTGGATTCTAACTTACACATGATGTTTCTTTGTTATAATCTTCCGGGCTCCTACTTCTTTTAGTAGGAAAGATATCGGTGATGGACATTTGGTTTCCATTCCTAAGTGATTCCCTGAAAGATAATAATTTTATTGTCATTTAAAGTTACAATATAATTTGCAATAAGACGGTGAAATAGAGACTATAGGCTATAAGGCTTACTTTTGCAAAGGAGGTTTTGATAAAGTTGCTTTATCGGTATCCTTTTCCATTCTTGTAGTTCGTTTCTGCCTTGGACTGCTAGAAGCACTACGCCTTTTCAATGTCGCTGGCATTTTTAGTTCAAGCTGTACATACTTATAATATTATTTATAAATTCAAACGTTTAGGAATTCTAATAATCTATCTTAGGTAGGTACCTAACTAATTATCTCTCTTTTAATTTTAATTCTGCGACCGGCACCTTTTTTTAGCGCGAAAACGTAGAAAGATCTGAGTTCTGACTTTCTGACATTGATTCAGAATTCAGTGTTACCAGATCCAATTTTTAAAAATCGGTAGGGCTACGCTTAAATATCCGTAGAAGTCCGTGTAGATTGCCTCTACAAAAATCCGTAGATCTACAGACATTTTTTAAAGGTAAACCTGACTATTTAGAGATGGACTAACTATAAGCCAAGTTCAATGCCGGTAAAGAAATAAAAAAAAAAAATAGGAAAATCGCTAAGACAAAGGAAAAGACAGCTTCTTGGCGGGAAAGTGAAGCGTCATGTCTGCGGTTTTGTCTTATTTTCCAAAATTTGTGTTATGTCGAATATTAATGTGAAATAATGGTGGATTATTAACCGTTAAGTGTTCGTGAGTGTGCATGAGTGTTGGCAAATGAAACAAAACAGTGCAACGTCACTTTTCAAATTCTCTCAAGAAGCTCGCGTGAGGACTTAGGAAAGCCCCACACTAGATACTCTAGGTAGAGATACTCGAGGGGTTGGGGGTATATCATTTCTCACTTCCCATTTCTAATATCATTCATCATCATCATATAAGGAAATATTGTTTATTTATGTATTACTTGTAAGAAAATTACTTTGACACTGGCTAAATGTGCAAATCGCACGAAGCCATCAACAAAAAAAACAAAAAACAAAGGAAAAGACAATATTTTAAGATATTTTAGTTGTAGTTTTTAATTTTTATTTTTAAATGCACAACATATAAGTTCACATTGACAGTAGTAGGGTAATATACGAAGGGAAAGGCAATGGTACAGAGCCATACAGCCAAATATTGAGAAATCATTACAGCAAAATAACAAAAAACGAAACGCAAATCGCAGGTCTTCCTTTTTTTGAAGTTTAATTTCGTTTTACACAAAATTTTATTTAATTTGAATATTTATACTATTGTTTAGGTCGGGTGGATGAAATCCAAAAAATCCGTAGATTTACGACTAAAATCCGTATGTCCGTACACTAGACCTAAAGCCCGTAGATACCCGGTAGATGCACGGAGAACTAGCAACGCTGCATTGATTGATTAGGTAGGTAGCTATATTTTTAAAGTGTAATTCGTAAAGCAACCGGCTAAGGTCATAGACAATGCTGCCATGTCATTAGTTTAATAATTTCATTAGTATTAAAATGTAATAAACTGTATACATGATGATGATGAATGCTAAGTATAAAATGATATACCCCCAATCCTTTCGAGTATCACAGTAAAAATGTGGGGGTTTTACTAAGTCCTCACGCGGACTTCTTGAGAGAATTTGAAAAGTGCCGTTGCATTGTTTTGTTTCATTTGCTTGCCAACACTCATGCACACTCACAAACACTTAACGGTTAATAATCCACCATTATTTCACATTCATATTCGACATAACACAAATTTTAGATAATAAAACAAAACAATCTCCCAGCCTATAATACTAGTCCACTGCTGGTCAGTCTATCAATAGGCTGTATAGGCTAGATCCTATGTCTTCACTAAATAGACAAGATTAATAAGAAATCAGTCAGTTATTCGGACTTCATTTCTTGGCGGGAATTTCCCGCAAAATAATCGGCTATCGATTAATCGATTGTGTTCACCCAGAATCACTCGTACTATCGATTAGACTATCGATAGTATCGATTTTCTCGTTATAATTGATACTATCGATGTCAATTATACAGCAATACTATCGATTATAATCGATTATGATTGTCTAAATGCCTAATATAATCGATTATATCTATAGTATCGATAACGATTATTATAGCAATATAATCGACTTAATCGATGGTATCGATTTAATCGATTTAATCTAACATTGGTTTAGATCATATTGCTCCTGTTACTGATGTGCAATATATCCATAGCCCATCGTGAAACTAAAATGAAAAACTTGAACATTACATTAAAAAATTATTACAGGACTTAAAACTTTTCTGGCAAACTCCACAAATAACATTTTGACCGCTTGGTGTCCGCTTAAAATATGTCCACACCTTAGACCTTGGAGAATCGCACATTTTTTGCCACTAAACTAAATAACTGATGCGAAATGAACAGCACAAATAATATCAATGAACCGTCAAAGAATGACGTTATAACGCTTACTAAGTCTGTGGCAGTTTTATTAAAGTACCTTTAATTCTGTTAATAGGGACACCTTGCTGATAGAAATTAAAAAAGAAATACCCCAAATCTATAGTTTTCTTTGGCAATGCTACAGATACCCCTCCAAATTACTGTATCGGGACAACCTTCTGGAATCAGCTGTTGGCTGTCAACAAGGTGACCCCCTCGGGCCTGTGATTTTCAGTTTAGCAATTCACCCAATTATTCGTCAGCTAAATTCCAAATTTAACGTTTGGTATCTTGATGATGGAACCTTGGGAGGCGACGTAGGATCTGTTTTAAGTGACCTACAATTCCTTAAAAATGAACTTCATTCCATTGGCCTTGATCTCAACCTTTCGAAATGTGAACTATACTTACCAGACAGTACGGACAGACATCTGACACTTCCTCAATTTAACGCAATAGCTCCGGAAATCAAAATTGTTGAAAAAAGTTCGCTTCGTCTCCTTGGGTCTCCAATATTTGAAAATTCCTTTCCCGTTTTTATCGAGGAAAAAATACAAAATTTTAATGACGTTTCGGAAAGATTGTTCCAAATTAACATGCATTCGGCTATAACCTTAATTCGTTACTGTTGTTTCGGCCCTAAATTAATATATTTCCTTCGCTCTTCCCATTTATGGATGCACAGTCATCTTTTAGATAAAATGGACCAAATTATGCGGCATACATTAACGTCGATTTTAATTAAATGTGGCCATGGACGATCGTTCTTGGGCACAAGCTACTCTTCCCATTCGCTTGGGAGGCCTTGGCGTCCGCAAAATTTCAAGTATTAGTTTACCGGCTTTTTTATCCTCGGTCCATGGCACCGAAAAATTAATCAGGAAAATCCTAGCCCCCACACTGATTAATTTTGATGTGCCGTGCTTCACCGAGGCTATGGATGCCTGGAGACTCGCTTGCCCGAATTCAGATACACCCGACAATCCATCTTCCCAGAGTCGGTGGGATGAGCCGCTTTGCAGAGTAGTATTGAATAATTTACTTGTCACGTCTGCTACTACTGCGGAGCGTGCGCGCCTGCTGGCTGTGGGCAAGTGGGAGTCGGGTCTTTGGCTTCATGCACTACCGTCGTCGAACTTAGGTACTTTGTTCGACGACACTACTTTCCGCCTCGCTGCTTCCCTGCGTCTAGGAGCTCCTTGTTGTTTTCCCCATCGCTGTCACTGTGGCGAAGTTGTCAACGGCCTCGGATACCACGGCCTGTCTTGCAGCCGTAGTGCGGGCCGCTTAGCCCGGCACGCGAATATTAATGACATCATCCGACGTGCTCTTGTCACCGTCGGCGTTCCAGCTGTATTAGAACCCAATGGCTTGGCACGTGACGATGGCAAGAGACCGGACGGCATGTCTTTATTTCCATGGAAGGTGGGTAGGCCTCTAGTGTGGGATGCAACTTGTGTCGATACTCTTGCGCCATCCCATCTTCCTAGCACAGCGTGCTGTGCTGGTGCTGCTGCTGCGGCTGCAGAAAACCTTAAGAGGCGAAAGTATAATAACCTTATCGGCAATTATATTTTCGAACCGTTTGGGGTTGAAACCCTCGGGCCGTGGGGTCCGAGTGCTCATGCTTTGTATAATGACATCTCCAAACGGCTGGTTGACTCTTCCCATGACCCAAAGGCTGGCTTTTACCTTGGCCAGAGGCTAAGCATTGCCATACAACGAGGCAATGCCGCCAGTCTCTTGGGTACATTACCAGTCGACAGCGACGAGGAGGAATTTTTTGACGCCATATTTTAGTTTAGTAATAGTTTTAGTTAAGTTTATTTTATTTATTCCACATGTAATACAATAAATTCTTGTTATTTAAAGTACCCTCAATTAAATAACTTTTATTATATTTGCTCATACTTACTCATATAACTAATATTTGCAAAGGCATGCGATACTATCTAAACCAATGTTAGATTAAATCGATACTATCGGTTAAGTCGAATATATTGCTGTAATAATTGTTATCAATAATATCGATGTAATCGATTATATTGAGCATTTAGATCGATTGTAATCGATATTTTTGCTGTATAACCTTAGAGCATTAATTTAATGCTCTAAGTGTATAACTAACATCGATAGTATCGATTATATCGATACTATCGATTATATCGATACTATCGATAGTCCAATCGATTGTATTATTGTTGGTGAATTTGGGGCCCATCTAATAATCGATTATAATCGATTTTCATTCGATAATGCGGCAACACTAGCGGGAAAGTGAAGAGTAATGACTGCGGTTTTGTTTTATTTTCTAAAATTTGTGTTATGTCGAATATGAATCTGAAATAATGGTGGATTATTAACCGTTAAGTGTTTGTGAGTGTGCATCAGTGTTGGCAAATGAAACAAAACAGTGCAACGGCACTTTTTAAATTCTCTCAAGAAGATCGCCCGAGGATTTAGTAAAGCCCCACATCTTTACTGAGATACTCGAGGGGTTGGGGAGTATATAATTTCTCACTTCTCATTTCTATTATCATTCATCATCATCCTATAAAGAGTTTAATTTTGAGAAACGTATATTTTAAGTTTTCGACTGAAGGACTAGTATCCATGGTCATGAACAAATTAAAAAAAATTGGTATAATTATATTTCTCTATGGTACATACATACATCCAATGCCAATTTAGCGAATTTTTCGCTAGATCTAGCGGCATTTCGTTTTCTAGTGGCTTAAAATATGTGTCTAGCGACAAAAAAAATCTAGCGACTATTCTAACTACTTCTAGGGCCTTACAAATAAACAAAGAATGAGGTCCAAATAGCTATTCCGTGTTTTGTTATTGTCATGTAAACGTCATTTCAAATTAGAGTAAACGGACCCCATTCCCTGTTTATTTATAAGGGGGCTAGAGTTTAAATAATAAAAATAAATAAGTATTTTAACTATCTTCCTAAAATATGGCAAGATCCCAGCCCAGAAATCTATATTCGGAACTACGTTCCGAAATCGGATATCATTCTGACAAGTTTGTCTTTTTCCTTTCGTTTTTCTTGACTTTTCGTTTGATAATAATTGTTTTTTATAATTTCCAATTGCTTCATACCGGTTACAAATATTATTCTGTGTTAGTTAACAAATTATTTTATTTTATTCTAACAGACCAAAAAACTGTGCCCTATTCTACCGTGCGTAAAACAATATAGAATTAGAGGTACGTGAAAGAATTGCACTGTTTTCATCCCTAGCCTAGAAAATAGAAATCGCTAAATTATCACTACCCTAGGGATAATTTAGCGATTTCTAGCGACTTTTGTCCATAGCTAGCGACATCTAGCGACTTTTCAAGCGTACGTTTAACGACTTTTTGACATGTAGAGTTGGCAACACCTACTTAACCAGTGACGGTACCTACCTAACTTTCGTGTTTTAGTTTTCGATGGAATGTATTAATTATTTATTGTTTTAAGTCATCAATAATTCATCTAAAATGGAACAAGATCTCGAAGAGGAGAAGCCCCAGCAAGGTCTACTTGAAAATGCATGGGCCATGAAAATTCCTAAATTCACGCCGCAAGATAACCCTAATGGCTTGTTAGAAGAAAGTAAATTTGCCACATTATTTCCAAAATATAGAGAACAATACTTGAAAGAATGTTGGCCACTTGTTCAAAAAGTATTGAAAGATCATCACTTATTAGCTGAATTAGATCTTATTGAAGGAAGTCTTACAGTGAAAACAACTAGGAAAACATGGGATCCTTACATTATTATTAAAGCTAGGGATTTAATGAAACTGTTATCTAGAAGTGTACCATTTGAGCAAGCTGCAAGGGTTCTAGAAGATGACATTGGTTGTGACATCATTAAAATTAATTCATTTGTCCAAAAAAAGGAGACTTTTCTTAAACGGCGGCAACGGTTGATCGGTCCTAATGGTGTTACATTAAAATCTATTGAACTATTAACAGAATGTTATGTACTTGTCCAGGGGAACACAGTGTCTGCAGTGGGTCCTTATAAAGGCTTGGTTCAAGTTAGGAGAATTGTTGAAGACACAATGAAAAATATTCATCCCATGTACAACATAAAAAGCTTAATGATTAAAAGAGAGCTAATGAAAGATCCTAAACTTAAAAATGAAAGTTGGGATAGGTTTCTGCCTACATTTAAAAGTAAAAATGTTCCAAGAAAGCAACCAAAGAAAAAAGTTAAGAAAAAGCCATATACTCCTTTCCCACCTCCTCAACCTGAGAGTAAAATTGATCGGGAACTTGCTACAGGGGAATACTTTCTTAAGGATGAGCAAAAGAAGACTAAACAGCGCCATGAGAAAGAAGATAAACAAGCAGAGGCGAAACGTACAAAGCTTGAACAAAGACAAAAGGACTTCATACCACCTGAGGAAAAAACAATTGATAACACTACTAAAAGTGACAACTATGTGGATTTGAAAGACTTGAAAGTAAAAATGAGAAAGTATTCCAAACAAAAAGGAAGACAGGGAGAAAAACATTGATTGTTATATAATAAATAAAAGACAAAATAATTTAAATCATGATTTTCATTTCTTTATTTTCAGCAATTTTAATTCTGGTATAGCATTATTCCGCGTTATAGTTTCTTTTCCATTGATAAAAGGTTGCAACACTTTTGGAATAAGTATTTTCCCTTTGGGGTCTTGATGTGTTTCAATCAGTGCAATTAACATCCTAGGCACTGCACACGCAGTACCATTTAGTGTGTGAACAAAATATCTGCTGCCATGATCCTCATACTTAATGTGTAACCTTCTGGATTGATAGTCGGTGCAGTTGCTACAGCTCGAAATTTCACCAAAATTCTTACGCCCAGGCATCCAAGCTTCTATGTCATATTTTCTGCAAATTAATAACATTAAGAAGTTTTAAAAGCTAACTCCTGTTGGTTGTTACCTCTGTATTGTTTAATATTATACACAAAGACTTTTTATCGGTGATCAGGACCTACTGATTCTGACTAAGTAAATGATGGCCATTGCAATAATAATAAAACTTACATGTCAGGATTCCATTTTTTATTTTTTTGTCTGGGAAGTAAAGTTAACAAGTATGAATATTAAAAGCATGGTCAGCCTACTCTTCCTTGTTACAAATAAAACTTCTTAAGTACAGGTATCATGATGTTATCAAATCTCATTGAAGATTTAAAGTTTTTTTTATGTTATTAGTAGTAAACTGTCAAATGACAGACAACGTAAAAAAAAGCACTTTAATCTTCACTTCATTAAAATGTAGGAAAACCATACATTCTAATTAATTTTGGTTACCTGATTATAATTACAAAATAAAATTTATAAAAGAAAACATGTAACTACTTATTATTGCAATGGCCATCATTTACTTATTCGGAATCAATAGGTCCTGATCTGATCACTGATAAAAAGTCTTTGTGTACCTATAAGCTGGTGCCCCTAGCTCATGTGGTGGCATATCCAAAACCCTCATGTGTAAGCCCAAAGCTGAAAATAGCTCTTCTTGTATTTTTCTGATATCTTCAAGCATATTTTCTGATTGTTCAGGAGTTGTGACAACAAACATCTCTACCTTTGTAAATTGATGTACTCTGTAAATAAATTGAAAATACATGGAAAAGAGTCTCAACATAAAAGTAAACTTCTAAACTCTGCGATTACCTATAAATACCTCTCTCTTCAATTATGTTAGATGTTTCTGCACGGTAACACCTGCTAACTGCTGCAAGTTTAAGTGGTAAAGTGTGCTTTTCATGGATAGAGTCTATCAGTAAACCTGCTAGAGACATTTCAGCTGTGCCTGACAGATATAGATCTGGACCATGATGTAGTGGATCTAAGGAGTAAATCTAAAAATAATTAATGTTTTATTTTTAAAAGTATACATAGTTGATTCCTACTACAAATCTGTCAAAATATTATTGATATTGATAACTAATACATTGATGAATAACTTTAGTCATTTACATAATAATAATTCTGGGTACTGAACTAAACACCTTACTAAATTTAATTAAATACTTATTGTATTTAATTATTAGATTTGTATTTATAAAAATAAAATAAAAATAATAATAAATGTTTCCCACACTCACACCAATTATCTAGCCCCAAGAAAAGCTTCCTTAAGAAACTCGAAAAATGGTTAACTAGACAACGGATAAACATACTTAATATACTTAAATACATACTTATTATACATAGGAAACACCCAGACCCGAACCAATTTAGAAAAACAGGTATTTCTAAATTGATCCGACCGGGGCTCAGACCCGATATAGGATATTAAATAGTTTTTACGAATAAGGGGATAAATGTATAAAGTGTGGCTTACTTGAGTTCGATCACTATTTACAGTCATACCACAACTCTCCAATACATTGCTAGGTAAAATGTCTGGTACAGATATTAACTGAAATTTTTTGTTCAAAAGAAAGGTAATTGTGTATTTTATTAATGCTTCTTCCAACTCTGCCAACTCTCCCAAAAAGTAATAGCTTTTATGGCCACATGTGTTTCCCAACTTATCAGTCCTCAATAAGTTCAATCTCCTTGTTATTTCACTAAACTCAAAGGGTTTGAAGTCTCCGAAATCTTTCTTTTCATTGATTTCGCGAATTAAACAAGGATTTTCCCCATAACGCTGTACTAAAGGATGTGTGTCATTTGGCAACAAGCAGAGCTCCTTGTTTAAGTCATTTCTTAGCATAGTATACGAACTATCTGTGTTTGGAGTGTCTCTAAGTAATTTGTAAACATTTATTACGCGATCTATATTACCTACACCTTTCCTTAACTCGATATTTCGTTTAATTCGTGAAGTATTTTTGGGATTACAAAAATAATTTGTATCAATATCTGGAAAAGAAATGAATGAGTTCAGTTTTGTACAATAAGGTTTCTTCAATAAGTTTTTCTTAAATATTGCTTGAAAAGACATGTTGAATGAATTCAATAACATATTTCAATTTAAATTGTCTTCCATCAAAGTTAAGCACGTTAAGCATATAGCTCAGACCAAAATAAATACCTACGAGCAGAGTTTGACATTAGCATAGCAACTTGTTTTTTTTTTCAAAGTATATTTTTTTTGTTTTGCGGCAATGCGGCATAGTCGCATTTACTTACGCTTAGTGCGGCAAACTATTTTTTTTTCCATTAGTTGATGGCTTCGTGCGATTAGCACATTAAGCCAGTGTCAAAATCATTTTTCTTAAAAGTAAGTAATAGGTACTTATATAAACAATATTTCCTTCCTGTATGATGATGATGAATGATAATAGAAATGAGAAGTGAGAAATGATATACCCCCAACTCCTCTTATATCTCAGTAAAGATGTGGGGCTTTACTAAGTCCTCACGAGGACTTCTTGAGAATTTGAAAAGTGCCGTTGCAATGCACCTCCGTTAACAAACATATAATAGGTAAAATAAAATAAAAAAAGCCTTTACTTGTGACTTACAAGTAATATTATTTTTCTCCTTTTCCCTTAGTTTTCAATTTGTATTTTTTTTAGCTTTTAGGTTTAGTAATAATAACTAACTTCCAGTTTAATCTTTAGTCAATTTGCATTTTGGCAAAGGACTCTCGTCTTTCCTCTCCATGTCGCTCCCGTCCCGCCACCTCACCTCTCGGATCTCATCCTTTGCCTCCGATAACAAAAATCCGTTTTTTTAGCATCAAAACCAATAACCAACAAGTCAAATAAAATAAACCCCATGGTTTGTACGACACGGACAGACGCACGCAAATTGCTCTGCACAGATTTTATTTGCAGATAAGTCATTGTTATGTTAGATACGAAATTATACAGCTAGATTATAACTCAATAATAAACTCATTACATACATATAGTTTTTATTATTTCAATATATCTTTAGTTTTTCTCTTAATATTTTTTACCAAAAGGTTCAATTCTGCATCTTCTTTAGACTTTTTCGGTTGTGGCGATTCAAGCTGAATTGGAATATCAGCTGGTCTTCGTTTTAATTTTTCTTGGATAAACTTTTCCATATTTTGAGTTTTCTTAAAATTTGAGTTAGTTGGATCTATATTGAAGTGATGAGAATTATATAATGCGGAAAATCTTTGATCTTCAAAGTTCATTTCAAAATCTGGTAACTTCTGCTTTTGTTCTTGCATTTTTTGTTTAAGTTTCTTCTTTCTTTTCGATTTTTTGCTTGCATTCTCGTTTTCTTGAATTTTCTTAAGGCTAAAGTGGGCTTTTCCATCATTATCATCATCTAATAAAAGTTCTAATTCTGCCTTTTGTTTTTCATCTTCATCTTTGTTAAACTTACTTATTTCCGAACTTTGTTTGTTTTTATCTTTTTGCTTGCCTTTTTTGAATTCTGGCTTATTAAATTCCTCAGCAAAATAGGGATCATTAATATCAATATCTGATGGAATATCGTCAGATGATTCGGTATCTCTGTCAGACAAATCATTAACATCTTTCATGCTTTGTTTGCCTTTTAATTTCTTTTGTTTCTTTTTTTCCTTCCTTTTTTTTAATAGCTTGTCAAATGGTGTCAAGTCTTTCTCTGTAATGAAAACAATATTCTAATAGAAATAGGTGAAATACAATTGAAAAGTACAAAGTACATTGAAAGTTAGATGACAGTTTACCTTCACTAAGTTTCTTCTTCACCAATTCTTCTGCCTTATCCTTAATTCCAATACCCCATGTGATTTCCATCTCCATCTCTTTATTTTTTTTATTTTCTTCTTTTTTTTCAATATCTTCAAGCAATAATTTATATTTCTCTATGGGGTCATCTTGATCATCTTGATCAGATTCAGACTTGATAATGTCTTGTGTTGAATCATCTAATGGAAAATTAAAATAAAATCTTATTTTTACAATTTATACAACAATGTCGTAATTTTTTTTAAACTTTGTTTATATTTGGTTAACATAATAACACCCAGTTGTAACATTAAAATGTATGTACCTTCACTACTAGATGCCAAGTACTCCTTAAGTTCAAGATCATTGATTTTGCCATCAAGTGCACTTTTTATTGCCTCTGCACGGTTGGGGTTAGTGGCATCCCAAGTAAGTTCCACCTTTGCTTGCTGCAATGCTGTGGTTGTAAAGATTCGCGGTTTGTACTTAGCCATATCAGGTAGTCTTGTGCATTCCTCACGTGGTTCCTTAAATTTTAACAAAGATAATAAAAATCATATGAATTCATAAACAAGTACAACCTTTACAAGGGTTTGATTACCTACACAGCTTACCTGATCAAATGTAATGTTGTCTGGTATAAACCTTATATCTAGTCGTGTGGCACTACTTTCATATTCTATACCATTACATTCACTGTAAATTTTGTCAGCTGTTGCTACAGAATCACAGACAACAACGGCATAATAATACTTTAATCGATTCAGTTGATACCTTCGTAATTTTTCCATGTGGTATGATGATCCTGTGAACAATTTGCAACAAAATTATGCTTTGATTTAAAATACTATGAAAGTATTAATTTAAAGACTGGTAATAAATGCAACACACCCTCTTCATTACCACCATCATCCAATAATTCGTTATTTGTATTTTCTGTAAGTTCTATAGGCCCACATACTTCTTCTTCTTGCATTCTTTTCATTCCAAACTCAGAAGGAAACACCTAAAAGAGGCAACAGAATAAAGACCAACAGTCTTACAAATAAACAAAGAATAAGGTCAGAATAGTTATTCCGTGTTTTGTCCCTGTCATGTAAACATAATTTTAAATTAGCAAAAGACAAAACACGGAATAACTATTCGGACCTTATTCTTTGTTTATTTGTAAGGGGGTGAAAGTTTTAACTAATATTATGTGTTTATATCTTTTATCTTGTTTCCATTTTTAAATAATATGTTATAAGGCAAGCAGTTGAAATAACTGACTAGTTAGCCTGCATCCTGGTATACATCACTAGTTATTATATCCTATTAATATTATAAAGGCGAAAGAGTGTTTGGATGTTTTTTACTCTTTCACGTAAAAACTACTGAATGGATTTGGATGAAATTCGGCATAAAGATAGTTTATAACCGGGAATAACACATAGGATACTTTTTATCCCGATATTCCCACGGGAACGGGATCCACGCGGGTGAAACCGCGAGCGGCCACTAGTATTTTTATATAGGTAACCTATACTAACCGTTACACTGTGTATAACACCTCCAGGCGGTAGAAAAGAATTTAGGAGGACCATGATATCAGTTGCTTTAATGTTGTCCCAGTCCATATTGCACAATGCTATTCTGAAAAAATCAGTCAAATATTATTGTTTATTAAGCTGATATCAACCAATTTGCATTAACATACATCAGTACTCAAGCTATTCAGTAACCTAACCTCACATCTTCACAAAAAAAAAAGAAATGTTATACTAACTTAATAATTATAATAATAAACTTTTAAAAATAAATTATTTACGTAAATGGCGATATTGATATAGTATACATAAAGACAGGTTACTTTATACTATCGGTTTTTGATTATTTAAACTAATGAAGGCATTGACTATAGTCCATCAATGTTGATAAGCCTCATTAAAGTTTTTAGTGACAAACTGATCAGTTGACTTCAACTACATATTTACTTGGTTTTGTTATTAACAGGCTACAGCAGTAGAATATATTATTATACTATTTTATTCCCACCTTTTTGTGGAGTCCTCTGTTGTCTCTGCCTCAGCATCCAACTCTCCCCATTCATGTTCCAAGTCACTCTCATAATCTTCTTCACTACTGGCTTCATCTGAAGAACTGTCGGTCAGTAAGACACCTGAAAATGAAATGTTTTAGTTAACTTCAATCTTATTTGCTATAAATATAATTAGGAATAATATATTATACATTAAACATAGGTACATAATACCAAACATTGTAAGAAATGAATGGCATAAAAAATAAAAAAAAGGAATAGTGATCTTGTGTAGTGTTGTGTAGTACGCGTACTAAGTACTAATAGGTAACGATACTTGGCACTGTATGAAAAGAAATGTTACCATACGCAAGCTCATAATCGGACAGTCGGACTATTAGTACACCGTCTCCCGCTAGTCGCTACACTCAACTCAAGTGCTTATGTTGCTTGTCCGAATTACTCCGAATGTCCGAGCGAAGGAACAAACGTACTGTATGTACGAGAAAGCAAGATAGTTGTTGCAAACGCTACCGAATACACACACATTATGCGAGATAGCAAATCAATTGTTTACGCCGACCGTACGTTTTATTGATAGAAAATCTTGCTCAGCTGTATTTAGCACTAAGATTACCGAAATTGTTCAAAAACCAGCTAGTGTGTAGTGTGAGCGAGTGATCGCGCTTTGTTAAAGCGCCCTGACGTGATTGAGTATTTGAATCTGTGTCTAATATTTATGGAATGTTCCCAGTTCAAGATGGAGGTCCTCGAATGGTATGAGACAGTCGAAGATCTTCATCAAGGGAATGGATAAGAAAAAGACTAGCAAACTAAGGTCATAACAGGACACTGTCGACTGAACAGACATATGACAGTGATAGGAGTGAAAACCGACCCCATATGCCCGGAGTGCATGGAAAGCGAGGAGACCAGCCTCCACCTACTAGCCGAGTGCCCTATGTACTCGCTGGCAAGATGGGAGCTCTGGGGTTCGGATAGATTACACATAGAGGACCTAAAGGATCTGAAGGTGGAGCAGATAACAAGATTCACTAAAGAGACCAAAACATTCGACGGGGCGCCGTGAAAGCTGGATGAACCTTAACTCCCTCAAAAGGGAGAACGGGGAAAAGGATGTGTGTGATGAAGTGGCCTGCAACAACGCGGGTGGATCGTCCGTTCGTCTGGCGACGTCCCCATAAGAAATAATAATAATAATAATAATACCCAGTTCAAACATACTTAATTAATTTTAAATGGTTTCGAAAAAAAGTGGCTCCTTTTGGCAAAAAACAGTTTTAAAGCTATTTAGTTGGCTGATAAGATAACAGTGCCAATATAGATTAAAACAGCAGTGAGTCTATAGAGGAAAGCGTACTGACCTCTATCTATATTATACATTACAGTGTACTTATAAGAGGTCAGCGGTATATATAGGCAACGACTTTATTTCCGTGTACTGTTAGGTACTATTAAGGTGTACTAGTACTTTACTCGGACTGTACTAGTACAGTACTAAACCGAAAAGTGTCCGATTAAGCACAAGACTAATCTTGTGAAATTCAGTATGGTCTTTTAGTAACTTATTCCTGTAAATTCTTACCTTCTCCACGAGCATAATCAATTTCAAGATCTAATAATCTGTTTTTAGTTTTTCTATCAAGCGTTCCACGGACCAAATCATCATTTTGAAAAGTCGATTTCTCCTCTTCATCTCCTTTGTCGCTTTGAGGACATCGGACAAAGCGACCTGTAGTCACAACAGCCTCTGAATTTTCATCGTTTCCATCTTCAGTAGACTTTGATGGTTTTTCACCAGCATCGGAACTGTTATCATCAGATGAATCATCCAAGTCATAATATTTTCTCAAGTTTTCCGTAGACGTTTCGTTAACAGGCCGGCCACGTTTGTCTACAGTATATTTAACTTTAAATTTTTCATCACTAAACATAGACTGAAACCTTTTATCTATTTTTACCTTGCGTTCATGCTTAGGTATTTGTCTATACTTTGGATCATTAAGATATTTAGTAAAACGACTGTCTTTCAAAATATCACCCATTATTACTTTTAAAATAAGTACCTAATAATTAATAGTAATTGTAATGTACTAATTAAAAAGGTGCTAGTTGCTACATACAAAATAACCAAAAGCAAATACCTAGCTACATAACCTCAAAATTAATTGTAGATTTCTTAGTCTATCATCTAAGGAATGCAAAGGAATCTAGAGTGAACATCCGACTCTAGTTAATTATTTTTCATTCTTGGTTTCGTGATTATTGATGCCTGTTTAACTATGTACGAACTAAGAAAGTTAATTATTTATAAAACAAATAATTTGCCATCTATTCTTAAGGTGATTCACATGAATTGAATTTATTGTAAGTATATTAGCGATCGAAAGCGAGTTGAATCAAAACCAATCCCCATGCTTAGCCTTTGTTAAACACAAAGTACTCTCTTTTAAAAGTTCAAAACATCAAAAAAGTTGGTGCGGTGCGTGTTTTTGATAATATAGGTAGAAGCACCTTTTCAAATCAGTAGAATTGATTTAATTTAAATAAAGGAAGATTAAATATTATATTAAAGACCGGAAACCAACGTCTATTCAGTTTTTTAAAATGAACAGTATTGGAGAAGAATGTACAGAATTAAAGAAGAGATACGACGATTGTTTTAACACTTGGTTTTCCGAAAAATTTTTGAAGGGGGAACATGATGATTCGGTTTGCTCTGGTATTTTTAAAGTCTATCAAGAGTGCGTTAAGGTATACATTTTGAATCTATTTTTTCTTAAGTGTGCATACCTATTTAGTAGACAGTTTTCTGCCTCCCACAATTAGGTGATAGGTACTCCATGATAAGAGCAGTCTAATGCAGTTAAGTTCCCTGATATGCAGAGATCCCATACAGTGCATTAATAAATAAGGCCCTGTCGTAATAATTATGAATACCTACTTGTTTGAAAATATTGCTAGTCTAGATAGGTGCTAAAACAATGAAATCTCCATCTTTATTTAGCAACATAAATCATAATCATTATAATTATCAGCCCACTGTAAGGTATAGGCCTCTTCCCTCGCACGCCACTCTGCACAGTCCTGCACTATCCTCGTCCATCTCCAGCCCGCCACTTAGACTTTGTTGTCTGACCACTGACTTAACCCATGGAGCGCAAAGTGTTCTAGTGGTAGAACACATTGTATATCAGTTTGACTTGACATGCGGCTTCACGGGTTAAGTCTGCCAACCGCCGACAACTATAAATGCAATATAAATAAGTCTAGATAGTCTAGTACTAAAGCAGTTGTATAAACAGATACTTTTTTATTTCAGAATGCTATGAAGCAGCAAAACATAGATTTCAAAGAAATAGACAAGGATATACTTGGCACTGATAAAGAGTTTAAGGCACCTCCTACAGATAATACCAGTTGACATAAATCCAACCTTATGTGTGCTTTTAATCCAACTACATGCTGAAGTTAATTTCATGGAAAGAAAGGGTTAAAGTACAAAGATGAAAACATCAGAAACATTTCGATGTAACTCAATTTATTGTTTTGCTGTGTTTCATGCAATATTTTGTTATGTACAATAATAATTATTATCTTAATGTGTTGGCTCAAACCAGTTTGGAGGTGTTGTTGCATTTATTAAAAATGTTTAAGAGATAATTTAATAGCACACTTAGATGTATGTATATACTTTTGATTAAACTGATTAGAATTAGAGATTAGATGTTAAAATTGTTTTATTTTTTTGTGAGGGCAACTTATTGTATCTTGCATAAAATATTATGTATCTACTAAAACATATCAAAAATATATTTATATTACTCTAGAACAGCTATCTCCAAAATCTTTGATTATACATTAAATACTGGTTAACATGACCTGATTAACATCTGTGTATGTATGTACTAGTAGAACAACACGAAGAAAATACTAACATAAATAAAAAAGGAATATATCAATCTTATATTCATTGACAGTCTTACATTTTAAGTACTAATAGAATTAATTTATCTCTGGCTGGTATCCCTTGGCCTGTACACAAGTCCGCGGCTCTTCATTTCTCTTATAACACCAGCTGGCAGTCTCCCTGATACTGATATAGCATATACACCTTTACAAAACCGACCTGTAAATAAAATGCAATCAATTTCATTTTTCTAATTATTAAAAAACATTTTACAAAACCTGTGTTTTGATATAATATGACAATGAAAAATTACTAAGTACTACTGTGGTTTTTCGTTGCAATAAAACAACCGTCGTATGTGATAGCTAGTTTATTACTGCTCTCACAGTGTACATCGGAATGAAGGCGCAGATACCTTCAATATAAACATATCAACTCCCTGTGTGGTGCCGGGGTTAAAGAATTGCACCACCCCATCTCTTCCCGTGGGTGTCGTAAAAGCCGACTAAGGGACCATTCCAGAGGATGGGCAGCAGCATCTCTCTGAGGTTACCCTCAACCTACTGCGATCGCCAACCCGCCTGCCAAGCGTGGCGATTACGGCAAATACCCCTCATATCCTTGGGGGAGGCCTTTGTCCAGCAGTGGACGTCTTTGGCTGAGATGATGAAACATATCAACTACACTAAAACTACTCTTACTCAAGTAAAGTAAAGTAAAAGGGAAGTGCAAATAAGGCTAAATATGGAAAAGTACTTCACCAGAATTTCTCAACTACTAAAGAACATTGGCTATCTTACCTATTAACTGATAAAACTGTAACAATGATTTTAACATTGTTGTTATAGCAACAGACTTAGAAAAGATAACTGATGTTATAATTAAAATAAAAGAACTTTTTAAATGTTAAATAATGTCTTCCAAAAGCAGTTTCATAGTGGTATATATTCTTTGTTATTAGTAGTTTCAATTTAATAAAAGTTTATTATTTTATTTTTCATTTTATTTATTTGTTAATTTCTAACAAAAAGATATTTTGATTTGATTATTTACATAATTTACAATACCAAACCAATACCAAATATAAAAGCGAAGGCTGATTATAATTAATATAATTACGATTGATATATTAGCAAGACTATTTTTGTAATACAAATTATAAGTTATTCATATTTCAATTGTTTAATTTACTTAATATTATTATTATATACATCTGAAAATATTTTTTCAGACGTTGATATTCACAAAATATTCGCATAAATTTTGCGAATGTGAATGCGAATGTCAAAAAACATGCGAATATTCGCGAATAAGAATGCGAATGCGAATATTCGTTACATCACTAGTCCTTATTATTGAATCAAGAGCAGTTGCAAAGTGATTCATTATAAATTTGAAGCAAACTTTACAAATAACATTTAACATTATTTTGATACTTACTTATTCGCTGCCATTTGCAAACCCAACTGTCTTCAGGGCTCATGACAGCAATCATCCTGTACAAATAAACTTTAATAAATTAAGTTATAGACATTTAAAATAACTAAAAGTATATTATTCATATTATATATTGTAAAAAGGCATTAATCCTCTACAAATATAAGCATTTTGTTTTGTGAATTACAAAATGCATAACAAGAAATGTTAATGTGAAATTTTATGATTTACACCTTACCTACAGAACAGGTAGATTATGTTAGTATGAATATATTTTCATTAGAATAGAGAAAAGTTCAGTGTCAAACATACAGTTCAGTGTTATACATACCCATCAAAGTTGTTACTAGTGCAATCATATACATTATCTTTGTTGTTTTTCATGCGTAAAAATTCATCACAATTGTCACAGCCATCATATTCAAACTGATCAAAGGTCTGCAACGAATACAAATTATATCAACTGAAGTAGTAAACAATAGTTTAATAATTTGCTAAGGTTTTCTTTAAAGATTATAGATTTAAAAAAATATTGTATACATATAATCCGAACAAAGGCCACAAGAAATTCAGTTGTTGTTATTCACCTTAATAAGAGAGCAAACCAAACAGGCTCTGAGACCCCTCAAATCTTTAGGTACAGTTTCTAAAGACATTTTTGTTAATAATGATAATAGAGTAGTTTTAGTTTTCTTTAAACTCCTATTTGAAATCACAGCAGTATTCGTAGTCAAACGAAAAATGTTTGCAACTAATTTTTTTTTTTTATTTTTTATTAGTGGCGTTCACATCTCTTGATGTTGAGATGTATTTTGCCAACTACAACTTTTATTGGTCATTTCGTTCGGAGAATGCTCGGTTAAAATAATTTTGTTTGGTTTTAAGTAAATAAATAAATAAATATGGTGGTTGGAAACTAAGCTATTAACTAACTAATTAGCTTGTTAAGGACAGCACAGGACACAGACATAAAAAGAGGATGCTAAAGGGTAGGAGAGAAGTTATAGATGTAATGACCAGGAAAAATATATAAATTATATAGTATAGATATGGACATACTTATAGTTTAATCTCATGTATATGTATGTATTTTATCAAAAGAGACATATGAGAGTAATCTAGGTGACAAAGAAGTGTTTGAAAGTTGATAGGATTGATTGATTGATTGCAACTAATTATGTATTGTCTCAACTCTCAACAAGACACTGACAGTGACAATGACATGCGGACAACGGAGGACTTCTTGGCGGGAAAGTGAAGCGTCATGTTTGCGGTTTTGCTTTATTTTCCAAAATTTGTGTTATGTCGAATATTAATGTGAAATAATGGTGGATTATTAACCGTTAAGTGTTCGTGAGTGTGCATAAGTGTTGGCAAATGAAACAAAACAGTGCAACGTCACTTTTCAAATTCTCTCAAGAAGCTCGCGTGAGGACTTAGTAAAGCCCCACATCTTTACTGAGATACTCGAGGGGTTGGGGGGTATATCATTTCTCACTTCCCAATTCTAATATCATTCATCATCATCATCATATATGAAAATATTGTTTATTTATGTATTACTTAAACTAATGACATGGCAGCATGGTCTATGACCTTAGCCGGTTCCTCAAGGAACAAACTACACTAAAAAAAAAAAAAAAAGCGGACAACGGAGGAGTAGAGATGTTAAGTTACGCACGCTTAAAAAACCGACGTAGAAAATCAATACTTAATCGATTATTATTATAATCTAACCTAATGTATTGCAACACTGTGGGCTTATCGTCTAATTTCAACCTCTATCACGATACCTTTCAAAGGTATTGACGATTCCAAGTTTACGATGTCGTTCATTCAACATCAATATCGCTGGTAATTTCTGGTAGATTTTGTTGAAATCTATCATTTCTTTTTTAAATAAAAATGTTGGTCAACCTTAATTCAGATTGATTTTATGTTACGTAATCACGTTCCTTTTATAACTTTATGGGTAAATGTCGCATTGCATTTTAAAACAAAATGTTTTCTTTGACAGATTATATGAAGAATTAGCAGTCATTGATTAAACAGTAAGAACAGTTGAAATATTACTAATTTAGAGCAGGAAGAAGGGCCCGGAATCAATACATCCATCCATCGAATTACTACCCCATAGCCGTAACTTCAGTTTTGTGCAAAGTAATGGAGCGCATTTTAAATAAACAACTTGTCCACTACCTAGAAGAACACATACATAAATCACGATCGCCAATACGGGTTACGGCCGAAACGGTCAACGGGTGATCTAGCATACGTTGCACATTTATGGGGTGAGGCTATTGACAAGCGTGGTGAATCGGTGGCTGTTAGCCTTGACATAGCCAAGGCTTTTGATCGGGTCTGGCACAAAGTTCCCGGCATATGGTTTTATTTATTTAATATCCCAACGCGCACAAGGAAATCTGGTGACTCGTTTCTTTGTCGCACCTCCAAAAGATGGAAAAGTCTACCAGCACACGTTTTCCCTCCTTCCTATGTTAAGGGGTCCTTCAAAAGAGGCGTGAAGAAGCACCTTGTGGGCTGGCAGAGTGAGGTTAACTGATGCTACGTTTGTTTTACCGGTTATCCTGCACCAGTTATCTTTGCGTCTGGACTCCATTTCCACTTATCATCAGATGGGTAGAGTCATTCGCCGAGTTATCTATAAAAAACATACAAGAAATAAATATGAAGCCAATGACTTGAAACTAATAAAAGGCTGGCCATGATGAGATAATATTGAGACTCCCCCAACCATTACAGTGGATTTAGAAAAAGTTATTATTCTTAAAGATTCAATTGCTCTGATGTTATCATGTCATACTACGCTTACTGATTTTTATGCTCAACATTTATCATGTTTTTGCTACTAATTTAAAGTCCAATTTAGTTCTTTCTTGCGTTTTCGTTGTTATAACGATTGGTATACCTGACCTCCGGAAAACTTAAGAAAATGACAAAAATAGTAAATCATGTGGTGAAAGGGATATGTAGGTTTCTTCATGTTGTTTTACTTATCTAATAAATCAATAATCACTACATGAGTCTAAAAACCCCAAACGATAACGCGTTTATCAACAACGCACATCCTGGCCTGGCATAATAATATACGGTGTGAATACCAAATAATTATTTGGTGTTTGCTGTTTCAGAAATAATAGCTATTATTGTTATTTCACGAACTACTCTTCAATTTATTTCTTCACTTTGATTGATTATGATCGTATATGAACATCGCTACGAACATCACTAATAACCGTTATTTTTCTTCTTCCAGTTATAGAAGGCAAAATGATCTGGAACACGCAGTCTAATTATTGACTTAAAAATTACATCTATAGGGACGTTTTGGATAGGTACTATAATGCTATAAGATACTATTTAATGTCAGCCACATCTACAAAAAATTATCTACTCGTATACTACATACTACGTATACCCTACACTTCAGCTTCATGCGTACATCTATACAACCTTAAAAACTTTACGATCCTGTTTAGTGTCATCGACGCTGCTTCGGACGTGGGTTTCGAAAATATACTCTGAAATACATTGGATTTTTTAAGAAGTTATAATTTTTGGGTATTTTAAGTTAAATGTTTGGGCAGCAAGTGAGCATACGGTTTGTTTGCCTGATGTAAAACGTTCACGTAATAAACTTGGCCCCAACAATGTATAGAAAATTTTACAGTTCAAATAATTTGCAAATAAGGCAATACCTAATACTTATTAAACTCTTGATTTTGGATGGGATGAATTTCTTTGAATTTAATTTAAATTAACATCTAAATTTGGTTCCTTAAAACAAGTCGTGTTTGCCTTATAACATATTTGCCTAACCTAACCGAAAGGTAGGCTAGGTAAGGTAGTAGACTCCCATCATGATGGACGATATTGGACTGCTGCAGCAGTCATTAGTACTTATGGTCTGTGACTACGACGACGACGTGCCTACCGCGCTGTTTTATTAATACTAGGATAGATACGTGACGCAAAAGCCGGCGCCCATAGCGACCCCGATCCATGTAGTATGTAGGGCTCTCCTACCCTCTCCCCCAAAGAATGCGATTTTTAAACCGGTACTGCAGACTAATTATCACGCTATGATGACAATTAAAACGTAAATACTTAGGTGAGATTCAAAAATTGCCCCCCAGATACGAAAAGAGAGGCGCACGAGAGGATGAATGCATACGAACATTAGAAAAGCCTACATTAATCATCTCTTCTCTGCCAAGGATGGCTTGGGAGTTGGGATTGTGACTAACGAATGGCAAGCACCGAGTTCCACCCTACGACCCGGACAACCCGAACCAAGGTCCTAGCCTAGAGGCGCCCTCGGGTGGTTCCGCCCGCTCCCGATCCGTTCCGGAACCCCTCGGAGAATCTAGTAGCTACTAGGGTACGAGGATACGCACTAGTGCGTGATGCCGTTCCCTCTAGAAAACCTCTGACGGTGCTTCTTTTGGGTCTAGGTCACAAAATCGACAGTCACAACATCGACGGCCGCTGTATCGAAAACGTTCCATCGACGGGTCACTGTAGCGAGAGTACACTATATCGATGGTACACTACATCGACAGTACACCATATCGATGGTACGCTGTATCAACGGTACACCATATCGAAAGTACGCTGCATCGACAGTACACCATATCGATGGTACACTGCATCGACAGTACACCATATCGATAGTATGCTGCTTTGACAGCCCGATCCAAGCCAGACACAAGTGTCCAGAAGGTAGAGGAGGTCAAGGAGAGGAGAAGGTAGAGGAGGAAGGAAGAATTCAAGTTCGAACAAAAATTAAGTAGACTTACTTAATTTTTTTATGAATCTAAAAATGTTTACTGAACTTACCTGCAAAGGTACTGACGATGACGTTACATATTACAAAATTAAAAGAAAATTAAAATAAAATGCCTCAAGTTTTTAATTTAGGTCTTTAAAAACCTTTTTTTACTTGTGTCTGGCTTGGATCGGGCTGTCGAAGCAGCGTACTATCGATATGGTGTACTGTCGATGCAGCATACCGTCGATATGGTGTACTGTCGATGCAGCGTACTTTCGATATGGTGTACCGTCGATGCAGCGTACCATCGATATGGTGTACTGTCGATGTAGCGTACCATCGATATAGTGTACTCTCGCTACAGTGACCCGTCGATGAAACGTTTTCGATACAGCGACCGTCGATGTTGTGACTGTCGATTTCGTGACCTAGACCCGCTTCTTTTCACACGGCTTGAACCATTTGAGTTTCTCGCCGCCCCTTAAAACAGTCCGGTAACGCTGACAATGCCGCCCAAGGCAGTCAGCAAACTCAAGAAAAACCCGAGTTCGACCCCCGCAAGCCCTACCGCGGCCATATTGTGTGTGTATTATACAGACACCTGCACATCAACCTATTAACACATTTTCAACCACTTTCTAATGGTAGGTGATTAATTAGATGAATGATTGGTCTCATGGTTGGTTGGAAACCAATCATTCATCTAAGGGGTAGGTATAATGTTGTACATTTATTGAAGTTTGACAGTTTTGAATAGGTTGATGTGCTTCACTCTCGATTGTCTTAGAACTTTGTGACAACAACACAATTTAAGTTGAAATACACACAGCACCATCTTTTACCATTCAAGCTGTTCGTCTCTGGAATTCGCTTCCAGTTGCGATCAGGCGTGCGAAATCCATTCACACATTTAAAGAGCTCGTGAAAAAATTCTACCTCTCCGATTAACCCTGTCCTGCTGCCATGTCCGCTACTTTCCTACCTGAGACTACTGTAGGTTTATTTATATTTATGTGGTATTTTTATATATTTTTCATTATTATCATTATCATTATTATACTCTATATTTATTTTCTTTCTTAAAACTAGATTTTTACAATATTTTAATATAAAAACAATAAAACATTATAAAAATCTAATCCTAGAGTACCGCCAGCAGCGAGGCAGGGCCCAAGCTACCGCTGGTCAGGGCTGCAAAGTGAGGAACCTCCTGACAATACGTGCCGTGTCAAGGAGTACTGCCTTTTGCATCTGACCTTTGACATCATTATTATTATTATTATTTTGCTTCATTTATAAAATACAGATTACTCTAGTATGTTTTAATAGTTTCACCTCTGAACTTACAGTTTATTAGCTCTCTCCATCCAACTGGTTGTCTGGAAGAAATCGCTTGAAAGCGAGAAGACCGCCAAATTGTAATTTTGTAAATTACTTATTTTTATTCATGTTTATGTTTTATAGTGTAGCAATATCTATATATCTAAATTGAAGTTCTAAATCTAAATAAAAGTCGGGCCAAAAACTAAGCTAAAATAATTCAGCAAAGAAAGCACCACGGTAGCTTAGGAACACTAAATGATAAGGATAATAGTTTAATAGTTGTTGTCGCCGTCTTGTGAAAGTATGACTCGAATAATGGACTCGCTGTCTACTTTACGACGTAAATAATCAGTTTCGTTTAAAGAGCAACGCCATATTGTTGGTTATCGTATGTGTATAGATTTGTACTATAAAATAATAGAAATCTATGAATGAACGGGTGAGAGGTCAGGCCCGCTGACGTCACGCGCACATCTGCCCTGGCCGCTGCGCGTGCGCGCTCCTGCGCTGCGGCCCCTTTTACGTGGAAATCCGTTACTGCGTAGTAAAATATTCATTAACTCCGAGGACTGAAAACGTTATTATATTAATGCGCAGTTTATCGAGTAACCTATTACATCTAATTTATTAATTATGTTTTTATTGGTTTAGTTGCTGCCGTACTGTACGTTCTCTGTAGTAGTTACTGACACTAACGTCGTGTTTATTACACAAATAAATAAAATCGGTTGGAGTTTTGTAGGACAAGAAAAAACATTTTGGAGTTGGTCGACATCATGACATCATGGATGCGGCAAAGCTTTAACTAAAGTACCATTATCTAAAGTAAGATGGCTTAGAAACAAGGTTTTCCCATATAGAATAGTTGCAACTGGATTGCTTTTTTAAGCTCTTCTTTTATGGGTACAGGGTCCGGCTCGAAGGACCTAAATGTTGAGTATAAGTTAATAGCAAAAGTTTATCATGTACTTAGTCATCATCACTAGCTCATTTTATGTCCCCACTGCTGGGGTATAAGCCTTCCCTATGGATGGATGGGGAGAACGGGCCTTAAACAACTACGCGGGCCTAGTGATTGGTTTTTGTTAACGACTGTGGCTTTACGTGCCTTCCGAAGCACAGAATTTATTTTAAGTTTAATAAATTAAATGCTTATTCTTGGCAGGAGTGAAAAAAAAAGTCGTCGTAGGTAGCAAAACAGGTTATAGTTTTTCACTCCTGTATCTAATGGGTACCTAGGTAGGTAGGTAGGTACTAATGCCAATAGCATCTGAAATCGCTGAATAACAACACCTGGGTATAGATTATTCAAAACGCGAAAATAACATTTAAATAGCAACCGTAAAATGTTATTCGCTGTAATTTGAATATCACGGACCGTATAATGCTTTTTTTCTGTCACTTACCTACGCAGTATTTTGTATTTCAAAGTTATATGCAGCATTCTTATAGGTATCCATGAGTTAGTCTTACAGTTATATTTTGTAAGTTTCTTAAGGTATGTATAGCCTAAGGACTATTATTTATTCTGTGCCTAAAGGCCTTACAAATAAACAAGGTTATAGATGCATAGATGTTACGAGTATATTTGTTGGCTACCATTTGTTTTTTATATAGTTTGCTGATTGCTTCACCAGGTTTTTTTGGGGCGGTGAGAAACTGAGAGGGTCCCTCAAGCCGTGTGAAACGAATCACCTTCGGAGGTTTTTTAGAGGGAACGGCACCACACACTATAGTGCGTGTCCCCGTTACGTTATACGAAGAAGGCCAAATAAACCTTATTTAAAAATGTTTTCTTCTTTTTTAATAATGTATTTTTTTAGTAAAATCCATTATTACGCAACCCGCAGATCCATGGTGTAGCGACACGTGGCTTAACGCCCGTTCCCTATATTCTATCTGTCTGTTGTTTTGCTTACTGGAGTTAAAAATTTGACATAATTTGTATGGAGCTTATGTCAAATTTGTATCTTTATTAGGCAAAAATATACTCGTATTATGACCATTAAAGTTAGAAATAAATAGATTGAAGCATAAAATAAAATAAGTTAATTATTTTATTCATGAAGCAACAGGACCGATACAAGTAAAATTTCAGTAAATGAAGTTAATTTCAGTTCTCCTGTCCTACATTTTTAGAAGCACAATTTTGCTAGACAGCTAAATACAGACCTAACACATAATAAAAAATAGGTTCTATGCTCAGAACGATAATGATAGCTTTTAGTTATTATTCTGGGTGCCTAGTGTGAGTTTTGTTTACTAGCCGTATTCATTCGATAACATTTACGAAAGAGAAAATTAGTATGGCATTGAAACAGTGCCTCGCACTTGGCACCCTGAAGACCTTCGTTATATGCGACGTAGTTTTTTATTAGGCCCATCACGTGACCCGAGCTCTCATGGGAAAACAACATCTTGAGTATTTTAACTAACAACGTCCATCATCAAAATCAAGTTATCGCTACAGGGTATTTGCTTATTGCGGGCACATGCGAGTTGGGTTGGCACATGTTACGTGGGTGTCTGCATCGGAAAAAAGCTGTATTTCTTTTAAAAGCAATACTTTTTTTTTTAAATATCATCATCATCATCATCATCTCAGCCAAGAGACGTCCACTGCTGGACAAAGGCCTCCCTCAAGGATCTCCACAACGACCGGTTTTGTGCTGCTCGCATCCAGCGGCTTCCGGTGACCTTCACCAGATCGTCGGTTCACCTTGTTGGAGGCCTGCCCACACTGCGCTTTCCGGTACGTTGTTGCCACTCCAGGACTATCCTAAATAATAATAATAATAATTATAAGGCAAGACAATACTGGTTGATATCACCATACCTCATGATGAGAACCTCGTGAAAGCCGAGAAGGACAAGCTCAGTAAGTACCTTGACTTGGCTCATGAGGTTACCGCCATGTGAGATGTGGATTCAACCATTATTGTACCGATAGTCGTTTCGGCAAACGGTCTTTTAGCCAAGAGCCTCGATCAACACCTAGAGAGGCTCTCGCTGAAAGGTTGGGTCAAGGGTCAGATGCAAAAGGCAGTACTCCTTGACACGGCACGTATTGTCAGGAGGTTCCTCACTCTGCAGCCCTGACCACCGGTAGTTTGGGCCCTGCCTCGCTGCTGGCGGTACTTTAGGATTAGGTTTTTATGTTTTATTGCTTTTATATTAAAATATTGTAAAAATCTAGTTTTAAGGAAAAAAATAAATAAAGAGTATAATAATAATAAGCCAAGAGCCTCGATCAACATCTCATGAGGCTCTCGTTAGGCGGCTGGATCAAGGGCCTGATTCAGAAGGCAGTTCTCCTCGATACGGCACGCATTGTGAGGAGGTTCCTGTCTCTGGAGCCCTAATCACCGGAAGTTTGGACCCTGGTCCCTATGCCGGTGGACCCCTATTTTTTATATTTTTAAATAATTGTTTTGTTTTTTAGAAAATATTTAAAAATGTAAATTAATATGTAAAACCGGGGGTGGCCCGCGGTGGTCTTTAAGATTAAGGTTTTAAATTGGAATATTTAATTATTATAACTATTTGATTGTATCCATTTATTATTTTAATATTATTAATTTCAGATTTATTTCTATTTATGTATGTTTAAAGTCAATTAAATTTTGTAGAATTATATGTAAAAAAATAAATAAAAAGATAATAATAATAAATTTAATTAAATAATATTAATTAAATTATTTAATTTAAAATAAATACAAAAAAAAAATTAAAATATACCTATAATATTTTTTATAAATTTTTATTATTTTTATTTATTTAATAAATTTATTTTATTTAATTTATTGTTAATTTAATTTTTAATTATTTTTCAAAATATATTTTATAAAATTTGTACCTAACTCACTTTGCCTGGGAATCCGGATCCGGATATCGAACCGAACGCTTTGCCATATTATCGGCGAGACAGAAATTTATATGTATGTATCTAGTTATGTACAAATTATAATCAAGACCCGTAGACCGTCATAATCATAAACGCAATCAAGGTAGGCATAATCAAATGGTCTTGAACGATAGCATTTAAATAGTTAATTTTTTAATTGACCCGTGAATCGTGATACGACTCCCGGATCACGATTAAAGGTTTTATTAACACCATATGAACTCATTATTTTGTGCCATAGGTAAGTAGTGCCTAAATTTTATTAGGTATTTTAATTTTTTTTTTACCGTGTCTTATGTACAGTCGGCGGCAGATCAACCTACCCAAATGTGTATCTGTCCTTATAACCAACCAATAAAGTTCAAAATTTATTGTAGAAATGTGACAGTTTTGGGTAGGTTGATCTGCCGCCGTGTGTACTACGATACGAGGGGTTAATCGTACCTAGTATTCCTGAAAAGAAAAATGACAAACTTATTTACACGATCTTGCTCCGCAGACTTCCAAAGGCAATATTCTTATTTTAATTGTAGTTGAAATTTTTTATTTATTTAAAGTCGACATAATTACGTCATTTAAACAGTATTTAAAAAATCATAGGTACTCATAATACATAAATATTCTATACATTACAAATACATAAAATACTTTTAAGAATATATAAATATACCTACATAAATAAATAATTTATAAGTACCTAATTTACAAATGGCCGTTACTGAGATGATTCTGCCAAGGTATTATTTATTAATTATTCATTTATTAATTTATTCAAACAATAGCACAATATTACAGTGAAATATTACAGTTACGCTAAGCCATACGTGAAACAAGAAATATTGTTATTACACGTAACTACTACAGTAAAAACAAAAGCAAAAATAAAAAAGTTTTTTTTAAAGGTACCTACCTATATGTACGAGGAACAGTCCCAAAAGTTTTGGTGCGAACGCGAACGCAATCGATACACAATTTTTCCATGAAAATATCTGGGGCTCAACTGGTACTTAACTGGTGCTCCTCGACGACCAAACACACTAAACGTCTATCGCATATTCACATGAATAAAATAGTTATGCCCGTTTTGATGCGCACTTCAATTTATGCCTTTCGTGTGACAGTTGTTCACAAACGGCACCAACTCGAAGATTTTACAAGTTTTTAAAATCAATATATATATTTGATTATTGGGTTCCTATTCTTTGTAATGAATGATGAATCTATATCTTAAACGCATCAATTTACTTATAGGATATCTAAAGTGGAAAGCGCAGTGTGGGCTGACCTCCAACAAGGTGGACCGACGATCTGGTGAAGGTCGCAGGAAGCCGCTGGATGCGAGCAGCACAAAACCGGTCGTTGTGAAGATCTTTGTCCAGCAGTGGGCGTGTTTTGGCTGAGATGATGATGATGATGCTGATATATCTACGATACGATAATGCCGCAAGTAGGGCGTGTCACACACACGTAAAAACACCCCTTTTTGAAGGGATCAAAATTTAGCAATTCTGCTGTTTTATTCATTATGCCTCGTCCACCTCTTAAAAGTTAATAGGAATAACCTACTTTTGGGAGATGCAGAGTAGATATAAATAGTGAGTAGAAAACATAAAATAGGTTAGTCAACTGCACTAAAGCTTTAAAACCTTCCATAATGGGACTTTCCTACGTTTTTTTAAAATATTTCTACTAGCTATTTAGATATAAGCTTCATTAAAATTGTGTTTTTGGTTTGAAAGTATTAAAACTTCGAAGTTTGTATGAGATATCGAACTGTGTAACGCTCAAAGGGATTTGGCTTTAAATAAAAAGCGTTGAGCTTACGCAGCGGGGCGGGCGAGGCGTACGCGTACGTGACTCACGCTCACGCTCACGTCTGCCTGCGTGAGTAGACGTGCGCGCAGACAGACATAAATCAAGTGGTTTACAGTTTTATTATTGTATGTGAGATCTGTCCACGTCTTCATGTTCAGTTTTACGTGGAGTCGTAAAATGGACATTTGTTTGGGTGCATTTACTGAACGGCTGATGGACGTTTTGCCACTAAAATTGGCTGCGACCCAGTGTCTGCCGTCGTCGTCCACCTGATTTCGCCTCTTTACTGTTGCCTTGCGATAAATTTATTAAGTAGGATACCTTTTCGCTTTAATCTTCAAAGCTTTTACTGTTTATTTTTAGAGTAGAGTAGGTACCTTTAGGTACAGGTACCTTTAGGTACCTACTCTTCATGATAGCGCGAATTCGCTGGATTAACGGAAAACCGTTAACTGACTAACTAGGTATTTTGTCTACAATATGCAATGTTCTAATGTCGAAGAGTAACACACCCATAACAGGTTGCCTAGAGCTAGTTTTATTTTGATATTTATTTATTTATTTATTTATTTATTTATTTATTCATTTATTTATTTATTTATTTAAATAGGACAACCAACAAGACATACATTAAAACTAGAAAGAAGCTATAATTTTAAATCTATAATTTTAAAGCTAAATGCTGTCTCAATTATAGGTCGCCACGACATGCACTGGTGGGACGTATTAGAAGAAAAAAAACAATATTAATAAAACTGAGAAAAAAAAAAAAGCAAACAATATCAAATATCTACATATAAACGTAAAACTTATATCTACTGAATTTAATATATAAAACTTAATGAAAAAGAAGAATATAATTAGATAATTAACTATGAAACGAAAGAGTCCGCAAAATCAGGCTTTTATATTTTGCAATCTACATTTGAATACGTTGACGAAAAAAATATTTTTTGCGGCATTTTTACTCTCCTCATTTGCCCTAGTAGGCACTACCCGCCCGCCGTTTCAATTCCATTAAAATTCCCGTTTTGTAAATTAAAATTGGACTAAGCACATTGTATTGCATCGCCTAACAAAACAATGAATAGTAGAAAATGCAGATCACCGCTAGGCACCCTGTTAGGTACCTATAGGCAGATTGTCTATTAGTCTAACACAGCTGCTAAGAAATAATAAAGAGGCGACAGGTCAGCACGAATTCATAAATCATCAGTCATCAATCATCAACAGCTCATTTTATGTCCCCACTGCTGGGGCACGAGTCTTCCCTATGGATGGATAGAAAAAACGGGCCATAAACCAGCTCGGAGCACAGAATAACTAATAGTAAGGTCATTTCGCCTGTTCGCGTCCATCGCCCAATTCGCGTCCATTTTACGGATCTCTCTTTGAACATTCTCGAAAATAAGTATACTAACACACCAATAAAACGAAAAGTCATTACCGCCAATACCTCAATGTATAAGAGACACGCACACATACACTAAAGTTCCGTGCGCCCAACTAATCCTGTTTAGAAAAAAATAGTTTGTCTCGGCTGTTCAACAAGAGAGCGCGGACCCGCGGTATTTTAAGAAAAAATAGTGTCCAGCGGCGCGTTTGACATTAAGTCTTGTATTGTTTTATGTGAATTTTAGGTTACATAGCTGTTTCTAGACTTTGATAATGAAAAAAGGAATAATATTAATTATAAATTTGCTTATTTTTTCTACAGTTAACCCATATAGCCATTTTTAGTCGCATTTACGTAACCGTTACAACACCTTTGTGTTGACACTGAGATATGACCTGGTCGCCGTACCGTCTCTGTTAAGTAACTACGACTGAAAATGGGGACGAGCCGACACAGGAACATTTGGTTTCTCAGTAACGTAACATCTTCGTAACATAAATACCAGATTGCAACCGGTTATCGCACGGACCATTCAATCATACTCACTCAATCGTTCTTCAAAGTCGTTCGACATGACATGAATGAAGTGTTAAAATAAAAATTAAGAACGCCATTGTAGCTGACATCCATCACATAAGTACAATTTTTGTTTTGATTTATTATGGATTATATATACTACATATCTTAATGGGGAAAAAATTGTATTGTGTAATATCGTAGAATAGATCTAAATTCAACAACGCGCCACCTTATTACCGTATATTAACCATTTTCCAGCAAAATGTTATCATTGTTTTAATGAAATAATTTTAAATAATATGAGTATAAGAGCTTCTTTTAGATAGAATAACAAATGTAATACTGAAAAGACGTTATTTTAGCAAGAATAAACCTTATAATATGTAAATAATATAAGAAAATGTTATATTATTTTAGGTTATCAAAAATTGTCACAACTGGTCACAAAGTTACGACACTGTTACGTCATATTTCGACTTGTTTTTTAAAGTAGTCGCAAAGATAATAGATTTTCAAAATGGTTTCACGTAGTTTTTTGCTTTCAGTGTTTCTCAAAGTTATTTCGAAATCAAACAATATGCCGTTCAGCCTATTACTTTGACAGGTAAATGATAAAGACGGTACATTTAGTGAATTACCTGAAATAAATCCAGTTTGGAGTACAAATATTATGTTTAATATAATGAGCGTCTGGAATGTAATTCTGTAGTCCACGCGAGCAAGTGTACTAAAAGCTAGTGTACTATGAAAGGAAAAAAAATGTTAATGTAAAGGTTGTCTAAAATAAATCAATTTTCCACCGCCTTAAAGTATTTTGTACTTACCATGTGAGAGCAATAAAGTTTTTATCCTATATATCTATAAATTGCGGTATCAAATTAATTTACTTTATTTTATCATGTTGCTATTGGAAACTTTTATCAGGCAGATATTCAGCCTGTAACAAAATACATAAACTAATCTGTTTTGTACAATGTACAGATATTGGGCATGAAACAAACAGCATGTAAATAACATAAAATATATTTCTGACAATAATTAATCTAAATATAGAGAAACTTACTTGGAGTTAAGTTATGTTGTTGTGTTAATTCATTTATTCTTCTGTAAAAAGTCGAGGAACATCTAAATTTACGTAATTTCCGTTGCTTTCTCATTTTTTATAACATAACCAACCAGATAGAAAACCAAAAGATTGAGAATGACTAAATCTAATCGTTTTTTTTTAAACAATTTAGTATAATAATGTTCCGGAACATTGACTACACATGTTACGACACAGCTACAGCACATTTTTACCAAATCCTACATTTAGTTATAAACTAAACGCAAAGTGTGTAAAATGTGTCCACATAAAAGTTTCAGTAACGTGTGGACACAGCGACTACACAAAGTTTTGTTGTTACACCAAGTTGCATTGTGTGGAAGCTATTACCACACATAGAAACCAAACCTCACACAGTCGCAAACTGTCGTAAATGTTACGAAACTGACGTGACTGTTACTACTTTGAAAAATCTGCGACCGAAAATGGCTATATGGGAACAGTTAAAATAAGGTGGACGCGAATTACTACACCGAATTTATAAAACTTCCACTTTGCGTCCGCATGGACGTCATGTCATTAATTGAAATTCTAAGGCTATAATAAATCATACCTCGTCTCATGATTATTATGATTCAACATTTCTTTTAGTAGTAGGATTAGACAACAATTATTGTATTGTTTTGTTGCTATAATATAGCCAAAAACTTATTTTTAATCAAGGCTGATCTTTAGTAATAATTTTAATAATATTCCTCGTGATTTTAGGGTGACATAAACAGGTGGAATTAATATTTACCTACTACCTATGTTGAGAAGAATAAATAGGTATTTTTATATTCTTTAAAGTGATTTATTAATGATAATAATGTTGATTTTTAAATAACTATATTCTTAAATAAAGAAATTGTTAAAATCCAATCTTTCTTTACATTATCTTAAAAATATCACCCCTACATTCCTTTTCTAAGCTGGTGGACGCGAAATGGTCCACGGGTGGACGCAATCTGGATTTTGTGGACGCAAACTGGGTAAAACGCCTAATTTTGAAGTTTGTCTATTTAATAAAAAACGACGGGTTGCACTCCGGGAGTGCCGGCAGAAGTGAAAACTTGAATATTAACGTTGTGCATTTTCAATATTTTGGAATGGTTGAATTGGAATGGTTAGGGAATAATTTTGCACGAATTGCTTCAATTATCTGTATAAAAGTACTATCATTTATGTGGTAGAATACAATATTTATTTATTGCGCTATCGTACGCAAACATGACAATTTATATTACATTAAAAAGCACCCGAACATTCGCGCAAGCGCCCTGTGCCGCCTAAACGAAACAGCAGGCATACATTTTCGCCGCGCCGTAGAAAGAGAGGGGGATACTTCCTCTCCTACGCCGCGCCGGCTGTCATCCGTTTTACGAATTTTCGATCAGGCCACGTGTCCTGACGCCTGACGCGAGTCACGTGTCCTGACGCGATTTTAACATTTTTTACCCATTACAAAAAAAGTGTACAACGCCGCTAAAGAAGTTTTCACTTCAAAAAAAACCTCAAAATGTTTCGAACAAACCTAAAAGTTAACCTTAAAATAGACTATTTATTGAACACATTACATACATTTTTCATTAAAATGAGTGCTGGGACATTTTTATTTTCTCTTTCAAACTTGCCAACTGCACTAAATGGACGCGAACAGGCGAAATGACCCTACCAGCTCGCAGGCCAAATGCGGATACCTACTATAATTATTATAAAGAGGAAAGGTTTGTATTTTTAACCGACTTCAAAAAAAGGAGGAGGTTATCAATTCGACTGTATTTTTTTTTAAATGTTTGTTACCTCAGAACTTTCGACTGGGTGAACCGATTTTTATGATTCTTTCTTTATTTGAAATCTGGTGCTTCCCGTGTGGTCCCATTTTAATTTGGTCTAGTTCTGGTGATGGAATCCTCAAGGAATTGAGGGAACTCCTCAAATATTGTAGGCTAAGTAGAACTAAGTCAAGCATTTGCATTCAAAAAGTATCATTTGATGAAGTGTAACTGATGAAAAAGATCACAGATTGCCATCGGAACTCCTCAATGAAAAGTATTTCACGCGGTGGCGATAAAATATCTCGATTATAGTTAAGCGACTATGGCGAAGCAAAAGAAGGCAGGCACCGGAACTCAGTTTTTGATGTCCTACTTTGAGATAGGCGTTTTTCGTTTTCTTCGCTTGTCTCATTTAAACGGCGCTGTCTCATACGAGCAGCGCGTTTAGTAGGTCTACCCATATTCGCTTTTGAAATTGAATTTAAATAGATCGAAACAATTCACTAAAAAGAGAGAAATAAACAAAAATTTTAACAAATAAAAAAAAACCGACTCCAAAAAAGTAGACTGATAAAATTGCACTAAAAATAAAAAATAAGCGTTAGACTTATATAGACAATAATTTTATTAGGAAACTATATAGGTACAATTATTGTTATTTTGGAGTCGGTGCCAGCCAAGGTAACTTTAACATAAAAATTTAACGACATACTAAATATTAAAATCATAATAGTACCTACATTCAATATTATGCATGAAATTTTGACTACAAACGCGGACTGGCACCGGCCATTATGCTATCGGAAAGGTTGACGTAAGCACTGAATTTTTACACTGCTTTTTAATTTTTGAGTGCTTTTAACGGCACAGTGCCATCCATGGATGGGTTTGCTTGTGCAGCAATTAGCACTTAAAAATAAAAAGTAAAATATATTCAAATATCAAACACCTAATCTTAATATTTTAAAAATATTTCTTGATTTGAAAAACCTTTTCTTTTTGACATATCCCCTTAACGACTGCTATGCAGCCGGGACCAATAGCTTTGCATGCCCTTCAAAGCACGGAGGAGCTCGAGATGACAAGTTTTCGCCATCCATTGCGCCATCGAGCTTCTCACTCGCACACTATCTAGCATATTTTATTTGAAGAAGTACGCAGCCTATAGTCGCTTGAGCTCGATCCTGGATCAAAATTGGCAGCTCAACTCGTTTGTCACCGAGAGGCTTTTAGACGCCTCGTTTGGCATTAAAGCAGCGCCTCTTGGTGCCTTAGGTTCTCGTTTACGTGGTTGAATGACAAATGAAACTCGCAGTAAGCTGGTGCTTGTTGGTTTAGTTTCTTTAAACTGTTTAAAGCGTTTTTGAATAAATAAATAAACAAATAAATTTTCTACACTCACACCAATTATCTAGCCAAGCTTCGTTATGATGGTTACTAGATAACGGATAAACATACTTAAAATACTTAAATACATACTTGTTATACATAGAAAACAGCAAGACCCGAGACAATTTAGAAAAACAATAATTTCTAAATTGACCCGACCGGGGATCGAACCCGGGACCACAGAGATAGCGACACCATGAAAACCGGTGTGCAAACGTGTGTTTAGTAAATTCAGTTGTTAATTCAGCCACTTGACAAAGTTGGACACTTCTTGCACTACACACCTGCACTAAACACTTGCAATTACTAATCACCTGCACTCGCACTAATCAAAGTGAAAACAGGCCTTTAACGAAAACCAGAATTTGTATGGCTAAATTGTAACTTTCCTCGTATGCCGCCAGGAGGCGCTGCTTCAATGCCATACTAATTTTCGTTTTCGTAAACGTAATCGAATGAATACGGATAGTAAACAAAACTCAAGGCACTCAGAGATTTTTAGAGGGAATGACGTCACGTACCTACCTCTCACTGGCCTTGGTCTAAGATCATAGGTGCGATGTTCTTCTTCCCGGGTTACTTTTTCCATGTTTTTATTTGGGAAATCTCAAGGAGGATGTTGAGGAAAAAATCTGTTAGAAGTAAAAAGAGAAACCACCGCGTATCGTCTCCACGAGTAACAAAGTCAACAAAGTGAGTCTTTTGTATAAATAAAAAAACAGCCAAGTGCGAGTCGGACTCGCGCACGTAGGGTTCCGTACCATTATCTAAATATAAA
Source organism: Eudonia lacustrata (assembly GCA_947562085.1). Lineage (NCBI taxonomy): Eukaryota > Metazoa > Arthropoda > Insecta > Lepidoptera > Crambidae > Eudonia > Eudonia lacustrata. The sequence goes on from OX387318.1 coordinate 7,850,353, forward strand.
TATTTCGAGTTTATACCTGTTATCGTTATTAAGACCGAGAAAAAAATTTGAAAAAAATCACGTTTGTTTTATGGGAGCCTAGCCCCCGAGCCGAGCCCCTTTAAATATTAATTTCATTTTAATTTAATTATTTATTTTTAAAGTGAATAATATAACTCAATATTCTGTGAATATTTAAGCGTCCACTTGTTGCCGTTATCAATTCCGAGAAAAAACGAGCAAAAAAATCACGTTTGTTGTATGGTAGCCCCCTTAAATATTTATTTTATTTTAATTTAATTATTTATTAAAGTGAATAGTATTCAATTTTCTGTGAATATTTCAAGCGATATTGATAACGGCAACAGGTAGACCTGTTGCCGTTATCAATATCGAGCAAAAACGAGCAAAAAAAGTCACGTTTGTTGTATGGGAGCCCCCTTAAATATTTATTTTATTTTAATTTAATTATTTATTAAAGTAAATAATATTATATATTTTGTGAATATTTCAAGCGTCTACCTGTTGCCGTTATCAATATCTAGCAAAAAAGTCACGTTTGTTGTATGGGAGCCCTCTGAAATGTTAATTTAATTATTTGTTTTTAATGTGAATAATATAACTAAATATTCTGTGAATATTTCAAGCGTCTACCTGTTGCCGTTATCAATATCGAGCAAAAACGAGCAAAAAAATCACGTTTGTTATATGGGAGCCCCTTCCATATTAATTTTATTCTGTTTTTTAGTATTTGTTGTTATAGCGGCAACAGAAATACATCATCTGTGAAAATTTCAACTGTCTAACTATCACGGTTCAATGTGATACTGCCTGGTGACAGACGGACAGACAGACAGACAGACGGACGGACGGACGGCGGGCGGAGTCTTAGTAATAAATAGGGTCTCGTTTTACCCTTTGGGTACGGAACCCTAAAAATCAGCAGCGTGCGCCTAATTTTTTTTTCATGTGCAGCGTTATTTTAAAACTATCTTGTTGTTATATTTATAGCTTTATTAATTTCTCATACCGTGTGCCAGCTTGTATTATGCGTTTCAATGCACTCGGTTGCACTTACTGGCACCTGAATGCATTAGTTATTCTTGGAATAGACAGTTCACTCCCGGGATGGTTAATTTTTCCAAACGGTCGATACTTACATCAAGGTCTACGGTCTATGGAAAGTCGTATCTATAATTGATAGGTATTCTAAATTGTTACCAAATAGCTTTGCATGCCATTCTAATGGCGAGACATACCTACCTACTATTGCACCTCAAATATTCATTGTTTGTAAATATTATTCATTTATTTTGAAAATGGAAAATAAGAATTTGTAAATTTCGTTAAAGTTTTTCCTCGTATCAAAACCTTTTTTAGATGGGATACTGCATTAAGTAAAGTTAGACCCCGACTGACATTTTTGCATTGAAATACATTATGTATTATTTTCTTTACTTACTTGACTACTTTGTTCTCTAAAATGTTTTAAATTTTAGATTTATATAATGTCGACTAAAATTCTCGAAGACAACAAAACTAAGCTTACAACATTTAAATAAAAATTATTAACATCATTTTCAATTTCAATGTACTTACCTACCTATTTTATTATAATCATCATAATCATCAGTTCATTTTTATGTCCCCACTGCTGGGGCACGAGCCTTCCCTATGGATGGGAGAACGGGCCGAGCTCCTCGTTTTATTATATTTTATTATATATCTAGCAGACCGGCGGACTTCGTACCGCTTTGACAGTTTCCATAAGAACAAAAAAACAAATCATTCGTCTGCGTGAACACCCGTATCCCATGATGGATCCCTATAGCAGCGCCACCTACCGGGTCCAATTGTAAATCTAAACCATTCTCGAATCCACTTGAACACACAGAAAATTTCATCTAGGTAAATCGGTCCAGCCGTTTAGAAGGAGTTCAATAACATACACAGCACACGCACCGAAGATTTAAATATACCTATATAAAGATATATTTTGGATCAACAGTTGATAAGGCCTTATTTATTCTTAAGTTATTTATTTCATACACATTCATTCCACTTTACAATTAGTCCCGAGAAACCATCCTGTAAGCTAACACGGTTGCTTTAGGAACTTAGGGATTAGGGATGGGTTCAAGATAATAATATTCTAACGGTATATGGGAATGGAACGACTGACGGACGGACGGTTTCTGGCATTTAATCCGTACGCTACCGACGGAGGTAATGATTATAATGAGGATGACGTGACGACGACGGACGCTTAAAAGTTACCATTCAATACCTACATATCGTTAGTATAGCCATAGCCCACTTATTGTACCTACTTATCTATCCGATATTAAATGAGCTGCTCATTGCAGTGATAACAGCCATAATATTTATGTAACGCGTAACCTGTGGCATAATAAAAGTAAATACAGATAAAACTTTCGTATAAGTACCAGTTGCTGACCCCTATTTTTACCCGACTGCGTCAGAAGGAGGGTTATGTTTTTCGAGTGTATCTATGTATGCATGTATGTTTGTATGTATGTATCTAACACAAATTTTCCTGATCGAAACATACATTTTGCAAATGGAAACCAGGGTGCCAAGTGCGAGTTTCATTCGCCATTCGATCACGCGTTAACGAAAACGATTTTTTTTTAATGTTAAAAGGAGGCAAACGAGCAGGCGGGTCACCTGATGGAAAGTAATCACCGCCGCCCATGGACCCGCAAAACCGAAGTTATCGCCGATGCGTTGCTAACCTTGGAAAGGAGTTGGATCTTGAAGAGGGAGTAGGAATTGGGAGGGGGGAGGGGTGAGAGATGGGCCTCCGGTACTTTCACTCACCGGACGAAACACAACAGCAACGAGTGCCGTTGTTTCACGCCGATATTCTGTGAGAGGGTGGTGTTACGCCGGGCGAGTCGGCCCATTTCGTGCTGCAACGCAGCGTGGCTCTACCACTCAGACAGTGTTACTCATTTAGCACCACCCAGGCGTCACGTGTAGGGTCTCAAGGGTAAACCTACGGACGCGAGTAACTTTAACCCCCAAAATTGTATGACAAAATTTTAACTCTTTGCGTAGGTATGTCGCTAGGAGGCGCTGCTTCTATGCCATACTAATTTTCGTTTTCGTTAACGTAATCGAATGAATACGGATAGTAAACAAAACTCACACTAGGCACCCTGACCTATAGTTTAAAAAAAGTGCAAGAAAAACCTTGTGAGTGAGTGCCCACTGTGCCACTTAGGGTACACCACTGTAATTTCCTCAAAAACATATACGAGTATATTCACTTTTTTATTATTATTCTTTTTTTTTTTAAATTTAAAGGGATACAAAAGTTCCCTGTGGGGAAATCCACTGAGAAAAAAACCCCACTCTTAATGATGAATATTACTCAGACAAAAAAGTTAAATGCACAATTTTTCTCATCAAAACATTTAGTCGACAAAACTGTGTGTTCTGGAAACAGGTAGATTTGTGAAACAGCATCACCATTTGTATACAGTAGCAAAGGATCTTACAGGAAGAAGTTTAAGATATCCTAATAAAAATATCTTAAACTTCTTCCTGTAAGTAAAAAAGGATATACCTCCGAAAACTAAACGTTTTCAATCTAATGCACCAGATATGGCTATAAAAATTTACAATAAACTACCGGATCAAATAAAACAGCGTCCCTTTAATAGCTTCAAGATATCGCTTCGTAAGTTTTTAATGGAAAACACTTTTTATAGCATAGATGAATTTTTTAAATATGGAAAATGAAGTATTAATAAATAGGTACCTTACATTTTTGCATGCTATTCATAAATGGCTAAATAGGTTAAGGACATTTGAAATAAGTTTGTAACATCATATAAAAATCCCTATTTAATGCAAATAAATATTTTGAATTTTAAACGTTTTCGTAAATTTTGCGTTTGTCGTAGGCCAGACTGCTATCTAGCAAGCAATTCTAGCAGCTCTCTAGCCTCCCTCTGGAAGAGGACTACCCGTCAGCTTGTGTAGCATTAGTCTAACTTTTTAGTTGAGGCACGTTGAGGCGATATGAAGGCCGAGCGCTTCCCCGTACTGGAATTAAAAACATATTATAAAAGAGCCTAATTTATTCAATGCTTTGCGGCCTACAGCTGAATCTCGGTAAAGTCTCCTTAAAAATATTATAGTTAGCGTTTCCACGAAAATCGTAATAGAAAAATTACGCTTTTCAATATGATCCAATACGGTATCATTCACCTTACACCTTTGTATTTACACCGGAAAATCTGTTCTCTGACCGTCATGATGGAGCTGTTGCAAGCGCCGGGAGGTGTGTGGGGTGGGAATGGCGGTCTTCCCGACTCCCTAAAAACTAAGGAAACCCGTCGGCTCCTGGGTATGTACTCATAAGAGTCGTTCACAGCCCGCCGCGATTCACCTTACACCTTGAATACTAGAATTGTGCCTCGTGCAGTGCGAGATTTTTGTGCCATGTGCACGTTATCGAAAACAAAAAAATGTATGGCAAAATCCTCCCCTTTTGTCATAAAGAAACTACTTCAATGCCATAAAAATTCTTGTCTTTGTGAAAAATAAAACTCGTAGCACCTTTTCTTCAAAAATAAAGCCTTCTATGCTTTGTTGTGAGTGTGAAGTTGACTGTGTTAGTTACAAAGAATAATTCTTAATAGTAACTATTGCTATACCAAAAATATATTATGAACAGTTAACACAGCAAAAATATTATTGTTAAGTCAAATAAAAAATTAACGGTTCAAGAAAAGTTATTACGTTTGTTAAGTTATAATTATAAAGGTTCTTTCCACTTATAACCCCAAATGCGGTGGAGTGGAAATGTTTGGAAGCAAAATATCTAATGATATATTGATACAAAAATATTTACTTAGAAGTTGTGACAGGCTAACAACCTAAACAATAATGTTATCTATTGTAGAGATATTAGTTGTAATTATTACTTATGTTAACGATAATATATGATTTTTGGAGCTCTATTGAGTCTAGTATTAAAAAACCAAAAGTTTTTCCGCGAATATGCTGAATCATACATTCCATTTCAATCTATACATATAATAAGAACGTAGGGATAAAAAAATCTGTAATTGCAATATATAAAAAAAAAGTTACACAGGTTGCCTTAAAATCACTTACGGAACATGATAGAATAGTTTTTAAAAAAATTGTTTGTTTGTTTGTTTGTTTGAAGTCGATAAACTCGAGAACTACTGAACGGATTTTGATCCGGTTTTCACCAAAATGCTAAGAAAAATCCGGAGAAAAATATAGGCTACATAAATACTCGAAAATACAGGGTGTCTCATTTAAATCGGTCAGTATGGGAAAGTCTGAAACTATAAGACATACGAAGATCTGTCCTTAGGAACCATGTCATCGATTTTAATAAGAAGAAAAACTGCATTCATACATTTAAAGAAAACCTGTACTCAGCTCGGGAATCGAACCCGGTTGTTTTGAAAAAATAAACTTATAGTATTTCTATTTAGATATTGATTGTGTAGGTCTTAAGCAGTAAATAGCTATTTGAAACATGATGTCTAAAATGAATAAAATGCATTGTTTTCACTTACTTTAATTTATTTTAGTATAGGTGTTCGAAGTGACCACCGTTACATTCAACAAGTTCAGGCATGTAAAATTGTCTCTATGGTTGTTTGTACCTCTTTGCTGGTTTTGTAATTGTAAGATCGTTACCTAAACGTGTTGAATATTGTATTGAAAAAAACGGTGGTCACTTCGAACACCTTCTAAAATAAATAAAAGTATGTGAAAACAATGCATTTTATTCATTTTAGACATTATGTTTCAAAGAGCAATTTACTGCTTAAGACCTACACAATCGATATCTAAATAGAAATAGTGTAAGTTTATTTTTTCAAAACAACCGGGTTCGATTCCCGAGCTGAGTACAGGTTTTTTTAAATGTATGAATGCAGTTTTTCTTCTTATTAAAATTGATGACATGGTTCCTAAGAACAGATCTTCGTATGTCTTATAGTTTCAGACTTTCCCATACTGACCGATTTAAATGAGACACCTGTATAATAAGAACGTAGGGAAAAAAAAATCTGTAATTGCAAGATATAAAAAAAAATACTTTAAAATCACTTACGGAACACGATAGAATAGTTTAAAAAGAAATTGTTTGTTTGTTTGTTTATTTATTTGTTTGTTTGAACACGATAAACTCGAGAACTACTAACGGATTTTGATCCGGTTTTACCGAAATGCTAAGAAAATTCCGGAGAATAACATAGGCTACATAAATACTCGAAAATTGTTAAATTTTGATTTGGTCTAAACCGGGATTTAATCCTTGGTTGCTTGGCAACTGTTGTTTTTTTTTTTTTTTTTTTAGTTGATGGCTTCGTGCGATTAGCACATTTAGCCAGTGTCAAAGTAATTTTTCTTACAAGTAATACATAACTATACAATATTTCCATATATTATGATGATGAATGATATTAGAAATGGGAAGTGAGAAATGATATACCCCCCAACCCCTCGAGTATCTCAGTAAAGATGTGGGGCTTTACTAAGTCCTCACGCGAGCTTTTTGAGAGAAATTGAAAAGTAACGTTGCACTGTTTTGTTTCATTTGCCAACACTTATGCACACTCACGAACACTTAACGGTTAATAATCCACCATTATTTCACATTAATATTCGACATAACACAAATTTTAGAAAATAAAACAAAATCGCAGACATGACTCTTCACTTTCCCGCCAAGCCAACTGTTGTTTATTATGTAACATAGGGGAATTTTTTTTAATGAGTTTTACGGCTCTGGGTTCTTTGCCCTTTTGAGCCTGTCATTGATAGTTGTTGCAATGAGAATACCGATTTTGATGCGGTTATCACCAAAATGCTTAGAAAATTTCGGAGAATAACATACAAATCGAAAAATGTTAAACATATTTTGATATACCTATTTACGCGACTAACTGTTAGATACGTTCGTTGAGTTATTATTTTAGAAAAGTTTTGTTACTCTCTAAGGTTACCTACCCTTTATAAATCTGTGAGGCACCTAAGCGAACATTAGCACCGCAATAGTAAAGCGACGGAAAATAAAAACAAGCTCGAAATCACGCACATCATTAAACTTGGCTGTACATAGGTACACCTTTTGTTTCATTTTCCAAAATAACCAATAATAATATGGCTATTTAGTCGCGCCTGCGCGCGGCGCTTATTGCAGTTTTCTAATACACAGAAATGTTAAAAGTTAAAACATTACCTATATTTGGCGGTATAAACCTCTGTGTCGTTGCCCAAAATAATGTCTCTTTTTTAGTTATGCATAGAAATGTTACCTAGGTACTCATTAAATTTGGCTGTATAAAACTTTGTATCATTGCCCAAAATCATGTCTCTATTTTTTTAAATATTGCACATAGAAGATATCTTGAATTACATAGCTTGGCTGTATAAACCTTTGGGTCGTTGCCCAAAATACTTAATGTTATTTTTTTAAATCTATTTGGTGAAAAAACGCGAGAACAGGAAAATTTAAAAAAAAATTGGCGCTCAAATTTTGAAACGAACAGAAGGAAATTTTGATGTTTTGCAATGCATTAAGTATACCTATTTTTATTTTGTTAATAATTTTCAAATTATATTAACCTTTTCACCGCCCAACTCTCCTGCACGCGATGTCCCGCTGTACGCCAACGTATAAATGTATTTTAAGGTAGGTACAAAGTAGGTACAAAGAAGAACTTCTATAGAAGTGCTGGCGTGGACTGCACGAAAATCTCGAACTTCTACAGAAGTTGTTGGCGGTAAAAAGGTTTTATTCATTGTGTAAAAGTTTTTTAAAACATTTTATGCAGGTACGTTAAATATTTCAGTACTTATTCAGTTCTTATTAATTTTCAAATATGATTTATTCAATGTGTAAAAGTTTTATGAAACATTTGATGCAGGTAAGTTAAACACTTATTTCAGTACTTATTTTACATGTAAGCGGTTTCTTACTTTGGTTTCTTAACATGTTTATAGGATAAATCTGTGTTCAATGATACAATATAAGTAAGTAAGTATCATAACAATTTTAATATCATAAAACCTATAAAGAATGAATTTTGTACATACTTCCAGATTACAGAAAAATAGTTTTTCCATTCTTCTATCGCATAAGACGATGGCTACCTCTGTTATCAGAGTTGCAAAAATGTTTAAGTTTGCAGGGTACAACTGTATTAGAGGCACGGACTTCAGATTTTTTTTTTATAAGAGGTAACTTCTTTCTGTGTCCTGTGATCTACCTCTAAAAAGCTACCTACCTAACAAGATGCCACGAAGAAGTTCAAATTTATCGCAAGTTTGTAACATAAAATACTATACTGTATTACTTATTAGACAATAATATAATTCATTACAGTTCTCAATTTATTGATATTTTGTATCTACGAATAAGAACATAGTTGGTAAATAGTTTTTTGTGTCTTATGGTTATGGCCGACAACCAATAATCCTGAACCGCTACCTGTTAGGTACTCGATATCCAGCTTCGGTGGACAAGGCAAAAAAAAATTTGAAGTCCGTGGTTGGACAGTATAACAGTAGACACATCTTAGCTAAGATACACCAGTGCCTAGGACGACTCCGGACGAGTACCTGAGCTGTAAAATACCAATTTTATTACATATAATTGAGCGTCAGTAAACCCATTTCAGGTTTGTATGACGTAGCAAATACGCGCAACCCACCGAGAAACGGTGTTGTATACTGAATGTATGTGGAGGGATAATTGAAACGGGAAACTGAGTGAGAATCTGTATGAACGGGACGATTCTGTGCTTCAAACTGAATATATGTATGTAAATTGCAGAGATGATAGTCGAAAGAATAAGAGATAATGTATGAAAAATAATGATGGACGTAAAGGAGACACAGGAAGTATGCCAGAACCAAACTAAATGGAGATCGAGTGTCTTTGTCTATCTCAGCATTCCCAGCTGAAAGGATATTAAGAGTGAGTAGATGTACGTATGTCGGTAAATACAATGTCAATTTTCTAAATTTCCGATGCATATAATTTTATTATACCCTAATAAGCTTAAATAGATACCTACTTAAAAATTAAACTGTACAGACTACAGCCTTTAGCTCACGCGGACTAAGTCGCGGGCAACAGCTAGTCTTCAATATAGTAGATAATAATTTAAAACTTTTCAAGCTTACACTGTGGTTTAGCCCGGTCCCGGATTCAAGCTAATTCAATAACGTCTCAATAATGTGGCCTGATTTTGGCATTACGACTATAAACTATTATCAAAATCAAGACATATGATTGCGGATGATTGTGAATAGCAGATTCTTGCAGAGGAACCTCACAGATCTGAGACCTTCCGCCCGTCATTTGTCATAGATGCTATTACAGGGTGCCTAGTGGGAGTTTTTTTTAATAACCGTATTCGTTCGATTACGTTTACGAAAACGAAAATTAGTATGGCATTGAAGCAGCACCCCTGGCGACATACGAGAAGAGTTAAATTTTTTCAAACTTTCTCCAAAAATAGCTCACACTATAGGCCCTCTGCTGAGCACATAGTTTGCCATCCTATGAAATATTACGGATTTATAATACTTGCTAGGTCTGTTCTGTTTATAACTTGTTAACTTATTAGTGTCTCCCTTTCTCTCGTATGAATATGTCTAATAATAAAAGGTAAAAAATAAACGTGTCGGATGGATGATGTAATCGCGTCAGGCAGGGCCCGCGTCGACGAGGGCTGGCGGCTGCCTATGCTACAGTCGTCTACGTTCATTCGTATTGTATTATGAGTAACATTTAGTAGTTTGAGTGTGTTAATTATTAATTAACACACGCAAACTACGAAATGTAAAATAATAAATTAAATATTTAAAATATCTCTTAATAATAAACTTTGCAGGTAGCATGATGTTTCAAAATTCAAACCGATCCATCCATACACGTTGTCGGGATAAATTGATTCGTTAATGTCCGTAACTACGTTTGTTATGTTATCTAAAAAGCTGCGTGTTTTTATACACATTTATTCTAAAATATCTAACTAGATGGACGTACTTAGTGATTTATCATCGACCGTTATACCTAAATACAATAACAACAACATTTAGGTACAATGATGTTATATCGTGTAGCGTGTGCGTAAGGTAATCGCGTTGTCGTCGTACAAATGAACTCTTCATTCATGATATGATTTAAATTGTATATTAAATCAAAATACTCTCCTGATAACATGTATGTCCGAGAGAGAGTATGATACATCATTTTGTAGTTATTTGTTAACAAAACGTATTGGCGAGATTGATGACGTGTTCTATAGCAAGATGATAACGGGGAGTGTTATCTCGCGAAGTCTCCTGAAGCTGTTCTAGTGGGAATGGGCTTGAGTAAAATATCAGATGTGGTGTGTTGTGTGGCAGGGCTTTGATCGGCGGGCGGTGGGGCCTGCTTATAAGCAATGCGCTCACTCTGTGCGCTGCCACTCAGACAAGAACTTGCGCGCGTAACGTCCTCCTCATAAAATAGTTTTTTACGAGTAACCGTATAAACGGCATTTATTATTAACAGTGACAATGAGCCAGGGGTGGTTAGTTTTCCTGGTGGTCTGCGCCACCGCGGCTGCTATGGTGCCACGAGAAAGTGTAAGTCTGTTTTTAAGTTTTATTTAAGTATAAATATTTTGATAAAGAACTTCATACAAAACAAAATGTAGGTAATATCGTTTTATTAACATTTAAGTTTATCAACACAACATGAAAAGTATTAACATGTCAATACCATATTAAAAACATATTAAAAAATATATATTTAATTTTATTTGCAAATAATCTTAACGGCTGCGTTTTTTGTAGTTCTTCTTGTGGGTAGACATGTTATATTAAGGCTTTTCGGGGTTATTGCTATATTTAATGCAATTTTATTTGTGATCTGAATCATTATTCTTATCTTTTTGAAAGTCAATCAATGAGTAGCTCAATTAAATGTATTAATTAACAGACGCAGTTGTTTTACATATGCGTATTTGCAGAATGTTGATTAACTATAACCAGCTGACTGGACGTGCTCTGATGTATTTATTTATTATCAGTGTTGTTTTAATCCCACATGTATTTTAAATCAAAATAAATCTTATAATCGTAAATTCGCTAATACGTCAGGATAGCTTTTACGAGTTTGATAGAACGTTGACTCGTTACTCGCTTTGCGTAGAAAAATCATTCACTAACATGCATAATAATTTATAAAAAAAATCATCATTAATTGTCTCTTTCGCATCTGAAAGTAAACTTTTGCTTCAGAATGTGTTGAAAATTGTTTGTCACATACGGCACTCGAACCCGCACCGTGAAAACGTCAAACGTGCAACAAGTCTGATATCCATTGATTTGATATGATAGCCTGATGATAGGTAGTCTGACCCCGTATTGCCAGAAGGTGCTGGACCTCATTGCTAGGCTGAGCTCAAGCGAAATTTGCATCCAAGCTGAGTCCCACTGTCGGAACTCATCGCAAGAATGACTTCTACGCCTTTCTCTGTTTTAAACATTTCATACAATAAGTACAGTCGGCGGCAGATCAACCTACCCAAATCTGTCAAATTTCTCCAATGAATATTGATCCTTATGACCAAACTATAAAGTTCAAAATTGATTGTAGAAATTTGACAGTTTTAGGTAGGTTGATCTGCCGCCGCCGTGTGTACGTGTATATTCTCGGATATCTTTTATTTTCTACATTTATTTGCTAAAATATGTAGATAATATGCAACAGTATTTAACTACTATATCTATCGAAAGCCATGCATCCTTTATTTCGTTACCTCTTAGCTCCTTTGCAGGGGATGGGGGTCAATATATTGATGTAAACACCGCCCTGTATCTTCGATATTCGTAATGTAACTTATATCAAGTACATGGCACTTTAAAGTGGAGTTAGAAGTTAGCAAGAAGTGTACTGTGTAGTCGGTGTACTGCAGTTACAAATAAGTAATGGCATAGCATTTTCTTGAGTAGGTACAGCACACCGCTAATTGCAAACAGAATCGTGTCATTCTAATGTTTTCCTATTTTATATTTAGGCAATTTAATCAAGCATATGTTTCATTAAAGCCTTGTTCAATTCACTTACATGTTTACTTTTCACGTAAGGAGGTGGAAACACAACGTAACATGTACATACATATGGCTTGAGTAAGTTTTTTCATCCCAATCGTACCCATGCCAAAATATCATCAATTTCTAGCTTGATTATTTTTAGCTTGGCTAAAAAGTAACAGCTTTTATAGAAAATTCTGCTCGAAAGGCCATAATTTGTAACAAAAAGTAACATTTATATTCAATTAACAAAACGGTATGGTCAAATCCACATTGTTTTACTATAATTAGAGATTTTTTTTAAGCAAAGTGCTTAGTTAAAGAAAAAGTCAAATGTTTCCTTTTGTATCTCATCACATGTAACCCATAAATGATTGTATTTTTTGCGTTATGATATAGCATATTTAAAAAAAATTAGCTAACATTAGTATCAAGGCCAGTGGCTCCATGTTATTTCGTTCGCAAAGGGATTAATGGGGCGCTCCTTCCAGGAATAGAAACTTGTTGATCTCCACTTCACTCTGATAATTCTATTTGTCGCCGTTGTATATAACTTTGTGATATGCTTGTTTTTTTTTGCCTTTTACTACGAACTGTTTGAAAATGTTGTGTTCTGTTTACCGAAACAGAACACAACATTTTCAAAAACTGAAACTTACCGAAGTTTACAATAGCTAGATAAAAAAAAAAAAAATTTTGTTCATATTAAGAATACAGTTACGCAAGCGCATCAACTACATATTTACTATTATAAAAATGACTTTATTATAGTCATTTTTATGTACATATTTGTCAAGTATTATCTTATCTCACTACTTGACATATATCTATAGAGGGTCTAACAATATCAATAAACGAACGTTTAAGGGGAGCATCTTTGCATCACACTGAGCATGCTCACCAAATGGTCCATGGTCCAAAACTACAGGCTCGTTACCGAGATAATCAACAAAACATTATCGTAGTTCACCAAAAAATACATCCTTTCCAAACCCGTACAGCTGTAAGTACTACACGCACACAAAGATAGTCATACAATGATTTTCCAATTGTGTGCGTGTATCTGTACACTATCTTTTTATTGACGCTTGCGTGCGTGTTAGTAAAGATACAGCATGTTTCATGAAGTGCATTATAGTTTGTTAGAAAACATAACTTTGAAAAATCACTATAAAAGTGGAGCCCATTTTTTGTCATTGTATTCAGAATGATGTATAGATACCGCCCTTAAACGTTTGCTTATTGATTTTGTTAGACCCTGTATATCCGTATATACAACGTGTTAATGAAATTGCTCAAGACCTGAAATTAGTTTGTTCAGACTCGAGAGTAGAATCGATTCCATTATTAAAAAATATGGGTCAGATTTTAAATTTACTTAACTCTATCGTCTTGTTATCAGGGGTGAACGAACACCGAGATACTCACACGCACACACACAGAGCGGCGCGAACCTTGCGGTCAGCGTGTGAAAGGGCATTACGTTTCCAGAAAAGCGAAAAAAAGAGATAGCAAGGGCGGAGCGAGGGGCGGTGTTGTGTGTGACGTGCGATGCGGCTCGGCGACCTTGGCCTAGTTCGACCGGCGCTTGCGTCACGGGTGCAGGTGTTTGTTTATTTGCAATTTCGCAACATCCGCATAACGTCATAATGGTTTATCAGTACACGAAAGTACAGTATTGTGAAATGGTTCGGATGTTAGCTCGGTGCAATAACAATGTAAATAAAGCAGTAGGACGTTTATTAGGTCGGCGTTTATGACTATGATTTTTTTTTAATTGGTGGCTCGGCAAATTACTCCATCCCACCTGATGTTAAGTGGAAATGGAGTCCAGATGCGAATATAACTGGTGCAGTTCAGTTAACCTCACTCTACCGGCCCACAAAGTGCTTCTTCACGCCTCTTTTGAAGTACCCCTTATCATAGGAAGGAGGGAAAACGTGTGCCGGTAGACTATTCCATCTTTTGGAGATGCGACAAAAAAACGAGTCACCAAATTTCTTTGTGCACGATCGGATATTTGAGACAGTGAAGCGGTGACTCCGAAGAGCAGCACGTGTACTCCTATGAAGGAAGGGAAGGTGGGATGAGGTAAAAGAGCACTTCAGAACACTCGCCATGATATAAGCGGTAAAATACGCTGAGTGACGTAACATCCCTACGCAATTGCAGAGATTCAAGAGTATTTGCCACTTCTGCATTGTCGATAATGCTTTCAGCACGACGCTGCAATCTGTCCAAGGCATCAGATGTGCAAGCAATACTCCACGCTAGACCGTACCTGTGTCTTGTACAAAAGGCACAACTGGTCCGGTGTAAAGAATCGCCGCACTCTGTCCTGAATACCGAGTTTTCGAGAGGCTGTTTTGATCACGGCTTCGATGTAGTCCCTTTGGTTCAGATCGCAGCGTATTGTCATACCGAGCATTTTCATACTGCTCTGCAGGCTTAGAGTTGGGAGGGGAAGGAATGGTGACTTTTTTGCCGTGAACGCACATACCTGTGTTTTCTTGGCATTGAACTCAACAAGATTATTGGAGCCCCAATTAGATATGAGGTCCAATACCCGATTCAGCTCAATGACAAGATTCACTCGATTCATTTCGGTTTCGACCCACCCTGCCGCTGAGTGACCGTTATATCCCCCAAGCGCCATGCTATCATCTGCATAGCAATGAATATTTTCAAGTAGAAGCATATAATTGATATGCAGAAGGAACATCGTGGGGGACAGAACGGAACCTTGAGGGACCCCCGCGTTCACTGACATGAGCCGCGAAGCACATCCATCAGATGAACACGGATTTTGCGCTCATGCAGGAAGCCAGCGACCCAGTTGCAGATCTGAGCAGGCAGACCATATGCCGTGAGCTTGGAGAGAAGGGCTTTGACACTGAAGTGCTAAGTTCACTTACAAATCATCTGAGGAGGCGGGCTGTGCTTTGTGTTCGACGTGGTGGCAGACATTTCGAATCATTGCCGAACGAAAGTAATGAAAATAATCCGAACTTGTAAGTAAAATGTTAGTTGTAATTTCTGTGTAAATAAGTTGATTTTGTGATAATCTGTAAATAGTGTGATTCAACTCTTTTAAACACGCCAGCCACGTGATATTTTGCTCGCGATAATAATAAACTTTGTCATAAGTTGCCAGTCCAAAGCCTGAAAAAATTGTGATGGAAACATTTAAGTAAATTTTTAAATTAATAAAAAATTAATTAATTTTATTTTTTTTATTAATTATTATTTTTTTTTTTTATTAAATGTTTTTTTGGTATCTAATATACAATAGTTGTTTGTTCAGTTCAGTCAACGAACGGCCGGCCGCGGCCGGCGCCAAGCGGCAACGTTGCGCTCACAGTTTATCGCGTGTCAACCTTACCATAGAGTTTCTAATTTGCAAGAAATGCAAGAAAACAAAAAGTTCTAAATATCTTCTTAAATAATCCACGAAAATTTTATTCATTAATTTATATAATTATTTTATAATAAAAATAAGTTGGGGTGTCTGAGGTTTGCACAATTTCATTAACACGTTGTATACGTGAAGCGCACTTCATAAGCATATTGCGCGCGCGAATATAGGCGTGTGAGATTTGGTATATAAACGTTAATAATTATGGAGGAGGAGTCCTGAAATATAAAATTTATGTATGTGTAATAATATGTGTCACATTCACATAACATTTTATATACATTACATATTTTGTAAACTACGGGCGAATTTAGAACAAAAGCTTGACTTAACTACCTTGTAGGTGTTATAATTATTTTCCTTCATCAAAATGTTTGATCATTCATTAAATGTATAAATTTTGTCTTGTTTTTGACACAATATTTTAGGAGTTTAAAACGACTATGCTCATTATATAGTTAATTTTATTCCAAAAACTGACATATATCAACAATAGCAATAGACCAGATACTGAATGCTTTGATTTGAGGTAATCCTCCAAGTAATCAAATTCATAATACCCACTTTGTACGAGTTCGGTACAGTGCATTTACATTGTATATTTCTGGTGCGTTTTTCCTTATGCTTTTTTACAGTTGCCAAAGTATTCTATGGATACACAAATACTCTGTAATTTCATGTTATTAGTTGAAAGTAAATATAAGCCATCAAAAACAAACTTGTAAAAAAAACCAAGTCTCGCAACTGAGTTCTTCTACCGTAAAAAGTAGTGAGATCCATGTAATACCAAGCCGGTAATTTAGGTATTCAGTCCCTACCTAAGGGTCCTTCTGTCTTAAGTTCAGTACGTAATTACTTAGCTAACCTAACAATATTTTATAGTGGCATATCAATATTAAAAATCTATTATGTTTTAAATAAACAGATTAACTTGGCCATCGCATGAAAACACAATGTACAAGTAATACATAAATATTAAATCAGATTGTTTAGTGTGATTGCCGAGTGCGGTCACTTTAAGATGTTGTTAGGTTAGCTAATTACGTAATAACTTAAAACAGAAGGGCCCTTAAGTAGGGATAATACGTTAGATCACTTGTAATAACGAACAGGAACATATTTTTTCTCAGTTAAACTATCATTATTTTTTTGGCGACGAAAACTGTGTCGATCACTGGACTTAAAGTGTCATAAACTGGAGCCACCACGATAGTACTTTGATATATTATATATTGCTGCATTTGAAATTTTTTTATAGCTCTAGAAAAAAAAAATATAACGGTAGTTCGAATTTGTTTATGACAAATTTATAAGTTGTTAATAATGAAATACTTAACAAAAATTTGTTTTTTAATTTACCTGTAGAGAAATGCCAATTATGATTTTTAAAGTGAAAATCATTCCATAACTAATTATTTAAACAGTCGAAATATAAAAAAAAGAATATAAACAATAAAAAGAAATACTTAAGAATTTTTTTTTAAAATAAATCTTTATTGTGTCAAGACAACAAAATGGTATAAAAATATTTTTTTTAAATGTTAAACTTGTCTTTCTTTTCCAACGTTACTTCATGCCATTGGTTGGATGCGAAAACAGCAATAACTGTAACATTTGTTTAAAAAAAAAAATCATAACATTTCTTGGACTTTTCATTTTTTGTTAACTTTAAATAGTAGTTTATGCAACTGTCATATAATGAAGGGTATTAAAACACGAGTGTGAGTTTATGAAACGAGCGCAGCGAGTTTCATAATAGTAACGAGTGTTTTAATACCCGTGTTATATGCAGTTGCATACACTACTTTATCTTCACTAATGCAATTAGTCAAACAACAAGAGTAAAAGCTGACAATAGTTTATTTATAATAATTGTTCAAATTTTGGATGGTACAATTTTGAAAGTTAATGTTAATTATTGATCCAGCAGCTGTAGCGGTCGCGGGGCAAGCAGTAGAGCTCGTAGACGGAGTTGGAATATTTATAATTACTTCATTCGTCTTGTTTTCTATACTGTTCAAGATCGTATTTGAGACTTGAATTTTATTCATTAAAGACTCATCAATGTAGCTTTCAGCCACAGTAGAAGACTTCCACCCCCCGTGTCGTTTCACTGCGGTCAAATCACCACCGCTATCTATGAGAAGGGTCGCCGAGGTGCGCCGGAAGCAATGCCCCGTGTACAACGCTGGGTTAGGCAGATTCAAAAAACTTGCGATAGTTTTTCCCAGAGCGCCAAATTTATTAATACCAGTTGTTTGATCGACGCACTTCCCCGATCTATAGCTCAAGAAAAAGGCAGGGTTTCGACAGGGGGTGGGTCGAAGTTCCATGTATTTTTTACATACGGCATAGCAGTTGCCCGTCACAACGAAAGAACGATCTATTTTCGTTTTTGTTTTCGAAACTTTCACCATGATTGTACTGTCGTCTATGTTAGAGACTTCATCGAACTGGATGTTGTATAGCTCTTGCCTTCGGCATGCCCCCATTATGCCGAAGATTAGTGCAACCTGTAACAATAAACGATATAATAAGCTTGAGGTACATAGCCAAGGCAAAAACTATGATTTATGAAGTAGTAAAGTGTAGGTACCTACTACCTAATTTATACACAAAGCGCTTAAACAGAGTGTCTAGATAACTTGCGTGTGTAGTACGTAAGTACTAGGTAGATTAAATAACAGAACTAAAATACACTTACCTTTTCAAAAAGATACAAAATATCTGGTGAATCTTTCAGGAACATCTTTATTTGACCTGATGTAAACGTCAAGGACTTTTTTTCCTTGTGTCCTTCTGAACTGCGTTTCAGGAACGCTATGACTTTTGAATACTTCGTGATATCAATATTGTTGTAGATACTCAGTGTGGACTTGAGCATAGAATATTTAGCCCACATAGAAGATGGCTTGAATTTGTCGGAGAGGTCTTTGAGATACACAAGAATGACATTTTCAGAAAATGATGTAGTTTTCTTTTCGATCTTCCATGCCAAAAAGTTATTTATTCTTTTTCATATAATTTTCTAGATTTTTCTAGCAATAGATTGTGAGTTACTTTTGTTGCCAATTCTAGAATATCCGGAGGCGTACAAATATCATCGTCGCTGTCCATTTTTAACTTTTAATTTGTATTTTAAAAACAAAACACATTGCGAAACATTAAATTCACGCGTACGTGTAATGTCACAGTGAACTTGCCGCCATTAAAATCTAACCAATGAGAGCGCAGCTGCGCGCGCAGGGCCAATCAGGAGCGAGCGCGCGCTGTTCTTTTTTTATTTAATTGGCACAAGATCTTACCAAAGAGTTTTGTGTATGTAAGTTTAGTAGTTTCGACGAAGTTTTCACGTATAACCCAAATGTTTTCAAAAGCCAGCCTAATATCAAAATTTTATACAACTTGTATGAGGATTTTGACATAAGGCTCGCCAGGTTAATTGGTCGCGATTTATTGATGTTATAATGAGATTTTACGATATCGATGTGGATATTATACCATCATGTGAAATTGCTTAAATTGAGTGTTTTGTTGTCTGCGCTATAACAGTAGTAATTATAAGTCAAGTATTGGAAAAATAAGTAGAATGTTACAACATTAGTGTAGATAAAAATTATTATAAGCAAAATAATTAACTTTAATAAACTTTGATCGCGTGATTTTGTTAAGTAAGTATAATTAATAATTATATATAAGAAAGGCTCCACAGAGCCAAAAATTTTTAGGTTTATTATTTATATTTAAACTTTTATGTCCTCATTTATGAAAACGGAGATTGGGAGAAAAATTGCAAATTAACAATTGCATAACTTTTTGAAAAATTCATTTAATTTTTTTTACAACGGGCTTATATTTTTTCAAGTATATATCTGGATGATCATATTCATTCGATTACGTTTACGAAAACGAAAATTAGTATGGCATTGTAGCAGCGCCTCCTGGCGACATACGAGAAGAGTTAGTAATTCTCTTAAGGAGAGATTTAAAGATATTAATATAATGACAGTTGCATCACAATATATTTACGAGAACCTAATGTATGTTTATAAAAATATTGAAACTTTTTCTAAAAACAGTGATATTCACAATGTAAACACTAGAAATAAAAACAAACTAGCAGTACCTAATACTAGGCTCCACAAAGTAAATAATTCATTTAGAGGCCTGTGTGTACGTTTTTACAATAAAGTTCCAAGTAATATCCAAAAACTAGATATATTTAAAATCGCTATTAAAGAAAAGCTTTATAAAAATAGTAGATTGTACACCAAGGGGATAAAGCACTGTATTATGTCACGGGCGCGATATTTGAATCCTGAGCGTAACGAAGGACTCCAGATTTAACTCCCGAGCGTAGCGAGGGGGTTTTGAGTTGATTCCCGAGCGAAGCGAGGGAATTAAAATGGAGTCCTGAGAGCAGTGAAGGATTTAAGCGCGCCCAAGGCAAAATCAGTTTTATCCCTGAGGAGTATACTCTACTTTTCTCACCTTTTGCGAGACAATAAAAACCAAGGCTACTAGAAAAAGTATTTTATTTATTAAAATACTATTTTCATTACTAATTATATATAATTGGCACAGTAAATAACAATAAAAAGTAAATTAAAAATTAAAATTGATGTTTGATACATTAGTCCAGTTATGTAAAGATATGGTTATATTTTTTGGTACGCTTATGTTAGTTGAGGTGGAATTTATTTGAGTAGCAGCACCCAATACATCAGAACCTTGCGTGTGAGGGTCGTTTGGCACAGTAAAGGTTGGGGAAGGTGGTGCTTGAGGCAGTGGGCTTGACGGGATATATTTTGAGCTAGATGGCTGTGGTGGCAAAGGTTTCCAAGGATCATCAATAATGGACGTAGTTTTCAGATGAATGTTGTCACCAATACGACAGCTTATCTTGTTTTTGTTTTGTATGGAATTCTATATGTAGCCCTCCGCTACTGCATCGGATTTCCAGCCACCATGACGTTTTATCTGGGCCATATCTGCTCCTGAATCTGCCAACAGACTTGCCGATGTTCTCCTCAAACAATGACCCGTATAGAGCTCGGGATTCTGCAATTTGAGGTATTTTGCAATTTCTTTTGGCATGGCGCTGATTTTATTCTTGCCAATGACTTGCCTGGTGCATTTGCCATTACTGTAAACGATAAAAAATCTGTTGGTGTTTATATTAGAGGGGCGCAGAGCTTGGTACTTTTCAACAATTCTTGCATAATCTTCACGAACTATGAATGAACGTTCTCTATTTGTTTTGGTATCTGGTAAGTCAATCAGCAATAAATCTGCATGTTTTTTGATATCATTGACTTTTATGTTTACGAGTTCATTTCCACGACATGCGCCATTCACTCCAAAAATCAAGGCTACCTGTAACAAAAAATAGGATTGTGAGTAAATAGATAGATACACTACTACATTTTTTGACCTTTATATTATAAAAAAAGCTTGCGACAAAACCTTAGAATGTGTATTTTTTAAATGTGTGCCATTTAAATACCCTTTTATTCATTAACTATTTTATAGAGCTATTATAGGTAGGTACTAGAAACGTAACTAAAAAGTAGGCAGTACTCATACTTACTTTCATGGCCAGAAGGCTGTGATCAGGAGCCTCATTCAGAAAAGTTTCCACATCTTGCGCTGTCAATACTTTTGACTTCTTTGCTCGATGACCATCTGATTTCCTCTTTAAAAATGCCAATAACTTTGCTATATGTATTTATCTTAATGTCGTGTTTGATGCTTATTGTTAACCTGAGTATCGAATAGATACACCACAGGCTGCTGGACTTCTTTGTACACGATAAATACTCGAAATAAACAAGAAGCACTGACTCCGACACAGACTTTGCGCCTTTTGCAGTTTTCCATTTGTGGAAATCGTCGTAAGCTTTCAAGTATTTTTCCTTCGACTTCTCTGGTAGTAGGTTATTAACAATACCTAAGGCGTCTAATTTAATGGACTCCGGAGTTAAATCACTTTCGTCACTCGACATTTTCTTAATGTTTTATTCTATCTTCATTTGCAGTTTTGTCTGATACTGATTGCACCGTATTGAAATACTAGCGGCTTTTGTTTTAAGTATTGATTTTTTTTCGTTCGGCTTGCCGTGGCGTGGCCAGCTCAATTTTCGAATAAGTTCGATTTTCAAATAAATGAGGCGCGGCGCGCGCCGCCGTCCACCTCCTCGCCGTCGGCCACCAGCAGCTGCAGCAGCCGCGCGCCGCGCGTTTTTGACGAAATTAGACTTTAAATGCATAACAATAAGAACTAAGAGAAGTGAGAATCACATTACTGCCCGGCGGGTTATAATGAAATTCAGTACAACATTACACCCCGGCAAAAGACAAGGGCTATAATGATTTACTTTGAGTAAGGTTTGCATGATATATAATGAGGCATTGTCGAGCAGGTGGTGTGAAAAGCTTATTATAAAGTGTCTGATTACATTGAAGACAAAACAGCATGGGTTTAAAATGCTCCAATCTATTTCTAATCCAAAATATTGTTAAGGTTTTTTAAACTTGTATAACTTGGTAACGTAACGGCATATAATTTTGTAAATGTCGTTACATATTGAATTAAAGCTGTGTAGTTTCTTGCGCCCATTCTTCTCCACAGCTAAAAAATAGACGTCCTGAATGGGTAGTAGGTAAAAAAATTATGGACGATTCAAAAGCACTTTTCTAAAGTTTATTTAAATAAAAAATATTTGACTTTGACTTTGAGTTAACATTTTGCCATACAAATTCTCGTTTTCGTTAACTCGCACTTAGCACGGTGCCTAGTGCGAGTTTCATTCGCAATTCAATCACGTTAACGTAACCGAATGAATACGGATAATAGATAAACAAGCTCACACTAGGTACTCTGTACCGGATTAACCTAAAGGCAAAAAAGGCACGTGCCTATGGGCCCCGCGTCGTTTGGGTGCCCCTTGGTTAGAGTAAAAAAGTATTTTTTTTGATAAGCATATAAGACACAGATAGGGACCCCAAACATGCGGTGCCTAGGGTTCTAAACATTAATCCGGCTCTACGTCCGTGCGAAACCGGGGCAAGCCACTAGGTAAAGCTTGCCACTAAAACGTCGCCAACAAGACACAATCTATTTCCGCGGAGCGCACAGCCAGTGAGTCACTGTTTTCGTGGTTGGCTCATCCGAAGGTCTGCTAGAAATTTGACATTTCGGCTCAGTTAACTGTCCGACCAGTGCCTAGTGCAAGTTTTTTTTTTATCACGTTAATGAAAACGAGAAATTTTCTTTGACCCCCCTTGACAAACGAGGGGATTTGCAGTTTTTATTAAAAAAATCGATTTCGCTAATATCTTGATTGGTGATCCTATTTAGAAACACGCAGTAGGAAAAATTTGTAGACAGCTAGTTTTATTCTGGTCAGGCACCACGATAGCTCAATTGGGAGAGCACCTGACCCGGTATGTCAGAAAGGTGCGTGTTCAAATCCTGCTCGTGGAAATTTTTTCAACATTTGTGTTTTTGTGCTCTCCCAATTGAGCTATCGTGGTACCTGACCCGGTATGTCAGAAGGGTGCGGGTTTAAATCCTGCTCGTGGTTTCAATATTTGTGTTTTTGTAATTTGTTCGCAACAAAATTTGCGTTAAAAATTATATAAACATTCTAGTTTTATCGATTTCACAATACCTACCGTTACTCCGGCTATCACGATCGAATGAAGTTTCCTTCTTGCCATTTGTTTTACATACCGATTGTACGAATGTAGTCTAACGCCCGTTCCCTATGTTCTATCTGTCTGTTGTTTTGCTTACTGGAGTTAGCAATTTGACATAATTTGTATGGAGCTTATGTCAAATTTCTATCTACTATAGTAAGCAAAACAACAGATAGATAGGTTATTGGAAACGGGCGTAAGTCATTTATTGAAGTAGTTGTACTCGTAGTACGTATGTAAGTACTGTAGAAGAAAAAGAAATCCATGCTTACTTAGACTACATTTGTGTAGCTGTAAAGCTTACTTTTTGTGTTCTGTTGTGTTTTGTTGTTCGATAGAGTATAATATCCAGTTTGGTCACTTACAAATTTGATCAAAATCAGTTTAGTAGATTATGGAACAAAAGAGTAGCTGCTGATTTTATTATTTTTCGCTTTTGAGTGTGATATTTGAAGTCAGCTTAATTTTTTTGTAAAAAGATTTTTTGATTGTATGTATGTATGTATGTATATATGTATGTTTCTTTGGCACGCCCTACAATGTATTTATAAATACTCATTTATTATAGATTGTATAGGTATCGGACAAGGAAATATTTCACGTTGCATTCAACATTGCTCAAATTGAATTCTGGGATCGTAGAGTTTGTTTTTTTCTTTTCAGTTTTTTCTCTTTGCAGTTATTTTTTAGTAGTAGGTACCTAGTTGGTTTTTACGAGTAGGTATATAATTGTTTTTTTTGAGTGGCATCAGAAAAACGCTGTATACCTACCTAAGTAATAAAACTAGCATCGGCACCTTGACCGAGTTTTATTTGCTATTCGATCACGATAACGAAACCGTGAAAATTTTGGCTAAAATTTTAATTCTCCCGGGGAGTTTTGACGACACTTTCTCGTAGTAGGTCCATTGGTCAGCGAGTCAGCGACCCGCGCACGCAACGCCAGCGCCGCTTCCTGTTTGTGTTCCACCGCCGCACCACGTGGTGATACAGTATCATTGATCCAAATCCGTTCATTCATAGTTCGCGTTCGCGCAATGGATAGTCCAACCAGCCGTAGCCGTCGCCGTCGGATACGCTCAAGGGCAAACTCGCGCGCATCGTAGTCATCGTACACAAAGTAAGGCAACTGCAGAAGGTAAGCTTCATACAAACGCTCGCGCAACGCACACATAAACAACTTCTCACGGACACGGAATCTCGCAGCAGTAGTAGTAGTGCGAGTTCCATTCGCCATTCGATCACGTTAACAATCATGAGAATTTGTATGGCAAAATTTTAAGGCCGAATGAAAATGAATCCTACTAATATTATAAATGCGAAAGTTTGTGTGTATAGTATGTATGTTCGTATATTTGTTGCTTCTTCACGCGCTTCTGCAACGGATGGATTGGATGGATTTATAACCTGGATTAACACATAGCATAGTTTTTATTCTGATAATCCCACGGGAATAACACTATAAATATACTAAAAACGACAATTTAATTTTCCAATACAAAATGATGTGTTTGTTTTGTTGTCATGGAAACCAAAGATAATTTAATCACTTGATGGAAACTGTCAAAGCGGTACGAAGTCCGCCGGGTCCACTAGTAACTAATAAGGTAATTTAATTAATTAATTTAATTTGCAATTATATTTTTTGGCCCTCCCTCCGGCCAGGTGGGATGATAACCTGCGAAAGACTGCAGGCAGATGCTGGATGCGTCAAGCTGAGGACAGGGCGCTATGGCGCTCATTAGGGGAGGCCTGTGTCCAGCAGTGGACTAAGATAGGCTATGATATATGATATGATAGATGATAGGCGATGATGATGAAGGCAATTTGTCCTGAAAAAATGTTCCCTCTTACGAGCATAATTTCTGTATCTCCACCAATTAGAGAATAACTTCTGATTTGTAGATGTTAGAAGTAACTTTTATAAATTATTTTAGCCATAAAACCTTTTATCATAATTTTACCTTTTCTCGTAGGTATTTCGTCGCCAAGAAGCGCAACTTCAATGCCCTTTTCGTAAACGTAATCGAATGAATACGGATAGTAAACAATACTCACACAGGTGGCATGCATGCGGCACCCTGTCACAGAGTAGATATCAGTTTTGAGATTCGTGTCCGTGAGAGGGTCTATGAGTGCGGTGGGTGCTAGAGCGCGGTATGTATTAGCTTACCTTCTGGGGTCTACTTATATTGTGGTACGGTGTTCCTCCATGTCCGATACTGTTACTGAACTCGTAAGATAACTGCAACCGTTTGTGTTTGTTATATTATTTTAATCGCTTACTAACAGAATGTAATGTTTCGTCATGTTTCACGCTTTTACTATGTCTTTAATTATTAACTTTAAATTACTAATAACAAAATACATTTAACGGGTAGTCAGTTAAATAAATAGATACTTATTATCATAACCCACGTATTCGTATTAGTTTACCCATTTTTTTGTATGTTTAGTCCAAAATCTAATATTAAAAACATGAAAGTTTGTTTGTTTGTTTGCTTATTTTTTTTCATGTCAAATAGGTCGGCATAGTACTTAGCTGTAAGCCCTGAGACATAGGCTCCTTTTTTTTTTCTCGGGAAGACCACATTCAACTTTCCAGGAACTCACAATAGACCACTACACTCTCAACACATGCACTAGCATTGACCCAATACACCGTACTTGTACAACAAAAGTATGGAGACGCGGCTCACACGCTTTACACTCCAGTGGCGGTAGCCAAAGAAACATTAAGAAATCGATAGCGAAGTTCGAAAATAATAAAATGTATGGGATTGACATAATCTTGACCACGTGATTTAGCGCGGCTTATGTCAATTCCATACATTTTATTATTTTCGAACTTCGCTATCGTTTTCTTAATGTTACTTTGGCTACCGCTACAGTTTAGACATGTGCCTGGGCGCGATATATCCGAACGCATCGGAAAATCTAGTAGGGGACGGGGACACGATTGCGTGGGATGTCATCCCTTCTAGAAACCTTCAGGGTGCCTAGTGTGAGTTAGTAAGTATGGCATTGAAGCAGCGCCTCCTGGCGACATATGTGAAGAGTGAAAATTTTGTCATACAAATTCTCGTTTTCGTTAAGGTGGTCGAATGGCGAATAAAACTCGCATTAGGCACGCTGATCATTTTTTTATACCTTACGTATGTACTTATGTTTGCAACGAATAAACTCAAAAACTACTGGACCGATTTCAAAAAAATATTTCACCATTAGAATGTTACATTAGCGTTGAGTAACAGCTATATTTCCCTGTGTGGTGCCGGGGATAAAGAATTGCACCACCCCATCTCTTCTTGTGGGTGTCGTAAAAGCCGACTAAGGGACCATTCCAGAGGATGGGCAGCAGCATCTCTCTGATGTTACCCTCAACCTACTGCGATCGCCAACCCGCCTGCCAAGCGTGGCGATTACGGCAAATACCCCTCATATCCTTGGGGGAGGCCTTTGTCCAGCAGTGGACGTCTTTGGCTGAGATGATGATGATGATGATGATGAACAGCTATATTAAAATAAAAAAGTACACCCGTGTGAAGCCGGGGCGGGCCGCTAGTGTTTTATAAATATGTAAGTAGTAGTTAGTTTGTTGTTGGCTTTCACAAATAAGTGCATAGGTAGGTAGATACTAGATAATACCTACTGTTTTTAATTAAGTTTGAATTAATTTATATTTTGTTAATGTTCTCTCTCTCTCATAATTTAGTTAAATGGTTCCAGAGAAAACCAGCGACTTGGCATAACCAATAGTCATGGCATTATGCTGAGTGATGGCAACCATTTGGTCGGCAAATATGTTAATTTTTAATAATTATTGTAAATAAATTAAATGCTTGACCAATAAATAGTTTTTCTTTCTTCCTATATATTTCCAAAAAAAATATGATAGAGCTTAATTCAAGCGGGCAAAGCCGCGGACGATAGGTAGGTATTGCAATATAATTATGTAGATTATAATAATATCATGAACGTTAATCTGAAACGCAAGAACGATGCTGTTTCGGTTCAACTAGCTGATAATCTCTTTGTTAGTTTATAAAAACAACCTATTTCGCCATTTGCAAAGAAAATAATAATTGTATAATATACCTACTAGTCTATAATCAAAGTAATACAATCAATATGTAACATTGGCCAAGGGTTACTGGGTAGGTGACGCATATCCAGTCAGTATCAAATGAATGATAGGACTTGAGCGGTAAGCTATTGTCATGGGGCTTATTATCAGGCTGGCAAGATTTGAGTAAAAAGACGTGACTTATCATACCTAGGTACTTTATTCACTCCCGAAGAAGATAAAATTATCAGTCGGCCCGTGACCACAGCCTCTGCAGTGCATCTCGGCCGAACGAAATGTCAGTCCGTGTCGACGTTCGTTCGGGTTAAAATGTTTCGATTATTTATACCCAGTCGGAAAATAACATTAAGTTAATAAAATAAATATAACAATGTTTACTAGTTTATAGTAGGTAGTTATTATTCATCAATTGTAGTGAGGATGACTTGATTTTAATGATGGAGGCCTTTGCCCAGCTGTGGGACCGTTATAGGCTATTTAATTTACTTTTTTTTAATTTCAGTAGTTTTACTCGTAGGTTATTGTTGTTACACTGTTGATACCCTAAATTCAACTCAGTAGGATACATCTTTTATTGTACAAAATATTACTTACAACTCTTGGATTACACTTATGCAGTATTTCAATGAAGTCCTATATTATTCTTTGGCAACGAAATCTGATCTCCAACACTGGTGCCAAAGTACAGATGCGTGCGCATCACTTTAAGCGCCTCTGTGGTCTAGTGGCTAAGACCACCGGTTTAGACCAAGAGGTCCCGGGTTCGATTCCCAGCGGGGGGTACATGTTTGTGTTATTGTGTACTCGGTTTGGTTGGTGGTAGGGCTTGTTAGTCCGCCTGGCTAGCTACCACCATCTTATCTAAATATGTTGCCATAACATCAATGTTTGTAGCATTGTTTTGTTCCGGCAGCTAATAGTTATATAGCCAGCAGTGCCCCACTAGTTGAAGTTCCCGGGTTTAGTGCGCTTCCATCATTGGCCTTATAATCACTTTACATCAGTGAGATCAAGGCACTGTGCTTACACGTAATATATTTAAAAAAAAATCAACCTATCCAAAACAGTCAAACTTCTTCATTAAGGTCAATGAGGGGAATACTTTATTGAAAGCTCGATTTCATTAACAACCTATGAATGCCCTTTGAGATTTATAGCATTTTTTCATAATAACAATTGTTAAAAAATCTCTTTTCTAATAATTGCATCTGATTCAATTCATTTTTCTGGCTTTGCTATGGAATTAAGTGCGTTTTTTTAAAACGTGGCAGATAGACGGACTTTCCCTTAGTTTTGGGGCATGTCCGTCTTCTAGCTTCTTTTGTCCATAATCTATAAGATTTTCTTGTACACGTATTTAATAAAGATGTAAATATGAAAGTCAGTTATATTGGAACTTTAATTCATAGGTTCTAAGGTTGCAATCATATTTTACTTCGGTAAAACCGTCAAGTGGGGTAAGTCCGGCATAATTGTAAGTTGAGGGGTTGTCAACCTATGAGTTTAAATAAAAAAATGTACTATGCAATAGATATTACATAAATAAATTGTATAAAAAGAAATACGAAGTAAAGCTCGCTATATAATACTAATAATAATAATTGATTGATATATTTATTCACAGCGAAAATACAGTTAAGAGAAAAGCGATAGAGATTCTGAATAATATTGAGGAATAGTGTACTATAATATGTTATTTCTTAATTTATTATTATTACCTATATTATTATATTAAATAAGGATACATAATGATAAACTAGATATAAATGAAAATAAAAATAAAAATAAACTATAAGTAGATACCTAATATTTACTGTAGTAAGGAAATTATAATATACGTGGAAGTACATAAATACATATATACATTGTGTGTGTGTGTGTATATATGTATGGATTTAGTGTATATATTATATATGTATAGTGTATATATTGTATATTTTATATATATATTTTTTTAATATTATATATTAGAATGTATTTATCAACATTTTTTTTTTTACGCCTTATGCAATTAATTATGTTAAGGGAAACCTGTAATTAGCTTTACCTATTATTGTTTAAGTACTATGTAAGAAAATATTGTATTGTTACGCAGTTGGTTTTCTTAATAAAGAAAAAAAAAATAATAATAATAATCTATACATATAATAAGAACGTAGGGATAAAAAAATCTGTAATTGGAAGATATAAAAAAAAAATTACACAGGGTGCCTTAAAATCACTTACGGAACACGATAGAATAGTTTTAAAAAAAATTGTTTGTTTGTTTGTTTGTTTGTTTGTTTGTTTGTTTGAACCCGATAAACTCGAGAACTACTGAACGGATTTTGATCCGGTTTTTACCAAAATGCTAAGAAAAATTCGGAGAATAATATAGGCTACATAAATACCTGAAAAATACAGGGTGTCTCATTT
This sequence comes from Eudonia lacustrata, assembly GCA_947562085.1. Lineage (NCBI taxonomy): Eukaryota > Metazoa > Arthropoda > Insecta > Lepidoptera > Crambidae > Eudonia > Eudonia lacustrata. Next base: position 7,880,064 of record OX387318.1, read on the forward strand.
AAATCGGTCAGTATGGGAAAGTCTGAAACTATAAGACATACGAAGATCTGTCCTTAGGAACCATGTCATCGATTTTAATAAGAAGAAAAACTGCATTCATACATTTTAAAAAAACCTGTACTCAGCTCGGGAATCGAACCCGGTTGTTTTGAAAAAAATAAACTTATACTATTTCTATTTAGATATCGATTGTGTAGGTCTTAAGCAGTATATGGCTCTTTGAAACATGATGTCTAAAATGAATAATATGCATTGTTTTCACGTACTTTAATTTATTTTAGTAGGTGTTCGAAGTGACCACCGTTACATTCAACAAGTTCAGGCATGTAAAATTGTCTCTATGGTTGTTTGTACCTCTTTGCTGGTTTTGTAATTGTAAGATCGTTACCTAAACGTGTTGAATATTGTATTGAAAAAAAGGGTGGTCACTTCGAACAACTTCTAAAATAAATAAAAGTATGTGAAAACAATGCATTTTATTCATTTTAGACATCATGTATCAAAGAGCAATTTACTGCTTAAGACCTACACAATTGATATCTAAATAGAAATAGTGTAAGTTTATTTTTTTCAAAACAACCGGGTTCGATTCCCGAGCTGAGTACAGGTTTTCTTTAAAGTATGAATGCAGTTTTTCTTCTTATTAAAATCGATATCATGGTTCCTAAGAACAGATCTTCGTATGTCTTATAGTTTCAGACTTTCCCATACTGACCGATTTAAATGAGACACCCTGTATAATAAGAACGTAGGGATAAAAAATCTGTAATTGCAAGATATAAAAAAAATACTTTAAAATCACTTACGGAACACGATAGAATAGTTTAAAAAGAAATTGTTTGTTTGTTTGTTTATTTATTTGTTTGTTTGAACACGATAAACTCGAGAACTACTAACGGATTTTGATCCGGTTTTACCGAAATGCTAAGAAAATTCCGGAGAATAACATAGGCTACATAAATACTCGAAAATTGTTAAATTTTGATTTGGTCTAAACCGGGATTTAATCCTTGATTGCTTGGCAACTGTTGTTTTATTTTTTATTTTTTTTCGTTGATAGCTTTGTGCGATTAGCACATTTAGCCAGTGTCAAAGTAATTTTTCTTTCAAGTAATACATAAATAAACAATATTTCCTTCGTCCTCCAGTAATGATGATGAATGATAATAGAAATGAGAAGTGAGAAATGATATACCCCCCAACCCCTCGAGTATCTCAGTAAAGATGTGGGGCTTTACTAAGTCCTCGGGCGTACTGTTTGAGAGAATTTGAAAAGTGACGTTGCACTGTTTTGTTTCATTTGCCAACACTCATGCACACTCACGAACACTTAACGGTTAATAATCCACCATTATTTCACATTAATATTCGACATAACACAAATTTTAGAAAATAAAACAAAATCGCAGACATGACTCTTCACTTTCCCGCCAAGAAGCGGCAACTGTTGTTTATTATGTAACATAGGGGAGTTTTTTTTAATGAGTTTTACGGCTCTGGCATTTGAGGCTCTGGCTCTCTATTGCTATCGTGTTTTACGGCTCTGGGTTCTTTGCCCTTTTGAGCCTGTCATTGTTAGTTGTTGCCATGAGATACCGATTTTGATGCGGTTATCACCAAAATGCTTAGAAAATTTCGGAGAATAACATACAAATTGAAAAATGTTAAACAAATTTTGATATACGTATTTACGCGACCAACTGTTAGATACGTTCGTTGAGTTATTATTTTAGAAGAGTTTTGTTACTCACTAAGGTTACCTACCCTTTATAAATCTGTGAGACACCTAAGCGAACATTAGCACCGCAGTAGTAAAGCGACGGAAAATAAAAACAAGCTCGAAATCACGCACATCATTAAACTTGGCTGTACATAGGTACACCTTTTGTTTCAATTTCCAAAATAACCAATAATAATATGGCTATTTAGTCGCGCCTGCGCGCGGCGCTTATTGCAGTTTTCTAATACACAGAAATGTTAAAAGTTAAGACATTACCTATAAATGGCGGTATAAACCTCTGTGTCGTTGCCCAAAATAATGTCTCTTTTTTTAGTTATGCATAGAAATGTTACCTACTCATTAAATTTGGCTGTATAAAACTTTGTATCATTGCCCAAAATAATGTCTCTATTTTTTTAAATATTGCACATAGAAGATATCTTGAATTACATAGCTTGGCTGTATAAACCTTTGGGTCGTTGCCCAAAATACTTAATGTTATTTTTTTAAATCTATTTGGTGAAAAAACGCGAGAACAGGAAAATATAAAAAAAAATGGCGCTCAAATTTTGAAACGAACAGAAGGAAATTTTGATGTTTTGCAATGCATTAAGTACCTTGGTTTATTTTGTTAATAATTTTCAAATTATATTAATTATTCATTGTGTAAAAGTTTTTTAAAACATTTTATGCAGGTACGTTAAATATTTCAGTACTTATTCAGTTCTTATTTATTTTCAAATAAGATTTATTCATTGTGTAAAAGTTTTATGAAAATTTGATGCAGGTAAGTTAAACACTTATTTCAGTACTTATTTTACATGTAAGCGGTTTCTTACTTTGGTTTCTTAACATGTTTATAGGATAAATCTGTGTTCAATGATACAATATAAGTAAGTAAGTATCATAACAATTTTAATATCATAAAACCTTTATAGAATGAATTTTGTACACTTCTAGATTACAGAAATATGGTTTTTCCATTCTTCTATCGCATAAGACTTCAGATTTTTTTTTTATAAGAGGTAACTTCTTTCTGTGTCCTGTGATCTACCTCTAAAAAGCTACCTACCTAACAAGATGCCACGAAGAAGTTCAAATTTATCGCAAGTATGTAACATAAAATACTGTACTGTATTACCTAATAGACAATAATATAATTTATTACAGTTCTCAATTTATTGATATTTTGTATCTACGAATAAGAACATAGTTGGTAAATAGTTTTTTGTGCCTTCTGACCGACAACCAATAATCCTGGACCGCTACCTGCTACTCGATATCCAGCTTCGGTGGACAAGGCAAGAAATATTTTGATGTCCGTGGTTGGACAGTATAACAGTAGACACATCTTAGCTAAGATACACCAGTGCCTAGGACGACTCCGGACGAGTATCTGAGCTGTAAAATACCAATTTTATTACATATAATTAAGCGTCAGTAAACCCTTTTCAGGTTTGTATGACGTAGCAAATACGCGCAACCCACCGAGAAACGGTGTTGTATACTGAATGTATGTGGAGGGATAATTGAAACGGGAAACTGAGTGAGAATCTGTATGAACGGGACGATTCTGTGCTTCAAACTGAATATATGCATGTACATGGCAGAGATGATAGTCGAAAGAATAAGAGATAATGTATGAAAATAATGATGAATGTAAAGGAGGCACAGGAAGTATGCCAGAACCACACTAAATGGAGATCGATTGTCTTTGTCTATCTCAGCATTCCCAGCTGAAAGGATATTAAGAGTGAGTAGATGTCAACTTTCTAAATTTCCGATGCATATAATTTTATTATACCCTAATAAGCTTAAATAGATACCTACATAAAAATTAAACTGTACAGACTACAGCCTTTAGCTCACGCGGACGAAGTCGCGGGCAACAGCTATTTAGAATAAGTGTTAGTATCATCTATATATATAAAAATCAATTGCTGTTCGTTTGAGTGGCTAAAACTCGAGAATGGCTGGACCGATTTGGCTAATTTTGATTTTGAAATATTTGTGGAAGTTTAGGGAAGGTTTAAACGGTGAGAAACATAAATAATAAGTAACGGAAATTAGTGAAAAAAAAAATTAATTTCCAATAAAAAATGTTTCTTTTGTTGTCATGGAAACTGTCAAAGCGGTACGAAGTCCGCCGGGTCAGCTAGTTTATAATATTTCATTAAAAATGACAAATACAACAACGTAGGCACTTTATTAAAAATATTCACGTTTAAGGTTCTAATTGCCAGATAGACAATAACTTAACTTCGCAGTACTATTTACTATATTACTTATTCAAAGATTTTGACCTATACAAAACAAGAAACACCGTACACACGCCTGCACATCAGCCTACCACAGGCTATTGAACTTACTCAATGGACTTTGAACTTTATGCCTTAATAATAAGGTTGAAAGTGTATTAAGGAGGTTTGACAGTTTTGGATGGGTTGAGGTGCAGGCGTCTGTACTCTTTTAAAAAAATGTACATAACATGCTAAATAATATATCTTATTAGCAAATCTAATATTCATACACACAATAAATGAATACTAACAAAATAAGTCTTAAAAATAACAATCTAACTAACTAAAATAACTATTTTTTTTGTCAGCTTAAATATTAGTTTTGGTTTGGTGATATCTAGAAATAAATAATGTTATTATGTAAAAATAAAAACTGCATGCTACAAAAGCATATCAAAAATTTCTCACCAAAAAAATTATTTACTTCGTAGTAACAATAAAGTTATTTCTATTACGATGTGTATATTTTATACAAAATTTAAAGAGATGAAACTAAACAAGGTTTACGATATCTGCTGTGGGTGAAGACCGGCATATGACGGAATGCCCCCTAAATATTATACGGTCTTTCCCCAACATTGATTGTTAAGGTTAGAATTTTATCACTAGCCACATTTTTTTAACGAAATGTTTAAAATCAATTTAAAGTGAAGAAATTACTAATTAGTAATATAAAATACACACTTACCACTATTTCTCTTATAAAATGATTGATTTTCTATTTTAATTTGTTGTCAATTACTATACACCTCACTCGTTTTTAACTTTGCAACAAGACTGAAAAGTCGGTACGTATTTATGACTTATAAATGGCGCGTAGCGCAATCTGTGATGTAAAGTTTGAACAAATTTGTGATGATGTTTTATGTACCAAACTGCCATGAACATAGCTATTATAAAAAGTGTATAACTTAAGGGTAGACGCAGTTTCCCCGCTGACGGAATTACCCGCATTGACCTTATATTTTCAACCATATGTTTATGGCACACAGTTCAAAGTTCATTGAGGAAATTTGACAGTTTGTGGTAGGTTGATGTGCAGGCGTATGTACTCTCAAATTATTTTAAACTACGGCCCGTGAGCCATCTTCGGGCCCGTGAATGATCGAAGTCCGGCCCGCGACCATCAAACAAAAATTCAAGTGTGTGTGTGTTTCAGAAAATACATACCTATCAATATTTTTTCACAAAAAAAGATATTTATTTATTGAAAAAATACAGCAAAAAATTCAATAGCCTGGCCCGCCATAGATTTTGTTAGTAAATATTGTCACACGAACGAAAAAGTTTGCCCATCCCTGCTTTATATATGATGCCTTCACAAGACTTTAAAACGAAACCGTCTATTCTGATACTTCCTTGGTAGTGGTGGTGTCTAGTGCGAGCTTGATTCGCTATTCAATCTCGTTATCGAAGGCGATGAGCTTTGCCATCTGATGGATAACGAGAAGTTTTAACTCTAAAATTTTCAAATTTTCGTTTCCGATCGTGATCGTGGTAACGAAGCCTTGTCCACCAGCGGTGGACGTCGTTTGGCTGAGATGATGATGATGACTTTTGTTAATGTTGGTGTTTTGATCTCGACAGCCGGTGCCGGCGAAGAGCAGCCCGCCGCCGCCCCACAACAGCACGAGCGGCAAGCGGGAGATCTGCGCGCCGCAGACTCCTTGCGCCTGGTCCATGTACAAGCCGTTCAGCAAGCAAATAGAGATCAAAGTACCCAACAACTAGTGAGTGATAACATTTACCGAAGAGGTTTTAATAAATCTTGTTACTTAGGTACCTATATTGCCCGCGCCGCCCGCCGACACACATAGACGTCGGAGTTTTCAACCAATGTGAATGACTCCACTCTGCCTGATGTTCAGATGCGAGGACCCCTAGTGGAGCAGGATTGTGCCCCACAGCAGTTTTTATTCCGCAAGTTCCCTCTTCACAGCTTGATTAAAGGACCCCATGTTGTAGGAGAAAAAACGTGTTCTGGGAGAGCATTCCATTCCTCACGTCCACTCCGGCTTGCTGAAAGAACCTGCTCACCCATTGAAATTGTTGTGTGATCTTACTTCATAGAATTATTTCTATGGTAAGCTCTTCGCTTCGCTTCGACCGCGTACCGGAAAGCGCAGTGTGGGCAGGCCTCCAACAAGGTGGACCGACGATCTGGTGAAGGTCGCGGGAAGCCGCTGGATGCGAGCAGCACAAAACCGGTCGTTGTGGAGATCCTTGGGGGAGGCCTTTGTCCAGCAGTGGACGTCTTTTGGCTGAGATGATGATGATGAAGCTCTTCGCTAGACCTTCAAAACATGTAGGTTCCATGATGTAGGAGGAAAAACGTGTGCTGGGAGAGCATTCTATTTCTCACGTCCACCTCTCCGGCTTTCTGGGTATAGAACCTGATCAGTGATCGATCACCCATTGAAATTGTGTTACGTGTGTTTCCAGCTGCGTGTGTGGGCCGGGATTGGTGTGCAAAATCAACGAAGACGACGAATCCGCAAGCGCATACGTCCACCGCTGCCGGCTGCCGTCGGATGAAGAGTTCGGCGATAGCTAGTGACCGCGCCCCCGACTACGCTGCGCTGGCGCATCATCGCGCCTCCAGCCACTCCACAACCTACCCAACGAACCTCCTTTATTCATATAATCACAAGCAATCACTGATCTGAACCACACAGACTAGACTATGCTATTAGTAGGATACGGAAACCGATTTGCTTTTTTCACTTCAAGATTGCTAATCGTAGTTATACTGAATCTAATGATGAACAATAACATCGAAGCACATCTTGATATAGAACTTATGGGAGATTAGTCCGACACACGCATATAAAATTGTACGCTAACGGTGACAACGCTGTCATTTGACAACACTTTTTTATATATGTTAGGTACTAGTGTAAAGTAATCTGTGTCCGATCAGACATGTCTCAGAGCGATAAGTGCGAATTTACTTTAAAATTTTACTACAGTTTCTATGGAATCAAGGCAGCGCAAGTTAGTAAGTTACAAGTTACCCATGTTGATTTCACCTCATTCGTCACTATAGTGGCGTTGCTTATACAAATTCTTTAATTTACGTGATGTTTACGTGGACTCGTTCGAACTCAGGCCGCACGCTAGGTCGGTTTACCTTATGGGAATAATTATACAGCAGATGAGATTTTAATTGCTCATTACTTTTTAGTGCAAGCGTGTTATACGCCGCCGCCAGAGCTCAAATCTAGATTTTTTTTAAACTTTAAATTTCTATGTTATTAGCTTTTAAGTTTTAATTCACCACTATAACAATCAATAGCGATGCAGCATACGAGTATATAGATACCGCCTCTGAATTTACAGTCTGAATTGGGACGATTCTTTTCATATGATGCCGTGGTGCCATTTGATAATCAAAATGTAAAAGACTTATCAGTTATTAAGCCTGACAATTACACTTTACAATTTTATATTGTGATTCCTTATAATTATATCTCAATTAGTAACTTGTTGATAAAAAATAACTTTGACTTAATTTGTATACAGACTGTTTGGACATAGCTACCTTTTTTGTGGATAATTTGTTGGTCTGTTGGTACTTGGTTTATTTTTGGCTAAACTTAAGAATAATTATACTAACATAGTTGTAGATATTCATGAATACTACCTCGTTTGTTCCAAAAGTTTGTAATACATTCTAGTAGAGACAACAGTGTTTTATTAATCATTATTATTTTTGGTTACTGCATCTAATAAGTGCATGTTAACTCTGTTGGTGTTAATGTAATCCAAAATGCTAACAATATTATTCAGAATTCATTATCATTTTTAAACTATGGCCTTTATTAATTGTTAAACAGTTAGTTTTATTAACTTCGGCTCAATGTTTTACATCAGCTGTTCCGCCTTTGAGTCTGTTATACTTTTGTGCTCATTAATATCATATTAAGTAAGTACTTATTAGTTTTAGTTCAACGCATAACAACTTATATGGTAATAATTGTTTTCAAAGATTTGTGCTGAATGAGATGGATAAGCGCGTCATTTTAAAGTTCCTATTTTTTATATTTTCTTTTTCGTAACTATTTATAATATTTTTTAAGAAATAGAACAATATTGATTTTTTGGTAGTGATAGTAATGTGACATAATAAAAACTGTATTATTAGACGAATTTGATTTTTTTTAAACTAGTTAGTGATTTGATGAAATAAATAATTGTAAATTATGTTCTTTTTTATTTACGAACCTCGTGTTATTGCTATTTTATTACCCCGTAATATTGATGTCATAACGACAGATCTAGATAAATAGCCAGACGGACTTGAACCAAGCCTTATTACCATCTATCTTGCAATATGAACCCTCCGCTGGGAAACAAACATGAGACTGTTTGAGTCTGAGAGACCGCTGGTTTAGAAACTAGACCTCTGGCGCGGTTTTAAGGTAAGGGTGCTGTATCTGTATGTGTATTATACAAGAAAGAAAGAAGAAAGAAGAATTTCTTTCTTAAGGGTATGCTAAAGGCGATATTAACAGCAAGTAATCTTCTTTAACAAAAAGCATTCATTGTCTTAGGATCAAAGCCACCACCATTATTTTGTAACTCCCTATCCCTAACGAATGAGAATAATGAGATGGTGGTGGTGTTGTGATTGTGACGACTTCATGATGTATACAAATCAGTTTTGTCGACTGAGCGAAGGTTTGTGACTGAAAAGAAGTCCTAAGCCTCACCCTCGGGTTGTTCCGCTCCCGTTTTCGATCTGAACGCTTCGGATAATCTAGTAGGGGACAGGCACTCGCTAACGTGAAGCCATTCCCTCTAAAAACCGTCTGAGGATGTTTGATTAGTACGTCTAGACTCTAGAAGGGAGAAATTTAAGGTTCCTTTATAGGTTAGAGGAATGTTAAGTTTCTTTCTCCCTCTCTTAAAATCTGGTTACACTGTAAAGGCCAAAAAGCTTTTAGCCTTATTAGAAGGCCAATATTTTCCATAAAAATGCTGCGGTGGGGCAGAAAAAAAGGGGGGGGGGATCAAGACTTGTCCTGCTGTAATAAGGGCTGATATAATACAATGGAATTGTGGCTTGGAGTAAGTGAATCGTATAGGTACCTACACCATAGCAGTTGTGTTTTTCCTATTCTTCTTGGCACATAATTTTATCTATCGATCGTATGGCATATATTCGACTACAAAAGTTTTAGATTCAGTGATGATATCGAAATCTTAACGAGATAAAGTTTCACGTACATATTGGGTCATTAGTGCTTTCTTAGCAAACATTTTTTAGTCATAGAACCATTATGCCAGGGAAGCTACTTCATCACCATCAGCATATACTAGTCCACTGCTGGACAAAGATCTCTCCAAGTGCACGCCACATACCAGCCGAGTAATTGAAGCCTTTGACAATATGTATTGGCTTTAAGGAGTTCGATGGCGCGTTTGCGCGTTCAGTTTGTAATCTTGAAAGATCAAGTTGATTAAATTTAAGGGTCAATTTTACACTTAGACATATGAATCAAACAGATATCAAGAAAAACAAAGCTCATTCCATTGATGTATGCTCATTCTGACATTTCTTTGGTCTCAATAATATCTTTTCGAAGAAAAAATAACTTGTAGTCAACCAAAACGTAAAATAGGTACCTAAATCATGCATTGATACTAATGTCGTATTTTGTTTAAAGGCAGATATAGTGCAATATGGTTATAATAAGAATTAAGCTTAATCAAATCAATTTCGATTTCATATCAATATTTAGATTTCACTTCTACTTAGTTCATAGTAACGTGTATCTCAGTCGGCTTGATGATAACTACCTTCAATTTTCTTATACGGAATTCCTTCCAGAATTACTCTGCCAACATATAGTTACATTGTTTGAGGGTAGATGTCAACATTTAACAATGGGTCTACTCTGCCGATATATATCCGTATAAGTACAGCAATACAACTGAATAGGTATATATTGTGAATTCTTGAGCAGTGCGGTCTTTTCTCATTACGGGTGCACGCGAGGAAGATACGAGATACTATTATCAATTTGTGTATTAATTTTAATTGCTGAATTGTAAAATGGATTCAATAACATACAATAACTACATGATGGATGATACAAAGCCTATTTTCACTACCGCCAGCGATTCTAAGTGTACCACCACAACAGTGAGTATTGGTTTCTTTTATGTATTGACACGTAGTTACCTCCATTTTGAATACGGTAGAAGGTAATTAAATTATTTTTAATAGACAATGACGAATCTCAATGATCCTACAAAATTAACTTGATTTAAGTATTATCATGTTTCTTGTATTTCTTTCTTTTTTCTTTCTTGATTTTGTATCACAATAAATCATTGACAAAATTATGACAATCAATAGCAAACTTTGATTTGATGAATAGTTGCCGATTTCCTATTTAGCTTTGTTTGATAAGAGACTTTAATGTAACCTATTAGGTCAAATCACAATTATCTTATTATTTTTTGAGGCCTAGGTATATACCTACCTATGTATATTGTGTGTACATTTGACCCAAATATCCTAAAAATCCTTTATGACAATGACAAAAATAATCGGTAAGTACTTATATGAAACTTTTAGTAACTAAATAGTTTCGTTTAACAAACGATTTAAGGATTTAGAATATAAGTATTTAAAAAATCCAACGTATGTGTAATAAACAATCCCTTTCTAAGGGATACAGCAGTGATAAAAGCCTTTACTGAGTTTCTTGGACATTTCCGAGCAATGACGTTCAGATGTGCTGCTAAAATATAGCCATTGCAATATTGTTTTTATTCACATTGTTACGGCTTTTATTGGGACAGTCCCATAGAATAGGATGAAATGTGTATGCGTAGTGAGTTTTATTCACCATTCGATAACGTTAACGAAAACGTGAATTTGTATGGCAAAATTGCAACTAAGTCGTTGGCACTGCTATAAACGTTAACGAAAACGTGAATTTGTAGGGCAAAATTGCAACTAAGTCGTTGGCACTGCTATAAACGTTAACGAAAACGTGAATTTGTAGGGCAAAATTGCAACTAAGTCGTTGGCACTGCTATAAACGTTAACGAAAACGTGAATTTGTAGGGCAAAATTGCAACTAAGTCGTTGGCACTGCTATAAACGTTAACGAAAACGTGAATTTGAATGGCAAAATTGCAACTAAGTCGTTGGCACTGCTTTAATGCTATACAAATTCTAGTTTTCGTTAACTCGACGCACCGCTAACAATAAATCTCATACGGAGCGTTTGCGCCCCGTACCATAAGAAAAACTGTTTTTTTTCCTTCAAATTAAAACTACAAATTATTAAAAAAAAATGAACGACAATATTGAAGTGTGTGTTAAGACTAGTCTACTAAGAAAATTTAAATGCTTAAATCGGTCTGGTTAGCCTGTAAAATGCAAATCTATGTTTTAAAAGAGGTTACTTTGATTTTTTTTCTCTGTTAAAAAAGTTGACAAATCGTGTTTCTGGCAAAATGAAGACAATTAAATGAAAAATCATGTCATTAAATATCACTTTCATATGTTTTGTAATTGTTGGGAAAAATCAAGATCCCGCCACCTAAATTTCCAATGCGTCCGTTTCCGACTGTGAGATTTCCAAGGCGTTCCGCTCGGGACTGAATGATGGCGCGAGCGTCGAATTAGGCAATAATGTGGATTTTATTGAACGTTTACTTATTATTAAAATTATAATGGCCGACAACTATTACACATTCAAAGATAATTACTGGTTTGGTATATTTTTCAATGTCTGTAACGGTGTATAGCTTGAATAAAATGATATTTAGTTTATTAATAAGACGTATGTTTGATATCATATTCGATGCAGAAAATTGTTAAATATCGTAAAAATACCAGCCGAAATTACTAGATAAAAGGCCAATGAATAACATATATTTTTTTTTAAATTTAAAATCCTCATACATTTTGTATAAAACTCTTATTAATTATTTATAAACACCGTTTTTTGGAAACCCTCGCCTTAACGTGATCGAATGGCAAATAAAACTTGCACTAGGCACTCTGATGACACACGAGGTGACTTAAAAGTTTGCTATACCAAATCTTGCCTCTGTGCTTCGGAATGCACGTAAAAACGGTTGTTTCCGGCTGCGTAAGTAGTTGCTAACAAATAGGTACCAATCCGCACTGGGTCCGCATGGTGGTTTAATTGGCCCGTTCTCCTGTGTTTCCATCTATAGGGAAAGCTCGTGTCCCAGCAGTGGGAGTAGGGGGAACATAGAATGAGCTGATGATGGATCGAATGATGAAAAAACCACGTTCTATGTTTCATTCTTATCTCATCTCATGTAACAGGAAAGTTTCGCCCCAACGGACAGAGGTATGACGAATGGCTCAGAGGGGGTGTTCTCGCCCCTGGCCCCGCCGTTCCAGAGCCGAGGCGGCAACGAGCTGCTGAACCTGCTCGCACAGCAGGAGCCAAGGCCTGCCGACACTGGTAATGCACCCTTTAAACAATGTATAATTCAAAATAATAGCTATGATTTGAATGTGGACTCGCGATGTTCATGTAAAAAATAAATCGATATTTTTGCCGATGATATATCGAAAAGTTGTTATATACTGTATATGTAAACTGTATTTATTTATTCAGTACCAAATACGGAAGAATAAAAATTTATTAAAAGTAAGTTCAGTATTTGTATCTAAATCAACTTTAGGTTGATAGCTGATTGGCCAATCATCTCCCGCTCGCAACGTGGACTATAGATTTTTTGATATGATATTATATGTATCAAATTAAAAATATCGATATTTGCTAATATATTGATAATATCAGTTTAATTCGATACATCGAGACGCTAATATCGATATTTTTAAGTATCGACATAATATATCGAGCATCCCTACTTGCGACTTTTCTTATTTTGTCCATTGGTAAATTAAAATGATTTTAATTAAAATATATTAAATGTAAAACAGCTTGTCGGGTTCGGGGGGCAAGTTACAAAACTATGGTCAACTATGGTCGAAGGTTAAATAACAGTATCTACGACGTCTATGGTATACTGTTACAAACCAATGCTTTTAACTTCACCGGTCTCAGACCTTCTGGGTTCGATTCTCAGCGAGGGCACATATTGTACTGCACTCAGTGTTTGGTAGATGAATCATCCGATTGTTAAGTGTTTTATATACTTACTAGCGGCCCGTCCCTGCTGCGCACGGATGGACATTTTTTTTTTTAATATAGCCTATGTTACTCAGCGCTAATGTAGCATTCTATCGGTGAAAGAATTTTTAAATCGGTCCAGTAGTTTTTGAGTTAAGTCGTTACAAACATACATACAAAAATACAAAGCTTTCCTCTTTGTATATACTTGGACGCCCAAGGTAAAATCTCATATTTTGAGAATCTAATATTATGGGAATAAGGCACCACAGTGCCATAAAACAATTGAATTTCTATTGTCTGGTTTAAGAACAACTGAGTGGATAATATTAGTATAGATGTAAGTTATTTTGTCTGTGAATATCACTATTCTTAGTCAATATTTTATTATATTGTGTTAATAGTGAAACTGTAAAAGTCTTTTGTATTAAAAAAAAGCATTTTTCATTTCATGCTTGGTTTATTTTTGACAGCGCCGGCAACTGCTGATATGGAAGATGTTTTAATGAACTTCCGCATGAATGGATCTGACCTACTGTTTGAAGACGTCGACCACCATTCTCAAAACTACTTCATGGGTAAATAAAAATTAAATTTAGAATAAAAATCATACTGATGATAACTGTTGAGTTTTAGAGCCCAATGTCAGTTATGTTGACAATGTCCTTTTTAGACTACGTTTCGGTATTGTCTTCAAAAATCAGCTTGCCTGCATTTGCTTGCAACTTCTTTATGAAAAAAAACTAGACTATTTTCGAATCAATACTCAATAGCAGGGTTCCAAATTATCAAGATAATACCGAATCTTGATATTTATCGGTTAATTATTAACAGTGTAGGTCACATTAAACTGTGTAAAAATAATTATTTTTTAAAACATATAGAGGAATGCATAATTTTTGTAGCAATATACAATGTTTTTTTTGTATTTTGTGTTTCGAAGTACTTTATTACTTTGACAATCGATGTAGTAACTACAGCGATCTCTCAATCATTAGCGAGAAACGTAGATACAGCAACATGCGTGTAAGCGCGGTAAAAAACAGCTGTTGTTCGAATATAGTTAACATTAGCAAGGGCAACGTTTTGATTAACAAAACGTTGCCCTTGCTAATGTTGACAATCAATCAAATCAATTGATAATTATCCAAGTTTTATTATCATGATAATTATCCTTTCGAACTTTGCTCAATAGCGAACTACTTACTTACTTACTCCGATGGCTCTGCGAACAAAACTGAGTCTTGGCCTCCGACACTAGGTGACGCCACTGCTCCGTTTTGCGCGATCTCTTGCCAGTTCTTGCTGGTTTCCAGGAGCTCATGTAGAAGAAAAATAAAATGAATAGTGAAATGGTAAATTTAATTTTTTTCACTACTTATACGATGTGACTTATGAACTTACGACTTCCCTATATGTGTATGTTGTATCCTAATATTCATCTATCGATACGACTAGCAATGTTCTTTATTTAACCGGGGTGATGGCATGAAATAAACCTTGAATGATCACAGGTAATACCAGACCCGAATCGGTAGCATCGTCCAACGCTAACCTGTGGAACGACAACGCGTCCATGACCGCAGGAAGGAACGGGGAAGTGCTGGATACATTCGATTTCTTGATCAAAAGTAAGTTAAATATTTTTATTTGATGTTTTTGCATTCAACGCATTGTAAGCAGGTAGATTATTTTCTCAAAAAATATATTATGGTAGTGGCTCAAGTGGAAGAACAGTCGCACAAATTGCAGAAGGTCCTAAGCAACATGTTCCATCGGAGTCGATAATATCAATTTTGTTACAATTATTTTTAAAGCTTTTTAAATGTAAGTTTTTCGTGTTATCGCTAAAGTCTCTGGTTATATTATTCGTGAGGATGGTTTCTTCGCAAATAAGGAATGGGGTTTACTTACTTTGAAGAATACCTTGCCAGTGTTGTAGTTAAACGTAAAGATAATAAACACATACCTACCAACATATTACATATAATTATGTCAACTACAGGTCTGTCGTCAGCCAACAACTATGTATCGATGCTAACGCGCGAACAGCTGTCTGTGCTGCGCTCCATCCGCCCCAGCCTGCTCTACGAGTTTCTGCAGGAGGTGGCTAAAGTGCGCAGCGACAAGCGCATGCGCCGCGCATTGCCTAATGTAAGTGCTCATGTGGTAACGATGCTGACACGCGAGCAGCTGTCCGTGCTGTACGGTCATTTGCCCGAGCCTGCTCTACGAGTGTCTGCAGGAGGTGGCTAAAGTGCCAATGCAGCGACCAGCGCATGCGCCGCGCATTGTCCAGAGTAAGTGCCAACGTGGTAACGCTGATACGCGAGCATCTGTCCGTGCTACGGTCTATCCGCCCGAGCCTGCTCTAGGAGTTCCTGCAGGAGGTGGCTAAAGTGCGAAAGGAAAACCGCATGCGCCGCGCATTGCCTTGTAAGTACTCACGTGGCTACGCTGGCACAGACGCGCGAGCAGTTGTGGTCGGTGATGCGCTCCATCCGCCCGTGTCTGCTCTACGAGTTTCTGCAGGAGGTGGCTAAAGTGCGCAGCTACAAACGCATTGCCTGATGTAAGTCCCGCCACTCCCCGCATGGCATCGCTGACGCGCGAGCAGCTGTCCTTGCTTCGCTCCTCAACCCGAGTTTCCTCTACGTGTTTCTGCAAGAGGTGGTTTAAGTGCGCAGCGACCAGCGCATGCGCCGCGCGTTGACTAATGTAAGTGCCTAAGTGGTAACGCTATATGCGCGAGCAGCTATTGGTGCTGCGCTTCATCCGCACGAGCCTAAGCATGGAAGCTGCAAGCATAAGCATTTCCTTGGTATACCGTGTCGCAAGCTCGTGTTCAATATCTACCCTAAAGTTAAAAATAATTATTTCTGTTCGGTTTTAATAAACCTATTGAATCTTCTTTGAAACTTTTTCAAAGAATATCTGTCCCTAAGGTTTTTCTTTTACATATTTATTATGCATCGCATCGTGAAAAAACATACATAAAACTAATAAGCACCTTCATGGTTCATGCAGGAATGTGCATTCTGCAAGAACAACGGCGAGAACGAGGAGTGCTACTCGTCGCACGCGCTGAAGGACTGGCGCGGGCGCGTGCTGTGCCCCGTGCTGCGCGCGTTCCGCTGCCCACGTTGCGGCGCCACCGGCGACCGCGCGCACACCATCAAGTACTGCCCCGAGAACGCGGACGCAGGCATGTCTATAGCATTCTTTAACGTCTAAAAATAAAGTAGTGTTAGTAAGAAGAGGAGCTCGAACTTTCGCAATGGCCGGCCATCGGATAGGTTACCAAAAAAATACATCATCTCTAGCTCCTCCGTGCTTCGGAAGGCAACTAAAGCCGTTGGTTCCGACTGCATTAAGCGTCTTTATCAACCACCAATCCGCACTGGGCCCGCGTGGTGTGGTTTACGGCCTGTTCTCCCTATCCATCTATTTTTTTATTTTTTATTTTTATTTTATATATACAATAATGTATTACATGATTCTATCACGTGTTCTTTAGTTTCCTTAATTAACTTATTTATGAATAACACAAGGCTAAAAAAAATTAAAATAATAATATTGCATTTACACTAACTTTTACATGGATACAACAAGGCTTTTTATAGGTTTGTTTTAAATTTTCCTAATGAATTTTGAAATATGTCCACATCCAAAAATTTGCTATTAAAAGTCTCACATGATCGCCTGATAAAACTATTGCCAACGTAACGTTTGTTAGATTTCTTAATGGAGAAAAGAAATTTCTTAACACAAGACCTTTCACGTTTCCGGGGCACTCTGAAATGTATCGGATTAAGTAAAGGTGTATCTACAGTCTATCTTATTATTTATTATTTTATACAAATTGATTACATCGATATAATCACGACGATTACAAAGAAATTCGACTTTGTATCTGCTAGCAGACCGTTTATAATTATATGGTCGTGACCCATCCTATGATCCAGAGCTTTGATGAATTTCCTTTGCTCTCTTTCAATTCTATCAACATCATCTATAGGGACGGCTCGAGCCCCAGCAGTGGGGACATAAAATGATCTGGAGATGTTAGTTAAAAATCACAACGTGAAGTATCTACTACGCTGACACAGACAAGTCTCTAGCATCTTGTTTATTAAAATAACTCTATAACATGTGTGCGCAGGTTCGGACCGCTCGAACGGGCTGGCCGCGCGGCGCCGCGTGCCGCCGTCCGCGTCGCTGCTGCTGGGCGCGCGCACCAACGCGCCCGCGCCCACCCCCTCGCCCGCAGCCACGCCAATCTCGCACTCCGCCCTATGGTCTACCTTTGGCATGAACTAGGCAGATAACGCTTTAATACGAATAAAGCGCATTAGGCACTTGGGCTGCTTTTCCACCAGAACTTTGGCGCCCCGCAGACAGAGCAACTTATTTAGTTGAAGAAACTATCAACTTAGTTGACGACTATTAACTTTCAATTAAATTTTTTAGTTAAAGGTTAAAACGTGAATATATTTTTCAAATTCATAGTCAACAGTGTATGCCAGTTGCAGAAAACTAGCAGCAACAAAAACAATGTTATAGATTTTATATTTGCGGAGTTTTTTAGGCTATATGGAAACAGCTATATATTTGCGAGTTGCTTGTTTGCCCCAACACTAAGATTAAATTTGTTCTGCCTGCGGAGCGCCTAAGCGGTACGCGAGGATTTAGTCCACCAATAAAATTATTCCATTTTACACTGTAAGGACAACGAAGTGATCTTGTTGGTGGATTTTTTCCTCAAGCACCGCTTAACTACGCACAGTTCTGCTGGAAAATCAGCCAGTATTGGTGCGTAGTTCGAGTCTTATATGCCTTTTTATCATGTTATCTAAAACGACAATATGTATAGCATTGAAGTAGCGCCTTTCAGTGACAAATGAAAGTTACACTTTTGCTATACAAAATCACGTTTTCGTTAACGTGGTCAAATGGAGAAAAAAGTCGCTCTAAGCGCTCTGGTTGATGCCATGGCCACGTAAGGTAATAAATTGCATCTTTAGTGTCTTGGTACGCTATAGTTTGGCCATTTTTTTTCTAATATTAATTATTAGATATCAGGTATAATTATAAAATAATAATTATACTATTATACATTTTTGTTTTTTTCTATTTATAAGATTATTAGAAGCATATTTTGTGAGATGTCTGCCTCAATACAAGTGTAATGGACCAAACATCGTTTTCTTGAAAGTTGTTAAATACAGCTAAACGTTCGAAGCATTTCCATATCCTAAGCAGCAACGGGAATTCTTAGTAAAATTCTCGGTGCTACCAATGGCCTGGTCGCCGCTTAGCTATGAGAGAGTTTCTTAGGCTTATTTGTATTTGAACTGTTATGTCGAGGCAGATTGGGAGGTGTAAGTTTTACAATTATATAATAAATAATGGTACGTCCATACTAAGTTGTTTTCTACCATGTTGATCATGTGCTAACACATGTGCATAACGTATTTACTTTTACGTAGTATTTTGTTTCACAATGTAGTACTTAATGTTTTCCATATAACGTATTTTCTTACCAATTTATAAGATTTGTAACAACATTATTTGGTGAACGCAGAGCTATTTTCAGATTCAGGTGTTTTGTAATGTTCACTTTACTATTTCTTATAGTTATGTGAACAATGACTAAGCGCTGTCGGTCAAAGCAAACGCTCAAACACAAGTATGCAGGTCATACAACGTTCGAGCACATAAGCCTGACAAGATCTGAAACTAACTCTTACTTACAATCTTATTTCATTTATAAATTTTTCATTGGGTTTTAAGTCAGTCCACTTTTAAGAAGTTTTAATGAATTATGTCTCGTATGTGTCAACGATTCCTGTTTCAATGCAATTCAATCATTACAATTCTAAATTAATGAATTTATTGTTATTACTGATGAATTCATTCAATTATCAATTACTTTATACATAAACATTACTAATGCCTTATTTTAAACTTCAGCAGATTAATTATAATTTTGCAGTTTTACCAATGAAAAATTCCTTACTTCCTTCCAGGTGTTGGTTATTAATTCTTCTGTCTTTTGAATAAATTCTTGAGAATATATATTTCGTTTTATTTTTAAATAAATAAATTAAAATGTCATAATGTTTTAAAATGTTTATTGACATACATCTATCTATACTACGAATATTTCGATATTATATCAACAGTTAACATATTATTGATTACACCTTGTGATTACAAAATCTCGCAGATTAGTTTCGATTACTAACAATAATATTATAGATCAGTACAATTATTTATTTTAATATAACACCATATATTGTAAAACATGTAAAAGTAAAATACATGTGCCTTCAGGCAATGGCACTCTGTAGGTACAGGCCGTTCTCTGTGCATTAAAAAAACATCAATATATCAAACAGAAATTAAAAGGCTTTGAAAACTATTAAAAGTTTTGTTAATCTATTAGAAGATAAATTTACACATCCTGAAATACATTTTAAAACATTATCAACGTAAAGATCATCAATAATTTCTTTTATATTAATAAGGAAAATTTATATTGCAGGATGTAAATTATGTAAAGATTAACAATATTAGTTATTACAAGTTACTTTATGGTATTATAACCAATTATAATAGTTAATTGTATCTGATATTATAAGTCACTTTAACTAGCTACTAATATATTATTAATATAAATTCATCCAAATATGTATACTTTTAATTTAGTGGTAGGTACTTATACCAGTACATTTTCTATATAAAGCAAGTAGAAATAACATGCGTGTATAATTTAGGAAAGTTTATTATAGTATTGTATAAAAATTGGCAAGCTGGAAAAAGTTACCATATCATACCGCTAAGAGATGAGCATTGAAATGCAAATTACAATAAAAAAATAACTAAGTAAAAAAATATGAATAGTTTAACCTTAGGAAAAAATAGCTTCGAGATTCATTTTGTATAACCAATTATTTAGCTTTTTGAGTGCTTATTTAAATCTATAAAATGCTTTATGAACTGGAATGGTGCCAAATTAGTTATTAAAAACATTCATAAAAACATACACATAGGTATCATAGTTGGAATGTAGTTAACAATTCTCTCGTTTAAGCTAAAATTTATTTGTATAACAATAAATTGATCTTGTCCCTTTCTGTACTTACATACTTTGATCACGAAACATTACCAAGGCATACTTGTCGATAATTAAGATGTATTACGAAATAAAACCTAGTACAGTCTTATTACAATGTTTATTCATTTCTAAACGTAGTTTATAACACTATGCCTTGTAGTATGAAGTATTTAATTGTAGATAAATGTTGATTCATTATGGTTTCTTATTTATTTATTATATTTATAGCCATTTCACCACTTCTTCTTGTGGCACGATAGAACCAAAAACATCAACACTAGCAACGATAAACACTCTTATAAGTTCACAAGAAATTATTGCAAACGATGCAATAATGTACACAGTTCGATAAACAACTTTATGTTTAAATTACAATATAATCTAACAAATTACAATATAATCTAACAATAGGCATATTCACGTAATAATATAATATTCCAATAATACCAATACTTAACATCTTTGGTTTGCTATTGAAAAAACAGCGTGACTACGAAATCACGACAATGTTTTTAGCCATCCTGCCGCAAACTGTATGTGCCTTACAAATGAACAAAGAATATAAGCTCCGAATAGTTATTCCGTGTTTTGTTCCTGTCATGTAAACGTCATTTCAAATTGAGAGTAAAAAAGACAAAACACGGAATAACTATTCGGACCTTAATCTTTGTTTATTTGTAAGGCACTATAATATTAACACGACATGGCAAACATTCTTACATAAAAAGCCCCGAGCTTTTGCTATAATTATTATGATATTTATTGTGTTTGTGTTTAATCATAAGACGTTTGAATAACTAACTACTCTATTTATCTCATTAAGGTAAAATGATATCAGTGTAACCTTTTTTATCCATTGCTCCATATTATACTTGGAAAAAATGTGTACCGATTAAATTTAGTGTTGTCATATTAACTCCACTCTCGAATTGTATACCACCAACATCGACAGTAGAAATGCAATAACTGCGAGTAAATATATTTTCAATAGAAAGGCCACATCCTATTAGTAGAACGAAAATTGCAGGAATATGAAAACATCGCAAAGGAATTAAAAAATAATTCCTGTAATTTTCGTTAAATGGTATTACATAATTGTGAATTGTATTTAATAAAATTTTTATAATGACAAATTATATGAATTGACATAAATTGAACACACGACGACAATCATTTTAATCATACCGACAAATATAAATATTCCAAAGCGGCCTTTTAAATCGGCTGTATTTTCTGTTTTGCCATAATTATACTTTTTTGGCAAATTCAATAAGAATAATGTTTTTGAAAACTCCATTACAACAGCCTACTATGCTTTGAGCGTTTGTAGGTACTCTTGTAACCTAGACTATGACCGTTGTAATAGGAAGACAGTTTCGTTGTAACAATAACATCACAGATTGAACAAACATAATTAGAATCGGAAAAGGATGATTTTCTTTTTGCACCTCTTTCAGTAAAGATGGCAGCGGTTACGGACATTAAAATTATATGTTAATTTGACACTTCATGCTGGCACTGTATAAAAAGTTTGGATTTAAGATTTAACAATACCTTATAATTTAAATAAAAATTAGAATTCACTTACACTTTAAAATAATTGAAAAAAAAGGAACTACAAAATAATGTTTTCGATTAAATACAGGGCATAATACTTACACAATGAGTATCATCATAACAGAAAATAGAAAGTTTAGTGATATAATTATAATCAACTGAATCGGAAGAAACTGAATGTTTTCTTTAAGCCTCGTCATAGCACTTGAGATCCGTAATTTTGAATATGCTTGTTTAACTTTAACACCAAAACTAGTATTACTAACACACGCTTAAAAATAGTTAATTTACTACGAGCTACGGTGTCTTCAATAATCATGTGACACTTTTTAAAAATGCACTTTAATAAAGATGATGCAATATAAATTATATAATCTATGGTATTGTTAAAAATATTAAAAAGTCCTTATAACTATTATGAAAAATAAGTTGGTTGGACATCAGTGAGCTCGTACAGAAATGTCAATCGTGCTTTATATAACACTAACTTCTATTCGCAGCATTACGTACGTCAAATTCAGACTGTCAGAAAAGTATTTATCGCTTTCAATGCGTGCGGAATGTATTTGACCGGGAAAAAAGGTAGCCTATATTACTCAGGGAAGGAAGCATTCTCTTAATGATAGAAACTTTTGAATTGATTCAGTCGTCCCAGAGTATTTTACCCCTTTTATAATACTAATTCCCTGTGTGGTGCCGGGGATAAAGAATTGCACCACCCCATCTCTTCCTGTGGGTGTCGTAAAAGCCTACTAAGGGACCATTCCAGAGGATGGGCAGCAGCATCTTTCTGAGGTTACCCACAACCTACTGCGATCGCCAACCCACCTGCCAAGCGTGGCGATTACGGCAAATACCCCTCATATCCTTGGGGGAGGCCTTTGTCCAGCAGTGGACGTCTTTGGCTGAGATGATGATGATGATAATACTAGTGTAGTTTAGCAATACCATTAACAATAATTCGTTACAAACTATCAGTGCGGGCCAAGACATGCTCAAAACGCTGACAACTTTATCACAACTAACGACATTAAGACACGATCCAATAGGCCACAAATTCGTTGAAGCTGAGCGTAAAAACAACAAATTGTCTGGTCCATTAAACTTTAGAAAAAGTATGAAAATTATGCTATCAGTAGTAGAACCAATTAATTTAAGAAGCGGGAAGCCGCTGGATTGGAGCAGCACAAAACCGGTCGTTGTGGAGATCCTTGGGGGAGGCCTTTATCCAGCAGTGGACGTCTTTTGGCTGAGATGATGATGATGATGATGATGAAGTAGAAGAGCGTTGGCAGTGACATGTTTATAACGACTTTATTAATAATGCGATTATTTTAGTGCAACTATTTTACGACGACTATTTTTGTAAAGTAACCATTTAAGGGACGATGGTTTAAAAGACGGAGATACAGAAAAAACGCCTCCTGAGTTTCTTGCCAGCTCTTCTCGGTCGAAGGCTCTCCCAAAATCCGAACTGGTGATAGATTCAGTAAACTAAATTATTATTCATTATTATTAGTATGTTATACCTAGATTTGACGTCATTATGTACTATCAACAATTTTTCTGGATATCCACCATTGGGGTGATTTTTCTGTGCAGGGGCAGTGGCTATACCCGCCCCTTTCGTTTTTGACAAATTTTCTGGATATCCACCATTAGGAATCTTAAGAAAGAAATTAATTTCTATTTAAGCTTTAACAATGAACTAAAACAAATGGCTTTGACAAATAAAAGGTCGGAAGGTTTACTATTGGTCATTCTATGGTCATCTTCATGGTAGGCGGAGTTAACTACGATCGCCACGTTAAGACAAAAATGTTTGTAACTGGATATCCTTAAAATTTGTCGATCGTACATGTAAAGGTCTTTATTGAATAAACGATTTGACTTTGACTTTCGATATTACAAATCTTTACAAAAGTACATTTATTGAAGTAACTCATAATCACAGACAGTGTTTTTATTACATATACACGAAGACTTTTTATCGGCGATCAGGACCTACTGATTCCGAATAAGTAAATGATGGCATTGCAATAATAATAAAACTTGCATGTCAGCGTTCCATTTTTTATTTGTTTCTCTGGGAAGTAAAGTTAATAGCTATGAATATTAAAATCATGGTCATCCTACTCCTCCTTGTTACAAATAAAACCTCTTCATAAGTACAGGTACAACGATGTATCAAACCTCATTGAAGATTTAAAGTTCTTTCTGTTATTAGTACTGTAGTAAACTGTCAAATGGCAGACAACGTAAAAAAAACACTTTAATCTTCACTTCATAATGTAGGAAGACCATACATTCTAATAAATTTTGGTTACCTAATTAAAAATATAAAATTAAATGTATAAAAAGAAAACACGTACAGTACTATTATTATTGCAATGGCCATCATTCACTTAGTCGGAATCAGTAGGTCCTGATCACCGATAAAAAATCTTCGTGTATACATATACATTATATAAACGCCACATACTTTTACAATTTTGGCTTAGCATGGATATGCTCAGACAGGCTTAGTTAATCCTGATAACAGGATAAATATTAAATAATGTATCCGCCTAAACTCAACAACAGTGCATCACGAAAATCATATCCTAACATTTTGGAGTGCAAAAGAGTACATTTTCAAGTATATTTTCTCCTTCGATTTTATTGGACTATCCCTACTTATGATAACGTTATGACGTAATTCACAATAAAAATCTACCAAGTACGATCCATGTTCACAATTCACGAAAACAAGTCGTTAATATCAAGTTTATTATAATAATAACAAAGCACTTTTCATCACACAGAAAAATGGAAGTCACACTTCCAAATTGACACTGTTAGAACAATAAAAGTTATAACGTTTGTTTGGTTTCGAATCACGGTACATTATTAAACATTTAAACACAGCATTAGAAATCGTAACAGATATTTTCTTTATATGGAAAAGATTTAACAAGACAATATTATATTATATAATTATGTATTTTTAATCATTTTAATTTGGTAAGGAGTTAAACCTTAGTACCTTATAAAGTTCGTTTTAGAGTAAAGGCTTTGCTTTATAGGTAGAGGCAGTGAGCGCGATGTCAAACTGAGAGTTTATGTCGTTAAATATTTAAAGTAGAAAAGTCAAGTGTACCTCGCTGTTTTTAAGGTCGATAATCCAGTAAGAGTCACCTTCCCAGTTGGCCTTTGCCGTCGTATTACCACAGCCATTGCCGCCTCGCGCCCGACGCCCTTCGTCATTCATTCGACGCTTCACCTAAAAAAAATATTTATATATATTTATTATAAACGCACATCCCCTGCAACAGAGGTGCAACACCCAATTTCATTTCGGGATCGTACACAAACTTCAAAATACATTTTTTGAATGTCAATCAGGTAATGAGGTTTTTTTGTTGTGTTGCTCATTTTACGAGCTGGTGATACAACAAACCACAATATAATAAATAAATATTAGACAACATCACATACATTGTTCTAAAAAAGCTATTAGCTATACTCGTATTATGAAAATCAGAATCAACGACTGTACCACAACCACCTAGACCCAACACAATATCAAACAGTTCGTTTTCGTCATTGACCCGACCGGGAATGGAACCCGGGACATCAGAGTTAGCGCCGCCCAAAGTCCAGCGTGCAAGCTAGTCGGCTACGGAGGTCGTCAAAATATCTCGGCCATGTGGTACTTCTTAGGTATGTTCATAATTTGCAAGGTAACCCAATCTGCCATATTCGGGATTATACAGCTATTATCAAACTTCTGGTATAGATACGCTACCGTCACGGTTGTTGTGGCGGCGCAGCTGACGCTTGAGGTGCGCGTGCGCCAGCAGTGGGGACATTGAATGAGTTGGTGTGTGTGATGTTAAAATGCAAGTTTTATAGTAAATTATATATTATTATACCTAGCAAAAATCAGTGAACGGTTTCTTAGACGGTGATAATAATAGTATGGAATTCTATGTTGCAACGCACACGTCCTACAAAAATTCGATCACAAAGTCGGTACTAAAACCTCGCCGAATAAATCGGTCCGATTATCGGTCCTACTAAGAGTCGGTCGTGGGCGGGAGCCGTAGTTATACATAACATGAGCTTGAGCATGAATTTATTTTGCATAAATTTTAGAGTTAGATAAACAACAAAAATGTATTTTCGATAAACAGTGATTCTAATGAAGTATAATTTGATGAAGAAGCAATTTTATGAACTGGAGTTTCGTGGAAACAAAATTATGGAAAACATAACATCGATTTAACTCTGATTCGACGATATGAACAAAATATGGAAATGAAAATCGATAAAATGTTTTTTGGTGGACAATACGTTTTTTTTTGGAGAGTGTTTGCTGATTGGCTCAGACGGCATTTTCAGCTTCACCGGGCTTATTTGGGGACGACGAGAAACTTAAAGGGTTCCTTAAGCCGTGTGAAACGAATCACCTTCGAAGGTTTTCTAGAGGGAACGGCGTCAGGCACTTAAAAGTGCGTGTCCCCGTGCCCTACTAGATTCTCCGAAGGGTTCGGATCGGATCGGTGTATAGATACGTACCGTCGTTGTTGTTGTGGCGACGCAGCAGCCGCTCGGGGTGCGAGTGCGCCAGCTGCGTGTAGTCGCGGAACACCTCGTTGTACGTGTCGTCGTTGGACGACATCTCGCTGGAGCGCATCTCCTCGTTCAGCTTAGTCAGCCGCAGTCTGTACACAACCACAAAAGAGAAGTTGATAACGACAATAATTTCAGAACATAGAACGTATAAATGGAATCACGTCTAGTTCTTTAAAACATTAACCTATTTTTTATTTGACCTGTGTGTGAATTTCTGTAACCTAAAAGTTAGAGTTAAAAAACCTAGAAATGGAGTCCAGACGCGAAGACAACTGGTGCAGCGTGGAAACAAACGTAGCATCAGTTAACTTCACTCTGCCGGCCCACAAGGTGCTTCTTCACGCCTCTCTTGAAGGACCCCATATCATAGGAAGGAGGGAAAACGTATGCTGGTAGACTATTCCATCTTTTGGAGGTGCGACAAAGAAACGAGTCACCAAATTTCTTTGTACGCGATGGGATATTTGAGACAGTGAAGCGGTGACTCCGAAGAGCAGCCCGTGTACTAATATGAAGAAAGGGAGATGGTGGGATTAGGTCAAAGAGCTCTTCAGAGCACTCGCCATGGTATAAGCGGTTTGTCAGTCGTATACTATTTCTATTAATATAAAATAGTTCTGATAGTTGCTGAAAAGTTTATCTTTTGACTAATCAGTCAACTACCACCCAATTTAAGTCGTTATTGGTGGAATTAAAGAATTCCTTAATTCACAAAATGGCGTTAGGCTATAGAAACTAAACAATAGGCTGAAGGAATACCAAGCACTGGATAGACGGACATATTATGACAATGTCAATCATCATTCACTCGATGTGACGTGCGCACGTGTATACTTGCTGGGTGAACGACAATTTTAATCTGGTTTGATCACAGTATGTGGGTTTGATTGTAGCCATTTTTAATTAATATTTTATTGAATATTGAAATATTATCTTCTTGCCTGACAATCCACGCTTATGAAGAAAATGGACAGCGGCCAAGGGCCTTTATATGGTTTTTTTTGTTATTCGCATCGGGAAGCGCTTTCGTTGACAGTTGTATGATTATTTGAAATGAATAGAACTAAAATCATTTATGTACCTACCAACCAGCAACGCTTAGCCGGGTAAGCTAGTAGTAAACTAACTAGTTTAAGGATATATTTATAGATCCTTTGTCCGTCTTACATGAAAAATACAGTATTTATCTCTATTACAATTACAATTTGTTGTGTTAATTATATCGTTTAGCAGTAGCCAGTAAGTAAAGTTTAAACTTTATAATTCATTGCCCTTAAATGACGATATGTTTATTAAACAAATATTTTTATGTCACATCCTAGATTAAAAAGGCGTGTTGGCTTTTGTATATTTCACCCTTTTAAAGGCAATGGCAGCTACATAGCTGAGGCAACATTGGCTCCTAATTTTGGACTTTATTTACTTGAAATAAGATTTTAAAAAGTATTGAAAAGTACATAGTAGGTAGGTAAGCGACTCACAGCGTGACGATGTCGGCGTTGGCGTTAGCGACGGCGACGTCGAGCGGCGTGCGCGCCTGGTTGTCCGCAATCTCCTGGTCCGCGCGGTACCGCAGCAGCAGGCATACCTGCACACGATAACAAGCTGCTATAAATCGCCCAAATACTTCTTAGCGGGACGTCACACATGACTTTAAAGTTTATACTGACATCCCTCACCAACCGTTAGGTTATAAAGTTAGGTGACAGACATCCTTGCGAAAGCACAAGAGACCATCTGCGTTAGGTCATAACGCCAGATCAGGACGCGCCGAAGCGCATTCTTCATCCGGTACTTTTAAGACTAGTGTCTCGAGCGAGTTGCCCCGTGGACACGTATATAGTCCACTACCACTACCTAATATCCAGATAGGTTACCGGAGCTGTAAGCTCGCTCACTTCTCGTTGCACTAAAAGTACAACTCGCAGTTTCCACTGCTCAGGTCGTCAACTTTAGAGTTGACGACGAACCGAACAGTAGCAACTCGCTAGAGACTCTAGTCTTAAAAGTACCGGATGAAGAATGCGCTTCTGCGCGTCCATAACTGACGTTATGACCTGACGCAGATGGTCTCTTGTGCTCGCGCTAGGATGTCTGACATCTTTAACTTTATAACCGTTCCCTCCCGTTCTCGTGGGAATATCTGGATAAAAAGTACCCTATGTGTTATTCCAGGTTATAAACTATCTGTAAGCCGAATTTCATCCAAATCCATCCATCCGTTGCAGCGTGAAGAAGTAACAAATATACGAACATACATACACACAAACTTTTGCATTTAAAATATTAGTAGGATTATCATCTATTAACAAAATTATTAAATATGTTTATTTATTTATAACTTGTATGAAAAATACTTTGA
Organism: Eudonia lacustrata; assembly: GCA_947562085.1. Lineage (NCBI taxonomy): Eukaryota > Metazoa > Arthropoda > Insecta > Lepidoptera > Crambidae > Eudonia > Eudonia lacustrata. The sequence goes on from OX387318.1 coordinate 7,908,877, forward strand.
CACAGGCTGACACTGGATAAAAAATCAATCGGCCACTGAGAAAGCGTTTAATTAAGTTAAATAAAAATACCAATAAAATCCAGTTTTCATATTTGTAATAATATATTTTTACCTGTCCCGTATGACCAGCTTCGGTTGCAAGGTGGAGTGGCGTTTTCCCATCGTCGTCTTGTACATTTAGCTTGCTACCGTTGAGTAATAAAAATGAGCAAGCCATTACTGAGCCCTGCGAACAATGGAAAAATACATGTTTAATCGAGCTCGTTGAGATTAACCACTTGGAACGGAGCTCACGTTTAACGTACATATCGTTTCGAATTCTTTGCACGCCCGGTCTCACACTAAGGTGTTGGTCGTCGGTCAAAAATAATTGCCAACTTGCTAATGTTTGCTATTTTAATCGGGTTACAGGCAAACTTAGTTATTTTGATCTTGCAGTGCTTGCATTCATAATCCGTTTCACAGAATCCTAAGACGGTGTTAATTTTTGATAGCTAAAGTTAAGCAATTTTACAAAGTCCGGTCATTGGATTATTACCATCAGCCCACACTAGTCCACTGCTAGACATAGGCCTCTCCAAGTGCAAGTCACTGAGGACGATCCGCGGCTACTCTCATCCAGCTCTTGCCAGCCACCTTGCGGAAATCGTCGCTCCACCTAGTCTGAGGGCGTCCTACACTACGTTTACCCCAACGGTTGTCGGTTCTGCGGCTAATATGACCGGCCCACTGCCACTTCAGCTTGCTGATCCGATGGGCTATGTCGATTACTTTCGTTCTCTGTCGAATCACCTCATTCCGAAGTCGATCCTTCAGAGAAACTCCGAGCATAGCCCTTTCCATAGCTCGCTGAGCGACTTTAAATTTGTGAACCAGTCCAACCGTGAGTGTCCACGTTTCAGCTCCGTATATCATGACCGGTAGGACGCACTGATGGAAGACTTTCGTCTTTAGACTTTGTGGAATAGGCGACGTAAAGACCCCACGTAATTCTCCATATGGTCAAGGTCATTAATATTATCAGGTTAAGGTCATTGGATAAGTGCCCCTAAATATTAAACATCTCGAGCGTGGCACCAAGCTCGTCAGGCACCAAGCCCGTCGAGCCTGGGTGGATTGGCAGTCGTTAAAAACCACCAATCAAGGGAAAACAGTCCACAAAAACCATTGTGTTTTTGTGGACTGTTTTCCCTGTTGCTTTCCATCCATAAGGAAGCCTCGTGCCCCAGCAGTGAAGACATGATGATGATGATGATGATGATGACACGCAGGGCCACACAGGACAAATCCTCGGAGAATGTTAGTGCATGATGCCATTCCCTCTAGAAAACCTCTGACGAGTTTTTTAGATCAGACGGCTTGATAGAATATGGATAAAACAACCCTGATAAACACTAAACACTAACTACTTAAAGTTTATTCTGATACAGGGGATATCAGAATAAACCGACCGTTAGGGTACAACTAGACTACCTTGCACTCACGCCGAAGCGTATTCTTCATCCGGTACTCTTTAGACAAGTGTATCAAGCGAGTTGCCCCGTGGACACTACCTAATATCTAGATAGGTAACCGGAGCAGTAAGCGCGCTCACTTCACCAGCTTGTTGTGTATATGATATGTCTATCATATACACAACATAAACAGTGTTGAATAATTTCGGCGGGCTGGTCAGAACCACGATAGCTCAATTGGAAGAGCACCTGACCCGGTATTTCAGAAGGGTGCAGGTTCAAATCCTGCTCGTGGAATTTTTTTAAACATTTGTGTTTTTGTAATGATAGAAATTGTTTCAGACATTGACATTTTCTTAAAATACCGTTTTCACCGATGGGCAAAGGAATTATGCTCATTCAGTCCAAAGATTAAATCTTAGTGTTCGGTCTCGAAGAGACATAGACAGTTAGACGCGTCACTCACGCTGAGCACGGCGGCGTGCAGCGGCGTGCGGCGGCGCTGGTGCGGCGCGCTGGCGTCGGCGGCGGCGGCCAGCGCGGCGCGCATCACCGGCACGTTGTGCGCACGCGCCGCGCGGAACAGCACCGCGCTCGCCGACAGGCACGAGATGTCCTCTGTTCAACGTAACACATTACATGTCAACTAATGGTATAGTCGACCATGAAATTGCTTTTTGACAAAAACTTCCATAACAATAAAATTTCGCTAAGGCTCATTGTCACTAATGACGTATCTGTCACTTGGTCTTTTAAACAAAAAATAGAACTTGTTGTTTTATTATATGCAAACAAAATTCACTTCTAAGGTGGTAAAGCAATTTCATCGTCGACTATTTTTTATTTTTTTTAAATATTAACGAGTAAGCACAGTGCCTTGATCTCACCTGATGTTGAGTGATGATAAGAATGATGGAAGCGCGCACTTCACCCGGGATCCTCAACTAGTGAGGCACTGGCTATCTTATCTCTAGCTGCCGGAACACAACAATGCTACAAACATTGATGTCATGGCGACATGTTTAGATAAGATGGTGGTAGCTAGCCAGGCGGACGAACAAGCCCTACCACCAACCAAACCGAGTACACAAACATGTACCCCCCGCTGGGAATCGAACCCGGGACCTCTGGGTCTAAACCTTTTATAGGGATAGTTTAAAAATTTTATAGTTTTCCTTCAATAAGATTAGCCGCCGCCCGCTGCGCACCCACAACTAACTAGGATGGCGGCACAACAAAAGCCAATCTGCCTCCCCGCCGCGCCGCTCCGAACAAGTAACAGGCGCGTGTTATCCTCTCCATCATCCTATCATACTACACTGCGTTTGCCGATACGCGGTCTCTACTCAAGACTTTTACTCCAACGGTTAATTAACCTTTTTACTGCCAACAACTTCTATAGAAGTTCGAGATTTTCGTGCCGTCCACGCCAGCACTTCTATAGAAGTTCTTCTTTGTACCTACTTTATTAAAATACATTTATACGTTGGCGTACAGCGGGACATCGCGTGCAAGATAGTTGGGCGGTGAAAAGGTTAATACGAGTATAATTTTAATAAAAAGATATAAACTGAAAATAGATAAAAGGATGAGGTAAGTTATATGGTTAGCAAGTTCACCTAGGTCGTCAGTGTCTTCGCCCTCGGTCGACTCGTGGTCGGACGGCAGGCTGAGGGCCACGTCTCGCTCGGCCGCAAGCTCGTTGCCGATAAGAAGCACCGGGCTATCCGGTTCAGACTTGCTGGAGCTCTCCGATACTGAAATTGAACATTTGTTAAGGGTGCGCCGTCCATAAGTGACAAGTGTCATAAGTTTTATTTGAAATATCGTCGTCCATATTTATTTGATGCCGCGCGGCCATACTATTTTTGTATGGGGAATTTAAGGTGCTTAATAAAAAATAATTATTTAATTATAACCACTTGATGAATCGAAAATGTAGTCTAGCAATTTGTAGTTTATCCATTGATGATTGTTTAGACAGAATCATAGGTACAATAATTTAGATAAACTATAAGAAATCTACTAAACGCCGCCACTCGTTTTCATGATTTTTGCCCAACTTTAAATGATATTGTAGAAAAAACTATAGCGTGTTATGAATTTATGGTTCTGACAAATTGTAAACACGTTCCCTATGATACTAAATATATATTTTGTTCATTTAATACGATAGTATTTTCAATTATATCTACTTAACCGTAACTGCATTTTTGGCATTTTTTGGTTGGCGCACCCTTAAAAGTTGATTATGACAATTTTCAGTGACATTCAAAATATTTACTTGTCCGTATTTTTTTTATTGAATGCTTCAGGTTTTTAACATTTTTTATATAATTGAATTATGTTAGTCTCAAAATTAAAATACTTAAATAAACCCAAAAGTTTCGATTAGAGTGAAGTGTGGTTTCGAGAGACAGGGGATTCGCGTTGCCGATGTTTCGAGCTTTAGTCTTTTGTCTTGAAGAGGTGAGCTATCGAGCTCATAGTTTATCAATTTTAAGTTCTTTCAAGTTAAAGTTTTCGAGCAAGCGTTATTCGATTTTTAGGCATTCGATCAACCCATTAGCTAAAAATTGCTGTTTATCATAGATATTACTGTGGCGGTAGCCAAAGTAACATTAAGAAAACGATAGCGAAGTTCGAAAAGAATAAAATATATGGGATTGACATAAGATTGACCACGTGATTTAGCGCGGCTTATGTCAATCCCATACATTTTATTATTTTCGAACTTCACTATCGTTTTCTTAATGTTACTTTGGCTTACTGTTCCCTAAAAAAACAATTTATTTCTATTTTGTTATAATCTTATAACAATTTTCTCCTAACTTTTTTCGGCATACGCGGTTTTAGCAGAAAGCTAAAAAAGTTTACCACTAGTGTTGCTATTGGCGTCGCTTTTCTCGTCATTGATCGTGGCAGGCACCGCAGGCAGTCCGCGGACCCTGAAAAATTTACATTCTATAAATAAATTAGCCGCTGATCGAGCTGTGCACTTTGAGAGACCTCTGTCCAGCAGTGGACTAATGTAGGCTGATGATGATGACTGCTATAAGAACTCATAGTAAGGCCCGAGTACACACTACTTCCTGCGGTGTCATGTAGCATCTTTTAACAGAACAGCAATTTCTTTAGAAAATAAAATGTGGGTAGACAAGGCATTATCCCGATTGGGGTCTGAACTCACCTGCGTCTCGCCCGGCGCACGGACCAGCGCGCTTAGGTACGGCTTAAAGAAACTCAAAATGCGGTAACAATATAAAGGTAGTATACGCCTATACATTATCTACCTATCTGCATTACTAAATGCAGATAGGTAGATAATATATAGGCGACAAACTGCAATCCCTTTAGCAAATAAAATGTGGGTGGGCGTATCTCGGTTGGGGTCTGAACTCACCTGCGTCTCGCCCGGCGCACGGACCAGCGCGCATTGTATGTCATGTGTCTAAATAATGTTTTTCATATGATTCTTTATTACTAACTATTTGATTCTTAACAAATAAATAAAAATAAAAAAACAGCTGAGGTCGGATTATTGCGAGATGTTGCGATATTCCGTGTCCGTGCCTATGTGTGTGTTGCTGGAGCGCGTCATGTATGAAGTCTTCTTATTTAATGGTTGAGGTCAGACAGAGAAATATATATATAGGGTAAAGAGAGCCTCTCGTGGGGTTTGATGCAGACCGTCCCATTCGCATTTCGTCACGAATTCAAAAATGGTCCCATTCACATTCTGTCCAGAGACTGTACTCTGAGTGCGTATGTAAAACTTGTTAGTTTACCTTCCACTTTGCGTATATGAACCTTCTAATTTAAGTTTGTATCTATATCAATTCCTAATAAGCAGTGACTGCTTACGGTTTCCAATGTTATATTATTATGTTCGTACTGAATATTTAAGGGACGCTTTTGATTGAATTTTTTACCGGTTAGTAAACAAGGAGTGAGCAAGATGACAAAACACAAAAATAGTAATAATAATTTTGTCATTCGGAATCTTATGATCATACACATAGAACCTAAATTAAATTGGTTTCACACTCCACAGTATCACGCAATACTTCAAGCACTTATTCGTCTAGGATCTAGTATTGTACTAACTTACATATGGAATCTTATTCCGTGATATTAAAGTCGAAAACCGTGAAATGGAAAGAAACACTTGGTGTGCACAATACGCGAATACGTGTGCATGGGAATATCACCTCTAAAGTGTAATTTAGAAGATCGTGTAATTTACAAAAATATTAAGTGGATCACGTATATTTATAAAAGTAGAATAGGTGTCGCCTAGTAATGGAAAATACCTAGTGCGTGGATCTGTTCTAGTAAATAAGTAAAAAATAAAAATCATTTATTTCGGACAGGGTCCATATAGTGTTAGCAACAATAATCTTATAAGCTACGTTAGTACAAAAATTGGTTAAATGTAATTTTACTGTCTTTGACGAGCTGGACGCGACTCCAGTGCTGCATTATAGCACTGTCAACGTCCAGTCTCGCCGCGACGGTCTTCAGGAGGCTGTTGGGACTAAACGTCTCACGTTTAGTCAGAACTCACCTGCGTCTCGCTCGGCGCACGGACCAGCGCGCTTGGGTACGGCTTAAGGAAACTCAAAATGCGGTAACAATGTAAAGGTAGTACGTCGTATATGCCTATACATTATCTACCTATCTGCATTACTAAATACAGATAGGTAGATAATGTATAGGCGACAAACAGCAATCCCTTTAGAAAATAAAATGTGGTTGGGCATTATCTCGGTTGGGGTCTGAACTCACCTGCGTCTCGCCTGGTGCACGGACCAGCGCGCATAGTATGTCATGTGTTTAAGTAATGTTTTTCATATGTAACTATTTGATCCTTAACAAATAAATAAAAATAAAAAAACAGCTGAGCTCGGATTATTGCGAGATGTTGCGATATTCCGTGTCCGTGCTCACACACACACCACACACACACCACACACACACCACACACACACCACACACACACACACACACATACACTAGATACACAGGTGTGCGTTGCTCGAGCCCGTCATGTATGAAGTCTCCTCATTTAGTGGTGGGAGTCAGACATAGAGAAATATATATATAGGGTAAAGAGAGCCCTCTCGTGGTGCTTTTAGGCAAACCAATTTGACACCGCCATCTCTGCTATCGTTCCGAACTCACCTGCGTCTCGCCCGGCGCACGGACCAGCGCGCCTGCGCCCGCGGCGCGGCGGCGGCGGCGCGTGCCTCCGCGATGTTGCGCGCGAACGACAGCGACACGTACTTCGCGCGGATCCACGCCTCGCGCACCGACCTACCATATAGTAACAAGTTGTTTTTAGCTTGGTAGAGGCGATGGCGCAGTGGTTGACGCGCCCGGTCTGCGATTGTTAAGGTTTTACTCGCGTTTATTTTATACATTAGTTTTAATTAATGTTTATCCTGACGTTTCGAAACCTTTGCAGGGTCCGTGGTCACAGGGAGACCACGGAGAGTATCCGACCGGAGTAGATCCGTAAAAGTTGTTTCATTCAATGTGTAGTATTTGCGTAAACTTTAGAAAAAAGACAATAACTATCACAAAGGAAAGAAAGAAAGCAAAAAAAAAATTGGTGCAGTACATCTCACATATGTTAAAGAAGTATGTTTTAATGTAAATGTTGTAATATTTAAGTTTTTATGGTATCCACGGAAGACCAGCGTCGTGGTGCCAATCCGGTATCATTTCCTCCTCCGTGCTTCGACAGGCACGTAAAGCCGTTAGTCCCTGCTGCCTTAGCAGTCGTTAACAACCACCAGATGAAGAGCTCGATGGCGCAGTGGTAAACGCACCCGATCTCCGATTTTTGAAGTTAAGCAACTTTCGTAAGGGCATGTCATCGGATGGGTGACCAAAAATTGGTCATCTCGAGCTCCTCCGTGCCACGTAAAGCGACAAACCGGTGGGACAAATCCCAGCAACATTACCAGTCGTTAACCAGCAGTGACATGAAAGGAGCCAGTAGTGTGCAAATGTGACACTAGACAAGATAACGAGACATGCGAGGACTCACGTGTCACAATCCGGTGTCGCACGAGTTATAGTTGTTTCATCGGTGTTTGCTTCATATATTAAGTTTACTATTTTATTGCCCAACTCAGCCATCACCTATAAACAATACAGGTTAAACTAATTAATTAATTAAAGAAAAATCATTATTTAAAATCATAGAACATACACACAATTTGCATACAGGTGTATAAATACATGCAGATGCTGGATGCGTCAAGCCGAGGACAAGGCGCTATGGCGCTCATTAGGGAGGCCTATGTCCAGCAGTGGACTAATATAGGCCGATGATGATGATGATATAAATACATACACATTGCGCACGACCTAATTCCGCTCTTTATGTCCAATAAAATTAATAACACCATCAAAAAGTTATATATGATATGAACATCCTACATTAAATGGTTAACTTAAAATGTGTGAACAATTTAACGCTATACGTACCTATGAACACAATTATTGTATACATTTTAAAACTTTCGCGCTCTTTTATATAAAATATGTTGTAACTGGCCAGTTTTGTTGTTTATTACATAAAAAACATGTTATGATGATGAAAATCATGTTTACCTTTATGATATCGGGTTCCCAGTCGTCCAAGGTGAGAGATCTAACTTTGCTTACATGAACACCTAGAGAGCGATGAATGCCAGAACATTCTGAAACAAAAAGGAGTTTAGTTGAGGATTCCGGGTGAAGTGCTCTTTTGTTTAAACCTTAACCTTTTTACCGCCAACAACTTCTATAGAAGTTCGAGATTTTCGTGCCGTCCACGCCAGCACTTCTATAGAAGTTCTTCTTTGTACCTACTTTATTAAAATACATTTATACGTTGCCGTACAGCGGGACATCGCGTGCAGGATAGTTGGGCGGTGAAAAGGTCAATAAATATGAGAATATCATCTATACGGAGATTTACCTTCCTTACCTTAGGTCAAGTGCTCACCTTAAAAACACAATAAAAAACTCTTAATAATAAGAGCGCCTCACCTATGCAGAGAGTGATTCCAAGGTTGATGCTGGCCCACCGCGGATTTGGACTGCCGCAGTCGCAACAGTTATTGTTGCCGGGAATGGTTAATAGCTGCTCCCAAATTCTGTGATACAAAGACATCAAGTTATCAAATAATAACTTACAAAGTAAGTAAATAATGTTGAAATAAATCGTACGAGGCCTGGAAATCTCTTATCACTTTTCTGTAATGAAAGCAGCCGTTATAATTAATTGTATTCTAAAGTTTACGATAAAACTACACGTTAAAATGAAACAACAGGATAAGATCTTAATATGTAAAAATAAAACGCGGGTAGATTCGTAAAAGCTGTTTTATTTCACAATATCAAATGTCATAAAAGCACTTTTTGTAAAGAACTTTCTCAGGACAATCTTCCGTAACTTGGTGCTTGCCATGAGTGATCCCGCGCTCTACCCGTGGCAGTGAAGAGATGGTACTAGGTTTTTTTAGTGGGTATTTCACCTCTCCTGGACGAGCTTTTACTAGCTGGACGAGGGAAGTACTGACTGTACTAACCTGGGTGTTTTACAAAGCATTTTACCTAGTTTAAAAAAGAGGACAATCTTCCTTTGAAATTAAACTACTTTTACGGAACTACTCGCGTTTATTTTAAACATTAATTTGATTTAATGTTTATTCTGACGTTTCGAACGCTTTGCAGGGTCCGTGGTCACAGGGAGTTTCATTTCGATGTATAGTGTTCGCGTAATCTTTATATTCCAAATTCAATTCAAAATCATTTATTCAGTTTAGGTTACAAATAGCTCTTATGAATCTTACTATTCCATAAATGTTTAGAAAAACAATATTCCGTGTTAAGTCTGCTTACCTCACTTTCCTCATGCGTACATTAGCGACCTTATTCCTCTTGTCGTGCGGCTTAGAGTCGTCTGGCACGAGCACCAGCTGCGAGTCGGGGTTCTCGCGGCTCTGGCCCTGCTGTATGGCCGAGCGGATGCCGTTCTGCAGCGCCCCAATCCAGTTGTTCAGCATCTCTTCAGAGTCCGCTTGGAGCATGTGGCTTCTGTATATGGAAACACTAATTTTCAGTTGTTTTTGTCGGCATCTTTGTTTGGAACAAACGGTGCCATATTATTTTAAAGTCTAGAACCAATTTCCGAATTTATCCATCCTCAAAGAGCTTCATATACGTCTATCGTCTATCTATACTACAGTCGAGTGGCGCAGTTACGAATACTGAAGTTTTTTGGTCATATCTCCTGAAAGGTAGACACGATCAAGAGGCTTGTAGTACAAGGCCACACAGAAGGAAAGAGACCACGAGGCCACTCTCCGACTCGTTGGATCGACCTTATTAAGAACATTGTTTTCCTTAATTGATACTATATCTAAATAATATAAGTTTGTTATTTAATCCTTTATTGTACACTAAAATTACCGTCTAAATTACTAAGATACGATAAGATTAGTTTATATACAAACTAAGATGTTTTCTCTCATTTATAGTTCTTATCGATGTTGCGATAAAACATTTAGTCTGAGCTAACCCGTGCGTCAAAAGTTAGACATTCAATCTAGCTATTGACGAATTATGGCAGTTGATATCAGTTAGCATAAACCTGTGTTGGGTCAGCGTTATTAGAGTACCCTTAATAAAGGCAGGCCCTAACACTAGCAATGGAATACTTTTAAGCTGTTAATAATAATCGTGGGCCTACGTTTATTTAGTAAGTATGCTTACCACCTACCACCGTTGAGCTTCACATAACCCGATGGCCCCGATGTTAATGTTTTAATGACCGCTTTCAATTTAGCCGGTTAGGTTTTTATTTGTTTAATATGGGAACGCAAGAGCTCTTTTCTTTGGCGCACCTCCAAAAGATTGAATAGTCTGCTAACACACGTTTTCCCTCCATCCATATGGGGTCCTTAAGACGAGGCGTGAAGAGGCACCTTGTGGGCCGGCAGTGAGGGTAACTGATGCTGCGTTTTTTTTACGCTGCACCAGTTGTCGTCGCATCTGGACTCCATATTCACCTAACATCAGGTGAAATGGAGTCATTTGCCGTGCTAAGTATAAAAAAGGTAGTAGTTACTCGAGGTCAACCATCTAAATTAAAAACTCCTAAGACACAATTATCTAAAGTCAAAAAAGGTTGTATATGATAATGATAACAATAGGGATTGTACCAAGAAGTTTACTTACTTAGACGGAGACAGCACTTCGAAGCAGAATCTCCTTTCGCCGTCCAGCACAGGTTTCACTGTACACAGCCTCAGGTCCTCTTCCATCACTGTAACGTTCAGCTCACCAGTTCTCTTTCTGCAAGTTCAATTTCTGCGTTAGTTCTACTAATATTATAAATGCGAAAGTTTGTGTGTATGTATGTTCGTATATTTGTTACTCTTCACGCTGCAACCGATGGATGTATATGGATGAAATTCGGCATACAGATAGTTCATAACCTGGAATAACACATAGGATAGTTTTTATCCTGATATTCTTGCGGGAATCACACTATAAATATACTTCAATTTTCCAATACAAAATGTTTTTTTTTTGTTTTGTTGTCATGGAAACCAAAAAGAATTTAGTCACTTGATGGAAATTGTCAAAGCGGTACGAATTCCGCCGGGTCCACTAGTATTAAATAAAAGCCTTTTTCAATTAACAATATTTTAAAAATAATGTGTAAGTATAATTTTAATTTATTCATAAACCTCATACAAACAAATACCCGCATTATCTTAATATTAGAATAGCAACATATAAAACAACTCTTTGACCTTAATCCAGTGGCTTGTAAACAATGCGAGTTATGTATAAAGAGCGTGGCGGCCGGCACTGTCAATAATTAGGCATTAGCGACCTACATTACGTAGCCTTCAAAACGAGAATATTACAAAATCTAATTATTTGGAATTTCATGCAACGATGAATTTACAAAAACCGAAGTTTTTAAATCATACATCATTGTATATCGAATAATACTAGTGATTTTTAAATAAAAATAATACTAATCGCAAGAGCGGTGATTAAGCTAATACCCATAAATAGTAGCGATGAATTAATTTCAATTATGGAGGCATTTGTCTAGCACTAATTATTTTAGAATTACTTGAATTAGTTAACTTCGTGACAAAAAAATACGTTTTATTGCCCACAATTCCCCATTCAACCCTCTCATATACGCAACTAACTCCTAAATAAAGTCTTTTTACATACCTGTATGCCAAACTGTTTTCGTATAAATAGAACCACCTTCGGTTCCACGTCTTGAAGGCGTTGGAAGTCCTCTTGAACAGATAACCTTGCATTCTTGGATAGTATTTGAAGGCAGGGGTACTCGTACTCAGCATGCCCTCCTTTTCGTCGCCATCTACTTCGACCCTGCAGGTTGGTAGCGCTGAATCCTTACTGTTGACGATCGTGTGACGGTTCTCCATCTCTTTGTCGAGTATCTTCGTTTTGTTACGCATGCTTGCAATCTGAAAATTCGATCATTAGTCCCACGATTGTGCCATTAGAATTGTTTTTCACAATTAAAGCATTATTATCCCACTTTTCTAGTTTGTGTATACAATTAACACTCAAAAATAGATATTCATATTTATTTATACAGTTATCAACTAGTAAAGTGTTGTGGAAATGTATTGAAGTGATCTTTTGATTAGTCCATAGACTGGTTAAGTACTTAAACGACAATCAACAAGATGTTCAAGTTTTATACATACATAATTGTGTTATTGGCATACATATCTATATTACATAATTGTATTTTAGTAATTTGAATAAGAAACGGATGGTAAAAGGACATATAGGACTCACTTCTTCTGCACAGGCCTTGAGGAACGGCTCCAAATCTTCTGACAAATCGGCGCCCTGATGGTAATATGTACAGCACGCTTTCAAGTATGACAGAAGCTGAAATGAAAAGCCAATTCAATACCAAGTATATAAACTGTGCCGATCCTAGACCTAGGAGCGTTATTATGATTTTTCTTTATTTTTAAACGTAGTTAAGAAACATTTCAAAAATTAAGGAAGATTAAAACAGAAATTTCTTGTTTTTTATCACAGACAATGATTATTATGGCTTATGAACGGGCACATGGTCCTATTTAAACGTAACATAACAACAGACTGAGTGTTCATTATTTTTACAGAAACACAAGGTTTCGTAATCCAGGTCAAGTCTGATAGATACGATTGAAAAACCAAAACAGCTAAGCAAATCTTCAATAGAGTTTGCAAGGACTTACGTATGACGTTTTAATATAAAGAATTTTAATTTATTAGTCTGTGCTTTTGTTAAGGTTTTTTTTTTAAAAGACAGCCTACTATGGCATCCACAAATCGATGCATCCACAGCGTAACAATAGATTTTATGGGCGGCGAGACTTAAGATAAGTCAACTTAAGGTGTGTGCCTGCACATCAGACTACCACAAACTGTAAATTTTCCTCAATAGACATTGAACTTTATATATATATGGCATACGGTTGAACATTTATTGAATACATTTGACAGTTTTGGATAGGTTGATGTGCTGGCGTATGTACCTTACGAAGTAGTGGCCTAACAATCTAGAGGGACTAGAAAAAGCTAGCATGTCTCCGTGTCCTCCTCCTTGGTCGAGTGGTTTGTACACCGGTTTTCATGGTGTCGCCATCTCTGAGGTCCCGGGTTCGATCCCCGGTCGGGTCAACCATTTTAACGAGTTTCATAACGAAGCTTCTCTTGGGCTAGATAATTGGTGTGAGTGTAGGAAAGTTTATTACTATTATGTCTATTCTCCTAGGTACTAGATTCTTCGAGGCATTCGAATCGGTTGAGAGCAGAACACCCATGCGCGCCTCTAAAAGCTAGGACTTCGGCTAGGGTTGACCGTGTCATGCATGGAAGAAGTGCTTGTGTATTTAGTCGTTTATCTTATTTATTCGACAACAATCAATATTGAAATGAACATTGACATTCTCTTTATTTATAGGTACCGTGACCCTGAAGTCTCCTTGTGACTGTTACCACGGACTTTGCAAAGGAGTTGAAAGGTCAGGCTAAAATATTAATGTATGTAAAATAAATGCGAGTAGATTCGTATAAATGTAACAATGCGTAGTGTTCGCTTTAAATTCAAAAACAAACTAAATATTTCTTATTTTCAATTGATGTTAAGCCAAATAAAAATTATAAGTAGGAACCGAATCGCGTGAGCCACAATCTCGTTGAAAGTGAATCATAACCAGAATAACGGATACGTTCGTAATGTATGCAAAAGTAAAGTTTGCGCGTCACTCAAAAGCGTTAATGGGTCGATGAGCACAACAACTTGTAGCTGCAGACATACTACATACAGACGCTACTTTCCAAAAGCGAGAGTTATCTATAATGCATATTATCTGTTTGTATTTAATTAAAGATATATTATCGCACAAGATCTACGCTTATTATACAAACAAAAACTAAATTATGTAGCTACGCATTTTTATAATTGCAATGACGCAATCAGATTATATCCAGATACCTCAGATACAAAACTACATAAGACACATGGATCTTAGTACTGATTTTCCTCATTCTGGTTTGTTATGCTGCTTGCTTTTATGAAGTTTTCTATACTGCCTACTTACTACCTACCTGAAATGGTACTACATATTACAAACTAGCTGTGCTCGCGACTTCGTCCGCGTGGAATAGTGACTTTCGGCAGCATTTTTATTTTTTTAGGCTCTTTTCCCGTTTTTGCAACATTTTTCACTGATGCTTCGCTCCTATTGGTCGCAGCGTGATGTTATATAGCCTAAAGCCTTCCTCGATAAATGGACTATCCAACACAAAAAGAATTATTCAATTCGAACCAGTAGTTCCTGAGATTAGCGCGTTCAAACAAACAAACAAACAAACAAACAAACTCTTCAGCTTTATAATATTAGTATAGATTAAATTATTAAATGAAGCAATAGGATTATGATTGATTATATTATCTAATTACTTCACCGGAATTGTCAACCGATTATTTTGTTACAGCTAGACCACTTAACAATAATAATTGAAAGATAATTCCAAAAAGAATCTAATCTATCGTAAGAAAGGACGAGGAGATTTTCTTTTGTTAACGTCATGCTACCTTAAATAGGATTTTTCATCGAAGATCGTACAAATTATAGGTTTCATTCGATACTTACAGATTTAAAATATAATCTAAATTTTTTGCATTGGCAATGTACAACAATACTATAGTATAGTTGATATAAAGTTAAAATTTAGTTTGCAACCTCAGGTACTTCTGAGCCAATCTTTATAATATAAATCTTCTGTGCGTGTGTTTGTAATTAAACTCCTTCTAAACGGTTGGACCAATTTTGATGAAATTTTTTGTGTGTGTTCAAGTGGATTCGAGAATGGTTTAGATTTACAATTGGACCCGGCAGGTGGCGCTGCAATAGGGGTCCATTATGGGATACGGGTGTTCTTAAGCGGACGAAGTCGCAAGCGAGCCACCAGTTACTTATAAAAACACATTTCAACTCCGATCCGATCCGAACCCTTCGGAGAATCTAGTAGGGCACGGAGACGCGCACTTTTAAGTGTGCGATGCCGTTCCCTCTAGAAAACCTCCGAAGGTGATTCATTTCAACACGGCTTGAGGTACCCTTTACGTACATTTCACCAAAAAAAAGCTACACTATTTCAAAGTTATGAAGGCTAGTTTTTAATCCAGAAAAATATCTTATTTCTTAGGGAATTCAAGATAGACCAAATTTCAGGCGGGCGTAGCTAGCGTAATGTTTTAGGAGGTTGAATAGATTTTTTTACATAATCCCAGTAACATCTTGACGGCAACGTATTCACTAAAATTCTCGTATATCAATGGCCAACAGTATAAATATAGATTTACTACAATAATTTATTATTCAAAAATACACATTTCTAAAAACAACACTTTTTATAAACCCTATTGAGCATTCAATGATAAGCAGGTAAACAATGAGTATGCTAACAAACTATGGTGCATCATTAATAGCGTAATTACCTGAGCGCACTATAATGTGACACAATGAACAATCACGAATGTACCACGATCATCGAGCCACTCAACTATGAACACAGTTATTTTTGAATAAAAAGTTCCGTCGCTTGTGCAACACAATACATAACTGTCGCGAAGATGGCCGGCCCGATCAAACCGAAAGGCCCCGTCTAAGAGTTTCAATTGCAACACCTGTTCACGTCCACTATTGGATAATGATAGCACCACATTGGGCGGTTCTAACACCTAGATGACTAATATTACTATTGTTTAGATAAGATTGCCTTGTTGGGACTCATCGTTTTCGCGAAGCGCGGCCCACCTATGCATTTTGTTTACTTACACTGATATTATGATAATGTATCAGATAATACGTATAAATGGATTAATTGTCAATTTTTATAAAATAAAATAAAAAGTTTTTTACAAGGTAATTTTATTAGATCTTCCAACTCTTGCGTAAAATTAATAAGTAACAAAAAGTCGTACCTACACATACTTAAGTACTTACATACATTAAATATGTAGTTAAGCCAATAGTTGTATTGCTTATATTTTATAATCTAAAGTACTTGGACGCCCATGGACAGACAAAATAGAAATTCAATTGTTCTAAGGCACTGTGGTTACCATGGGCGCCCGAGTAGATACGAGTGGTATATTAATACGTGAAGCAAAAACTTTGTAGCCCTTTTTACGAAAATTGCGCGCGAGGAGTATCGCACACTTATAGTTTATATAAAGAAGGAGTACAAAATGTTATATTTTTTTTTAAGTTTAGTATAAAAATTACATTAAATCAATAAAACAAACACTACACGCTAGGTACCATGTATTTGACACACGCGACACGCATCAATATAATATACAGTACCACAAACTTATCTGACCCGGTGACAGCGTCGCTGTTGTTGAATTTAGTGTTGCTGCTAAATATAATTTCCGCAGTTTGTAGGGTATAAATAATGACATTGCCCAAGTGCACTAGGAGTGATCAAAATATTTATTTGATGTTTTAGACATTGTTATAAAGGGTCTTTCAACAAGGACGGGTCGATGTTAAAATTGAATAAAACTAGATGTGTGTGAGATATAAACGAAATTTTTTTTTTATTTGAAAGTCCCATAAATGCCATTATGAATCGAATAGTGGCACGAATCCGAGAGGTCCAATTTACAAAAGCACATACAAAACAATACAAAAATTGTTTGTATTGTTAATGGTTTTGTTAATAAGCAAAATTGCCGTATATGGGATGACCACAACCACATGAGGTTCGCCAGGTGGAAATGCATCCACAAAAAGTTACTGTTTGGTGCGGATTTTGGTCTGGCGGCGTCATTGGTCCGTACTTCTTCGAAAACGACGTTGGTGAGGCCATCACCGTCAACGGCGAGCGTTACAGATCAATGATTAACAATTTCTTTGGGCTTGAATTGAACAATATGGACGTGGACGACATGTGGTTCCAGCAAGACGGCGCTACGTGCCACACAGCGAACGACACAATGGACATTCTGCGTGAATGGTTTGAGGGTAGGGTTATCTCGTGAATTGGTCACCAAGATCGTGTGAGTTGACCCCGCTAGACATAGGCATAGACCTGTGACTTCGGAAAACCCCACAAGAAAAATCTTGTGGGGTTTTCCGAAGTCACAGGTCTATGCCAATAAACCACAATCGACCGTTGCCCTGAAAGCCAACATAACGCAGGCCATCGCTCAGATTCAGCTGGATCAATGCAGCAGAGTAATTGAAAATTGGATCTCTCGGATTCGTGCCACCGTTCGAAGCCGCGGCGGACATTTGAACGATGTTATATTCCATTCATAATAGCATTAATGGGTCTTTCAAATAATAAAAAAAAATTTGTTAATATCTCACACATCTAGTTTTATTCAATTTTAACATCGACCAGTCCTTGTTGAAAGACCCTTTACAACACGATATAACTAGGAACAGTAATTAAAACACATTTTTATAGAATTATATTTTAATGTTATAATTATGATCATGTAGATAATCATTTGTGTAATTCAGAGACTGGATTTCAGGAATGCCTGTGGTTCAATTATCGAACTCGGTCATTTCATTGTTAGAATCACTGCTTTCACTTTCACTGTCACTCCCTAAAGTAATAATGAAGGGTTCGTCAAAATACGCGGCTTTTTTCATATAGTCATTTTCAATGCTTTTTACATGGGCACAGTGTTTTTGCCACTCTTCAGGTGATATTCTGTTAAAAGCATCTTCGACTAACTACGGCATTTCAGCATTTGATTTTCCAATATTATGTTGAACATTGAACTCCAGATCATCTTTATTGGATTATCTCTATTGGATCATCTTTCCCTTTGTTCTTTATCTTTTTTACCCCGGAGTAGAAATTTTTGAACCCGTTGCATCAGCCTGTTCTTGTTCATTGTTGTTGTTCATTTCTTTAACCAACTTTCTTACAAACCGCTAACTAACACCTGCAAAATAGTACACATATTTTTATATATATATATATACCATAAAGAAAGCAAAACGATAGACATAGCTTATAATAAATAAATAAATGATTATTTCACGTTTACAGCAATTATTCAGCCAGAAATTTATCCGAATAAAACAATTAAACTAAAAATAACTTAAAGCACAATTAATACAATACATTAATATATTTACTTTAGAAACATAAAACTAAATAAAATGAATGGGTAGGGGTGATTCAAAGCAACAGCTGGCAACACTAACCTGTAGCAGCAGCAACTCGTTCGTACAATTCTTCGAATGGTATTAATGGCAGTTTGAGACGTTATTCCTCCTGCTTAAAAGCTAAAACTTTTAAAATAATGTTCCTTGCGTCACTTATAATGCTTTCGGCATTATTTATTTCAATAAAACTACCAAAAAACGAAATAAACACTACGCGTCGTGCACAACTTCAAACAACAACAATTTGACAGCAAAATGACATTGTAAAATGGCAGACGCGTAGTTCCAGTTTTGGCCACCGGGTCAGATAAGTTTGTGGCACTATACCTAGGTGATCTTTTCAAAAATTTCAAAAATGGAAGAGGAGCGCGGCCGAAATCTGTCAATGCCAATCCAAACTCACATTTTATCTTTTTAATTTTTCATTGCTTAGGATACAATCCGTGCAGCCTTAATAAAATTACGGTCGAATTTCGACCACTGGGCGACCACTAGTAATAGTAAATAGCCTTTAACTGACCCACTACTAGGCAAAGGCCTCCTTCATTTAAATCAAGTCATCGCTATCATTGATGAGTAATGGCTTCATGATGAAGCCTTCATCACCACACTTGCCAAATGCGAGTTGGTGGTCACAAAGACAGGCTATGCATCGAAAAATGCGAAACATACTTTGCCCAACCTGGGAATTGAACCCGTGACCTTCAGGTATCGAGCGAAGAACTTTGCCACTCAGACAACGAGGCGTTTAACGTGACATTTGAATACCTTCAATAAAAAGTATTTTTTACACAACCGGGATTCGAACCGATAAATGGTTCGCAACAAAATTGCGTAAAAAATGTATATATTTATGAAACATAGCTATTATATTATAGCTAGTTGTCGCCCGCGACTTCGTTCGCGAAGAATACACTATCCCACAGGAACCTGTTATCGGGATTAAAGTATCCTATATCCTAGTCCGGGTCATGGTCTGTCATGTGCAAAGTTTCATCCAAATCCGTTTAGCCATTTTCACGTGATGCGCGGTCAAATAAACAGACAAACAGACAAAAATTCTAAAAACTGTTGGAACGTGTTCTGTTATCGATTCTAAGTATCCCTAGCCAACTTTTTTTCGAATATCTTCCATGTACAGACTTTCGACCCTCTTTAGCTTTATTATATGTATAGATGATGTCATGATCCTCACGACTATTGTGTTGTAAGTAAATGATATCAGTTGCATTTAATAACAATAATAGCATAGATAGCTCCTACGAACGTCGAACTGTGTGTAAACAAAACGTTTAAGTCACGTATTTTTTATATATTATA
This sequence comes from Eudonia lacustrata, assembly GCA_947562085.1. Lineage (NCBI taxonomy): Eukaryota > Metazoa > Arthropoda > Insecta > Lepidoptera > Crambidae > Eudonia > Eudonia lacustrata. Next base: position 7,928,414 of record OX387318.1, read on the forward strand.
AGTATGCATGATACATACGTACAGAAAAGTTCCCACGAAGGTACGTATGTGCGAAGATTGTCTGACAATTAAACCGCGCTAGTGGCACCGATTTGTAAAGTATAGTGTTGTGTAGTACGCGTACTAAGTACTAATAGGTAACGATACTCGGCACTGTACGAAAAGAAACGTTACCGAACGCAAACTCTTAATCGGACAGTCGGACTATTAGTACACCGTCTCCCGCTAGTCGCTACCATAGACTATGTAGGTCGCTACACTCAACTCAAGTGCTTATGTTCAGGGCCGGCCTTAACCATCTAGGCGCCCCGGGCGAATCATTTATTTGGCGCCTTTTTATATTAAAATTTAAAAGAACTGATTTTGAATTTGATATATTTTTAAAATAGTTATGAAATACAGTAAAAAAATTAAACGCCCACCCAACCCAGCCAGGAGTCGAACCTGGGTCTTTCGCAATCCGAGCGGCTGTACTGATTATGCTACCGGAAAGCCGCCCGGATTGCGGAAGACCCAGGTTCGATTCCTGGCTGGGTCGGGTGGACGTTTAATTTTTTCACTGTATTTTATAAATATTTTAGCTTCAGTGCAGCAATTAGCACTATAAAAATAAAAAAGTAAAATCATATTTTTATTAATTTTATTAATTCGAATATATTAGAAAACAAGAAACATGTATCGCGTCCTATACTACGTTTGCCGATACGCGGTCTCCACTCAAGAACTCGTTTACCCCATCGGTTATCAGTTCTGCGGCTAATATGGCCGGCCCACTGCCACTTCAGTCTTTAGACTCTGTGGAATAGACGACGTAAAGACCCGACGTAATTTCCCATATGCTGCCCAGCCTAGCTGTATCCTTCTGTTGGCCACTTTCTCGAAGTTGTTTCTACCCAACTGCAGAGTTTGCCCGAAGTAGACATACTCCTTAACAACTTCGAGAGTACTGCCTTGAACTGCAATCGGTCCCGGAATGGCATGTTCGTTAAACATAATCTTGGTTTTGTCCAAGTTCATCCGGAGACCGATGCATAATGAAGAATCAGCTAGGCTGTTCAGCATGTATTGTAAATCCTGCAACGTTTCGGCCACGACGACGATGTCGTCCGCAAATCGCAAATAATGCATTCACCGTTGATGTTAATCCCACGTCCTTTCCAGTCCAGCGTCTTAAATATATCTATCAAAGCATTTGTGAACAATTTAGGGGATATAACATCCCCTTGTCTCACACCACGATGCAAGGGGATATGCTTAGTCTGCTAGTTCTGTACTTGGACGGCCATGGAGGCGGCATTGTAAAGAGACCTCAACACTTGGATATATCGCCAGTCGACTTGGCATCGTTGCAGAGATTCTAGAACAGCCCAGGTTTCGATAAGAGTCAAATGCCTTCTCATAGTCCAAAAATGCTAAGCACTGGGGCCGATTATACTCCTCGGTCTTCTGTATAATCTGCCTCACTGTGAAGATGTGGTCTATGGAGCCATGTCCTCCTCGAAATCCGGCCTGCTCCGGGTGTTGAAATTGGTCGAGTCTTCGCGCCAGACGGTTTGTGATGACTCTTGAAAACAGCTTGTAGATATGGCTTAAGAGCGAAATGTGTCGGTAGTTTTTCAATAGGGTCTTGTCTCCTTTTTTGAAAAACAGCACGACGACACTCCTACTCTACGCCTCCGGAGTTCTCCCATCGAAGAGAACGGTGTTAAAGATGTTTTGAAACTCCTTTAACACAGGTTTACCGCCTGCTTTAAGGAGCTCAGATATAACACCGTCTTCGCCAGGGGCTTTTCCGTTTTTAGGCTGTTTAAGAGCCATCTCAATTTCGCTCAGGCTGATTTCAGACAAGTCTTCGGTAAAGTGGCGGGTCAATGTGGCTCTGTGGTGTCCTCATTTTTGGTTTCAGGTTGAGATGCATGCGAATCGTATAGCTGGCTGTAAAAGTTTTCAATTTCCGAAAGAACCTCTGGTTTCGAAGCAACGTCTACTCCACAGGTTGTAGTCAACTTTGTCAAGTGGCTTCTCCCAAGAGACCGGACAAACACTTTCGACCCCCGATTTTGCTCAATCGCTCGTTCAATCAAGCGTGTATTGGAGCGTCAGAGGTCGTAGCGTACCAGTTTGCTAATCTTCTGGTTGATAGCCCGTTGTTCGGACGTTTCTTCGGACATTTCTTCATGAATCATGAGCCTAAGGGTTTTTTCCGAAAACTTTGACTTTTTGCCTTTACGATATCCTGGTGTTGGGTTATATGTAACTCTTGAAAATTGTGCTTTTCGATAATGTTTCGATAGGTGTTACACTGTCTTCGAGATAGTGTTGCAGACCTAAAATTTAATCGCACAACAAATCTCCATCAATATTTGATTTAAAGTTGACCGTTAACTTTTCTTGCAATATAGAACAATGCTTATTTATGAATTTAGCTTTTCTTTAGATTGATAGATATCAAATTAAGTGGTAAAGTTAGGGCCTCGCGGTAGCGCACGCGGCGCCCTCTGGACCCTGGCGCCCCGGGCGGCCGCCCGGGTCGCCCCCCCCTAAAGCCGGCGCTGCTTATGTTGCTTGTCCAAATTACTCCGAATGTCCGAGCGAAGAAACAAAACGTACTGTATTTACGAGAAAGCGAGATAGTTGTTGCAATCGCTATCGAATACACACATTATGCGAGATAGCAAATCATTCGCTTACGCCGACCGTACGTTTTATTGATAGAAAATCTTGCTTAGCTGTATTTAGCGCTAAGATTACTGAAATTGTTCAAAAACCAGCTGGTGTGTAGTGTGAGCGAGTGATCGCGCTTTGTTATAGCGCCCTGGAGTGATTGAGTATTTGAGTCTGTGCTTAATAACGTCTAATATTTATTGGATAACTTTACCCTGTTCCAACATACACTTAAATAATTTTAAAAAGGTTTCGGAAAAAAGTGGCTACTTTTGGCAAACAACAGTTTTAAAGCTATTTAGTTGGCTATAACAGGGCCAAAATAGATTAAAACAGCAGTGAGTCTATAGAGGATAGCGCACTGGCCTCTATCTATATTATACATTACAGTGTTCATTATAGAGGTCAGCGGTATAGATAGGTTTCGACTTTATTTACGTGTACTGTTAGGTACAATTAGTACTAATAAGGTGTACTAGTACTTTACTCGGACTGTACTAGTACAGTACTAAATCGAAAAGTGTCCGATTAAGCACAAGACTAGTAAAGTATGACTATTTTACTTAGTACTGTAGAACTTGAATTACAATAAAAAATATACATGGATTATTCATTAAAGCTAGTTACATAAACATAGTCTGACAGATACATCTTTCGAGGTCAGACCTGTGTATTTAAGTATCCTTACTTATGTTCGTAAACGCTAACAATAATGCATTATTAATATCACATAATCAAATAATAATAGTTAGATATTGGATATGTATATAAAACGATTACTTTATGAACATCATTATAAAACTACTGTCATTCAAATTATTTAACTTGCAGAACTATGTACATGACCTAACTTATATAACATTCTACGTTATATGGTTAATAAACAATAAATAATAATGAAAAAATTGGTTGCAAAGGACAGTAAACTATAAAACCCTCGAATAATAGCGACATAGCACTACAATATGAGACTAATATTTTTATAAAACACACTCAGCACACCATCAGGGTGCCTAGCAAAGTTTAATTTGCCAATCAAATTCATTTTTGTTGTTGAGAGGTTGCTGATTGGCTCTGGGCATTTTCAGCTTCACCGGGATTTTTTGGGGGACGCGAGAAACTAAAGGGTTCCTCAAGCCGTGTGAAACGAATCACCGTCAGAGGTTTAAAGGGTTCCTCAAGCTGTGTAAAACGAATCACCGTCAGAGGTTTAAAGGGTTCCTCAAGCCGTGTGAAACGAATCATCGTCAGCGGTTTAAAGGGTCCCATCAAGCCGTGTGAAACGAATCACCGTCAGAGGCTTAAAGGGATCCTCAAGCCGTGTGAAACGAATCACCGTCAGAGGTTTAAAGGGTTCCTCAAGCCGTGTGAAACGAATCACCGTCAGAGGTTTTCTAGAGGGAACGGCATCTCGCACTTGTGCGTGTACCTTACTAGAGTCTCCGAGGATAGGATCGGCATTCAAATTCGATCACGAGAATATGTATGCAAAATTTAATCTCTCTTCGTTTGTCACCAGCGCTGATTTAATTTTATACAAATTCTCATTTTTGCTAACATGATCCAATTTCAATTCGGTTCATAACAAACCGTCCGTCTTTACAAAATATGGCATTTATTTATTTTATTTATGTTTTTGTAACATAAATCACGTCAATCAGTTATTTTGTTTTAAGGAGAAGGGTATCACCAATGATTTTCGCATTTACAATTAGTTAGGATTAGGAAAACAAAATGGCAGTAAGAGTAATGTAGATGATCTTTATAGCTTTTTCATACCTATGTCATACACAAAAATAAATTCATTAGCTTCAATGCATATGTGATATTTGACAAGCATGATCGTGAACAAGTAAATAAATTAAAACATATCTTAAGTACAAAACAAATACACTAATAACAGATTGTACATCTTATGGTTTTATTACATACTAGCGACCCGCCCCGGCTTCGCACGGGTGCAATGCTGATACACGCAACCGCTATGTCCCTGCATTTTAAATATGTAATATCTTCGAAAATATTCATTTAATTACATGCTGTAAAGGGCCATATTAATCTATATTCAATGCACAATGTATTTAAGGTACTTAATTGGATTAGGATTAAGGCTGTATTCATCGTCGATGGCTGTATTGCTTAAAATCGCTTCGTAAATAAGCCATTATTTCTCGTAAAAAGTAAAGGATAAAAAATGATTATTGTGGGTTATCCCTAAGAGATAGACATATACCCTTTTAAGGTGTACAATACTGTAGTACATTATTTTGATCTATCTCGTAGGGTTCAGCCAGCATTTGCAATGTAAGCGCAAAAAAATGTGAAACCTCTAAAATTATCAGTGTTTTTCTACTATATTATGCATGTATTTATACATATAATCCTTTCTCTTGAATCTCTCTATCTATTAAAAAAACCGCATCAAAATCCGTTGCGTAGTTTTAAAGATCTAAGCATACATACATACATACATAGGGACAGCGGGAAGCGACTTTGTTTTATACTATGTAGTGATGGGCGATAATAAATAAATCACCTATACAAAATTTTTAAAATACAAAGTTTATTTATTTGATGACCACATCAGCATCAACATCATCATCATCATCATCAGCTCATTTTATGTCCCCAGTTTTGGAGCAGGAGCCTTCCCTATGGTTGGATAGGGAGAACGCGGGCCCAGTGTGGATTGGTGGTTGTTAACGACTGTTAATGCAGCCGGGACCAACGGTTTTACGTGCTTTCCGAAGCACGGCCCCCCTGCGGTCCACGGAGCTCGAGACAATAAATTTTTGGTCACCCATCCAATGACTGGCATTTGCGAAAGTTGCTTGACCTCAGCACTCGCAGACCGCGCGCGTTAACCACTGCGCCATCTCTCTTCTCTTACAACACTTGCAACTATCTTTACAAGACATGTCCCAATGCGAGAAGTAAAGACAATAATAAATGAAAATTGTGATAATACTCATGATATTTTTTTTATTTTACATAATTTTATAAATTTTGTTATACTAAATACTGACGCACTGAATATATGTGCTTTTATTATATCCTATTCTATACTATACTATAAACTTATAATACTTATAAATTCAATTCAAGAACTATAGAGACTTAGTTTTTAAGAATCATCAAATGTATTTATCAAATTGTAATATGGTTAATAATATAGAAAAAAGATTACACTTCTTATCTTATTAATCCTATCATTAGTAAGAACAAGATTATAATTCATTTGTTGTAACTGCAAAATTGAAGTATACTTGATGTAATAGAAAGAGTTTAAAACAAGATGGGAAAACTAGGCTGACTCTGGGTCAGACTAAAACCAGATCACCCCACCACTAGCTGACAGACAACTGCATAGGGTTAGAGTAGGTCTATACTAATAGACACAATCAGGGTAAGAAGTGTTACATAGATTAGAACATGAAGTTTGTTTTTATTTTTATGGTTAAAGGCTTTAGAAATAAATGTTACTCACAGTGGCCAGTATTTCATGACGTTTCCTCGCTTGCAGCATTGTAATCTTATGGACATGGTCCAGAGCTGTATGTCTGAAGCATGATCGTGTAGCAAGTAAGAGATTCATTGCCTCCTCCACATCCATTGGTTTATGACGGGACACCTGGACATGTTAGTTTGTATTTTTGTAATTACATGTTGTAATGTAGTTAGTTATAGATAGCTTTTTGCTATTCATTATTTTAAAACATAAATAAAAATCATTTGCAAACAAGTGATTCAGAGATCCTAAACTAATTAAAACGTTGACTGCCGCAAAACCAGACACAATAGAAATTTTTTGTTTGTCGGTCACCGGTAACCACGGCGGCGTTTAAAGACTTAAAGTAAAGAAATTAGTGAAACTGTGATATGAACACCACACCAACTTTAATCTTGTAGCTATCAAAGAACAAACCTGGGAGTTCCGATTTAAAGCTATATCTAGATCATTTGAGATTTTCTCAAAATGGTGCTTGCTCTCTTTAACACCTTTAATGTCTCTGTAACAAGACAAAACACAAGTGAATTAAACAAATCTTAACTGTTATGTAAATTGTAGCTATAATAGTACTATCTGCTGAACATTAAATATAAAAAAGATATACAATAAAGTAAGCTGATGTTATTTACTGACACCTACACTTTAATGAATGCTGTGAGATTCTTCAGAATGGTTCTGGAAGCCTGGTCCAGTAATATCGAGTGGAATTTATTAACCTCCTGGAGAGCATGGATCATGCGATTGAGAGGGGCCATGACTAGTGCGTCTTCAGAGAAACATGCACTCATATCCCAAAGAGCATTAGCGAAGATACTGTGAAAAATAATTTATTGGTGATAAATTATTAGTACAAAAATTTATCAATACTATTAAATAAGTATAATTGCTTTAGTTATTGCTTAAACACCATGGTATTTTATAACATATTCTTATTCTTATTATATTATTATACTTATACTATATTATACTTATTATTATTCTTATATGGTCACCAATATTAATAAAAATATGAAACAAAATAGCAACAATGTAGCTGTTGAATAAGGGCTCAAATACATAAATTAGTTTAAGTTAATTTAATTATAACCTTATCTTCATATTAAATAAATCCCAGAGATAATGATTTATTTTATGACTTTCGATTACATAAAAAATTAAGCTAATTAGTTAACAATTAACAAGAGGCGCAAAATCCCCCACAAACCATTAGCATTTAAAATAAGTACTGCCTGCAATAATTAAATTAACCAAGGAATTACTTTTTGAAATTTAATTTCGGTGCAAATTCTTAACCTTATCTGCGTATTTATATAAAAGGATTGAAATGTATCAGAAATTGGAACAGCTTCTTACCCTCTATGAGTCATGTATGTTTTCCCTGATTCAATCATAACTGTACATGCTTTTAAAACCTTGTCTAACTTGTGCTCTAAGAAATCAATGCTTGCTTCTTCAGTCTCTAACTCCTCCCTATGACAATAAAACACGATTTCATTACAATAATCAACATGTAACACACCTAACACGTAAAACTCACTTTCTATCAATAACTTTCATTGATTTATTTATTTACCTAAATTTTGGGGAGTCTCTGAGACAGTCATCGAAATCTATTAACGGCTTCATTTTAACTTCAAAGATTCAGTTCCCAAAGTAAATTAACAACACAATGAGATAATTTTACAACATTTTATTTTACAGTTGAACAAAAAACATTCGCCTTGGTCTTGGTCCTCCGCCTATTTGACACTTGACAGTGACGTTTGACTTTGTAGACATAAACTTTTTTTTTTACTGTATTTTTTTTCAAGGAACGCAAAAAAGTCTAACCATAAAGCCCATTCTCTTGATGTAATTGCGGTTGTTGAAAGATAAAAAGATGATATTCTAATACCCACAGATCTACTATTTAACATAGGTAGGGCAGCACACAAGTACACACTTTATAGTTTGATATGTTCCCAAATATTTTTATGCTTTAGGTATTTTTAGTACAAGTACACATAATAGTACAAGTACAGAAGATGCACTCCGCAAAGTCATATACACAATACATTAAAGTGAGTTTTGTTTACTATCCGTATTCATTCGATTACGTTTACGAAAACGAAAATTAGTATGGCATTAAAGCAACGCCTCCTGGTGGCATACGAAAGGAGTTAACATTTTGCCATACAAAATTCTCGTTTTCGTTATCGTGATCAAATGGCGAATGAACCTCGCACTTGGCACCGTCAAACACCGCACCGCTCCCTTCCCTACAGATAAATCACAGTATTTATGCTTGCTAATAAACTGTGGTTATATTCACCTAAAACTCAGAACAAAAATAGCTTTACAATTATTAATATTATTATTACTTTTAGTTATTATTCTGAGATCTAGAAGTTGCCTCTCTTCCTATCGCGTAGCTCTTATCTCTTCTAATAACTTCAGGGTTGTCTTCTTATAAATAATAATTATTAATAGTTAATTTAATATAAGTTAATGTGTACACACGGCGGCAGATCAACATACCCAAAACTGTCAAATTTCTACAATCAATTCTGAACTTTATTGATCGGTTATAAGGATCAATATTCATTGAAGAAATTTGACAGGTTTGGGTAGGTTGATCTGCCGCCGTGTGTACCTACTTAAATGTGAACAAATGACGTTTCAAATAAACTTAAGCTGGGTACAGTCAACGCCACCAGACTACCTATACATGTTGACTTTGAGGCCGTCTTTATGCCGCCATACCGTTGCCGTTAGCCTCAGCGCACACGAACCACATGCAACAACCACAAACGCCGCCACCGCCAAGCTAGAAGCGGCTACAAATGTAGCCGAAGCGCGCGGCAGACACTTGTGGTCGGTAGTAGACACTTGCGGTCAGTGGCCTCTACTTTTTAATACTTTTTGTGTCGGCGTTAAGTGGTGCACGCCAGCCACTAGAAACGAGGAGCGACGTTATGTAACGAGTGGCGGCCACCGGCGGGCGTCGGCGTCAACCGTGTGCGGCGAGTTCATACAAAATGCATGTGGCTTTGGCGAGTGGCCCGTGTGCGCCGAACCTTAAGCCGACACAAGCTTCTTCGTCGGAGTCCATTTGATACTGCAAAGCAATGCGTTGTAAAAAAGTAGCGGCCACCGACCGGAAGTGTCTACTACCGACCACAGGTGTCTGTCGCGCGCTTCAGCTACATTTGTAGCCGCTCTAAGTGGCGGCGTTTGTGGTTTGTGGGGTTTGTGGGTGTGCGCCGAGGCTAATAATTTAACTAGGTACCTATGTTTAGTTACTAAACAGTTTCGTAAGTAGGTAAGTAAGTAGATACTAACCAAAATTGTATAACTAATAGTCGAGTCGAACTAATATTGCTAACTATCTGTTGTGGTATTTGCCAGTATTGCAACCTCGGTCCCCGACCTCGCGTAGTTTTTCTAAAAATCTATTAAGTTCATTATAGATATTAGAGAACTACGCTATTTCCAATTCATTAAGATAACTTAATTGTTTAATAATAAAAAATAACTTTGTGCTGTCTAGATGCAACAGTCCACAGCAAAAGTTGTTTATCAGTTGGCGATAACAGTTGGGTAGGCGTTATTTGTCACTTGATTCAATCACGTATCACACATTTAGTAATAAATATGCAATTAAAATAATTTTTATCTAATTTTTAAAAGGAGCTACTTAAACTTATTTTGACAACTTAACCGAACAGTGTTGCCAGTCCAGTTCCACACAGTTTCTGTCCACTTTTGTGCGTTGCAACATCAACTCTTTTACTAAACACGGTGATGTACACAATTTCAATACTAGAAATAAGAAAAAACTTGTAATGCCTCTGTTCAGGTTGCAAAAGGTTCTTGGCTCTTTCTTGGGGCAAGGTATACACTACTATAATAAAATACCTAGTACTGTACAAGATTTACCTTTAGATAAGTTTAAAAAACATGTAAAATCTTCTTTACTTATGAAAGGTTATTCAAACCACAGTCAAAGAATATTTAGATAACAAAACAGCCTGGTTATAATAAAAAAAACTACTCTTTATTTTATTTTATTGGGATCAATCATTACTTTAAAAATATCTTAGCGCTGATATGATAGCCTTTATCAGCAGTGTCCTACAGTTTACAAATAATATTTATGTTACGTTAAACATTTCATTAGTTTTTATTTAGAGTAGCTTGAGTGTGGCATGCTCGCTTTATAGTCTCTGCGGTGGTGGCATGTGCGTCGGGTCGTTATGGTGGCACTTCACATGGCTATTTGTATTCGCGTATTTGCCATATTTGGCAAATAATTGCCATGTGGATATGGTTGAGTGAAGCGATGGCTGATTCATATGTCATACTCGTGAACGGGTGACGCCTGTAGAGGCTGGTCTGATCTTGCATACTATTATTTTTATTATTATTAACTATAGTTTAATTTTGTTTTTTTTTTCTTTCTTTGACAATTTTTGACCTTTATTAGTGCTGTATGACATAAAAACTGGTAACTGATGTAAATATGCAAACTTAGATATTATTATATTTTCTCTTTTGTTTTTTTTTTAACATGTGTGATTGTCCTTTATATATTTGGGTTTTTTGTGATGGAAAGTGTCCTTTTATGATAGGGCATTTTATAATATTTTTGACGCTATAAGGGAGAAAACAGCTGGACACTTGCAGAGTTTCTTGCCGGTTCTTCTCAGTAAAGATCTCCCGCCCAGAGTAGACTTACGAACCGATGGCATAATGACGTTCATAAGAGCTATTTGTAGCCTAAACTGAATAAATGATTTTGAATTTGAATTGAAAAAACTAAGAACTTAATTCGAACCTCACCATCTACACAACGAAAACTTCACTAACAGACTTAGTAGGGGTGCTAACGCGTGTTTTTAATGTGTCACATTGTATTATTGAATCATATCCTTTGATGCAATACACTTATCCTAGTTTAAATGGTTTAAAATAAAATATCTAGCTAATAATAACAATAAAATGTTTATTCACATGTTTATAAACACACTATTTAGCTGGATTTTAAAAGATATACATACTACATGTATAATTCAAAATCAATTCGGTTTGAATTATAGAATGGACTGTCTTCACCATGCTTTCTGACCCATGCACCAGCTTTAAAGTACCCTTCTGATACCCACTTTTGCATCTGCTCTGTGGAATGAGGTCCTATTATTTCAGCATTATCATTTTGACTCCATTTAAATTCCCATTTGACTACTTGGGGCTCATCACTTTCATCATTGTTTTCAGATACAGAAGTTTCAGTTTCTGTTTTAGTTTTATTAAGAACCTGCTTTTCTTTTTGGTCAAAATCATCAGCATACATATCTAGATCATTATCTTCATTTTTACCTTTAGCCTTCGCAATTATGGAACTTATTTTTTCATAAGTTTCTTGGTAAATGTCCATATTACCAAGTTTAGTCAAAATTTGATTTGCAAGCTCAGTTACTCTTGTAACAATTATACTACTCTCATCAACAATACCTGCCTTCTTTCTTTTCCACCGCTCAGCACTTGAAATTTTTAAACCTGTTCCTAAAAGCAGAATTTATAATTACTATAAAATGTACATATTGATCTTATCTAAAAAATTCAATAACAACAAATTTATAAATCTAAACAAAATTAAATATTAACTAAATGGTTATGTAAAATTGTACAAAAAATCTTGGCCACTGCATGATCTCCATTTTGTAAACACATTAGTGAGAGTATGTCACCACTAATAAATATATCAAATAATAGTATATTTTTAAGTGTACATTTATTAAGTATTTACCAAGTCTTTGCAAAGTTTTTGCTATTGTTTCCTTAGGTTTCATGTGTTGCAATATTTCTTTGTAGTTATCAATCAAATTAAATTTTTCCTCTGGCTCATCATCATCACTGCTGGATTCATCACCAAGCCCTTTGCTTTCATCATCTTTGTGGACTTTGTACTTGTCTTCTGGCCTACCCTTTATTTTAACCCAATCAATGTTATCAAGCCAACCATCCCTGATCTCCTTTTCTTTTTTCCAATGATAGTGGCCTTGGGTATCAAAATGGCCCTCTTCAAGTTCTTCTTTCATATTAAAGGGAGTGATTGTTATCTGTAATAATTGGTTACAAATGATAGCATATAATAAATTACGAAGAGGAAGAGTTTATAATCTATCTTATATCCCACAATGTATAGATCTAAATTACTACAACAATATGTTGTTAAATAGGATGTTTTAATGGGTCCGGCCGTTATGGTCCCAGTCCGGTTTGCCCTCGGCCGCTATGCACCCACATTGAAAAAGTTATTATTCCGGTATGCACCCGGCCACGTTGCCCCCATAGTTTCTCTTTTTGTCATGATATTCGAATCAGTACGGTTGAGTAGACAATGGTTAAAAAAATAAATGAAAATTAAGATCATAATCATGACTGATGTGTGTATTTTAGGTCTCTAGTGTATTAAATTTAGTATAAATTAAGCTCAATTCAAAATTGAACTGTAAGTTAATTTTTATTTAGTTACAAAATAAATATTAGGTTGGGAAAAAGTCTTTTCGCATAAAGTATGTATGAACTTGTAATAAAATCTCTTTGGCTATACTATTTGTATCTGGCTGGTTTTGGTATCATTAACCTTTTCACCGCCCAACTATCCTGCATGCGATGTCCCGCTGTACGCCAACGTATAAATGTATTTTAATAAAGTAGGTACAAGGAAGAACTTCTATAGAAGTGCTAGCGTGGACGGCACGAAAATCTCGAACTTCTTTAGAAGTTGTTGGCGGTAAAAAGGTTAAAAGTTAAAAGAAGATAATTTCAAATTCAATTTAGGAAAATGTGTGTTTTTTATTTGTTTTTCTTACTGTCAAGATGAGTAAATCTAATGAAGAAATTCGATACATTTTAAATTTTTACTACAAAAAAGGTAAAACGCAACGCAAGCTGCGAAAAAAATTTGCGATGTTATCCTGTTTTTAAAGAATATACAAAAAAAAACTATTCTTACTAATTCTAAAATGATGATAATATACTCACAGCACAAAATAAATAAATATAAGTTAAATTCACACTTTTGTTTTCAACAGTATTTGCTCAAGTCTTGTTCAAAAAACTATGGTTTTAAAACGGGGGTAACGCGGCCGGGTGCATACCGGAATAATAACTTTTTCAATGTGGGTGCATACCGGCCGGGGTCAAACCAGACTGGGACCATAACGGCCGGACCCTGTTTTAATAAAGTTTTGAGTCTTATACTATGTTAATAGATACATCTTTTTGATTCAATAGTCGGTCACAAGCACACAAGTTCCTAGCAGGCATTTTCATTTGAATTGAATTTTATTACTCACTTCACCTTCTACACCCGCAACCCCATCCTCTTCACCTTCAATGTCATCAACGTGTAAAACATTTTGTTTCTCTTCTTCAGCGCCACTATCTTCTTCATCAGAGTCCAAAGAATGTTTCTTCCCATCACTCTTAGTTTTCATTTTAACATTGTCATTTGCCATTTCTTCTGTGTCAAAAGCTGCAGACGCTGTTCTTTTAGCCATCGTAAATTTTAAGGAAAAAACGTCCAACGGAGCAAAGTTAGTGAAAAAATAAACTACGATTCATGTCAATACTACACGATAGTAATAAAAAAAATAATCTAAATAGAATCGAAGCAAGCAAGCGTAATTAATTTTTACTTCTTCTTTTCTGTTTGGTGTAGGTAAGACAAAGAGGTTTAGCCCATACAGCCATCTCTTCAGTTCTAGGAAACCTTCGAAGGTGATTCGTTTCACACGGCTTGAGGTACCCTTTACATACCTCGCCACCCCCAAAAAGGCCCGGTGAACCTGAAAATGCCGTTTAAGGCAATCAGCAATCTCTCTCAAAAAAAAAAAGTGTCAGAGCACTCGGCCCGATACCCGAATGTCCCGGGTTAAATTCCCAGGTCGGGCAAAGTGTGTTTTGGATTTTCCGATGCGTAGCCCGGGTTTGTGATCACCAATTTGCATTTGGTAAGCGTGGTGATTAAGCCATATTACCCATCAATTTTATTGTAGCGATGACTAATATTTCAATGAAGAAGGCCTTTGCCCAGCTGTGGGACAGTTACTAAATAAAAAAACTTACACGACTTTCATTGACATTGACAGCAGGATTTGTTTTCGACTTTCGAGCAAAATCCGAAATGTGTAAACAGGATTTGAATTAATTCAGTTTTTTTTAGGCTAGACATACTAAAATTCCCTAAACATTCGTTTTTGATAATTCAATATTTTGTTAACTTGTTGATAGTGACCCTAATACGTTAAATGTTTCGTTATTATTTCATGATATTTAGCTACTCAAAGTTTTTTACACAAACTTGCGTTTAAAATACTAGTTATATTACAAACTCAAAATGATTAATGAAAATAAAGAAGTTTATGGCCAATCTACAAATAATTGTCTTAAAAATGATCATATTTTAACAGTACTTCTATGTGCTATCTCGATACCGTTATCAATGTCCATGTGGATTATGAATATTATATACTCTAAACTCGCGGACAGCAACGGGCATGACGGTAACTACGATTTCCGTAAAATCTAGAAATCAATGGGCTCTTATATGAACTTAAAGTAATCCATTAAATGTATGTTCCAGAACCAGTTGTAATATCTCCAGCAAGATGGATGGCATCATGTTTCATACCACTAACAATGGCAGTGTACGGCTATAAAAAGAAAAGTGTAAACTTGAGTGGAGCTTGTTTCGGTTTTGGTGTGGGCTTAGTGCTCACATTAAGCAACTATTGTTTCTTGGCAGCACTTTTCACATTCTTCTTAACATCATCAAGAGCAACAAAAATAGGATCTCGTATCAAGAAAAAGATAGAAAAAGAGTTCAAAGAAGGTCAATAAAATAATTATAATTTCTTGGAAATAAATATAGATAAACAGGTTTTGCTTATAATTTATTTATTATATTTTAGGTGGTCAAAGAAATTGGATTCAAGTATTGTGCAATGGAGGAATGGCAACTCAACTGGGACTACTGTACTTATTAGATGTTGGTGCTTCTGAGAGACCTATAGACTTTATCAAAGACTATAGAGCTTCATGGCTGTCTATCGGTGTACTTGGTAATTTTTTATTTTTAGTATGCTTGTTTTTAATAATAACTAAGTTTGGCACAAAAGTAAAGTTATGATGTTGAGATATGATATTATCATGACTAACCATTAGGTGAGATGAAGTCTCCTTTATGAACATCATTCTTACATTTAGGTCATTGTGATATAAAAAACCTATTTCCCTTAATTGCATAGTAAAATACTTAATTAATTTGTATTTATTTCAGGTGCATTTGCATGCAGCAATGGTGACACCTGGGCTTCAGAATTAGGCACTGTTCTTGCTAAATCTGATCCATTCCTGGTTACTACTTGGAAAAGAGTTCCAAGAGGAACTAATGGGGGTGTTACTCTTGTAGGAACATTCTTTAGTACAGTTGGAGGACTCATCATAGGAGTGTCTTACTATTTGGCCATCCTGTATTTCACAGATAAAGCCTTGTGGGCTAGTGCTCCTCCGCAATGGCCAGTTATTCTATTTGGAGGTTTAGCTGGTTTTCTTGGCAGCTTTATAGATTCAATAATGGGAGCAACTTTGCAATATTCTGGTAACATTATGTTAAAAATAAGTTTTGGCACATAAATAGTTCATTGTATTCTTTTTATAAACAACTATTATTATTTTTCAGGTGTAGATAAAGATGG
The DNA here is from genome assembly GCA_947562085.1 of Eudonia lacustrata. Classification (NCBI taxonomy): domain Eukaryota; kingdom Metazoa; phylum Arthropoda; class Insecta; order Lepidoptera; family Crambidae; genus Eudonia; species Eudonia lacustrata. The sequence continues at coordinate 7,944,335 of OX387318.1, forward strand.
AAAAATTGTATCACATTCAAGTCTCAGTGTAAAAAACATTAGTGGAAGAAACATTCTTGATAACCACAGTGTCAATCTAATATCAACTGTTCTAATGGGCCTCCTGATGCCTACTTTGTGTAAAAACATGTGGCCTTTATTCTGACACATCTAAAAAAAGATACCTATGCTTTTAATGTTGTGTTAACTTTTTATTAAATATTTTTGTTTGTATTATAAGAAATATGCATTGAAATATCTTTAGTATTAAATAATAATTTGGCATGGTACATAAAACACACTGGAATCAAATCAAGACTACGAAGACTGGGTTAAGTATTTAAATTAATTTACTTTACAATTATGATATTCATTGAAGACAATTTTGAGTCTAGATTTTGCTTGATGTTAACCTGGTTGATTATCTGTGGTATATTATGTATATAGCTGTTTTAATTTAAATCTAATCTATTTTAACTCATACCATAAGTCAAAATATATTACTTGCTATAGATTTATACAAATATAGAAAACTCACTCATGGATCTATAAAAATATTTTTTGTAGTTGTGTATTTAAAAGTTTGAAAAACAAATAGTAGGTATAGTACTTAATTTTTTACCATGGTTGTTTGTAAATTATTGTGTTGTTTTTATTAAAATAAAACTGAACATTTTTTTTAATTATTTGAAAATAATGTTCCACTCCCATCTTATCCCATGTTTGTTACTCCATATAATACTTCTGCTATGATTATGCCACTTTGGCGATGTCGTGGTAGGAAATCATGTCCTAATTTAATTCATCATCATCATCATCATCATCTCAGCCAAAAAGACGTCCACTGCTGGACAAAGGCCTCCCTCAAGGATAAATCATTTTGAGGGGAATTTGCCATAATCGCCACGCTTGGCAGGCGGGTTGGCGATCGCAGTAAGGTGAGAATAATCACAGAGAGACGCTGCTGCCCATCCTCTGGATTGGTCCCATAGTCGCCTTCTACGACACCCACGGGAAGAGATGGGGTGGTGCAATTCTTATCCCCGGCACCACACGGGGACTAATAATTTAATTAATATTTACAAAATTTACAAAATAAAATTTGTAAATATTAATTAAGCTTAGCAGTGTCAAGAGCATTAGACCGGTTATCCAAAGGTCGTAGGTTCGATTCCCACTTGAACTTCCTGAGAATGCTTGATTTTTTCTAGTGTCTTCTTACTATATAAAAGCATTGTGAAAGCAAAATTTAAACTAATAAAAATTAAACATTTGTTTCACATAATGAGTAGGTACCTACATATTAGATACGTTACACTGAAATCCTTGCTTATTTAGTGGATTGTCAGCGTCTGGTCCAGCCAGTCGGCCCATAAGCCTAAGCCGTAAGGTTGGTTGGTTAAGCCTTCAGTTAAAATCGATGTAATCTACAAGGTCTCGCCAGTGGCTCCTCGTAGCTGGCCTGCATGCAGCGCCACACCCCGGCCACCACGTCTACTAAACCGTGGGCTAAACTTGCCAGAGGGTTCAGGTCTTAGCGATTGCACCTCGCTTAGTGCAGAAAGACTGTCTCGCTCGGTCTTATGCAGTCCACCTTCGGTGGTAAGACAGCAGAGGCATGGAATACCCAGGGCGTTGATAGGGTTTTTTTTTATCTTCACCCATTCACTGCATCTCCATTCCCTTCTGATCGTAGCGGCTCGTTGTACTAGTTAGTTGTACTCATAATGCAACGAGAAGTGAGCGACCTTACAGCTCCGGTAACCTATCTGGATGTTAGGTAGTGGACTATAGGTACGTGTCGACGGGGCGACTCGCTCGATACACTAGTCTTAAGAGTTCCAGATGAAGAATGCGCTGCGGCGCGTCCTGATTTAGCGTTATGACCTGACGCAGATAGTCCCTGGTGCTTGCGCAAGATTGTCTGACACCTACTTTATAACCTGACCGTTGGTAGGGGTGTCAGTTTAAACTTCAAAGTCTTGTGTAGCGGGGTTGGTCGTAGCGACTATCCGTTCCCCAGGGGGATGAGGGGAGAACCCCTTTACCCGGTGGGAGGAGACGGGTGGACGAGAGGGTACATCTGTGTTTTGCGCGCGCGCTTATGCACCAAATATATCCTGCACAACGGACTGTTTCTGGAATACTGGCACTCGATACTATAAAAGCCCTGTGGCGATGGATTGAGGTAGAGAGGCCTGGCTTTGTGGGTCGGGCTTTGTTCATACAAACACACACACATAGGCGGCACATAGGTTGTCTGCACATAGGCGGCAGGGAGGAGACTGGTCGTTTCAGCGTTGCATTGTTACCCGTGCGACAAAGCAGCCCACTTGGTTTCCTTGTTTAACCAAGGAGGGAGGTAGAAAAGGTGCTCCAAAAATTGCTTGTTCCATCGAAATTGGGAGGTAGTAACCACGGCTGTCTATGCATCCCGTTCAGCGTGGTCGAAATTCAAAGAAAGTAAAGAATAGACAACCAAGGACATCTAATCTACATGTCCACCGTACTACCCAACCTACTGTACTAATCTAAGACATGGATTTTGTACCGAAAGCGCATTCGTACACTGGACAGATTCCACCTCAAATGCCTCCGTGATCATGAACATCAGATGGGAAGACAGTGTTAGAAACACGAACTTTTTACGACGTGCAAGTATTGGTGGCATTGAGGTCTCTTATGTCTGAGAGTAGAGTGGTGAAGTGCATCTTTTTTTCAGAACTTCAGTACGGTAAGCGTAAAAGCGGTGGCCAGTATCTGGATGTTCTGCAAAGGCACATGAAACGGTGCAAAATAGAGCACACAATGGGAGGTGAAAGCAGCGCAGTGTCCCGAGTGGCGACGACTCATTCAACAATAGGTGAATGACTTTGAAACTGAGCGTCGTGAAGACCTGGATAGGAAGCGGGATGATCTGAAGGCCAGACCATCTGCGGCCATCACCTACCATTACGTTGGCGGGGTACTGAAATGCCCGAAATGCGCTCGTAGCTTCCCCAACAAAATTGGGTACGTAAGCCACTCTTAAGAGCACATTGTAAGGGCGGAGCAGCGAAGCCCACACTAAGCAAATATGCATATCAGTGCATAGAGTCGCTGTGGCCGAAATCGGTCAAGCAGGAGAAAGAAATTATATTTTATATTTCGACAAGCTTTTAGTCGTCATGTAATACAATGCCTATCGGATGGTTCCTTATATTAGTTGGTAAGATCGTTAGTCAAAGTTTACACTTTTAATATTCATTTCCCATGAATACCCTTTTGGCGCTTTAGCAGTTTTCCCTTTCCACCGAAGACGACGGTATATTTTTTTTTCTTGTTTGTATGACGAGCAAAAAATCTAAATAAAAGATTGTGCGATGCTATCAATAGTTATTATTATTATATCTTAATTAATGGCTTCGCGTTTAGCATTTAGCCATTTTCAAGTGTTTTTTAAATTGTACGGTAGATAGAAATTAAAATGGAGTCTCACAACACGTGTTATTACGGAAAGAACTCGGGTGAAACTCTATCAATAGTTTAAAAAGTCTTTAAATAATGACAGCTGGCAATGACATTGACAGAATGAGAAGAAATGTGTTCCTTTTATTTGTCAATTTTGAAAAAGCACTGTATTGACTCTTATTTAGTATGAATTTCTTTTAATTTTTAAGTTTTAATGTCGATTATGTCGATTCAATTTGTGTTGATAATCATTGGCTCGGCTGGCTGGTTTAGAGATTGAACTTCATTCGTTCGTATCTTGAAGGAAGGAACTTCTTTGTTTACGTAAAATATCAATTTGGTAACAACAACGAGGAGCTAAGACTGTGACTCATTTAAAAACTATATGTTAAAGTTGGTCCTAAGTTTTTAGTTTCTGTATTTCAACTGAAAAAAGTGGTAGCAAAGTAATGGTGTTTTTGTTCTAAATAAATGATGTCGTCGTCAATAGAAGAAAGTCCAATAATTAACTCCGATATTGAAAATGATGTTACGAGTAGTCACAGAAATCTCGTAGTCAATGAACAAGGTAATGCAGTATATTTTGTGGTTTATTCATTATCTATGTCAAAATCATTATATCTCAATGGTTAAAATATAAAACTTCTGCCTATCAAACAAAGAACTTTTAACTTATTGCTTTTTAAAAAATCTTTATTTTTTATTATTATTTGAGTCTACTATAGGTGGTATAAGTTGAATAATGTGCTTGTATAAGTTGAATTATTATTTCTGTAATCATTATAAACTTTTATATATTTTTAAGATTTATTATGTAGCTAATAACAAAAAAAACATTTCAGTTGAGGAGACCACAGGATGGATCAAAAGTCGAACAGTGCTTGGTATTATGGGCTTCCTTGGCTTTGCCAATGTGTATGCGATGCGAGTAAATCTGTCTGTCGCTATAGTGGCCATGATCAACTCAACCACACCCATGCCATCCAATGACTCCACACTGGATGTGTGCCCTGCTTCCATTCCCAGTAATAGTTCTGTTCCAGCTGTGAGTGACTTGTCATTTTATTCTTGATTATACATCAAAAACATTTTGATTTAGAGACTAAAAGTGATTTCTTCCAAACAACCTTTGGATGAAAAAGATAGATTTAAGTTGAAAAGTGAGCATGTCTGTTAGTTGGTCTAAAGTAGAAAGCAACCAATGCTTAGCAACGAAAAAGCTCTTTATCAGCCTACAAATATTGTATTGAATGTGATTTCATATGATAAAAAAACATGATAGGTAACTCATGCATGAGCATGAGCCTATTGGGCTATATCCATAACCCCAAACAGTTGATAGATAACAAATAGTGTAAAAAATAGAGAGCTGACCTTCAAAAGATGTAGGATATCTGTTTACATTCTCTTTTGATTACCAACCTTTTAAGGCCACTTGGAAAAAATACATCAACTTTCATCGAAAGTTGTAGGAGTATGACAAGACCAACGAATCTGAAATTTTGATATAGATAATTTCATGCATTTGTCTTTAAAACCATTGCTCAAAAACATGATTGTGCAATTTTGCCTCGATCGTAATTCTTTACGAAAACACCTCTAAAAAATCATTAATGCTATAATTACAATAAAATTACTTAATCTATATGTTTTGAAATCACTCAAATAAATTGTTAACATCAATATTCGTAATTTATAAATATATTTTTTAGATACTGCGGTCTTTGCGGTATCAATTGTCGCAAGCGCTACGTATAACAGATTCGTTGGTCTTGTCATACTCCTACAACTTTCGATGAAAGTTGATGTATCTTATCCAAGTGTCGCCTTAAAAACCAAAATTAAACAAGGTGCACTAATTAATAATATTAAACCTTATTTTTTTCAAAAAGGCAGTTTATTATTATTATTATTTAAAATAGTAATTGGAATATAATATATCTACTTAATATGTTTTAGCTTCAAACATATACCTTAGTTTCAAGTTTTTTGATGAAAAAATTCCTTTATACAGAAAACCGGTGATTTCAATTGGTCTGCTGAGCAGCAGAGTATCATATTGGGTTCCTTCTTCTATGGATATGTGTTGACACAGGTATGAAAATACATATTTATGCAAATGTAAAATAGATACTGTTCATCATCATTGACAGCAACCTTTGAATGTCCACTGCTGGGTACAGGCCTTTGAACAGGATTGGGCCACAACTCATCATGTACTGCACATACATTGACAAAAGCTGCACTTGCGAGATAGCACCTGTGCATGCAAGCTACTGTGCGTTCAACTACCTTTGAGTTTTTTGCAAATAGATTTTATGTGCATTTTAATTCTGTGCTATCTATATTTGAAAATAAAATACCTATTTGATTATATATTTTGATTAAATTTAACAGGTTCCAGGAGGGCGAATAGCCGAAATATTCGGTGGGAAGCTTGTTTATGGTGTGGGGGTATTATTGACAGCAATATTTACGATTCTCAGTCCAATTGCAGCCTATGTAGACTTCAAGTTCTTCATAGTTGTCAGAGTTCTGGAAGGATTGGGGGAGGGTGTGACATATCCTGCAATGCATGCCATGCTAGCAAGGTGGATACCACCTATGGAAAGATCGAAATTTGCAGCCTATGTATATGCAGGTAAGGTTCAAATAAAATAAAATCAAATCAAATCATTTATCGCATTCAGGTAGGCTAAAGGTGGCACAAAGAATGTTTTGAAAACATAAACATGAACCCTATTAGGGTATTGCAATTTTCCTATTTACAATAAATAAAATATAAAGTATTAATAGATTTTAAATATGCAAAAAAATTTTGCCAAATAATGTTCTGTATTTCTTATTTCTTATGAGGTATTTTTAGATTAGATTATTTGCACCATTCAATTTGTTATATATTATGCTATAATGATTATTCTGCCTTTATCTCACCTGGTGGTAAGTGACAGTAAGGCTCAAGGTAGAATTGCACTTTGCCCAGACTCTTAATTATGAATTGGTTATCTTAAATTTTGGAGCACAGTAAAATTGTCGTATGTTGAAAAAAATTCAAAATTCAAAATAATTTATTCAGTTTAGGCTACAAGTAGCTCTTGTGAATGTCACTATGCCATCGGTTCGTAAGTCTACTCTGGGCGGGAGATCTTGTATGTTGTTGAGAGTCTTGTGTGTTGTTGAGAGGATGTTGGCAACTGGTTAGGCGAACTTAGTACAAGACGTCTGCACACCAACCTATCCAAAATCAATAAATGTTTAACCTTATGCCGTTTATATAAAGTTCAAAGTTTATTAAGGCGACGCATTGGAAATTTACGTGGCGGGGATCTTGATTTTTCCCAACAATTACAAAACATATGAAAGTGATATTTGATGACATGATTTTTCATTTAATTGACTTCATTTTGCTAGTTGCAGAAACACGATTTGTTAACTTTTATAATACAGAAAAAATATCAAAGTAACCTCTTTTAAAACATAGATTTGCATTTTACAGGCAAACCAGACCGATTTAAGCATCTAAATTTTCTTAGTAGATTAGTCTTAACACAAACTTCAATATGCTAGTTCATTTTTTTAAATTTATTTGTAGTTTTAATTGGAAAGAAAAAAAACAGTTTTTCTTATGGTACGGGGCGCAAACGCTCCGTATTAGATTAATTGTTTAGCGAGGCGTCGTCGCCTTAAGGAAATTTGACAGTTTGTGGTAGTGAGATGTTCAGGCGTGTGTACAAGCACTACCAGCAACCAGTACAGTATATACATTTTCATTTCAAGAAGCTCAATAAAAACAAATTACTTAAGGGTATATTTTATTTGAAATGTCTTCGTCCATATTTATTTGATGCCGCGCGGCCATACTAATTTTGTATGGGGAATTTAACGTGTTAATTTGAAAAATAATCATTTTAAAAAACCGTTCGATAAATCGAAAATGTGAGACGGACGATTTGTAGTTTAGACAATCAGAGGTACAATAATTTAGATAAAATATAAGATATCAACTAAACGCCGCCACTCGTTTTCATGATTTTTGGCCAATCTTAAATGATATTGTAGAATAAACTATAGCGTGTTATGAATATATGGATCAGACTAATTGTAAACACGTTCCCTTCGATACTAAATATATATTTTGTTTATTTAATACGATAGTATTTTCAATTATATCAACTTAACCGTGACTGCATTTTTGTCATTTTTTGGTCGGCGCACCCTTAAAGAATCTTTCTCATTTCAGGTTCCAATATTGGTACAGTGATATCTTTGCCAATATCAGGGTGGTTGTGCACTCTAGATTATGGAGGCGGATGGCCATTATGTTTCTATTTGTTCGGAGGATTGGGAGTGGTTTGGTTCATAGCGTGGATGTTCCTAGTTTATGACACACCACAGAGGCATCCCAGAGTTTGTCCAAAAGAGGTTGAATATATAAATGCAACAATTGGGCCACCGGTATGCTATATTTTTTAATATTTCTAGTTTATTTTACTTTTAAATCTGAACTACATAATAGCTTAGTACCAGTAAAGAGGGGTTATATAGACATTTTAGTTTTAAAAAGAAGTTCATTAACTTTGTAAAGTACTTGTAAAAGTTATAGCTGATAAAGTTGTAGCTTTAAACAAAGAAGTTTTGGTAATCAATATAATTTGATCTGCTGGCTTCAATTTAGTGTAAACAACTTAGAAATTTTCGTTTAGCGATTTTTAATCTTAAATATCAATTAATAATAGGATCAATATGGATATATAATAAAATATCATATTGATTGATTGATTGATAATATGGATTTGCATCGGAATAAAAAAACAATTGTCGGCACTGTTCTGTTAAATTTTAACCATTGTGGCTGTGTTCTTGTATTGATAACGAATTAGCCACTTGTGTGCACTCTTTATCTGTAGAGTAGAGCATGTGGGTCGCAGCTGTGACGCATTCGGCATTCTGACTGTATTTAATTTAGTACTTTAATTATGGATATTAAAATCACTATCTATAGTATATTGTTCATGCTCTAAATATTTACCAACTTTGTATACATAAGTAATGCGAAGCTATGGCTATTGACTATTCAAGATTATTTTGGATTTTCCGTGTTTGAAATCCATGTTGATAATTGAAAGATTTTTTCGCCATTTTTTTACCGGCCATGTACTAACTGTATTTTTTTTGTTTTGAAGTGATTAGCGGCAAGGCTAACCTGAGTATCACAGTTTTTTGAACTAAGTATTCTTTTTACGAAATTTTACCAATTGAAATCGACCCTTCCGAATCCAGGGCTTTGAATAACGTTAAACATTAGGTTACCACGATAGCATAGTTGGCAGTGCACCTGACCTGGCATGTCATGGGGTGCCGGTTCGAATCCCGCTCGTGGAATTTTATTCAACACTGTCTTTTTTCAAATTGTTAATAGCAAAGGCAATGCTATGTTTGGTATTTTTTTTACGTTACCTGCGTGGCAATTTTACCGATAAATTAACAAACCGCTAAAGTAACGATACTTGTACAGGAAAACGTTACCTGTATTATCACTACCAATTTAAATTTACGTCACGTTTTTAGGGGCGGCGAGAAATTTAAAGGGTTCCTCAAGCCGTGTGATCGGATTACCAGTCAGAGGTTTTATAGAGGGAGTGGCATCACGCACTAGTGCGTGTCCCCATTCCTCACTAGATTCTCTGAGGGGTCCGGATCAGATCTGAATTCGGAAATAACGATAAGAAAAAGAGAAATAGAAATAAGTTACTTAACAATACTTGTAGTGTGAATTTAATGAGTACTGTCCGAATCCTGTTATTATGGGGTATGTGACAGGACGAGTAATCAACCAGAGTCCTAGATCAGTCTTTGTCCGATTTCTTCGGCCATCACCTCTTGATCTCATTTTGACTATCATGAGCAGTAGGTATTTCATGTGGTGTTGTTTGCAGGACGACAAGCCGGCCATGTCTATCCCATGGTGCAAATTCTTGACGTGCGTGCCACTATGGGCGATCCTCATTGCGCAGTGTGGCCAGTCGTGGCTGTTCTACACGCAGCTGACCGAGCTACCCACTTACATGAACAATATACTGCATTTCGACATTGTATCTGTAAGTTTTTATTAATATTGAAGTAATTTTTTTAAATATTAGGTTGATTTTTGTGACCATTACGGCCCGCGCGGATGGTATACGCGACTCAATATCGCTCTGATGGTTGAAGCGATAGCTCTTGTTAACTGGTTAATTAAACATAATGCAGAACAGTTTTTATTGTGACGTAAAGTCATATCATACAATCGGACGTGAGTCAGTAAAGAGACCTAGTCCATACTACATTCTATTAATTATTTAGTGATATCAAGATTATACATGCATTGGAATTTGGTACTGTTATCGACATGAAGGCATTTAAAAAAAATCGGAGATAGTCAAACGAATCCTGTCTACCTGACGTTAATGGGCCTATTACATTTTGACCGTAATTTTTGCATAAAATGCCCAATTTTGGCGTTCTTGTTCAGAGAAACTGAAACCCTTAGACAATTTTCACTTATTGTATGGTGGAGAATAGTTATTAGTATAATTCGTAGCGGCCTCGCTTTCTGCGATTTTCCCTTATCTATTTATATAAAGCCAAAATTCCGGAGCTAGTTTTCAATTAAATACGCTGACGACAATTTTCAAGCTCATGGATTGAACTACTGTACTAAGCAAATAAAATGAAAAATATATAATAATATCTCTTAAATAGTGGATAAGTTTGTAGCGGCCTTGGAATTTCGAAATATGAATGGAATTTCTACAAAAAAAATCCCATTCAAAGCCATAAAACGTTCAGAATTAGCTGTAAATATTACTCTTACTCCATTAATATTATTAAGTTAAATGTACACCATAATTAACGTTAGTTTATAAGGTTTGAAATTATATAATTTTTTTGATCGATAAAAAATTATTAAACATCAAATAAATGTAATAACAACTGCACAAAATGCCACTTTTGCGATGCGTCGGCCGCTCGTAGTACTGAAAAAGCGCGAGCGCGCGCATTTTGTGATAGGCCTCCTAAGACGACGCATTGGTAATTTACGTGGCGGGATCTTGATTTTTCCCAACAATTACAAAACATATGAAAGTGATATTTGATGACATGATTTTTCATTTAATTGACTTCATTTTGTTATTGCAGAAACACGATTTTTCAACTTTTATAACAGAGAAAAAAATATCAAAGTAACCTCTTTTTAACCGACTTCATAAAAAGGAGGAGGTTATCAATTCGACTGTATTTTTTTTTTTTTAAATCATAGATTCACATTTTACAGGCTAACCAGGCCGATTTAAGCATCAAAATTTTCTTAGTAGATTAGTTTGTAGCACAGATTTCTATTTAACACACACTTCAAAATTGTAGTTCATTTTTTTTAAATAATTTGTAGTTTTAATTCGAAGGAAAAAAACCAGTTTTTCTTATGGTACGGGGCGCAAACGCTCGTATCAAAACATATTTATTGTTTAGCGGTGCGTCGCCTTAAGCAGAAGCGGAGTCCAGAGGCGAAGACAGCTAATCGAGCAGGATTGTGCCTCGCTATATAGTCGACCTCGTCCTGCCGACACGAAAGTTGCTTCTTCACACATAGGTTAAAGGACTCCAATTTAAAAACTCATCTATAACGATTCATCATCATCATCTCAGCTAAAAGACGTCCACTGCTGGACTAAAGTCTTCCCCCCCAAGGATCTCCACAACGACCGGTTTGGTGCTGCTCGCATCCAGCAGCTTCTAGCGATTGGAGGCCTGCCCACAATGCGTTTTCTGGTACGCGGTCGTCACTCTAAAACTATTCCGCCCCAGCGGCCATCAGTCTTGCGAGCGATGTGCCCTGTCCACTGCCACTAGAGCTTAGCAACCCTTCGGGTTATGTCGGTAACCTTCGTTCTCCTGCGGATCTCTTCATTTCGGATTCGATCACAGATCGAAGAGAGAAACCCCAAGCATAGCCCTCTCTGTTGTTCATTGGGTGACCTTGAGCTTTCTTATGAGGCCCATAGTGAGCGACCACTTTGTTCACACCTGTAAAACCCTATAAAGATTAGTTATTTAAAAAAAATATTATTCATACTGGATCCATAAACTTGTTTCACTTTATATTTACGAATTTCAGAACGCCCGGCTCTCGGCCCTTCCCTATTTGACGTCGTGGGTTGCTGGTATATTGATTAGCATCTTCGCCGATTGGTTGCTCGCAAAGGGTTGGATATCGCGACTCAACAGTATGAAACTTTGGAACACAGTAGGTTAGTACTTTCAATTTTTTTATTACATTAAGTCGAGGCAGCGCCGTCTAGGGTAACGAACTCTTTAAGGAATAAAATTAAAAATGTGTAACAATACCTTCGATAAACATTAGTAGGTGATTAAAGATCCGGATCAAAAATACATATCCAAAATCGCGACCATCTACAAATCTTAATATGTTAAATATGCGGTATCTAAAGATAAAGCTTTTGACTCGTACGAACACGTACGAATACGAACGATACATCCCGATCCTCCGGCTACTATTCTGCCGCACAATTTATGAACGCAGTAAAGAACATGTGAACAGGTTTCGAGAAAATAGATCGTAATGTCAGCACCCCAAATATCACAATCACAAACACAGTAAGTTGTACTCACTGCGTTCATAAATTGTGCGGCAGTATTGTACAGAGACGCCTTCATATCAACCTATCCAAAACTGTCCTCCAATAAATAATCAACCATATGCCATATACATAAAGCCCAAAGTATGTTAAAGATACTTGACAGTTTGTGGTAGTTTTATTTTTTGTTTTTAAGCGCTTATTGCTGCACTAAAGCTGAATTAAACAATTATAAAATATAATGAAAAAAAATATTCCGCAATCCGGGCGGCTTCACTGACCATTATGCTACCGGGAAGGCTGACGTTTGCCGATGACCCAGGTTCGATTCCTGGCTGGGTCGGGTAGGCATTTTATTTTTTCACTATATTTTATAATTATTTAATTCAGCTTTAGTGCAGCAATTATTAAAAATAAAAATAAAAATTACTATAGCGTTGTGTTATCAAATTTGTGGTATTTCGGTTCAGTTGCAATAACCTTAAATCTATCCAAGATCAATGGTACGAATACGTATCCAAAGTGCGGCTGGCCTAACGGTGGTGTTATGTCCCCAGCGGCGTCGATCCCGGCGTTCGGTCTGCTGGGAATCGCGTGGGCGGGCTGCGACCGCACCGCCGTCATGCTTCTGCTTAGCATCACCTCCGCCTTCGGGGGCGCCGTGTACGCCGGTAAGCATCACTAACTTAATACAACAGTGAATAGGCTATTTCTGGGCAAGCTTGTTCCATCGTCGACCTCTTATTAGCCCTAAGGATTAGAATGATGCCAAGAGCAAGCCCATCTCACAATAAAAAAAAATAAAAAAGCATCATTAACTTAACTGGCCCAAAATGCGATTGCACGCAAATGTTTTAACTTTATAATTTCGAGTTCCTACGTGCTTCAGAAGACACGTGAAGCCATTGGTCCCGGCTGCATTAGCAATAGTTAACAACCTCCACACTGCACTGGGCCCGCTTGGCAGCTCTCTTCTCAGTCGCTTATTCTTGAGTAGTCGTGGTCACGCGTGTCTCACCACCACTCGCCATTCGTCTCTTGCAGAAGCTTGTCTTGCTCATGTGTTCAGTGGGTTTTGGGTTAAGACCAGGGGCTCTATTTTTGATTCTTTCGCCTCGAGTCTAGCCCTTGGTTTCTACTGATTTTCGTTCGGCATTTGACTTTCCATATTTTTGAATCGCTCGAAGAGTGCCCTCACCCACTCGTTGCAGTCGAGCGACACAAAGCGATTGATAGAATAACCGTCAAAATCAATGCTTTGTGTCAATGTCATGTCACTCGTTTGTTTGTGTCATTGAAAATTTGAAACTGCCAAATTAAGTAAATACAAGCAAAACAGGTTTTCGTTTTTTTGTTTAACAACAGAAGACGTTTTTACATTTTTTCTTGTGTTGTGACATTGATAGTCTTTTCTATTAAAAAGCAAAGGTTTTTTTAACAGCCAATAGAAACATAGATATTACGTTTCTTTTTCATTGCGGTTGTTACCGGTTTTCTCTAAATTCTGCGTGGAACAGATTACATCCAACATTTCGCATTATGTTGGCAGGAAACGAACGATTCAAAAATACGGAAAATCGGCGTCAAGCGACTTGGAAGACAAGCGTGACTTAAGTCGCGTGCGACAACACAATGTCATACGTGCGATTCAAAAATAGATCCCCAGGTAGGTGGCTTATTGCACAGTATATACAACCTTATTTTTAGTTTATACGAAATTCGAAACGCGGGTCAAATATTTTCATTTAAAGAATCAGTACAAAAAAAATATATCTTGAAAACTCACGAAGTTACAAGCTTTTTGTGCTGCCCCGTTGTATTTTTTAGTAGGGTATACTTTATTTGAGATTTTGTAAATATTTTTGGTCAAAATGTAACATGGTTTAAAAAATATTTAAATCGATTCTATTACTGATTCAGAACAAACCGTATAAACTAAAAATAACATTGTATATAAGCTAAAGCAGTAGCGAAACTAGGCCTTTTTGTTGAGATAAATACCTACGCGCCAATTGAGCGTAAAGGGTTGTCCTCTTCTTTCTTTATCTTGTCGCGAGATTTAAGTACCTACTCGTATATTTTACATAGATTGAACATTTTAATAGTTAAAATCAATCACATCAAGTTATTTAATTTACTTGTTTATCTCCACAAGTAAATCTCGCGACAACCTTTTATATAATATAAATTGTGTAGGTTATGACGTTATAAGTTGATAGAAAAGGTTTTAAAGCATACGTTTATTTTTTTATTTTTAGGGGATTTAAATAAAAGCTTGTTTTTTAAAAAGGTGACATTAAAACGATAATGACGTTTGACATACATTTTTTTCATAGACTTACTATCATAACGCGCGAAGGCTATGCTTCTAAAGCAGTCTATTCACGCATAATGTAAACGTTCTCAACGCAGGTAACCAGATGAACCACATGGACCTATCGCCGCAGTTCGCGGGCACCATGTACGGCATCACCAACGCCGCCAGCAACATCTGCGGGTTCATGGCGCCGTACGTCATCGGACATATCATCAGCACCGACCAGGTGGGTAGCCGTCACCACCTTCGATCAATTATACACCGTTCTTGTTTAACCGTCTTACACCCGCAGGTGGGTTGATACAGACCGCAGACCATGAAACTGAACAACTTTCCCCAACAAACATAGGTCAAAAACTCTAATTTGAAATGACGTTTACATGACAGGAACAAAACACGGAATAACTATTTGGACCTAATTCATTAATTATTTGTAAGGCACTTATTTGCGAAAAATATCAATTTAAAATTTTTGTTCGTATATCATTCATTTCGTTAGTTTGTTAAATATATAGGCTATAAAGAGCTAAGAGATTGCTTAATTCGTAATGGGAATTCATTGGGGGTGTAACTCAGTGGTAGAGTGTCTGCTTCGCATGCTGAAAGTCCTGGGTTCAAATCCCAGCACCTCCAAAGCCTTTTTGTTATTATACTTTATTTACTTATTACTTAGTTATATTATATAATGTTTTTTATTTATTTAAAATTTTATGTAAGTATTTTTAAAAGTTTTTTTTGTTTTTCCAGCAAACTTTAGGTCAATGGCGGGAGGTGTTCTACTTAGCTGCGGCCATCGATCTTGGAGCCAATCTATTTTATTTGTTCTTCGCGAGCTCCGAGGAGGAGGTGAGCGTTTATTATTAACTTAGTAATTTTATTATTATTATTATCATTGAAATCAACAAAATAATAAAACCTTTTTGTATTTGCTTTACAAACGCAAAGGTGGTTACAATCTTTTGCACTTTAAGATCGATTGCATAGAAAATTTATTAAAAACTAACTAATTACTTTACAATTACATTCACATAAAAAATATTAATTAGTCACGCAACATATTTAAGTTTTTTTTATAAAGATTTTGTATTTGTTTTATATTTCTATCGTATTTTTTTATATATGCGCTACGATATACCTGCGTGTTTCCTTAATAAAAGTTCTCTTCATTAGGGTTAGAAGAAGAATAAGAATATTATTTTCTGTATGTGTATAAGTGATGATAAGGTCGCAATTGGTAGTATCTAGTCAGGCGGACAACACAAGCCTTACCACCAACCAAACAGAGTACACAAACATGTACCTCCTGCTGGGAATCGAACCCGGGACCTCTGGGTCTTAACAACTAGACCACAGAGGCGGTTACAATTGCTCTTGGTGATAAAGCCACCAATCTTATCTAAATACTAGTGGACCCGGCGGACTTCGTACTGCTTTGACAGTTTCATCAAGTGATTAAATTCTCTTTGGTTTCCATGACAACAAAAGAAACAAATCATTTTGTATTGGAAAATTAAATTGTCGTTTTTAGTATATTTATAGTGTGATTCCCGTGGGAATATCGGGATAAAAACTATCCTATGTGTTAATCCAAATTATTAACTATCTGTATGCCGAATTTCATCCAAATTATCCATCCCTTGCAGCGTGAAGAAGGAACAAATATACGAACATACACACAAACTTTCGCATTTATAATATTATTAGGAAGTAGGATGCCGCCATAATATCAATGTTTGTAGCATTGTTATGTTCCGGCAGCTAGAGTAGTTGAGGATCCCGGGTGAAGTGCGCTTCCACCTTCGGCCTTATCATCACTTAACATCAGGTGGGATGAAGGCATAGTGCTTACTCGTAAGATATTAAAAAAAACATTACGGCGCTAACCGTCGGTGGCACGTGTCGGTCAGATAATAAATTAATATAGATAGTAAAGAGAGATGGGCAAAGGCATCCATCATTGAAATCAAGGCATCGCTACAATTTTTTTATTTTTTTATTATTTTAATTTTTAGTAACATGATAAAAATTTACTAGAAATAATCAACTAGCCTGAGGAAGCTCGAGTGGGAATCGAACCCACTACCTTTGGATAGCCGGCCCAATGGTCTGACCGCTGAGCTACCGAAGAGAGGAATTTTCTAGTAAAATTTTATCTTGTAACAATAAATAAATGTGCATGTCTCACGTATGATTCCTTTCGCAGGACTGGTCGCGGCCGGATAGCGATGATATGACTGCGTCGGCGCCGGTGGAGAGCATCCTGTACCCGGAGTCGTAGTCTCCGCGCGCCCGCACTTGTGACACGGGCCTTTAAACACATCGTCACGTTTACAGCGTGTCACGTAATAATCAGCGTGTCATTCAGCGTGACACGTAAAAATCTGTGTGTCACGTGAAATACAGCGTGTCACGATAAAATCTGTGTCACGTTAAAATCAGTGCGTCAAGTAAAAATCTGCGTGTCACGTGAAATACAGCGTGTCAAGTGATATATAACGTGTCCCTTGAAATACAACGTGTCATGTGAAATACAGCGTGTCAAGTAAAAATCTGAGTGTCACGTAAAAATCTATGTGTTGCGTGAATTATACATCGGGTCACGTAAAAAACAGCTTGCCACGTAATGAGCGCATCATATATAAATCTACGTGGCACGTTAAATGGGGGGGCAACCTCAAAATTAGCTTTTATTTGTTTTTATATCGAGAGAAGCACTCTGTCTTCATTTCACTTATTAGTGGCGATAAGAAGGTGGAAGCCTACTTTGCACTGAATTCTTAATAACTAAGAAACTGGCTATGTTATCTTTGACTGCCGGAACATAACAATGCTACAAACACTTGTTATGGCGTCAGTCTTTAGACAGGATAGTTGTAGCTAGCTAGTGGCGGTAGCCAAAGTAACATTAAGAAAACGATAGCGAAGTTCGAAAAGAATAAAATGTATGGGATTGACATAAGATTGACCATGTGATTTAGCGCGGCCTATGTCAATCCCATACATTTTATTCTTTTCGAACTTCGCTATCGTTTTCTTAATGTTACTTTGGCTAAGCCTACAGGCACACTTTAAACAAGGCCTTCCTATCACTGACGAAACCGAGTATAATAATACAGACCTCCCGCTGGGAATCGAATCAGGATCTCTGGGTCTGAAACCCTTTCATTGTCTTGTCATCATTATCATCAGCTTATTGTGTCCCCACTGCTGGGGCACGAGCCCTCCCTATGGATGGATAGGGAGAAGAGAATAGGGGATTTCATTGTCTGCCGTGCTTTTTTACGTGACACGAACTAAACTTACCCTATATTATTGTCAATTTATTAATTATTATTATCTACGTAGGAGGTAGGTAGAAAAGTTTTTGCGAGGAGTGATGGATTCTTATGCCAAAAGATTGGTATTGTATGATGTGAATGTTTCAACGTAATATTATTCCTATAATTTAATTTCAATTATGGGCCCTGCTTGAGAAAAATTATTTCGGATTGCATAATTGGTGTGACTGTGGTAGATATTTGTTTATTATTAATTCGGAGTTCAGTTTAAACCTAAGAATGTCAATCTTTTGTGATTGGTGTCATTGTGTCAATGATTATGCCAAAGGCTTCATTTAATACTTTT
Source organism: Eudonia lacustrata (assembly GCA_947562085.1). Taxonomy (NCBI): domain Eukaryota; kingdom Metazoa; phylum Arthropoda; class Insecta; order Lepidoptera; family Crambidae; genus Eudonia; species Eudonia lacustrata. Next base: position 7,962,341 of record OX387318.1, read on the forward strand.
GAAAAAGTACATTTACTTTCAAGTAAATAGGACCTTATTTCAATAAATTAGGTCCTATTTACTTGATAGTTTAACCAAATACTTGAAGGAAAAAATAAGTTAATAGCCTATGACTTTCCCACTGCTGGGCAAAGGCCCCATCGTTGAAATCAAGTCATCACTACAATTGATGGGTATTGGCTTAATTAGCAAGTTTGCCAAATACGGATTAATGATCACAAACCCGGGCTATGAATCGACAAATCCGCAACACGCTTCGCCCATTCGGGAATTGAACCCGGGAATGATCGGGCTGAGCGCGTTGCCATTCGTGGACCGAAGCGTTACTTGATACATTTAAATAAACTTTTCGTCCAAATGATAGATAGCAGTTGCCATGTTTGACATTATGATGTCAAACGTGCAACAATCCACCATAAATCACACTAATATTATAAATGCGAAAGTTTGTGTGTATATTTGTTGCTTCTTCACGCTGCAACGGATGGTTGTATTTGGATGAAATTAGGCAATACAGATAGTTTATAACCTGGATTAAAACATAGGATACTTTTTATGATTTACTTTTTTTTACTGTCAGATGTATAAATAGAAAAATAAAGAAAGCGAGAGCGGGAGACAGAAAGTCAGAGAAGAGAGAGGTAAGATAGAGATAGAGAGAGAAGAGAAATAGATAGAGAGAGGTGGAAAGAAGAGGTGTCATGAGATCGCTCTTTGGATAGATTCAAAGTATTTTTTTAGTGATATTATTCTCCAAATACCTTAACACAAATCTCAAATTTGAACGAACATTAAGAGTTACTTATAGCAACTTATGGGTATTTGCAAATTAAAAACAATGTTAGTTATTGAGATCATAAATTCGTTTCTTTCCTTAAGTGAAATTGTGTAGAATTATGATTTAATTAGAAAAATGTTGTAGCATACTACAAAAATAAATAAATACCTCATCATTCTACGTGATTCATGACATGAGGTATCATAACTGTCTCTATAAAATGTTTATGGGACCTTTGTTAATATACTTTAAAATCTTCGACTTCCGAATACAATGCCTTCGATTGAGAATTCTCTTTTTATGTACTGATGAGTTTTAACTATCTTTGTACAGAAAGAATGTGATATTATGATAATTAGGGTGGATATTAAATTAGGAATGCAGTCTGCCTACCTCTTTTAGTACTTAGTAATTTTGTTTGTCTTATTTTCACACACTTGTTTAGAAGCCAACGATAAGACGGATGTGTGCACAATAGTGAGATAGATAACTTAGTAAATTTATTTTTATATTGATGGATTTTTAGACGGGCCTGTAAAGGCAGGCTTCTTAACCGCTATGAAATCTTTCATTAAAGATATTTGATATTGATTTGTATTTTCTGATTAAAATAAAAATGGTCAAAGGTCAGCTAGAAAATGGGCAAATTACACAATTTTTTTTCTATTGAATCATGTTTATTGTAAACTTTTAAATACTCTATCGAGCCAACTGAGTAAAGATAATTAAGAATGACGGAAATCGCTTAAAGCTTTTCCTATACATGTCGTACTCGATATAGATAATACGTACCTATATGTTAAAGACGGCTTATTTTTCAGTTAGCTAGCAAGAGCTACGGTACATGCCGTTTGGCAAACACACTATTTTGGATAAGAATGCGTTTGCATTTTATACGCAAGCAATCGGTAGGTATTCATTATGTTCGAAAAACTCGCGCGCTCCGCGCTTCTGCAACTGCTTCAATGGAGATGCTACGCACGCTCCCCGCCGCGCTTTCATGTTTATTTATCTTACTACTACTTATATTATATTTTTTAATAAATAACAGCTTACATTACATGTTTTGCGAAGGTAATAAACTTATAACATAATAAGGCAAAGTCAATAAAAAATATCCACAGTTTAAATTAAATGGATTTGTCTGGTAAATCACAACATGCTTATCCAATTATTGAAATAAATTTAGATAATTAGATAAATACATATTTCAACATACAAGTACCTATATTTATACATACACATACAGTACAAGATATACACAAATTATATATTCCTAAACTATACATACACACACAATACAATCAAAATGTTATACGCCTCAATAAGTAAACACTGGCAATATGCTGTGCTGTGTGATAATTATATATTCTTTTCATTTTATCTTTGCGAACGTATCTATTACCAGAAGCAGTTGAAGGATCGCGGAACGCAGTAGGTTCGTGAACATAGTGGATATCCACCTTTACGTGCGATCCGAAGTTCGCTGATTAGTTCTTGGATATAAAAAACTTCATGGTGCTTTACTAACTATAAAAGTAAATGTATGTTTATAATGTTACCTAAATTAAGAAATCGCCAAAGATTTTCCTGAATCGTCGTCTCAGTGAGATTAAGTATTAAATGTTTGAACATTTATGTTTATTAATGGTTTTGTAAACAAATTAATTGCAAGTTTGCATGAATATGGAAAATGTTGTGTATCTGTTATGAATTTTTATTGTGATTCACATTCCGAAAACTAAAGAATTTTTTTTTCTGCACCTCTTTTTGTTATTTAATAAACCCCATTTTATTTTTTATAAACTAGATTAATATTCATATAAAGCAATATTAAAAACATATATCAAATTGGTTCCGTATTATGAATTATTTATTAACTGCGTGTTTTTAAATATATTATTAGTGGTTTTTACTGGGACCAATAATCATGGGATGATGGGTAATAGTCAGCTGTAAGTGGAGGGAAACATCCGAAATGGCCAAAATAGTAGAAGTCAAATTATTGAGTCTAATTACTTCAATCATAAGTTGAACAATGTTCGTCAATAACAAACTCTTATTATATAACAATAAGGTTTTTAATTGAATACTTATGTATAAGTACATATAATATTCGACCACGGTCAGTGTTGTTTCGATGTATTTGATGCTGACTGAAACAAATTATACTCTCAATGTTATCTTATTTAAAGATACTGGTTAACTTATGAATGATTTTAACATAATTATAAATTAATGCAACTTTAAGCCAAGGAAACACCCAGGTACTCATCTATGGCTTATTATGTAAAGTACTTGAAATGGCATACGTAATTTAGTTCAATTTAGTTCACTTAATATTTTTATTTGCATTAAATGATATGTTTGTAGTCTTCTAAGTTACTACTTCTTTAATTAGCTTAATTAACATGTTGAGGATGTGGCTTGCTCATTTGTTTAAATATGATTACGTAAGGTTTTATGCGAAATTTCATATGCCATTTAATTTTTAAACAATATTAAATTTGTGGCTATATACAGGCTGTCTCATTTAAATCAGTCAGTATGGGAAAGTCTGAAACTATAAGACACACGAAGATCTGTAACTGAACCATGTCATCGATTTTGATAAGAAGAAAAACTGCATTCACACATTTAAAAAAAAACTTAAAAAAGAACCACCGTTACATTCAACAAGTTCAGGCATGTAAAATTGTCTCTATGGTTGTTTGTACCTCTTTGCTGGTTTTGTAATTGTAAGATCGTTGCCTACACGTGTTGAATATTGTATTGAAAAGACGGTGGTCACTTCGAACACCTACTAAAATAAATTAAAGTATGTGAAAACAATGCATTTTATTCATTTTAGACATCATGTTTCATAAAGCCATTTACTGCTTAAGACCTACACAATCGATATCTAAATAGAAATACTGTAAGTTTATTTTTTTCAAAACAACCGAGTTCGATTCCCGAGCTGAGTACAGGTTTTTTTAAAATGTATGAATGCAGTTTTTCTTCTTATTAAAGTCAAGGACATGGTTCATAAGAACAGATCTTCGTATGTCTTATAGTTTCAGACTTTCCCATACTGACCGATTTAAATGAGACACCCTGTATAATTAAAAAGAACTAAAATTATTTTAATTTGCATGGTAGTTGATTGAACATCTACATAAAACCTTTTTTTGCAAATCTCGTCTCATTCCATTATTCCATTGCTGTTATATCTTTATAATTAAATACAATCACACAGCAGTATTCTTATGTGATGGTGTTGTTTATAAATGCAAATTTTTATTTGTTGTTATGCTTTTACTGTTAGGTAAATTTTAAATCATATTCATGTACTTTTAAACTGCACTGTGCGCGGTCTGAAAAATATATCTCTTTAGCATTAAGTTTATCAGTTTGCTATGCAAGAAATGCACAATTTCAGTTTTGTGATTAAGTTTTAAAGCTTGAGGATAGTTCATAGAGAATTTGTTTCTATTCTAATACCAGTGTAATGTAGCTTCTCACTTATCTCATTTTAAACTGTGAAAGTTTGTTTATACTTAAATAAAGTTAACGCAACATTGATTGCGAACTTTGATAAAATTCAGAAAAAGTTTTGAAAAAATGTACACCAGTGGCATTTGAACGCACTTTCTTACAATCCGGGACAGACTATCAAATAGGCTATCGTGACTGTATCCGACCCGTTAAGCAACACTTTCTACAATCAAGTCCATTAATATCTTAACTGTAAGGACCCTGTCGCTATATTGTATAAATGGTTGGCCATGGGACATAAGTTCAGAAGTTATTTGATCAGTTACAAAGGTGCTTATAAATATTATTAGACTCGACTGTACTTATTGTGTCTAAACGTAGGCACTTTTGTGTCTTGTGTGGGATACAAGCTACCAGTGAATATGAAATCAGCCCTCCCTGCGCAGAGACATAGTCATCTTTTGTGTCCAGTTACTTCCACCTGATACTGATGCAGCAACTCGGTTTTCTTGTATGGTGTCCCGTGTCGGTAACAAAAAGTGTCTACGTTTGCGCAGCGCCTAAAGGGTGTCTTGTACAAGTGTCAACAACTATGCCACCGTCCTCCGATCTTAACATTGTTACAATTATCAAGGAATAGGCAAGCTGCGTTTATAAATATGAATGTACATATTATTATTGCGAATAATTTATATTTAATTCAGAAAAATTGTTGCGTAAAGTTTTTTTTTAATATAGCTGGTCAATTCTTAAAGAATCATTCTTATCGGAACCAAACAATATTTTAAAAATATGTTAAATCATAATCTTAGCTTGTGATCATTTAAGATGAAAGATTTCTCAGAATTAATGCAACAAGTCCACATTCCCATGCCGTGGCGAGACCTACAATTAATTAGGACAGCACTTAAATTGTAAGTAACTTTGTTTGAGAGATATTACTATTGTATTCCAGTCGTCGTCGCCTTGTTGAATGTTAAAGACATATGAATAAAAAGTGATTACTTTTTACAAGTGTAAGGTATTCCTTACACTTGTAAATAGCTCAAAATGAAAGCCATGTACAGACGCCTGCTCATCACAAACTATCCAAAACAGAAATTCCTTCAATAAATGTTCAACCATATACCGTATATATAAAGCTCAAAGTCTATTGAGGACATTTTTACTTTTTATTTTCAAGTGCTAATTGCTGCACTGAAGCTAAATTAAATATTACGCTTACGTTAGCCTTCCCGGTAGCATAGCGGTCAGTGCAGCCGCCCGGATTGCGGAAGACCCAGGTTGGGTCGGTTAGGCGTTTAATTTTTTCACTGTATTTTATAAATTTTACAAATATCTATTGAGGAAATTTGACAGATTGTGGTAGCATGACGTGCAAGCGTGTTTACGATCAGATTTAGTTCTTCACTGACTGAAATTTGAGAGCGCGAAGCTAACTTGTATAGCTCTAAGCTCATCACAAGATAGGCTGTACCGCAAACGATCGCACATTGTAATTGTATCGAATCTCCATGTTTTAACCTTTATTGTTTATTTGTATAGCTAAATCATTCTTATTAGTATCATTTAGAGTTAGTGTAGTGTAGTGTAGTGGCACCGGTGTTCGATAGGAACGAGTGGTCAACACTTTCTCCTTTAATTATTAAAAATAGTCGTCCTCAATCTCCTTTAATTATTAATTACAAAAACACAAATGTTGAAAAAAAATCTTTGCTATCGTGGTTCTAACCAGCCCGCCGAAATTATTCAACACTATTTCGGTGGGCTGGTTAGAACCACGATAGCTCAATTGGAAGAGCACCTGACCCGGTATGTCAGAAGGGTGCAGATTCAAATCCTGCTCGTGGAAATTTTTTCAACATTTGTGCTTTTGTAATTTGTTTGCAACAAAATTTGCGATAAAAATTATATAAAGAAAACAAAAACATTTTAACTGATTACTGATTACTGTTGACAGCATTGTCAGTATTGAACAGCATTCATTCAACGGGATCAGCAGTCAGTCGCGGACTACCAAATGTCAAAAAGTATTCGTTATAACATAAACAGACTCGGGGCTCTGCTTCGTAGCTGTGATCTAGTAAATGGTGTAATTTTATATAATTTTTTGGCGACGAAAACTGATTCAGTATGCCTAATTTCTAGTTTTTTTGGGGGCGCGAGGTACGTAAAGACCTTCGGAGGTTTTCTAGAGGGAACGGCATCACACACTTAAAAGTGCGTGTCCCCGTGCCCTATTAGATTCTCCGAAGGGTTCGGATCGGATCGGATTCGCCATTCAATCACGTAAACGAAAACGAGAATTCGTATGGCAAAATTTTAACTCATCTCGTATGTCGCCAGGAGGCGCTGTTTCAATGCCATACTAATGTTCGTTTTCGTTAACGTGATCGAATGTGAAATGAATGAACCTCGCCCTAGGCACCCCGAACACAGGTGCCACTACTATACTCTCCACTGGGCTCGATACAAGTGGTTTTGCTGCTTATATTGCTGTGATTATTACCTATGACAAATTACTGGTAATGTGACATTAGTCGTAAGTCTAAATAGTAAGCAATAATAACATATTATATCCAAATAATGTATTTTTGTAGAGATGGCAAATAAAACATATAAAAAAATTAAACAAACTGCTTATTATTTACGTAAGTGCAAACTACCTTTAAAAATTTGCATAAAGAAATTATGAAAATGCGCGAGTTCGGCGTTCGGTCGGAGTGATTTTTAAGTATCAACACTTCGCTTGGGTAATGGCGACTTTAACACGCGCGTATTTTTCTCGAGAAAAATAAATTGCTTAAGGTAATGTTTTTTTATTTTGTTTTAATCTTGTTAAACCAAATTTAAAATGTCTTTTTTCTATTATTATGTTCCTATTCCTTCTTCGTGCTACGGAAGGCTGTATCTGTATGCGTTTGTAAGCCGTCATAGACTTGCGTAGTGTCACAGGTAGTGTTTAAAATCAAAATATTATTAACCTAGAATAAGTAGGTACAAGTAGAAAAAGTGTTCTTTTGCGGTCGTTCCCTCTTCTACAAAACATGGGAGTGTTTTATAAGTCTAATATATTAATTTCGATACTCATCTAAATTAACAATAAAGGAAAATCGCAAGTATGGGTATTATTAAGTTAATAAAGGCACAAACAACAAAAAAATAAACAAAAATAGATATGATTAGTATACATATACTAATCATATCTATTTTTGTTTATTTTTTTGTATATAGTATGGCTTTTAAAAAATTACCATCCTAATCATATCTATTTTTGTTATATCTATTAATATAATTTATACTCGTACCTAAGGTGACCTAAGTAAAAATATTTAAATATATTTATTCATATCATACCCATAATATTGGTTCTTGAAAAAAGTCCTGTGTGAAAGTCGATGAGGCGTTAGTTTTTTGCGGGTCCTAAGTCCGGTCGTTTGGACACGAGAAAATTATAACTTGCGGCCAAAATAAGGGTGCGGACGAAATACGCCGTCAATCTTTACACTATCAGCGGGGCCCGTGGCGTCTGTAATTGCGGCGTGAACGACCGCGCACCAATGCTAATATTTGTTTTCACCCCGAAGTGTGTTTTTTGTTGCGGGATCGTAACGTTTATCATGTAACGAGGTGTGGTTGCCATATAATTATGACAGTTCCCGATTTTCAAGTGGATGCTGGTGATGGTGCGGTAAAAAATCGCAGCTGCCTCGCTTTTGATGTCGCAATCATGTAGCGGTCGTTAGAATTTGTGGGTTCTGTGATATTACAGACATCACACAGGCTCAACTCGAACACAGTATGTCATTCATGCTACATTGTATATTGGTCAAAAATGATTTTCTTGACCGGCCACTTTCCAACTATTACTTTAATGTTTCTTTGCAGATAAAAGTCAACTTAAAAAAGTTCGTAAAACACACAAAACCTTTCGTCGACGTTGTAAAATTTTGTGAATAAAGAAAAGAGTTCAACACAATGGGTTACGGCCGCTATTGGCAAACCCTTGCAATTAACTGTACCTACCTTTACAACACAAAGTATTTCGCCGAGCCGTGTTTGCCAAACATTCTCTGTCCTGCTGTATTCACGCTCAACCCGTCAATTTAAGTGCGAAGGCCGAAACACTGAGCGATCGAAGATAAAATTAAAGAAAAGATGGATGAAAAAAGTGCCGCCAAAGGAATAGCGCGAACAGCCGACAATGCTAACAGCCAGGGTTTATGGGCGTTGTCGGTTGTTTTATACATGTGCCTGTTGTAAAACTGATATTTGCGTTCTTTGGTCGCTTTGAGGGAATAACGGATCGTGGACGAGGGTTGTTAGTAGTAGCTTTTGTTATTTCACGGTGAATAGCAATTATGCCAATACATATCGCATTTACTACTTGTAAATGTAAAGTCAACATTGCATAATTTGGCCAGTGGTAGGTGTATGAGATATTTTTGTAGAAACCAGTAAATAATTTAATGATTGATGCATAGCCTAGCATATTTTCTTAGGAAAGCTTTTTAGGAGAGACATGCTTATTTTAGACGGCATGGTATCAGTCAAGCGTATCCCTTTATCCCTACTAGATTCTACAAGTGGTTCGGATTGGATCGGGATTCGAGGGCGCCTCTAAAGGCTTAAAGGCTTGGCTCGGGTTGACAGTCGTGGGTACGGTTGCCAACTCTTTTTCAGGAAATTAAAGTAAATCTATCACTAACTAGTATAAAAAAAAGGATTCGAAGAAAAAGTAAAGTATTTTCCAAATTTATTTATTTAAATGTTTAACCTTTTTACCGCCAACAACTTCTATAGAAGTTCGAGATTTTCGTGCCGTCCACGCCAGCACTTCTATAGAAGTTATTCTTTGTACCTACTTTATTAAAATACATTTATACGTTGGCGTACAGCGGGACATCGCGTGCAGGATAGTTGGGCGGTGAAAAAGTTAAAAACATATTTCTTTGTACTCTTGGCACTACTTATCTTATATTTTTTTATTGTTTTATAGCGCGTTCAGAAATTAGCGTTGCGTTTCGTTTCACTTTACCTGAGTCTGAGTATCATTCAGTAGTTCAGAAATTAAGTCAACAGGAATATTCCGTTCAAACGCACGCATTAGTCGGAAATAAAGTATTTTCCATACTTTATTTTTATTTAATAGAATAAAATATCTATGGGGATGGAAAATAACGTAGGATACGTTATTTTAAAGTATGGTTGGCAACCCTAGACGTGGGGGTGGGGAGAAGCGCCCATGTAGTAAATGTCTGTACCTACCTATCTGGTATAGAGCGTGTTCGAACCGTTTCGTACTCTTAGAAATCTAACTAACAGCTTATAATTGTGTGAACTTATAGGAACAGTTTACAATTAGAGTTATCTGTTCGACAAACATGTTAATTATGCAAGTTGTACCTTTATTGATATTTAGAAAACTACTTTAACGGCTTTGGTAATAGCCTTTAAGGCAATATTACCTATAGACAGGCATTTCAAGCATCTACTAGTTGATTCTGTGATCGATCATACCTGCATTTCCTCAAACCCAACCGCGTCTGCAGGCTATTCGTCACGGCTATTGTTCAAAAAAGATCTTTTCACAAGTAATTATGTAGCGGTCCCAGAGCGCCGTTGGTTTCGGTAGCAATAAAACCCATGTTGTTTCAAACAATGGCGTTTATGGCGTTAATGGCGATGTTACCCATCGGCCAATATTCCACGAACCGCAGTCCGCAACTGTACAAATGGACGTAGCTTTACGGAGTGAGTCAATTATCAGCGTCAACTGTACTAGCGTGCAATAAAATAATAAAAATTTAATCGAAACTGAAAAAAGCATTAAAAAATGATTTGATATCCATATAGAATTGTGACTGAGAATAAAAGTAGGATAGTCAGGTTCACATTAACAAAGTACCTAAGCTAATATAAACAAGAGACCTAAGGTATGTATCAGTGGACAAAAAGAACCGAGACGAGCGAACGGTCCGGGTATAGAAAAATAACACATTCTTTTTCACGAAATGCCAAAATACATGGCTAACGAAAAGAGATACACAAATTTTTAAATTTTTCTGGAAAAAAGTTGATTGGTAAAATTGGAAAAACGGCAAAAAAATCATGTCTGTTGTATGGGAGCGGCAATATCGAGCAAAAACGAGCAAAAAAAAACACGTTTGTTGTATGGGAGTCACCTCAAATGTTTATTTTATTCTGTTTTTTAGTAAGTAGGTATTTGTTGTTATAGCGGCAACACAAATACATCATCTGTGAAAATTTCAACTGTCTATCACGGTTCATGAGATACAGTCTGGTGATGACAGACGGACAGACAGACAGACGGACGAGCAGCGGAGTCTTAGTAATAGGGTCCCGTTTTACCCTTTGGGTACGGAACCCTAAGTGTCGAACACTGGTTCCGGTCGAGCACTCTAGTGTCACTACCCTTTTTCTTACGACACCTAGATTTACTAACTGTATGATGTTATAAAGCGAGATTATCCCCTCCTTCACGACACGGCTATCAAAAGCCGAACTTGCCGAAAAGCAACCGAAAGGTGCTTCATAAAGGTTAGACCTTTATGAAGCACCTTTCTTCTGTTCTCCCACAGAACAACCTTCTTCATCTATTCCGTGTGTTCTCCGCCCTCGATAATAACTCGAGCACCCTGAGCAATCGAGTAGGTACTGTTTGCGGACACTTGATGGATTGATGTCATCTCCTAGAATATCTACTTTCTTTGTAGAGCTTAAAAAAATCTATGTAAACCGCCTTTGAAGCTCTATTTCGTAAACGAAATAAAGGTTTTCTAAAAGCAATAAATGGACCTAAGTTATTTTTAATATTTCAGTTCAATTTCATCAGAAATTTAAAAAAAAAATTCTTGTTACAAGGTAACTATTTTATAAGATGTGTATGAAGTGAACTGCCAATACAATAGAAATACCGTAGTTACTGTTCATATAATATTTTGCCTTGCTCTAAAGTCCAGTAAAAAATGTAACGGTCTATCTTTATAAAAAACTGAGGTCAAACTGGCACAACAAAAACCTATTTCATTGTAATTTGTCGCTGTGCTCCATATTTGGGTCATAAAAATTAGTAAAATAGAGCATTCTTTTGTTTGTGCCCTATGGACAATAAAAAACCGTAATTTCGTCGTCTTAAAAAATTGGTCCATTATTAATGTTACAGTTTTTGTCGTAAAATAACAGTATCTTTACTGTTTTGGAAATTTTTATTACCTATCGCAAGTAATTGTATGGTGAATGAACGGGACACGATGAAAAGTGTATTTTTACTGTTCGTTATGTGTTTTTGTCGGTATTTCATATTATCTGAAAATGTGCAAATTCGATGCAACCCATAAAATACATGATCGCATTGTGTAGCGTAGGAATTTGTACCTATTTCATTGAAGGTTTTTTTTTAATTATAAAGGTATGCAACAAAACGGTGTTCACTGTATAGTCGAGTATTCGCTACCACCATCTCATCTACGTCTGTCTTCAAACCAACAATAAATAAATAAAATAAATAAACTTTCCTACTCCCACACCAATTATCTAGCCCAAAAGAAGCTTCGTTATGAAACTCGTTAAATGGCTACTAGACAACGGATAAACAAACAACAGCTGGGGCATGAGCCTTCCCTATGGAAGGATAAATAGGGAGAACGGGCCTTAAACCACCACGCAGGCCCAGTGCGGATTGGCGGTTGTTAACGACTGCTAATGCAGCCGGGATCAACGGCTTTACGTGCTTTCCGAAGCACGGAGGAGCTCGAGATAATAAATTTTTGGTCACCCATCCGATGACTGGCCTTTGCGAAAGTTGCTTAACCTCAGCACTCGCAGACCGGGCACGTTAACGTCACTGCGCCATTGACTGAGTTCCACACTGAGTTCCTAATTGTAAATTACTATATTGTAAATTTAAAAAAAACAATTGATAGTATAAAGATTTCAGTGCTCATCAACGATGTCCAATTTTCAAATTAGTCCAAGAACGTATTCACGAATGCATACCTCCCAAGTACGAACAACCATCACGAAATGTGTTAAGTTGAAATGCAACGGAGGTGTAACTAATACTTATATGAACTTACCTAATGAATATGCATATCCATCGTTTACCCAGGCATCGACGTATATTTGAGAGGCGTGAAGACGTCAGACTTGTAAAGGTTTTGTCAAGCAGACCGCGTTTGCAGCACAAGAGCATGCGGCACAGTTGCATGTCCGTGACGGGTTTGTGTTTGAAAAAGAAAGGAAAATCAAAATTGTTTTTTCTCACAAAACTTGCCTACCTGGCCTTGACGACTAGCGATGAAAGCTGAAGAGGTTTCTTATTAACATAACTTAAAAAAGACCCTTTAGCGAAAGCCTGATAACTGATATTTTACGAGTTTCTGGAGCTCTCCTGAAGATCTTAATCTAGCGCATTTCTAGGTAATTGCTTTCTCGTATAAAATAATCAGAAAATACAATGTAAAAAGAGGGCTCACCATTTGTTAATTCAAAACGAAACCGGCTCGAACGCACCGAAGACCAGCCTACGGGTTGGTGTTAGTCTCTAGAAATAAAACCTTCTACTCCTAAGCTTTATGATAAGATTGTCGCCAACCCTTTCGGTTACGCTGTATCGGTCTGAGACGTTCGATGACGACACGTGGTAGAAATTACTGCAAGGCAAATGCCACCACGTTTTGAGTCCTGAGTGAGAATTTTATTTACCATCACGCTAAATCTCTATCTAGTACAAAATTTCTTCACTATTCGATCGAGTGATGTTAACTAGAATTTATATACATAGTATACACAGCGCTACCAGTAACGAACTTGTTACACCGACTTGTCATTCACTACTTCAACTTATCGAAAAGTGAAAAAAGCTCGCGCCCAGCACTTATGTCAGTCCAGGTGCTTTAACGCTTGTCGACTGGACTCCAGTCGACAAGCGTTAAAGCACAGAATACATACTTAAAGTTGGCGCTAGTTTTGTTTCTCGAGAGCCTTAGGCTCTGCGCAAATGAGCCACCGACTACAGCCACAACTGATTGCCGCGCGCCACCTCCTTTGGTACTGCACAAATGAAGATTTATTTTGGAGAGAGTTTGTTGAGCTCACAGACGGCCGATCCGAACGCCACGCAGAGTCTAGTAAGGGACAGTAAGGGACGGGGACACGCTGGCGTAGGTATCGCGATTAGTAAACACTAAGTTGCGAGTGACCGCCACTAGCTACATGTTTGTGTGTAGTCCATACAAAACGTATTAAAAATCATGTATCTAAACTGTTTGTCGCTAGCCACACCGGTGGCTGTGGCCGGTGTCTCAGTTGCGCAGAGCCTTATAAGCACTGTAATTAGTTGTAGTCTGCTTTTGACAATAGCGCGTTCGATTTGAATAAAGAGTTGACGTGTGGAAGGTGGCTGGGTGGTCGAGAAGTTGCATGTTCATTGTAATATGGCTGCCAATCGCCTTATTGAGAATAAGTTACTATGTTTTGATTTCGAGTTTCGATTAAAGTCTTGCTTTCAGTTAGAGGTAGGTGTTTTAACAAATATTAACTATACTGTTCAAACAAAAAGGAATAAAACTGTGGATGCTTTGTAACAATTACATAGTACACAAAGTTTTTATAACGGAGATTAACGCAAACTACTATGTACAACGATATATAAATGACTATGTATAGGTATCATAGACCTACTACCTTTATACCTACCCGACAATACTACCGAGTTGCATTGCACCGGTCGTGGTCGCGGGCTGACTTTAAACTAAGATTAAAATAGTATACGCGAAATTTTAAAAGTGTACAATGTACACAGCTCAACAATTTTTTTTTTATTTTATGATATATGCCATACATATATATATTTATATTAGAAGGAGGCAAACGAGCAGGCGGGTCACCTGATGGGAAGCAATCACCGCCGCCCATGAACACCCGCAAAACCAAAGGAATCACAGATGCGTTGCCGGCCTTTAAGGAAGGAATAGGCTCGTTTCTTGAAGATCCCTAAATCGTATTGGTCCGGAAATACCGCCGCTGAGAGCTGGTTCCACATATATTCTCGTTTTCGTTAACGTGATGCAATAGAGAATAATACTTGCACTAGGCACACTGTAAGCTGAGCCAGCGTCGTCGCCGGCACTTTGAAGTCGCGCGCGGTAGACGCGAACAAATTTATGCGCGCTGTCAATACATTAGAGGCGCGCGGCGTCGCGACTGATGTCGGCATCCGGACCTATTTGAATAAGTAAGAGCGCCTTTTCACTGACCAACCAGTGTCGTCAGGCATTTGGCGGATAACCTTGACATATGCAGTACTTGATGCAGTGTAGATTAACCTACTGAAAAACCCATAATATGATGTGGGAAAATAAAAAGACGTGAAAAAAAACTTCGATGGTATAATTTCGTCAAGACATCGTCTAAGAGCTATTTATTGTACAAATTGGCAAAGAGATTTGAAAAGATATTTTGTCTTGTTGGTCACTTCATTTGTGTCTATCCTAGGATTAGATATCATAAATCATTTATTAAGGCAAAAAAACAATGGCCTAACGATATAGCCAACGACGTGACGGACGGTGGACCGTGGAAGAGCACATAACCCGTAATCCTCAACTGGGTAATGAGGAACTGGTAGTTATTTCTAACTGTTGGAGTCACAAAACATCATTACCTGAATCCTATCGAATAAGCAGTGACAGAGTAGGTGCAACTTTGTCTTACATAATTAACAACAGGGACTGGCACAGGAAATAGAAATAGAAATAGATTAGAATAGAATCTTTATTTGGTACAATTACACATACACAAAAGCTCGATTTTTTTTTTTTTATGTTAAAAGGAGGCAAACGAACAGGCGGGTCACCTGATGGAAAGTAATCACCGCCGCCCATGGACACCCGCAAAACCAAAGTTATCGCAGATGCGTTGCCAACCTTGGAAAGGAGTTGGATCTTGAGGAGAGAGTAGGAATTGGGAGGGGGGAGGGGTGAGAGATGGGCCTCCGGTACTTTCACTCACCGGACGAAACACAATAGCAACGAGTGCCGTTGTTTCACGCCGATATTTTGTGAGAGGGTGGTGTTACGCCGGGCGAGCTGGCCCATTTCGTGCTGCAACGCAGCGTGGCTCTAACACTCAGACAGTGTTACTCATTTAGCACCACCCAGGGGTCACGTGTAGGGTCTCAAGGGTAAACCTACGGACGCGAGTAACTTTAACCCCCCCAAAATTCGATGGCGCAGTGGTGAACGCGCCCGGTCTGCGAGTGCTGAGGTCAAGCAACTTTCGCAAAGGCCGGTCAAAAATTTATAATCTCGAGCTCCTCCGTGCTTCGGAAGGCACTTCGTTGGTCCCGGCTGCATTAGCAGTCGTGTCGTTAGCAACCACCAATCCGCACTGGGCCCGCGTGGTGGTTTATGGCCCGTTCTCCCTATCCATCCATAGGGAAGGCTCTTGCCCCAGCAGTGGGGACATAAATGAGCTGATGATGATGATGATGATGATGATACATACACATACAGTGAGTTACAGGCAGTGATTCTCGTATCGCAAAATAAGGAGACTGTAGTAGGTAGGCTTTATAAACGGACACGGAATCTCGCAACATCTGCCCTCGAAATGTTCCAAGCATTTTTAGAGAGAGTATGCTGATTGCCTCAAACGGCATTTTCAGCTTCACCGGGCTTGTTTGGGGCGGCGAGAAACTTAAAGTGTTCCTCAAGCGGTGTTTCAAGCTGTCCGTGAGAGGTTGTCTATATGGGCTTTGCTCTAGAGCGTTTGTTTTTTTTTCTTTTAAAGAGAGATTGCTGATTGCCTCGAACGGCATTTTCAGCTTCACCGGGCTTGTTTGGGGGCAGCAAGAAACTTAAAGGGTTCCTCAAGCGGTGTTCCAAGCTGTTCGTGAGAGGTTGTCTATATGGGCGTTGCTCTAGGGCATTTGTTTTTTTTCTTTTGGAGAGAGATTGCCGATTGCCTCAAACGGCATTTTCAGCTTCACCGGGCTTTTTTGGGGGTGGCGAGAAACTTAAAGGGTTCCTCAAGCGGTGTTCCAAGCTGTCCGTGAGAGGTTGTCTATATGGGCTTTGCTCTAGCGCGTTTGTTTTTTTCTTTTGGAGAGAGATTGCTGATTGCCTCAAACGGCATTGTCAGCTTCACCGGGCTTGTTTGGGGGCGGCGAGAAACTTAAAGGGTTCCTCAAGCGGTGTTCCAAGCTGTCCGTGAGAGGTTGTCTATATGGGCGTTGCTCTAGCGCATTTCTTTTTTTTCTTTTTGAGAGAGATTGCTGATTGCCTCAAACGGCATTTTCAGCTTCACCGGGCTTGTTTGGGGGAGGCGAGAAACTTAAAGGGTTCCTCAAGCGGTGTTCCAAGCTGTCCGTGAGAGGTTGTCTATATGGGCTTTGCTCTAACGTGTTTGTTTTTTTTCTTGTAAAGAGAGAGACTGCTGATTGCCTCAAACGGCATTTTCTGCTTCACCGGGCTTGTTTGGGGGAGGCGAGAAACTTGAAGGGTTCCTCAAGCGGTGTTCCAAGCAGTCCGTGAGAGGTTGTCTATATGGACGTTGCTCTAGCACATTTGTTTTTTTTCTTTTGGAGAGAGATTGCTGATTGCCTCAAACGGCATTTTCAGCTTCACCGAGCTTGTTGTGAGAGGTTGTCTATGTGTGCGTTGCTCTAGCATGTTTGTACAAAGTTTACCTTCTGCCATCTCCATACTTTATGCTCGTGTCGACTAAGTGGCGGTCCAGTCCAAATAAGGTAGTTTTGCCACCATATCGGTCGTTCTCTCTAATGTGGCGTGGTTAGCGCGGCGCTGGCTTAGTACCGCTAGCTCCAAATGTATTGTTCTCGAAGTTTTACAACTCCATACAGTATGTCCCACCAACTCAACGAACGATTTTATTTATTTGTGTAATAAACACGACACGTTTCGAACCGTTCGTCAGGATAAACATTAATTAAAAGTAATGTGTATAATGAACGCGAGTAGATTCGTAAAAGTGGTTTCATTTCAATTGTATACCCTCATTTAAATTTTATCAGGTGCGTTCCGTTTTAAGCAGAAAGAGCTTACAGTATCTTTTGGTCTGGCAGTATGGTTTTGGGGCTGGCATTTGATATTTTGTATGATGGGATCCCAGGAGGGTGGTAAATTCCAACCAAGCGGGCAGGATCTGTACAGGTCCCGCTTGTAGTAAATTTTTTCATCTCAATTTTTAAGTGGTTTTGTTATTCTAAAATGATTAAAACAATAAGCTGAAAAATGTATCTGTAAATATTTTCCGATTAATAGTTTCTCTGGTATTACGACGTTACTCCTAAAAAGTGGGAAACCGCTCTCGTGCTAGCAACATTACGCGGGGTGGAAGTGTGGCAGGTCCAGTCTAACTGTGATTCAATGCTAACTAAAACAAAGACAGATTTTAACAAATATACAATTACTCAATATTTCGTTTGTTTCATTTATAATCTAAACACCAAAATTATGACTCGGTCACTTGAATCTAGGCCGACGGTAGCACTTTTTTGCAAACTGTATCTTTATATTTTTAGAGCTCATGGGCCGAGAATAATAAAAAAAATGAAAATAATGAAAATAATAATAATAATTAATATTTTTAATAATTTTTTAATGTATGAAATTCAAAATTATTAAAAATATTGGATTTTAAGCTGTATCTATGTACGTTTTTGGAGTTGGCAGTACTAGATAGAAATAATTTTTTGGAGCTAGCGGAACTAAACCACGGCGGCGTTACGCCACGAAAAGGGAAGCGTATGCTAATTGGTACTGCTCATACATATCCATGACGAGACTTGCTTGGAAATAGTTTATTTAAAGAATATAATAGCGTCTCCTCACTGCCATTAGAGGCTGGCGCCCTCGTAGTAATAATGGTAAGAAGTAGTGTGATAATATGTTTATTTACATTCAGTAGCCATGTTCAACCACAGAAGATAAATTAGACTAATAGATTCATCTCACAAAACTGGATAAAGGTTGGTTTATAATCGAAATTCTTTTCTTTTACCTAAGTTCGACAAAAAATTATGCTTAATATTGCTAGAAATGACATTGGTTGTCTCATCCAGCTCTTGCCAGCCACCTTGCGAAGATCGTCGTTTCACCTAGTCTGAGGGCGTCCTACACTACGTTTACCGATACGTGGTCTCCACTCGAGATAACAAAAATATTTTGTGTATTTATTTTAAATATTATTCATCAAATTCAAAATTAATAAAATATATCATTTCTCTTTTTTAACAATGCATATAAAATTATGTACTTATTAAACATGGATACTACTTATTTGTAAGTTTTTTCAAAAAGCTATATTTTTTCTTATGATTGACAAATAAAATCTCATCTCAACTTTTTATTAGGTTTTGATATTATTACCTACGATTAATTACGGTTCTAACTTTTCCTAAGATGAATTGTGAACTTCACATTTGCGAGTTTTGGACCGGTAACTCAAATTTTAATATTCAAAAAAATACTTGGACGCCTAATGTAACCACAGTGCCATAGAACAATTGAATTTCTATTGTGTCTGGTTTAAGAACAAATAAGTCGATAATCAAAGAATCACAACATTAATAAATCTGGATTGCGCGTTTAATTCTTCGAAGGACTAGTTCTCCACTTTGAGCCAAATTTGATTAGTAAGTGAAACAAGTTACAAGTTTGCGACAAATTACTAGTCCGCCCGGAAGTTGTTAAAGGCGAACCGGCGGTGTACACCGTAGCACGCTAGGTTTAGCACGTATATTTTCGCGAAGTACAGAGTGTTCTGAGAAATTTGTACGATCCGGATGCCTAGTGTGAGCTTTATTTGCCATTCGATCAAATAAAAAAATACAAACCCTCCTCGTTTTCACCGGAGACGCTGCTTCAATGCCATTCTCATTTTCGTTAACGTGATCGATCACTAAGCACCAATAATAACCGGAATTTTATGGACGGCAAGAAACTTAAGATACCTCAAGAAGACGTGTAGATCGAACATCCGCAGAGGGTTTCTACAGGTGAGGCATCACACAACCTCCATCCTCTACCAAATTTTCCGAATACGGCGAATTGTTAACTGGACCTCATAAGCATAGGGCTCTTTCAGTTTAGACGTTTGTTGTCAGACGGCTGCCGCACGTTTGCATTGCGTTTCATATTAAAACAGTCGTGCGGCTGGTGTTTAATATGAAACCGCACGGCAGCGGTATGACACGAAGAGTCTAAAATTTAAAGAGTTAATGTATAATCTATGGCCCGTACGTACAGTGAGCAGGCGGCCTAACACTGCGGAGGCACGCGAGAGCGGTGCGTGCACGGTCGCGTGCCGCAGCGCCCGCCGCCGACCACGCGCCGCCGCCGCCGCCGCCGCCGCAGCGCTGCCGACGCCGATCAGCGTCAGCTCCCAGATCAGTCGCACGCCGGCACTCGAACGCGACGCACGCACGCGACGCGACACCCACGTGCGATATGCAGTGACTGTTCCCAGTGATAGTGTACGGAAACTATGGTGACTGGTATTGCGGGCCCTCAGGGCGCTAACGCAGTGGTGGTGAACAACATGAGCTCGCCCGGGCAGCCTGAGGCGAAGAAGTCTGGCGATAATAGGAGGGTGAGTTATATCAAATAGGTTTTATTGTGTATTTTGTTTAATAGCAGATGTCTTTTTTTGGTTTTGTTTTTGACTGTGATTTTTACATGTTATAGACATCAACGCGCATCATTTGTTAGTAGGTAGTTCGTAAAAATAAATAACGTTGATTAACTAAATTGATTTCTTTGGTATTTTGATTATTAAAAGTCTCTAGATATAACGTAAACACGAGTAACTTTAGATAGGGACTTACCTAATTTCAACGTTAATTGTTTTATTACCATAAAAAACTAAGACTTTAATATTAAAAAATCAATATTTACTCGTACCTACTATAATTACAAAATAATGAAATATTTTACAAAATCTTCATAATAACTAAAAACCACTACTATGGTTTATATCCAATATTATCCAGAGAATTCGGTTACGATTCCTTACGAGGGTATATTTTGTGCTTGGTAGATTAAGCAGGTAGCTTGTTTATCTAAGTGTGCTACCACAATAACGATATTTGTCATTGTTGTGCTATGTCATAGATAAGATAGCCAGATCGTCAGTGATTGAGGATTCCGTTTGAAATGCTCTTCTTTCGGCCTTATCGTGATACATATGATCTTTTACTCGTATGACTTATAGCTATAATCAGTGAAATGAGTTTCACTGTTGACAAAAAAAGATTATACATTATTTGATCAAAGCATTATTAGTGCTTGGCGATCATTTTTTTCCGTAGTAACTCTCGTTTTCGTTAACGTGATCGAATGGCGACTCTATATAGGCACTCGTAAGTCCACTCTCATCTGCCACATCTTATTACGGCTGCTTTGTTCAGATCGTCTCGACGGCGTTAAGCGTGTTCCTTTCGATATTGCAAGTTAAGCAGCTATAGGAAAGCACGTTAAGCTTTAGGTCCCGGTTGTTGTCTTAAAATAGCAGTAATTATCATGCAACCATGATTGGGCAAGCGAGGTTGGTTAAGATCCGATCTCTCCATGTGAACAGGGATGGGCAAAACTTTTTCATTCGTGTGACAATATTTACTAACAAAATCTATGGCGGGCCAGACTATTGAATTTTTTGCTGTATTTTTCCAATAAATAAATATTTTTTTGTGAAATAAAAATATTGACAGGTATGCATTTTCTGAAAAACACACGCACTTGAATTTTTGTTTGAAGGTCGCGGGCCGGACTTCGAACATTCACGGGCCGGAGATGGCCCGCGGGCCGTAGTTAGCCCATCCCTGCACTACATACTTACATATTCTCACGTCCTTCTCCCAAAAAGGGGTAGACAGAGCATCGAAATCGGCAATGTTGAGTATACTCGATGAGGGATGAGATGATGAGATGATGATGAGAGGAGCTCGATGGCACAGTGTTAACGCGCCCGGTCTGCGAGTGCTGAGGTTAAGCAACTTTCGCAAAGGACCGGCCTTTGCATCGGATGGGTGAAAAGTTTATCATCACGAGCTCTTCCGTACTTTGGAAGGTACGTAAAGCCATTCGTTCCGGCTGCATTAGCAGTCGTTAACAACCACCAATGCGCACTGGACCGCGTGGTGGTTTATAACCAGTTCTCCCTATCCATCCGTATAGGGATGGCTCGTGCCCCAACAATCAATGGGGACATAAAATGAACTGATGATGAGTATACTCGCAATGGCGAAAGACCCGACGGCGACGCCACATTCAGCATAACAAAAGTAGAGTTTCGAGGTGATAGATTACATTAGCCCAAATAGTTCGGCCAGGTGTTTGTGTGTAGTTGTAAATGAAACTCTAAAAGTATTACATTAGGATATATATATATAATACTTTTCGGGCCTTTTAAAAGCGCCGTCGCAGTATCTGGGCTTAGTGGTGGGTTGCTAGCCGATCATCACCTGATGTGCGATACTGCTTAGTAGGTCTTCAGACGTGCACGGGAAGTTCAGCAACTGATACATTCTTTTCACGTCCGAGACCAATAAACATAGGTGCTCAAAACTAAACTTTATATATTACTAGCGACCCGCCCCGGCTTCGTACGGGTGCAATGCTGATACACGCAACCGCTATGTCCCTGCATTTAAAAATTACATGATGTACAGGGCCATATTGATCTATATTTAATGCACAATGAATTTAAGGTACTTAATTGGATAAGGATTAATGCTGTATTGCTTAAAGTCGCTTCGTAAATAAGCCATTATTTCTCGTAAAAAGTAAAGGATAAAAAATGACTATTGTGGGTTTTCCCTAGGAGATAGACATATACTATCGCTGACTTTTTTGTAGATCTTTTTAAGGTGTACAATACTGTACTACATTATTTTGATCTATCTCGTAGGATTCAGCCAGCGTTTGCAATGTAAGCGCAATAAAATGTGAAACCTCATAAATTATCAATATTATGCATGTATTTATACATATAAACCTTACTCTTGAATCACTCTATATATCAAAAAAAAATACATAGGGACAGCGGGAAGCGATTTTGTTTTATACTATGTAGTGACTATGTATTCTGTGATATTACTAACTGACCCCAGCGGACTTCGTATCGCTTTGACAGTTTCTATGTCAACAATACAATCAAATCGTTTCTATGACAACAAAACAAACAAATCGTGGAATATTTTGTATTGAAAAATAAAAATGTTTGGGGTGGACCATCCTTATTACTTAGGGGTATGAAAAATTGATTTTGACCGATTTTCAGACCTACCGTATATACATATAAAATTTCATAAAAATCGATCGAGCCGTTTCGGAGGAGTATGGCAACTCTCATGTGACACGAGAATTTTATATATTAGACTAGCTGACCCGGCGGACTTCGTACCACAAATAAGGGTTGATCGTAGAAGGGTGAAAATTGAGGATTGTATGTATTTTTGTATGTTGTATCATAAAAAAATAGAAATTAAAAATTTTGTCTAAAAAATAAAATAAAAAATTTAGGGGTGGACTACCCCTAACATTTAGGGGGATGAAAAATAGATGTTGGCCGATTCTCATAGATACCGGATAAGCACAAAAAATTTCATCAAAATCGGTCAAGCCGTTTCGGAGGAGTATGGCAACGAAAACTGTGACACGAGAATTTTATATATTAGATATATTAATACGTGAAGCAAAAACTTTGTACTTACCCCTTTTTACGAAAATTGCGCGGACGGAGGAGTATGAAATTTCGCACACTTATAGTTTATATAGAGAAGGAGTTCAGAATGTTAATATTTTTTTAAATTATGCATAAAAAATACATTAAATCAATAAAACAAACATTACACACACTACCATGTATTTGACACACACGCATATAAACTCTTTACAAAAAATTTAAAAATGGAAGAGGAGCGGCCGAAATCTGTCAATGCCAATCCAAACTCAACATAAACTCACATTCTATCTTTTTTAATTTTACATTGGATACAATCCGTGCAGCCTTAATAAAATTACGGTCGAATTTCGACCACTGGGCGACCACTAGTATAGATAGATAGATAAAAAGGTAGCTAGCTATTATTTAATTTAATTTTACATGATAGCTAACACCGAGTGCTAATGCCGAGAGCGTGGGATCGCTCGGGGGCCATTAGCGCCCAGACGCGAGACGCGAACCATTGTGTCACGATTTGTCGTGCCCCCGCGCAGACTTAGCTACGTAGGTAGGTATATCGTGTAAATATCATGCGAATTCTCCTCCTGTTCGCCAGTAATACAATTGATTTTAGCCGTTGCTTCACGGACGATTATTAATACGATACGTGTATATGTAATAAATAAGGTACCAAAAAGTAAACTATAATTTATATAACTAAATAGTGCAAGCTCTGAAATATTTTAGAAAGTAAAAAAGCTTTTATTACCCACTTAATGCGTAGAGTGAATCTTGTAATTGTTTAATGGATGTTGCACCTTACCTTTCATTCCTATTTATTTGTTTAACGTAAACTTTTAAATTCATTTCTTAATATGTAATCTACTGTAAGTTTGACAAGAATATCGATTATCCCTAAAACTTTCATGATAACTATGTAAACTACTATGAGTCCGACAAAAAACATCCTAAAAATAAAACTGAGTAATTATTAAAAATGAGAGCTATGTGCTCACATGCTACATACCTCTGTAGTCGAGTGGCTGGCAAGCCGGACTTTGGGCGGCGCTAACTCTGGTCTAACGGTCGATGGTCAGCTTCGACTCCCGGTCGGGTCAATGTCGAAAAAGAACTTTTGCGATATTGTGTCGGGTCTGGGTGGTTGTGGTTTCGTTCGTTATTTCTGATTTCCATAAAACAAGTGATTTAGCTACTTACTTTGGGATCAAAACAATGTATGTGATGTTGCCTAATATTTATATAGTTATATACAGCTCACAAAATGGGAGCTGACTTTTTAAGATAATATAATATGTTATCGGCAATCTGTTTAATCTGGTATTCTATATAACACCTAAGCATTCCATAAAATGCATTGCATTAGATGCCTATTACTCATAAAAGTCACTGGCATCTGAAAGTTGTTAATACAACATTTAATTTTGTACTGTAGCTTCACAACGCTACGATATGGTATCATACCACACGCAACTTATCATTTGATCTATTGTTGTAGGCTACTCCTTCCGTCTTTAGTAGCGACTAGCCAGCACGGTAGTCATAGGGCTACTGCCTAACTATGATGTATCAAATATTCTTATGTGGAAAGGTCTTTATTTTATTAAGTTGATAATAATAATAATAATACTTTACTGACCAAGAAAAAAAAAGTTGTAAAACACAGTAAATAACACAAAGATTAAGATGTTTAAAAAAATGGTTTTATGTTAACACTTCACACTTCTAAATTACACTAAGAAATAAACGATAGAAAAGTTGACATCGAGAAGATAAAATGACTAGAACGAACATCTTCTTAGTTATTCGTTCTAGTAATTTTATCTACATAATAAAACTTACACTTCAATGCGAATTTACTGCATTTTATGTAATAACATCTGTTTCAAAAAGAAAGACATAATAATATGTATTTAAAAAGTATTTTTTTTTAATCGAATGTTCTGTATAAAAACATAGCCTTCATTGTACAATAGTATTTGGATAGTACTCGTATATCTATCCTTGATTTATTGGGATATCTCTTTGGTGTGACTCAGAATGCGTCGATACGTAGGCGGTGTGGTCGTGGGCTTGCCGTCTCGTCGTGACGCACTCGCCATGTTGATAGTACACCATTCCGATATATTTAAAGTTTTCTTAGCCCACAATCACAATTCAACGGTATGGCTACTGACGCTGACGGCCAGTTCCGGTTCGATGGATATTTATTTATAACAAAATAGAATAATGTTTATTTAACGATTTATTGTTTTTATTGGGCAGTTAA
The DNA here is from genome assembly GCA_947562085.1 of Eudonia lacustrata. NCBI lineage: Eukaryota > Metazoa > Arthropoda > Insecta > Lepidoptera > Crambidae > Eudonia > Eudonia lacustrata. The sequence goes on from OX387318.1 coordinate 7,987,591, forward strand.
GAAAATATGTATAAACAGTCAGTTTAGAGCGAAGATTTAATCGCAGTGGTCTTTTGTTATGAACAGCCACGGCATTAGATAAAGTACGTAGAGGCGTAAGGACTAAGGCCCTTGCTGGAGGAGGATTGTTGCAAGCGATCATAAGCTGTAGCCTCTTTAATTCACGCTGGCCCTATGCTCCTTTGCCGGCTTAGTAACAAGATGCACACAGTTAAAATATAATACAATAAAAAACAATGTACCTAACTTAAAACTATTCCAAACATTGGTTATCGATTTGTGTGCAGCGATGACGAAAAAGACGAAAACACAGTCAGACATTTTTACTCACTTACTAACATTTTCAATGTACGGGCTACCGCACAGTAATTATGTAATGTCAATGACTTGCTAATTTAGGTCACTAAGAAACAATATTATTGGTTATTTACGCACACATTTATAACTTCCGTACTTCTGCTTATGCATCATTTTTATAATTGATTTTAAATAAAAACAGTGTTAGAACGACTTTCATTGGGTTTGTTTCGTACATTAACTTTCCCTTATCATTCGCACTCATCTCATCTTATAAACTGTAAACACACTACATTCAATTTTAACCCAAAAAACATGCGGCGTGTACCTTACTTATAGAACTTATCACCACAGTTGACAGCCCTAAACGCAACCGGCGCAGTTGTCGGCACGTAATGTGAGTCAGTGGCGGCGGCGGCGGCGGCGGGCGGCGCGGCGTGGGCGGCGTGGGCGCGACGCCCTCGGCTAATTGTCGTGGGAACGCTAACGCGCTCGCCGCCCGCCGCCCGCCGCCGCCCAGCGCCGCAATACTAATAAACAGCTTTGATAAACACTTGACATTGGCGACGCCCGATAAGAGCTGTGGCTAAAACGAATGCCTACGCACAAATGCTTTGTTAGAGTAATCAATATTTTTTTACCATGTCTCTTTATTGTTTTCGATTTAATATTTAAAGTCACGTTAATAATATGTTACCATAAAGTAAGTAAACAGCCTATAACTGTCCCACTGCTGGGCAAAGGCCTCCATCATTGAAATCAAGTCATCGCTACAATTGATGGGTAATGGCAGGTAATGGCTTAATCACCACGCTTGCCAAATGCGGGTTGGTGATCACAAACCCGGGCTATGCATCGAAAAATCCGAAATACATTTTGCCCGACCTGGGAATTGAACCTGGGACCTTTGGGTATCGGACCGAGCACTCTGCCACTCGGCCACCGAGGCGTTCATATGTTACCATGATGGTTTGAAATGTTATATCTAGGTACTTATTAAAATCACAAATGGCACAATGTGGTTGTATCTTTTATATCTATACGGAGCAAACGGGATGCAGTGTTATTTTGCACAGATATGACCTTACACATGATGAAGATGACTGATGTGTGGAAAATACCGATTTTAACAACACGGGCGTAGCCGCAAACTGTAACTAATCTATATTATAAATACGTGAAGCAAAAACTTTGTATCCCTTTTTTTACGAAAATTGCGCGGACGGAGGAGTATGAAATTTCGCACACTTATAGTTTATATAGAGAAGGTTATCCGAATGTTTATATTTTTTTTTATGTTATTCATAACAATACATTAAATCAATAAAACAAACATTGCACGCACTACCATGTATTTGACACACACGCATATGTATTTGACACACACCATAAATATACTCTTTTTAAAAATTTCAAAAATGGAAGAGGAGCGGCCGAAATCTGTCAATGCCAATGCAAACTCTCATTCTATATTTTTAATTTTTCATTTCTTAGGATACAATCCGTGCAGCTTTAATAAAATATTACGGTCGAATTTCGACCACTGGGCGACCACTAGTATTTATAAAAGTCCCTAACCTCTCCATACTATAGCTGGACTAGTCTTAAGAGTCCTATGGTTCGATCAACAGAAACCCGACAAGCACGTTACCAACAGCGCCTTTCTTACGAATAGAAAACGCGGAGTGAAGTAGTCTTTTCAAAGGAAGCTATTAAGCAGCGGGCGATCCATCATCGCGCGATAGCATCACTCTCGAGTTCGGCTGGTCGCGTGTAGCTCCCACGCGCCATCAATACGATAAGCCGATCTTATCGCAGCCACGCCGACCAATGGATACCGTCTTACTCTTTTTTCACGAGCCTACTTTAGATTGTAGGTTCGTGACTGTACAAACCTTTTTTTGTTGATATGTTGAAGCGTAAACTTCTCTCGAGTCAAGTTAGAGCGCGCTGTTAATTGTTGATGATTGTCAGTTTGAATAGACCCCTGCTGTTAGGTAAATAAATGTTTTATTATTTATTGTAAGTCTAAAACTGACGAAATTGATGGTATTATATAGGCGCAAATAACTATCGTTTTTTATTAAGTTCTATTAGTAATATCTTAGAAAACTCAGTATCTTATTAAGTATCGTTAGCCTTTCCACATCCCATTGCTGCAATGTGGATTGGTAGGTTTCAACGACTTCATTTGCCTTCCGAAGCATGGAAGAGCTCGAGATATTTATATTTGGTCAACCATCCGGTGACCTAGCACTGCGAAAGTTATTTAACAATAATAAATTAATTAACTTCTTAGACCGCAATTCGAGCCGCGAGCTTTTACATAATCGAGTTCCCTATTCTGAGTTTAATCCGACTGATTCTGGCACGGGACAGGACGACGACGTATATCGGATGCTTATCGTTTACTTTTACGCCTAGATTTTTTAAATCAATCTTACATTGAGTTCGCCTTTCTCATCCGTGTTGAAACCGATGGTAGTGGTGATGGTGTGAGTTGACACGTGGTGCTGCGGAGTGGCGCGCGTGCCGGAAGCCGGCCGGCGCGGCGTGCCCACGCGCGCCGCCTTGGCACGCGCCGCCGCCGCCGCTGCCAAGCCGCCGAGCCGAGTCTGCCAGAGCGACACGCCTCCGCGACCTATTGCGTAGCGTACTTTTAGATATTTCGGGAAATCAATTTAGCTTTTGTTATGTAATTATTAGGTGATTTTGACGCGATAAACCCTCAATATCAGATTATATTAGTCCAATGCTGGACATAGGCCACTCTAAGTGGACGCCTCTGAGCACGATCCTCGAATTCTATCATCCAGCTCTTGCCAGCCACCTTGCCAAGATCGTGGCTTAACCCAGTATGAGGGCAAACCAAAGCAAACCGCCATTTTTTTTTAAAATAAATATTATAAAATTTCTATTTTTATTTTATTATATGTATACATCTATGTTGAGATCTTAAACGAGAATTTTGATTCGATATTCTCAAATTTTCAATATAACTTCTCCTTATGTTTTAGATAAATAAATTCTTCAAACGTTTTGATTTTAAACCAAAGGCAGCGAACATAAAGCTAAACATTATTATTCATAGTTATTTAAGTGCTCAATTAATTCAGTGAAAACAGAATAGATATATCGGACCATCAGAGGTGAGAATCTAACAGTTAGTAAAGTTATCCCAGCTGAAAAACGTAAGATTAGATATTCCATACAGATATGAATGAACTGTTGTTTGTGCGTAGTGGGTGCGACAGGCGTCTGACTGGCCGTGCGTCGTGTAATATGTGGCGCTATAAAAATAGTGATGTATGTAGTAGCCGCTGGTCGAGCGCCAGACCGCGGAAAATAGCCGTCAACGAAAACAGCGCGTGTCAAATACTCCAAGCCACCGAAATTGTACTAACACACGCTTCATCTTGGAATAGATAGACACCTGCTACATCAACCTATCCAAGACTGCCAAATTTCGTCAATAAATTTGATCTTATCTTATCTTATCTTAGTGGGGCCTGCTGAGGTTTTCCTCTATCAACTAACACTTCGACCCATCGGGATCTTTTGTGCAACCCCATCCTTTCACTCTTCCTCCTCTGTAAAGATAGATGCCATAAAAAAAAACACAAATGTTGAAAAGATTTCCACGAGCAGGGTTTGAACCTGCACCCTTCTGACATACCGGGTCAGGTGCTCTTCCAATTGAGCTATCGTGGTTCTAACCAGCCCGCCGAAATTATTCAACACTATTTACTTTTTACTTTGAAAGCCAAAGGCGCCCATTCAATGTTAACAACTACCGTCATTAACATCCGATCATAATATTTTTACAAATACTAAAGATCAGTTAAGAAGTAGGCAAGATATTTATAAATGTTTATATAATTTTTAACGCAAATTTTGTTGCGAACAAATTACAAAAAAACAAATGTTGAAAAAACTTCCACGAGCAGGGTTTGAACCTGCACCCTTCTGACATACCGGGTCAGGTGCTCTTCCAATTGAGCTATCGTGGTTCTAACCAGCCCGCCGAAATTATTCAACACTATTTACTTTTTACTTTGAAAGCCAAAGGCGCCCATTCAATGTTAACAACTACCGTCATTAACATCCGATCATAATATTTTTACAAATACTAAAGATCAGTTAAGAAGTAGGCAAGCTATTTATAAATGTTTATATAATTTTTAACGCAAATTTTGTTGCGAACAAATTACAAAAACACAAATGTTGAAAAAATTTCCACGAGCAGGGTTTGAACCTGCACCCTTCTGGCATACCGGGTCAGGTGCTCTTCCAATTGAGCTATCGTGGTTCTAACCAGCCCGCCGAAATTATTCAACACTATTTACTTTTTACTTTGAAAGCCAAAGGCGCCCATTCAATGTTAACAACTACCGTCATTAACATCCGATCATAATATTTTTACAAATACTAAAGATCAGTTAAGAAGTAGGCAAGATATTTATAAATGTTTATATAATTTTTAACGCAAATTTTGTTGCGAACAAATTACAAAAAAACAAATGTTGAAAAAACTTCCACGAGCAGGGTTTGAACCTGCACCCTTCTGACATACCGGGTCAGGTGCTCTTCCAATTGAGCTATCGTGGTTCTAACTAGCCCGCCGAAATTATTCAACACTATTTACTTTTTACTTTGAAAGCCAAAGGCGCCCATTCAATGTTAACAACTACCGTCATTAACATCCGATCATAATATTTTTACAAATACTAAAGATCAGTTAAGAAGTAGGCAAGCTATTTATAAATGTTTATATAATTTTTAACGCAAATTTTTTTAACATTTGTGTTTTTGTAATTTGTTCGCAACAAAATTTGCGCTAAAAATTATATAAACATTTATAGATGCCATAAGTTTGGCAACGTCCTTAAGACCAAAGAGCCTGAAGTCCTCCGGTTTCGGATAGGCCGACCCCAGGAGTCCCATTATTTTCCTGGCCAGAGAGTTGCATAGTCGAGTGTTTCATAAGTATGCTCAAGTTTAATTATGTACCGACATTGTAACAACTAGTCTAGTGAATCGAATTAAAAAAAAACTTTAATGTTCAACATAGGTGCACATAGAATTTGGTGTGAAAGTTAAGTACCTAAATGCACTTTAAATTCCTTCAGAACTTAATGTTTATTAAATTACGAACATTAAAATGGGTATCAGTTACTCCACTACAAATAATAAGTAGGTATACATCTATCTTCAAATTGAAATAGTATTTTTTTGGACGACCGCCATCATAGACTCTACATAGTGTATGACTCGTCTGGGTCAATACACTCTAGACAAAATAAAATTAGGAAATATATATATTTTCCGTCTGGTCTTATTATATCAGTCAGCCTGCATTACTAACAAAATTTCGAATGCCAGCAACCTAAAGTTCTAATGAGGTTTGTTTTAAGTTACAAAAGTTTTACTAAATCTACGAGAAGTAGGTACTCTTCATACCGGAACACAGCAATTAAAAACAATGCTACACGGTTCCAGAAATATAGGAACCACGGATCATCTTGGCGGCACGTAGGGAAGTGCAGGAGTTTTTGTGGGTATACCCTCCTATCCCCTTGAGCGGGTCTTCTGCGTCTGCCCAGGCGCAGAGGTATGCGTAAGAATTTTCACCTGTATAAAAAATAAGGAGCCATGAATGGTTTTTTTCGCCCCACATAACCTGCGTCTGCGCAGGTGCAGTGGTATGCGTAATGAATTTTCTCCTTTATAAAAATAAGTAGCCATGAATGTTTTTTTTGAGAGAGTTAGCTGTTGACCTCAAACGGCCTTTACAGCGTCACCGAACATTGTTTAGGGGCGGTAAGAAACTAAAGTTCCAAAATTGTTTGATCGATACACCGGCAGATGGTTGCTAGAGTTAGTGGCATCACGCAAGCATGTCCCAGTTCTCTACTAGATTCTCCATGGGGTTCGGATCGGATCGGGAGCGAAACAACCCTTCTACTACCTAGGACCTCGACTCGGGTTGAACGGGTCGTGGGGGTAGGGAGAAGCGCCCAAATACATAACTGTACCTGGTATAGAGCGCGTGTGTACTACGAGCTACGAGTCTCTTTTTGTGCCTATATTAGCGTGTTTGTGTAGTATATTTGAGTGAGTTGTAGCATTTAAAGGATCGGGTTTGACTATAAATGGCGAGTGAGAAACTCTCACTAGACATTCAATTGGTAGGAGCCACGGCGCGTGTTGGTCTCGGCACGTGTCGCGGCGCCTCGCTAAATGCGCCCCGCATGACTCGCCGGCGTTACGTAAGAGTCACGTTCGTCGCTTTTGTCTGGGACGTAGCCGCTGCACGGGAAGTATGTAATTACGTGAAAATGGGTTTCATATAGACAACAATAATACGTTTCTCATTTTACCTAATCAGCGGCGAAACATCAATTTAAAAATTGATCCAATTTGATAGCATACAATGCTATCAAAATATTGACAGCACGATACAACAGGGATGTACGAAAATTGAATAAAAAGTAGAGGTTTATGTAGGACCGAAGTTAATTGACTATTTTATTGTTTTGCCTAATTGTATCGGTACCTAATACACATTTCTGTTAATTTACTTTGTTTTGAACTACATAAAATATGTAAAAAAATGTGTAAAAATAATTACGTATCGTCTAGCTATATCTTTTGCTACGGACATTAGCATCTAACGTTCGTAGCAAACTCTCTATATATTTATCTCTAAACAGACAAACAGTTTTGTTTAGAATTGTTTAGATTTATGATTATTATATGATGTTTGATTCAAAGATACCATTAACGAATAATATGTTATGAAACCAAGGAGTATCAACTTGGATAAGTTGTGTATTTTTTACAGTATTAATAAGTAATGAGTACTTAAGTTCAGATTTCTGAACTTAAGTACTCATTACTTATTAATTACTCATTACTTATTAATAAAATATTTATTTGACCTATTTAATGTATTAAAAATGTGAAAAATAAATTAACATTTAAAAAAAGGCTAAAAGGCTAGTTAGGCTATTTCAAAAAACAAGGTGACATACTTAAAGTTTCAGTACTTCACACCACTCCATTAGCATAATCTATGACAACTTAACAAACTTTTAACTCTTTTCGCAAGAAATCAAGATACACATAAATACTCTTACTTAAGTCAAAAAAATTACAGTTTACATGAATTCATGAGCGTGTTAAGTTGTGTTTAGAATAGCACTGCTATATAACTTTAAGTTTATACAAGTCATGAATTTGCATCTAGATATTAGATATTTATGAGAGAGTCAAGGCTTGCTCTCTCGCTTTCCTCCAATTAGAATGCTTAGTTATGTTTTTTATTCCACAAAGAATAAGCATTTGGTCTACATCCCACCTGATGGTGACGACAAAGTCAAATCGCACATCTCCCGAAATGTTCAATTACTGAGGAACTGACTATGTTACTACTAACATTTCTATTTTGCCGACAGAAAAATATGCAATGCCAATCCAACGCCAACTTCCGCTGCTGCCTCGCACAGAAGCGACACTTATTTTGAAAAAGGAACACGTTTGTTTTGTTGTTTGAAAGAGTACTTAGTTATTTATTTGACCTTTGTAAACTTCATCCAACACAGATACGTTCGCGTCAAACGACGATTGTTTGTTAATTTTAAATGGCGGTGGCGGCGATGCACAGTCATTGCGTTGTTAAAAAACTCTGTAATTATTTATAGGGCTGTCTGCATGAATACCGTCCTCATCGTGAATTCAATTTCAACGTGGTTGTGTTTGTACTAAAAGTTGTCTAACGTTAACTATAACGTAAACGTTAATTACAAGTTACGAACCACCTGATAGAAAGCGGCCACCGCAGCCCATGAAAGCTTATCAAGGAGTGTCAAGGGTATCAAGAACGCATTGCCGACTATAAAGCTTCAGTCCAGACAGTAAACTTCAGTTCTTAATCCTTCTATGTCTTGTAAATTCCCTAAATCTAGAACGCTTTTAACCAGAACACGTCAATGCAATACCGTGCCGTTTGGCGGCAGAAATACCTAGGCATTACGGCGGTGGTCGCCATCTGTCTAGACTATAGTTGCAAAAAAACCGTTTTAAACCAAAATCTGTGAATAAAACTCGTTTTAAATTTGTTTAAATGATTACAATCACGTCGTAGTGTAATAATTGCTAACTACTACACTATGACGTGGTCGTGATTTTGAACCGTTTTATCGAGTTGTAAGTCACATATTTTGGTTTAAAACGGTTTTTTTTGCAACTATAGTCTGAACAGAATACTACCACGATAAATTAAATTAAATTATTGGAATAAGTAGAGTTTTACTTTGGTTACTACGTCCAAACGTTATTAATATTCGTAGTATACATAAGCTTCCGAAATTTTAAAACAAATCTAATCTTCATGATCTACAAAGTTACAGGAGACAATTTGTTCGAATTTATTTAGTTAATTTTCCGGATTATGGAAAAAATAAGTTTGTCTGGTACCCATGCTATGGTAACATAGCAAAAGTTTAATAGTTTTATTTATTTAATAAGTTTATTGGTAGACCAATAGCTAATATATTTGATATAATAAGAAACTAAAAACACCAAGTAGTCTTAATATTTAGCAACAAATTTGAAATGTATACATTACAAGCATAATCAAAACTGCAAAAATATTGATATAAATACATGGTACATAACACATGGTACATGGTAACACAGTTTCAGTTACATAAATAAACACGTACATGAAAAATTTAAGATATTTAATAAAGTGTCAGCCCTACCGGCGCGCGGCGTCACGTGGTGGCGCGCGCGTGACGTCCGCTCCAATCACGCCGCGACCTTCACCTTGAGCGGAGCGCGCGTAACGCGAGATTAACGTCCCTTTTTGTCACGCGTCTTGTTTGACGCCTGCTAACATTTAAATAACAGCCACAATGGCTGTTTTTTCGCACTGCCAATTTGATGCACGTTGACTAATAACTAAGTCACTACCTCGTCACAAATTGCATTGGACATTTGACTACTTTTAATTTTGAAGCTGTAGCTGTACTTGAAAGCATAACAACTAACATAACTTAGTTTAAGATTAACGACACTGTTGTACTGTACTGTGTTGCGTCATATTATATTGATCAGACAATATGTCAACAGTGATGCTTTAATATTTTTTATCTACACTAATGTTGTAACATTCTACTTATGTTTCCAATACTTGACTTATAATTACTACTGTTATAGCGCAGACAACAAAACACTCAATTTATGCAATTTCACATGATGGTATAATATCCACATCGATATCGTAAAATCTCATTATAACATCAATAAAACGCGACCAATTAACCTGGCGAGCCTTATGTCAAAATCCTCATACAAGTTGTATAAAATTTTGATATTAGGCTGGCTTTTGAAAACAGTTGGGTTATACGTGAAAACTTCGTCGAAACTACTAAACTTACATACACAAAACTCTTTGGTAAGATCTTGTGCCAATTAAATAAAAAAAGAACAGCGCGCGCTCGCTCCTGATTGGCCCTGCGCGCGCAGCTGCGCTCTCATTGGTTAGATTTTAATGGCGGCAAGTTCACTGTGACAATACACGTACGCGTGAATTTAATGTTTCGCAATGTGTTTTGTTTTTAAAATACAAATTAAAAGTTAAAAATGGACAGCGACGATGATATTTGTACGCCTCCGTATATTCTAGAATTGGCAACAAAAGTAACTCACAATCTTTTGCCAGAAAAATCTAGAAAATTATATGAAAAAGAATATAATAACTTTTTGGCATGGAAGATCGAAAAGAAAACTACATCATTTTCTGAAAATGTCATTCTTGTGTATCTCAAAGACCTCTTCGACAAATTCAAGCCATCTTCTATGTGGGCTAAATATTCTATGCTCAAGTCCACACTGAGTATCTACAACAATATTGATATCACGAAGTATTCAAAAGTCATAGCGTTCCTGAAACGCAGTTCAGAAGGACTCAAGGAAAAAAAGTCCTTGACGTTTACATCAGGTCAAATAAAGATGTTCCTGAAAGATTCACCAGATATTTTGTATCTTTTTGAAAAGGTAAGTGTATTTTAGTTCTGTTATTTAATCTACCTAGTACTTACGTACTACACACGCAAGTTATCTAGACACTCCGTTTAAGCGCTTTGTGTATAAATTAGGTAGTACACTTTACTACTTCATAAATCATAGTTTTTGCCTTGGCTATGTACCTCAAGCTTATTATATCGTTTATTGTTACAGGTTGCACTAATCTTCAGCATAATGGGGGCATGCCGAAGGCAAGAGCTATACAACATCCAGTTCGATGAAGTCTCTAACATAGACGACAGTACAATCATGGTGAAAGTTTCGAAAACAAAAACGAAAATAGATCGTTCTTTCGTTGTGACGGGCAACTGCTATGCCGTATGTAAAAAATACATGGAACTTCGACCCACCCCCTGTCGAAACCCTGCCTTTTTCTTGAGCTATAGATCGGGGAAGTGCGTCGATCAAAGAACTGGTATTAATAAATTTGGTGCTCTGGGAAAAAGCAAGTCGCTATCGCAAGTTTTTTGAATCTGCCTAACCCAGCGTTGTACACGGGGCATTGCTTCCGGTGCACCTCGGCGACCCTTCTCATAGATAGCGGTGGTGATTTGACCGCACTGAAACGACACGGGGGGTGGAAGTCTTCTACTGTGGCTGAAAGCTACATTGATGAGTCTTTAATGAATAAAATTCAAGTCTCAAATACGATCTGGAACAGTATAGAAAACAAGACGAATGAAGTAATTATAAATATTCCAACTCCGTCTACGAGCTCTACTGCTTGCCCCGCGACCGCTACAGCTGCTGGATCAATAATTAACATTAACTTTCAAAATTGTACCATCCAAAATTTTAACAATTATTATAAATTAACTTTTGTCAGCTTTTACTCTTGTTGTTTGACTAAGGAGGAGGTTATCAATTCGACTGTATTTTTTTTTTTTTTTAATGTTTGTTACCTCAGAACTTTTGACTGAGTGAACCGATTTTGATGATTTTTTCTTTATTTGAAAGCTGGTGCTTCCCGTGTGGTCCCATTTTAATTTGGTCCAGTTCAGATGATGGGATCCTCGAGGAATTGAGGGAACTCCTCGATTATTGTAGGCATACCTATCGCGATTTTAGTATTTTCAGAAATAAGTCAAGCATTTGCATTCAGAAAGTATCATTTGATGAAATGTAACTGATGAAAAAGACCATAGATTGCCATCGGAACTCCTCAATGATAAGTATTTCACGGGTGGCGATAAAATATCTCGATTAAGATAGTTCAGCGACTATGACGAAGCAAAAGAAGACAGGCACCGGAACTCAGTTTTTGATTTCCTTCTTTGAGATAGGCGTTTCTCGTTTTCTTCGCTTGTCTCATTTAAATGGCGCTGTCTCATACGAGCAGCGTGTTTAGTAGGTCTACCCATATTCGCTTTTGATAAATAGATCGAAACGAATCACTAAAAAGCGAAAAATAAACAAAAATTTTAACAAAAAAAAACCGACTTCAAAAAATTTGACTGATAAAATTGCACTAAAAAGTAAAAAATAAGCGTTAGACTTATACAGACAATAACTTTATTAAGAAAAAATATAGGTACAATTATTGTTACTTTTGGAGTCGGTGCCAGCCAAGGTAACTTTAACATAAACATTTAACGACATACTATATTATAATCAGTACATTAAATCTTATGTATGAAATTTTAACTACAAACGCGGACTGGCACCGGCTTCAAAAACTTCGTTGGCTGGCACCGGCCCCAAAAATAACAATAATTGTACCTATATTTTTTCTTAATAAAGTTATTGTCTGTATAAGTCTAACGCTTATTTTTTACTTTTTAGTGCAATTTTATCAGTCAAATTTTTCGAACTATATATTGCACTTTTATGACATGAGCATAATAAGCTCCATGAAAAAAATAATAAGATACTTTCGACAATAATAAACAATTCGACAGCAAACATAACTCAGTGTGAGTTATGTCTGGGGAGTCGCGGCTATTCGGATAAGGTTTATTGTTACTGATACGGACTCTACACTTTAAGTACTTCATAGGGCAGCAAAATGTATTACTTATTGTAACAAGAGCTGGTTGTACTTAGCGCCGTCAAGGTTCTAAAATAAATAGCAATAGGAATTATATTAATTATTGGATCATTCAAAAATACATGGTAGTTCATACTTTTAGGATCTAAAAAAGTTAAGTTTTTGTTTTCTTCTAGGTAACTATTGTTCTTAAAAGTTCTTTTTTCGATAACTACATACTTATAAGTAAAAATTCTTAAGTGTTTGTGAATAATATTTTTTTAATTTGTTACAGAGCAATAAACCGATAATGGAGAAGCGGAGACGGGCGCGGATCAACAACTGCCTCAACGAACTCAAGGCGCTGATACTTGACGCCATGAAAAAAGACGTAAGTTACCATACAACGCTATAAATACACTTAACGACATCAAACTGCTTACAAAAACAACGAAAATATAACGTATTTTAAGAGGACCGCATAAACGCTGCATTAAATGAGTCCTATGCCTTTAAGATGTGAGTCGATTTGTTTTTGCGATAAGGATCTTAAAAAATAGATAAAGTATTATAATCCGCTTACAAAATTGCACGCAGTAGAATTATTTGTGTTATTCCATACTGGAAACGTTAAATATGACACTGCAGTGCTCCATTTTGACACGTGGTGAGCGTAATTAAAGCTAACGTTCAACTACACGAGTACTTCAATGTCTTGATTAGTCCGTAATGACAATTAGAAATCCTAGCAATTCGATGATTAACTTGATGATGATGAAACTAAGCGCACCTGTAGTTAGGTGTCACCGTTTACTCGATTTTTTAATCATCATTGTAACGAACAGACGGACGATATCATTATTGATTCAAGAATATTTCGTTCAGTCGTAGCATATGTAGAGAGAAAACGGCTCGCTTTTGTTACAAGATTTACGTTAATCTCTAGCGCAGTTTATACAGAAAGGAAATTAAATCTACGACAACGCTTCAGTGCCCTTATTAAAAAAACTTCTTTGTTACAGCCAGCCAGACACTCGAAGTTAGAGAAGGCGGATATCTTAGAGATGACGGTGAAGCATTTAGAGGGGCTTCGATCTGAGGGCAGCGGCTCCCCGGACCGGTTCCGCGCGGGGTATCGACACTGCTTGGCGGAGGTGGCTAAGTTCCAGGGTCTGGAGACCGGGCTGCGACGGCGGCTGGTGCGCCACCTTGAAGGCTGCGTCACTACGCCCAGTGCGAGACCTGCTGCTGCCCCTACCCCGCCTTCTGACGCTGAAGATGCGAATCCGGCTCAACACTCGACCATTTTTATATCAGGTTAGTTTGGCTGACGAACAACTAATGACAGCATTTTAAATTATTTTAGTTTTATCTCATTTTTGAAAAGGTCTGTTTTCGACAATTATAAAATGACAAAACACTTATCTAGTAGTGGTTTAACTATCCATTAGTGGAAAATGTATTATCAATATAAAATTTTTTCGAAATTATGTTGGATGACTTTTAAGCCACATTTTTTAAAAACTATAAATTTATGAATAACCTACTAGCCCATAACTTCTGTCTTATCTATAAGTATACATAATAATGACTTGTCCTGACTGACTGACTCATCATCGCCGAGCCTAAACCGCTGAAGCTAATTAGATAAAATTTGGACTGTAGGTTAATTGAGTGAGCCACTAAGAAAGGATTTTACGGAAATCACACCCTAAGGGGATCAAATAGGGGGTGAAAGTTTGTATAAAAGTCCGTAAGTTTTGAAGTAAAATACATGAAAATTGGTATTTGGGTTCTTGAAAAGAATTAAGGAATGACATGTCTCAGGAATTTTGTTTATTTTTCTTTAAATGAGTAAAAAAAAGAATAAGATTTTTTTTGGAGAAATCGTTATTTTTAAAGTAATAAATAACTATCAAAATAAATATTTAATCGATCTTTAGATTTTTCAACAAAAATAAAGAATGACGTGTTTTAGCTTTTTTCGAAAAACCTCCCCTAGAGAGATGAAGTAGGGGTGGAAAGTTTGTATGGAAATCGCGCGCAAAATATCACGCGTTTACTGATTCCTACACGTGTGAAGATATAGAACAAACATAATTTGCCCACGCACAAAAGCTAGTATAGCATATTATCTTATATAGCGTTTTGTTCTAGCCGGTCCTGGGTCGGGAGTGCGTCTGGTGCCCACAAGACTGTCGAACGGAGACATCGCCCTGGTCCTGCCAGCGGGCGTCAGCGCCAGCACCTTAGGAACTGTGCCTACGCTCGTGCCACTCTCCCCCCGGGAAGTATCATCATCTTCCTCCTCGGAACCAAGATGTTTCTCCCCAGCTAGCTCTGGCTGGGGCAGCCCACCACCTTCGGTCGACGACCCCGCCCCTCTTGCCCTCGTTACGAGAAAACAACCGGCTGAAGAAAAACCTTGGAGACCTTGGTGACATCCTCTGTATCGGACTTGAAGCTTCGATCAAATCAAAAGGGTTATCAAGTCAACTCTGCTCTCCATTCCCTTATTAAATTCTGTGATATAGTTTAAGAGTAGTTGTTCAAAACTGCAAGTGTGAAATGCTATGGTTCGATAGTGTTTGAAGTTCCTATATGTGTGAGTGTACGAGTATATGTATGGTAACATATTTACTATATCAAGATATTTATAGAGTAATCTTTCGAGGTACCTTGTTTGGTCAGTACATAATTGTGTGATATAACAACATGTTAACAAGTACATGGTTTATTTTCATTTAGAGTATAAAGACGCCATTATTTTTAACGATTTGATTTTAATTAGTTATATAACACTAGGTTATTTCATGTAAATTTCAGAATGACATCTGAGGCAGTATTTCACATATGTGTACGTAAAGGGACAATGTCCAATATAAACATATTAAGTTAAAATAGTTTAGTTATTCATTTTAGGACTTAGTGCCATGTATCTAGTTAATTCCATTAGTTCACAAATAAATGAGTGTAAATAAATAAACAAATAACAATGGTCAGTATAACAAACGCTATTTGTACTAATATAATGATAATAAACCAGAATTAGCGCGTTAAATGAATTCTGTGTGCCTTATACTTACAGCAAAGTCGTACAGTCTTCCAGGTTTATTTAATACACTTAATAATTATGTGTAATAAAGAAGAGTAGCAATTTTATTGCCTTTTAAACTTAATTAAGCTTATCATTATTTTATATAACACTTTTAAGAAGCTCAATAAACTAATTTGTTACCGAAAGCAACCAGTAGTTAGTAATTGTCTTCCTTTGCCAGTTACCTTTATTAAACAGTAATTTTGTCAAACAACTGTAATAATATTAAGCCTGAATGTATAATTTAACTGTATAAAATGTTTTAACGATAACGAGACAAGTGAAACAGCTTTTAATTAATATTGTTTCTGGGTATAACAAAATGTGGATGGCTATTTTTACAACAGATCTTAGTTACTTTTATGGTGTGCACTGTGGTACGACAGTTTAACCTTTTTACCGCCAACAACTTCTATAGAAGTTCGAGATTTTCGTGCCGCCCACGCCAACACTTCTATAGAAGTTCTTTTTTGTATCTACTTTATTAAAATACATTTATACGTTGGCGTACAGCGGGACATCGCGTGCAGGATAGTTGGGCGGTGAAAAGGTTAATCGTATTGAATTTAGATAATAAAATATTTGCCTTCTCGGCTTACTGGAGACGAGTTACGTGATACTATTTAAGGATGTATTCTATTAAGTGTAAGATGATGTACCTAAAAGAAAAAAACCTATGCCATTAAATTATAATAAAAAATGATTATAAAAAAATACTTGTTTCATTTTGCCTAAGTAGGTTCATCATCATCATCATCATCATCATCAGCCTATATTAGTCCACTGCTGGACATAGGCCTCCCCTAATGAGCGCCATAGCGCCCTGCCTGTAGGTTCCTAACAGGCATAAAAAAAATATGATTAACTTAACTGATTTTATGGTTTTTTAAAGGTCATTCACGCCGTAATAAAATAAATAAGCCTAGGTATGAGTATAATTCAACCGCCTCTGTAGTCTAGTGGTTAAGACCACCGGCTCAGACGCAGAGGTCCCGGGTTCGACTCCCAGCGGGGGGTACATGTTTGTGTACTCTGTTTGGTTGGTGGTAAAGCTTGTTTGTCCGCCTGACTAGCTACCACCACCTTATCTAAACATGTCGCCATAACATCAGTGTTTGTAGCCTTGCTGTGCTCCGGCAGCTAGTGATAAGATAGCCAGTGCCTCAGTAGATGAGGATTCCGGGTGAAGTGCGCTTCTCCTTCGGCCTTATCGTAACTCAACATCAAGTGAGATGAAAGCCTAGTGTTTACCCGGACGATATATATATATAAAATAATAATAATTGTATCAGAGTACAACACTATTATTATTGTACAACACTAGTAGTGCTACTATAGTCTATGGCCACTGTAAAATATGTCGCTAGAAGAGCAGGTCTTTTGTAATTTATATAAGCTTACAAAATATCAATAAAACAATACCGTTCCCGTTAATAAGTGTTTTAATGAATAATACAATAATAATGATCCTTAACCTTTTTACCGCCAACAACTTCTATAGAAGCTCGAGATTTTCGTGCCGTCCACGCCAGCACTTCTATAGAAGTTCTTCTTTGTACCTACTTTATTAAATTACATTCTTGCTTTCGTACTATAGAATCTGTTATACATTTATACGTTGGCGTACAGCGGGACATCGCGTGCAGGATAGTTGGGCGGTGAAAAGGTTAAACATAATTTATACACAAAGTAACTTTACTCTTGTCTCTCAGAGGGCCTACTGTGAGTTTCATTCGCCATTCGATCACGTTAACGAAATCGAGAATTAGTATGGCAAAATGTTAACTCTCCTCGTATGCCGCCAGGAGGCGCTGCTTCAATGCCATACTAATTTTCGTTTTCGTAAACGTAATCGAATGAATACGGATAGTAAGCAACTCTCTAATCTCAGTAGAGCATGCTGGTGGCCTCAAAAGTCCACCCGTACCTGTATTTCAAGAAAATAATAGACATAACAGTAAGTAAACATCAAAGTTGTCTACGGTATCAAAACTATCGTTAAATGTTAAGGGTGCGCAAACAAAAAAATGCCAAAAATGCAGTTACGGTTAAGTAGATATAATTGAAAATACTATCGTATTAAATGAACAAAATATATATTTAGTATCATAGGGAACGTGTTTACAATTTGTCAGAACCATAAACTCATAACACGCTATAGTTTTTTCTACAATATCATTTAAAGTTGGGCAAAAATCATGAAAACGAGTGGCGGCGTTTAGTAGATTTCTTATAGTTTATCTAAATTATTGTACCTCTGATTTTGTCTAAACAATCATCAATGGATAAACTACAAATTCCTAGACTACATTTTCGATTTATCAAGTGGATAACCACTTAAATAATTAAATAATTAAATAATTATTTTTTATTAAGCACCTTAAATTCCCCATACAAAATTAGTATGGCCGCGCGGCATCAAATAAATATGGACGACGACATTTCAAATAAAACATATGACACTTGTCACTTATGGACGGCGCACCCTTAAGTGACTCTTATACATAAGATAACTTATCGGTAAGAAATACTTGACACAGTCATGTTTACAGGTTTCATAGTGTTCAATAGTTCTCGAACACCTGCGATGAATTAACGAAGATTCACTGGTGCCTACGATAGGTACAGTCAACAGCAAAGGTAACTGATGATTGGTCAAGTTTCAAAATATGAAATCAGAATTAAAATCAAAACTTTTTAAACGCATATCGAAAAACCTTCGAGTGTCTACTAGTACCTGCAGACTTTGACTGTAGTTATATAGAAAATACCGACTTACACTATCGAAACTTAATTTTGAAACTTAGTAAACATCATCTACATCATCAGCTTCTCTTGGGCTAGATAATTGGTGTGAGTGTAGGAAAGTTTATTATTATTTTATTATTATCTACTTTTGCTGTTGACTGTACGAGTGAATCATTTGGTTTTTTTTTAATGTTAAAAGGAGGCAAACGAGCAGGCGGGTCACCTGATGGAAAGCAATCACCGCCGCCCATGGACACCCGCAAAACCAAAGTAATCGCGGATGCGTTGCCGACCTTGAGGAAAGAGTTGGATCTTGAGGAGGGTGTAGGAATTGGGAGGGGGGAGGGGTGAGAGATGGGCCTCCGGTACTTTCACTCACCGGACGAAACACAACAGCAACGAGTGCCGTTGTTTCACGCCAGCGCCAGCCAAGTTCAGCGTGCCTACCTTAGTGTGAGGTTTGTTTACTCTCCGTATTCATTCGATCACGTTTACGAAAACAAAACAATTAGTATGGCATTGAAGCAGCGCTCCTGACGACATACAAGGAGAGTTAACACTTTGCCATACAAATTCTCGTTTTCGTTAACGTGATCGAATAGCGAATTAAACTCGCACTAGGCACCCAGTGCAACCTACAAACTTCTATGCCATTTATACATTCCTATACGTACTCACATCTTCTTATACCTCCTCCTCCTGACGACCTCCTTGGTCGAGTGGTTTGTACACTGCTTTTCATGGTGTTGCCATCTCTGGGGTCCCGGGCTCGATCCCCGGTCGGGTCAATTAGAAATTATTGTTTTTCTAAATTGTTTCGGGTCTAACACTTAATTCTATGTATAATAAGTATGTATTTAAGTATTTTAAGTATGTTTAATCGTTGTCTAGTAATCATTTAACGAGTTTCATAACGAAGCTTCTCTTGGGCTAGATAATTGGTGTGAGTGTAGGAAAGTTTATTTATTTATTTAGTTTATTTATTTATACCTACACATACATATTTCTGAATCCTACGTCAACATACGTACTCGTCGTTGATGTGTAGACTACGCACCGGCCTTTATATACTGAGTGCCTAGTGCGAGTATTGCCATTCGATAACAAAAACGAGAATTTGTAAAGAAGAAGCTCTTTGTGACAAACGAAGTGTGTTGCAATATTACCTTGTAATTGTAAAGATTTGTTAATAGCATATGTCTATTTTATTAACCTTATAGATGCTATTTGTCTGTAAATCTTTCTAGAAATAAATAAATAAATTATAAAAAATCGTATTTTGGTAACGCGATCCAGTGGTAATAAAAGTCGCACTAGGCAGACACTCATGCTGGTCAGAGCCAACGCGGGTTGCCGAGTATATAACTACAGGCTGCAGCTGAACTTCACAGCGAAACCGGAATTTTAGGGGCGACGAGAAACTAATGGTTCCCCAAGCCTCATGGCATCACGCAAGTCTCCTTCCCCGTCTAGATTCTCAGAGGCGTTCGGATCGGAATCGAGTTTGGGACAACCCGAGAAACTCGATAAAATAAGGACACTCCAGAAGGTGAGCTTAATACATACCGCGGCGCGCTCGAGCAACGCACACCACACATAGGCCCGAGCTCGAGTGCTTTTGAGAGAGATTACTGATTGCCTCAGGCGGCATTTTTAGCGTCACCAGACTTTTTGGGGGCGGCGAGGTACGTAAAGGGTACCTCAAGCCGTGTTGAAACGAAGGTTTTCTAGAGGGAACGGCATCGTACACTTAAAAGTGCGCGTCCCCGTGCCCTACTAGATTCTCCGAAGGGTTCGGATCGGATCGGGTGTGCTTCGCTTTGCTCGAGCACGTTTGTATGAAGCTTTACCTTCTGCAGTCTTCATATTTTGTGTCTTAAGCCAGGGCTACATTGCGCGGAAAATTCACTGCGGTTTTTTTTTTTTGAGTTTGCTGATTGCCTCAAACGGCATTTTCAGCTTCACTGGGCTTGTTTGGGGGTGGCGAGAAACTTAAAGGGTTCCTCAAGCCGTGTGAAACGAATCACCTTCAGAGGTTTTCTAGAGGGAACGGCATCACGCACTAGTGCATGGATGCACAGACTTATTAAGACTAGGGGCCACTCGGGCAAATTATGAACTGATGGTGGGCCACCAGAAGTATAGGTAATTAAAGACAATGAAAAATTGATAATAATGTATTCAAATTGAAAAAGAATTTATTAATTTGAAGCGTGGCACTGCATAGTGCTTACAATCTTTTTTATATTTGGCTCAAATTTACTTGTAGCAACACGTAAAACTGCTTCCAAACTTTCATTTGCAAGGCGGTTTCGATTTTTTGTTTTATTATTATTTAGGATTGAAAAGGTTTGTTCACATATATAGGTAGAACCAAATAAGCTTGCACATTTCAGAGCGTTTATGCGCAACTCTTTGTACGTATTTTTATCAATGCAGCGGTAAAAGTTCAGCAAGTCTCCTTCGTTGAATTTGTTGCGTAAATCTTGGTCGTTCTGAATGTCGATAATTTCTAACTGCATTAACTCTGGCGCATTTTCAACTGAAATCGTGAAAGGATTGCTAAATATGTCCAACAGAGGTTTCACTGTTTTAAACTCCGAAAATCTGTCTTGAAAAGATTGAATCAAAATATCTAGCTTTTTTACATAACTGAAATTAATAGCAGTTTTTTTGAATTTTTCAGCCATTTTCTTATAATTCGGAAAATGATTGTAATTTCCAGAATTCAATTGCGATCTGAAAAGTGTCAGCTTGCATTGAAAGGATGATACATGTGCGTAGAGCTGGGATATCAGTTGATTTTTGCCTTGAAGCCGTGTGTTCAAGACATTCAAATGATTTGTAATGTCAACTAAAAAAGCCAAATCACACAACCAATCAGGACTTTTAAGTTCCGGGACGTCCCTTTGCTTTTCCGCCAGAAAAATATCAATTTCTTCTATTAAATTTAAAAATCGTTCCAGTGTCAATCCACGACTTAGCCACCTTACTTCTGTATAATACAGTAAATCTCCATGTTCGCATTCAATGTCATCAAGGAATTGTTTGAATTGCCTGTGATTGAGTCCTCGTGATTTTATGAAATTCACAGTCGAAACTACCACTTTCATGACATTTTCAAATTCAATTTTTTTAGAACAGAGGGCTTCTTGGTGTATAATGCAGTGAAACTGCATGAGATCTTCAGCGTTTAAGTTTTTTTCTTGCAAATGCTTTTTCAACAAAGTAACTAGCCCAGAATTGACACCAATCATCGAAGGAGCACCGTCAGTCGAAACTCCCGATAATTTCGATAAGTCCAAATCAGTTTTTGAACACTCGTCCAAAAGTACATTGAGTATATCAACTCCTCTGGTTTGACCTTTCAATGAACACATTCCTAATAACTCTTCGAAGACTTCAAAATCTTGAGTAACACCTCGTATGAATATAAGAAGTTGAGCTGTGGAACTAATATCAGTGGATTCGTCGAGTGCTAATGAAAAAAAATCAATTATCTTAGTTTTTTCATTTAATTGTTCCGCAATATTATCTGACAAAGACATAATTCGTCTTTGGATGGTCATACGATTCAGTTGAATTTTCTCAAACTTTTTTGCTGCTTCTGGACACATTTTCTTAGCGGCAATTTCTATGCATTCTTTTACAAAATCCCCATCATTGAAGGGGCGACTCCGCTTTGCTATCATTCGAGAAGTTTCATAACTAACTTCTGTAGCTGTTTCTGTATCTTGAATGGGTTTTGTAAACATAGCTTGTTGACCAATAAGCTCCCGTTTTAAAGACAAAACTTTTTGCTTTCTTAATTCGCCTGTAAACTTCGTAAAAGTAGGATGCTGCGTTTCATAGTGCCTTTTTACATTATATTCCTTTGCAATCGCAACAGAATTCTTGCAAATTAAACAAACGACTTTGTTATGCGACCATACAAAAAAGTATTTCTCAGTCCAAATTTCTTGAAACTGCCGATTTTCATCTTTAACCTTACGTTTTTTACTAGTTCCTGGCATGTCCATGTTGCGTTTTAATCCTGACTAGGATTACCACAGCACCTAAAACCAATTACAGTTCCTAATTAATTACCAAAAATAATTGATAAAATATGTAGATAAAATTAATAACAGTTTTACTTACGATTTCACAACACAATTATACACGGCACTTTCCCGTCAGGAAATCTACGTTGAATGTGGATCAAAATATATTATAATTATGACACCGGCTAGTCGAGTTAAAATCTACACTAGAACTAACGACACTTTACTCAAATTAAAACCGAACTGTCGGTCGCTGCGGTTAGCGTGGCTTTTATACCACGCGCATAGAGTCGAAAACTGTCTGGAGAAATCTCGAAACCGACTCTGGAAGCTTCGTGTATCTACCTACGCGAGCTATCGGGAATTTGGGACTATTGCTATCTCGCTCGCTCGAACAGTATAATAATAACGCGGCGCGCTTCCTCAAGAAAACGAATTTAACCGAGATCAGCATGAACATTACCGACCGCTGTTACCGACGCATGCACGGCGCACCGATAAGATTGATAGAGCGCGCGCGCGAGATTCAAATTACTTTTCGAACATTTGTTATTGGTTTTATTCTGGAATAGAACTCAATATTTTCGAATGTACGAGAGTATTATTTTTGCTGTCGGCGGGCCACCAGTATTCGACCGGCGGGCCGCATGCGGCCCGCGGGCCGTAGTCTGTGCATCCCTGCACTAGTGCGTGTCCTCGTGCCCTACTTGATTCTCCGAAGGGTTCGGATCGAATTGGGCTGCGGAAGATGCGCTAATTTGCCGTTATCCTTGCGCGGCAGATCGACTGTCCGTTAGAGGACCCCTCGCCTTCTTGGTTTACTGCGACGGAATTTCCGCGCAATGTGGCCCTGGCCTTAAAGGCTTAGGACCTTGCCTCAAATTGACAGAGACGTGGTGGTAAGGAAAAGCGTCTGTACATATATAATATAGATAAAATAAAATATAGATGCTCATTATGCTGAGTACACATGCCTGTACATCATACTACCACAATCTGTCATATTTCCTCAATAGACTTTGAACTTTATGTATATGGCATAAGGTTGAACATTTATTGAAGATATTTGACAGTTGATGTGCATTTGTCTGAACTTTAGTGCAGAACCCAGGTATGACGCGCTGCAGAAATGAATCGTTATCATTCAGTGGGCCGTGATTAATTACTGCTCACGGGATGATGCTAATTCTGTCGCTCATCGCTTGCTACGGAATGTGGACACGCGTGTTTCTGTCTTCAACCTACATATAAATTGAACAGGTACACTTTAATTTTAGTGAATTGGTATTTAATGCAACATTCTTAATTCACGTCAAAAACAAGGTTTTTGTAAGTACGACATAACTTTAAAGTTTTTAAATTGATAGTGTTCTTTAACATTACTTATTGTTGAAGTGTAAAGATATTTTTAAACCTTATATAAATAGGTATACTTACCTATAGTTTGCTGGCATTGCACTGCACTTATATTTTTAAATAAATACATTATGTATTTTTACTGGACCTCAAGTTCTGAGATCTGTGACGAAATACAATCTAGGGTAGGCAGGTTTCAGTGGTTTTGATTTTAACGATGTTTTTATTGAAAAATAAATAATACAAAAACACAAATGTTGAAAAAATTTCCACGAGCAGGATTTGAACAACAACCCTTCTGACATGCCGGGGAATGGGCGCCTTTGGCTTTCAAAGTAAAAAGTAAATTAGTGTTGAATAATTTCGGCGGGCTGGTTAGAACCATGATAGCTCAATTGGGAGAGCACCTGACCCGGTATGTCAGAAGGGTGCGGGTTCAAATCCTGCTCGTAGAAATTTTTTCAACATTTGTGTTTTTGTATTATTTATTTTTCAATAAAAACATCGTTAAAATCAATTGTATTTCAATGCGCAAATTTCAATGTCAATTTGTATTTTTGTAATTTGTTCGCAACAAAATTTGCGTTAAAAATTATTTAAACATTAATAAATAATACAATACATTTTTATGGTGCTGCGTACATTATACGTACGAGATATAATAACATAAGAGTGCTTTATGTTATTATATCTCGTACTTACCAACCAAAAAAAAATGAAATATCAGGATCTAGCGCTCAGTGTCGCCACTAACAGTACCGTAGCATGTTGATAAATTGTTGCAGACACTATAATAAATAAGCAATGTGTTTGACAACGTTGATCCAATTAATCAACTGCCACTGATAGGCGCCCTCCACGTCAAGAGTGTGATAAGTGGGCTGACCGAGAAACGACTGATGCTTAATTTACTACATTGTTATACAGCAAAGAATATTGTTTATTATTAACTAGCGGCCGCTCGCGGTTTCACCCGTGTGGTTCCCGTTCCCGTGGGAATATCGGGATGAAAAGTATCCTATGTTTTAATCCAGGTTATAAACTATCTGTATGCCGAATTTAATCCAAATCCATCCATCCGTTGCAGCGTGAAGAAGCAACAAATATACACACATACACACTAAGTTTCGCATTTATAATATTAGTGTAATACACTATACACTACACTACTACTACACTAGTTCAGAAGCTAGTTACTCTTGTTCTTAGCTATGGGTTCACGTCAGTAGTGGAGCTTTGAGGATTGATTGAACTACGATTTCTCGCATTCAACCCGAACACCTATCCGGTCAGCTACGGACGACGACGACGCTTCAATTAGTTTAGTATAGGTATATATTATTAATAACCCTACGCGTTTGCTGTCCCCATCTAAATACTAAGTTGTTAGCGTTACACCCTATCAAATTAATTGCTTAAAATGAAACGCGAATGTATTAAAGTGTAGGTATATTGTTATGTTGTGTATAAAAATTAAGTTTGACTGTGACTTACACGTCCGTTAATTTTCGTCCGTTAAGGGAATTCAGCTACCAGGTAAGCTTTTTTTTTTTGGAAACTTCATGATAACTCAGTATGTCAATAAGTATTAATTAGCTTATACAGGGTCTAACAAAATCAATAAGCGAACGTTAAAGGGCGGTATCTATACTTCATTCTGAATACAATGACAAAAATGGGTTCCAGTTTTATAGTGATTTTTCAAAGTTATGTTTTCTAACAAACTAAATGAATTAAAATAATGCACATCATGAAACATGCTGTATCTTTACTAACACGCACGCAAGCGTCAATAAAAAGATAGTGTACAGATACACGCACACAATTGGCATGTTCGGCTATCTTTGTGTGCGTGTAGTGCAGCTGTAGGAGTTTGGAAAGGGTGTATTTTTTGGTGAATTATGATAATGTTTTGTTAATTATCTCAGTAACGAGCCTGTAATTTTGGACCAAATTTGGTGAGCATGCTCAGTGTGATGTATAGATGCTCCCCTTAAACGTTCGCTTATTGTAATTGTTAGACCCCATATATTTTCATAAGTAATTTATACACACTCAAACAATAAAAAAACGATAAGGAAAACAAGTACAAGGGCGCTGCTTTTTCCAGTGGGCACGCAAAATGAAAGACACAAAAATGTGAAGCTTGATGTGGACGAAGTCCAGTCTGAAGAAAAAGGCTCAGTTATCTTATAACAGGAAAAACAAACGTTTCCTGTTATGAGATAACTGAGCTATTTAGTTAACAACAATACAATAACAAAAGTTCAAAATCACTTACTCGACGTTAAAGTCGATAGATTGTAAAATAAAGATAAACTCAAATATTTTTTATCCGTCCAAAGGTTGTCTGGAAAGATCACTCTTAGTGATAAGACTGCCCTTTATTACGTACGTGTATTTTTATGTAGTTCTTCTTGTAATTTTTTTTATTTTTGGTGTACAACTAAATTCAAAAATTCAAAATTCAAAATTCAAAATCATTTATTCAGTTTAGGCTGCATGTAGCTCCTGTGAATGTCACTATGCCATCGGTTCGTAAGCCTACTCTGGGCTGGAGATCTTGTACTGAGAAGAACCGGCAAGAAACTCAGCAAGTGTCCAGCTCTTTTCTCCCTTACAGCGTCAAAAATATTGGAAAATGCCCTATCATATACACTTTCCATTAATTAAGTTTATTTATCTTTATCTTTACCTTATAAACTAAAGTTTTTTTAAGTGCCATTCAAAATCTGCTTGAAAGACGATACTTCCATTATTTTCGTTATGCATTAAGCTGCATTGGCTTTCTGCTGTGTTGACAACACGCAATATTTTTTTTTGATAGAGTTAGCTGTTTGTTTCAGGGTGCCAAGTGCGAGTTTCATTCGCCATTCGATCACGTTAACGAAAACGAGAAGTTGTATGGCAAAACGTTAACTCTTCTCGTATGCCGCCAGGAGGCGCTGCTTCAATGCCATACTAATTTTCGTTTTCGTTTTCGTAATAGAATAAATACGGATAGTAAACAAAACTCACGCTAGGCACCCAGACGACATTTTCATCGTCACTGGACTTTTTGGGGGGTTAAGGGTTCCTCATGCCGCCACCGTGCAAAACGATGCACCGTCAGAGGTTTTCTATATGGTTTCTAGTGCTTAATGCCATTGCACTAGTGCATCCACGTCCACGTTCCCTACTAGATTCTCCGAGGGGTTCGGATCGGATCAGACCCACACAGACATAGGTAGGACAAACAGAAGAACGAAGTTCAAAATGAAAAAGCTGCCGTCAGCATTATTGATTACTGTCTTTTATTCTTGCTGTATGAAGACATTAAGAGTGTCGATTAATTGCAGTACGTGTGGCCGTATCAATACATCAATGGCGTTGTGATTGCACTGTTTGCTCTGTCGCGCCGCTAATGGCAGCCTATTGGATGAGTTATTGCGTGGGCCAGGGTAATTTGCCACAGCCACTGCTGCGGTTGCACAAACATACAGTTTTCAGTTATTTTTTTCTCAACTTTCTGTTTTTTTTTTACTGGCCAGGAAGACCACCAAAGAGGATAACAGATAGGAGGTGTATTATATCACGCGTAATTCATTACTAATTTCTATTTACTTAGAAACCTTAGAAATATGAATTAGTACCAAAAGTTGTATTAGATCTTATATTCGAACGTGTTATCCGAAGTTTCTTGTATTTTGATATAATATATATTTAAACACCTAGGTTGAAACACCTTTATACAGATTTATTTTAAAAATATAGATTTGTGAATTACGGATTTAGAATAACTTAGTGGTCGCCCAGTGGTCGAAATTCAACCGTAATTTTATTAAGGCTGCACGGATTGTATCAAGCAATGAAAAATTTAAAAAGATAGAATGTGAGTTTGGATTGGCGTTGACAGATTTCGGCCGCTCCTCTTCCATTTTTGAAAAGAGTATACCTATAAGTATGCGTGTGTGTCAAATACATGGTAGTGTGCGTAATGTTTATTTTATTTCGCAATTTTCGTAAAAAAGGGTACAAAGTTTTTGCTTCACGTATTAATATGTAGATTTAGTGACAACATATAGTTATTAATTTTAAGTAGAGCAACACGTTTGAGAATTTAGGGATTAGTCCTCTTAACCACAGACTCGACAAAGGTTGGTTACGTCAGTCTAAAAATAATATGCTAAAATACGTTAGTAAACTGGTATAAAAAATATTAGAATGTTAAAAGATTATCAGGATATTTATCTTCATTACAATTAGGCATTAATGTTTTTAATGTTATGCTGCAAACGCAAATGCGAAGAAGCGCATCGAAGATCAAAGATAAAATTTATCTTAGCACTCCACTGATAGCTGCTACCAGTCTGCGCAGGTTGCAACTACCAAGTCTTTCATTAAAATTCATGAGATGACGTGTGTAATGCACTGATATCGAACTCTAACGACCAAAAGTAATTGAAAAGTGACTCCTTATGAATTTTAGCAGCATCCGCCGCGCCACCCAAGTTGCGACCGAGTCGACGCAGACTCGATGTTCGTGCGCACAAGCTGTAGTTTGCGTTTGAAAGTTTAACCTCATGTAATTTCTCATAAGTAGTGGTTAATTATGCACAGATAAATTGAGAGATTTTTTTAAATTATGTCGTTATCGAAATTGAGGAACGTAACATAAATTTTTCGGGGTTGGGGCCATAAAAAGTTGACGATCGGGGCTCGTAGCGCCGAGCGGTCGGCGGGAACGTTGACTTTATTACCTTTCATTGAACAGGGAACGAGTGTAGCATCGAGTTGCATATAAATTGGAGTTGTCGAGCGAACGGTCGCCGATGGGACCGGTCGGTGAGTGACGGAGACGGGCACCTCGTTACGGAAAGGTCGTCGGTTGGTCGTTGTCATTCTTATCTTTTTGCTCGTGTCGGCGGCCAGGGCCAATTAATCAGTGATATGACGCGTGTCACGACGTAATGAGAGCCGGGGGACGCGCGCATGCAAATGCCTCGCTCGGCTGGTATGATTACTTCTTGTGTGATGCTAATTGAAATGACTTATTTATTCTTCGCAAAGATAAGTAGGATGGTAAGTTGTTAGCGTTAACGATTATGATTTGCAACCTATAGAATGTAACGTAACAATAATTTTAAAACAAACGTTTCTTAAGAAGTTTGAAATACCTAGATGGAGTATTCTTCATTGCGACTTTTTGTTGGTATTCGAACACAATCTAGGTGGTCGGTGAGCACCCCAGATTGCATGACGACGTTTGACCACCAACACTCAGTTATTTGCAGTATTCCTAAAATCGTTCACAGTGATTCAGTTTCGTAGAAACGAACGAAGAATTTGCCACACATGAGCTGCATGCACCCTGCATCCTGGTTGTATCTGATTTAAAGTAAAAAAATATAGGTACCACACGAGGCCACTTTAGAAGTGGGTAAGAATAATTATTATGGAACTATAAAGTCTATAAAATCATATCTTTTAAATGCATAAATCAAAGATAATGTATGATTTGGGTTGTTTGTCATTGTTTTTGCGATGGGTATAGGTATAGGGGTACATTACACAGGTATAGGTACGTAAAATTTGGCAGAGCAAAACTATTAAGTTTTTTTTAAATTTCTATTAAGAGCGTTTACGCCGCACACTATGAAAAAAACATATCTAGTAATTAGAGATAGAAACACCTGACATGTTATGGTTTAGTTAAATAAGACGTTACGGCCACTTTGAACTATAACGCCGTATTTAACTAAACCATAACATGTCAGATGTTCATTAAGTGACGTAAAAATGCTAAATTACTTCATTCAAATAGTTTGTTGAGCATAATTTGATTTTCTATCTCTAATTACTAGATATGTTTTTTTTTTCATTGGCGGCGCTAGTGGGCGGCGTAAACGCTTTTAAGTTTTTAAAATGAAATGTAAAAGTATCTCAAAATGAAGTATTAGTCCAAAAAGTATAAGTGAAAGATACATTCAAACCGATCGCGGTGGTCCACCATTGGGAACTTTTAATAATGGCAATTTGAGCCAAACCTAATTGGGTACCTCCGGTTCTGAACTGATAATTTCTATACCAAATATGAGCAATTCGTTCGATCGCACGTTTGCAATAAATAAGGGAGATTTATTATCTGAGAAGAGGTCTAAAGGAAATAAAGAGGTGATTTAGAACACTTTTTGGTTTAGGCGTTCAGTTCAGATTGGTACATTATGCTGAGGCTACCTTTTAATAAAATTTGTGTTTAGTAAGCATTTTTGATTGTTATTTATTGGTATATGGTCCTAAATAAATAAACGAAGTCATAAATCATTAATTAATGTTTGATATGCCATGACTTTAGTAATTATTTAATAAATAAGAGTAGGTATCTCGTGTTTATTTGGGTTGTTAGTAATTAATGCAAAACAACGATTGACTATATTTATGACGACTCGCTATGTAGCTTAACCTGCTACCTAGCACATTACATTTTGTCACACCTTAATCACTTAATGACTTTATAAAATCTCAATTGTAATCTTAAAAAACAACTACTTGTATGGCAAAATTAAATGTTGGTCATCAGAACCGATTTTTTAGTCGGTGAAAATGAAACGTATGGAGTTCTATGTTGCAAACGCACACGTCCAACTTTTTGCTTAAGACGTCATACAAATTCTCGTATTCTTTAACATGATTGAATCCTGAACCCACCTCATTGCACGAGCCGACGTTCTTCGGTTGTTTTTTGCAAGCTTGCCGAACTTTTAGAAGATAGTGACGCCACTGTTTTTGTTATGGCAAAGCGCGGTGTGTCGGTGGTCTGCCGCGGGCTGTTTAACCGACGATCACGTGTCGTGTTAGATAAAAAAAAACGCAACCCGACGACACACCACCCACGGAGCCGCGGCGCAGCACGTGCGCGTCGGCAACCCGTGTTTACAGGCGGGAGGAACATTTAAGAGATATACACAAAAAATAATGAAAAAAATGCAGAGAATGTAGTGACCTGATCGAAACGTACAAAACACTACATGGTCCTGAAGGATTTAATAAACAATTATTTAAAATAATACTCCACAAATGCACATATTAGATGATCTGGAGTTTTTTCATCTGGAACGGTGATGAAGATTCATACCTATACCTAACTACCGACATAAACACTTTCTTGGCAACATAGTAATTGAAACCTAAGAAATAGAACATTTGGGAGTTTACTTCGAGTCAGTCAGTCAATTCAGCTTTCACAATATTTATAAGATACGATACAATGACTCACCCAAAGTATAATCATCTAAAACAATTAACTACAGATTACAAATGATTTGCATTTCATGTAATTTTTCTCTAAACTGCACTAGAGAGATCCGACACAAAAACTACTATTGAGGCCATTTAATTAACTACTTGTCCGGCGGAGTGAGGGCTTTATTATAGATTTAATCTTAATGTCAGAGAGCGTGGTAGTTCCACCGGGACCATTCCAAACATGCCTTCAATATGTCCGCTCGCTATACAAAGAAAGAATCGGATCTCGAGAGCATTAATCGTTCCAATTACGGGCGCACGCTCCATCGGAAGATAGCTATCGTTTCAAATTAATTGAATTGATTAACCAATTCAGTTTAGCGCAATTCAGTTTTTGTGCGCATCGCTGTGCGACGGACGGGCGCGCACGGTGCCCGGGATGCCTTCCGAAACACCTACCGCAATAGTTTAACTGTACTCTTTCGAATCGATCATAAATCCACGTCGCAACGCATTATCTTCACCTTGTTTTTTGTTTTTGCTGTGCTGCCAAACAAAATGCCGTTCTGCTTAAAGCCAAATTGGGAGTGATTTCATTTTTAATGATGTTTTTACTGTGTTGTTAGCGTGGCAAGCGTTAATAGGTCGAGTTGCAGCAGTCATTACTTAGGGCAACGCCTCGGTCGGACGACATTTCGATGCTTAATTACCGCCGCTGTTAATGCTCGCCTTAAAATAAAATGGCCAGACGAGAATTTTATCGAGGGGCCGGCGAGCCCCGCCGTCCGCAACCTTCGCCCACCGCTGCTCAAACTGTGCCCAATAAAAACTCTTTCGTAAAAACTGCGCAGCAGGAGAACTGTGCTGAGTTTTTTGGAAACATAATCGGATCAATTATGAGCCCTTATATGTCATGTACGATATGACCGTCAGACAATTTTGCGGTTTTATTAAGTTTCCCTTGATAATTTTGTGTTGATAGATACAATTTAGTAGATTATGGTGTGATAAGTTTTCTTATAATTATTGACAATTTACAACTTTACGATGTATCGAGAGGTTATAGTTAAGTAAGTACGTACAATATGTGGTTTAATAGCTAACAAGTCAATGTTTTATAAAAAAATTAAGCCTAAAAGTTCTCAGACCACATTCTAAATCTAATCGAAGAGCAGCGCGGTAGTTCTACTTTTCTCAGGTCTCGGTTTCGGCGGCTCAATAGGCAGATCTCAAAGACTTTAATACACGATACGCGCCGGTTTAATACCGACCGTATTAAAGAGGCTATTGAGAGGATCAAAGGTTCAAAAGCGTTCGTAAGAGATTTGGGTATTGGGCAAAGCCAATTGAGGACGTTGAAAACTGATAACGGATAACAGAACTGTCACGTCCAGGTCCAAGGTTAAGAGAGAGGTCGAGAAATTCTCTGGACAGCTCTACACATTCACGCGGCCACGTGTACTAAGTTTAGCTGAATACCAGACATCAGCATACTCGGGAGTAGATCGCTGCAGGCGTGGCACCGAAGTGTGAGACGTGAGGCATTTGTCTAGCAGTGGGACGCTTTCGGCTAAGATGATAATAATAATAATGAAGACTCTTCAAATTGTAAAACATTTTTAACAATATTTTTGAGAACAACTGGTTCTATCATTGTAATATTAGCAAAGTATTTATTTAAATAGTTAAAACATTTACGACGTTGCGCTATTGGGTTTTATTATACAAAAAAAATTCACATAAAATATAACAATATTTTATCGCTTGTTAAACCCTATTTTAAGGTTTTTATACAGCTTTATTCACTACTTTATGTAGGTGTTGAAAGTTTATAGCTAAATACACTGTATGAACATCTATTTTCTGTGCTAAAGTCTATTCTTCTTCTCTTCTATCTAAGTATATATGATTTAATCGAGGAGCTACTTCAAAACTGAACTGTAAAAGAAAATTCAATTGACTGAAAGTTTAACGCACGAATAATTAAGTTACTTTGTGTTTAGGGTTACGTTCGTTTTCACTAACCACCCAAATTTTAGGCCGGTAATCAAACTTAAACCGTCTCATAATACGAATCGATTGAATTATTTACTGGTATCGTTACTGAAAACTGACATAAATTATATATTTTCCTATATTTTAGAATAAAAGTACGGAATAAGGATAAACATAATTATCATTTGTACGACACGTCTCTAGAAAAGGACAAATGGCAGATGGAATATGCGAATATAGTAAGTCCTGAAGCGTGCCGTGCGCGAGACGCAAAGCCGTGGGGACGGACCCGTCACGACTCGCAACGGTTCAGTAATTATAGCCTCGCTAGTGGTACATCACGCTCGTACTTAAACAGCCGCGCATTAAGGCGGCGGAATGGAAAAGTTTTAGACTTACAACTTAAACTAGGTAATAGTTGAAGTTGAGAACTTTGTGTGAAGGAAGCGTGTAGAAATTAGAAGTGGAATGTACTAAAGAAAAGAGAAAACGAAATGACGAAAATATAAATGCAAATAAAATGCAGCTCCACGGCGACCAGAAGCGAAGGAAAAATAAAAGAAATTTAACAATTTAAAAGTGTAATAAATAAGTATAAATTAACAAAAAAGTATTTACTCCGTAACACTATCGTTTTCGGAACAACGTTTTTCGTAACCCATTGAAATGAAATACTTTCAAAGGATCTGCTCGCATCTTTGCGTTATTCCAAATAATTGTGTAAGATAAACTCGAGAAGATCCGTATATTCGTAGACATTTTGAAGATACATTTTATACTCAGACTTACACAATAAAGTTGACGAGATTATTTTTATAATAATTTTAGAGTTGTGGCAATAGTGTTCGACAGGAAATGACGTATACATGACAGGAACCAAACACGGAATAACTATTCGGAGCTTATTCATTGTTTAATTTGTAAGTGTTTAAAGCCAAACCCTTTACAAGCAAGAAAAAAGATGAAATAGTCAAGAAGTTTTCCACACTTCCTGTTTACTCCAAGGTGAATGCAACGAATAACTCCGCCTTAAAGCCTTCAGCGATAATCATTGTAGTGGTTTTCGCCGCTTTTAATGTTTCATAGGTATTTAAACCGTTTAAAGACACCTGGCATTCTTGAAAAAAATTATATAGGTATTTTTTTAAATTAATAATTTTTTATACCGACTTTTTAACCGTTTTGATTGTGCCAAACAGATTATACCGGGTCTGATTTTGTTACTTCAAAACATTTTAATCGTGGGAGACGTAAAATGATTAAAGAAGAATTATATAGAATAGATATTTGATTTAAGTTGTAACATGTTAATATTTATTTATTTTTATTTTTATTTATTTAATATCGGATGTTGATGACGTAGTTATTGACATTCAATAAGGCCGTTGAAAACTTTTTCAAATAGAAGAAATTACATCAAGGGAGAATACCAAATGAAAATCAAAAAAAACGCTGACAATTTAATAAAATAAATAAAAAAAGATCAAATAAAAAAAGTATATATTTACAAAAAAATGTTTCCTCCTCTAAAGTGGTTCATTTCAAGGTTACTCACATTCACATAATATTTTATGTAATATTCGCTTTAGAGTTAATTATCTAGAACTAAAATTTGACGACCAACGACGCGACAGACGCCGCCGGACGCCGCAAATATTTCAACAATTCAACCGAAGACTCGTTAAAATACCGTAACACACATAGTATATAATTAAAAATGCAACAAAGCAAAATGCTTATAAATATATTTTATCGGCCTTCGTAAAAAAGTCGAAAACTATGTTGTTAATTTATTCAACGTTAACTTTTACATTTACACTTGTTTATTAACGTTAAATGATTCTACTATAAACATTTTACTACTCAAGTGACTCACTTAACGAGGTATTTAATTGTTTCACTGATTTTATTTTAGGTAATTTCTATAGTTTAGGTTGAACAAAAACAGCACTTATAAACGTCTTCAAGGACGCCTCAGTGGCCGGAGATCTTGGGTTCAACTCCCAGGTCGGGCAATGTATGTTTCGGATTTTTAGCATCATCATCAAGGTGATCAACGGATCACCAACCCGCGCTTGGCAAAAGAGTTATGATTAAGACGATACCTATCAATGTAACGATGACTTGATATCATTGATGGAGGTACAGTATTTATTATTGACTATAATTACTTACTTATTTAACATCTTATTCTTTGTAAGTAGTTAAAAAAGCTAAACCACATTAACTTGACTAAGAAATTAAAAAATAAAACAAGATCTTTCTCTATATTATTTATGAACATTGCAATGAAATGATTCAGTGACAGTGCCAAAAGCTACGTTACTTTTATACCAAAACTAAATGCTATAACCATCGACAATATTGCATTGTTTTTTATACAAATGCACTTACGCTCTATTTCAGTAGGCAGAAAATAAGTATGGAGGTCGTGAGGGCCTATAGGTGCTATTTAGCCCTCAAGGTGGTACTGGCCACTTCGTGACTTACCGCTCGCGCGCAACGAATAAAAAATAAAAGGGTACGCGGCCGGCCGTCTCAAAAATGTTAAAATAAATAAAATGCACACGTCCCGGCTTATCTGGTCGAGGAGCGAGGACAGCGAAGGGCTAACGCACATTAAGCTCGGAATTTGTGCGATGACACTGCATTAAATTTGTATACTTGTAGCAGCAATATGTTTTTTTCATAAATGGATTAGAACATTTAATATACGCTACGTGCATTAAAATTTAAATGGTTATTTATATTTCCTTCTCTTTTTAAAGAACCCCAATGTACCCGGTGTATCCTTTGAGAAAACCTCGGCGAAGAGCTAATTTCACAACCTAGAGCTTAGACGGGAGAAAACTACATAGAAACCACGCAGTATCGTAAGGAGGGATTTCCTGGCTATGTTAAATAACAACAACGTATAATACTATGTTGTATTTGTTTTTAGTTAACCTATTAGGCTAGAGTTGGATGATGTTAACTTTCAAAAATGGGTAACAGAGCGCGCAACTGCCACTGCAACAACAAGCTAAAACCGTGTGCCTGCTGAGAGGCCAAGGCTTAGGTTTATAAATTATAATCACGAACTCCTTTAAAAATCAGCGTTGCAGTTTCTTGAAGCTGCAACTGATGTTTAAATTAGTCGTAGCATTTTAATTTTAAGTATAAGTTTTGTTGTTAGAACCAAAGCCCAACTGTGCTCGTTGAATAAATGTACGTTACTTAGTTAAAAAGAACTAATGATGGCCTTTAATTGAAAAGCCCGGCGGCGGCGGCGTCGCAGTGTGCGCCGCGCGCGCGTGGCGTGTGCCCGCGGCAGGTGCGCGCGGCGACCGGTCCGCGCTGCGCACAATACTGCACACCGCGCCCGCGCATGCGCGCCGCCCTCGCACTATCACATAATAATACGGTATATCTCTTCTATGCCTGTGCGTACACACAATGTTGTACATAACTTATGGCTAGATAATAAGTTAATGCCATATATTGAAATCAAAACTTTTATGCATGATTTTTGCGCATTATCAATCTTTTACGTGGCCATTTTTTTTGAGAGTTTGCTGATTGCCTCAAACGGCATTTTTAGCTTCACCGGGCTTTTTTGGGGGCGGCGAGAAACTTAAAGGTTCCTCAAGCCGTGTGAAACGAATCACCTTCGGAGGTTTTCTAGAGGGAACGGCATCACGCACTAGTGCGTGTCCCGGTGCCCTACTAGATTCGCCGAAGAGTTCGGATCGGATCGGGTTTTACGTGGCCACTAGCTACGTATGTAGCAATACCTTGACTTTGTGGCATTATAATAACAAAATCTTTGGTATATCTGCTCTGTTGTTATGCGTACTTCACATGTTATGTTATATGCCATTTAACCACTTATGTATTTATAATTAACTGTTTTGTTAATGCAGTAATCAACTTATTAAAAGTTATTTAGCTCTTTAAATGAAACAACTTGTCACAAACAATTTGTTTCCTTACCCTGTATATTTGTATCCCCTTCTCTTCTTATGATGAAACGGAATATCTATCATATCTGTTTTCCATTTGCTATTGAAACAACCTACTGCTTTTGATGCACAATTATGTCTTAAACTAAAGTCAACTGTCAAAAAACTTATCCGTACATAAGTCAATGTCCGTACCCATATCCGTAAATATGATTATTATAAAAGTGAAACAGTAATAAAGTATTTGTTTCAAAAATTGATTCGATGCCTAATCTCAAACAAGTTGGTTAAACGTGATTTGAAGGATTTAACCTCATTTTATCGCTTTAGATTTATTTCAAAGTATAAACAGTTATACTCGAGAAGTAAACAGATCCCGTTTCGCGAACACAGTAGGAACGAAAGTATTCTTTTTTAATATTGTGGCGGTGCATTCTTTCAACTCCACAGAGGATCAATTCGCGAGAGGACCACTAAGTGGTGCATGCGCGGTGACTTGCACATTCGAACCTTTTTAAATCGCAAGGGAGCAAGAATAAGCCGAACCCTTTTAAATGCAATGAATTATTTATAAAAAGCGAAAGATGAGTTTGCATGTTGTATTGCAGGTACATTGTCTAGTTTTTTTTGTAATATCGTACAGAACGTGCTACAGTTTAGAAATGTCGCGATAATCGAGACACTATCAGCCCGTAATAAATAAAAACAATACATTTTTTTTGTTTGTGTTAGTATGTAATTAAAAAGCTATCTATGAAATAAACACTTATAAAATTCAAATTTAATTCAATCTCTGTTAATTTTTTTGACAAATATGTTAATTTAAATTATAAATGACTTGAGTTATTGACATTATTTAACTAAATGGTCATCAAAGTTATTTTTTTTACGTTTTCAATTGAAAAGGTCAAAGGAAAACATCGAGTAATTCTTTTGCACTCGCAAAATGTATGTGTATTGTAAGCATTCCTTTAAACCATGACCGCTAACAAGCAATTTCGTGAAATTACACATGATTATTATTAACGTCACAAGAAAAAGTTTAATTAAAAATAAAAAGTGACATAAAGTGTAACCTAAGACGCCGCTCGCTCGGAGTTTACCTGACTACGCAAATCCGGTTCCTCGTATTAAGGTAGCCACTTCGTTTTAGAATTAAAGGAATACACACCTTATAATCAAAAAATAAAAAACAAAAGATGATAACTTTATGCTTTTGTTACGTTTCAGTGCTTTTGAAAACAGAAGTTAGATAACTGTCATTGCTTTTGAACGTATTTTGTTCCTATTAATTTCAACACTAATTGTTCCTTCGAAGTTTAAATATCTGGACACCCAAGTCGAACGTCGAGCTATCAACAGCACCGTTTGTTTTTTCATTCGCAAAACTGTCTTATTTAAGTTAATTAAGTGAAGTATAAGTTCGTGACTAGTACTGTGGGAGCGAAGCGAATATCGAGAACCGTGACGCCCGTTTCTCTTGTTTGGACCTCTTTAATCGGCAATACTTTTAATATTTTTTTATTCTTCACAAGTGCCAGTATTTTTTATGCAATGAAATAAAAACTGTACATTAACATAATTAATTATGTGTATTCATAGTGCTGAGCTCAAGTTTTATTCACCATTCGATCAGGTTATACTAAACGAGAACTACGAGTAGATGTCAAATTTGCAACTCATCTTATTTCTCACTATTGCCGTGTCAAGATAAAACACTGTAATTTGAGCTACAGTGTTTTATTTTTAACTTATAAATTGTGCTTACGATAAAGTTTATAAAGCAAAAACTCGGTAACGCAAAATACAGCGTTTTGGTTTGACACGTTAGACTAGTGCCATGCTTCTATACCATACAAATTTTCATGATTGAGTGACGAGCAAAGGTCGCGCACTAGGCACCCAGAATTTGGTTATAGTATAAATACTACGTACTAGAATAACCAATACCTACGTACTAGAATGAGTGATAATCGTTCATTAAATAAAGATTTAAATTTTTGTTAAACTTAACCTAATATTTACACAATTTAATGGCAATAAATTTTATCTTATTTTATTTTAGTTAGTGTTGTTGTGTTG
This sequence comes from Eudonia lacustrata, assembly GCA_947562085.1. NCBI lineage: Eukaryota > Metazoa > Arthropoda > Insecta > Lepidoptera > Crambidae > Eudonia > Eudonia lacustrata. Next base: position 8,026,429 of record OX387318.1, read on the forward strand.
ACAATATATTTTTTTGGGTTATATGGGTGTTTAAAATTGGAACGCTAAAATAAAAGACGAGACACCATGAATCAATTGTTTTAACGAGTCATAAAAACCACCGAGCACCTTCAACGATAGTCTTTAAAACATTACTTAGGCAATAACTTTTATGACTTAAACTCGTATTACTTTGTTTTATGTTAATATGTATACATTGTAGCGAACAATAAGGAATCACATATGACATTACACACGTAAGTATCTTTAGTACTCGTAGGCATTACGTAGTTTTGATATTAATCTATTACTAATATAAACATATCGATATATTATACACCGTCCGACACACCAGTTTTCGTCGACAATAAATAATATCGAATTTGATTGAATATTACTGTATGAAAGAAATAGAAATAAGAAATAGAAATATATTTATTGTCTTTCTACATTTTTATATAAAAGATAAGAATATCTACAGTACAAACAGTGCAATTAATACTTAAAAACCTATTTATATAAAAATAATTTATGAAAAAAAATAATAAGACAAAAGGAAATGGCTCAGCCTAAGTTAGTTGAGGCCTAGACCTTAACCAACGCTGTTTTACAGCCACTCCCTGTACTCTGAGATGTCAAAGCTAGAATGCAGGTTGTCCGTTGCAATAATCAATAAAACAATCAATAACAATAACAATTTAACAATTAAAAAGTTTTAACAATCTTTTGCTGACCCCTATTTTTAATGATTAATAGATAAGACTGTTGGTCACTCACTGGTTCCTGTTAGAAGCTGCCACTACCATATTTTCTTATAAAACGTATTAAATATATAAGTAATATTTTTAAAGCATAAGCTGTAGGTAGTTTTAAGATCTTCAAAATGTATAACGGAAACTTTACTGTATCTTGAGTGGCCTGAATTTTTATTTTCAAGAGCGTTGGCAGTGGCAGCCATTAATCGCGCATATTTCGTTAACCGCGATCCCACGTGACTTATGGCGCTCACGTTATTCTTATGCTCACGGCACAAAAGTGATAATAGTGATAATAATGAGAACAAAAATGTTCTCATTATTATATATTATATCGGTATTTTTTTTTGGTAATTTTCTAAAAATCAAACCTAGCTGTATCGATTTATCGCCCCCGAAACCCCCTGCAAACCAAATTTCATGAAAATCGTTGAAGCCGTTTTCGAGATTCAAATTATATATTACATATACAGGGTGGGAAGGAGTATACCGACAGATTGTAGCCATGGTGGTGTTACGAGTAAATAATGTTATATTAACATGGGTACAAAACTGCCTTATTAACTTACTTAATTTCTGGAACAAAAAAAAATTATTATCGATAGTAAGTACTTCCTTGTGAACGAAGCCTTAGAGTGAAAAAAAAAAATTCACACTTCACGAACGACTCCGACAAAATACGATAAACGACGGGTGGAGTATGACGTCCGTATGACACTTGATTATTAAGAGCTCTATAGTCTAATCATTAATTCACTGGAGTAATCTGACATTTACGGTGTTCCCAGTTTCTGATGAACAGAAAATAGTGTTGTGACAAGAAGATTGACATCAATTACTCACTCATTCATTCTCATTAAATCAAATCACATTACTCATTTTATTTACTTTATTAAGAAATCTCCTAGGCCAGTTTTGTTTAATCGATATAAAAATATTAGCATTGGTACCTTTAAAGGCCAATAAATGATAACTTTGAAAAGGCGAATTACTCGAATTATATAAAATTAAACAAAAATGCAATGGATATATTTTTATTCGTCGTCGTCAGACATAGAGAAGAGTCGTTCATGAATGAATCCTTCAATTGACGATGCTTTTAAAAGTAATTGTAATTAGTTGATGTTTTAGTTGTCGTAAAAGTAACCCATCTGAAAATTCACTCGGAGACAGAGAAGGTGCTCACATAGCACCGAAAGTGATAAAAAATGGTTTTAGAACGGGTTAGAGTGTTCTTTCATTTTGGAACGAGATCGAGTGATTGTTGACGTGAAACGGTACTATATTGTTGAGAATATCTCCATTTCAACGTTATTAATTTATAGTATTCTGTTTTGTCTTAATTGTTATCCATTAAATGGCACTCCTACACATAGGTTAAATCTGTATTTTTCTTACAAAAAGATGGATGATGTAAAAAATTGCAATAATTAAAATACTCGTACTTCCAAAATTTTCGAATAATAACAGCTCCCAAAGCAAAACAAACACTGACAACTAAACTGTCAGGTGAAATATCTCGGTACAAAAAGACATTCATATACCTATATTATAATTAATTAAGTACCTTTCTATAATAAACGTTCGTACTTGTGTGAGTGATCTGAATGACAATGAACGAAACGCATCACTAGTACAATAAATGTGGCAACATAATTTTACAATGTGACATTAGCATCTGTCAGTTTACTCCAGTGAATTAATGATTAGACTTTAGACAACAAACGTCAGATAAACATCTGATATTATTAGATTACATCATATTATAAAGGCGTGTTACCCTTAAAATTTTTAAATAATTTAATATCTCGGAAATTAGGCTTTACCGAGCCATATATATACAAATATTTGTATTTCTTTTTTTTGTCTAAATAGGCACTAGAATCGTTGGTTTCAGTCTGTCGGTATACTCCTTCCCACCCTGTATACAAGAGTTGCTCGTTTAAAGGTATTAGATTATAAACCAAAAGCTGTACCTCCAGCCTTAGAGCTGAGCGAGTAAATAAAGAAACAAAACTGCGTTGCCAAAATCGTAGCCCAAGCTCACTACACCCAATTACTGATGCTGATGGGTCAAATTGGCCTTATCATCACTTAATATCAGGTGAGATAAAGCACTGTGCTTACCCTTTAAATATTAAAAAAAATTGTTGATGGTTGTTGATGGCGACGATGAGAGAATGGATCAACTTCATTATTGTGTCGTGCAATGAGCTCTGTTAGATTAAAGAAAGAAATGAATTGGATACGAAACACCCTTATGTTTTACTTTTGGGATTCTTTAAACGTGTGAAGAAGCAACTTGCAGATCGGCAGAGGTGTGGGGTACAATCTTTTTTTTTTTGAGAGATATTGCTGATTGCCTCAAACGGCATTTTCAGCGTCACCGGGCTTTAAAGGGGTACAATCCTGACTAACTGTATTCGCATGGACTCCGCTTCTGTTTAACATCAGGGTGCCTGTGTGAGTTTTGTTTACTATCCGTATTCATTCGATTACGTTTACGAAAACGAAAATTAGTATGGCATTGAAGCAGCGCCTCCTGGCGGCATACGAGAAGAGTTAAAGTTTTGCCATACAAATTCTCGTTTTCGTTAACGTGATCGAATTGCGAATGAAACTCGCACTTGGCACCCTGATAGCGTGGTGACTCTACCTAATATAAAATAAAAACTCAACATAATAAATAAATAATAAACTTAATAAACTTTCCTACACTCACACCAGCTTCTTTATGAAACTCGTTAAATGGTTACTAGACAACGGATAAACATACTTAAAATACTTAAATGCATACTTATTATACATAGAAAACACCCAGACTCGAGACAATTTAGAAAAACAATAATTTCTAAATTGACCCGACCGGGGATCAAACCTGGGACCTCAGAGATCCGAGATCCTCAGAGAAAACCGGTGTACAAACCACTCGACCAAGGAGGTCGAGGAGGTAACTCCGGCGAGATGCGTGTGTAAGTAACTTATATACCTGGATATCGTATTTCATTCTTCAGATTCATCATCATCATCATCATAATCAGCCCACATCAGTCCACTGCTGGACATAGGCCTCTCTTAATGCATGCCACTGAGCCCGATCTTCGGCTACTCTCATTCAACCACTGCCAGCCACTTTGCGTATATCGTCGCTCCACCGCGCCGGAGGGCGTCCTACACTACGTCTGCCGAGTCGCGGTCTCCACTTTAGAACACGTCGACCCCAACGGTTATCGGTCCTGTGGCTTCTTCAGATTATTGGACGCTATATGTGCTATATTACGCGTCAAAAGAAATTGATGTAAACGAAAACTAAATAGACTTTTGTTTTTATGTAAGCATAATAATCGTATGCGACATTATTCTTCGTATTAAATTATTACTAAGAAGCTTGAAGAATGAAGTAATTTTTCAAGTAGGTAATCCAAAACCAAGGTAGTATGTTGAACCGTGAAGATTACTATATTACATTCTGTATCTAGTAATAAAGCTATTTGCATGCGTCCATCCATTTATGCATTCTAATGGTCGGTAGACACGACTGTGTGAGATGGCAGTGGTTCCGCGATGTTACGACTGAGTAAATATCCGTCCGACATTATGTCCAAACAGTATGTAATAAGGAAATGTATTCGTGAAAGCCTCTTTCGAAGAGTCCTTATTATGTTGGTATTAATTTTTATTTTAAATATTTGTCATTTATTATTTTATTTATTAAACGGAGCTTACCTGTTCTACTGACAATAACTTAAGTAAGCCAATAACAGATTTCTGCATTTACATTTTTTATCGTTGTGTAACGAGATTGTCACAAAATAGAAAAGTAAAAACGCTATACTTAGACGGAACACTGACAAATTTTTCGTATTTTTTGCGTAACATAGATAAAATGTACTGTTCAACTAAATGAAAAGAGGCTTTATAAATAATGATTTTTTTATTCATAATGATAATGATAAACAGGTTTTTTAAATAACCATTATTCAAATGACGCAACAAAATGGCCCTCCTACTGTATGAGCGAAAAAAAGTTTATCCGTTGCTCCGGTTTCAAACTATTATGTATATAAAATATTATGATTATTATGAAACTCTTGCTTAATCCAAATAGGTATTAATCTTGTTAAAAATTCTTAGCATGTATATTTTGCGATGCCGCGAATATATTAGATACGCGTTTATGGCACTGCTGCCTTTAGTTTGAAGCAAAATATTTCATAACAACAGCCCGGAATGGCCAACAGTATCAACTTATATCCGATTGAAACGATACGCTAATTTTAAGTTACATTTCCGTTTTTGGAAGAAATCGTGAATCATTATAGCAGCGGTTTCTGTTTCAGTTCTCTGCGAAATTCTAGAGCATCCGATATTGTGATATGGACCCAAAATAACTAATACATAGTATATGGCAATGGTCTAATTCCGCAAAGACCTTTTTTTTTTTTTTTTTTTTTTTTTGATGCGGAGTGTAAAATCTGCTAACAGACGCATCAGCAGGCAAGAGGGGTCCCGCTGGCTGTCCGAGGATGGCCTAGACTCTGTTCCAGGGCCGAAGCCCTAGAGAAAGCGAGTCGGAGCCGACTCGGTAAAAACCACTCCGATGTCCTCTCGTCACCTTGGAACCAGCAGACCGGCGATCATCGCGTCGTCCTCATCTGAGGAGGACGCATCGAACGCCGGCATGGTAGAGCCTGACGAGGTCATGGGAACCCTTTCGGACACTTCCACAACCCCGTCGGTGACTGCTCGCCCTGTAGATGGGCGAGCCCCTCTTCCGCCCCTGATTGGGGCGGGTGACCGCCCTCGAAAACGATGGGCGGACACGCTTGACCCGTCATTTGGTGAGACGGGTCGCCGACGCGCCGGGACATACGGGGCGTCGGCCCTCAGTGGGGACCTGTGCAATGCACGGTCGAAGCCCAATTCCGCAAAGACCTAGCTGGCTATACCTAACTCATATTGTTAACTAGCTAACCGGCATTAGGCCCGCGTGGTGGAAAATGGCCCGTCTTCCACATGTTAAATTGCTTTCAAAGTTTTAGGCAATATTATACCTTGTAGGATTTTGCAAGTCAAGTTACTTAATCGAATGAGATTTCAAACTCCTGACTCAAAACATATACTCAAAATCTTTTTATATTGTCAAAAGAGTTTTTTTTTGTTTTCATTTAGTCGTTTGAAGCTCTTGTAACGTCTGAAGTTAGCGTTTCATAAAAAAGAAAAAAAAATAACCCTCTCGCGAAAAGTTACAATATTGCGCTGACAAATGAAAATAGCGACTTCCAAACGACCGGATGGCAACTCGCGAGTTGAGGAGTTATTATTAGCAATTTATTTCCTGACATTAGTTACACGGTGTGTCGGCGATATAAATTGCTTGATACAGTGTAAAAAGCCGAGCGAGCGGAGTAGCGAGCGTGACTGTCCGCCTGTCGCACGTCAGTTACGCTTCTCAAGCGCTTTACGTAACGCCTTACGCGTTAGCCTGCGTACTCAATGAACATGATTATTATAGAACATAATAAATAGCAAGAGCTTTGATAAGCTTCTTTTAATCGCATCTGCTTTCTAGTATTAAGACTTGCCGTTATTTCACCGATTCCGGGTTTCATTTTCAGCGGGGCTACATGTTATTGTAATCGGTTTGGTTGCTGGTAGTGTTTGTTTTATATACGTTTGATTAGCTGCCAGCATATTAGGTAAGGCCGGCAACGCGTCTGCGATTCCTTTGGGTTTGCGGGTGTCCATGGGCGGCGGTGATTGCTTCCCATTAGGTGACCCGATTGCTCGATCTCCTCCAAAAAAAAAAAAGTAGTGAGCAAAGTGATTTGGACTTATCGTTACAACATGGACTAATATTGTTAGTCCATGGCCACAACCAAAATCTATATTTTATTCTTGTTTATACTTTGGGTGTTCCCTAGAGACAAAGTTTAACATAGTTTATCCTCACTGATTTTTCGGGTAAATAGGATGGAGAGATTGAATGCAGCCGCCTGGAGAAGATCTATAAGATATTTCTTATATTCTACAACGGGGAAGCGCTTGGCTACTTAGCCTTCTTTCAACTGATGGTAATTGACGATTGATGTCTTTCTCTCTCTCTCATAAGGCCGAAGGTAAAATCGTACTGCACTCGGCAGCCTCAGCTACTTTGAAACGAGTTATTCGTCAACTCGCACACTTTAAACTCGCACAGGTGTGCGAGATGGCACCTCTTGATTTTACCTATTATTTGTGTCGTCAACTCGCACAACAGTTAAAATCTGAGGTAAAAAGGTTTGGAAAAAGTAATAATCCTTAAATATTTAATACCAGACAGTTATCTGACCATCTTGAAACACAACAATGCTACTAACATTGTCTGTACAATAATATATATCTGACACCGGGGACTTCTGGAAGAGAGATCGATGCTTTAAGCACTACAATTGACCACCGATGAACTTATGAAATATGTCATACTCAAAAAAGTACATTGATACGATTTAGTCAGACTTGCCACCTACGCACAGGCCACTTGGGTAAGATTTTTGTTATATTAACCTTAGTGCTGGTATGGTGGCGACGAATATAAACATTCGCACCGCACAGTCATTGTTAAAAATAAGTAAAGACGTCATTACGTCTGGATGGAGATAATTCATTCAATCGTACGTTCCGCGATCGGCGCTGCATAATAATCTGGAATCATAATGAGTGGGTGCAAACTTCGTTACTCTTCAAGGACCATGTACACAAGTCACGACTCGAGCTTAAGAATAACGGAAAAGTTTTTAATGCGGCTTCGGTTGTTTTTAAGGTTGTTTTTGTTCTCCTTGTCTTTATGTTAATATATGGATACGAAATAGTGAGGTTGGTTATCAGTTTAACACCAAAGAGTTTATTCTTATTTATTACTTAATTTCATTATACGAGAAATCTTAACTATAACAGAAATATTCACAGGAACGACAAATGAATTAAATTGTAAGGTCATAGTACTAATGATTAAAACAAATTAAATGTTCTTAACACTCAGCTTTAGTATTATAGTTTTTCTTATATTATACTTAAATAAATCAATATCAATAATTACTTTCAGACTTGCTTTAGGTACTCAACTGAATGTTTTAGTATGCACCTTTTTTTTGAAAACCGATATAATGTTTTCTAAAGTTTACGCGAACACTACACATTGAAATGAAACAACTTTTACGGATCTGTAACGGTGTACGGATCTGTCTGTGTGTAAAATAAACGCGAGTAGATACGTAAAAGTTGTTTTAATTCAAACCGATATAAGTTACACGTGAATGCAGGAAACCACGCACCATATTAAAAAATTGTAAGGAAACATTATGCGCAGCAATAAGTAGTCTCCTACAGCTCATACTGTAAGGAAAAATACAAGGCCAGAGAAGACCAGGCCGTAGAAAGGTGCAATGGCTGCAGAACCGCCATGTGGTACAATCTGAGTACTTCAGAGCTTTTCCGAGCCGCAACATCACGGGCATCTCCGATAGGAGATGGCACATGAAGAAGAAGAAGAAGTTAACCAACGAAAGGTAAAGTAATCTAATAATAACGTTTGAAAAGTTTTTATAATTTCTGATTAAAATACTTAAAATTTCTTCAGTGTACAAACTCTTCAACCAAAGGCTTAAGTCAATTTCTCCATCGTCAATAGCATCTGCGCTGGCGCCGGCGCCGGCTACCGGTATTAACGTCGCAGGGCGGATCGCTAATGCTACAGCCGACGTCGGATATTAAAGTTAAGCAAAGGGAACCAACCTTGCGTGGCTCGACGCCCTACGACGCTGATTCTTACGATTACTGATAATTGTGAAAGTACGCAATTCAATAGTTACTGAGCATTTATGCGAAACTGCAAGGAGTCTGATGTTGGAGTTAATATAAAGAAATGTTTACTGCAATCACTTTAATAACATGCTGGAGCATAAAATAACAAATAATTAGAAAGAAGATATTTTATTAGATGGAGACATCGCGCGACGTGCGACCGCCCTGGCCCCCGACCGCCTAACCGATCGCTTTGACTACGCGTATAGTTTATGACGTCATCTTGCTACCTCGCACCGCCTATAAAAGCAATATCAAAAGCTAAAGGCTATAGCTTTCGATATTGCTTTCATAGGCGGCACGAAACGACAAAATGACGTCATAAACCACACACGAAGTCAAAGCGATCGGTTAGGCGGTCGGGCCCCTGGAAGCGAGTGGTTACGGCGAGCAGCAACCCTATCCATCGACAGCCACGACGACTTTTTTTATGACTGCTCTACCACGCATTAAGCGGAAACTACTAGCTCTGCCAAGAGTGGTTAAGAAAAATAAGATTTATTGGACTTTTTTTATGACTGCTCTACCACGCATTAAGCGGAAACTACTAGCTCTGCCAAGAGTGGTTAAGCAAAATAAGATTTATTGGACTTTTTTATGACTGCTCTACCACGCATTAAGCGGAAACTACTAGCTCTGCCAAGAGTAAGAAGAAGATTTATTGGATTTTGTGTATGACTGCTCTACCACGCATTAAGCGGAAACTACTAGGTAAATGGATTTTAGCAAAAGCTTGTCACGCTTACTGCATATTATTCAAGTGAACATCTTATGAATTAGCTGACCAAATCTTGGATTAAGGGTTCAGAAACTAAACTATTATTTCTAAGTATACGAGTATTATGAGTGTCAAGATCGTCAAGGCGAAAATATCTACTTACATCAATTACTAATCATTACTTACGTCATTAGATGAATTTATGTGAGAGCTGAACTCACACTCACACGTATTGAATAGTATAGATAGCCTACAAAAAATTCAAGTCGTGACTGCGAAAAAATATACTGCGTAATTTAAACAGTAGCTGATAATAGGTGATATTTCGAAGCCTTGGATGGCCAAACTAGAGTGTAGGAAAACAAACATTGCTCACGATGCAGTCAAGTCTTCACAGCACACAGTCTTATCAGTCATCGATGGATTGTCACCATTTTTTAGTAATATTTGTCACACAAAACTAGGTTTTAACAACAACAAGTTAAAGATGATAAACGTATGCATATGTCAGTTGGTAATGTACTGTTTGCATACGCTGCGTGGCGTGACTGAGGAGTCCTTACGTGCCGGTCATCTTTGTGGTGATGACTAAACGGTAAGGAGTGAGATGAGATTTTTTTTAAATAATGGAATGTGTGTCTACCTGTGACCCTGTGAAGGGTTCGAACTGTCCGAATCAAATAAAATGTTTCATAAAATAAAGAGTTTTATTTTAGAAAAGAAGAAAATAGATAGATGCACGTAAACTTTTTTGCTCAAAAACATAAAGTAAACCATTAGTGCGCAAATCTATATATTAATACGTGAAGCAAAAACTTTGAACCCCTTTTTACGAAAATTGCGCGGACGGATAGGAGTATGAAATTTCGCACACTTATAGTTTATATAGACAAGGTTTACCGAATGTCATATATATTTTTTAAAATTATGCATAAAAATACATTAAATCAATAAAACAAACATTACACACACTACCATATATTTGACACACATGCATATGTATTTGACACACACGTAGGTACTCTTTTCAAAAATTTCCAAAATGGAAGAGGAGCGGCCGAAATCTGTCAACGCCAATCCAAACTCACATTCTATCTTTTTTAATTTTTCATTTCATAGGATACAATCCGTGCAGCCTTAATAAAATCACGGTCGTACACTAGTCATAATAATAGTAGTCATAGTAATTTTTTTTGTAAAAAACCTTTATAGCTTTATGGCCGAGTGGCAAAGCGCTCGGTCCGACACCCGAAAGTCCCGGGTTCAATTCCGAGGCCGAGCAAAGAGGGTTTCGGATTTTTCGATGCATAAGCCTGGTTTGTGATCACCAACCCGGAATTGGCAGCCGTGGTTCATCAATTGTAGTGATGACTTATTGTAAATGATGAAGGCCTTTACCCAACTGTGGGACAGACATAGGCTATACTACTACTTACCTACTTTCATAAAACACTAATTAAACATTTAATGAGACGTTACTAGTGTATGGCTATGGTAGTACTGAAAGATGCCTTGGTCACGAGAGACGCAAAGAGAAATTGCTACCTATTTATCAAGCCAGAAAAAGACTGACTAGTTGACATAATAAAATTAAAATATAGAACTAACAGTTTTTCATATGTTGCCATTTATCTTGAAACATTCAACACACTACAGTCTTCTTCACGACACCCACGTAAAAGATGGTTCTCTGAAGAATCACAACTTTACATTCATTATTCGTGTTTTCATAACACTTCTTATGTATATTATTTATTTACAGAAAGTAGACTGACTGTGCCTATTAATTTATGTGGGACGACGAAGCGCGTGCCGCGACGCTTCGTGATATAATTCACTTGAACAGAATTAGACGCCATTCTCGTCTGCAGAATGAATTTAGAAATTTAAATTGAATTCTCTTGGTCATTATATTAGATAGATAGATAGATAGATAATACTTTTATTGCAACACTATAAAACATAATCATGAACAGAAAAAAAATAAAAAATTACAAAGTTACAATTTGGCGGTCTTATCGCTTTTAAGCGATTTCTTCCAGACAACCAGTCTAAGTACAGATTCACCGATAATATAATTAGGTTTCACTGTGAAGTTAAGTTTAAATGGATCTTAATTTATGTCTATTTCCCCTACCCTACTTTAACTAAGACCCTAACGGAACTCTTTGGAATAATTAGTTTGATATACTTAAACAAAGAGGTTTTATGTCAGTCCCTGTTTCTGATTAAAATCTAAACATAGGTATGTTTAATTACTTTAAAGGTTTCTGAAACAGTTAACATTGTTTTTAATGGTGTAGCAATAACTTTATTTATGACATAGACACCAGCACGCACCAGTTTTCGACACTTTAACATACTATATTTTTTAAATTAATTCCCTATCTACTATATTTTTATGGGCCTACTCATTACTCAATCCATAAATATTATATTTGGTCTAAAAAAAGTTGGCAACCTTAGATGACAGCTAGGAAGCAGGTGGTCAGTATTCTATTGAGGCTAAAGAATAAAATCGAAAGCTGACCCCTTTTTCGGGTTCCGTAGTCAACACTTACCTATAGTTTCGCCATGTCTGTCTGTCTGTCTGTCCCCAGCCTAGCTCATAGACTCTTGGTACTAGAAAGCTGTAATTTGGCATGGATATACATATTAATCACGCCGACAATGTGGTGAAGTAAAGTTTTAAAAAATATTTTTTTTAAGGTTACCTCCCCTACACGTGAAGTGGGGATGTAATTTTTTTTTCTTGTCCAACCCATAGTGAAAGGTGTCGTTGGATAGCAATTTTAAAAATATTGCGGGTTTGTAGAAACAGTTTTTTGATTGAGGCATCCGTTTGTGAACTATTATACTTTAAAGTGCAAAATTTTGTTAGAGTCAAGTGTGTCCCCCCCTGCCAGTGGGGGGGGAGGGGCCTGCCAGCCAAATGGTTGTTTTTGGATACGTGAAAAAATTCACGGTATATATGACGAAATTAAAAAGAAAACTATCAAAGCTAAGTAGGCTTTACAAGTTTACGAGTAACAGTCGACCAACTTATAAAATGTACTTGGCGCAGTACAAATTCCTCATTGGGAACTACTTAAATAACGTTGTCAGGTGTGTGAAACCGGTAGTATCTACATTTAAGTATATGAGCCCTCTTCTCAGGGTCCGCATTATTGAGATGGGCTACGGAACCCTACACTGCGCGTGGCTCGACACGCACTTGGCCGGTTTTTAATGTTTAAAGGAAATAATGTCGAACACTGGTTCCTGGAGAACACTTGTTACATACATTTTCAAATATTCGACAATTTCAAGGTTCAAAGAAAGTTACTAGTAAAATTTTTTTAATCTTCTAAATCTCATCTTACATACAGTTTATGTATAAATGTTTGCCTGTTACCTATATTCTAACACATACCGTTACTAAACTTAAAATATCTTGAATCTTACTACCTGAGGATTCTCTACGTGGTTTCTTCGGCATATTAGAGATTTATAATCTATCGTTCAATTACTTGTAAAGGTGTGCCTTATAGACAGAGCTGTGCATATCAATGTAGGGCTGTGAAAATATAAAAATATAATAAGCTCGCTTCGATTAATTGTTTGAGTTAATTACAGAGAATGTTATGTCTAATCAACTGTAAGGTAAATCTTACCATTTCAATATCATATTTAATAAGGAAAATTTAGCATAGTATGTTGAGAAATTATACGAATAATACTAATCGTCGGCCTCTTCAGTATTATTTTAAACGGTTCAGCATTTATATTCGTAAGCATATTTTTATCTTTAAAATCGTTCGCAATCCTTGTTACTGGTTGTTTTAAGTCTACCTGTCAGTGTTAAGAGATGGGGCAATAAAAAAATACACTTAGCGCCTGCAAACTCTCCGAAATGTATTTCATGAACAACCGACAAGCTAGTAAAACACTGTCGATGCTCTGACTAAAGTGTTGACTATAAAAGAGATTCCGTTGCACGAGCTTCTATTACTCGTAACTTAAAGGTTGAAACATGCTAATGTCAGGTCATAATTCATAGAATTATTAATATTGAAAATTGTTAGTTCCATTTACGGACGTTGTGGCGCTGTATCAATATCCTTATAATATTCCTATTTATCGCTACGATACGAATACGATAGTTGTTAATGCTAGGCCTACTGATCTAACTACTTTAGATATAAAGAAAAAACCTTGTAATCGAAAAGCTCGCAGGAGTAGCTCGAGGATGGCGCGGTTGTTGAAGTTAAGCAACTTTCGCAAAGGCCGGTCATCAAATGACTGATCAAAAAATTATCATCTCAAGCTCCTTCGTGTTTCGGAGATACATAAAACCGTTGGTTCCGGCTGCACTAGCAGTCGTTAACAACCACCAATGCGCACTGGGCCTGCGTATTGGCCCGTTCTCCCTATCCATCTATAGGGAAGGCTCGTGCCCCAGCAGTGGGGATATGAAAACTTGCTGGTGATGAGGCAGCCCTAGTCGTGCGGCGTTTCATCCCACAAGCGTGGTGGTGTATGGCCCGTTCTTCTTATCCATCTATAGGGAAGACTCGTGCCCCAGCAATGGGTATATAAAAAATTGTTAGAGCTGAGGCAGTCATAGTCATGCGGCGTTTCATCCCACAAGCGTAGTGGTGTATGCCCCGTTCTCCCTATCGATCTAAAGGGAAGACTCGTGCCCCAGCAAGGATACATATAAAAAAAGCTGGTTATGGGGCAGCCCTAGCCATGCGGCGTGTCATCCCACAAGCTCTCGGCAGCGCGGGGAGCGGCGTGCGCGCGACCGCAGCGACCTCGCGCGCACGCCGTCGCCACCAAATAAGGAGACTGGAGAAGGTAAGCTTCATACAAACGCGCTCGAACAACACACTCATAGACAACCTGTCACGGACACGAAATCTCGCTACAGCTGCGCTCGGACTATTGTTGCTGCTTTATTTTTTGAGAGAGATTGCTGATGCCTCAAACGGCATTTTCAGCGTCACCGGGCTTTTTTGGAGGCGGCGAGGTACGTAAAGGGTACCTCAAGCTGTGTGAAACGAATCACCTTCGGAGGTTTTCTAGAGGGAACGGCATCACACACTTAACAGTGCGCGTCCCCGTGCCCTACTAGATTCTCCGAAGGGTTCGGATCAGATCGGGGAGCGGAACAACCCGAGGGCGCCTCTAAAGGCTCGGACCTCGGCTCGTTTTAACCGGGCCATGGTGGAGGAGAGAAGCGCCCAGGTACATGTCTGTACCTGGTATAGAGCGCGTGTCAACCGGTTCTTCGTACCCTTGTTCTACGAGTACCGTGTCTTGGGCCTCAACTGATGTGCATGTTTAGTGTATTCTGTAAATGTGTAGTGGCATTTAGAGGATCGGGCGGGGTTGTTGCTGCTGTTCCGAGATCCGTGTCTGTGGAGGAGTTATGACTGTGTTGCTCGAGCGCAGTATGTATTAGCTTACCTCCTGCGTTTCCTTATGTTGTGCCGCCGCCGCCGCCGCGCCGTCGCGCTGCGCCCCGGTACACCCACTGCGGATGCTGGCTATCACTTACTAATTATTACCAGACAACCGACTACGTGATACAGGTCGTACAGGTCGTGGGAGTGTGGATGTGAGTACAGCATGACAGGTTTACATAGAAATCAGCAGTGAACGCTTTGATTTGATAAATTATTTTTCAGAGTTTCATTAAATTTTAAAAGTCTTAATCTCTGAAAATGTGTTTAGATTAATAATGTAATAAAAATTGAAATCAAATATAACCACCTTAATCAAACCAAAAGCAGAGTTCCGAGTGCGAGTGCGAGTTTTCGAGAGATCGAGTTGAAGGTAATTGCAATTCGTATGGAATCGAGGCTGTGCCATTACATTATTGTTTTGGGTGTGATATCAGATCATACTTGTCCCAGGAAAACTGGAACAGTAAGGAGCCTGCAACAATACAAACAATCAGAATGGAGCAACGAGATATTCGAGACATACAACAAAAGGGAAAACTGCCAAAACCAAAACCGCCTTCTATAGTTCATTTCTAAGAGTAACCCACCAACACACCATAGTTCTTTTCGGTCGGTAACGCTATTTTGATTTGGTCAGCCCAGCTGTACACGACTTTAATGTTTATACCTCTGCCAACCGTCAGATTACAAAGCAGGTGTCAGACAGCCTTGCGCAAGCATAACTCGCATAACCATCAACGTCAGGTCATAACGCCAGATCAGAACGCGCCACTACCCAATATCCAGATAGGCTACCGGAGCTGTAAGCTCGCTCCCTCCTTGTTGCACTAGAGTAGGTACGACTTGCAGTTTCCACTGTTTGGGTCGAGACTACCAAATGTCCTCTTTGGCGGAGTTGGAAGCCCACTTCTCAGTACCCATCCAGATACCTCGCCAGTTCTTGATTTGGTCAATTTAAAAAGAGGCAATCAAGTGGTTCCATGTTCAGCAGCGCGTGTGCCGCCGCGCGTCGGCCGGGCGCGGGCGGCGCGGGCGGCGCGTGGCTGGGAACCGGCGGCGCGCGCGCGTTCTCACGGCCTCGCTGACCTGCGGCCTCACCCCCCGCCCCGCCCCGCACGCCGCCCGCCCGCGCTCTCAGCCCACCTCTAAAGCCGACCGCAAACCGTATCGGAGATTTCTACTCGAATAAAGCAGAGCACAGACCGATAAATAGTGTTTCTAAAGATTAAAATCTAACGGCGATTAATTAAGGGGTAAAAAATATCCTCGATCCTTAAGTTGTACTCAGTATCGTAGGTTGCCTAGTTCGATCACCATCTTATCTAAGTCGGTTGCCATAACAAACAAGTTTTTCCGCAGTTCTCTCTCTTCCTCTATTAGTAAGGTAGCCTCAGTGGTTGAAGATTCCGTCTAAAGTTCACTACCACCTACGATCTCAATGTGAGAAAAGAAACAAAAGCATCCGGTTTTGTGTGTGTGTGCCATCGGCCATCACACACTCCCTAATTCAGTTACTTGTTGTGCCTAGAGTTATGAAAGTAGCATCATTTACTCTTGAGCATGCTTTAGAGGTCGCTAGGTGTGCACGCAGCCTAACGCCAACACCGCAGCGCGTGTGTGCCGTGCGAGAGGCGGACGCTACTCACGGGCGAGTGCCATCACACGCTTCCTAATGCGGCTACTTGTTGCTGTGCTTAGTTATGAAAGCGGCATGACACTTTCGCATTTACATTATCGACACAAAGATGATAATATGTAGTCTGGTTGGACGAGGGTCATAATATTATTAATAGCAACCTGAGGTTAAAATAACAGTTGAAGGCAACACCGACTGATTTTTCGACGTTAGGTTGTTTTAGACAGAGTTAGTTTTATAATAATAATTAATTCAAAAAACTATTAACTAAGTATATAACTTTAAAACTATGACATATATATATTTTTTAATAAGTTAAAAGGAGGTAAACGAGCAGGCGGGTCATCTGATGGAAAGTAATCACCGCCGCCCATGGACACCCGAAATACCAAAGTAATCGCAGATGCATTGCCGGCCTTAAGGAAGGAGTTGGATCTTGAGGAGGGAGTAGGAATTGGGAGGGGGGAGGGGCGAGAAATGGGCCTCCGGTACTTTCACTCACCGGACGAAACACAACAGCAACGAGTGCCATTGTTTTACGCCGATATTCTGTGAGAGGGTGGTATTACGCCGGGCGAGCCGGCCCGTTTCGTACTGCAACGCAGCGTGGCTCTACCACTCAGAAACAAAACAATATAGATAACAATTCGCCCATACTCCAATGGAACCAGAGGTAGAGTGCGTAGACGATTATCTACAGTACCTACCTACAAACATATGAATGACATAAAAATTAATAAGTAAAGTGTGTATTGGCAAGAGCTGTATTCGTAGATATATACTTCGGTATACCGAGCTACTTTATATGAGTAAAAAAGTTTGAGTATATCTTTACACACTTAATAAATGTCCTTTGTTCATTATAATTGTATTGCGTGGTTAGCCCCAAAACAAATAGATAATTTGTATCAGTTTACGTGACACATGTTTACTAGAATACGTGTATGACGTGTTCATACTTATCCAGATTTAATATAGATACTTCATAGCACTGAGATGCATACGTATAATCTTTATTGTACCTCCTTACATTTACGTGACGCCTGGAAAGAGAATAAGAAAACCACTTTTACACAATATAACAGTGTAAGTCGAGTCGAAACTTTAAGCGTCATTACGCATATTACTCATAATGGCTTCCGACGTAATGACTTGTACTTTGATAAAACATTATAAATTCATGCCCGCTGCAACAAAGATTGTTCTCATAGTCAACAGCTATCAACGGTGCAAGGCCCACTCGTGTTCTTTGTAATAACTCGGGCATTCTCATTTTTTAGAACGTTTAAAAGCTGCGCACTGAAAGCTTTTGCGATCCTAAAAGAATTTTACGAAGTTTCCCACGAGAGAAGTGTGTATTATCCAGATAATGGCTACAAGGCAGCCGGGGTTTACTTTTTGTACCTCATATTTCAACATAATTTCTCCAGACCTTGAAAAAACACTTCAAATAAGTCACGAGGTTTCAAAGAAAAAATGAGCGGGAAATTGTTAGTGCCGCGCGTAGAGGAGTAATTTGTAGAGTGCGGTAATAGGCGTGCCTTTAATTTTGTTAGGATCATTTACCACATTGGTCTAAGAAAGCTACATATTAGTTACAAAACTATTTTAATTGGCAACTTATTCTCTACAAAGAGCAACTGTGTAAATAAAAATAAATAAGTAAAAATTAAACATGTAAAACAAGTATGTTTAAAATCAGCTAACATCTAGTTTGATAATGAATAATCGTATAATTTTTCATGCATTTTATGTTGGTATTTATGACTCCCATAATGTAGTATGTATGTAGTAGTATATACAACAAAATATTATAGATTTTTTATAGGTCATTGTTATTTGTTACATACAATTTGAAGGTTATATTAAATCACATTGAGTTTGCAACTCGCACTAAACTCATTACATGAAGAACCTGTGGACTACAAAGAACCTTGCCGCTATCAAATTAAGAAAACGTTTTATTTCCACTGAAAACACCATCATTAACATTTAATTGCTTAAAAATAATTTGTGCTGCGAATGCCTACCATAAACGAGAAGGCACACAAGCGAGATCACTATACATTTTTCTACATCCACTTACTGTTTTAAGTACATATTTTATAAGTAAACTTATTATTATTTAATTAGTTCATTTATTATTTAAAAACTGTTCAAACGTATATTAAACATGCATTAAAGTTTAACTTTACGTGTGTTTCTTTCTTTAAAATTAAGCCAAATTTTTTAATTAAGTACCTTGCTTGGAGAGGCCTAAACAAGCAAGTGTTTTGGTTAAATTATGATTCAAAAACTCTTTATTCGTGTTGTTACGGAATAAATACTCCTTTTTAAATATGTATATACATACTTTTTATATTTTTGTTCTTCTCTTCTTTGTTTTACTTTTTTCTCTCTTCTCTTGTCATAAAACTTGGAAAAGGAACTTTTAAAAAGGACGGTGACAATACTACTTGTCAGTGACAAGACAAGAGGGAGAATAGTAAAACAATAGAAGGTTGATAATTAGAAAAGTAGAAAAATATAAAAAGCATATTTTGAAAAAAGAGCATTTACTTCGTAACGCGTGGGTTATCAATTTTCATCAATTTTCTTGCCACCCATGAATGAACCCGGTTACACTATAAAGGCCACAAAAAGCCAACAGCAAACACTCTCAAAAAAGTTTGGCTTTTAATTAAATCTTTATTTTTTAATGAATGCAAGTTTCAAAAGAAATGACAATCGCAATAGAATTAAAAGCAATTGTTTTCAATGAAACATCTTGTACAGCTTTAAGTTGAATGCGAATCTACATTCCACTGTGTGCTCATCCAGCGCAGTCGGCGGCGAACCCGATCACGTAGCGCGCAACACTCAGATGCAATCTGTTTGCTTTATGCGCCTACGAGCGGCCGCCTTTAGCGGTCGCCTTGATTGTGCCATTATATAAAACGTACGCCAGTCGGCCTCGTACGAATAAAGATTTCACAGACAGAGCTGTTTTATTTGCGACAAACTCAGATAGTATTATCTCCTATAAGATTATATATTTGTGTCCTACAACACAATAGTATCAAACATAAAGACACTCGAATGCAAGTTTTAATCACACAGCACAGATGATCGTGTTTCACGCTGTGACATTTTTGTCTTTCGTTAGCAGCGGCAAGCTGAACTTGTTTTGTAAGTTATTAAATAAAGAAAAATTCATGGCACCACATTTACATAAAGGATGGCCTACGTTTGTGTCAACGAAAGACGTAAAGAACAATAACTCGACACAAATGAGCGGTACGCGGGGCACGTACGCGC
The DNA here is from genome assembly GCA_947562085.1 of Eudonia lacustrata. Classification (NCBI taxonomy): domain Eukaryota; kingdom Metazoa; phylum Arthropoda; class Insecta; order Lepidoptera; family Crambidae; genus Eudonia; species Eudonia lacustrata. The sequence goes on from OX387318.1 coordinate 8,046,106, forward strand.
GTCTTCATATGCATCTCGGGACGCCATATCTCAGTTAATTTACTCAAGACGTATAATAACGAACAAACTTATCTCGCGTGGGTCCCGCTTTAAAGATCCCTTGTTGTAATATTATCGTGCTCACCCATAAGTTTGTGAAGCTTTTTATGTGGGCGGGTGGAGGTCACGTGGCGAGCTCGTGCGAGGTCACAAAATAAACAAAAGAACATCGCCCAACACGAAATTAAGTGAGACGAGCCCGCAAAAACACGCTACCTGCGCATCGTCATTTTAGAACCTTATTATAAAGATGCCGCCTCCGGTGCATCTAAACAAAATGACGACGTACCCGCCGAGAAAGGGACAAACTGCAGCAGCCTTTGGGGATAGACAGAAACGCTCGCCTCCGACTAACGCAAGGGTTATGTCAAAAGATTTAAAAGCGGTCGGTAGCCAAACAAGTTATTCAAATTTGGTGGTTGGGATTCTGTGGATCACCTACACTGGAACCAACTGGGAATTAAAGTGTCTGTACGTCTATTATTTGTCTTTGAAAGAGAATAATAATTCAGAATGCAGTCTCAGTTTGAACATTTTATTTTCTGAACGCATGTAACATGTTATTGTGGCGGGTGGCCAATAAAGTAATCATCGAGATGGCCTAGCCAATTACGCCGCTGCCGACTCATTCGTTGGCGATCGAAAATTAAAATTTAATTGATGGCGCACCGCGGCCCATAACTCGCGGCGCGCGCATGGCCAGGCGTCCGGTGGCTTCCACCATTTATGCAAAATAGATTGTAATTCAATTTTCGCTTTTAAACACGCCAAATGCTTTATACGAGTACGTCGATATAGCACCATGACTTCGCTTCCACAAAGCTTATTTTAGTAATAATTCTCACATTTGCGACGTCTGAATTATTTAACTTTACGAATTTATCGGTTTGTTTTCATGATTGTCACAATAAGTTTAGTATAATGGCCATTTGTAAATTACTTTTAGTGTCATTATAGCTTTTTCTTCCCATGCCTACTAATGAAGCTACTATACAATTCATTTTGACGTCTGTTAACTTACAGTAATGTAATATGGACATTTTCTTTGGTGAAGGAATTTAAAAGGATCCCCATATAACGACAGGCTAAGTGGCTGGAATCGTGCATCCTCTATAAGGATACGCAAATACGAGACGAGCCATTTTCGCGACAATGATTGACTTTTAAATGGGCTTTAACATCGGCAGATCGGCATATCTCAAGTGGATTTGGCTCATTCGGTGCGGATTGAAGTCACGTAAACCGGGATCGTTTCAATTACTCATATGGGGGTATGGAAAAACATGCGATATGTCGCCTTTTTTACCGAAAACTTCCAGTTGCACAAAGAGCGGTCCGTGGTGAAGGCAATTTGTTTTGGACTTGCGGCGCAGGAGTGGAATGGGTTCGGTGCGGCGCGGCATGCGCGCGAGTCATTACGCATACCGATGAGAGTCCTAACCTCTAGCTATAGTATAGGTAAAATATAAAAACCAATTATTCCTCTACCCTCGACCATTGAAGTGGTTTTTGACTGGAATAAATTTTACACCAAAAATTAAGAGTGCCGTACCAAATTACTTTTTAGCATTGAATACATTGTGATGAATAACATACTTTTTTGTTTTGCTTGTTCTTAATACATTTCTTTACAGAACAGTTACAATCATCCTCATTCAACACGGACAAGAGAAGTCTTGTCAAGTTCATTAAACCTCCTTGCTGTAGCCGTCCTGTAATCAATTTCGAATCAGAAACCGAAAACCTCACGTGCAGTAATGGCCATTCATTAATTACATTTTCGAACCCCAAGTTACTGGTATGATCCAAAAGTATGATTAAATTGTGTACAATTTACTCTCATTGGCCATCGAGATTATTTAATACCAGCCTCATGAGGTGAAAAATAAGAATCGAGTGGGCATTTTCAAAAATCGATTAAGGGGGACATGATTAAGTAGCCGGGCTCTTGTGCCATTTTATGTGTCGCCCGCGATTGTGCTGGCAAGGCTTTCAGTTAAAATGTTTGTATATGCGCCAATAAAGAAATCCGCCGGTAAATGATGGCGTTACGGGCTATCTTTTTGTTGGTCACCATGACGCTATAATTATTGCTATTCAGGTGTGCTGCCGGTCGCGTTTAATGCGACGACACATTGCGCGCATTTATTATGCAAAGACGCGTACTGTAGGGTACTTGTTTTTTTATATGAAAAAGCACGAATAATTCTGCACACCTGTTTTTTATTTATGAAAATCATTAATATATCATGTAGAGCATTTTTTACCAGATCTTGTAAAGTACTCGGGATAGGATAGGTTAATATATTTCGTGCCTTTAAAAACTTAATGAATCTATAACATTACTTGTTACTCGGAAACAGTCAATTAATTTTAGTAGTCTTTTATGACTTACTTTCATAAAATTGTCGTCTCCATATTGTTATTATTTTTCATATCTTTCAAATTTTTTAATGCTTCTATTACCGCAAATTTTTGACGTATGTAGTGTAATAATTAAAGCTAAATTGAGTTACTCATAATGTTTTTTTTATTCGTTTTGTACTTGGTGTTTTAGTTATTTTGTTTTTGTTTTTATTTCTGCGCAAAGACAATGAATGATTTTTCTTTCTTCTTTCTTTCTAATTAATAATAAAATAATAATCAAACAGAATATGTATTTATCAATTAACTACAAGACAAGATTACGTTCATTTGTCACAGGTTTTCAATCAGAACATAACCAAACCGTTATGGCTTTATATGAACGCAGGGGAAGTGATAATGAACGAGGATCGATTTGAAATCGACACGCCCACAGGCGAGATTTAATTACAAAATCAATAATCGAATTGCTGCGAGTTAATTGATTGTCTTCCGATGATCCCGTTATCGATGTGCGTGCATCGGTGACTGAGAATAACCGCCATGTTGCAAATAAGCCAAATAAACGATGGTATTGAACACGCGCGGCGGGCACGTTGGGGTAGATCAAGAATCGATACTATCGCTTATTTGTATTTCATCTTTAGTTATAGTATGGTTCATTAATACCTTTGTCTGCATAAGGGTAGCTTCTCAAAGGACAGATTCTTGCAAAAGCAGATTCTCACCAGGGCAGTGTACAAGTAAGCAGTATAAGAAAAATAGGAAAAGTTAAAAATATTTTATTTATTACCTACTTATTATGTTGTCTCTTAATATGGGTATTTTTAAATTGACGCAATTTTTTTTTGCGAATAAATTTTAAATCGGAGAGGTGTGGAAAACAATTTCCAATTGCGCGATTTGAACCCGCACACTCTGTTAAACATGGTGCATGAAATAAAACTGCAGGTTTCAATATGAGTACAACTTTAATATATTAAAATCTGGTAGTTGTAGGCATCGCGAAAACGAAACCATAGCGCGATGCAGGTTTGCACCGCCTAACGCCATCTATTAGTTTGATAAGTAACTAAACTTTGCTTTCGAAACAATAATAAATATAAATTGTGGTATGATTTGAAATGTTAAGTTAATTATTATGCTATTTGAGAAAATACATTTAATAATCATTAATATTAATTGTATATTAATATTAATACGATATATTGCAATGTTATCATTACATAAGGTATAACGAGCGTTAAACATTCCGCCCACCATGGACAGAATGTCCATCGTTCCCGCCCAGTCTTAAAAATATTTTTTCACATTTTTTACGAATTATAGCTTCGTATAAAGTAAGTTTTTGGTGGTTTTTTAAGCCTTACGGGTAATCTCTAAACCTTTATCTCGAAAAAAGCCTAATATCTTTTTTGCCGCTAATGCTGGCATGTTTGACATTTCTGTATTCTAGTTTAAGAGTACTAGATTGTTCACGCTTTTGCAATTGACATTTTACTGTAGTAGTTTTAATTAAAAATAAAAAATAAAAATAAACTTTTATTTCAGACCATGGTCCATATTCACAATTACCAAATTCAAATACTATAAATTTTTTTTAAAAAATTACATTAAATTAAACCAGATCACATTATAATTAAAAACAATTACATAAATAAAATAAAATAGAGTATTTTAGTAACAATAGAATTACAACTATGTTATATAGTAACTAAAATAACAAACAGAACGCAAACATCCCGACCCGGAGACTCACTGGCTTACATGTAAAACATGCAATTCAGTGAACCTCCGGAAGACAGCTGCATCCATCCTGTCAGCTATCATCTTCAGGATCGTGTTGCTGCTTCCTCTAACCTAATAGTAATTTCTTTTCATAAACATCACATTGAAACATTAATTGTCACAATGCATTCACACTCTTACTGTTTCGAGGTTATTATTGTGCAGTTACCTATCTAAACAAAAGCGCCTTTTCATTGCGTGTACAACTTCAGGCACAATATATCTAACGCGTTTTTGATCAACACATATCTTTAATAGAACGCAATAAGGTTCACGTTGCTCTGTGCTTTGTTGCGATATTCATTTGCAGTCATTAAAATCACATCAGTGTTCAATAAATTATTTTATTAAATGTCGATTCACACCTTTGCCCCTGGTAGAGCGTGTCTAATCGGCAGGGACCTTGGCTTTTATGAGGCTTCGTTGTTTCTTCTTTGTGGTTTCATACTTGGTAGAAACCAATTTTACATGGATAAAATCATTCTGTATTGTGCAAAAGACTTTGTACTATATGTAATGTACTTTATGTAAGAGTCGAATTAATAGACCTCGTTTTTAAGTTGACACGCAACACATTGAAATGGAACGCTTTATATAGTTTTACATACGTTTATTATTTTTTATAGAAAGTTAGGCAAGTGACTCTGCTCTGTCAAGAAGAAGCAGAGTCCAGATGCGAGGACACCTATTAGAGCTCATCTGCATAGCCATCGGTTGCAATAGCCGTTGGATAGATGACACTGTGCCGCTAAAAGCACTCAAAAATTAAAAAAGCAGCGTAAAAATTCAGTCATTCAGTTCATGACACAAAAATTTGTTCTAAGCGTGTGTAAGTACATCAAATCCGTAACCTTCGGTAACGCAGTTAAAGACTTTATGGAGTCGCTATGTCAAGGGTCACAGTCATTTGTTTTAATTGCACAAAATAAAGATGCCCATGAAAAAATTATTGAAATGTGTATATAAACTTGTTATATAGGTACTCCGGTGCTAAACATTCTAAAATTAGAACGATTTTGAGCGTGTTGAATTCATTCAATTATTCATTCAATTCTAGTTTGTAGAGTCGATCTCGAGACACAACGCGTCATTATTTTGCACTCATCAATGAAATTCAATTGAAGCAATTACCTATGGTAAGTGAAACGATATAAGTAAAAAGAAACAGATACATTGTGCCTTTCTGAATAAGGGAACGCGCATAAATAGTTTAATAGCGAACATTTATTCAATAAATCATATAAGAAATAGTAGCTATCTCGTGAGGCATCACAAAAAGTCATGTAAAACTTAATGAACGGCAATTACATGGTCATTACAAGCGCGTTATCATCCAGTTAATTAGCAGTTAATACGACGGAGATGGAACCTGTCCGGGGACGCGGGCAAGGAAAGCATTAAAGCTCTTATTTCAAAGCTGTTAAAATTGAAAATTGCTCAAATTTTATTGTAGTTTCACAGACAGTTTTTTAGCTAAGCATACAACTATGTATTAGGTACTGGTGCTATTACAATTATTGCTAATTTAGAATCTGTATTATTAATTGCATGTGACAATAAATTGATAGTTGCTTAAATATCAAAAAATATTAATTCAGCTTAAGCATTCGGAGTGTTTCTATGCTTACATTATGATTTATAATTTTTCGGTACGTATAAATTGAAATACATTACTTTGAAATGGAAATTAACATATTTTTTTTCGATTGAAAATTAGGGTGCTTTTTCCATATTAAGTCAAAATAAGATAAAAAAAAAATTATTTTAAATCACAAAAATAATTACATTGTGTTTGGGACATAAAAACGTAAATTTACACCAAATTTCGTGCAAACACTTTTTTTTGTAAAAGATAAAAATAAATAACCAAAAACTTGGTTAATTGAGTTTTTCACATAAACTTTGAGGTTATGTAAAAAAGTGTAAATAACTAATAACTATAAATAACTTTGCTATGTAACTTTTTCCATAGGACTTGTAGTTTTGCCGGAAATCGAGATAGACCATTTTTTACCCTTAAACGCCTTCAACGCTTCCACTTCCCGACGTCAGATCACCCGTAACCTACTTTTCCTTTCATTTTTGTTATATTCTCTTCCATTTCCAATGGGTTTCATACTACTATCATTTTGTTTCACTTTTTACCATTTTCAAAGGCTTCGGCCCGGTCTATATGAACTGTAGTTACGGTAAGAAATTGTAAATGTGACCAATTAATGTGCATAATATGGATATTAAATTTACATCTTTGAATCCAGGCTGTAGTCTGATCTTAAAAATTAACAATTTTAAAAGACAGTCACCATGTTCCACAGTTACTCATGTCACCATGTTTCACAGTTTTTTAAGGATTACTGATATAATGTCCTAAAATTGCATTGCGGAGATGGTAACCCTGATGTTCGCCAGCACCCGATATGATCTCTAGTGTAGCACCAGCTCTAATTCACGCAAACCATTTTAGATTCGTTATCTCCATAATTGAAAGCTTCATTTCATATAGCGATTTTAATATTTTGCATCAACGCAGCTCACACGTGCCGCAAATCATTTTCGCATTAGACAATTACTTTCTATAGGTACTTAGAAAATCATTAAAACTTTTACTTACACTTTTATTAACCTGTCTGACTGCCATACTAAGATCCCAACAAATCCCTAGGGTAAAAAAAAAATAGACTGTTGCTGCCTGTAAATAAATGTTTAAATATTATTATTTACTTACAAAAAAACCAGGCGTGGCGTACCTGTTACCTGTAAATCGTTGTTCATAATGTTTGCTATTCAAGCAAGACTGTCTTGAATAAAAACAATGTCTTGATAACATAGTTATTTTATGATCAGCCAAAGGAATACAACCTTAAAAGATGAAACCAACTTAATAGAGTTTAATTAAAAGCAATCCTTTAATATATCTGAGGGGTCATTCGACATATCTGACGTTGACTGTACCAAAATTTAAAATTCAGAGTGTTATTTCGTCGCGTTTTTATCATTGACTTTATCTTGAGAGAACATGTGTAAGTTTAAGTGTTCAATTAAATGCTTGCGGTATTTACATACGGGCACATTCGAAACCTTTACTTGAATTTCTTACAAAAAAGTCATTAGTGTCACTGAGTTGGTTTATTTGAGTAATAAAATTGTATTTCCACTTAAAAAACTCTTGTTGTCTGCCTCTCTTGTGTGTAAGGCTACCTTCGTAGGCATCTTGTGCAAAACAGAACATAATAATTTCCAATTCAAACTAAGTAAATACTGAGGTCTAATTCAGTTACACGGCATTCGTTTTCAAGATTCTAATCTGTAAAGTTAATTTGGGGCACTTTAAATGCAAAACATTATGCTCGAGAATAGACTGCATTTGACACAAAATTATAATAAACCTATTCAATGTACTACATGAATACGTGACCATAATGTCTATTCGTGTTATCATCAGTACCAAAGACTACATGTCACAGACCATACCAAAGAGCATAGCATAGCCTATACATCATAGTAGGTAGGTAATAATCAGCGTCCTTTATTTGATAAAGAAGATAGATTATGTAGTGCTCGTTCAATAATTATATTGATGGAAAAATCAAAGAGATAATATAGCCTAATATTACAATATCATTTAGATATGGCAATTTACTGAGACCTCCTCAAACATACTTTTCAAGAGAATTTTAAAAGTTACAATCCGCTGCTTTACTGCTGCATTGTTCACAATATCACTACTCACTAGGTAGTCCCCCATTACTAAACAAACAAAAAAGGTATAAAATAATATTTATTAAAATAACATGCTTGATGGATTTTGCTAACGTTTACGTAAATATAACCATAATAATAATCAGTAGCATAAAAACAATAAGAATGAGAGAAACATATGATAGTCAAGATTAGTCACGTGAAACTTTTCTATACAAAAATACTAAATACAAGAGCTAATCCGTGCCATTTATAAGCCGTTAGTTCAAGAAGCTTTGACCATATTGCTCAATCACGCTTATAAAGACACTACCTTCCTCCTAATAAATGCATAAAACACCGCTACATAAAAAATGGAACTGGTCAAAACAGCTGTAAACGTCTTTATCATAAGAGAGCAGCATATGTAATTCTTTAAGTGTTCAATTAATGCTCGCCGTATTTACATAAAGCAACATTCGGTGTCCATTTACTCGCATTTCTCGTAATTAAAGCGGCCATTTATGTCGCTCGGTCCGCGCTGACTCGACTGACTTGAGATAATAATATGAAATTATAGTGTCACTGCGCTTATTTCATTACCGACATTAAAGAAGCGACGCGCGACGCGATGTGCGACGCGACGTTGTGATAAAGTCAAACGCAGCATTTAACTCATTTTTTACTTGGGAATTTGGTTCTAAATTATTTTATAGGTATGCGGCACATTGCTTTTTAAGGAGGATGAACACCTATTATTATGTGAGAGAGTAATCTTACCTCAAATCTCAAAGCATATCTCAAATACGCTTTGTTTCCCTATGCGAATAATATTGATAACGACAACATATTGAAATGAAAAGCTTTTAACGAAGTTACTCGTGTTTTATTTTACATATAATTTTTGTGTTGAAAGTCTACTATGGAAAGTTAAAATAAAACAGTTAGGTACATATTTTTTTTTTTAAATATTGTCTAGTAACTTGCTAGATTGTAATGATTATATTGATTGTATTTTAAAGTTAGGGATACTGAAGTGTAATCAGTAGGCTTAGCCAAAGTAACAAAATGTATGGGATTGACATAAGCCGCGCTAAACGTGGTCAATCTTATGTCAATCCCATACATTTTATTATTTTCGAACTTCGCTATTGTTTTCTTAATGTTACTTAATTCTATATGGTCTTTATTCATATTGTGTATCTTAGAGAGAGAAAAACTCTTTACACCCCTTTTGAGTTAATACACAACAATGTGAGATGTTATGAAAATAAATGTGTATTATATTTTTATTATTATTTTGCTATGATGCATCGGCACCGTCGTTTATGCAACGTAAGGCTGCGCGATGAGTTTATTAGCCCAATTTACGAGAGGCTTCCGCGAGTAATGTCTGTCTTTATTTCGAAACGAACTTGCGACATTTTATTTGACATAGAAATGTGGCCCGTTCAGAGCTTTAATTAACTTGAAATGTTGAACCTACGTTAATATATTTTTTTTTATATACGAGTATACAACATTTTGAATAATCTGTGTTTTATTTAAAGAAAAGAAAGAAATCTAAAGAAATCAATGAACTAAAGAACGGATGACTCTATTAAAGTTAATTTTGTCATTAAATTAGAAACTTAATGTACCTACAATGTTTAATGATCATGAAAAAGGACCTTAGTTTCCATATAGGTATTCCGTAGGAAAAAAAAAGTGATTTCCTTTTCATGGCAGTCATGACCAGTCTTCCCGATCCGATCCGAACCCCTCGGAAAATCTAGTAGGGCACGGGGACGCGCACTAGTGCGTGATGCCGTATACTTACTCATGTGATGCCGTTCCCTCTAGAAAACCTCCGAAGGTAATTTGTTTCACACGGCTTGCACCCTTTAAGTTTCTCGCCGCCCCCAAAAAAGCCCAGTGAAGCTGAAAATGCCGTTTAAGGCAATCAGCAAACTGAAAAAAAAAATTATTAGTCTGAATTTCTAATATACCTATGGTATAAAATGAAAGGAATAAAATGCAGGCCTCATCTTACGTCTCTATAGTCATTCTTCGTTGTCAATTACAGTAGAAAACAAATGAATAGTAAAATCACATCACGTTTTTTTAAATTACAAGCCGAATTAATGACCGGCCATGATTGTTGAGCTACACCTTCATAATAGATGGTTGCACTTAATAATAAACCTTCACGCAAATTAAGAGCTAATGTCAATTTAGAAGGTTCAGACGTGCAACAACTGTTAATTACTGAAGTAATTACTTTTCAAAATTATGTTATTAAGCTTAATGAACTGGCTATACATGCCGGCTGCACAAAACGAATGGACCAGAATGTTTTGCTTTGCCAACTTAGATTAAGAAAACTGTGGAGCTGGGTGTTACGTGTGGCAAAAACTGTTTTGAAATTCAAGTAAAATACACTCGTACATATTAGGGATTCCTATCCTGTGAACGATGGGTCATTCAAACATCGATCACATATTATTACTTTAATTTGCGCTGGTAATATCTACTTAAATACATAAAGTAGGTAAAAGTACAAAAATATATTTGCATTCTCAGGGGTTAGGTACTTAATAACTTAGCATTAGCATTCCTAAGTTACTTAATCTATCTCGTTGTAGTCAATTGAATTAATTGTCTGGAATGTACAGTGACAGCGCGGCTGCCTTTATTAATTTCTTCCAATGTTTCTTACAACAATTACAAATGGAAATGCAGCGTCTCGTAAAGAGGCATAACAGATTGAAAGCTAGATGAATCGCGCTCGCCGCCAAGGGCAGTATTAACATAGATCGGGCTGCGACAAACTAAGCAAAACCTGAATGCGAATGCCATTAAGGCACTACGGTGTGCCAGACAATGTATATTTCAATGTACGCAAATACAAAACACGAATTAATGTCTAATAATCTCTATTATCCAGCTAAATTGGAAGCAAGTTTTGCAGATGTTGTATGGTGTTAAACTTTTTAAAGAATGTTATGGAAGAATCTTATGGTCTTTACAGGGTCATTAGACTTGTTTGAGGGCGGCGTGAAACTTAAAGGGTTCTTCACGCCTCAAGCATTACGCAAGTGTCTCTATTCCCGATTCCGGAGGGGCTTGGATCAGAACGGTACATAGTATTCGCGTGATGTTCATATAAAAAACCAGACAAGTGTGAGTCGGACTCGCCCGCCGAAGGTTCCGTACAAATTTATGGGTACATATAGTTTAGGAATCTAGGCTCGAACTTTTCCCGAAATTCATTTTACAAGGTATTTCTTTTTTCATTCTTCGTCATAAATTGAAAACTATACATCATACAAATAATTAAAATTCTGTTTAAGCTTGTGCAAATGAAACCCTTTCATACGAGACCCCACATGGCACGGTTAACTTACAAAAACACAAATGTTGAAAAAATTTCCACGAGCAGGATTTGAACCCGCAACCTTCTGACATACCGGGTCAGGTGCTCTTCCAATTGAGCTATCGTGGTTCTAACCAGCCCGCCGAAATTATTCAACACTATTTACTTTTTACTTTGAAAGCCAAAGGCGCCCATTCAATGTCAACAACTACCGTAATTGACATCTGATCATAATATTTTTACAAATACTAAAGATCAGTTAAGAAGTAGGCAAGCTATTTATAAAATGTTTATATAATGATGATGAGCGAGATGATTGAATGGTCTGTCCTTTGTTATATGATTTTTCATTGTTTATTGGTGTATGTTACATATTGTTCAGTGCAATAGTGTATACTGTAATGCTGGCAATGTTTATTGAATAAATAAATAAATAAATAAATAATTTTTAGCGCAAATTTTGTTGCGAACAAATTCCAAAAACACAAATGTTGAAAAAACTTTTTTTTCCTCCAAATCCTGCTCGTGGAGATTTTTTAAACATTATTTTGTGTTTTTGTAATTTGTTCGCAACAAAATTTGTGTCAAAAATTATATAAACGGTTAGCTTACTTCAAAATTTGGACCCCCATTCCTTGCATAAAGACCCTGTTTTTTTTTGTGATTTAATTAAATATGTATAGTTTTCAGATTTTTCCCTGTACTTGTAGTATAAGACGATATTACTTGCCAAACTTCATAGTTCTAGGTCAACGGCAAGTACCCTATGAATTTTGATTCCCTTGAGAGTGTCGAAACCTCCGTTTTTTGCAACATAAACGGCCGTATCTTTTTTTTTTTCGTTAACTTAGAAGTTTGATTTTTTCACAGCTTCAAGGGACCGCAGACCTGAATATATGGTTTTAATTTCAAACTCGATACCTCCACGCGTTCCCGAGATAAAGGGTCTTGACAGACAGACGGACAACAAAATGATCCTTTAAGAGTTCGTTTTTTTTTAGATACGGAACCCTAAAAATAAAAGATTCATATGTGCCTACATTAGACGTGTATAAAATCAATGCCTACTACATGTTTTAACGACGCTGCATCGCTGTTAATACTTACTCATGTGTCAGTTATACGTAAAACTATTTAGAAGTATCACTATACTGTAGTAATAAAATTAAAAACCTAAAACCTAAGCCTCCTTCTTGACTTTTGTTCCCGACGCTATTGTCAGAGTGTTTATAACTAAACCAAAGCTCAAAGTCAATTGTTTTCTCTGTCCAAGCTCACGGGGCTGAGCGGCGGGAGATTTATCGGGCTTCGTAAATAATCGAGAACATGCTAAGGGCGATTACGGCGGCCCGAACTAATGATGCCCCCTATTGTAACGATCGCAAATCACAGCCGATGCTGGCAACGGATGCATGCCATTGTAAGGTTAAGCATCGAAACTTCAAATTTTTCTTTGGTATATAACTTAAACTCCTTTAAAGAAAGTATGTGCGCTTGTGATCCGATCTAGTTAGGGGCAGCCATTTTGTCGGGCGTTGCAAGACAAAATAACGGTAATCGTAAACGAGCGACAATATTATTGATTAAGAAAACTATCGAAAAGTAGAACTGTATAAACGCTGTTGTAACTTCTTCTAAAGTTATAAAATTATATGTTAATGTACCTATATTATCTATTGTTTTTTTATTTGCTCTTTAATAATAATAATAATTTAATTTTAACAGAATCTTAAATGAATGAGTATTTGTGGTTTATCAGATTTGATAAACCACAAATACTCGCTAGAGAACAACGATTCATCCCTAGGATGATACGTGAGGCTATTGAAATTAAAAAAAACATCATAATTTCAATAGAGAAGATGGTTGGAATCTTCCACCAGCCTGTGATCCCATCATACAAAATATTAAATCCCAGCCCCAACACCATACTGCCAGACCAAAAGATACTTTAAGCTCTTTCTGCGTAGAACGGAACGCACCTGTTTAAACTTAAATGAGGGTATACAAGCTACCAACTAATTATAAGACGACCAACACTTCAGTCTCTCTGTGACCACGGATTCTGCAAAGGGTTCGAAACGTCAGGATAAACATTAAATAAGTAATGTGTAAAATAAACGCGAGTAGATCCGTAAAAGTTGTTTCATTTCAATGTGTAGTGTTCGCGTAAACTTTAGAAAACAATACATTTAAATTATATTATCTATATATTAATACGTGAAGCAAAAACTTTGTACTTACCCCTTTTTACGAAAATGGCGCGGACGGAGGAGTATGAAATTTCGCACACTTATAGTTTTTATAGAGAAGGAGTACAGAATGTAATTTTTTTTTTAATTATTCGTAAAAAGTACATTAAATCAATAAAACAAACATTACACACACTACGTAACGACGACGACGGCGACGACGTGATTTCAATGATGGAGGCCTTTGCCCAGCACTGGGACAGTTATAGGCTGTTTACTTACTTTTACTTACTTACTGACACAAACTACCATGTATTTGACACACACGCATACTCTTTTCAAAAATTTCAAAAATGGAAGAGGAGCGACCGAAATCTGTCAATGCCAATCCAAACTCACATTCTATCTTTTTTATTTTTTCATTGCTTCAGATACAATCCGTACAGCCTTAATAAAATTACGGTCGAATTTCGACCACTGGACGACCACTAGTTATTATAATAACCCATCAATTGTAGTGATGACTTGATTTCATTGATGGATGCCTTTGCCTTTTATAGTGGGAGTTATAGGCTACCTATTTACTTTACTATAATAACAAACTAATACAAAATTTAATAACTTTTTTTAGAAACGTGTATCTATTAAGTAAGCGTAAACAATCAAGCAAGCAAGCAAACAAGCCTAAGCAAATAATTTGACGAAATTAACGCAAATTGCTTAGTATACGTAACATAGTCATACCTTTTTTTATACCCGAAGATTCGACCGACAAGCGCCAGCCGTGGTCACGGGCTAACCAAGCGTAATTGTTATTTGAAAAATCAATTAAGTGAGGGGTAACCGTCCAGAACTCCGCACATTACGGTACTGTATTCTTTCATTGTATATTGTGATATTTTGTTATGGGTGGTGATTTTGTTTTGAGATTGACACCTCAATGATCAAAATATTCTTTTTTTAATATTATACAAACTCTACTTCTTACATTAGGAAGTTGAAAATCTATTTCATAGTTAAGCTTTACACATTAAAGACAAATCATTAAACTCGTAGTCGTGATATATTCTATTCTGGCAAAAATTGTTGTAAGAAAAATAAATAATAATAATAATAAAATAGCAAGACTTCTAATAATTTTACGTATTTATCCGCCTCTGCCTGGTGGTAAGTCTCAAATTCAGAGGTCCTGTGTTAAACTTCCAGCGGTGGTATGTACTGTACAGTCACGAATATTAACATGTATACACTTTTGACTAGTTTTGACTCTTATTCCATTGCATTAAGAGTTACATTGTTTATATGATAATGCTCGTATGATTGTACTCAGTTTGGTTGGTGGAAGGGCTTGTTCTAAGCCCACCTGGCTATCTACCACTATCCTTTCCAGTCTGTCGCGATTATAGCATTGTTTTGTTCCTTTAGTTAGAGATAAGATGGCCAGTTCCTAAGCGGTTGAAGACCCCGGGTGACTTACTTACTTTGAAGTGGCAAATCAACAGATTTTGCTATTCTAAAGCTTCCTCAGTGTGCTGGTGGCCTGACTTCAACAGTTTTTCTTTAGCCTATATGTCAAAATCAACCGACACACTATTGAGACGTTATTTAATTAGTATACTTAAGACTCAGGGTGACTCAGATGAGAAGATGACCAAGCGGTTGCATCATCTGAATTTGTGCCGACGTAGTTTTTTTTAAGGGTGGGATATGTACGGGCCAGTGATATACCACTACGTGGGAAGCGACTAGCATTAGGACGATTCATGGTTCATGACATGGTTGATTTAGATATCCTTGATTAGTATTACAAAAAATATGTAAAAGCACTCATCATTGTAAGCGACAACGTGACAACCCTATTGCGTGCAGGAGCTCAGTTCCGGCGACGGCTATTGTTCCTCGCTAATTGAATTGATGCCACTGATAGATTGCGTAGGGCCGCTTCGCTACTCGGCTTATACACTTAGCTACTTCGAAAGTGCAACAGCAAGCGTAGCTTACCGCGCGTTCGTTATACATTACGCTATATGTTGGCGGTTCTTGTAGAAAGTTCTATACGCACGACGCTACTTATGGCGAAAAGGATATGGTATCGGTTTTCTATGTCAACCTTCTACGCCGCGTTAGATTGTTCCTAACCACTTGACCAGTTTGTTTACTGGTACTGAACAATATGCGCCGGTGGGCAACGGGATAATGCAACTTGCTGTTCCTTAAATGTTGTTCAGATATATTTCTTAATTTTATTACTTTATATCTTAATATTAGATTTCTTAATCGATTAACTTATTTATTTCGTACTTTGTTAAAATTATTGTAGCATTATCTAAGACCATAAATAAAACTTTCGTCCCATCTCATTTCCTAACTACTAATCGGTTTAATTTCATTCAATTCGGTACCAAAAAAATACATGCTCATATTAAAATCTTCTTAAGGACTCGTACAATGTATCGTTAATGATCTTTAAATTCCCCAAATTTGTAACGGGACGGCAATTATCTTGATAACGTGTTATCGAAACGATCAAACGCTACTGTTAACCGCTGCGTAAGCCATAAAAGTAATATCTCAAAATTAAGATTAGATCTTTGACAATAAGTATTTAGTACACTTTATTTGATGACATTTACATTTTCGATGCCAGTGGCAGCTAGCAGCCTATAAAAAAGTCGAGTACTATGTTTTTTGGCTGTATTTTTTACAGCATCATCGCATGTTGAAGTGTAGCCTTAATATCCCACTATCCTACCTTCCTATCTTACAATGGCATGAGCATTCTTTTAATCATGACGTTTGCCAAATGCGGGTTGGTCATACAACCGTTACACAGATTTGTCTATTTTCCGATGATGAGAATTGAAAAGTGAAATTTAAAAAAGCTTTAAAAGTTTGTACAACCCAGTAAGGGTAATACACTTATTATTATATTTGTACTGGCACCCACTATGGTTAACCGTTGGTCTGTTAGACTACACAAAAAGTGCCAGACGTCCCTATGCAAGTCAATAACAGAGGAGTACAATCTGAGGATATTTTGATCGCACGGCTTTACGAAGCTTTTAAGTTTTTCGCTTTTTTTTTCGCTTTTCCTACAAAACGTCCGGCTACGCTATAAAAGCTATAAGCGGCCAATATCAATCTCCTTCCAAAACAGCCCCATGGACACGACAAGTCCACTAAAAGTGTATACAGTTAAAGCTTTAGTACATCTAAGGCTGCGTATAACAAGCACGCTGTCGTCTGCCGCTCCAATCCTGTTTTTATGAAGCAGCGTTATCCGGCCATCGTCGAGGCTTCAAAGGCTGAGGCGGGCAAACAGAGTCATCCCGCATCCTTTATTTATCGGTGGAGTGCGTCCGTAATCCTTGGATGCCGCGCGTGGGCGAATGCGGCATAGATGAAGCAAGTAATAGAAGGTTAGTTCACCTAAAGTTGTTAGGGATTCTTAGTATTACTTGCATGCGCCATGGTTGAGGATGTACTGATGTTAGTACATCCGTTCATCATAATCAGCCTACATCAGTCCACTGCTGGACATAGACCTCTCCCAATGCATGCCACTGAGCCCGATCTTCGGCTACTCTCATCCAACCATTGCCAGCCACTTTGCGTATATCGTCGCTCCACCGTGCCGGAGGGCGTCCTATACTACGTCTGCTGAGTCGCGGACTCCATCCGTTAATTAATTATTTATATTATATATTAATAATTTATAACAAAAAATTATACATTGCAATATACAGTAAGATGTACAACATAGTAGGCTATACTTTCGCATAGTAAAGTTAGCATTAATTTCTCTCTAACACTTTTCGCGCTCACGGCTCTCATACAAAGTTAAAATCTTGCAATTATTATTTTTTGTTTTTTGATTTAATTCTAATAAAACTCTCTAAGCGTGAAGTAAATACAAAGATCTATTTAATTTATTTATTAGTTCGTACACAAATAAACATTTACAATGGTTAACATTTTGGATCGCAATAGTACAGGTAAGCTTAAGCTTATCTCTAAAAAGAGTTCTAGTGACATATAACCACACAAATGATCAAAATTGAAACTAAAAAAATGTTTTATAGTCCATTATTAAAAGTTTAAAATAAATAAGCATTATAATTTAATGATACAAATAAAAATTTTAAGAGCTGTATCTGAACATAATCAAAGGTAAAGTCGAATTATATATTTTATGACAGAAAATAATTAACTAGAATTAGAAACATAAAACTCATTCTCTACTTCGTCGTTACACGTCTAATAGTAGTTACTCTTTGTAATACGCCTTTAAAGCGCACATTAACTATGTCAAGCACTGTTGCTTGTGTCCCGCCAACGTAAGTACTTCGTTTTTCATCCACTTACAACCTTTTCGCTTTACAAAGAGCTACTGCTGCGTCTAGAAAGTGATGATGTTGTTGAATGACTGCTTTTGACAAGGTTCCAAAGTGCAGATTATTGGAAGATCGAGAGATTAGGGTGCGAAGACGTTAAGTGGTGCTTTGTGAGGCATTTACGTGCACTGATGTATGGGCTCGCGTCGCTAAGCGTGTTTACACAAGCTTTGAGATGACGTCCTCTAAAATATTCGCAATAATCCGCCCTCTTCATATTATTGTCCACTGATAATTTATTGCTTTTAGAGGTTGCTGTTTTACAAGTGGGATGTATGACTGAACATAAATACAGTTAAAATTGCGCATAAAACTCCTCCACTTCTGGCCTTGCTATAAAAATTTATTTTTCAAATTGCTCAACAACAAAAAAATGTATCACCATTTAAATTGTTTTTGTGTGAAAAAACAGCTGAAGATGGAACCAGACCTTTACCAGCGCATTCTATGTCCCCATTGCTAAAGCCACGAGGCTTCCCTATGGATGGATAAGAATAAGGGACCAAACCACCACGCGAGCCCCGCCCCGTGCGGATAGGTGGTTGTTAACGACTGCTAATGCACCCGGGACCAACGGCTTTACGTGCTTTCCGAAGAGGAGAGCTTGACAATAAAAACAATATTGTTTTCTAAAGTTTACGCGAACACTACTCATTAAAATGAAACAACTTTTACGGATCTCCTCGCGTTTATTTTACACATTACTTAATGTTTATCCTGACGTTTCGAACCCTTTGCAGGGTCCCTAGGATGATACGCGAGGCTATTGAAATTAAAAAGATCCTAATTTCAATAGAGATGATGGTTGGAATCTACCACCAGCCTGGGATCCCATCATACAAAATATTAAATCCCAGCCCCAACACCATACTGCCAGACCAAAAGATACTGTAAGCTCTTTCTGCGTAAGACAGAATGCACCTGATTAAATTTAAATGAGGGTATACAAGCTACTAACTAATTATGAGACGACCAACACCTCAGTCTCCCTGTGACCACGGACCACGGAATTAAAAGTAATATGTAAAATAAACGCGAGTAGATCCGTAAAAGTTGTTTCAATTCAATTAAAACAATACTAATGTTTATCACAATTACCAAAAAGTGACCTCTACATTCTACCTCAAGCGCCTCAACAGACGTATTTTAAAAAAAACATATTTTTTTTAATACTATGTTTTTAACCAATCAATACATCGGTGCTATGCCACTTGCTCCTTCAGAACAACATGGGATTGATTCGTTTTATCGCGTGACCCCTGCCATCGGTTACGACTTGATTGATAGCCCTCATAATGACCGTATTGTAATTGAAGTTGCCGATCATAAAAGGATATTATTGATTGCAACTCATTATGCTGTTAACAATGACTTATTCAAACGTATAGATAAGAATGGCTCTGTAATAAAAATATAAAATGTTAATCTGTCTTTCAAATGAGCGAAATGTTGTTATAAGATAAAATATCATTTTCTTTTGCATACAACTTGGTGTGTGCTTATTTTGTTTTTTACGTAAAATAACAGAATAAAATAAGAAGGCAGTATTTATTTTACAGGAACACGAGCTATGATGTAGATAGATGTCATAGATGTCATAGAATATACCGCTGTATATTCAACATACAAATGTAAAATAAATTATAAAATTAATATGTTTAACTCAATATAATATAACAATCTCAACTACACTAAATTCTACTCTGAAATATACAATTATAATACTTGTATTATTATACTTGTTTTTTTTGCAAAATCAACTAAATACAGTACACAGGTATTGTCAAAAAAACGAAAGATAAGTGCAACGCGACAGCAACATTCGTTATCGGGACTCGGTTCAACATTTCAATTAAAGGCTACGATTAAGAAATTAAACATAATGAGTGCCGAACGCACAAGTGCTGATTACACTACACATCCAGTGGATTTACGATTCAGGGGAGTGCAGTAATTGGTGGTATTTAGACGGAAAGCGCAGACACTCGTTTTGTTCCCGTTTTTTTAAAGATAAGAGTGGGTATTTCTTAATTATTATAAAAATAATGACATATGGTAAGCTGATTGATGAAATATATCCGAACAATCACATATACAGGAAGCCACTTGGTGGTATATCCGAACAGAGTATATTAACATCATCATTAGCTCATTTTATGTTCCCACTGTTGGGGCACGAGCCTTCTCTATGGATGGGTAGGTAGAATGGGCCATAAACCACCACTTTACGTGCCTTTGGAAGCACGGAGGAGCTCTAGATGACTCTTTTTGGTCACTCATCCGATGACCGGCCTATGCGAAAGTTGCTTAAGGCGACGCATCGCTAAACAATTAGTCTGATACGGAGCGTTTGCGCCCCGTACCATAAGAAAAACTGTTTTTTTTTTCAATTAAAACTACAAATAAGTTTAAAAAAATGAACTAGCATATTGAAGTGTGTGTTAAGACTAATCTACTAAGAAAATTTATGCTTACATCGCACACTGTTCTACGTTGTATGGGAAGCTTGGCCATAAGTCAAAATTTTAAAAATCACATTTATTCACATTGGTCGGTATCTAAGGGTAGTTGGGTATATTATGCCTTAATCAATACTAATAGAAGGTATGTATAATTTATGTTCTGTCGTAACCAGCACAGTTTCACGTGACGTTAGTTGCAGTGCAATAAAACAAACAAAATATTGTGTATATTCGTGTCCTATTTTTCTGTAATATAGATAAGATTTATAATTATTCATAATGGATTCTGTTACTGCAGGTATGTGTTGTTAAGTATGTCATATTGATATCATAAGTTTCAAATAAAAATAAAATGTTACTTGACTTCGCACAAAACGAGGTAAAATGTATTACAATATCTTAAAGACGAGTGTTTTAGTTGATGTTCTGTACATTTCTGTGTTATAATTTGTTTCGAGAAAACGTAGCTTAGTATGTCTGTTATATATTTCTGTTAAAAAATCTACCGCCTTTTACCGCCACTCATACAACTTGTGCTAGAACACGAACATTTAATTAACTGAATATTATGTAATGTTTACTATGCCATTATTCTTTACGTTTATTTAACACTGTAGTTTTCCTGTTTTTAAACTTGGTGACTTATTTGTAACTTCTATGTACCATGTAGGTTACATACATTCACGAAACGTATTGACTATTGATTGACAGATATCTGTATTTCGTTGATTTTTTATAATTTAGCTTTTACCTTTTTAACATTATATTTTAACAAAAACTAATCGTGTGTTTCGAAATTCGTACATAAACATTGGTAAATAATTTTGGCCAAGCTTCTCATACTACGTAGTACAGTGTGCATCGGTCTGGTTTGCCTGTAAAATGCAAATTTATGTTTTATAAGAGGTTACTTAGATGTTTTTTCTCTGTTATAAAAGTTAACAAATCATGTTTCTGCAACTAGCAAAATGATGTCAAATGTCAATGAAAAATCATGTCATCAAATATCACTTTCATATGTTTTGTAATTGTTGGGAAAAATCAACCCCGCCAACCAATACCCGCCACGTAAATCCACCAATGCGTCGTCGTCTTAAGAGCGTTTACGCCGCACACTAGCGTCACTAATGAAAAAAAATCATGGCGTTATAGTTAAAAGTGGTCGTAAGGTCTTATTTAACTAAACCATAACATGTAAGGTGTTCATTAGGTGACGTAAGAATGCTAAATTACTTCATTCAAATAGTTTGTTGAGCATAATTTGATTTTCTATCTCTAATTACTAGATTTTTTTTTTCATTGGCGGCGCTCAGCACTCGCAGACCGGGCGCGTAAACCACTGCGACGCGACATCGAGCCTCTCAGAATAGATTAACATACAACTATTGTTTTTACTATCGTAGATGGCACCAATGTTCGACAACAGTTTTCGTCGCCAAAAACTAATGTAGAATTTCATTAAAATTTTACCGGATGAGAGGTCTGTATTCATTTGTTGCTAGATCACAAATTAGTGGTTCCCTAATAATCCCTATTTCTAGTGATTAAAGAAAAAACAATTGTCGATCACTTTTTCCTGTCGAAGCATATTCGACAGTGGCACTAGCATTAGTGCTGTGGCCTGAAGGCCATTAAAAACTCAGGAGGACCACAGTAAATATTTATTTAGGTAAAATTTATAATTAAGCAGAAAAAACCTAAAAAGAGAAAAACAATAAATTAGTATACAAAAATCTAAGCCAAAACGTTACTTACAAATATTTCTTATAGGAATCAAATTACCTGTTTATAGATACAGGTTTTCACATATTATATTTTAAACATTAGTAATTGCACAATCGATGTTACTATAAAAGAATGTTATTGAACTGAAGGATTTAGAAAGACTGATCATATCAAAAATACAATAAAATTCCATGACAATGACATGACATTCAAAGAATCCTTTTTAGAACCGTGCAAATAATTTTGACAGATAGTTTTTAAAACTACCAAGGAGGCTATAAGATGCATAGCAAAAATATAACGTGGAGTAAATTGCAACGACAACGTTACAGTGCCACTACCCTACTTTAGCCATTTCAATGGATCTATGGAACTGGCCTATGTCCAGCAGTGGACGTGTGTAGGCTGATGATGATGATGATGATGATGGAACTGGTTCCTTACAGTGAAAGTATTCCCTGTATGCTACTACTTATGGATCTTCAAGAAAAGAGATTGACTCGCAAAGTACCTCAATGGCTTGCATCGCACCGATTGCGAGTGTTGTAGTACCATGGGTGGCGATGATCACGTTAACGAAAACGAAAGCTTGTATGGCATTGAAGCAGTCGTGCTTCCTTGTGGAAAACGAGCAATTAAAATTTTTGCCTTTAAAATTCTCGATTTCATTATCGTGATCGTATGGCGAATGATAGTCGCACTAGGCACCCAGGTGACACGCTGGCTTATTTGCAACCTGTTATGTGAATAAAATTTTCATAAAAAGTAATTAAAAAAAATAATAAAACTCCATCGAATTCTTATCGCGCAAACCTTATATCCACTTTACATTATCTGCGTTAAAATGCATGCTGGCAAGCAGGCGTGCTCTCATTATAGTGGCATGAAAACAGTTGGTACGTTTACGGCAATCGGTAACAGAACACGTTATGCATTGTCCGCAGCGGTGCGTATGCGTCGGTAATTGGATGGGGTCGCCGCCGCACAAACCTGTGTGCAACTACCGATCTATGTTTATAATATTCACCAAAAATGTAAGCAAAAACTCGCTCAACGCAGGGTCGTCTTCAAACCAGTTTCGCTTACTTCATTCGTTTTACTATGTTAGAGTTGGCTATTTTTCATGACTTTGGTTGTGTTCATAATAAAAATCGGAATGATAATGGTTATGAAGAAGACAGTATAATCATATATTAATACGTGAAGCAAAAACTATGTACCCCTTTTTTACGAAAATTGCGCTGACAGAGGAGTATGAAATTTCGCACACTTAGAGCCTTACAGATAAACAAAGAATAAGGTCCGAATAGTTATTTAATGTTGTCTCTTTCACTCTAATTTAAAATGACGTTTACATGACAGGAACAAAACGCGGAATAATTATTCGGACCTTATTCTTTGTTTATTTGTAAGGAACTATAGTTTATATAGAGAAGGTTATCCGAATGTTAATTTTTTTTGATTATGCATAAAAATACATTAAATCAATAAAACAAACATTACACACACTACCATGTATTTGACACACACGTCAAAAATTCTTCAAAAACTCTTCAAAAATTTCAAAAATGGAAGAGGAGCAGCCAAAATCTGTCAATGCCAATCCAAACTCACTTTCTTTTTTTAATTTTTCATTGATTAGGATACAATCCATGCAGCCTTAATTAAATTACGGTCAAATTTCGACCACTGGGCGAGAATTATACAGTAGCCCATTTTAAAATTATTATCCTTAAAGGAAGTGGCCGGAAAATAATCATAATATTCTTTTACTTTCTTATTTTCTCTTCCTTTCCGAAGTCTACTTGAAAACTACACATTGAAATGACATCTTTTATATCTATCACGCTCTCTGGCATTTTTAGGGTCGATGGTCACATCGAGACTGTGACCGCTGTGACCAAGTCAATGTAAAAAAAACACATAGACAATTACCTGAGTTCTGCAATATGACAGGTAGCTTTCTCGCGGCAACAAAGTATGATTCGAGTCATAATTACGCCCATTTATACCATAGTTGATCAATACAGTGGCCAATGGGCAATCACTAAGGAGGCGCAATCTGCCCAGCGAGCGCCTGCCTTCTAGGGCTCCACCAGAGAGGACGCAGTGGCAAGTCAAGCCACTTGACGGCCTTGCAATCATAACAGGCTGAATGCCTAGTGCGAGTTTTTTACACGATTCAATTGAGTTAAATTGAGCCGCGGATCGTGCTCAGTGGCGTGCACTTGGAGAGGCCTATGTCCAACAGTGGACGTGTGTAGGCTGATGATGATGATGATGAATTAAGTTAACTACAATTAACTACAATTTATATATTATTTTATTTTCGATAAGCATAAAAATAAGCACATTGAAATAACAACTACAGGCAAACACATCTCAATTACTATACTATACAAAATTAATGCAATCCCATGCTGGTTTGGGACTTTAAAAAAATGTGTCAGCTGCCTAACTTATCATGCATGTCGTAAGAGCCGACTAAGGTACAAAGGCTTCAAGATACAGATACAGCACATCGATGATCAACTAGCAACCTATCTCTGGGGTTATCTCTGGAGTTATGAAAAAGCATCTATGCAGGCCGCCATAGTGTGAGCGTTTGGCATAGCGTGGTAGCGCTGTGATGAACGCTTTCACTTCTTGGGCTTCACTGGCTGCTTTCCATCAGGCAGGGTGAAGACATTTTGGCGTGCCACAATAAAAAAAAAAATCTATTCCAGATTATTATATTCAGAGCCTTATTTTGAGTATGCTAAATGGAGCGTCGAGGTCACTTGTTAGTAACTACTTAAAATTGCGTGTTTACTTAAAATTGGTGATTTTGATGGTCTGCCTACCTCATTTTGGCAGAAGGACGTGAGAGGTATGTATGTATGTATGTATGTACAATATGACGTTAAACAATACGATTACGCTTACTAATTGAATTGTAGATTTCTTATGAAAAGTGAATGTATGGTTTTTAATCACACTAATATTATAAATGCGAAAGTTTGTGTGTATGTAGGTATATTTGTTGCTTCTTCACGCTGCAACGGATGGATGGATTTGGATGAAATTCGGCATACAAACAGTTTATAACCTGGACTAAAACTTTAATTTTTATCCCGATATTCTTACAAAAACAGGAACCACGTTAGTGAAACCGCGAGCGGCCGCTTGTAAGAAATAAATACTCTTTATACACGAATTAAATAACATGTGGTTCATCAAAAAGCGTGTCAGTAAGGCTTTCTAAAGTCGGTAACGCATAAGCAGCTCCCTTTACCGGATGCTGCACAGTGCACACATCTATGGGCGGCGATGACAATTTCCCATCAGGCCCAGGGTGCCTATCGATCAGATGTTAATGACGGTAGTTGTTGACATTGAATGGGCGCCTTTGGCTTTCAAAGTAAAAAGTAAATAGTGTTTGAATAATTTCGGCGGGCTGGTTAGAACCACGATAGCTCAATTGGGAGAGCACCTGACCCGGTATGTCAGAAGGGTGCGGGTTCAAATCCTGCTCGTGGAAATTTTTTCAATATTTGTGTTTTTGTAATTTGTTCGAACAAAATTTGTGTTAAAAATTATATAAACATTTTAACGTCATAAAAGATTATGTACTGGGCACTCTGCCTGATGGGGATGATTTGGGGCAAATTTTTTATTTAAAGTTAATAGTAGATATAGTTTATAGTTTTTTGTAAGTTTAATTTTAAGTAGTTTTATTATTATCTTGTTTTTGTCTTTGTTTGTAAATAATTAATTAATTAAACACATAGTGTGACAAATAAATCCTTAATAAAAACGATTATGTACTATAAAAGTATTTAAATTCGTTTTAGCCAAATGGTGTTTAAACAATACGCCAACGGTGCTTGGTACCTCTCGTATCGTTACTTTGTTGCGTATTAGAGCCTTTACGCTTTTCACGTTACCGAGCGATCACGATCACGACGAGACCAAGGCCAAGATAATTATAAATGCTTACGCGCTTTCTTCCGCGTGTGCGCATAGTGTAGTCAATTTGCCTGTCAACAAAACAAAAAGAGGACGCGGCATTTTCCAAACTTGAACGTATCGCATTTCTTGTAGTTAATTATCATTTAATTATAAGACGATTATCACCTCATCACCCTGTGCTCAAACACCCTGCAAGGTTCGAAACTTCAGAACAAATTAAAATTAACAGATCAGTAAAAAGTGGTTTACAATTTTAAAACTTAATCTTGCACTATTATCTGGTCGCAAACACAGAGACTCCGGGTTCAATTCCCAGCTTAGTTGTTCTCAGTTTAGTATAGTAGGTTTGTTTTAAGCCTGCCGGCTCACTACCACCAACTTATCTTAGTTTCACGCCACTACAGCAATGTACGAGTAAGTTAGCAATAGTGTTCCGGCAGTTAGAGGAAAGATAGTCAGTCCCACAAAGGATATGGATACCGGGTGAAGAGCTTTTTGACAGAAGGTCAAAGAAGCCTGATAGTAAGTGACGATAAGGCTTTAGCCTGCGTCACTTACTACCTGGTTTCTTTTTTGGAATATATTGCTATTGGCCCCTGATGGCCTTTATAGCGTTACCAGACTGAAACTAAAGGTTCCTTAAGCCGTAGTAATTGAACATCCTCAGAGGGTATTCCAAGGTCAAAGTCAAAGTCAAATTATTTATTCAACATAAGCCTTCACAACACTTATTGACGTCAAACTATAAAAACCAAATAATAATAAAAAAACTAAAAAAATAGTTCAGACTAAACTACTGAATCTACCACCAGTTCGGATATTGGAAGAGCCTTCGACCGAGAAGAGCTGGCAAGAAACTTAGGAGGCTTATTTCTTTTTGTCCATCTATCCATTATGGCTTATTTCTCATTTAGAGAGTATGGCATCACGCAAGCGTGTTTTCGTCTCTACTTGATTCTCCGAGGCGTTCAGATCAAGTCGTACTACTTATCAGGTGAGGGGAAGATCAAGTCTCCTCGTGTTGTCCCATAATCAATGTTTGTAGCATGTTGTTGTGTTCCGGCAGCTAGAGATAAGATAGCCAGTACCTTACTAGTTGAGGATCCCGGGTGAAGTGCGCTTCCATCATTGGCCTTATCATCACTTAACATCAGGTGAGATCAAGGCACTGTTACCCGTTAATATATATAAAAAAATAAAGTGTTTAACATTTACTACCTACATATTTGGACACTTAAAATTATCGGTGCTCGTTGATGTCTTTTATAAGAACGCCGGCGCCGTTGTATTAAAGTGTATTCGCAAACTAAAATGTAATGGAATTCTCCGCTTCTCTTAAAACCTTTTCATAAATATGAAAGTTGCCGATGAGGTCTTGAGTGCGCTCTTAAGTACAGATTGCACTATCATGTGATATATTATCTTTATTGCTAATTCTGAAATAGCACATTACGATATGTGAAAACCCTTTGCATTAATATAACCACAATATTCAAAGCTTGCAGAAATTATTAAGTACTCATCATAATCTGGCTACAAACGTCCCACAGCTGGGCACCTTCCAACATGTACAATAGCATCTGGAGGGATTAGGCCATTACCCACAAAAACGGCTAAATACGGCTAAATACGGGTTGGTGAAATTTGAACTACTGCCAACTCTTGATAGCCACCATGATAAGGGCTTAGCGTGATATCCGTATCATGGAAGAGCTAGATTTATTTGAATTTGTTCATCATATTAACCTAGCATTGCGAAAGTGGCTTAACATGCAAGATCGCAACCCAAAAACGCACAAGCCATCGGTTCTCGTAAATAAAAGTACAATTTTTTTTAAAAGTACAAGGCAAGTTTTTCCAAAGTTCTTCCTGGAGAGACGTTAAGCGCATGTTGTGTGCGCGTGCGCCGGCCCCGTCTGTCACCGCGGCCAAATTGACGTTAAACGCGCGGCACTGGCCGAATATTAAATCACTTAACGACATTCCCCCGAACATGGTGGCATCGGCATTAAGACGAAATTTCAATTTCTCTCTTTACGCGAATCGGGTACTTGCCATGATGTCTTTCCTCGTTTATGAAATTATAGTATCGCTGAAAGTATTATTTGTCTCTTTTTTTCATACGAAGGGAGAAGAACGAATGCTATGTACTCTTCTACTGAGTGCATTTCATATTAATTTACAACATAGGTATTTTAAGTGCTCGAGCACTTGTGTGTATTTGTGTTACATTGTGTTGTAGCGTCAGCTCGGACTTTGTATCTAGAGCAACAGACACACTAAGCTATTGCTCATACTGGCTGTTTGATTTCCCCGCTAGGATCTAAATTGGTGACCCCATCCAAAGTAAATCAAAGAGTTTTCTTTCTGGGCGCTTATAAACAAGTGTCTTCTAATGTGTATCCAAAAGTATTGGTGTTAGAGAACCTTGAACTACAGCTTAACGGAGATGAAATTAAAGTGACTCATTGGGCTAGATTTGAAATATACTGAACAATACTTTGATCACACAAACAATTGTTAATAATTTTATTGAAGAATTTAAATTAAAAACTAACTTATTTATGTTACTTTATGATTTTATGGCTATACCTGAAAATAAACGCGTCCAGATAAAATAAATCGAAAAAAATTGGCTTAATAAATGGCTTAGAGTAAGCCAAAAGTGCCAAGTTTTAGTTTTTTTTAATTATTTGGATTTTTTAGTTTTGACATGTGAAGTGTGCTTCAATTGAAGAAATGATTTGTCTTGGACTTTAAGGCGACACACTGAAAAAATGCACCAACTTTCATTGAATAGTTTAAGACTAATATGTATATATGACTAACGATTCTGAAATGTTGACATAGGTAAATTCATGTCATTATCTGGAATTTGCTAGATTGATCTAGCAAATTCAAAATACACGATTGTGCAATTTAGACACAATCATAATTATTTTCAAAAATACCTTTAAAAAATCACTATTGTTGAATCTACAACGAAATTACTTAATTTATATGCTTGGAAACCACTCAAATACATTGATAACATCAATATTCGTAATTTAGTAGCCGCATATTTTGATTCCTAATATAATAACAACAATATTTAAAAAAATGAAGAAAGATGATGATTATTATAATACGTTTCTGGTTATTTCTAAGCGGTCTCAATTGTCGCTACGTATTATCGACCTATACGTATGACAGTGTCTGTAACGATCAGCTCTTTTTTAGTACTTTCAACATAAGCTCCACGCAAAAGAGTAGGTAAGGAGAAAGAGAAAATACAGGCAAATAGAGATAGACGACAGGCTTATAAAACGTACGCCGTAAGACGCAATCCCCTAAACATTTATTTTATTAACTACTAGCTGACCCAGCGGACTTTGTACCGATTTGACAGTTTCTATGACAACAAAACAAACAAATCATTAAATAGTTTACGCCTTAAATAATCAAACAATCAAACTCACTTTTTTTATTAAAAAGTATCCTATGTATATTTAGTTATATTTAGTTTATTTATATTATAATAAAATGTTTGTTAACTTTTGAGAATATGTGAACAAAATTTCATGATGATAAGTTGAATAGTTTACGTGTGAAGGCGTAACAAACAATACCTAAGCAAACAAACTCAGTTTTGTATTTATAATATTAGTTAGGATATCCTGTATATAAAAATTTCAAACAGTGGTACACTGCGAGTTGTGCTCTTATTAGTGCAACGAGAAGTGAGCGAGCTTACAGCTCCGGTGACCTATCTGGATATTAGGTAGTGGACTATACGTGTCCACGGGGCAACTAGCTTGAGACACTAGTCTTAAAAGTACCGGATGAAGGATGCGGAACCGGCGTGTTCTGATCTGGCGTTATAATCTGACGTAGATGGTCCCTTGTGCTTGCATAAGGATGTCTGACACCTAACTTTATAACCGTGAGGTTGGTGGGGGGTGTCAGTATAAACTTTAAAGTAGTGTATAGCGGGGTGCCCTAGAGCTATAGTAACCAATACTATCAATATTACCATAGCTAAAATATCTTATTTAATTATATGAGAAAGGACGACCACACTCCTCATTAGGTCTCATCCCACGAGATCACGTTAAAATTACGATCGGTGCCCAATCAAATGATTTATGATAAGTAGCAATTTTAAAATTGGCATTATTGCAGTAATTTTCGCAGCTGCAATCAGTGGCTTCGCGAGATTTGTGGCCCGACCGTAATGTAGCACGCTCGTAATTTCGCAACTCATCAGTGTTTTAAGAACTTGGATCGGTTTTTATATATATAGACTTTGAGTTTTAAGTCGCTGTCTCGCCATAAGCAGTATGTAGAACTCAAGAATAGAAACAACTTTATGTACCGGACCAACTCATAAATCTTTTTAAAAAATCCGGCAGTTCTATACAGTTTGGTTAAATGTACGGAAAAGCTGACCTTCTTTTAAATTTAAAATTGGTCACGTTCAAAAATTTGTTTCTTTGTTTACGTTGTATATTTAACGCCTGTGTGGTCTAGTAGCTAGTGGTAAAGGCCACCGGTCTTAGACCTACCATAATGCCCGGGTTCTACTTTACTACTTGGTTTGGTTGATACTAGGGTTTTTTTAAGTCCGCCTGATAAGCTACCACCATTGACGACCATTCATTTGACGACCTCGTTGGTCGAGTGGTTTGTACACCGGTTTTTATGGTGTCGCCATCTCTGAGGTCCCGGGTTCGATCGCCGGTCGGGTCAATTTAGAAATTTATTGTTTTTCTAAATTGTCTCGGGTCTGGGTTTTTTCTATGTATAATAAGTATGTATTTTTAAGTATTTTAAGTATGTTTATCCGTTGTCTAGTAACCATTTTAACGAGTTTCATAACGAAGCTTCTCTTGGGCTAGATAATTGGTGTGAGTGTAGGAAAGTTTATTTTATTTATTTTATCAAAATATGTCGCCATAAGATCAATGTTAGTAGCGTTGTTGCACAGTTAGAGATAAGACAGCTAGTGCCGCAGTGTGTTGTTTGAGGATTCCTGGTGAAATGCGCTGCCATACCGTATGCTTACTCTAAGGCTGCCACCTTCAGCCTTATCACCACTTCAGATCAGGTCAGATGAAGTTCAAGTGCTTACCAAAAACTCGCTTCAACATTTACGGCAACAATACTTATCGCCTTTTTACATAGCTCGTAAAATACTAATTAGGAACATGCGGTGATTACGGTTGCGCACATAAAAGAGTGCGGGACGTAAATTAAAACATGTTTAACGCAATGTTTATGGATGGCGTCATATTTCATGTCCATACACGACGGTGGTGCTGAATCATCAATACCGATTAGACATTTATTTATTATTTACAAACAAAGACAATAACAAGTAAATTAAACTAATTAAACTTATAAACCTATAAAAACTATAATTACTACTAAACTATAAATAAAAAATTGTCCCAAATCATCCCCATGAGACTAGGCAGAGTGCCCAGTAAGCTAGCAGCATTGCCACGTTGGATAGCAATGCTTAAGTATACGCTGGCCCAAGTAACAGTAGTAGTTAACGATTACTCTATTAAAATATAGTTACATGTTAAAATAAAATATAAAAATGTGCTTCCTGAGCAGATTTCATTGGCGACGCATCGCTAAACAATAAATCTCATACGTTTTGATACGAGCGTTTGCGCCCCGTACCATAAGAAAAACTGTTTTTTTTTCCTTCAAATTAAAACTACAAATTATTTTAAAAAAGTGAACTACAATTTTAAAGTGTGTGTTAAGACTATTCTACTAAAAAAAATTTGATGCTTAAATCGGTCTGCTTAGCCTGTAAAATGTGAATCTATGTTTTAAAAGAGGTTACTTTGATATTTTTTTCTCTGCATCTATATTCGTTTGAATATTTAAGTTATCCAATGTTATACATTTGTTTCGTTGACACAACTAAAACCATAAAACGGTCGCCACTCAGAATTTGTCTGTACATCACTGTATAAATACCGTAAGACAATTGTCAATGCAATTAAAAGCTCGCCTCACTTCGCCGTTACAAAAAGCTATCACGTCCTTGTCGAAAGCGTCGAATAAAAAGTGGCAATTTCATCTCGTTCGATGTATCCGTAAGCGGTTGGTTTTTGCGCGGCCCGTATCAATGGAAAGCTGAATGGCTGAGGCGGGCGCGACAAAAAGCCCGCCGCGTGTCGCCATTAGTATGTGTGCTGGGTACCGAATGTGAGCATTAATTTATTGGCATTATTATATTGAATAATGCACGCGTCGGCGCGCAGTGGGGCCGCGAGCACGCGCTGCCTTCCTGGGGCGGTGTCTCGCGGGACACACAAAACAATGAGATGTGCAACTTTGATGTATTCATTTGCCAGGCGCATTTCGACACGTATGCTCGTGATTTCTTTCGCTTCTACAGATAATTTTGAATAGAGGCCATAGTAAGAATAATTAGACACTGTGCTTTTAGTGATTAGCTATAATAGTATTCTCTACCGCCCACATGATAGTATATTGCGAATTTGGAGAACCCACTACGCTAGCCTAGTGCGTTTGTTTGAAAACAAGAATCTATTTTTAGCTCTTTAAATAAGAACTGTTTTTATGAACTACTTGTTTGACCTACAGTTTTATATTCGCTGATCTCCCATGTGACAAACCATTTGGATACACTTAGCTCTAAGACTTAAAGTTTGACTGGTCATCTAAATCTGCTGCCATAAACTATTAATTTAACTTCATTGGGGGATAAGAAAACATTGATGACTTAAGCTGGCTCGAGTGAAGCCCACTTCTACCATCGTCCTTACTCTCCGTCAGGTGTGATGAATGTGAACTGCCTGCTCGATGTGATAAAGAACTATCCCGTTATCTCCTAACCAATTATATAGAAATCGTATATTTACCGAGGAAATATTCACGAAAGGCATTGCTTATGCGCGTAGCGTACCTTTCGAGTCTAAGAAGTGGCCTGTCAAGAAAGTCTTTCAAAGCTCTTATTCACGTAGTGAGAGAAATTCATCTACCCATCCTATCTAACTACGAGTTAGTTGATGGATTCCAAGTGATTGGTCAATTAAATTCAAGGTTTTTAAGTGATTTTTTACTGTTCGCCTCATCCCTTCATCCTGTTGTTTTACGTTTAACGTGCCCATTAATATTGAACCCTTATGTTTATCTCACCTCCTTATGTTGGACACGCTTGCGTGATGCGTTTCCCTTTAGAAACCCCCTGACGATGTTTTTCGATCACACAGATTGGGGAACTCTAAGTTTCTCGCGACCCCCAAAGAAGTCCGGTGACCCTGTTAAGGCCGCCTAAGACCAACGGCAAACTCGCTTCTAAATTCTTTAAATGCTCCTTCATATCCTGCTCCCCATTTTCAGTACCTTTGCTCCTCTCATAGTAAAAATCTCCGGTCCTCAAATAATCTTCTCCTTCTCTGTCCCTCCCATACATCTGGTTTTGTTTATTCTTATTCAATCTATTCTCCTGTGGAACGCGCTGCCTCTCGAAATCAGGATGGCTACGAGTCGGGACGCTTTTAAAAAGAAAGTCCGCGAGCTCTTGTTTGATAGAATCATGGCAGAATCATCTCAATAACGTCCTATTAGAATTATGTATTTTATGTATGTTTATTTATTGTCGTTTACGTATTTACAATACACATATATGTTTATGTATATATAATATGTATGCATGTATTATATACTTACATTTAAATTATTTATAATATATCTTGATTGCACCTACCAAGGTTATCTCAGCACTACCCTATGGTTGACTGGTAGAGAATGCCTCAGGCATTAAGTCCGCCATATATTATAAAATAAATAATTAAAAAAACTCTTTCCAATAAAAACCACATATATTTAAATCATGTAGGAAGCCTGCCTACATTTTTATTTGGTTTTTTTTTTACATGTTGTGGTTGTCTTCTATATTTTTTGTGTTTATTTGTAATGGAAAGTGTCCTGCTGTGATAGGGCATTTTCCAATATTTTTAACGCTGTAAGGGAAAAAAGAGCTGGACACTTGCTGACTTTCTTGCCGGTTCTTTTTAGTGCAAGATCTCCCGCCCAGAGTAGACTTACGAACCGATGACATAGTGACATTCACAAGAGCTACTTTTAGCCTAAACTGAATAAATGATTTTGAATTGAATTTGAATTGGCACTTTTACAGGCTCGTGAACAAAAATCATCACTATGCGTGACTGTGTTCAATTAAATTTTAATTTTCACACTGTGCTTATTTCAGCATAGCAGTTCTGTAAGTTATTGAATAAAACTTCAGCCTTTATCCGCGGTATGAACTGGAAACGTATGCGTCCGTGGTGTGGCATTAATTAAAATACTTGGCGGGCTCGCGCCCCGGCATCGGCACCGCACACGCCGCAATCTGTCAGGGACACTTGTTAAGGCTGCGCCTGCGCAGGCTTCGATAAAAAACAGAGATAGCGCGCTTCTGCAACAATTTCTCTTTACCATATTTGTGGATAAGCTTCGAGTGCGTGAAACGATACACGCGCAAACGAATGAGGCTTTCATCTAACTGAATACAGAAATAAAGTGGGGGTTTATTTATAGTCAACAGTGTACAATTCCGCCCACCTTTGCGTGTCTTAGTAAGTTGTCTTTAAGAAAGATATCAATTTTGCAAGTTGATGTTTATAAGAAAAATTACATTTTAGGACATTTTTAACTAGAGAAGATTTTCATTAATTATTTATTTATTATTTTTAATAAGTACATTGATTTTCGAAACTCAATCCAACTTTAAAGATAATCTCATCATCATCATCATCTCAGCCAAAAGACGTCCACTGCTGGACAAAGGCCTCCCCCAAGGATATGAGGGGTATTTGCCGTAATCGCCACGCTTGGCAGGCGAGTTGGCGATCGCAGTAGGTTGAGGGTAACCTCAGAGAGATGCTGCTGCCCATCCTCTGGAATAGTCCCTTAGTCGGCTTTTACGACACCCACGGGAAGTGAGGGGGTAGTGCAATTCTTTATCCCCGGCACCACACAGGGAAGATAATCTAAATCGTTTGAACTTTATACTTTAAGAAACCAAGCAAGAGCAGGGACGGACTTTAGTTAACATAAAAATACGTATAATAATAGTTCACCTGATGCATAGGAAGAACTCATTAGTTATTAAACTTATTTACTATACATAGTTAGTGGTAGAGCTAGTTCCAATTCCGGTTGGCTTTAACTTCCAGTCTTCCACCATTTTACTCTTAAACTTAAACTTTCCTACACTCATACCAATTATCTAGCCCATGAGAAGTTTCGTTATGAAACTCGTTATATGGTTACTAGATAACGGATAAACATACTTAAAATACTTAAATACATACTTATTATACATAGAAAACACCCAGACCCGAGACAATTTAGAAAAACAATAATTTCTAAATTGACCCGACCGGGGATCGAACCCGGGACCTCAGAGATGGCGACACCATGAAAACCGGTGTACAAACCACTCGACCAAGGACGTCGTCAAACTCTTGCCTGTCTCAAGGAACGTCAGTTAAAATGTAGTCGTCCCTCTATGATTAAGGATTTCAGATAAAAAAGGGATTCTATCTTATGTCTTATTAGTCTACCCAGAGTATAGTATAAAAAAATATCATGATCATTGAACGTTTTGTGACCTAAGTTTATAGACTCGCTTAAAGACTTAAACTCTAAGTTGAACCTATACATGTGCTTGATGCTTCTTTGCAAGACACACTACCGTCTTCTAAAGAAGTTTGTGCTACTTAATTTTCATCAAGGCGAAGGTATTTTCAGTTTTCTATTATTGGTTTAATAATGAACAACTTTGAACATAAAGATACAAAATAAACATGCACGAATAATGTATAACGACAGTATCACTATTGTTTCCAAAGAACATGTCACGGCCGAGTCCCGTGAAGCCTTATTGTGCATATCGGGGCGGGCGGTGACAGGCGATTGACAACGAGCCCTCATTAAGTCAACCAATTCGATTCCCGACTCGCGTGTATAACGCATTTCGGTCGGAAGAAATCGTACGGAATTTATTCAAAGCGTCCGTCGTCGTCCAGTTTGAAAAGAAAAAGTTGTTTTCAAGTGGCAGTGCTAAGTATCGCTGGAAGTCTTCACAAAGGCTTTATAATTATCATCATCATCATAGTCATAAGTTTCATACCTAGAAACATGCTTTCAGTACTTGGCTTCTGCTTTTCATCACGGCTACACAGAAGTTCCAGTGGCATATTATTGTATTACTAACATCATTATTTGCTCATAAATACCTTCTGTCGTTTTGAGGGATTGAATTCGTGCGGAGCGTGCTGTCGCAAGGACAGCCTTAAGAGAAAGCAACGTTTTAAGCTTCATAGGTAATATTATTCGCTTCTTCATACTCGTGTACATCGATTTCATGTTATTAATCACACCACGTGACTGAATCATAATTATTAAGGTTACAACCATTTGAATTGGCAACACCAATAGTTTATCGACGCTTTCAAACACAGTGGCATTGTAGAACTATATCGCTTTGATAACGTTGAATGTTTTGATGTATCTTTGGTGTCGGTTAGCGAAATATGAGTGCGGCAAGGTTGTATGGGTTGGGATGTTTGATATTAACGTTGCGCTCACGGATTGATGTGACGATGATTTATGTCAGCGAGCTGAGCAACGCCGGGCCCGCAGCTACTTCACGCTGGGTGTCAATTTCCACATTGTAACGAGCCGAGGCGTGCTCTGTCATTTGTAACTGTCTGAAACCTGTCGGGCTGTATTATACGTCGAAGCACTCACTTACTCGGACCACTACAAACACTAAAGCCATGATAATTTCAAAGCGAACATCAACGATTTTAGTAAGTTACTAATGGGTTTTGTTTTTAAGAGGCTCACCTTCAAGCGACCGCACAAAAATTTTAATTAAATGACTTAATCGTGCAGGAAGTCGGTAAAATGATAAAAACGCGAATCAATTCAACATCCGGAATGAGTGATTGTTTTTTTTGCAGTCAACGAGCTCGCCCTGTTGTTGGTCTGACCCTGTTTCGTAAAATATCACGATGTATGTACCCACATAATGCGAGCGTTAAAGTAAAGAGTTCGATGTCCGTATGTGTTTTTTAGGTTTTTATTACATTATAAAACTTTGTTTTAGATAGAAAAGTTTAATTCTTTATTTATTTACACAGCAGACGTATACCTATACAAACATCTCATACGACTATATTAGATACAAAGGCTCAATTTGTTATTTATCTGTACAGGCAGGCCTATCCTCCTATACACATGTATCTTATAAAGGTCTTAAAAACAATTTACCAATTAAAGAAAAGGTAGGACCATAGGGAACCAAGGACCCAGATAAAAATCGACATAGCTAGAAATTGTCAGGAACATTTCAAACCACGAGATAAGGAATGCTACTAGTAATAGTTAAGTAAGTTATAGTGACTTATACATTAACTAAATCGTTAACTTAACAGCTAGTTTGTAATATATTTAAATTTCTTTCATTTTATTTCTCAGTACATAACTAATAATTCTTTGTCTTGGAAAAGAAAACTTTCCTGGAAGCTTTTGTCTCTAGCTACAGCCTAACATCCTGACATAGATAGAAGAGAAGCAACATTGGCGAGGCCGTAAATACGGTCGGTCAAAAAGGTCGTCTTATGGAGGGATTTATGTAAGTAATATATATGACTAGATTTCGCATTTTTTTAGATTTGAACATTTTCCATGCGAAGAGACGCCGAGAAAACGCCAAAAGGTCCAAAATATAGAACGAATCAAGAATCTTTAAAACATCCAATTAAAAAGACTGAACGATTATAGTTACAGTAGGTAGGATTCCTCCAGGGCAAACGTGTAAATAATGAAAGATAAACGGCCGTGAGATTTCCAACATGATTGCTGCACATTCGAGTCGACAATTACAAGTGATCGAAATACCGACAGCGTCTTTTATGTATATTCAGACGAGGCCGTACCGGAATCTGAGGCACGGCGATCGCAAAAACCAGCGCCCAGACACAACATAAGGAGGGCCCAAAAGGCAAGCTTAATACAAACCGCGCTCAAGCAAGTCAATCATACGGTGACACTCAATGATATTATAAGTTACTCACTCAATGACAATAGTTATAAGCTCATTGGTGACACTTTAAAACGCATACTGTTTATTGTCATAATTTCGATTGCCATACATCATATGGTATAAAAATCAAAAAGCATAATATTTTTTGGCATAATATTATATTATGCATAAACATAATAACGCAGAATTGTTTTCTAAAGTTTACGCGAACACTTCATTGAAATGAAACAACTTTTACGGATCTACTCGCGTTTATTTTACACATTACTTATTTAGTGTTTATCCTAACGTTTCGAACCCTTTGCAGGGTCCGTGGTCACAGGTAGACGCAACTGCAAAGGGTTCGAAACGTTAGGATAAACATTAAATAAGTAATATGTAAAATAAACGCGAGCAGATCTGTAAAAGTTGTTTTATTTCAACGCAGAATTGTTGAAAGGCATAAAGTAAAAAAATCATAACCGTTAAAATCTATATTTTTGTTTGACATAACTTTATTAAGCATACTTTTAAACGCCATGAACATTATGCATTTTGCCCGATCCGATCCGAACCCTTCGGAGAATCTATATAGTAGGGCACGGGGTCACGCACTTTTAAGTGTGTGATGCCGTTCCCTCTAGAAAACCTCCGATGGTGATTCGTTTCACACGGCTTGAGGTACCATTAAAGTACCTCGCCGCCCCCCAAAAAAGCCCGGTGACGCTGAAAATGCCGTTTGAGGCAATCAGCAATCTCTCTCCAAAAAAAAAGAAAGAGATTCCGTGTCCGTGGAGATGTTGCCAGTTGCCTATAGTTGCGTTCGAGCGCGATTGTACGAAGGTTATCTTCTGAATTTTCCTTATTTAGTGAGCCAGCCCTGACCAGTTATTTGTCAAAAATAAAATTATGTTCTGATTATTATTTCAAGAGGCGGACGGTATCCGCTGCAGCGTGTTTCGCGATGGACGCGATAAAGCGACAATAAAACATATAAATAATTCATA
Source organism: Eudonia lacustrata (assembly GCA_947562085.1). Lineage (NCBI taxonomy): Eukaryota > Metazoa > Arthropoda > Insecta > Lepidoptera > Crambidae > Eudonia > Eudonia lacustrata. Next base: position 8,085,128 of record OX387318.1, read on the forward strand.
TCGGCGAAGTGAGTATTGATTCGCAAGAACGTGTTTCAAATGTTTTATTGGTGGCATTATATAAATGGGGCAGATGTGTGTCGCCGTGATTACGCACTTGGCGATTCAATTAATAAAAATCATAGTCATAATTGTTGTTGCATTCACCCGGCGTTCACCCTTGGTGCGCGTTGATGCGCTTACGCATCTAAGTTATTGACAGCTTAATTAATGTTATCGGTTCAGTTTGTAAACTAGTATTAATTGTTAAAAAGAAACTGAGGACAAAGGGGAAATTATTAATAATACGTTGCATTATAAGTAAACTTTCCGTGTTTCATCATCATCATCATCAGCCTAAACTAGTCCACAGCTGGACATAGGCCTCTCCAAGTGCACGCCACCGAGCACGATCCGCGGCTACTCTCATCCAGCTCTTGCCAGCCACCTTGCGAAGATCGTCGCACCACCTAGTCTGAGGGCGTCTTACACTACGTGTGCCGATACGCGGTCTCCACTCGAGAACTTGTTTACCCCAACGGTTGTCGGTTCTGCAGCTAATATGACCGGCCCACTGCCACTTCAGCTTGCTGATCCGATGGGCTATGTCGATTACTTTTGTTCTCTGTCTTAGTTCTCTGTCGTCATCCGTGTTTATTCCAAATTAATACTCCTTACAAGTTTTAACGAATTTATCTCGAGGATAACAGATCGTGCCGTCGAAGATTACAGATCCGGTGGTAAGGACCGCTGCTGTTCTAATGATTGAGAATTGAAGGTGTGGTGATCACTACTGCAAAATAGCAATACTATGGTATTTAATTTGTTTTACACACCAAAACGTAACCACTAGGCTCAGGGCAAACGCTAGCGGGTATAGCGCGATTGTCAAATCTAACATGGGGAAGAAAAACAGTCACGTCTTGTCACACCTATGCAATGTCAAACTGATTAATGATTTGCCACCACCTCGGGAGAATATTCTTTAATTATCGTAAGTGGATAATTAACGTCGGACAAAAGGTATCACTTAACTTGCATAACACTGTAAAGGCTATCAGTAGCTGTGTTTTTTTAAAGCATATATACATAGATAGTCAATAATGATTGAGAAATGAAAATTCCTAAGGATTAATGTTATTAAACGTTGGAAGTACCTACTTACGTATGTAACTGGCATATATGTAGTCACTACTATGAATTATTTTAAAAATTACTCGTTAAGATTCAGAGGTTGTACTATCTACACCCACTTGCCTGAAAAAAAGGCAAGGTTCCGAACGGACCAATCGTCGCAAAGGCGCAAGGTCACATGTAGGCGGGACGGGAACTGACTTTGCGGTGACCGGTCTATAATATGCCGTCGCCCATTCCTCATTACAAAGTCACCCATCGATCACCAATTAAAGCGGCACAATTTATAATTGCGCTTGCGCACTCGTTGGAACTTATTATCTTAACCTTATTTAGAATTCTTACATTTAAATTGACGTGTAAGATGTTTTGATGACTTTTTTCTACGAAATTTATTCAACAAGTTAATTGAGATGATAATTATGTATCATAATTCATAATGATATGTATGTATGTCTATAGATTCAAAAAAGCTTCACGTACTCATGAAGTTAAGAAATATTTAAATCATAAAGATTATTTGTATTTATTTTTTAGTTTAATTAATGTGGAAAATGGAGGATTGTTTGCATTTCGTGTCTACTGACGCTGCCTGCATCGAACGGCGGCGTCTGATCTGACGCTGATGGATATCACGGTTTCAATAGGGCAACTAAGATGACTGGTTAGTCCTCAGGGTTAGTCAATAGTACCTACTTAACTGAAGATTTGATTTTTCCACACACTTGTCCATTGTTCTTCGATAGAGTTTATATGGTAATTGCAAGCTAAGTCGATGCTGCCCTGATACATCCATGGAGTGTTAATTAACTTCGTTTGGGTAATAGAAATATATGGTTTGATTTTATCAATGAGTCGTTAACGTTTCGAAGAACTGTTAGATGGTGACATTTGTATACTATGAATGTTTCAGAGTTAATTGGTGTTTTTATAGAAATCTCTATTCGATACAGATTGCTTTCCAGATTTTCTAGCACCTATTGCTATTGCTGCATTTAATCTTTTAGCATCAGTGTATAAAGGCCCCACTCCCAGGCTCCCAGGCTTTTGGGATGCCACATGAACCATACACATCGGAACACACATCTCAATACAAACAGACCCAGCACACAACCCATGCAGCACGCTGGCCCCATGCCGTTTGGTGTTATAATTTAAATATACTCTTCTGTTATGAAAATCCATACAAATAACTATTTTTAGAATAGCAACTATTATTACTGTCATTAATAGGTTTTTATAGACAGCAAATTAAACGCAGACACGAGGCTACCAAGAAAGTGGGCAAGCCAATTACATTATTTATAGTGTATGAAGCGTAGGTACATCCACAGAACAGTTATCCGTGGGTACATCAAAAAGTAATGTTGCCATCAAAGAGGCCGCCGGAATGAAGGTCTGCTACACAAAATGTCAGCGAGGTGGAGCTCGATTCTCGAGTACCTACTTGACGTGAATCGACTGTCAACTGTCTTGCTCACTCGCTTGACGAGGAAGAAGGTTGTAAAGACGCTGTCCCACTGCGGCGCACGCTGTGCACGTTGACGCGGCATAGCACGGTTCAAATTCATACGCTATACGCACGCTTCCGTGTGCCGCGTGCATAGCGTGCACGTTGAGGTGACATATCCGAGCAGGCTGTTTGTAGCAATGACGTCACCAACCACGAATTCATTCGTAGCGTATTCGTGCATCGCAGTGGAACAGCGCCTTAAAGTGCGTGAGACTTGGCTCACAGCACCGACAAAAGAAACCAAATCAGAAGTCGAGAATTTGAGGACCGCTCCGCTTATTTGAGAATTATCGGCTAATTGCAGATTCTTAAAAAGTTTGAGAAAGACTGACGCAAGTTTTTGTGAGCTGCAACCGTAGGTTCTGCAATTAGTTTAACTACTTTAGCGATAATGTAAATTACAAGGCTAGACTAGGTTGCTCTTATAAATTTAGTCACAACATTATTGAAAGATTTCTAGCTACTTCAGACGACACTATTTAAGACAAAGACAAGTCAACAACGCGGTAGATATTGGAGATTTTTACAATAGCGAATAGCAAACAATAGCAAACAAAAAATCATTTAAAATTGAAAGTGCTGGTTCGAGACCAAAACTTTAATCATTATTTCGATTTTTTTTATCATTTTTTATTTTATCATAATTAATAAAAAAATTAAATTTAAATTTGAATTCATCATCATCATCATTATCATCTCAGCCAAAAGATCTGACTTCATACTTTCATTCAAATATATTTATTTTAACAAATTAAATTAACATAAATAAAAAGAAAAAGTCTTCAAAATTACTTATTTGATTAATCACGGTATTTTTCAAATTTTATTCAATTTGAACTAGTAGTTTAAGAGTTATAACTACTAGTCAAAGTTTCTTAATTTTGTCACTCACTCACTCACTCACTGACTAACCGATCATCAAAACTCTAAGGCAATTCTAGCAGACATATACGCTTCAAATTTAGAAAACAATTAATGTTTAGTGTACAAATCAAGGAAAAACTAAAATATTTTGCAAATTTCGGTCCAGTTTGCTGTGTAAAGAGCCAATGTAATACCAAGTCGGTTAATTTATTCAGTCCTTACTTAAGGGACCTTCTGTCTTAAGTTATTACGCAATTAGCTAACTTAACAACATCTTATAGTGACCATATCAATATTAAAACTCTTTTATGTTTTAAATAAATAGATTGACTTGGCAATCGCACTAAACATTCTAATTTAATATTATATATGTATTACTTGTGAGATACATTGTGTTTTCATGCGATGGCCAAGTGAATCTATTTATTTAAAACATAAACGATTTTTAGTATTGATATGGTCACTATAAGATGTTGTTAATTGCGTAATAACATAAGACAGAAGGTCCCATAAGTAGGTAAGGACTGAATAAATTAACCGACTTGGTATTACATGGATCTCACAACTTTTTACGGTAGAAGAACTGAGTTGGGAGACTCGGTTTTTTTTACAAGTATGTTTTTGATGGCATGTTATTTTTCTTATAAGAGATTAACAGTTATTTTGGGATAAATATTCGTTTTATGACTCACTGATACCAATTATACGATTTTTGAAATTTTTGTCTGACTGTCTGTATGTCCTCCTATAACTCAAGAACGGCTTGACCGATCTTGATAAAAATTTGTATGCAGTAAGGACATGCGATTGTGCCAATGATAGGCTATATGTTTAATGCTCTAAGGCTATATATGATGTTGGTAACCTAATAATTATTTTGATTAGCATTCATTGATCCATTATTTTCGCACAGCGAAACGGGTGGGTGAAGGTAAGTCTAAAATATATCTATTAAATACTTTCAAACTTAATAAGCTACTATTAAATCACTTAGAAAATCACATTCTAAAGTTATTAAATGAAATAATTATGTGTATTTGGATGAGTGGCGTCATTTCGAGATGAAATCTGTTCTATATGCATCGAACGCGCGGCACACTCTCATAATGAGCTCTTATTTGTTGATAAATATTGAAATCGTCGGATTGGACCACACACACAGCGGTATTTGCCATCGAGTGGCTGTATCTTAACGGCTTATGCCATATTTTGGTTTGCTCCTGCTTGCCATATAATACTTTAGAACAACATGAATAATATTTATTAACAGTAGGTACCTTAGCAAGCAATGATGCTAGAAAGTGTACCGTACTGAATCGAACTATAAATTATATACAAGTCTAAATTTACAAAATATTTATCACACAGATCCATCTTATATTAAGTATCTAGTTACGAATTTCAGCAGTTTTACGACTGCGAAAACAAGAACATAATAATTGTGGAGCGATTAGTTCGGAAGCTCACTACTTTAAAGCATCGTTGGGTCCTTGGTGATCTAATTGAGACATATAAGATTTTACATGGAAATGATAACGTTCAGAATTGGGATAAACTACTAATAATCTTAACGGCATAATATCCGTCATTTAGGTACTGCAACTTTCACGAAAACGAGAGTTGTAGGGCAAATCAAACTCATACATTCGTACATACATTTAGGCACTCGGACATTCTAAGTCGTGGCAGTAAATGGCAATGAATGTTAACAATAACGTAGTCCAGCAAAATGGACGCAAGCACGAAGCGGTCCGGCGGTAGCATACCTCGGCTCGGCAATACCAGTGACATGTGACGACGGCGGGCGAAATCTCCATTATCTCGACGAGGAATTCGATTAATCCTTTATTAAAATAATTAGCGATTCGCCACGAAGCGCGACGCGCGCCGCCCGCCGCCACCGCCCGCCGCCCTTCACGGCTATCAACAACTCACAATTTGGCGGCCTGTGGCTTTGCTGCCTCGTAATTAAACTTAAAACGAGCTTAATATAAAAAGTTAAACATTTTTCTGCATTAAAACCGTTTCAGATGTTCCTTTTTAATGTCGTCGTAATGGTAAACAGTTGCTAATTAAACTAATTTAGTTGCATATTATATGGCATGCGTACGATGTGCATATTTTTTCATAAACGCTTGTATATATTGAGTTAAATGTAGGTATAAATTACTGTATACTAAGTATCTCTAGTATGTACCGTGCCTAAGTAGGTACGTTAAATAAACCCAAAGGTGCTTTAGGTTGAAGCCTTTGGTTTACAAACTCCTCTGGGAAACAAACACCCTTTTTTACTGTGAAAAAAAACGCATTGCACGGCATACTCGCGTCTGGGGCAAACCGCTAGTTATGAGGCTCTCCCCTCTGCTCCCCGCACAACTCCGAGAAGATGAACGGGGTGCAAGAGTTTCTTGATGCCCTAAAACGCATTCTTAAAAGCCATAGACAGCCAACAATATTTTTTTTCCAAAACAAGTTTACACTCATATTACTTAATTATAAGAAAGATATGAGTAGATCATGGTACCAGTGTCCGACAGGAACCAGTGACCGACCCTTCTTTCCTTTAACCGATAAAGATAGGGGTCAGTAAATGATTTTTGACTTTAACAACAATTCAATACAGACCACTTGCTTCTTAGCTGTCATACAATATTAATTCTATGTAATTCTATATTATTTGTTGCGTCTAACACTGGTGTCGAACATTGGGTTACTGTGTCGAAAACTGGCTAATTGTACATATATAGAAATACTAGCGGCCGTTCGCGGTTTCACCCGAGTGGTTCCCGTGCCCATGGGAATATCGGGATAAAAAGTATCCTATGTTTTAATCCAGGTTACAAACTATCTGTATGCCGAATTTCATCTAAATCCATCCATCCGTTGCTGCGTGAAGAAGCAACAAATATACGAACATACATACACACAAACTTTCGCATTTATAATATTAGTGTGATTTCTTCCAGATCAAAGGCTGTAATAGTTTAATAGAAGCTGGCGCTAATCATCAAACATGAAATAACTAAGAAACACCTACAAAATACAAACTTATCATGTTTTGTTTTAGTGAAAAACTTACTTACCAAAGGAAGCAGTATCAATGTAATATCTAACCATATTCGTACGTAGGTACTGCGGGTTCCATTGTGTGCTCGGCCACTGGGATCGAATGAATGGTCGTTCCGAGGTAGCTTGCGACCGTGGGAGGTGTCCCGGTAAGCCGTTGACAAACTTCACCGTGGGAACATTACTCTCTATTCAATTCAGTAGCGATGACAGGTTAAATTCAAACTGAGAAAGATATGTATGGACAATAGAGAAATAACAATCACAAATCGTGATGTATACGTAAAATTTCATTGTTGTCTAAAGAGCTTCTATCCAGTACCTAGGTATACAGGATGAAGGAGTTTCTTAAAACATTTCACTAAAAAGCTATTCCTACTTAAGTTTTATCTTTTTTGTATTATTAAAATTTTAACAAATCGGTTAGGTGTTTCATAATTTTCGTTCGCTTCTACCTTCAAACCTTACGATCACCATGGACTAATAATATATTATATACTACTAGCGGCCCGTTCGCGACTTCGTCCGCTTGAGTGAACACCCGTATTTTCATTTTCCTGTGGATCAGTAATAACGTGTTGCTTTTTACAGTTAATTATACTATTTAGGAAATATAAGACGTGGGCTTTGGCCGACATAGGCTTTTTACTTTGTAGGTATTGACCGCCGGACCCTATGAGCAGCGCCACCTAACGGGTCCAATTTTATGCATGTATTAAACATATTACCTTAATCACTATTGCGCGTAATGAAAAAGTTGTAAGCGTACAGACAGCGGGAGCGACTTTGTTTTATACTCTAAAGATAAAGATATTATATTTAAGTAAATGCTATGTTCCCTGTGTGGTGCCGGGGTTAAAGATTGTACCACCCCATCTCTTCCCGTGGGTGTCGTAAAAGCCGACTAATTTTAATTCCAGAGGGTGGGCAGCAGCATCTCTCTGAGGTTACCCTCAACCTACTGCGATCGCCAACCCGCCTGCCAAGCGTGGCGATTACGGCAAATACCCCTCATATCCTTGGGGGAGGCCTTTGTCCAGCAGTGGACGTCTTTTGGCTGAGATGATGATGATGATGAAATGCTATGTTATTTAAAAAATAATATTGCATGCCCGTAATGGGTATTACTCGTACAGTCAACAGCAAAAGTAGATGATGTTTACTAGATTTCGAAATTAAGTTTCGATAGTGTAAGACAGTCGGTATTTTCTATATAACTACAGTCAAAGTCTGCAGATACTTGTAGACACTCGAAGGTTTTTCGATATTCGTTTAAAAAGTTGTGATTTTCATACTGATTTCATATTTTGATTCTTGACCAATCATCAGTTACCTTTGCTGTTGACTGTACTAATTTACATTAAACCAACACTATCACCTGCAAAAATGTACACAATACTTGCAATAAAGATTGTTCTTATTAGACCATGCCATCCACAGATATAAGAAATAGATGCCATCACTTACCATCATGTAAGATGAAGTCAAGCGCTTCTACGTTGTGAAATAAAAAACACTCAAGAAGTAATTCTGAAAAAGGACTTAGGTCCGATTTTTCAATCGTCAGATAAATTTTATTTAAAGTAAAGTATTTAAAGTATTTATTTATTTGTACATACCATACACGTAAGTGATTACACACATTATATTACAAGTAGCAGCACAATATTTTTCACTCTTACATAACAATTTTATTAATAGAATCGACAGAGAATGAATTTATACAAAATAATGTGACACAAACAAGAATAGATTATCGCTAAATCATATATTGCTGCGTTATAATAAAATATGCACCAACACATGAAATAAAGTAAAAAAAGAAAACAGGCAGTACAAACTACTACCTAAACTGGGGTTTACCCGTATCTCATGCAGCAGCTCCTCCTCCTAGTTTACAATTTCAGTACTTTTTAGATGCATAGCAATCAGCAATACAGTATCGAAAAATAAAATTATTATCGTAGGTGTACAACATGAACTTTTTTTTTTTTTTTCTTTTTTTCTACTTACAAAGAAATACTTACAATAACAGTCTACCAGTTCACAAACTACATGTAGTTTATTAGTCAATTTGTGTAACTCTTTGCTATGTAAAACAAAAACAAAACTCTTGAAAACAATAATTACATTTGACAACCTTCTTAGCCCTACGGTACACCTTGGGTTCGGATGGATTCTTCAAACCCATCCACTAAGCACATTAATTATTTATTAATACCAAAGTATATTTTTCATTTTCTTTTTTCCTTTTTTTCCTTTTTCTTTTCCTAATATTACTAACTGTTTTTTATAATTTATTGGTAAATAGTTCGTAGCATATTTTCAGTTTCGTTATACGTTTTCGACATAAGCCACGAAGTAATTTTTCGTTTACACTCATTACGGCACAGTGGGAAAATATTTAGCTCTTTATTAACCTGGTTATATATATTAGGACCTAAAAACCCGAAAAATCTATGTAAAAAATTATGCGCGCAAACCTACCTTTTGCAGACCTGCCAATGTCTACGACTCCGTTGCCTAGCTGATTGGCTAAGGGCCTGTGGCAGTAACGTTGTGTAAGAGTGTTGCTTTAAAATTGTTTTTAAAACAAATAGTTTTCTCACAGAGAGTACTTCACAGTATTGGTACAAGTCATGGGTAGGGAACAGTCTAGGTTTAAAGGTACAAACCTTTAAAACCACCCTCTGGGCTCTTTCTAAAGGTAACAGAGTGGTCTTTGGACAGCCTCCCCAACAAGTGATACAATATAATAATAGTGATTGACAAAGAGCGTAGTAAACAGATTTGTGGACCTTAGAGTCTGCAACGTGCCGCAAATTTTTAAAGATATAAGTCAATTTGCGTATTTTCTTAGTCAGATTATCTATATGTGTTCCGAAGGACAATGTTGAGTCCAAATTTACTCCTAGATACCTGATGTTGTCGACACACTCTAAATGAGGGCAAGAACAATCCTCTATTCGTCTGTTGCATTTATGCACCTGTAGAGGTTTACAAAGGGTTGTAATACCTTTACGAAAAGAAAAACGCATATATTTAGTCTTGTCCACATTCAGTGTGAGCATGTTCTTAGCTAGCCAACAGTTCACTTTATTGAAGCCCTCTTGAGCATTTGCATAGACTTCCTCCCACGTATCAGCGTTAAAAACCAGTGCAGTGTCGTCCGCAAATGACACAATTTTACCATTATTTAACTCTAAGTTGCAAAGATCATTAAAAAATGCTAGAAATAGGGTTGGACCGAGTATACTCCCCTGAGGAATACCATGTTGTAAAGGTAGGTCGTTGCTTATGTAACCATCTATCTTCACACACTGGGTACATTCCTCTAGGTAGCTTTTGAGAAGTTTCAGCTGTACACCCCCAATTCCTAAAGCCTCAAGTTTATCAAGCAGAAGAGGTATAGTAATGGTATCATAAGCTTTAGCAATATCTAAAAATATTGCTAAGCATTTCTATTTTCTATCTAATTGACTTGTGATATATTCTATAACAATGTGCACTGCATCTTCGGTTGACTTATTAGCTCTAAATCCAAATTGTGAGGGTGAAATCAGATTATTTTGCTCCATATATTTCATCAATCTGTTATTTAAGATGCGTTCAATTATTTTAGAAAGAGATGGAAGTATAGCTATCGGTCTATAATTGTTTATAGATGTCCTGTTGCCTCCCTTATGAATAGGTTGAACAACTGATCTTTTGAAGGACTGCGGGAAGACGCCATTAGTAAAGCAGGAATTGCATATGAACGACAAAAGTGGTGCAAAAAGCTGTTTATGTTGCTTAATTAAACTAGCGGGAATTTTATCCCAACCTATGGCACAGTCACTACGTAAAGACATCAACACTGTGCAAATTTCAAATTCGTCTGTTGGATACAAAACAAAGGAACCACTATTTTGTGGAAAAGTAAGATCATATTCACAGTCATTGTTGGAGTCTCTGTGTACAGCTTCGTCGGATAATTTAGCACCAATTCCGGCAAAATAACTATTTACCAAATTTACAGATTCATATGGGTCGGGAGCGATATTGAGTAATTCGCGAGCTGGGTTATTTGGTCTATTCATTTCAACAATTGTTTTTATTGATTTCCAAAGCTGTTTATTATTACTAGCTTTTTTTAGTTGTTCCCTATTATAATCCTGTTTAGCCTTTTTTAAAATATCACCACAAAAATTTCTGTACCTCTTATAGGTCAAGAGGAGTACACTATCATTGGGGGAACTTTTGGACTTTTGGTGCAATTTGTCTTTATTACGGATGCATCTAAGTAACCCCGGAGTCACCCACGGTTTTAAAATTATCTTACGTCTTGCTTTTTTAACGGTTTTTGTGTTAGATTCAATAATGCTCTTGATAGAACAGACCAACGTATTAGTTGCTGCCTCAGGACTCATCGGGTAGATATTTAAATCTAATTTCTTTAAATCTTGTTCTTTATAGTCGATTTTAGTAATTAAAGTCTCTGAATTAGTGTCATATATTAATTCATATGAAAAGAATATTACTTTTCTATGATCAGTTATTGTAGTGTCAACAACGAGAGAAAAGCTCGGTAATTTAGTTCCAGGATATGATCCAAACAGCTATTTAACCTAGTGGGTAAAGTATGAGCCGGCATCAAGCCGAGATAAGATATTAGAGTCAAGTAATCCGATGAGTGGCGGTCATGGTTATTGTCCCTAATGTCAATATTAAGATCACCCGCTACAATTACGTTTTCGTATCTGTCTAATGAGCTAATGATTCCCGAGAGTGATTCAAAGAAATTTGAAGGATCCTTATAAGACGGCGAGCGGTAAATACCAACTACAGCAATTTCATTACGAACTTTAAGTATCACACAATTTGCGTTTTGACAAGGTGGTTCCTCAAACGTCACGTTACGTATGTGATCCTTCACGTATATTACTACGCCATCATTTTGTAAGGTTACGGTATTATTTGCAAAGTGTGTGTATCCATCGATAGCAGGCGGACTTGATGAGGAAAGCCAACATTCTGTTAGGATTATTACCTCACAATCAATACTTCTTTGTCCTTGAAAAATAATAAGTTCTGAAATATTTTTATATAGACTCCTAATGTTCTGAACAATAATCTTAAATTTACAACTAGCATCATTTCTGTTTTGAAATATATGCGAACAGTCTTCCGGTGCGCATGGTTGACATTCAGTGTTACCGTAGTTTTCGATCTCATCAGATAAATCGGCTAAAGAATTGAATTTATATTTAAACATTTCGTTACAAAACTAAGTTGTACAAAATAACAAAAGTTACAAGAGAGTAAAATAAATTTGTAAGTTCCACAAACTGGCAAACCACCATTTAATATTCTGACTAAAACAATAAAAATAAAAATAAGCACAAAAAATATAGAAAAATAGCATGCAATTAGTCATATTTGAGTATCGTTCTTTAACATACTGATCTGAGATTCGTCGGATATAAGAATAGCTGGTGACCCATCCTCTTTGCGGAGAAACACCTTGCCGTTTGCTGTCCAGCAAAATTTAAACCTACGAATATCCTACGAATAACATTGTCAATATGACATATTTTCTATAGAGAATCTGTCATTATGTCAAAATTATTCAATGAATAAACATTAACCGAAGGGAGTTTCACCCGAGTTCTTCCCTTATTACAAAACGTGTTGTGAGACTTCATTTTAATTTCTATCTACCGTACAACTACTACTAATAATAATAAAAAATACTTGAAATTGGCTAAATGCTAAACGCGAAGCCATTAGTTAAGATAATTAATTAATTAACTGACGATTGAAAATTCAGCCCTTAATCACTTGTACTGTAACTCCTAACCTCCAATCGTCTTCGTTCAGCGACACACTGGATCTCACCCCCACAACCGACAAACAAACGGTCAACCCGAGCCAAGGTACTAGCCTCTAGAGGCCCTCGGTTTGTTCCGCTACCGATCTGATCTGAACTCCTCAGAGAATCTTAGGGAACGGGGATACGCACTAGTGCGTTATGCCATTGCCTCTAGAAAACCCCTGACGGTGTTTCGTTTCACACGAATTGAGGAACCCTTTAAGTTTCTCGCAGCCCTCGATAAAGTCCGGTGACGCTGAAAATGCCAACGGTGGCAATTAACACACTCTCTCAAAAAAAACCACTGGAAGCTTTCCTTTCACGTTTCAAAAGGTGATGTATGATGACAGGTGTGAAAATTACCTATCATTTTTTTATAATACATTCTTCTACTAGTTGTTACTTCAACATATTTAATATTAATAACCCTATCGATGGTACGTAAAATACACGTGCCACAATATAAATTTATGACCGAATCATGAATATGCATATTTAATTACGGAAATAATAGTCGATTGCATTTTCAATAAAAATCAATTGTAAGTAGTAATTTCGCAACCATTTTTATAGTTTGCATTGTAGATGACAAAAGACGAACGCTCCCTACCGTTAGGCGACTATTAAAATGATTTTTATGAATATGAATATTCAAAAGCAACAATTGAGATGATCAATATTGGCATTGATCTTCAGTATCGATGACTCATGTCACGGTGATTATCTCGCGGTGGTTCTCACCACCCTTAGAAAGGGTTGCTGGCACCTGGGCTCCGTTTAGACAGTTGACTAGCTAACCTAAGATTAAGTGTAGGTAGGTATCTAGATATATATAAAATGTCAGAGTTCCATACAAACTTTCCACCCATATTTCACCTCTCTAGGGGAGGTTTTTCGAAAAATACTAAAACACTTCATTCTTCATTTTTATTGAAAAATCTATAGATCGCTTAAAATATTCATTTTTATAGTTAAAAATAAAGATTTCTCCAAAAAAACCTTTTTCCCTTTTTTACTCCTATAGAGGAAAATAAACAAAATTCCTGAGACAAGTCATTCTTTATTTCTTTTCAAGAACCCAAATAATACAATACCAATTTTCATGTATTTTACTTCAAAACTGACGGACGTTCATACAAACTTTCACCTCCTATTTGACCCCTTTATGGTATGATTTTCGTAAAATCCTTTCTTAGTGGCTGGTTACGTCACTCAACTAACCTACTGTCTAAATTGCATCTAATTAGCTTCAGCGGTTTAGGCTCGGCGATGATGAATCAGTCAGTCGGACAAGTCAGACATTATGTACTACTCTGTCAAGAAAGTACCGGGAAAAGATCAATAATACACAAAATGTTTGTTATTCATCCAAATTTATTTTATCACCTTTAAAGTATGCTCCTTTAAAAACAATAGACTTACCTACTCCAACGAATAATCCAATGATCAAAACATTTTTTAACCGCTGTTTCCGGAATTGAGTTCAGTTCTCGCCGCGAATTCTCCTTTATGTCTTCTACCGATTGAAAACGGGTGCCACGAAGTGGTAATTTGAGTTTAGGAAAAAGAAAGAAGTCGGCTGGAGCCATATCTAGTGAATATGGTGGTTGCTCGATGGTATTTGTTGAGTGTTTGGACAAAAATTCGTTCACAATGATGGCCTTGTGCGAAGGCGCATTATCGTGGTGCAAAATCCAAGAATTTTCTTTCCAAAAATTTAGCCTTTTTCGTCGAATTTGCTCTCTTAAACGCCGCATAAGTAACGCTCAAATAATTTTCTTTAGGTATTTACCGTTTGACCTTCCGGCAAGAATTCCGAGTGCACAACACCGCGATAGTCAAAGAAAACAGTCAACATGACTTTGACTTTTGATCGACTTTGGCGTGGTTTTTTCGGTTTCGGTTCAGTTGGAAGGCGCCACTCCGAAGCTTGTTGACTAGTTTGCATGTCAAACTCGTAAACCCACGTCTCTTCACCAGTAACAATGCGTTTCATGAATGTTGGGTCGGAATTGACTCGTTCTAGCATGTCCTCAGCGACTCTCATGCGATTGAGTTTTTGGAGAAATATCAGGTCTTTTGGGACTAGCCGAGCGGAAACATTTTTATACCCAATTGATTATTTAAAATGGTACGGATCGACTTGTGAGACACAGAAAGTTCGGCGGCTATCTCTCTCAAAGTTGAATGAGGATTTTCAGACACAGTTCCTTCACTTTTGCAATTTTAACTTCAGTTGCAGACGTTGATGGCCTACCAGAGCGAGACAAATCTTCCATCACATCTCGACCGCTTTTGAACGCTTTGTACCACTCATAACACGTGTTTTTGAAGTCGATTCACCGTAAGCCTTCTGTAACATTTTCAGTGACTCCGGACACGAAATTCCATTGGCGATGCAAAATTTAAGACAAACTCTTTGTTCGATGTTTTTGTCCATTATGAAATTCGCAATACACACTAGATATGATATAACTAAAAACAGCACTGTATTTAATATAAATAACAGATGCAACTCAAACTCCGTGCCAAAATTTAAAACAGTTGTGCCAATCTAACAACAACAAAAAAACAAAAATTTGAATTTGGAACCATAAACAAATCATCCATTCCCAATACTTTCTTGACTGAATGTACCTATATAGATAGATAAATCATAAAATAAACAAACATAGCTAAGGTGAATTTAGAAAATGACTCCGAACCTGACCCTAAACGACTCGCAACGTGCGAGCACTTCTGATGCGCTCAGGCAAAGAACTCCATAACCGGACAGCATGTACAGAAGAAGACTCGGAAAAGAAATTAGTTGAATGAAGAGGAGTCACAAGAGCTAGGTTATACGCAGAACGCAAGGTATGGCTTGAGAAAGTGGAACGGAAGGAGAAACAATTTTGAAGATAATTATGAAGGTGAAGTGGGCAGAAAGAGGACAGTATACAGAAAGGAAAGAACGTGTAAGTCATTACGCCGGCGAATTGGCTATATTTATTGGCTATATACTATTTATTTATTTACTACGTACTAATCAATAGGGTAACAGGTTAATATTCAACTAATGAAATAATTCCAAATAACATGCTAAACATATAATAAAAATGAAAGACAATAATACAATAAATTACCCGATGATGACCGACATTTTTTCATTTTTTCAAAAAAAATTTTTTGAATTTGAAAAGTTTGGAGAAAGAAAATTTGAAGAATTTCTTTCTTGAGAGAAATTGAAAATAATATAATAAATATAAATAAATTATTTATTAATCAACATTGACTCTAACATTTACACGTTTCTTGAGCCTTTTCTCGTAATCGTCCGAGTTGATGACAGAACGATGTGTAGGTATGCATCAATCTCTAAGCACAAAGAGACCACGCACTGTGAGAAACTCGCTTTGCTTTGTATAGTGAATTGGTGGAGTAATTGGTTTCCTGAAAATTATTTTAACCCTTTAACAGGCAAAGGGATGTATATTCCCACTAAATTTTAAACTTTATGCCATTGAGTTAAGATTGAAAACCAATGAAATATTCAAACATGTTATGCCCGTTAAAGCACCGATCTCTGTGCCCTTTCCAATGTTAACATATTGCTTGTGTTTGCTCCACCCCAAGTTACAATGCAATAGGAGATAACTAACTGAAAAATGGCAGTCTAAACAAAAGACATGGCTCTTCACTTTTCCCCCAAAAAGTACAAAACTATAGTTTTTTTATGGATAATTATTAACTTTTTCATCTCTCACCAGGAGGCGCTGTTTCAATGCCATACAAATCTATTCGTTAATAAAATGGCGTCTTTTGAATGTCGTCAATCTACAACAGCATGATCCCGAAGGTAGTCACACTAGAACCCTAGTAGACCACGACTGGCGACCCACAGAAACGCCTGCATTCAATGTTACAACTCTTTAAAGTAACACCGCTCTGCGGTACCTTAAAATCGGAGCAACCTATTTAGCGATAAAAATATCCAGTACAAATGTTTATTTACTCTAGATTCTAGAAAGATACCTACCTAATCCTGTAGCTTCACTGTAGGCAATGCATTGCAATGGTCAGATAAAGTTTACCAAAAGTTGAACGCCTTGAATGTTTTAAGCAGCAAAATTTGTACATGGCGCATTATTTTTTTTTAGGTAGTATATTTATTTTTTCAGAGGTTAAATTGGGGTGAGGTCGATTATCACTGACCCTGACTTGTAGCCACAGATAACTGTGTAACTAAGCCTAGATTTCAAATATCACTT
This sequence comes from Eudonia lacustrata, assembly GCA_947562085.1. Classification (NCBI taxonomy): domain Eukaryota; kingdom Metazoa; phylum Arthropoda; class Insecta; order Lepidoptera; family Crambidae; genus Eudonia; species Eudonia lacustrata. The sequence continues at coordinate 8,101,785 of OX387318.1, forward strand.
TGTTAATTCAAATAACTTTCCTATTTTGATTTAAACGTAGGTATCTGACAGTTTCAGAGCTTGCAGATAATATCAGTCGAAATATAGAAGTCGTATATAATTTAGTATGTTACTGTTCTTTATTATGTTATGTATCACTATTTAGAAGGATGTCTGTGTACCTATATATCTATACATATAAATAAAATGAAATGCTGTTTTTCGGTAAGTGCACCTTATGAATGCTCTAAGAGTGCACCACCAGAACGACTGAACAGATTTGGATGAAATTATGCATGTTAACAAACCATGACCCGGACTAACTTATTGCCATTAAATTTGAATTGAATACCATACCATTCACGTGATTCAATTATAAAGTTTTGAAAATTTTAACTAAATACTAGCTGAACGGCGGACTTCGTACCGCTTTGACAGTTTCCATGACAACAAAACAAAAAATCATTCGTCCGCTTAAGAACACCCGTATCCCATATCGGGTCCAATTGTTAATCTAAACCATTCTCGAATCCACTTGAACACAGAAATTTTTTATCCAAATCGATCCAGCCGTTTAGAAGGATTTCAGTGACATACACACGCACAGAAGATTTATATACAATGTTATTTTTAGTTTATACGAAACCTGAAAACTGTTTGTTCAGAATCAGTAATAGAATCGATTTCAATATTTTTTATACCATGTTACACTTTGACCAAATAATATTTACAAAATCTCAAATAAATTATTCCCTACTATAACACAACGGGGCAGCACAAAAAGCTTGTAACTTCGTGAGTTTTCAAGATATTATTTTAATTTTTTTTGTACAGATTCTTTCAATGAAAATATTTGACCCGTATTTCGGTTTTCGTATAAACTAAAAATAAGGTTGTATATAAAGATTAGTAAGAGGGCTTGCATGCTTTTAATTTCAGAAATGTGTAGTTATATCTGAAACTAAAAAAGATGTTTAAAAAAATGTTTTAATGCAAAAAGCTTTATTCATAGAATATTCAAAGACACCAATTTATTAAAAATACAAAATGCTTTATCTCTTTGAGAATCAATCAATCACACATTTAAGTCACAAATATATCACACACACTGATCATTTTAAACACACACATTTTAAAGTCTTTTATCATATTACAGTCGAAAATGCATAAAAGTAAAAGCATAGGTTAATTAGGACAATAAATTGGTATATGGAACAAATTGAGAGATAAAACTAAAACATACTAAAATGTTGTTCAGATATAGCGCAGTATGGATTACATAAAACAATGCAGTGTTTTATCCAAGAAAATGTTTAAAGTTTTGAGATCCAATCTTGCAAAGCTTTCGTATCTACTGGGCTGTCGTCATCGCCTGTGTTCGCTGAGCACTCTGCAAATTCAATCTTGGTGCTTAGGTGGGAGAACTCAAAATCTTTGCCAAGTTTTCCCAGATAAGTCGAACTGTTAGAGACTGATGGATCTACTGACTGCAACTGGCTTGATTTGGTGACACGAACGAGATTTCTGCAAATAAATTACTTAATCAAATTAACAATTCCTTGCAAGCATGTTGAAGTCTTTTCAGGCAAATAATATCAATTAGATAGCTCTGTTTTGTAAGATATACACATAAAAAATAAGTGTTTTGAATTAAATTATACTTACATTTCTTTTTCTAACAAACTTTTAATAACTTGGCTTCCTTTAGCAAGAGGCTGATCCTGTTTGTTGCAGAGGATTAGCAGGGGAGGGCTGTTGCTTTGAACTACTGGGTCCAGCAATATAGTGTACAGGTATCTGTAAAAATTAAATACATAAATATATAAATAAATGAAGCACATTTTTATATCCAAAACTGAAGTAAAAATAATTGAGAAAGCACAATAATCTGCTTATTTTATTGCAAATTTCATGTATGCTTGCAAAACCTGACCCTAAGTCTCAGCTCTTACGAGTTCTATATCCTGTACTTCACTGGACTAGTAGGTACCTTCAAACTGGAAAACAACAATGTAAAACAATGCTGCTGCATAATAGGTACTGGTTACCTCACTGGTCACTATCCATTTAAATTCTGGGTAGAATCCTCTGAGTTGAAGCCTAGCTATGGTGAAAGCAATAATCTTGTAGATAATAGAAATGCACTTACTCAGCAACATCTCTGATTTCCTTCTGAATTGTGACTGAATCAATGACGTAAACTATGGCCTTAGCACTGTTCTTGTATTGATCGAAGAATTTGTTTCTTAACCGTTCTTGGCCAGGCAAGTCCACAAGACGAAGAGATTTCTAGAAAGATAAAAGATCAGTTACTATGTCTTAAACATGTTAATAAATTATTCAAAGTTAGATAAAAATATTACTTACAGACGTAATATATTCTTCTACGTTTTCCTTGATTGATGTGAAAGTTATTCGGTATTGAGAATAAGCAAGCCTTACAAATAACAAAGTTTTGCCAGAGTCCGAGAGACCGGTGAGTAGAACACATGTACGTTGGTGACGACGTCTTGTGAAGCACCACCAGATTACTGTAATAATTAATAAAAATATAAAACTTTAATGGTAGGTATTGTAATATTAAATGCAAACAAGTTATTGATATCATTAACATGCTTTTTATTGTAATGGAGTAAAATTGAATGTAATAAATAATTTGATTAAAACTTACACAATGTAAATATAAGAATAATCACACTAAGTAGGGTTATGTAGCGCGGATCATTTAATACGGGCTCGGTATGAATCTTCTCTTTAAACACCTCTGAGTCCATGGTTGGTTATCTTGTAAACTTTATTAGAGGGTTATTTCTTGATATTAGATTGTTTGTTACAGAAGAATACACGTCAAATTCTCTAGAACCGATCTAAATACATTCGTTGGTTAGGTACAGACAGACACAAACTAGGTAGAGATACTATGCAGACAGAGTACCTTTCAGGGTTGCCAACACAATACCACAAATAGGTGCTAAATGACATCTGAAAAAGTGCTAGATAAATATGGATTTTCAAAAATAGTGCTAGTTTTTTTGGACTTGAAATAAAATTATAATATATTTTATTATTAATAAAATGACATAATGTAAAATGAAAAAAAAAAATTATAAGCAAAATGTAGCTGTAATAATTATTTTAAATCTATATCCAGTCATCTTCACTGTCATCTGTATCCGCTGCCGTGTTTTCTTCTCCTTGTACTACTGCCGCCATTGAAGTGGATGGTTGCTCACGATGACTTTCAGCCGACTTTTTTAATTGAAGTGTGTACATTTTTTTTTTGCCTATTTTATTATTAATATCTTGGGGAATTTCGTATGTATGGCAAATCTTGTAAAAAAATTAAGCCCTGTTCGGAAATGATTAATCGAATTTAAAAAGTCCAAATACATTTTATTCCTTAGTTTATTAAAAATATCTACATTTTATGCCCTGTCCCTAAATACGAACGACAAAGGCACCACGGTGCTTTTTAGAATCACTTAGAACGTTTTTTCATCACTTTTTGGACACCCAAGTGTCTCCTGACGTTTGAGTGGATGACTACCTACTATTTAGTGCTAGATTTAGTGCTAGGTGCGTGCATGCATGTGTATGCTGTGGTTTCGTGCTGGACTCATGAAAATAATGCTAAATCTAGCACTGAAATTGCTAAGTTGGCAACACTGGTACCTACCTAGGTAAATGGTAGTGTAGTGATATGTGTAGTGTCAAAGTGTACTTTTTTATTTTATTTGTTCATGACCATGGATACTAAAGGGATACTAGTTCTTCAGTCGAAAACTTAATTTATAAGTTTCTCAAAATTAAAAAGTCTATGGATGATGGATGATGAATGATAATAGAAATGAGAAGTGAGAAGTGATATACCCCCCAACCCCTCTCAGTAAAGATGTGGGGCTTTACTAAGTCCTCACGCGACTTCTTGAGAGAATTTGAAAAGTGCCGTTGCACTGTTTTGTTTCATTTGCCAACACTCATGCACACTCACGAACACTTAACGGTTAATCATCCACCATTATTTCACATTAATATTCGACATAACATAAATTTTAGAAAATAAAATAAAACCGCAAACATTACTCTTCACTTTCCCGCCAAGAAGTCAGTCCACCAAATGTAGTTATCAAATTCAAATTCAAATTCAAATTCAAAAATCATTTATTCAGTTTAGGCTACAAGTAGCTCTTATGAATGTCGCTATGCCATCGGTTCGTAAGTCTACTCTGGGCGGGAGATCTTGCACTGAGAAGAACCGGCAAGAAACTCAGCAAGTGTCCAGCTCTTTTCTCCCTTACAGCGTCAAAAAAAATAAAAATTGGAAAATGCCCTATCATAGCAGGACACTTTCCATTACAAATAAACACAAAAAATATAGAAGACAACTACAACATGTAAAAAAACAAAACAAATAAACAAATCTAATATATCAAATTTACATCTGGTATAAGTTAAATTTCCACAATGTCATACAGTACCACTACAGTACTCTAATAAAAGTCAAGTAAAATGTAAAATGTATAATGTTATGTATGTTAAAGCCGGGGCGGGTCGCTAGTGTATAATATGTTAGACCTGTCGAGAGGTTCTTGGCGGGAAAGTGAAGAGTTATGTCTGCGGTTTTGTTTTATTTTTTAGAATTTGTGATAAGTCAAGTATTAATGTGAAATAATGGTGGATTATTAACCGTTAAGTGTTCGCGAGTGTTGGCAAATGAAACAAAATAGTGCAACGGCACTTTTCAAATTCTCTCAAGAATTCCGCGTGATGACTTAGTAAAGCCCCACATCTTTACTAAGTAAGATACCCGAGAGGTTGGGGGTATATCAATCTCACTTCTCATTTCTATGATCATTCAACATCATCCTTTATAGTTTATTACAGATAGTACTAATGAATTTAAGAAACTAATGACATGGTAGTATGGTCTATGACCTTAGCCGGTTCCTCAGGGAACAAACTACACTTTTAAAAAATGTTAGACCTGTCATTCTGTCAACGTCAAAACAAAACTACCAAGGCCTTACCTAGGTAGGTACCTACCTATAAAATAATCTAATCTTTAGTTTTAATTACCTACCTACGTAATTAGTGTTATTATTTCACAGCTAACAAGCTGCAAGACATTCGTAAAGCTAGTTGGTCAAGTACTTACATAGCTACTTGTACAAGTGTGATACCTATTTTTTAAACAAATCACTTGAAGTGAAGATAGATTGTCGTCTTCAGTATTTAACTTCAAGATTAGTTACAAAGTCATACATAACGTATGGGAATTAATAAAGGCCTAGCAGTACGCTTGTTTAATTATTTCCAGAGAGATCTGTACAAAACCTATTTACGTAACATGTCTATAGACATTGGAGGTAGGTACCAAAACTTTAACTTACATAAAATTTCAAATTTTGACCATAAAATAATAATTTACCTACTACCTAAAATTGGATATGGAAACCATAAAAGTTTTTAGCTTTACTATTATAAGAAATATACTGAATTATAATTTTTACAGGAATGAGAATAAAATATAAGGATAAAGACGACACATTTTTAGAAAAACATCTTGTGTCCAAGGAGCCATTTGGACAGTTTAAAGCATGGTTTGAAGAGGCTTGCAGTCGAAAAGAAATTCTTGAACCCAATGCAATGTGCTTGGCCACTGTATCCAAGTAAATTTTCAATGCTATTAATACTATTGCTTTTAAAAGATTAACCTTTCTTATAATGTCCTCCCACCTATGGATAAATGTTAACCTCTATGCCCCTTACAAATAAACAAAGAATAAGGTCCAAATAGTTATTCCGACATTGTACCTATAGCTGTAAAATATACATCCATTTCTATTTAATCATTGTTCATGACTGGCGAACAAAGCAGCTGTTGTGCTTCAATGTGGACTGTATTAAAACTCGTTTCTTGATTATTTTTTCTTTATTCTTCATAGCTGGGGTCCGGAGCTTACAAAAATTTGCTCTGACCGGCCTCTATTTATAAATTTCGTGAGCGTGGTGGGGGCAAATGCCGGCTCATGTAGGTATATACATTTTTCCTATACCCACATGAACCTTCGTAGTAGTAGAGCAGTTGTTCCTTTCGTTTGTGTGGCTCATTTTGGCACGGCCACCATCACCAACCCGAAATCTGAGTTTACAGATAATTAGTGGATAATTAGTGGGAATTAGTGGATAAATATCAGAATTAGTGGGGCCATGGTTCAAAAGTTATAAGGGATACAAGGTGGCCGTGCCAAAATGAGGCTCATTTTGGCACGGCCACCTTGTATCTCTGAAACCACGAGTTGTAGCGAAGATCTGATTACAACAATAACTAGTGGATAATTAGTGGGAATTAGTGGATAAATCTCAGAATTAGTGGAGCCATGGTTCAAAAGTTATAAGGGATACAAGGTGGCCGTGCCAAAATGAGCGCCTCATTTTGGCACGGCCACCTTGTATCTCTGAAACCACGGGTCGTAGCGAAGATCTGATTACATTAATAATTAGTGGATAATTAGAGGGAATTAGTGGATAAATCTCAGAATTAGTGGGGCCATGGTTCAAAAGTTATAGCAACTTCTTTTTTCCATACAAAAACAACATGTGCAGTCGCGCACATAAGCATTTAGTTATTAAATTAAATTAAATTAAAATGTGTTTTATTCTGTTGTGTTGTTGTGTTTTATTACTTGAATTAATTAAATTGTGAATGAACGACGAAACTTTGATATGTGTACGTACGTATGTTTGATTCTGTATCTATAAAAAAGCGCCATTGAATACAGATTTTTCGATTTTTCAATCCCCAGAATACACGAATACATGAGTCGGTGCCAGCATCATGAATTAGTTTTAGATTACTAGCACTGACTACAAAAATTACTGATTATTGTAAATATTGGAATCGTGTAGGTATGTAAGTTAAGTAAATGATTTCTAACATCTTAGTTACATTTTCAAAAGCTGTTTTTTAAGCTTTTATTTTAAATTTTGCTTTTTAGTGTAATGGGGGAATTTTTGATACTTCATAAAGCTACGGTATATAGAATTATACCGTTGAGGAGTTTTAGGTACCTTCCATCACCAGTTAATCAACATGGGAAGATGACTATCAATCAGACGCAAATAGGTACTTTAATATCATTAGAAAAAAAATAAGTAACGCGTTGTGTGTGCCTACAAACAAAGTTTCGGCAGACTAAAGAACATAACTCGACCGATTATGTATGCATATAATGGTTTGTCATCAGATCGTGACTTGGTGACAATGGGACCACCTCGGTGATGGAATCAAAAGAATTTTGAAAATCGGTCTACATTTGATGGAGATATCGACGGACATAGTTTATCTACATACAATAGTAAAAAAGAACCTCATCGTTTCTTTGAAGTCGGTTAATAATTAAATTGTAAACTTGTAAAGCATTCAAATGAGCCTTTTTATATTTTTAAAGAAATGCATTTATATACTAACTAGTTTATTTTTTTTGGTTCCCGACATTAAATTAATGTCATGTACAATTACATCCATACATGTATCCGATTCTCTCTCTCATTTACTTACTTGCACTCTATATACCTAGATTCTTACCTAGACACTTTATACCTTTCAATTTTAAGTTGTTAATTCAAATTATCAATAAGCTTCATGTACGCGATTTTACATCTACTATGGGAAAATGAAAAAATTATATAACTTTTCATAGAAGCTCCCACTAATTCTGAGATTTATCCACTAATTCCCACTAATTATCCACTAATTATTGGTGTAATCAGATCTTCGCTACGACCCGTGGTTTCAGAGATACAAGGTGGCCGTGCCAAAATGAGCCACACCTTTCGTTTTGGACCTCTCTTTCTTACATGTATTTTGGATCTGGATACCTTACATTATTCAATATTATTTATTTACTTTAAGATTTAATTAACTTATTTAATTATCTTTACTTAGTGAGGCATTAGGCCCCTGGGCATGTTTACCTGGCCCTCTTTAAAACATAAAACAGTTACCTTGTGTTAAATGAAAAGACAAACAAGTAATATTTATTAAAATAACATATAAACCTAAATATATTAACCATATTACATTTATAAAGTTATATTTGCTAATTAATCATAATTATACAATACAAAATGAGACATCTGTCCGTGACAATCATCATCAACCTAAACTAGTCTTACTGCTGGCCTAGTAGCTAGTAATAAATGAAGCATAATGATTATTAAATTACAAATCGTATTAAATTATTGTCTATTTTACAGAAAAGGAATGCCATCCGCACGCTTTGTGCTCTGCAAAGGTTATGGAAAGGATGGATATAAGTTTTTCACTAATTATGAAAGCAGAAAAGCTAAAGAAATGGTGAGAGTTACATTTATTTCATTGTCTTTACCAGGGCTTGGAAACCGGTTAATTTTTTGAACCGGTTTGACTAACTATGCATGGCACTTTATTATAAAGGTTACGTTCCATTGAACCGGTTTACAAAAAATAGTTTTTTTAGTAACCGGTTAAAATTATGTTCAAAGTAATGATAAATACTTGATTTATGTTTTCGACCCATGTTGATAGGACGCAACTATTAAAATGAAACTGCGCTCAACAAGTTTTATTTTGTTTTTTAATTATTTTATGTTCTGTTGTCCACAAAAACCTTGTTAATTAATCTGTTTTTAAACATGGAGACCTGTTATTGGCCATCTATTACCTATATCTGAATGTATGTATGTTTCGCGTGCTGTTGGTCTTCCGAAGACAAATGAATAAATAAATAAGTTGCAGTGTGTCAATGCATCTCACTATCCCAGCGATCGCTAGGAATAAAACCGGTTTAATTAGGTTCGAAATATCGCTCCTATTTGGTTCCATACCGGAACAGTACTTTACAATATTATAGGTTTTACCCTAATAAAACCGGTTAATTTTGAACCGGTTTCAAGCCCTGTAGGCCAATTCTACTAATTAACTGCAACTACACTGCAGCGTCGCGTGTGTCAAAATGAGCAAATTTTGACGTTTCGGTATTCTGTAGGCCGATTCTACTAAATAACTGCAACGACACTGCAACGTCGCGTGTGTCAAAATGAGCAAATTTTGATGTTTCGGTATTCTGTTATGCAGCGCTGCTGCCGAAGTGTTGCATGGACGGAGAAGTAACGTAGGTATTCCACTAACAAAACTGCACTACACCTGCACGTTTACTGCAAAATAATTGTATTCCATTAAAATTAACGAGTTTCATAACGAAACTTGTCTTGGGCTAGATAATTGGTGTGAGTGTAGGAAAATTTATTTATTTATTAATTTATTTATTTATTTATTTTGACATTTGTGTAGTAATGACAGCAGTATTGGTGCAGTTTTTGTGCAGGTTTATTGAAGTAGATCGTGAGCAACTTTTGCACAGCGTATTATAAGCATTTTACGTATTTAGCGTATTGTAACATTAGTCCTTTTAGTTTTATTGCAGGATTCGTGCAGCTGTAGTGTAGTAGTCGCGCAGTTGTGGTGCAGAGAATTTTAATAAAATACGTCTATTTCCACGGCACTGTTCCTACACGCGACAAATGACAGGCGTAAACGTGCAGTTGCAGTTTTTTAATTTACGTACTGGTCTTTATATATGTACTTACCTATCAAATTCAAATTCAAATTCAAAAATCATTTATTCAGTTTAGGCTACAAGTAGCTCTTATGAATGTCGCTATGCCATCGGTTCGTAAGTCTACTCTGGGCGGGAGATCTTGCACTGAGAAGAACCGGCAAGAAACTCAGCAAGTGTCCAGCTCTTTTCTCCCTCACAGCGTCAAAAAAAATAAAAATTGAAAAATGCCCTATCATAGCAGGACACTTTCCATTACAAATAAACACAAAAAATATAGAAGACAACCACAACATGTAAAAAAAACAAAAAAAAAATAAACAAATCTAATATATCAAATTTACATCTGGTATAAGTTTCAATTTCCACAATGTCATACAGTACCACTACAGTACTCTAATAAAAGTCAAAAATTGTTTAAGAAAAACAAAGTCAAACTATAGTAATTAATACTAACAATAAGATAAGTATGCAAGAGCAGACCAGCCTCCACAGGCGGCACCCGTTCACGAGTATGACATATGAATCAGCCATCGCTTCGCTCAACCATATTTTAGGGAACGTAACGACCCGACGCACACGCCACCACCGCAGACACAATAAAGAGAGCATGACACACTCAAGATACTTTAAATAAAAACTTAATGATCTATTTAACGCAACGCTGTTTGTTATCTGTAGGACACTGTTCAAAACTATCATATCAGTATAAAAATTATATAAATTAATTTTATTATGTATATTGATACAAATAGAGTATAATGTGTTTTTTATTACAACCAGGCTGTTTTATCATCTAATTATTCTTTGACTTTAATAATAACCTTTTATAAAAAAGTGTAACTACTTACAATGTGAAATAACATGTGCAGGCGAGCAGACTAAAATGACCACACATTCTTATCATTAAAATAATCATCAATTTTATAGTAACCTTTTTTCATTAGACCTTGTTTTATTTCTGTCTTAAACTTGTGTAGTGGCAATTCTGTTAGAGTGAAAGGCACTTTATTGTATATTTTTATACATTTCTCAACAAATGAATTACCAACTTTATTGAGTCTAAGTTTTGGAACAGCAAGTTTGTTTTTATTTCTTGTGTTAAAATTATGGGTATTACTTTTTTTTTCGAATTTATCTAAGTTTTTATAAACATAAATGATATTTTCATAAATATACTGTGAAGCTACAGTTAAAATATTAATCTGCTTAAATATACCTACTTTACATTTCAGAGTGAGAACCCAAATGTTGCCGCTACATTTTACTGGGAAGTACTTAAGAGATCAGTGAGGATTGAAGGTCAAGTTGAGCGACTATCGGAAGAAGAGTCAACCAAATATTTTCATGTTCGCCCAGTACCAAGTCAGATAGCAGCTTGCACCAGTTATCAAAGTACCCCAATAGAATCGAGAGATGTATTGTGTGAGCGTGAAGCAGTTTTAGAGGCACAGTATATGATTCCTGGGAAAGAGATCCCGAAACCCAGCTTTTGGTATGTCGATAAGCTGATAAAACTGATATATATATAAAAGAATGATGTAAAAATATTGTTTTATCTTAAATTTTTTTGTTTTTTTAGGGGTGGGTACATTATTATTCCACATGCAGTCGAGTTTTGGCAAGGTCAGGGTGACCGGTTACATGATAGAATAAAATTTCGGAAACTTGCAGAAGGAGAAGTCATAGATGAGAAGTTACTACACAAAGGAGAAGATGGGTGGATTTACGAAAGACTTTCACCTTGAGTTTTTGTAATTTTTATTATTTTAAATCACAAAACATAAAAAGATATTTGTATAAAATAAGTCTTCCATAAAAATAACAATATAATATATGATTTAGTAAATTGTTATATTTTATCTAGTTGTTACTTTTGTTATTTTTAATATTTCTCTTTGTACACCATCTGTATTTTTCCAACATACTTCACATTTAAACAAATTGCTGTTAATAATAGCTTTTTCAAACTGTCGAATGCCACCACCAACCCCGAAATAGCAAGTTTTTGCAGCCACATAGGCTGTGCCACCATTAGAAATCCTCTTGGCAAATAATTTAACCAATTTATCATAATTCAGTTCGTTATAAATAGTTTCTGAAGTAAGTATTAAATCATAACAGATATCTTCATCCAATCTTTGATTAAATGAAGCCCAATCACCTGAATAAAAATTGCACTTCTTTATGTATTCTTCTCTTTTTAGTTCTTCTTCTATATTAAGCAAAATATTTGGTATGGTAACATATTCCAACACCTCCTTGTTCTGCAAATAACAAAAATATTAATAGTTTTTATTATGTAGTTTATTGCAAATAGAAAAATCTACCAAAAGTTACTTACATAATCTTGAAAAGTTACAATGGCACCCTTTAAAAATGCATATATGCCTAATAAACCAGCACCACAGCCAAGATCTAATACTTTTACTTGATCAAAGCCAATAGTACTGTTATGTTCAACTAAATATTGAATAAGATCACTGGTACATTCCCATATTTTTAAACCTCCTGTTAATAAAAAATATACACATTAGATAGAATTTCAAATATTTGAACAGTGAAAAGAATTAGATTATTGCTCACCTTCATATTTGCCAGTTATAAGGTCGTTGTTTTTTTCATTTGCCAGTTTTGAAGTGATTTCTAGTGATTCACTGCTCATATTAGAAATAGCATTGCTTACTATTATATGGCCTATTTCCACTTCCCCACATGTAAACATTCTTGCCTGACCAATCATATTGTCTAATTCATTTATTTGCCTAACAGGTATTATTTCTTGGCTATCCAGCCACTGAATTTCATCCTTTACCGTAACTAAAATAAAAAATCCAAATTAAGTAAATTAAACCTAACACAATAACAAAAAAATCTATGCCAAAAATACTAAATAAATAAAAACCAGAGTTATTTTCAAAACTTTGGTCACCAGCGAAATTAAACCGAAAGGACATTTTGATTCAAGGCTTTTGAAACAAAACTTTCAAAATGTGGTGTAAGTAAGTAACCAAAAAACAACAACATAATTTATGCCAAATAGAGGTGAGACGTATTTACTAGAACAGATCCACGCACTAGGTATTTTTCAATACTAGGCGGCACCTATTCTACTTTTATAAATATGCGTGATCCACCTAGTATTTGTGTAAATTACACGATTTTTGACCTTACACTAAAACATTAGAGGTAATATTCCCATGTACACGCATTCGCGATTGTGCACACCAAGTATTTCTTTCCATTTCACGAGTTTCGACTTTAACACCACGGAATATGATTCCATAGATAGGTAAATACAAGACTAGATCCTAGAAGAATAGGTGCTTGAAGTATTGCGTGATACTGTGGAGTGAAACCAATTTAGTTAAGGTCCTATTTGCATGATTTAACTGAATGACAAAATTATTATTACTGTTTTGTACTGTATTTTTGCGTTTTGTCTACCTGCTCACTCCTTGTTTACTGACCGGTAAAAACTTGTTTTTACGTGTTCTACTGGCAATTTTAAAGTTAAAAGCATGACGTGACTTTTTAGCTTTAAGCAATAAGTGCCGCCTCTGCCTATAGGTGGTTATTAAGTCAGCACTAGTTGACGTCTAGTCTAACCGGTTACTACGTGAAACTACTAATACTAGGTGGACTAGGTAGAATAGGTATCTGGTTCGAGTATTAGATAATACTAGGATCATGTGCACCTAGTATCAAATTTAACTAGCACGACCTATCTAAAGAGCGCGATACTTTATGTCACCTTGAAAGGCAAGGTGATGTGGCCCATACAGCCTAATCTGCGGTAAAATTTTATTTGTTTAATTTTATAGAAAAATAATTTTAATTCACGATAACGTCGCATTGTCTGTTTTGTATGCCAATCAGCATGTTTGTTTACGAACATGTTTTGAAGATAATAATCCACCTAAGAATTAACCATTATTTTATATAGAACACTAGAAAAAAAACTACAAACAACCATGCAATCCTTAGAGCATTAAATAATGCTCTAAGATGCAATCATATAGATAAGCGATAATGGAAATTAAAAAATAATTACTTAGTTACTTTCTCCCCGACAGGGCTTGATACCATGACCAAATTCCCACTAAAGTACCGGTAAGTAACGTTATTCCTATAAAGTTAATTTGGTAGCGGTAATGCAGGTAACGCTATCTAGAAAAGTATCGCTACTTTTTTCGTTAAATATTTGCGTAGAGCGGCTAAATAATTTACCGGTAAAAATGTCATCCAGGTAACGATACCAAGCCTACCGTTACTTTTTTTACCGGTATCTTAGTTTGACAGAAGTATCGATACCAATATTTTAACGGTATCAAAGCCCTGGTTGGTATCTTATATCTGCATCTTCATGGTTGGTATTGCTTGTTCCTCAGAATGATTGTTCATAAAACATTGACTGAAAATTGTAAAAAAAAACATTAAAAATTATGAATTAAAAAGGACACTCAACGTCATGATATTAATGTGTCAAAAGACCAAAAAAACTAATGGAAAATCAAATCTTAAAAATGGGGACGAGTTTTAATTTAGATGAAATTTTAATGAAGGTTAGATTAGTTAGTTTTTAGATTAAACGGTGTATTTGTAGTTGTGCCAATGATGTATCTACTATTTATGTATTACTCATACTCAAGTTTGTTTGTTATCTTTCGAGATATATCTGCCGCCGAGCAGCAGAGTCAAAGGTTGTAAATTTTAAATTGGTTATAGCTTAATAAGTAAAGAGTTATTATTACGAGTATAAGAGTTATTATACGTATTTATACTAAAAAAAGTGAACAGGCGGCAACCGAATTCGGTCGTAAAGTGATTGTCTTACAGAGCCTACCCCTACCATGGTTGTGATGTTACAGTTCAAAGAATAAAAAAGACAGTCACTGGCCACATGTTTACCTTAGACAGTTTTAACAAGGCAGTTGGGCACTAAGCAATACACTAGTAATATCTATCCATGATGTTGCAGGCGACAGTTATATAATAGGCTGTAGTTAACGCTTACAATTTTATTATCAGTGGTTAGTTATAGGGTGTAAAGGATGCGTGGACCCGTGGACTGGGTGTTGCAAGTAAGTAAGTAAGTATGTAAGTGCTTGCCGTTTTATTTTTTGCCTCAGAACCTCAGAACAATGACTGAAGCTAAGCTAGGTACCCAAACCAAACCTATACCCATCCTAATTTCCTTTTTTAACCATTCGTTCATTTTCAATTCACATTTAGTTCATTCGTTTGCATCGTTCGAACGTCGGCTCGGACTCGGAGAATCGAAGTTCGGACACGAGTTGTTCGAATTCGTTCGAAGTAATTTTCACTTGTAGACTTTGCATTATTTTAATATATCCAAAGATAAAAAGTAGTTAAAACTCCATAATTATAATATCATTTAAAAATGGCAGACGTTTCGAAAAAGGTAAATAGTGTTACTATTTATATTTCGTTCATTGCTTTGTTTGACATAAACCAGGTAAAATGATTAGTGTGCGTGATCTTACCTTTGCTCCGTTAATAAGCTTAGAATTTGCAATTATTTTTACTCAAATGTGTTATTTGTTCTTGTTGTATCTGAATCACTAAATAAGTGCTTACTTCAATGTCTTTCTTTGTTCTAATTTACATTTTAAAGTCAACATAACCTCAACTCCATCGGCCATGGGGATATCAATGGTGTCCGAGTCTAACTTATTTTTTTTCAGGTCCAAGAGTACAAAGACTCTCTAAAGCAGAAGGCTGAGCATTTAATAGTAAAAGGATTTCCAGAAAAGATAGTGCAATTGAATGAATTATTAGAAACGCCAAGTTTTCAGAATCGTGATTTTGCTGATGTACATCAGGTGAGTTGCCATAATGAATCTGTAGCAATAATCGATAGCTACCCTTTCCCATTTCTTTTCCCGTAATTTTATTTTTACTTAGGTTTGCAACATTTATGGAAAAACTTTATAGATACCTAGCCAAATCAATCATGGATTTAGTAGGTATGTCAATGAGCTTAAACAGAATGTTAACTTGTTTCAAACAAAGCAAAAATAAATCTGACTTGTCCAATTTTTATAATGTTGATAAAGATTTTGCTCATGAACTTGTCAAAATGTTATTAAAATGTAGCTGTTTTTCAGTTTGAATATTTTTTGTTGACTCTACTTTACATTGTTGATGAGGTTATAATATGGGTAAAACTCATAAAATCATACAAAACAATAACACAATAAAATTCAACTAGGAAGCTAGTCTCATAACATTATTGGTTAATGTGATGGCATAGTGACATTCACAAGAGCTACCTACCTACTTGTAGCCTAAACTGAATAAATTAATTCCTCAATTGGGAGAGCACCTGACCCGGAATGTCAGAAGGGTGCAGGTTCAAATCCTGTTTGTGGAAATTTTTTCAACATTTCTGTTTTTGTAATTTGTTGCAACAAAATTTGCGTTAAAAATTATATAAACAAAACAAAAACATTTTATAAATAGCTTGCCTACTTTCATAACTGATCTTTAGTATTTGTAAAAATATTATGATCGGATGCTAATGATGGTAGTTGTTGACATTGAATAGGTGCCTTTGGCTTTTTAAGTAAAAAAGTATATAGGCTCACATTTACTACTAAAAACAAAAAAGGCTCAGTAAATAACAAGGTTGCAATCTAATTGTATGTTAGATAAAACATACAATTAGATCACAATTCAAATATTTAAAGGTTTTTCATTCTTCTTCTTACTAATTTGAGAACTAACTATTGTAAATATAACACACTTATTTAGTATTCTTATTAGCATAAAACAAAATGTTTGACATTTCATTACTACTTCTTCAATTCTTCTAATTGTGTGTATTCATCTACACAATTAAATGCTTTGGAAAATTTAGAGACATTGCAGAATCTTTATGCCACACAAGCTTTCAAAACAGTTTTTAAACAGCCTGCGTCTGCAGTAGAACTGCCTTTATGTGGAAAGGTAATTCCTAAATTTCTATAATATATTTTCCAGGACTTAAACATTCCAGTACCACCCCCTGCTGCAGCTGCTAATGAGCCTAATGCTAAGCGTCAGCGTGTGGATTCGTCAGAAGTGTCTAGCAACAGTACCATAGAGGGTACCAGGGTATATGCCCTGCCAAATGGGACAGTCCCATGCAACAAACCACTATGTGACCTCATTCACATTGTTAAACCACATATCAGGGAGCTGGTTGAGGATTCTAATTTAGTAAGTCTTACTTTATATTTATCAAAATTTTACTAGGATGAGCAATTCAAAGATACAGTTAAATACAACAAACTTCCAAATAAGATAAAGGATGCGAACTCGTTAAATGTTTTAAAATAAAATAAAAAAATCACATTCAAGTTTGATTGGAAAAAAACAGCGTTGTAATTATGACTTGGACCATCGCCTTACGCATCTTTTGGAATTTAATTTTAATTACCCATCTGGATTCAAATGTTCAATTTATTTGTATTTGTTATGTTCTCATGTAAGTTACAATAATTGTCTTAATGAGAAGTTCTTTAAACCGAAAGTTCTATTGGGTAAGGAGGATTCATATTGACAGAATTTATTTTTATTTAGTAGCAGCTCAATCAATTTGTCATGATCAAAATGTCTAACTTTTTGCTTTTTATTTTCAGTTGAAAATGTGGATTTCGTTTATGATTCCAAAAATTGAGGACGGCAACAACTTTGGAGTGTCAATACAAGAAGATACACTTGCAGAGATTCAGTCAGTGGAGTCGGAGGCGGCTGCATTTTTCGACCAAATCTCACGATACTTCATTTCAAGGGCGAAGATTGTCTCAAAAGTTGCCAAGTACCCTCACATTGATGACTACAGGAGAGCAGTCAGAGTATGTATTTGTTGTACACCTCTATTGATGTTAACATTCTATCACTTGGCTCACTTAAGTTAGATGTACTTAAGTTTTGCTATGTTGAAAAATGCACTCTACAAACTTTTAAGTTAAAATTACTTGGTTAAACGTCTATAGTGTGTTCTTTTATATAATATTCATACAAAAGGCAAGATCAGTGATACGACTAATCACCGCAGCTACAACAAATGCTACGATGAAATTACGACTACGAACTAACTGCTGATTCAACGCAATATTTCTACATTACTGTAACTATATTTCTTTTGTTTCAGGAATTGGACGAAAAAGAGTATCTTTCACTGTGGCTAGTGATGTGCGAGATCCGCAACCGCTACTGCTCACTGCACGACATAGTCATCAAAAACCTCGAGAAGATCAAGAAACCACGTTCCTCTAACACGGAATCTCTATACTAGGCTGCCTCATCTCAACTAGTATCTCTATAGTCACTTGCAATTGTAAGAATAATTTCTTGTGGATTTAAGAGTAACATTGAAGCTGTCTATTAGGTCCCATTTTTTATTCACTAGCAATGTTTATTGAAGTTTATTTTAATAATTAATTTGCCTTATTTAAATCAGTATTACTTGTTTTTTTAAAACAATTTATTAGATGTCTTCAGTTCTAAGTAATAGTAAAGAACTGTAAATAAAGCTTTCTGAAATGTAGGAAGCCTTATTTTCAATTTATTTGTAATTACTGCTAACCCTTTTATAGGAATCTGTTGATGTACCTATTACAAACCGCAATGTTAACTTCATAATTTTGACAAAATAAAGTTAATCAAAACTAATTCAACAACAAACACTGTGCTAGTTAAAAGCGGAAAAAAAACTATCCTATTCTGCTGAAAGGAAAGACAATTTATTATTATACCATGTACATCACTAGTGAATAGAAAATAGATATTCACATTGTCTTGTTTTAAAGCAGGCTGTTTTTGTTGGTAGGGGGTGACAGTATAAACTTTAAAGTAGTGTGTAGTAATCATGAGACTGACCCTTATAAATTTGAAATTACGTGTGTTTTTCAATTGCGCTCTTATTAGTATGTGCACCAAAATTTTGACTTAGCTGCTGACATAAAGAAAAAAGATTTTACTGTTTTGAAAACGTGACTTAATAAATCAGCCTGCTGTAAGACTATACTATGTTATAAAAAAATTTCGATGACACACCAGGTGTGGCTCCATAAGTACTCCTACTTAGATTATAATTAAGTGCAAAAATATATTGGCATAATCATAATAGATACTAAAATAGAATTCCCCTTGTAAGTTAATGAAAGTACCTAATTTATTTTAAATTTGAAATTTTCCGTTTAAAAGTGCCTGTATACATTCGAGTTGACAATTATTCCCATATACTTTTGAAGTGATATGAATTGGCTGTTAGTCAACATTTAATTAATATGTATCCAATGTCGATAACCTTAAAATACATTTTTATGAATGTGTATTTTTGTTGTTTTATTATCCGATCAAAATCCTTATTTTAAAATAATAAGTCTTATGACAATATGGTTACCTAGGGCAATTTAGAATGATAAAATCTGGAAATCAGTATTAGTTGGTATTTCAGGCGACATTACAAATAGAAAGTGGTTGCAGACAAGAGTTTAATTTTGGCGCGTTTTTAGTATGCTATTGTGAGGCTTGTTTCACACCCTTTCGGTTGGTGATGACCACTTCCTGATATGACCACTTCCCGAAATGACCACCTCCCGATATGACCACCTCCCGATATGCGACTTCAAAAATGCAAAATTATTTAATAGGCGGGTCACCTGATGGGAATCAATCACCGCCGCCCATGGACACCCACCCGCAAAACCAAAGGTATCGCAGATGCGTTGCCCGCCTTTAAGGAAGGAATAGGCTCGTTTCTTGAAGATCCCTAAGTCGTAATGGTCCGGAAATACCGCCGGTGAGAGCTGGTTCCACAGCACTGTAGTTCGTGGTAAAAAATTACGTGAGAAACGCACTAGTAGATCGCCATCCATCAAGATGGTGTGGACGGAAAGACAGCCGATTGCGTATAGTGCGGTGAAGGAAATCAGCGGCAGGGATCAAACCGAACAATTCCTCAGAGCACTCCCCATGATAAGAGCGATAAAATATACAGAGAGACGCAACGTCTCTCCGAAGGGCCAGTGGATCGAGCTGACCAGAGGTTAACACGTCGTCGACAATTCGAGCAGCTCTGCGTTGAATGTGGTCAATTGGGAGGAGTTGGTACGGGGCGCTCCAGCCCAAAGATGGGAACAGTATTCCATATGAGGCCTGACCTATGCTTTGTAAAGCTGTAAGCGATGGGCCGGCTTAAATACTGTCCCGCTCTATTAAGCACAACCAGCTTTTTCGAAGCTAATTTAGCTTTACCTTCCAAATGACCGCGAAACTGAACGTCACTCAAATTATCGACGCCAATAGGATTCCAATGGTCGGTTTGGTATCAAGAAGAACTCCTCCAAAGTTTAGAGATACGACGAAAGGATGTTTTTTTTTAGCAGTAAACACGCAAACTTGCAAACTTGCCATATTAGCATATTATTTATTTTTGTCTAACAAATTTTCTCTCAGAGTCAACAAACTCTTCCCTAGATTTCATGAATGTCGCCTTTTTG
This sequence comes from Eudonia lacustrata, assembly GCA_947562085.1. Lineage (NCBI taxonomy): Eukaryota > Metazoa > Arthropoda > Insecta > Lepidoptera > Crambidae > Eudonia > Eudonia lacustrata. The sequence continues at coordinate 8,121,877 of OX387318.1, forward strand.
CTTACACCTCAACTAGGTAGAACTTACTTTTCGGAGGAATTTTGACGAAAAGTAGGTATTTGATTACTCGGTAATTATAGAAGGTAGAATCCTGGAATTTTCACTGATGGATTCGTAATTGAATCAACAAAATCTTAGCACAATAACTATATCAGTGGCGTGTCTCGTTCCTGCTCGTTTTAGGTCAAATACCATATGACCTACTGTCAAAAAGTTAATAGTTTTCTGGATAATTAGTTTTTAATTTTTTTCTTAATATTATTATATTTTTCAACTCCTGGATCCGATTTTTTACTGTTTTTACGTAGGGATACCCCCTACATAACATAATGACATGAGGATGATGTCCATTGGGAACATAACTCGTGGCTGCACATGCAGAGAATAAGTAAAGTAGGCAAATCAATATCAAAATAACTGAAAAATGGTCTCTGACCGTAAATAGTAAATGGAAGTAAAAAATAACAAAATGACATTTATAAAATGAAAAAACCTTGATTATTTAATCATTTTTATCAATCATAATTCTGTTCGCATCAATTATTTTTTTGTTGTTAAGGATATCAATATATGAGGAGCTCGATGGCGCAGTGGTTAACGCGCCCGGTCTGCGAGTGCTGAGGTTAAGCAACTTTCGCAAAGGCCGGTCATCGGATGGGTGACCAAAAATGTATCATCTCGAGCTCCTCCGTGCTTCGGAAAGCACGTAAAGCCGTTGGTCTCGGTTGCATTAGCAGTCGTTAACAACCACCAACGCGTACTGGGCCTGCGTGGTGGTTTATAGCCTGTTCTCCCTATCCATCCATAGGGAAGGCTCGTGCCCCAGCAGTGGGGACGTAAAACAGCTGAAGATGATGATGATATCAATATATTCAATTGGAGTTGGTTAGTTGTACACCAAACTTTTCATGTGACCCCATACAAGAAATACATCGGTGTCAAATCAGGGCTCCTCGCCTGCCATGGTATGGGTCCACCCATCCCTTCCAATCCATTTATTTGGGTAATTCTCGTCTAGCCATACTCGAACACTTCTCCTGTAGTGACTGGACAGCCATCATGTTGAAACCACATGTTTCGTCTCAAGGCAAGAGGTAAGTCTTCCATTATAAGGGGTAAGTAAATGATTCCTTAAAAAAAATATTCCTCGCCATTCAAATTATCTGGCAAGAAGATGGTCTAATCAAATAATTGGAAATAATTCCCATCCACACATTTAGATCGCCTTTGAGACCCTTTTGGTCTTTTTTTGTTAGGATTGCCTTCCTCTTCTGAAGCCCAGAAGTGAGCATAATGATAGTTATACCTTCTTTGTCAAATTTTGATTCGTCTGTCCACAGAATTTTCTTCAAAAACGATACAATTTCGACATCGGCATTGAGCATAAATCTGCAAAAGTCTAGTCGGCGCAATGTATTGCCTTCGTGATTTACTTGCACGGGGGTATAGCGGTAAGGGCGGCCCAGCCGCGTGCATTGCAAACCACACCCTCCACTGCGAAATACCGACTCGTCTAGCGACAGCATTCGTAGATGTCGTTGGGTCTTCTTCAAAGAGATCTCGTATCTCGTTTTCTTCGTCCGTGTCACTGGGTCTTCCCATGTCAGTCCTTCGTCTCAGGACAGAACCGGTTTCGCGTAATCTTCCATAAGTCCCATCAAATACGCAAATGGTGGTGGTGGTGGTGGTGCTCGTCGTGCAGGATAGCGTGACATGTATTCGTCACGAGCACGCGAAAACACTCCTTCACAAAAACCGTAGCACATTAATTAGAATATCAGCGTATTCCTCGTTGGTAAACGTCACCATGATAAAGCCAATCCACAAGCAATTATCAAAATCCAATAAACGAACCACGTCACACAGTCAGAAAATGGAACAATCCAAAAATACAAGCCAAGTCGCGTTTTTACAGACAATTACGAAGAGTATGGAATAACACATCTACCACGGACGAATCGCATGAGCAGACTAAAAACGATTCAAAAATGTTGAATAAATAAATGATCAATGAATTACCAGTCAGAAAAAATGCGCACCGATCCTTTTTTCTATTTAGTAAATAAACACCCCTCAAAAACCCGACTTTTTTTCAATTTTCAAAATTCCAAAAAAGTTACCAGCTGATTTATAAAATTCAAGTGCTCACACGTGTCTCGATAAATTCCACAACTCTTGGTACTATTTCCATCTAGATCCTCTCAATATCCTCGGAGCTATGACCAAAAATACGTCTCAGGCTATTTTCATCTGATAACCATTTTCAATAGTAAAAAGCATTTTTACTCCAATAGATGGCCTTATATTGGGGATTATAAGTAAAGATTCGCCTATAAATGATGGAATAGTTGCAAAACCGACGACTTCAGCTTCAGTACAAGGCAATAGTGATAATGACACAAGAATGACACTTTCAGTATATATTACAATTTTCTTTAAGCAGTATAAACCATTTTCTTGTAGAATGACACTGACCAAAATGATGTTTTTGAATTATCTCTGAAAGTTGGTTTAGCTCTGAAACCGCTCTCAACTCTGAGTTCGATCTTGTGAGCGAACTTGAGATACTGTTCTAATTAATAGATCAAACTTGAGTACGGTCTTGAGTAAATCATATCAACTGAGTGACGCCCATATTAATAAATCAAACTTGGCACTTAAGCACTCTCTCAAGATGCATTTCGAGAACTCATTTCCCAAGTGCCGTCAAACCGTGACTTGAGATACAGTTTTGCCGCGACGAACGCACGAAGTGTTGGTGTTTGTACTTATTATTATTATTATTTTATTTCTTATTATTATAGAATTAGAAAATATTTTGGATGAAATTAATCACTACGACGAGCTAGATCACTATGATGATGTCTTTTGGCCAAATACCTACCGCATACCAAAAACTTACCTACGGGATGTGAAAAATCTTTTTTAAATGGAACCCGTGAAATTAAAAAAAAAGATGTCGATTTTATCAGGATTCCGTGTTATACCTACCTATATCACATCTTTGGTCAAAAGTGACTTGATAAAAAGGACAAGAGGGGTAAATGCGCTGGTAGTAGGTATGCATGACTCCCGCATTTTCCAAGTGTCATCGGTTTTATGAAATATACACAGGGAATATTAACTGGAAGGCTTGTAGGCGACAGTGGATACCCTACCTTGCCATTTGTCTTGACACCTATTAGGCCACCCCCAGAAGACCCACATTCAATTAGATATAACAGAAAAGAGCACAAATAAAAACAAGGAACATCGTTGAAAGAACCTTTGGTATATGGAAACGTAGGTATCCTTGTCTATCAAGAGGTCTTGGAAACAATTTACCTACTGTATCACATACTATTGTAGTTTGTGCCGTTTTACATAACATATCATTAATTTTAAATGATGTTATGACTTTTCCTGATGAGGAATATCAAGAGCCACACAATGGAGACAGTGATGTACCAAGCACTTGTGCAGGCTTTCAACTTAGAAATGCACTAATAGAAAATAATTACCAATAAGTAGCTTTTAGTTAGGGTGGTATTACACTTAAAAAACAAGATCTTGAGTTCATGGTCTTGAGATAAATCTCAGTTGATACGCTCTTGATGATGATTTATTAATTAGTCACGATCTTAAGATCGTGATCACATCTTGAGAGCGTATCAGCTGAGATCGTTCTCAAGATCAATCTTAAGAGTGATTTATAAATACGGGCCTTAGAGCTCTGAAACCAACAACAATTCAAAACTGCTCTAGTAGTTTTAATCGACAGGGTAAGTCTTGCAAGAATAATTACAAGGTTTTCTCACGACTTCGTCCGCGCAGAACTCAATTATTTCTAACTAACAGAACAAAAGAGGAAGCTTACTTATGCTAAAATGAAATAACAAGTAATTGAAACATGTTTTTATTTTTTTATTATTATTTGTCGACCTCAGAAGGTTTTAACTTGTGCATGTCTTTGTTATAAAAAAAAAATCCGAAAAGAATCGAAACCTCAGAATAATAACTAAAGCTCTTGGCGGGAAAGTGAAGAGTCATGTCTGCGATTTTGTTTTATTTTCTGAGATTTGTGTTGTGTCGAATATAAATGTGAAATAATGGTGGATTATTAACCGTTAAGTGTTCGTGAGTGTGCATGACTGTTGGCAAATGAAACAAAACAGTGCAACGTCATTTTTCAAATTCTCTCAAGAGTACGCCCGAGGACTTAGTAAAGCCCCACATCTTTACTGAGATACTCTAGGGGTTGGGGGGTATATCATTTCTCACTTCTCAGTTCTATTATCATTCATCATCATTACTGGAGGAAGAAGGAAATATTGTTTATTTATGTCACAGACGTATAATAAGAAGCAGACCAAACATTATTTCACAACTACATACATGAGAATAAAATAATATTTCTACTTCTTTCTCTCCAACAACAAATTAATAAGACTATCTCGTTTCTTTTTACTGTTGCAACACTTCCACACACATAGACAAAATGCGACGTGAGGCAAAACGCCATCTTGTTATGCTACAAATAAGCGACAAATGGCATCTTAGACTTGTCATCAAGCGGCGTACAGGTGATTGCTTTTCGCTTATTTTTGCGATTTAATAAAGTTTAAGAGCCAAAAGTACAAAAATAAAATGGTGAAGTGTAGTGCACCTTTGTGCGGCAACTCCTCATGTAGGAAAACACCTGAAATTATTTTCCATCGGTAAGTTTTGTTGTGCCATAAAATCTCCTATTGGGTTTTTCGTCACTAAGTGATTATTATTAATCTTTTGGCATTGTAGAAGCAGTGAATAATTGTTAAAAGTGCAAATCTCGTAAAAACTAAACGTAAAGTAGTTTTTGAAAGATTATTGTGGTAACAATAGCCAATTAATTATTAACTCCGATCTCGTTTGACGTTTCTTATACTTGTACAATTTTACAGGGCCTTATTAGGAATATTTTTGAAGATTGATTAGATTAAAGTATGCAATTTAATATTTCTTTATGGATAAATTTTAATAATGAAATCGTTTTCAGGTTTCCAAAGGATGATTATTTAAAAAAATGCCTGGTTGAGTAATATGAAAAAAGAACATTGGCAGCCTGTAGAGGGGCAGGCTTTATTAGGCAAATTAAAACTCAGTGAATTGTAAAAATACTTTTGTACTGTTTAAATTGTGTATAAAGAGGGCGGGAAAAAACCATAGACAAAAAAGAAGAAATAAATAGTGAAGTAGGCGCGCGACTAGTGCTGTGCCAGTCAATTGATTCATGCTTGAACATGCCCCCGCGCGTTGAAGGCTTGTCCTTCAACCCCAATATCTTCGGGTAGCAACGGGACTATTTTGCTGAAACTGCGCCGGACGACGCCATTCGACGTTCTTATGTCAGCGACCCGTGATATACCATCACTGGAGCCAGGGTAAACTGCCACGATGCGTCCAAGCTTCCATTTTAGCGGTGGAAGGCCATCTTCTTTTAATAAAACAAGAGTGTCAACCTCCAAGGAATAATGGTTAGATTTCCATTTGACTCGTTGCTGAAGTTCAGCTACATATTCCTTGCTCCATCGTGTCCAAAAATGCTGGCGAAGTTGTTCGATGCGCTGGAAGCGAGTTAGCCTGCTGCCAGGACAATCTTCATAGTTCCGGGTTGGTAGAGCGGTGAGAGATCGCCCGATGAGGAAGTGACCGGGTGTAAGCGGCGTCAAGTCTGCGGGGTCCGACGACAACGGAGAGAGTGGCCGGGAATTGAGTATCGCCTCGATTTGCACTAACGTCGTTGTAAGCTCCTCAAACGTAAGATTACAATGTCCCAACACTCTATTTAAATGAAATTTAGTTGACTTGACACCAGCCTCCCAAAGGCCTCCGAAATTAGGACTATAGGCTGGTATAAAATTAAAATCTATATTTTCCTGCGCCGCGTCCGAAGTTTGTGAGTTACAATTGCTTTTTAAAAACTTACAAATATCATTATATGCACCCACGAATGAGGTACCGTTGTCGGAAAATATGTGTGATGGTTTTCCTCTGCGTGAGATGAATCTACGTAACGCTAATAAGTAGTTATTACTTGTTAAATCTCTCACTAACTCCAAATGCACCGCTTTGGTCGTAAAACATACAAAAATGGCAATGTAAGATTTGGTAAGTCTACAGCCACGACCAGTGCGACTAGCGACGGCCACTGGACCTGCATAGTCTACGCCAACACTATCAAACGGGTAGCCACCCGGTTGAAGGCGCTGCTGTGGCAAATTACCCATCAGAGGGTTATACACCTTACCCTTCATGCGATTGCAACGCATGCATTGACGATAACACTTTTTCGCCAAATTACGACCACCTATAGGCCAATAAGTTTCTCTAATAGAGGCTAATAAAAGTTGAGGACCGGCATGCATTAACCTTTTGTGTTCATATTCAAAAATTAATTTACTTACTTGATGTGTGAACTATATTAATATAGGATGTTTCTTTTCAAATGAAAAATTGGAATTAGCTAATCGACCGCCAACGCGTATCAATTTATTATCATCTAAATAAACGTTAAATTTTATTAGTGAACTTTTTCTTGGTAATCCTTTATTTTTAATTAATAAATCATATTCAGGAAATGATTGAATTTGTGACTGTCTCAGAATAATAATTAAAGCATTATCAAGTTCATCTGCACTAAGGTATTGCACCTTACGATTGGTTCTCTTTTTTAAATTATTTATGAATCTTAGCGCATATGCTACGGTACGCTTAAGCCTAGACAGATTAGAAAATCTACTAAATTCTATGAATTCATACTGTTTCATATTAGTAATGTGTAATGAAACTTCATTTCGAGTTTTGGCAATTTTTCCATTGTACTTGGTGCTGCGGGCCAACACGATGAATCGCGTTTTAAGTACTTCGGACCGTGCCACCATAAATGAAGCGACCGGAGAGAGCCTATACTGGTTCCACGGGAGATTAGATCCGCGGGGTTTTCATCAGTTGGAACGTACCTACCGGTATGACTACCGGTTTTATCTAAAATTTCCGCAACACGGTTACGTACAAAAGGTTGTAGCTTAGAAGGCAACATTCTTAACCAACCTAAGACAACCATTGAGTCCGTCCAAAAATATATTTTATCGATTTGTACTCTTAGCGCAGCAACAGCCTTTTCGTACAGATGGGCACCAATCACGGCACCGCACAATTCCAGACGTGGGATCGTTGTGGGTTTAATTGGAGCGACTCGGCTTTTAGCAAGGCAATAAATGAACTGAGATCTCACCTTGATCCGCAATACTACGCACATAGACACAGGAGCCATAAGCACGCTCAGATGCATCTGTATAAATGTGCAACTCCACTCGAGAAGGTGAATTGCAAATTACTCGTCGCGGAACGCACAGGCTATTCAAACCTGGCAGGCTTTCCACCAGCTCAGCCCAGGTATTATACACATTAGGAGGCAGCTCATCATCCCATGACAAACGCTGTAGCCATAATTTCTGTAATAACATTTTCATGAGGATGACACAAGGTGACACGATCCCTAATGGATCAAATATTTGGGCAATAACCGAAAGTATTTCACGCTTTGTGTTTCCCTTGGCTACAGTAGAACTGATTGGAAAATAAAACTCGTCTGAAGAGGAGTGCCATCCAAGGCCTAGTGTCTTGCTCACACTCGTATCTCCAATGCTCACGTCGGGTGACAACCGATCGGTTTTAGGCAGCAGCCGAGGCTCATTGGACTTCCACTTTCTAAGGTTCATACAAGCCTTAGCCAACTCGGAAGTGGTTTGGTCCCTTATGTACATGGCCTCATTTAAATCATTCCCTCCACTTAACAAATCATCCACATAAAAATCATGGATTATAATTTCACCTATCTTAGGGTACTTGCACTCTAAACCTATTTGTTTTAAGCAGCGCGTAGCGAGAAAAGGAGTACTAGCAGTACCATAACTAACCCGGTTCAATGTATAACATTTAAGCGAGGAATTAGGCACATCCTGATCTCGCCAAATAATTTGTTGAAGCGGTCTATCGCTAGAATGTACTTCTATGCACCTATACATTTTTTCTACGTCTGCTACAATCACGTATCTATGCTGCCTAAAGCGCAAAAGAATCGACAGTAGGTCATCTTGTACCGTAGGTCCAATCATTTGGAGTTGATTAAATGAAACTCCCGATGTAGTTGGACTACTAGCATTAAACACGACACGTAACTTTGTCGTTGTGCTACTGTCACGAAGGACGCCATGATGTGGTATAAAATAATAAGGGTCTGCAGTGATCGGTAGGCACTCCGACATGTGCCCTAAGGATTTATATTCCGACATAAATTCGTTGTACATTTTACTTAACGACTTATTAATTTTAAGTCTACGCTCTAATGACAGCATACAATGCTTCGCTCGCTGATAAGAATCACCTAACACATTTGGTGTTTGTTTTAATGGGATTCTAACACAGAACCGACCGTCTGCGATGCGAGTTGTGTTCTTCACAAAATGCTCCTCACATTGCTTCTCTTCTGAAAAATAACAAGATGACTGAGGGCTAACTTCTTCGAGTTGCCAAAACCGCGTTAGTTGGGTTTGAACGTCATCATCAGAACAATGAGAAGTTAATGAATCAAATTGAGCAAAATTACATTTAATAGGAAAGTTAGATACGCGGCCGCCACTTACAGGACCGGAAACTATCCAACCAAGTCTAGTTTCATAAAGTATTGGCTTTCCTTTACCCAAATTTATATTTTGCGAACCAAATATGTCCCAAAAAACATCAGCACCGATGATCATATCAACGGCTGCGGGCATATAAAACTGAGGATCCGCTAAACAAATATTCGATGGAATATTTAAATTCCTTACGTCAATGTGACACTCCGGTATGTTATCAGTGATCGACGGCAAAATAAAACAACATAAATAAGTAGAGTAACTTTCACACAATGACCTAATAGGCAGACGACACATTTTGTTTATGCTTGAAGTTTTATTATTTATGCCAACAATAACCGGCACGATCAACTGGTAAGTTTAATTGTTTAAGCAGTTGTTCGGTAAGTAAACATGAAGTACTACCGCTGTCCAAAAGAGCACGAGCAATAACCACACGATTTTCACTATCTCGCAGTTTCACTAATGCAGTCGATAATAAAACGTTAGCGTGCCCTGACATCCCGTATGCAGCGGAGATGCTCCCCGTGAGCGCAACGCTTGAACAATGAGAATTCTTAGCGGCATCAGCATCGACACCTGCCGAGCTACGTAAGCGATCACTTGGCGCCGTAGTCGGCATGCAATCAGTTGCTCCGGCGACAGCAGCAGGTAAGTACGTCGGCTGCTTGTTTGATGAACCTGGCTCGTTTACGTGAACTAATGTATGATGCCTACGCTTGCATACTTTACAACCGGGACGCTTACACGAATTAGCAAAGTGTCCACTGCGGAAACAATTAAAACATACTCTATAGCTTGGCAGTAAATTATATCGCGCTTCACTACTTAGTGCAAGGAACTTCGGGCAGTTATTTAAATAATGATCATCATTACAATTAGGACATGGCTTAAATACTGACGCATTTGCATAATTTTTATTGCTACTCTGACATGACACCATGGCTTTTATTTTAGTGGTATTAATAATATTTGCAGCATTATTTAGAGACAATTCAATCGTTTCGATTAGATCTGCGCGATTACGCATATATTCAAGAAAGTTATCTAATGTAATCGGTTTATCTTTAGAAAGATTGCCTTTGCATTGCTCCTATTTACGGTAAGTTTTAGAGTCTAACTTTTGTGTGATAATATAAATTAAAAGAGTATCCCAATTATGAACAGGTTCTCCTAATGATTCTAAACAACGCAAATTCTTATTTACCTGATCAATTATACGTTTTAAATTTACAGAGGATTCTTTTCGTACAGGTTCAATGTTGAATAAAGTTGCGACGTGATTTTGTATCAACAAACGCTTATTGTCAAACCTGTCACACAACAGTTTCCAAGCAACTTTGTAGTTTTTAGATGAAAACTCAATGGATTTAATAACCAATGCAGCTGACCCTTCTAATGACGCTCTTAAATAATGAAATTGTTAATTTTAAATGTTTATATAATTTTTTAACGCAAATTTTGTTGCGAACAAATTACAAAAACACAAATGTTGAATAAATTTCCACGAGCAGGGTTTGAACCTGCACCCTTCTGACATACCGGGTCAGGTGCTCTTCCAATTGAGCTATCGTGGTTCTAACCAGCCCGCCGAAACTATTCAACACTATTTACTTTTAACTTTGAAAGCCAAAGGCGCCCATTCAATGTTAACAACTACCGTCATTAACATCCGATCATAATATTTTTACAAATACTAAAGATCAGTTAAGAAGTAGGCAAGCTATTTATAAATGTTTATATAATTTTTTAACGCAAATTTTGTTGCGAACAAATTACAAAAACACAAATGTTGAATAAATTTCCACGAGCAGGGTTTGAACCTGCACCCTTCTGACATACCGGGTCAGGTGCTCTTCCAATTGAGCTATCGTGGTTCTAACCAGCCCGCCGAAACTATTCAACACTATTTACTTTTAACTTTGAAAGCCAAAGGCGCCCATTCAATGTTAACAACTACCGTCATTAACATCCGATCATAATATTTTTACAAATACTAAAGATCAGTTAAGAAGTAGGCAAGCTATTTATAAATGTTTATATAATTTTTTAACGCAAATTTTGTTGCGAACAAATTACAAAAACACAAATGTTGAATAAATTTCCACGAGCAGGGTTTGAACCTGCACCCTTCTGACATACCGGGTCAGGTGCTCTTCCAATTGAGCTATCGTGGTTCTAACCAGCCCGCCGAAACTATTCAACACTATTTACTTTTAACTTTGAAAGCCAAAGGCGCCCATTCAATGTTAACAACTACCGTCATTAACATCCGATCATAATATTTTTACAAATACTAAAGATCAGTTAAGAAGTAGGCAAGCTATTTATAAATGTTTATATAATTTTTTAACGCAAATTTTGTTGCGAACAAATTACAAAAACACAAATGTTGAATAAATTTCCACGAGCAGGGTTTGAACCTGCACCCTTCTGACATACCGGGTCAGGTGCTCTTCCAATTGAGCTATCGTTAATGACGGTAGTTGTTAACATTGAATGGGCGCCTTTGGCTTTCAAAGTTAAAAGTAAATAGTGTTGAATAGTTTCGGCGGGCTGGTTAGAACCACGATAGCTCAATTGGAAGAGCACCTGACCCGGTATGTCAGAAGGGTGCAGGTTCAAACCCTGCTCGTGGAAATTTATTCAACATTTGTGTTTTTGTAATTTGTTCGCAACAAAATTTGCGTTAAAAAATTATATAAACATTTATAAATAGCTTGCCTACTTCTTAACTGATCTTTAGTATTTGTAAAAATATTATGATCGGATGTTAATGACGGTAGTTGTTAACATTGAATGGGCGCCTTTGGCTTTCAAAGTTAAAAGTAAATAGTGTTGAATAGTTTCGGCGGGCTGGTTAGAACCACGATAGCTCAATTGGAAGAGCACCTGACCCGGTATGTCAGAAGGGTGCAGGTTCAAACCCTGCTCGTGGATATTTATTCAACATTTGTGTTTTTGTAATTTGTTCGCAACAAAATTTGCGTTAAAAAATTATATAAACATTTATAAATAGCTTGCCTACTTCTTAACTGATCTTTAGTATTTGTAAAAATATTATGATCGGATGTTAATGACGGTAGTTGTTAACATTGAATGGGCGCCTTTGGCTTTCAAAGTTAAAAGTAAATAGTGTTGAATAGTTTCGGCGGGCTGGTTAGAACCACGATAGCTCAATTGGAAGAGCACCTGACCCGGTATGTCAGAAGGGTGCAGGTTCAAACCCTGCTCGTGGAAATTTATTCAACATTTGTGTTATTGTTAATTTTATTAATTTGATCATTTTTATCAATTAAACTAGAAAATGTGTCATGAAACTCCATCCAGGTCTCATACGAACCACTAAATTTTGGCAATTGAATAGTGGGCAATTTAACAAGTTTATGATTTGAAGGACTTGTTTCACTTTCAAACTTATTTTGAGTCTTACTGTAAGTTTCTAAAATACCCTGCGTCCTAGCAAGCACACGATAATAATTGTTCTCAAAATCAATTCGTTCAGTTAACTGCAGATCATCATCACCTATGCACTCAATCTGCAACTGCACCTCATCGTACAAATTATAAAGGGTTTCGATCTTACCGATTCGCAATTGTAACTCCCTGATCTCCAGACTATCAAGCGAGGATCCCTGCAAAGTTGATAAATAATCTGAGAATGCCGTGATCCGACCTTTAATGCTACCTCGTTTTTTTATTAAGTCCTTTTCATTGGTCATTTTAGAAGACTTTTACAAAGCACCTGAAACCTAATAATGAGCTAACAATAAAATAGACTGAACTTTAAATTAACTTTACTTTATGTAATAATTATTACTATTATGTTAGCAATTGAACAATCTTTACAGATGAATTTAAAGACGATTAATACTTTATGTAAACTACAATTCCAAAAGAAAATGAATACCTAATTAAAATTATTAGTACAATCAAATAATAACTTTACGTTATGAAACAATTTATAATTAAGTATAATCTACAATGACAAAATAAAATGAGTGTTTTACTTTTAAGATAAATTAGTTGAAATTAAGAGCTAGTTAAATCATTCGGCATTAATTAGCGAATAGAATAACAAAACAATAATATTTAACTACCATTGGTAACCAAAATTTATCTACACTGCAAAGTTTTAAACAATTCAATAATAAAGGTGTTTATCTATTACGAAAATACAGAATAAATGTTACTAACCTTTTAACAATCGTTTTATTATACTTAATAATACCTGATTAGAGTGTTGGGTTCACAAATTAATCTGTTTTGCTTAGCAAACGCATTGAACTCGCGACCACTCTTTTACGACGCGCAATCCCCAAAGCAAATCAGCGCTCAGACTGTTCCGATTGTTGTCCAAACTGGATTCTTCAATAATGAATCAGCTGAAAATATAATCCGGCGAAGATCTTGGCCCATGTAGGGGGGCAGGCTTTATTAGGCAAATTAAAACTAAGTGAATTGTAAAAATACTTTTGTACTGTTTAAATCGTGTATACAGAGGGCGGGAAAAAAAACCATAGACAAAAAAGAAGAAATAAATAGTGAAGTAGGCGCGCGACTAGTGCTGTGCCAGTCAATTGATTCATGCTTGAACACAGCCCAAATCATCTAGTGAAGCATTTTGAAACTCATATATTGGATCACAGAGTGGTTTCCGTACAGTTCTTGCTCCTAGTGCGATTCCAACAATAGGCTTGTGTCCACTATGAATGAATATAATGGATAAGGGTTTATAATGATTAATTATATCATGGAGAAGACAACAAACAATTTTAATTGTTAAAGATTAATAATATTTTATAGAAATAAATTTCGTAAAAATTAACTTTTAGTCACGTGACAGTGAACACCAATCAGAAAGCCGTGACGTCACGCCGTGCAAGACAAAATGTCATTGACGTTTCGAGTTGTTCGAGTATCGTTAATTATCTTACAAAATTTTGGTTTTTAGCAAATAATATCAAGTTGATACAATTTTTGCTAGTTCTAATTGAGAGAACTCACCATGGAATCTGGATTCAGCAAAGCCGACAGTAATAATTTGCCCAGAATCGATGCCGTTATGCTTGGAATTTTTTTCGCGTCGAACAGTGACTTCTGCTCATCTGAATTTCGCAATGTTAAAACTTCCTTGTAAGTAAACATAAGTTATGTTATAAAGTATTAATTATTAAGCTTAAATGCTATGTAATATTTCAGTTCGGTACACAATAACTTAATGTTTTGACGTACATTTTGCAAGATAATTGATACCTATTAATTTTGAGGTTAGATTTACAAAGTATGCAAAATAGTAACAAACTTGTATAATTTCAGGTCTTCGCGAGCTTCATATGGAGATGACGCCATAAGTTATGTCCATGTGACGGTAAATTTTGTACTGTAAAGTGCAAAACATGTCCTGAACACAAGGTTCATGCAATACTATATGGATGCACACTGGTTGTTGATGAAGAAGATGATATTATTATCTCCGTTCAATGTCAAGACTGCGTAGCTTCACACTGGGGATGTAAACACGCAATAGCATTTCTTATGTGGGTTCATCGCAGAAGTGAGGAACCATCATGCACTTCGGTGGAATGTCATTGGAGAAAATCTAAACTGTCTAGAGTCGGTAGTAGCCTTAAATATATGACAGCAAAAGACTTGTCCGAGGGCAAGCCCATGTTGCCAGCAAAATCATCTGTTTCAATGAAGTTTTTGGAAGAGGTATTTAAGAAAAAAATTAATAACTGGGAACTTTTAAAATATCAAACCACTTATTGTCAAAGCGAAGAAAAGGCTCTCTCCATGCATCAACTGATATGTAATTTCAAAGAGAAATGTGTTGATGCATTTTTATAAAAAGTTCACATATCACCTTCATTAATACAGAGAGTTGAAGAACAAGAGAACAATCTAAGAGCAGCCTATGGTTTGAACTAAGGTATGGTTGAATTACGACTGATGTAAACTACTGATGGCACACTTTTATCGCTCATATTAGGTGGTAAAATTCCAGACACTACTTCTATGAAACGTGGCCGTCTTCTAGAAAATGAGGTAAGAAAACAATGGTAAAATAAATGAAGAAAAAGATAAATAAGTGTGGCCTGATATTAAATTCCAAATATCCAATGATTGCTGGTTCCCCAGACAAATTTGAAGATGGCATAATCGAGATTAAATGTCCTGTTAATGCTAACACATTTAAAATTTATATAAAAAATGGAAAAGCTACTGAAAAATATTATGCACAAATGCAGCTTGATGTATTTAACAGAAAAGAGAAATTACCCAGATTATAGTGAAAATCAAAATGTGGAGATTTTAAGTGTCATTCATCATGTGCCATTCAATATTGAGTATGTTGAGAATTTGATTAATAATAAATTTTAAACTTTTGGGAAATTAATGTATACCCTTTTGTTATATTATCAAAGTCTGGAACTAGAACTGTAACTAATATATAACTAAAAAATTGGAGGCTGGTCTGCTCTTGCATACTATTATTTTTATTATTATTAACTATAGATTAACTTTGTTTTTTTTTCTTAGACAATTTTTGCTCTTTTATAGTACTATGACATTGTAAAAATTTTAACTGGTCACTGATGTAAATTTGCAAACTTAGATAATATTATTATTTTTCTCTTTTGTTTTTCTATAACATGTGTGATTGTCCTTTATATTTTGTGTTTTATTTGTGATGGAAAGTGTCCTTATAGGATAGGGCATTTTCCAATATTTTTGACGCTGTAAGGGAGAAAAGAGCTTGACACTAGCTGAGTTTCTTGCCAGTTCTTCTCAGTATAAAGTCTACCGCCCAGAGTAGACTTGCGAACTGATGGCATAATGAAGTTCATAAGAGTTATTTGTAGCCTAAACTGAATAAATGATTTTGAATTTTTAACATATTTGAAATAAAAAAACAATCTTATAGTTTTCCTTAGTTTTATTTTATTATCAACACTTGGAGGTCTTACTAGTGTAAAACCTGATTTTTTAAAATATTGTTCTACATGTTTAAAGCCCCTATCTGCCATCATGCATAACACATACCACTTTTTAAAGTCTTCATAAAATCACACAATTCAACTAAACATGTGTCAGTGATTCCGCCTCCGAATCCTGAAGAAGTATAGTTCACTAGTTAGTTTGGTGTACAGGATATTAAATAGGTACTTTATAGTATTTGCTTTTTGTACTCTGACCATGTCAGAGCTTGATTTACTGCCTTAGATAGCTTTTGCATATTATACTTATGCCTGAATGAAATAGGTAAGGACCTTTTAATCATTGCACTATCTAATTCCACAGTAAAAAGACGCATGACACTGGCTATCATAGGTATATTTTTTTAAAATATCTTGCTTAGGGCGTCTTTCACCATCTACAAGTTCCCATTAGCCTTTACTTGACAGATAGTCCATACAAATACTTCACTTTAATTGCCAAGTATCTCCTAATCAGACATTGTGAAACAGACCCTTAAGACTCATAAAGAAAATGGTATACTTTGACTTAAACTTAAACTCAAACTTTTATTTGCAAACTAAGTGGTACATAGATGGTGTTTACAATGTTATAGTGTCCTTATTACTTAGTCACCTTGTATAGGTATAACAAATAATACTTATATTAACTATATAATCCAATATGTTATAAAAATATATACCTATATTTATATAAAATTGATATTAAAGCTTAAATTATATTATGAATTAAATTGTATAATAAAGCAATAAATTGTATTAGATTATATTATATTATATTACCCAGATCGCCAAACGTAATCACAAATCAACATATCGCATGGTTAAGTATTCCTCTACAGTGTAAAAACATTTATTTATCAAAAACTTTATAAATTTGTTTTAAAAACTTTGTAGTTTGGTTCAGTATGTAATTCGATCGGTAATTTATTATATATTTTTACAGCCATAATGATGTGGGCTATGATTTAGCATTTTTATTCATGAGGGTGGCAAATGTAGTCTTCCTTTGTGGCGAGTGTTAATGGGCTCGATGGAGTCATTCTATAATCATCTGACAACTGATTAAATTTACTATCTAATCTTATTTTATTTAAACAGAGTAATAAATATGGTGTTTGGGAATATTTATACAATCTTTTATTAAATCAATTAAGTGGTAACAACTAATTGTAAGACTACAGACTGTATAGTCTTGGCTTTTTCTCAATTTTTTTAATTGTATTCAACATGGCCTTTGTTGATTCTATTTTTTTGTCTTCTTTGATTAATTCACTACAATCAGAAGATGATTTGATTTAGTGAAGCCATTGATAGTGAGGGACTATTGGCAGCTACAGATGGTAATATAAAGAAATATCACTGTCTGAATGTACTTCAATAAATATATTTTTTTG
This sequence comes from Eudonia lacustrata, assembly GCA_947562085.1. Lineage (NCBI taxonomy): Eukaryota > Metazoa > Arthropoda > Insecta > Lepidoptera > Crambidae > Eudonia > Eudonia lacustrata. The sequence goes on from OX387318.1 coordinate 8,138,911, forward strand.
CAATTTTGCTTAGACCAGATACAGAAGGACTTGATTTTGTAGCGGTTAGTTTTAAATGGGTATGTGGACCTCGATGTTACAGAAGGTTTCAATGATAATGCCTGATCTATCAATTTCACATTGGTTTGCACAGCCTTACATCTGAATTTGTAGGTTATAAATGCTTGAACAGATTTATCTATTGACTGTTGACATAACATTTCTGGCACATTTCCTCCAACTGTTTCAACTGAAAAAGAAATAAAACAAAATAGCTTTTTAATGCTAATAACTGGCTATTTGCCATTTCAAACTTTAAGTATATTGTTTGTTATTTATTATACATACTTAAACTTGTATCAGAAGTATCTAGAGGAGAACTTGGAGTACAACTTTCTTTTGATTCATTCAGACACTGCTATTATCATCTTTCTTTGTTTTTTTAGAACATATAGTCGTCTGTACTGCTGCATGTTCGTTTTCTTCTGTCTTGACATCCAAATTTACTTGGCATACAACCTGGTTTCATGTCACTTGTGATACTCCATCCATATAATTAATCATATCACTTGGCAACTAGAATAATAAAAAGAGTTTATTTGTAACATTACAATATTAAAAAACTAAAATAAAACGTTAATCCTAAAAGTGAAACAACTTAACCTGAACTCATGTATTTATTTGAAAAATAGAGATTCTACAAAACACATCTAGTTTGTTCAAATTTAAGTAATAGACTGTGTTGTGTGAAATACTTACATCAAAATGATCTTCATAAAAATACATTCTTGAACCTGATATTGATAAACTATGAGCATCATCTCTTGCAAGTTTTAGCCACTTTTTCCAATGACCTTTATAAAATATCATTGACTTTTTCCGTATTTCTCCATTGTTTGGAACATATAACCTAAATGAGTTATTATTTAGAATAATAACTTGTTTGGCGTTTTTATAGTCGTGCTATTACACTGGGGCACTATACAGTACCTATAATATGGGAAATTCATTTTTATACGCTAAAAACTAACTATTATCGAAGACACGATCACTCAGTTTCCCTATGTAAACAACAAGTTACTTTGTGCTCTTTGGTTTGTCTGGCACGGCGTGACGTCATTCAAGACGCCATGATAGTCTTGTGCGTTTTGGAGCCAAATTTAAATTGGTTTTTTAAAACGCGAAATTTATAATGTAAATGCTCAATTAAAAATAAAAAAACCTTTATTTTCGATAAAAGGCATAATAAGCTAAAGTATTAAGCAGTTATTGAAATTTAGTCAACTAGCCTATTGTCGATTCATCGTACCGAGAAGAAGTAAGTGTCCACATATCTTTTTTACGTACCTACCTATCCAAACCATCTTGAGTTAAAGGAAATATTGAAAGCTATTGAACTTTAAATTTAACTTAACCTCTTACATCCTAGTGCCAAACCAATGACAGCGCCCGGCCGATGACGTAATTCGCAAAATGGCGAATACCTAACGTCGATGTTCACAAAAATAATGATTACGTTGCAACCAGATCATATTTTATCATTCTGTAAACGGCAATTTACTAATTGATAAATTTCCTTTCCGGCAGGTATCAAGATATATGTGATTATTGAAATAGTTTATTGGTCATACATGATCAAACTTTACGAACCATATTGTGGCCTCAATCACAAGAAATAAACGCGCAGTAGTACATAAAACAAATAACAAGGACCCATGCTGTCTAATTGTGTAAACAATGTAACAAAAAACCCCGAGATGTTTACAAAAACAACACTTGAAATACGACCTACGAAAGCAAAAAATGAACTAGGGGTGTTACTTCACTTTTTGTAATGTCATCGATAGTTGTTTTTTATGTTATTTTTGTAAGCTACTAGTTTATATGAATAAATGAAATGTACAATGTCAGTCTAAATTTTATTTTGTTTCATCATCATCATCATCATCATCATAGGTATAAAATCAAAGTCAAAGTCAAAGTGAAAGTATAAATTGTATATTGTAAAAATAATGAAATAATATTGAAAATCGTCCAATGTTTTTTACCTACTACCCATTCAGGATGTCTATTTTTTAACTCCACAGTTTTTATTATAGAAGTAACGACATTTACAATACTTATGTCGTTACCAAATGATACAATACAAATAAAAATACAATACAAAAATGTTTAATAAAATCTTCTTCTCCTCCACCACGGCAGCAGCCACGCTGAGAAGTCGAAGTGCTCGGAGAACGGAGCGGTTGTATATATGTATATGTAACTGACCTCCATCCAGTCAACCTCCTCATGGCGTCGTGGAGATGTGAGCGGAGAGTAGGCAAGAGCCAATGGCGAAGGTTCGCCCTAAAACATACAAAAAAGTGAAACAGTTATCACTACAATCATACCAGTAGAAACCAAACACAATAAACAAATTATTTGATGATGATGATGATGGTAGTGGTGATGGTGAAATAAATAACCGGCGCCATACGTATCCTAGCGCATAATCCTAGCACAATAAACACATCACCAGTACAAACCAAACACAATAAACAGATTATTTGATGATGATGATGATGATGGTAGTGGTGATGGTGAAATAAATAACCGGCGCCATACGATCGCATAATCCTAGCACAATAAACACATCACCAGTACAAACCAAACACAATAAACAGATTATTTGATGATGATGATGATGATGATGGTAGTGGTGATGGTGAAATAAATAACCGGCGCCATACGATCGCATAATCCTAGCACAATAAACACATCACCAGTACAAACCAAATACAATAAACAGATTACTTGATGATGATGATGATGATGATGGTGGTGATGATGAAATAAATAACCGGCGTCATATGATCGCATATTCCTAGCACAATCCTTGTAACACAATAAACACAATAAACAGATTATTTGATGATGATGATGATGAAATAAATTCTACTAACCTCGTCATCACTGACTTCTTCCTCGCGCTCCTCCTCCGCGTCGGCCTCGTCGTATAAAATATCAAAAGTCGCTTGGAGCCTCCTCATCTCTCCCAATTCTCCAATTAGCCATTCTATAATCAAAATCAAACAAACAACATAAAATAATATGCTATACAACATACTTATACACAATAACACAATATAGCATACTTATATAACTGTCTCAATACAAAAGTAAATTTAGAAACATTACAAGAATATCACCATTACTATCGAAAATAACAAAATGTTATCGTAAAAGCTATCGACACTATCCTCCTACTACTAAGAAAGAAATTTCACACTGTCTGCCGGCAAGTATGGCCGTAAGCTCTATACAAATATAGCCCAAAATGGTATGGCAAAAAATTTCGGCCATTTCGAATGTCAGTACATGAAACGGTCGTAATTTTATTTCACAAAAAATGATAATAAATGTCGTTATTTCTTTGTGTAAACTAATTTCCATTACATATACACTGTTTTTATTCATTTTACTGTATTTCTAACAAACTGTACATGCATTTACGCACTAAAATCACTCTGGCATCACTCCGAAATCGAAAATTTAAAAATCACTATTAGATACGATATTCGTTGAAAACTTATAGCTAAAAACGTTCACTATAAACTCAGCAAGATGATTTACAACAGTTTCTAATATAAAACACTACTTACATGAGTATTTCCAGTTTTTTCCTCAATGCACTAAGTAACCTTGATGCACAAATGACAAATGTTCGAACTGTCATACAACCCGAAAAACGCGAGTAGAATAACTTTAACTTTTTATTTAATTTATCCTAGGCCTATGTCCAGCAGTCCTACCCCTTTAACCCTATACTAGTCGTGGGGATGTATTCTTGTATGAAAATGTGCATAAAATAATAACTTTTTAAATTTGTTTTTCAGAATTTATATAATTTTCACTTAAAGGTCCAGTAAAAAGAAATGCCAGTGGAGATCATGTTTTGAAGAATTTGCAAAATTTACAGCCGAGTACCTCAAGTGTACTACATTATGTGAGTTAATATAAATATTATATTGTTGTACAGTATTAAATGGTATAACATGACGAAGATGGGTCTGAGCAGTCACTCAACTGCATTACTTTGAAATATACAGAAAGTAATAAATTTATTTATTTTCAGAAACCTTCATCGTCATCTTCATCTTCAACCTTTGGTTTCGCAGTCAGGGTCGCTGACTTCTCGACCACCCGGCGCGGCGGTCTTATCACCAGTTTTAAACATTGTGACATTATTAGAAATAGAAATAGAAAAATATTTATTGTCTTTCTACATTTTTATACAAAAGATAAGAAAATCTACAGTACAAACAGTGCAATTAATACTTAAAAACCAATTTATATAAAAATAATTTATGAAAAAAATAAAATAAGAAAAGACAAAAGGAAATGGTTAGTAAGTTAGTTGAGGCCTAGACCTTAACCAACGCTGTTTTTCAGCCACTCCCTGTACTCACTTCACATTAATTTTGCATACAATTTTTTACAGATTATTAATTATTGTAATTATTAATTTATTAAAAAAATACCAGCAGAGTATGTTGTTGTTTTTATTTATTTTATTTTAAGGGTTGCGTACCCAAAGGGTAAAACGCTAACCCTATTACTAAGACTCCGCTGTCCTTCCGTCCGTCCGTCTGTCACCAGGCTGTATCTCATGAACCGTGATAGTTAGACAGTTGAAATTTAATTTTCACAATGATGTATTTCTGTTGCCGCTATAACAACAAATACTAAAAAACAGAATAAAATAAATATTTAAGGGGGCTCCCATACAATAGGCATGATTTTTATAGAACAATTACACGAGATAATGGTACGGGACCCTTCGTGCGCGAGTCCGACTCGCACTTGGACGGTTTTTTTTATTTTACCAACTGTTCATACATTTTATTAAAGTTAATGATGTGGCGTCGACACAGGCCGATATAAGGTAGATACAGAGATAGCCTGACACTCAATGATAGATAACGTTAGCATTCTACTGGTAAAATCGAATGAGTATCTTCAAATTTCTTTTTAATATTATCCTCTTTATAACATTACTATAGATGTAGGTAGACGTGCCTGAGTTCGGCCCCTTTTATTGTAAATGTGTGCGTGACATTTGTCTGTAGGCGTAATTGGCACGCTTTTTTATTGTAATGTTACGTCTGCTTCTTATTATACGTCTGTGATTTATGTATTACTTGAAAGAAAAATTACTTTGACACTGGCTAAATGTGCTAATCGCACGAAGCCATCAACTAAAAGAAAAAAGAGAAAAAATGAAATAACTAAAGCTAAACATGACTTCTTGGCGGAAAAGTGAAGAGTCATGTCTGCGATTTTGTTTTATTTTCTAAAATTTGTGTTATGTCGAATATTAATGTGAAATAATGGTGGATTATTAACCGTTAAGTGTTCGTGAGTGTGCATGAGTGTTGGAAAATGAAACAAAACAGTGCAACGTCACTTTTCAAATTCTCTCAAGAAGTACGCCCGAGGACTTAGTAAAGCCCCACATCTTTACTGAGATACTCGAGGGGTTGGGGGGTATATCATTTCTCACTTCTCATTTCTATTATCATTCATCATCATTACTGGAGGACGAAGGAAATATTGTTTATTTATGTATTACTTGAAAGAAAAATTACTTTGACACTGGCTAAATGTGCCAATCGCACAAAGCTATCAACGAAAAAAAAAAAAAAAAACTAAACATTTTAAAACGCTAGAATATACAATACATAACTATGCTATATAACATGTTTTGTCATAATTATAGTCTAGCTAGTCTTTGGTCTAGCTTTAGTTATTGTTCTGAGATCGAATCGACACACCGATGTAATAGAGCAAGAATGTAAAAAAAATGAGAGACCGTCCCGTGTAGAATTGACAACCGTACAGTATACAGAATACAACTTAAGAGAATAGCTCAACTAAAACCATAAAGTTAATAACTTTATGACTAAATCATAACAGTGTTTCAGATAGATACGTAATACGTACCCCTATAGAGTTGACAGAAGAAATAATAAGGGACGCGTCAAGGAATGATCCTATTTTAGCTATTCTAGCAATTATACCTAGCTTTGTATGTTGTTCTGAGGAGTTATTATTGTTTGACCATTGACCACAGAATTATTTCATTTTAATCCTACTTAAAAGTTTCAAGTAGCCAGTACGTTATCAGTTAAAGAATACTTAAAGGAGGTGTGTAGTAAGTAGTTGGTACAAAATATAACGGATCTTGTACGATGGAAAATGGCCAGTTTTTAGTTGTTGCGATAGGTTACCGGTCAGGAAGAAGGAAACATAATCGGGAACGGACATACTGGGAATTGATATATCAAGCAGTGGTCATATCGGGAAGTGGTTATTTCGGGAACGGACATACCTACTGGGAACTGATATATCAAGAAGTGGTCATATCAGGAAGTTGCCATATCGGGAAGTGGTCATATCAGGAACGGACATATCGGGATGTGGTCATATCAGGAAGTGGTCATCACCAACCGAAAGGTTTCACACGTACCACCAACCACACCACACCGTCTCGCGGCAAAAGGTGGTCAAGCTGTGGTTACGTGTGAATAGTGTCGCTGCGGCTTCTTGTGGTTGCGTAGTGTTACCTACAAAATGTTTGCGATATGGCTAGCCGCTATGTTCGCGGTGTCGCTGGTGTTTGCGTTGTGGTTGCGGCGTGGCTGCGATGTAGTCTGTATCAAACACGCGGTCAATAATGTCGGCAAAATGTGGCCCGTGTGAATTCAACTATTAACTTCATTCAAATTAGCGCCCGCCCACGTGTTGAGGTGGTGGCGTGATTGTGGTATGTACGTGTGAAACAAGCCTCAATAATAACACCATTTTTGATATCATGTTTCCAAAATGTCAAGGCTAGTCTATGATATTCTAGACTTAGAATAATAACGATTCTAGACTAATTATTATAAATCCATCTCAAAACTTGGGTATCTCCAAGAAGATCTTTGATTATAAGATATATATCTTTAGTTCTGGGATGCCCTAGAACAACAATAAACCTTTACTTATTGTTCTGAGGGGTTACCTACAAAATAATATCTCTGCGTCAGTTGTTAAAATTTAAATATTATATTTCTTCTTTTTGACTTTCGGCGGCATTGGCAGTCTACTTTATATGCCAGAAGTTTTCATAAAAACTGAATATTTATTTGAGCACTCCTTTGACCTGTCGTATAAAACGTCGTGTAAATTGTCGTATTATATACCTTTAATTAAAATATTATAACTGACTGCGGTTGAATGGCGTTGTTCAATCAAAAGGCTAGCCGTGCAATTAAACGGCTATTTTGACCAGTTGGCTGTGACATAGTTATTAGTACTGGCCATGAACAAATGCACATTTATATTCGAAATCGCAATAATTTTCATGTGTCATTTTGAGTCAAGTTACTTTGATAGTGAAATCAAGTTACATCATATATTTTTTACATTTATTTTAGCATTGGTTTTAGTAGCGCATACGATTCCAATTCTGTTTAGAGTTTATTCGTTATGGATTTTTTATGAATGTATAAAAATGGCCAGTCCTTACGACAAAGGAAATTTTGGTGACAGTGCACGCAACAAATCCGAATGGGAACTTATCATTAATAATTCTAATCATGTGTTCGACGGAGCCGGTGAGAATATCCAATACCACAGCGACTCTGAGTCTCTAGCTTCGAGGAAGAGCAAGACGCGGTACATAAACCCGGCCATTTATGTGGAGACAGTAGAGTCGACGCATTCCGTGACGTCACTGCAGACAGACTCCTGCGTAGACGATGTCACACCGCACCCGCACAGCACTTATCGTAGTAATTCTACGCCTTTTCTCAGCGGGCGCGATACTGATTCTTCTAGTAGTATAAAACGAAAATTATGTAAAATTCCGATGAACATTAAAGTGACTGCCGACCAATACGTCGAAGAGGAGACACCACGGTTTAATCGTACTTATCGCGAGGATGGCGCGGATACGTTTAGGTTATCAGTGGCATCGGTTTCTACAACGACGACAGCCAAAGAGGAGAGAGAGCGCAATGAGAAAAAGAAACAGGATGCGTTCCAGCAATGGCTTGCACGTAAAGAACAAGAGGTGAGAAGCAAGCTACCATTTTTTTAAATATTTTATATTTTGTGTTGCGGTTCTCCTTTTCTAGTTGACTGGTAGAGTGATATTTGTAAATTAAAGATAAAAAACTCATAGATTATTGGTTAACAATACTTTCTTGCTACATATTTTTTTTAGTATATCATCTCATACAATCAATCGAAATCTTTACCATAGCCATTTTTTTTAACTCGAAACATAACATCAAATTTTGTTCATTCATCATTATCATCATCATCATCGTTTTGTTCTTCTTCTAAAACATCATCTTTTAGAAGAAGAACAAAATGAAAACTGGCAAGCTGGAACGCCACTCCGGCCCGACCACGACCAGCGAGCAACGCGAGGAGTCGTTCCGCCAGTGGCTGGAACGCAAGCGCTCGCTGATGGAAAGGCGGCGTGCGGACGAGATCATGCGCCAGTACCGCGACAAGGAGAAGTTGGAGCAGGACCGCATGAAGCGTGAGAGGGAGCGTGTGGACAAGCTGAACGACTGGGTCAAGAAGAAGGAGGAGGAAATCAAAGGTTCGCACCTCATTCGCTTCACAATGCTCTAAAAAATTTTGAAAAAAATGAAAAATTTGAAAAATTACACGATCGGTTTTTTGATCTTGTGCCCTCTGACATACTTACCAGGTTAAATATCTGTGTTCCATCCTTAAAAAAAATATTAACACTTTGTTCTTTTACTCGTATGAGCCAGAGGAGCTTTATTCAAAGTTAACTAGGTACGTCATCTCATTTTAGGAAATACGATCGGGTATTTTAACAAAACTTTTCAAATGTAATATGATCATAACAAAAGTTGCGTAAAAATTATATACTTTCCTAGTATTAAACAATTTCGTTTCAAAATGAATGGTTAAGTCAGTGTACGTACACCCAAAATAAGGAGACTGCAGAAAGTAAACTTCATAGGTACAGTCACCAGCATAAATATATGACTATGGACAGCCCTGCAAATACATCTGATCATTGATGAAGGGCATATATATATGACGATCTAACTCGGTATAAGTATGTGATAATTTGTGGCCGGCATAAATATCGATTTCGGAAACGGCATAAGTATTTGACACCGGGCCGATTCAAAATATCTGATATTGCACAAAATCAAAATTATGTAATCCACTATCAGCATAAATATCTATTCACTGTGAACGAATAATCATCGGATCACAGGTGGACCGCATAAATATCTAGCACGAAACAAAATCAAAAATATATAATCAATTTGCAAATAACTTTATCTTGTTATCTTACGAAAATATTTTTAATACATCAACCTGACGTTTCATGGAAAGAGTGCAGACTTGTCAGTGCATATGTCCGTCTCACGTTTTAGGCTATCGCAAGTTTGACAGATTCCACGCTATTAAATAAAATTGCTAAAGGTCACTGTCCATGGTGCGTCATTTGACGAATGCATGACGATTGGGAACTCGGACATTGCCGCTCTGTGGACAGTTTGTTTGCTTGCATCTTGCTTGCATGAAAACAAACTGTCCACAGAGCGGCAACGGTATTTCTCTGGAAAACAAAATACAACTAGCCTTAGTTTTAGTCGTTTCTGAAGATGCAATCATCTCCTAGGCAATTTTAATTAAAATAGTTAATGGATTTGATTATCGTATTGTCAGCACCCCTCCATTATTGGCACGTTTGAATTTATTTCATTGCATTAGTAACGGAAGTACAGCTAAACCTAGGAGCCAAAGATGGTTGTGTACTTTGGGTGGCGATAAACGTAATTTACGCTAATATTAGTATGCATATTTTACCTAATTAATTCATCATTATGTCTTTATTAAGAAATACCTTACAGTAACTCCCAAAACCTCTATAATTTTTTTAACGGTTTTATTATTTTCATGCATTGACACAATTCTATGTCTCAAGTGGACATCCACCCGATAAGTGGCCATGGCATTGAATCATCGATTGAAAACAAGAATGAACGGTTGTCATTATGAGCAAAAGATAATTAAATCCAAAAAAACAATTATTGTTGACGTAACATTATTTTTTATAAATTTTTTGTAAAAGAAATAGTTTAACCGATTTAAATTAACCTCCATGCTAGAAAATCACGAAGCCACGAAGATATTGTTCTTATTTCAAAAGCTACGAAGAATTATTTATTATTTTCTTTCATATATATGGAATTTGTAAAACGTGAGACGGACATATGCACTGACAAGTCTGCACTCTTTCCATAAAACGTCAGGTCGATGTATTGAAAATATTTTCGTAAGACAACAAGATAAAGTTCATATTAGCAAATTGATTATATATTTTTGATTTTGCATCGTGTTAGATATTTATGCGGTCCACCTGTGATCCGATGGTTATTCGTTCACTGTGAATAGATATTTGTGCTGATAGTGGATTACATAATTTTGATTTTGTGCAATATCAGATATTTTGAAGCGGCCCGGTGTCAAATACTTATGCCGTTTCCGAAATCGATATTTATACCGGCCACAAATTATCACATAATTATACCGAGTTAGATCTTCATATATATATGCCTTTCACCAATGATCAGATGTTTTTGCAGGGCTGTCCATAGTCATATATTTATGCTGGTGACTGTACAAACAATTTTTTTTTAAAAAGAGATTGCTGATTGCCTCTAACGGCATTTTCAGCGTCACCGGACTTTTTGGGGGCGGCGAGGTACGTAAAGGGTACCTCAAGCCGTGTGAAATGAATCACCTTCGGAGGTTTTCTAGAGGGAACGGCATCACACACTTAAAAGTGCGTGTCCCCGTGCCCTACTAGATTCTCCGAAGGGTTCGGATCGGATCGGCCATACAAACAAGCTCTAGCAACGCACACATAGCCCACCTCTCACAACAAGGAATCTTGCATCGCATCAATCCGAGTTTAGTTGTTCCGGGCTGTTCACAGATTCCGTGTCCGTGGGAGGGTTTATGTGTGTGCCGAGCAACGCACGGTATGGTAGGTGGTAACAGCCTGCAGTCTCCTTATTTATATCAGTGCTTCCTTTTGTTAATAGTCAGTTAAATGTCCAGTGATGAAAACTCGTGAGGAGCGCAAGATAGCGCGCGTTGCCATCGAGGAGGAGAAGCGGCGCTCGAACGGCGAACGCGCTTACCGCGACTGGCTGCGGACCAGCAAGAACAAGCCGCTGCCCGTGCCGCTCAACCAGGGGGAGCTCAGTAAGATTTGGTTTTTTGTTTAATGGCTTGAGGTGGTTTACACATTTAACCAGTCATTGACACTGGCAAGGGATCTCCACTGTAAATCCTCTTTGTTTTATAATAGACTAGTGGCCCGCTAGCGACTTCGTCCGCTTCAGTGAACACCCATATCCCGTGATAGTTTTTTACCAGCTCGGAAACGCTTTTTTTTTGGCTTCTTTTTCATACAAACCTTGTCTGGTCGATTACGAACACAACAAAAATTAAATCAGCCAAATCTGTCGAGCCTTTTTCAAGTGATGCTCTGACATACTCGTACATGTTGCAAATGATTTTTATTAAATAGATGATAATGAAGTGATATTCTCCCCAAATCACTTGAGTATCAGTAGAGAGACTTTACTGAGATCTCACGTGGACTTTTTGAGAGAATTTGAAAAGTAACGTTACGGTTTCACGTTTCATTAGCGCACATTCATGAATAAATACTTCATCATCTCATCATCATCATCTCAGCTACAAGACGTCCACTGCTGGACAAGGCCTCCCCCAAGGATCGATCGCCACAATGACCGGTTTTGGTGCTGCTCGCATCCAGAGGTTTTCCGCGACCTTTACCACATCGTCAGTCCACCTAGTTGGAGGCCTGCCCTCACTGCGCTTTCTGGTACACGGTCGCCACTCGTGGACTGTTCCGCCCCAGCGGCCATCAGTCCTGCGAGCGATGTGCCCTGCCCACTGCCATTTGAACTTAGCAACTCTTCGAACTTTACCGACATACGGTAAAGTTTGTTCTTCTGCGGATCTCCTCATTTCTGATTTGATCACGCAGAGAAACCCCAAGCATAGCTCTCTCCATTGCTCTTTGAGTGACCTTAATTAAGCCGAGGCCCACAGTAGGACCACATCACAGTCCCGTATGTCATCACTGGCAAACACACACTGGTCAAAGACAGATATTTCGTAGTAGCTTACCGAACGCTGCCAAACCTAATTGGATTCGGCGATTGACCTCTTTTCTGAAGTTGGACCTACCTAGCTGGACCGTTTGTCCCAGGTAAACAATCGTCCAGGTCTGATATGTAGGTTCGTAAGTCGTAGTTGCGATGCACGCTGTTGCGAAAAAAAATTCAAGTGGTATAACCTTTTGAAAAGCCATTGTATCGAATGACGGATTCTCGAACACGCTGTTACGATAATCGTTTTATATGTGGTACGCTAAATCGATAGTCACGGTATCGAAATCTTTTTGAACCTACAAATCAGACCCCAATCGTCTACAACTTCAAGGGCAGAGTCCCCACCCTAGAGGAGAGGGTACGACACGTGAGTTCGACATAACTTTTGTCTTCTTCATATTCATACCAATCCATGTCCAATAAATACTTAATAGTAATTTATGGTACTTGTTTATAGTAATAGTAATTTATTAAATAAGACAACAATGATCCATATTTGTCAGTAGACTTAAAGACTAATTGTTAGTATTAAATTACAAATTACACTTTGATAAATAACATTTCCAAATAAATTTAAAGTACCAGATAAATTTTGTAAATCACTTAATCTCAAAAAATTACCAATTAAATTAAATTTGATATATTAAAATAGAATTGATACATATTTAATTAATAAAATAGAAAACAATTTAATAAATTAACCGAATTATAAAACCAATACAAATCATAAAACACATAATAACAATACAAACAGGGGCAGGGGCAGGGGCTACCGGGCAACATGCAGGCGAATCCAGTGCTGTAAAATAGGCGAGTCCCACCTGTCGGCGATAGTACTCAGGATAGTGTGGCGGCTGGCTCGAACGCGCGCTAACATGGAGGCGCAGCGCTTGCGAACTATGGCATGAAAACCGTCAATCCGCGCCTCCGCAAACATCGCCGATGCGCTGCAAAATCGCGGCAGCCGCAACAACACTGAGCGCATCGTTGTACTGGACGCGAAGGGCGCTGTATGCCCTTTGCGTATAACTGACACACAGACTGCACGTGTAGAAGGACTGACAATATGATCTAAATAGCGTCACCTTTACCTCGTCATTACACTGTGCAAATCTACGAGCCAGCATATTACATCGGACAGCCAACGCCCTCCGCTCCCGCTCAATATCAAGATCATCCTTGAGATCAGCTACGACCCAATGACCCAGATACTTAAATGCTGTAACTCAATTGAGAGGAGTTCCAGACAAAAGGACCGATGGCACCTAATCTAATTAATGAAGAATAATCCATAATTTTACACTAAAATACGACAAAATACTTTTTTTAAATTAAACCAAACTGCAAACTTTTCTCTTCACTAACCGCTAAGAAGACAACTCAGTAAGTTACCTACTATATGAAGAAACACTTAAAATCTGTAGTCTACGTCGTTTAGTTGATATAGGTAGGTCGATACATTTTTTCGCGATTGGCTGCGGACTAGCAAGAACAAGCCGCTTCATGTGCCCTACAACCAGGGGGAACTCTGTAAGATACGTGCTCATATTCATTCATATTCGTCTTCATTATTGCATTAGCATAGGCTAGTTTAGTATTAGACCACTGCTGAAGATAGGCCTCTTCAAATAAAATAAAAACCAAAAACACAAATGTTGAAAAAAATCCACGAGCAGGATTTGAACCCGCACCCTTCTTCAAAATTTGTTCAACATTTGTGTTTTTGTAATTTGTTCGCAACAAAATTTGCGTTAAAAATTATATAAACATTTTAAAATAAAAACCAAATAAATTAAAACATGAAGTAAAGTTAAAATTAATAACAATGGCAAAATCTTACTAAAACAAAAAATAATTACAAGATTTTTCAAATAAAACAATAAATATTACATTCAAACTGAGCTGGTTAATGATTATTAAATTACACTGGGATTTCGTGTCTCTACACCATAATCTAGCGGATTGGGATGAAGTAAAAACGGGGAAAATTTCGTCTAACGGCTAACGGATTTTCTAGCGGAATGGCAGAATGTTAAATAATGTTATACTCGTTTACTAGGTACTAGGTATTTTTAGGTATCTAATGGCCGCACTCAGAGTCGTCAATTAAGTTTTAATGACAATTAAGGCTCTTGCTGTCACTTTCTTATATAGTATAGTGGTAAATAGAGAAGGAAAGACATTTAATTGTTCATTAAAGTTAAGTGACGTCTCTGAGTACGGCAGTTAGAGGATTTTGCTTGAATTTCACCAAAAATTTATCATCTCGAGCTCCTATGCTTTGTTAGAAACTAAATGCCGTGGTCCCGGCTCCAAAAGCAGTCGTTAACAACCACCAATCGGCACTGGACACGTGGTGTTGTTAATTGCGCGGTCTCCCTATCCATCCGTAGGGAAGGCTCGTACCGAGTCCTACCCCAGCAGTGGGGACATAAAATGAGCTGCTTTTGGTTATTTTTATTGTAATATCATTTTAATCTGAAGATTAAAATTATCATCATCATCTCAGCCAAAAGACGTCCACTGTTGGACAAAGGCCTCCCCCAAGGATATGAGGGGTATTTGCCGTAATCGGCACGCTTGGCAGGCGGGTTGGCGATCGCAGTAGGTTGAGGGTAACCTCAGAGAGATGCTGCTGCCCATCCTCTGGAATGCTCCCTTAGTCGGCTTTTACGACACCCACGGATGAGATGGGGTGGTACAATTCTTTAACCCCGGCACCACACAGGGAAGATTAAAATAATAAGTGATTAATATAAGTATCATCATCATTGATATGATTAATACGAGTATAAATCAAAAAGAGTCTAATATTCTTTTATTTGTTCATAATTCAAGAACACAACTGTAGTGTAATATGCTATGGAAGAATAGTTTGATCCTTCGCATAGCCGTACAAAAATAAGAAAGCTAAAAGAAATCTTTCCTATTTTAATACTACTAGACGAACTATTATGCATTGGGGCTCGTATAAGATGTTGAATCATCAATTCATCATTCATTTAATCTTAACTTCATTTTTATTTCGTCAGGTATGCGCGGTTCGGTGTCTCGGATGTATGTAAACCCAATACCTTGGCAGGCTCCCACATGAGATGAAGGAAGATTAGAAACGACCTTTAATTTTAATCATGCAATTTCTTAACGGTTTATTCGGTTCGTTTGTTTTCTACATAAAATTATTTATATTTGACGTAAGGAACTACGGTTATTAACCTGCCGCCTTTTAGAGTAAATTTTCCTTTTTAGATTAAAGTTTTGTTGTAGCATTTATTAAGTAACACGGTCGTAATTAGGCTACGATCTACATTTAGACAAAATAAAACAAGGTGATTTTATCTTCTTGTGACTTTTATTACTAAATCTAGAACCTACCTATCATAATGTATTCTACTTACAGGGTCCCGTCCAGTACAAAATTGAATTATCATATAACATACATAAATTCATTCGGCACACGAGATCTAAAGTTTTCATATCGTTAACATTCATCAAAATGATAATTATTGTAAATCGAATTACGTGCATCGTAAGAAGCGTTATTCTAACATTTTCTTTATCCTTCACCGGCACCCAACTCCTACAACGACTATGCGTAAAAAAATCTGATAAATTTACGACTACGCTTGGTTATCTTTTTGCTAATTAACTATACATATTTTTGTTTACCTATTATATTTTATTATAATTTGCGTAACATTATACAACGAGTAACTTATAGTTGTGGTAAAAATTAAAAGATCTAAAGTGTATCCGATCTAGTTCTTGTATGTGTTGTTACTGAGACATATTTATTAACTTTAATTTGTCATGCAATTGTAAATTAAATATTTTTATTACTGAAGTCATGCGCGTCAGGCGCGCTTAGGCGTGCCGCAAGTAGCAGTGATCCTAAATGTAAGTACACAGAGGTTACTACACCACTGGGGCTGTGACTTGTTTATTTTGATGTGACGTCACAATCGAAATATTTAATTAAAAATTGCAAACAAATTAAAGTAAATAATTATGTCTTAGTAACAACACAGACAAGATTCCGATACACTTTGGATCTTTTTATTTTTACCACACCTTTCTGTTTTACGTTGTATAATGTAACGTAAATTTTGTTGCGAACAAATTACAATTTGAAAATGGTGTTGAAACAGATAAGGGGCTATGATGGCATAGTTGGTAGTGGCATGTCATGGGGTGCGGGTTCGAATCCCGCTTGTGAATTTTTTGACACTTTTTCAAATTATATTTTATTGCTAATTTGCAATAAAATTGATAACAAATATTTTGCCAATTTTTATGGCTTGATAACCTATCAGTAGGTTTGCTCCTCTTCCTTAAGGCGAAGTATGTCCGATTTGTTCATGAAGTAGTAGGAAGGCTGGCGGCCCTTAAGGTCTTTGAGGACACGCTTAGCGCCAGCCCGGATTAGCACTCTGCTCAGACTCTCCATCTTCTCAACACCCATTGCGTAGTGTAGTGGTGTGCGTTCCAGCTATAAACAAAGTATGAATTATTAAAGATTGTATATTCTTTAAATATATGTGATGGGATTTGACAGATTTTTGGGTAAATATAATATGGCAGGCAGTGGTGCGACGAGAGTAGCCGAAGATCGCGCTCAGTGGCATGCATTGGGAGAGGCCTATGTCCAGCAGTGGACTGATATGGGCTGATTATGGATCTACGGCACACTCGTCAAAACTGCATATTGGTCAAGCGATGATGATGATGATAATATAATTTCCTAAGAATACAAAAATTAAATGAACGACTTCGTTACGAAAACTTCATAAAAACCACCTGAATAATTGAATCATGAACTATGAAGTAGCCGCTTTTTATGTTTTTGAGATTTCAAATGATGTTTGGCTTCAGTAAAAGTTCTCGAATTGATCGATTGTGAATTCAGTCTCGAGTTTGTAAAAGCAGACACAGGTAATAATCGGTTTAAGATGGTCCCTCAACAGCTATTCCTGTACTGCTGTTAAGACCCTTGTCTGATAGTGACATGCAGCGAGTCACGGGATTCCATGACCAAAGGAAATTATGCTTACATTATCCCCAATCCATAAAAGTTCGGGGAAGGTCTGCGCGAACCACACCACAATCTCCTCGTGTTGCGCCAGCACTACTACGTGCACAGCCGTCCGGCCGAAGGTGTTCATGCCGCGTGCCAGCGTGCGCCCCCTCTCAGACAGCTGTTCCTGCACTGCTGACAAGTCCTCTCGCCTGATAGCGCCGTGCAGCGTGTCTCGGGATTCCTTGACCAAAGTAAATCATGCTTACATTATCCCCAATCCGTAACAGTTCGGGGAAGGTCTGTGCGAGGTATGCCACAATTTCCTCGTGCTGCGCCAGCACCGCTACGTGCACAGCCGTTCGGCCGAAGGTGTTCATGCCGCGTGCCAGCGTGCGCCCACCCTCCACAGACAGCTGTTCTTGCACCGCTGCCAAATCCCCTCGCCTGATTGCGCCATGCAGTGTGTCTCGGGATTCCTTGAAGGAAAATTATTAAATTGAGGCTCAGCTTCTCACAAGGAACATCAAGTCTATTTTGCTTGCGCAATGCAGTTAAAACTAAACAGTCCATCACCCTCAGAGCCAGAGCATCCCAGGATCGATTCCTAAGGAATTCCAAATATTGAACATTTAATTTTGCAGTTATTAATCTGTTGTTTGCTATTAGACTTTGTATTCGGCATGTAACAGAATCTCTTGATATTATTAATTTGTTCACCTCAAATGTGGGTATCGATGCAAGTAGACTTCCCATCTCGCTGTCACCCCGTTGCGTGATAACATCTAATATTGGCGCACCTTCCTCGTCTACCACGTCCAATATGTGGTCGTATCCCTCCAGCAACAATTCCATAATTTTTTCTTTGTTCCCTGCAACACAATTACTTATTCAAAATATTGAAACACATAATGAACTTTTCCTAGCTGGTTTACGGTAGCTACAACTATTGTATAGAATATTGTGTGATATTCACTGACCTCTAGCAGTCAAATGCAGTACCCATTTGTCGATTTCGGTTGTATTCTCCGGTACGTTGGCTTGGATGGATACGTCGCGCGCAGTCCTATACAGTTCGTCACGGTAGCCAAGGCTCACGTCTGATTCCTGTAGTAGCTGGAACAGCGCATTTCTTGAATGAGAGCGCGCTGCTGCAAAGTGTAGCATCGACTGCCCATGTTCGTCCTTTGAATAAAAAGTTAGTATTAGAACTACTTGCCATTTATCGCTGTAGGTATATACTTAGTCGAAATATCAAAATCAGGCTGTAAAGAATAATAATAAGAATACTATGTGTTAGGGCCGCTGGGTATTTTTAACGGCCTCCTTGCTATCATAAGTGTAACGGCTAACGATTGTAATAAATATAGCTATCGCTACTGATTAGTGTTAACTCGCTCATATTAATAAAATTGAGAATCAAAACAGCGTTGTACAAATCGTAGCCCCAACTCACTACCCACTTGCTATTGATCGTTGCTGGGCGATAAAAAATGGATCGACTACATAATTGTTCCGGCAGTGTGCGGCTATTACTCCTAAAATCAAAGTAAATCAAATCTTACTCTATTGGCACTACTGAATGCGGCTTCTGGGCCGTCGGGGCTAGCCTCCGGCTGCGGGTCCACCGTCACCACGTCGATGGGCCGCGGTCTGGTGGCGGTGCGCGTGCCAGCTCGAGCAGCTGCTACAATGGCCCCATTGACTACTGGCGGCGGTATAGGTGGCGGCTGATCGTTTTCCACTTCACCCATTTCACGCGTCACGACCATCTTGGACTCCTGATTAAAACATGCAAAAACTTACTATTTATATTCACAGTAGTTTCGTGAAAATGGCATGTGTGCGCGCCAATTATATAGCTAGTTATTGGTTTCACTTTCGTGTCCCGTCAATAATTAATGCCTAGCCTTCATTTCCAACACTCGGAATGTACAAGCCCCGACACGTGCACAACAGTTTCAATATATTTGTTCGATTGTAACAGTCACCAAAAAATCTACGATGTATAAAAACAGTGGCTCACCTGCGTACCTAAATGTGGCTTCTCATGGTCAGGGAAGTTTTGAAGAAAACTGGCGAGGAATGCGACAGGATCCTTAGGCTTAACGTTTGCCACTTCGGTCAGACCTTTTATCAAAGGATCGCCGAGAGCTGCAAAGATTGTTTCTATATTAACGTTCCTATCTTCACTAAACTCATCCATTTCAAGACTAACTGAAATAAACTAGCTTACACTTCGCTAGATATCTGCCCTCTTCCGTCTGAAAGATGGGAATGTCCATATGTCCATTGGTAGCGTGGCTCGAACCTGAAATCGATTAATTATTCATTGTGACGGCCTTCGGTACTTATACCTGTGTGAGAGTCGACAATACGTGTGTTTGTATACGAACTCGAACGGGGGTTGAAGGGAGGCATGTCAATTATCAGCGGCCAGCGGTGGCACTATGGAGCACTAAACGCAAAGCTGTTATTAGCACACAAGTCGCCATAATTGATATGCCCTACTAATGGTCCTTTGTAACGATTTCCGATAAAAAATTGTTTGATAATGATTCCGTATGTCCTATTTTTGTAACTAGCCACTTACCTTTGATAAATATATGGTTTTGAAATCAATAGGTACATTAAAAAATAACTATCAAATATAAATAAACAGCTATTCGCGCTGATTGATGTTCATTTCTTGAGGAGTTTTACAATAAACATTATCTTAGAAAATACGACCACAACACAACTTTTACAATCAAACATAGGTACATAATAAAATAAATAAAAGTTAAAACGTAAAAAGTTTAACGAAACAAAAGAATTCATTTTTCTAGACGTATTAACACACAGAACACACTATCTAATGTTGGAAAGACAGGCTGTTGGTGAAAGTGCAGTAAAATACAAAAGCTTCAACGTTTATAACTGTCAGGTGAATAAGCGTGAACGTAATGCAATCACGTCACTCCAAGCTTACACGCGAACTTACTTTATTATTGTACTGACCTAAAACTTTTCGGTAGAATTCGTATATCTTTCAAAAGCCGAATTTGTTACTGATGCTCGCCGATTTGTAGTAATATACTTCCATCCAGTACCTAAATCTTTCCAACATTTGACACACCTAATATAAAAAAAACTAAACGAATTTAATTTAAGTTAAAACGCTATTACTATTACAAATCTTTATTGTTGAACATCGAAGTTGTCTAAATCAGCTAAGCTGTTTCTCTTTTTTCGAAATATATTAGATAGCATAGTTGCAATATGTGCAGAGTTCTGCATAGCTAAATCTTTTTCAAGATGCAGTAAATTCGATGCTGCTGTTACAAAGTCATTAAAACAGTTTGTCTCTGTAATGCTTAAGCACTGGTAATTGCTTATTCGAGCTATATCAGCACTTAAAGTTTCTCGATATTGAAGGCCCCTCATAGCACACAAATGCTTCATATTTTCTGGATCCTTTGACAGGCCAGGAAAGTTAACAATAAGACTAAAATGAATACCAGCTCCTAAGAATGTAGGTCTGCTACTTAAATGGCCAAGTGTTTGATCCCAAACGAAATCTATTTTATCATGTAGATGTGCCATAATGTATGACATTTTACTGAAAGTTTGACCTATTTCACCTGGACAATCAACTGGATTTGAAACGAGAACTCGTATATGATCATGTACATTGATCCAAATAGCCACTGTTTTATCTTCACTCACGAAAACTCCACGTCCATAAGGCCAATGGTTACCATGAAGACGTGTACAGTCATCAATTTCTTCTCTGTCACACAATGCTATTAACAAACCATTTGAAGCCAAAGAGGCACATATTTCTGATGGTTTATCCATAACTTCATTTAAAGTATAGTATGATCCACCTTTTTGATCTGACTCTGCACTCAACGTTTCATTTAACTTTCCAAAGTGTTTATGCATGAGCACCGTTGTTACAATTCTTTCTATGTTTTCTAGTTTTCCAACTTTAAGATTTAACGGCAACTCAAAACCCTCTAAGTTTCGTGCACATTCCATTGTACCCGAAAGAATAAACTCATCGTTTGGGTCGATGTTTAATTCAACAAGTGGTTCCGATGTTGAAGCTGATGAAAGTTTTAGTGACATTTTAGCAAAATCAGAATTTGGATGCGTCAGTAAATCCGAATGAACATTAATATTGTGAAGATCTTTAATCAGAGGTATTAAAAATTCATGAAACACCTCGTAGACATAATAGTCTGGAGCGGCTATACCACCAACAAAGTCTTCTTCTACTGTTTGTATAATGTTTCGATTTTCCGGCAACTTTTTTACTGCTGGCCAAATGACATCGAAAAGATCGTGATCTAGTTTTGTAACCCTATATTTTATTGTCTCAAATATTGGCCTTTTAAGAAATCTGCCCAATACCAATGATGGTGTTGCTCTGTTAGATGAAGCCGAAAGGGGAGTACGAATGGGTTTAGCTGAAGCTAAAAGACGATAACAGCGTTCCAGAGTATCCAAGGCTTCAGGGACGTCCAAAGCACGTCGAGACGATACTCGATCCTCAGGCACTACACATATTTAAGGACGTGTACATAAAATTGTACGATACAGTAAGAGGTAATTAATATAAAACGAAAATAGTAATAGTAAACAAATGTACGGTTTATTGACAGGATTTCAATATACAATTAATAAAAAGCTTCTAAATTAGACATTTAAAAAAATGCAAATAAAATATTAAAATAAAGTAAGTAAATATTTTTGTTAACGTTAGGTTTGTTTTAATAGTAAGACAGTATAACAGAGACTTGAGATTGAGAAATATTGAGAAATAAAAGATTAGGCTGTCACGAATATTTTGTATGCCTCACCTTTATCCGACAACATATCTTGGACTGCGTCTTCACTTATACCATAGTTGGATAAAAGTTGACTAAAGGGTAGCAGATTAGGATTTCTGATATAATCTTCAGCCGATCTTCCTTTCTGCAAATATTGTCCAATAATTCAACGTGTTAAAATTATAGACTGTCGTTTAAAAAAATATAACTTGAACTTACGTCATCTAAGTCTTTAGAATTAGAACCAAGTTGTTGTAACAGATTGTAATAGTGGCCGTTGTCTGGTAGCACAGCGGCGTAGTGTAATGATGTCCTTCCTTCAAAATCAACTGCTGATAGCGTTTCGGGAAATCTGAAGCAAAACCATGAAGGCGGTTAGAAATATATAAATTTTGTCATTGGTTGAAATTCTTCTTTGTTGGTCGTATATGTATTTACCTTCCTCCTAAATATTTCATGATGTTTGTTTTTCCAAATACTGTAGCAACGTGTAAGGGTGTGGCACCATTCGGTGATATGGGATCTCGCGCTATAGCAAATTTTCGCCTGTCTAGAGCGGCTTGTAAATCTTTTATATTTCCTTCCCTTGCCGCTAAGTGTACTTTGTTTATTTTTTGCTGTAGTTAATAAATAAAATATAAAATTATAATTTTTACAGCGGCAGAATTATTAAATAGGAGTTTAGAATGAAACTCGTAAGTGATTTAAAATGGCTTATGCTTAGCCAAAATAAAAATAATGTTCATTAGAAAACAGTAGTGCATGACTAACATAAATGGCAATATTTTAAACGTTAGATAAAAAACAAAGGTATGTATATACGTTACCATGTATGTCGGCACGTTATCCAAAAATGCTTGCAGTTCAGTGTTTCCTGATTGTCTGCCAACCAATCTTGTGCCTTCACCATTTAAGACCAAAGTAGCTAACATTTCCATGTTCGCATTATTAATTAAGTCTGTTACTTCTGGGTCTATTTCACTATCCTGTGAAATATTGTACTTTAATATATAGCTTGCAAACTAGTTTTAAAATGTTGATGCTCGTGTCAGGCATTCGCGGGCTAAGTCAATTGTAAGTTAACGAACATATAACTAAGAAGCTGGCAAATTATTTGACAGTATGGTGTTACGAGGTGTCTATGAGAAATACACAGTGCCACAATGATGCTGCTAATCTAAAAACACCACAATTGAGTAAATAATTACCGCATTACCTTAGTACCTGGTCGTATTTCATGGCTGATGAAACATTTACAAAATATACTTACAACGACAAGTATATCCTTATGCATTGATCCATCTCTTTCCGAAATCATTGCAGCTTGCGACTCCTGCTCAGCTTCACCACTAATAATACCTTCAATGAGACTCTCTTGCGTGTTTCGGCCTTCAGACACGTTTCCTTAATTAGCAAAATAATCAAAAATATTGAACTTGTCAGGGACCCTCTTATAATTGATTAGTAGTATGTGGGCTATGTTTTAATTGTTTCGTGTTCAGTGCCAGAAGAGATGTCAGTATTACCTCTCTTGGCACATTCCAATTCAACTATGTCAGCGGTGCTTTGGTGGTTTATGTCACTGTATTCTGAATTTGAGTCTCCTTGTACTTGAACATCGTCATCATCTTCGTTGTGTTCACTACTGTATTTACCTTCTTTTGATGTGGGACTTTGTTCCTCTGTGGCATTGTTATTTTCATTTTCTTCACTATCATCATCTTTATTATTGTTATTTAGATTATTTTCTTCGTGCTGATGATTATCATTTTGTACATCTGGTGTTTTGCTAGTATCACCGTTATCACCTGAATCTATTTCTTCAGTGTTGTCATGCTGTATGTCTTGTTTTTCTTTATTTGGATTATCAGCTTCTGTGGTTTCCTCATGTTTTTCTTCGTCATTACTTTCATCGGTTATATCATTTCTACTTTCTTCTTGATTTTCATCATTACCTTTATTTTCGTAATTTTTGTTATCAATCTGTGCCTCTGCATGAGCTTTTTCTTCGTTTGCATTATCGATATTTGTATTTTTATCGTCAAGAATTTCTTCCTCAGCAGGCTCTTCATTATTATCGTCAGTTTTTTCTTTCTCTGAAAGTTCTTCATTATCTTCCTTCATCTCTTCAGTGTGAAGCTCTTTGGTTTCTTCTTTTTCAGAAGTCGGTTCATCATTAATCTTGTCTTCAGTTGCTTCTGTATCCTAAAAGGCAAAAAAATAAACGTTCATGCAAATGTTAAGTAAAAGCAATGCAAAACAAAGTGAATAGCATTCCAAAACTATGTAACATGCCTAACTCACCTGATGATTTTCTGACAGAGGATTGTCCAGTTTATTTGACTTTATGTTGTCATCTAAGTCTGGCAAGTCTTTGATAAGTTCTCGTGTACTACTTGTTTTCATCATTCCGACATGGGTATCAGTGCTTTCAGAGATAGTATTAGTATGATTCTTTGAGGAAATGTTTTCGCTAGATGCTTTAAGATTCTTCCTTCTAGATTTTTTATTTAATTCAGCTATAACTTCCGTGTCCAACAATTTCCAATCCCAAGAAGAAGGATATGCGCTGGAAGCTGTTCTTGGTGCATCAGGCAACGATTTGAATAAGTTTTTGTCTATTTCCTGCGGTCTATTTACATAATATCCTGGTGTTTTATTTTTCTAAAATGTAAAATTTTAAATTAGATTCCTATGGGATTTCCCTTTAACGAAAACGCTACACTACTTTTAAGCGTAGTGTAGTTTTTATTACATTTGAGTTATTTATCTAACAGAAGGAGTATACTTACATTATCAGTGATGCTCTCATCAGCGCCATAACTTACAAGAGTATTGAATGTGTGTTGTTCGTCTCTCACAGCAGCAGCATAGTGCAAAGGAGTGCGTCCTTCGTTGTCGACATCATTTATTCCTTGGGGGTATCTTTCGGCAAGATATTTTAATATACCTCCGTGGCCTAGCCCGGCAGCCTGAAAAATGTAAACAAAAACGAAATTAAAACATTACCTTCATTTTGGACAACACGGCCGTCAAGCATTCAATCAACAAATAGTTATTAGCGAATTTAAATTTCTCTTAGCAATCTGAATGTTACTTAAATGTTTTTTTGATTCTGCTTAAACATTTATGGTAACGCGGCATCCGGATGGTTGAATTAATAAAAATTTTTGAGCTCCACCTTGGTTCGGACGGCAAATGACGCCTTTACTCACGTTTATTATCGATTGTTATTAATAAAGATTTCATTATAAATATAAAATAGAAAGATGGCAGTCTTTCAATACTCACATTGGGCCAGTCTGATCTTCCCATAGGTATGTCTTTATATATGTTTTAAGGCCTGAGCCTAGCTGTGAGGAACGGTTATAGACTGATTATGATGATGCTTCTGAAATTACGTTTAAATCAAGTGGAATATAATAATCACCTTATGCATAACTGTCAAGTTATTGATGTCTCTGCTTGACAACGCCTGCGGAGGTACAGGATCTCCAGAATGCTTCATCAGGTCTTCCAGGTCGTTCTGGATGACAGCATTGTGAATATCTCGAATTGTATTCTGAAAACAAAAAAGTCAGAAATTTTTGTAAATAAAATTATTGGTATTCAGTTATGTGTGGGATAAAAGAACTCCATGGATCTTATCTTACCATATCGATACGGATTTGCTGATAAAAAAAGTTTTAATAACAGGTGTGGTTTGGAACTGCACTGAGCTGCTGCAAACTTTGCCCCTATGCAAATATATAAACATAACATAATAAAAGTCACCACCTCTAAGAACTTCTTGACGACACGTAGTTGTATACTTCATTAAGCAGTCTCGAATCATGTCCCTATCCAACTTATAATGAAATCATTTATTTTTCTCTCCACAATAATAACTAGGTCTTAATTATTCTACGACTTAGTGCTAATTGTAGTTATAGTTAAATTTTTTATGACCCATATCGTTGTGAGAGACTGGTGCCTGGAAGGGGTTTGAGTCACCAGGCCCCTCCCGCGGATATTAATCAATATACAGGTGAGTGTCTATACTACATTTGTTGGAAAAGCAAGTTGCGAGAAAAGGTAAGTAATACAAACTAAATGGTAGATATATATATATATGTGTGTGTGTGTGTGTGTGGGGGGGGGGGGGGGGGGGGTGAGTGTGCGTTATTAACTTTAAAATATGTCATTATACAGTCAAAAGATGTTCTGTATTGTTATATTCTAGCAGTTGAAGCCAATCTCGTAGTTTTATTTTACATGAAGTTTTTTGTGAATTGTATATTTCTATGTTTTTGTTAATCTTGTTGTACAAATGTGGCCCCAAAAAGCATGAGAACTTTTTATAAAAAGTAGTGTTGTATTTCTCTATCCTACATGTTTTTTTGGCTCTTCTTTGATCAGATTCCAATATTGTTGGGTCATAAATTAATTTGGAATGTTGGATCAAAACCGTTTTTATAATAAATAGTTGTCTAACAGTAAGTAACCCACTCAACTCAAGTTTATACTGACACAAACCGGTATAACGGATATTAAGGTTATAAAGTTAGGTGTCAGACGTCCTTGCGCAAGCACAAGGGACCATCTACGTCAGGTCATAACGCCAGATTAGGACGCGCCGAAACGCATTCTTCATCCGATACTTTTAAGACTAGTGTCTCGAGCTAGTTGTCCCGTAGTCACGTATAGTCCACTACTTAATATACAGATAGGTTACCGGAGATGTAAGCTCGCTCACTTCTCGTTGCACTAAGAGTACAACTCGCAGACTGCTCGGGTCGTCAACTCTAAAGTCGACTACCAAATGTCCTCTTTGGTGGCGGAGTTGTAAGCCCACTCACTTCTCAGTACCCCTCCAGGCACCTCATCAGTTCCAAAATCCTATGCGGCTGATTCAACCGAAGATATTGCAGCTAGCGGGCGCCTCTACTAGTTCTCCAGACTTGTGCCGGAGATGTTGGAAGCCTACTAGTTGGTTGTTCTGCTCGGTGGTGTTCATTGAGTACAATGAACACCATCGAGCAGAACAACCAACTATGGACAACTCACGTGCCCTCAGGGGGCCTGAAGCGAAAGGATCTTTTCGCTCCCCCTCTGGACCGCTACTCGGACCCGCTCGCTGTGCACGAAATAGAAGCCTGGCCAGACCTCAACCAGGCAGACGAACATTCCCACTTCTACAGCTAACCACATAGCCACCACGAGTCCAACCCATGTCCGGGACCTGCCGGAGACGCCCGCGAAGGCATAACCGGCAGGAGGCCTAGGATCCGGAACTCCCGTGGTACCCTTGAAAAGACAGCCGAACCCGTAGTTCCAGCTGCCATACCCTACCTATCAGGGTCAGTAGATAGGTAGATCAGTAGATCTTGACTGAGCAGCAGCGAACCATGCCCTTATCCTTTGCGCATCCTATCACACTCGTGTTATGGATACATTTTAATCTCACCATATTGTAATGCACCGCCTCTAAAAACTTCTTGACGAACGGCTGGTTAAAGATGTCGTTGAGCAGTTTCGAACCACGTCAAGACGTGGAACGAAAACAAGCGGTCTTGACCGCTACTAGGAATCTGCGCACGAGATGGAAGCTTGGTCGACAACAACTAGGCAGACGAACATTCTTTTCTCTACAGCTAATCACATAGCCACCAAGAGTCCAACCCATATCCTGAATCTGCCAGAGGCATGAGGGAATAAAAAACACAACCAGCCGGGAGCTTAAGAGCGAACTCCCGTGGAACCCTTGAGAATGCCAGACAGACCCGTTGTCCCAATTGCCATATCCAACCCACGGAAGGGTGAGACTCACCTATCTAGGTAACTTAGGGACACGTTTTATGGATACAGATATGATCTCACCATAATGTAAGGCACCGCCTCTAGGAACTTCTTGACGACGGGTTGGTTGGAGACTTCGCTGAGCAGCCGCGAGCCGTGGCCCTCCCACACGACGCGCTGCAGGCGCGCCATATCGCAGTCGTGGCACCATATTCGGATGTTGTGGCGTTTAATCACCAACCCTAGAAGTCAAAGGAAGTAACCATGTTAATTTTTTTAAATCTTTTTTTTTAGGAAAAGATGATGGAAGTTTGCATGAAAGTATTAAACAATAAAATAAAATATATTTTTATTGTAAAACAACGTTAATTATTAATAGTCGACAATCGACATGTAACAATATCATATACGCCACACGAGCATATTAATCCCATCAAAAACATAAATGTGAAATGAGAGCTAAGTTCAATATTATGATACCTATATGCCTTGGTTGTTGACTTCAACGACAAAAGAAGTGAGATCTAAATGGGTGCCGAGGTTCAATGGTCAGTCCTGAAATTTATTTATAACAACATAAAATATTTTATAACAAATTAAAATATCATTTCTTCGTATAATTTAGGATAATATATTGAAGCCTAAGGTCTGACTTGGCTAGTTCTCATATACTAATTATTATTAAGTACCTACTAAAACAGTCATGGAAGAGCCCTATCTTCGATTGCTAGTTTCTACCAGCCAGCCAAATTTCTGGAAAAATAAAATAACAACTTACAGCTTTAGAACTTGCGAAGGCTATAATATAATTCGTATATGAAAACTAGCCAAGTCAGACTTTAGGCTTCAATCTAGTATCCTAAGTTATATCATCATCATCATCTCAGCCAAAGACGTCCACTGCTGGACAAAGCCTCCCCAAAGGATATGAGGGGTATTTGCCGTAATCGCCACGCTTGGCAGGCGGGTTGGCGATCGCAGTAGGTTGAGGGTAACCTCAGAGAGATGCTGCTGCCCATCCTCTGGAATGGTCCCTTAGTCGGCTTTTACGACACCCACGGGAAGAGAAGGGGTGGTGCAATTCTTTAACCCCGGCTCCACACAAGTTATAAGAAGAAATGATTTTTTAATTTGTTATAAAATATTTTATGTTGTCATAAATAAATTTCAGGATTGAATTTGAACTTGGCACCCCATTTAGATCTCACTTCTTTTGTCGTTGAAGTCAACAACTAAGGCATATATCATAATATTGAACTTGGCTCCCATTTCACATTTATGTTTTTGATGGAGTCGACCACATGTCTATATCAACAGGCGTGAAACCCGGGCATTGAGACTGTCCTTATACCGTACGAAATAAGGCAGCGTTTGCAATATTATTGTTACACTTGATGGTTAACTCCTATTATAGAGCGAGCTAACATAAAAACTCTACTTAACTTCGAAATAGTAAAAGTTTTCCAATAGGATTGGTTAGGTAGGTTTGTTTCGAAAAATCAATTGGATGGTATTCGTGTATTGCGTGTCTTATAATGTGATCTATTTCTCTTTAATTAAATGAAACGATCGCATTCATTAATTTGGTGTAGAATGATTTTAGTGACAAAAGAAAAGTGAGTCTTTTAAGCGTTTATAGCAACTACGGTCTAATAATTAATAGGTAATTTACATTGATTGGTTACAATTAACAGAGTAAGTACTTAACAATTTTGCTACATTCATATTATATAGGTATTTGACACTGCAAAAGCAACTCAAAGTCTTTGCTTTGTCTTTGCTGTAAGTAAAGTCTTAGCTTGAAACATGAAGATTAATAAGTATTAGAACATTTTATGGAAATTGAAAGCTATGAGAGTACAGCCAGTTACTGTGCAGATTAAGCATTACATAATGTTTTTTATCCTGACGTTTTGATTTCTTTGTTAAAATTAATATGTAAAAAAATGAACGCTGATCATTCCGTATAAAATATTTTATTTCAATGTGTATAGTTTCGGGAACAGTAAAATTACTCAAAAAGTAGAAATTTTAAGTTTGTACAACCTTTCTACAAACAAACAGCTCCGGCACTGTTATCAATTAACATAGATGTTATTATCGACTTTCAACAAGTTCATATAGTAAGTAGAGAAAAGACTCAAAGTCATTGGAAGTATGGTACCTATCCAATTACTTACGTCTTCGGAATATCAACAATCGTTTGACAGCACAATTAGTTGTTCCACGAAGTGTCAAGGTCGATCGTACATTATTCAGGCAGAGGTGGGCAGAAGTACAGACAGACAGGTTTTAATGTTTAATGAGTCGGTTATCGATCGGCCAGGCGCACCTGGCCACGTGGCCTACATGACAGGGACAATCAATTCAGTGACTGTAAAGGGGTGAGTCAGATGACTTAGGTCATTGTCAGTTGAAGCTTTAATGATTTTTCATGCCTGGTCTATACCATGTATCTATACATATACTGTATGTGTACTGTTTAAAATGCTCGATGGTGTCACGCAGCGGAATTTGGGAATTGGTTAGAAAAAGCCCAAGGCCGGACAAGATGGCGACTGGCGTGCATATGAGGTCCACACTCAGCAGTGGGTGACTATAGGCTGAGGAAGAAGAAGAAGCTGATTATGATTATTGTCGAACTAGTTGAACTAAGTTGAACAATAAAGAATAGGAAATTAATTAAAAGAAAGATTAATAAGGAAATTAAATTAGAAGAAGTTACCATACATAAATGGTAATATAAACAAATCGCTTCGAAGCTAAAGTAGGTACCAAACGTCTGAAAATAAAGCTAGAATATCAGACTTAGCTAAAAATAGTAAACAGTTGTGTAGTGGAGATTATGTGATAGTAAAATACCAATTGCAAAGCCACAACTATGATAGAATAATGATAATGTTAAGGAGGTGGGTAACAACGGCCTAAACTTAATAAGAATGAATGACGTTGAAACAGGAGTACATCAACTTTGGTACTCGTATAAAATATTCTGAATGAAATCGGAACCAGGCTTCAATGTATTCAGGATTTTTTCTATGGCGACAATAGTATTGATCACTTCGCCCACGTGATCAGTACAATAACAAACACCATATACTTGTACAATGGACAACCCTTAACAGACATTTACAATAGTTTGTGACATTGTTTTGTTTCTGACCTAGAAATTTTGTAATTGTTGACAAGTCTTATCTTCATTTGTTTGTGTAAAACCGTGACGTGGAATAAGGAAACAGCTTGACAGATGAGGACGACTATATTATTATATACTTCTCCGCAAGCAGTAGTTTTGATAAAGTCCATTATTAACTTCAAACGTCTTACATCAAACATTGTTATTGTTTCCCTTCACGTTTTGGGCAACGATGAAATAAACTCATAGCAGCAACAAGTTCGCGTGCCAAGATATTGTTATCGTCGCGATTAACATAATCGGGAACTTTTACAAAACACTCGGAAAACCAAGTTGATTGTGTGCGCGATAAGCATCTTTACCGAATTTTGAACGCCAACCGTAATACTGACGTGGAAGTTGTTGTGTAACGAATTGATTGTAATAAGACATTTCTTTTTTTACGTTTTTATTTATATTTTTGCTATTATTAAAATTGCCCTTTCTGGTTAAACTACTTTGAGTAGCAAGAAGTACTTGGATAGAAATAATTTCTTAAGCTTTTGTCATATTATGTTTTACCCCCGAATTTTTAGCGTCGTTTCTTTTTAAAGTCGTAATTTCTATAACATTTTAACTTTTATTTCTATGATTATCATCTATAAAAAATATGATATCCTCTTGTCGTCCCATTGGTAGGCTAACGTTTCGCTGGCTTAATGCACTTTACGACAGCCACCTTACGACAAAAGCTGATATCAACTAGTTATCTTCCGAAGCGCAGAGTAATTCAATGTATTGAAATCTGGTTACCTATCTAGAAAGAAAAAAGTCCAATACACATTTATCTTTTTGTCTGTACTGAATTTAAATTTTATGTACGCCTATATTCCACATGAAACGTTTTGTAGAGCTTCTACCAAATTGATTCTAGAAACTAAAACTTTTTAGTGACTCCTTTGCAGGTCATAACTTGATTAATGGTTTAAAAAGATGGGTGTTGTAGATTCGAAAGCTCACTATAAATATCTTCTACCGACTAAGTAATTACTCTATACATTAACACTTTTATGAGAGCGAATGGTGACACGTTGACCATGAAAAGGCCAAGAACAATTAGCTTCGTATGTTTTGTTCCAAGATTTATGGAAACTGAGATACGAACTGACCTTCAGTTCACAATGACCAGCTATTTATAGAGGGCAAAGCATAATGGGTGTGCCGTCGCTCCTGTATAGAAAGGCTTCCATAAAATAAATATTCATGACCACGCAACGTCCAACCCCACCTTTGATGCCAAGCCTTTATCGCATTAATGAAATTATGTATAGTGTAAATGGAATAATGTGATGACCTGCGGACAGCCACGCTAGCATTGTGTAAATTTTATAGTTTCAAACATTTTTAAAAAAGGTTGGTTTAAGGTAAATTACCATTCTGTCACGTTAACAAAAACAATAATTTTGTGTGACATTAAAGCAACTTCACTTGGCTTCACTTCGAATGACACTAGGACGGCTTCGATGCCATAAAAAGGTCATCATTTTTTTATACCGCGACCAAATGGTGAACAAAACAATCTCCTGCAATTAAATATTTATAAAATACAGTGAAAAAAATAATTAATATATTATTTTTTGCACTGTATTTTATAAATATTTAATTCAGCTTCAGTGCAGCAATTAGCACATAAAAATAAAAAAGTAACATTTACTATAGCGTTGTGATATCAAATTTGTGGTAGGTATTTTATCTGTAAAGATGAATCTGCATATCGGTTGCAATAACCGTTGTATAGATGGCACTCTGCTGCTAAAAAGCAGTCAAAAATCAAAAAGCAGTGAAAAAATTCAGTGCTTACGTCAGCCTTCCCGGAAGCATAACGGTCAGTGCAGCCGCCCGGATTGCGGAAGGCCCAGGTTCGATTCCTGGCTGGGTAGGGTAGGCATTTAAATTTTTCACTGAATTTTATAAATATTTAATTCAGCTTCAGTGCAGCATTGAGCACTTAAAAATAAAAAAGTAAAACATCTCCTGCAAGTTACAAGTTAAATCAGGTGCGCAAGAAAATTCGAAAATTGAATTGAAAAATTTAAAAGCGGTTGGTGCTTTACATTTTGCTTTGAGGACCACCTCCTCTGAATTGAAAATATTGTACTTACCTGATTGGTTTGATAACTACTACTACCTTATCAAAGTCTTAAATTATAAGCACTGCACTGCAAGTCAGCAACTGTATTTTTCCGGCAATTTAAGATATGATCGCCAGTTTTCCAGTTGATAAGGTTTGTGAGGGAAGGGAGCTTTCACCAGAATCAATTGCCTATGCGTGCTAGCCTAGAGAGTTATAAGCTTTCACCATTTCGGATTCAATAAGCCCAATCAGATGAAAATGACACCACTAATACACAAAAGAATGCCTGTCAAGAAAATGCCTGTCAATATATCAAGAAACATTGTTTTCTTTGTTGATAAACAAAACAGCCATGCGTATGTGGCCTAAGTCCAGCAGTGGATTATTATAGGATGATGATGATGATGATGATGAAACAAAATAGCATCAGCGTTAAGTATTATTGGCGAGGTGCATACTTAGTGTTTGTATCTAATTTAAAAGTGAGTAATGCCTGTACACCCACTAACCATTAAATATTGGGCACTTTGTTAACAAACGACAAACTAAAGTAGATGTTGTGAAGTGAATATAACTCTTATTGTCAATTCCGTAAGAGCGGAAATAGTAAGTTGTCTGTATTGCATTAAAATGACCACTAAAAATGGTTTCTATTTTTTGTAATGAGGCCGTATAATTTATGAAAAAAAACATTAGGTAACATAAGAGAATTCAGTTTTAAATGGCATAGAGTGTGTTATTTAATAAATTATATACGTATAAATGTGTTCGTCATGATGACATACAAATATGATAATGTTCAAACAAAATATTTGTTTATCAAAATATCTATCGTAGCTCGTAGCAGTTCCATAGCTTACATATTTCTTAAATTTATTACCACGGAAAAAAATATAATTTTATGTTTTGAGATGTGTCGCATATAGTTCAGTTGTGAAGAAAACTATACGAAATAAATAAATAGTAAATGAAAATTCCGTGGTCACAAAACATAAAATGAAAAGGTTCAAACAAAATATTTGTTTATCAAAATGTTCTACCTCGTAGCAGCTCCTTTGCTGACAATTTTGTTATATTTATCACAACGGAACTATTTGTATAATTATATGAGTAGGAGCCTGTTAAGAACTAAACTGTGTAGTTCAGTTGTAAATAAATTAATACGAAATATATACAAATATGGCTGTTAATGAATATGTCGTAGATCATAGCAGCCTCGTAGCTGTACGATAGCCGTTACGGCAATAGCCGCAACTAACAAAATATTTGTTTATCAAAATGTCGTAGCTCGTAGCAGCTCTGTAGCTGACATATTTATCAAATTTATCACCACGGAACAATTTGTATAGTTATATGTGTAGGATTGTGTCGTATAGATATAGTTCAGCTGGAAGAAATTTATACGAAATAAATACAAATATGCACAGACAAATATGGCTGTTAATGAATAATCGTAGATCGTAGCAGCCTCGTAGCTATACGTAGCCGTTACGATATTGCAACAACATTATAATGTTCAAACAAAATATTTGTTTATAAAATCTCGTAGCTTGTAGCAGAACCGTAGCTTGACATATTGGTTAAATTTACCAGCAAGGAACAATTTGTATATGTATAGAGTTGTATCGTACATAGTTTAGTTGACAACAATTTTATACGAAATAAAAAAAATATGGCTGTTAATGAAAATGTCGTAGTTCGTAGCAGCGCCGTAGCATGACATAGTCGATAATAGAACACCACAGAACAATTTGTTTAATTACATACTTTAAATTTAGTTTTACGTAATTCCGTGACGAAGAAAATTCAACGAAATAAATGAAATATTAGTGTACATGAAAATATTATAACTCCCTTTAGGCCTTTAGCTTGACATAGTTGTTAATATTAATCTTATCACAGAACAATTTGTGTAAAGGTATGAATTTTGTTGTACAGTTCCGTTGTGAATACATTTATATGAAATAAATGAAAATATTACGGCTGTTATTAAAAAAGTTATTGAAAAAAATACATATCGTAGTTTGTAGCAGCTTCGTAGCTGGACGTAGCCGCTACGATATGTCCGATTATGCAATTGTTTTTTGGTGGTTTTAAAACACAATTAATAAATTTTTTAATTAATTAATTAATTTTTGTTTCATTTATTTATTTTTAAATGCTATATAAAATGTACAAAATTCTTGCACCCACAGTTGCATGCCAAAATTTACTAATATAAAATCAATGATCGATCACATAGTGTATATACACCTTAAAATAAATATATACACATTGAAAACTTTCGTGTTCGATTCAATTATTTGTTTCTTTAGTCTTTTTCAACGCTAATTACCCGCTTAAAAGCCGTTGACTAACTTCTGATCATAAATATTACCATAGTAATGCAATAATTAATATGACATTTTAGTATAATGCTTACGATTTAATATGCTTTAATTGTTTGATCAAACTTAAACATCACTGTTGTTAGATGCTTCTATAAAAGTTTGGTAGAAAAGTAATTAATATATTTGTTTAAAACGATTGAAATTGTAAACGATGAACAATTGAAATGAAACAACTTTTACGGATCTACTCGCGTTTATTTTACACATTACTTATTTAATGTTTATCCTGACGTTTCGAACCCTTTGCAGGGTCCGTGGTCACATGGTTTCATTTCAATGTGTAGTGTTCGCGTAAACTTTAGAAAACAATAAACGATGAACAAGATTAAAGTTAACTCTTAGATTTGATGCAATTAAAAAAAAATAAGTTGGGAGTCGGTTTGAATTGATTTGCAAAATAAACTTGAGTTTTTTTTTCAAGTAGAATATCATCACTTGCAAAAAAATGAGAGCAATTTCAGATATCTGTTATCAGATAAATTAAATAGATAACTGATATTTTTAATATATTAGGATCGCTTTTTTAAAAGTAAGACTAATTACTCCTAGTTGTTGTTAAATAAATAGGCAATGATATTGCAGACATGGTTAGTGCTAATAAGCGAGTTGCGTTGCAATAGTGACAACTGTTAATCGGCAGACTGACCTGGCGGGTTCTTGGCGTTGTCGCGCGGCATGTCCTCCGGCGCGGGCAGCGAGAGCTGAGTGCGCGCCGCGCCACGGTAGTGTGCCGGCGTGCGGCCGACCGCGTCCCGCGCGCCCCGCGCCGCGCCCGCCGTTTCGAGCAACGCCGCCGCGAACGCCTCGTCGCGGCACACGGAGGCGTAGTGCAGCGGCGTGCGTCCTACCTGAGTAGTTACCATATCGATAGGTATTGCTGCTAGCACAGCGTAAGGAAAAGGTTAAATAGACTGCTGCCAGGGTGAATTCGATGATTATTTGTAACGGTCCCGGATCATCCTGGCAGCACGAACGAGGTTTAAATAATTACACTCTCCGTAAGGAGAGTCTCCGTAAGGGGTAACCCTTGAGGGGGTTGGGGAAGAGTCCTACATTATATTCTGCATAAAAAAATTTACTAGTATTAAATTTACTATGATGTCTCTTGAGCTCCTCCGTTCTTAGTAAGGTACGTTTGCCGTTGGCCCCGGCTGCATTAGCAGCGCCAGAATCTTCAACTTATCCTATTTCCTACTGTCGGAGGAACACAACAATGCTATTTTTTTTTTTTTTTTTTTTTATACTTAGCTCGGCAAATGACTCCATCCCACCTGATGTTAAGTGGAAATGAACTCCAGACGCGAAGACAACTGGTGCAGCGTGGAAACAAACGTAGCATCAGTTAACTTCACTCTGCCGGCCCACAAGGTGCTTCTTCACGCCTCTCTTGAAGGACCCCATATCATAGGAAGGAGGGAAAACGTGTGCTGGTAGACTATTCCATCTTTTGAAGGTGCGACAAAGAAACGAGTCACTAAATTTCTTTGTGCGTGATGGGATACTTGAGACAGTGAATCGGTGACTCCGAAGAGCAGCACGTGTACTCCTATGAAGAAAGGGAGAAGGTGGGATGAGGTCAAAGAGCTCTTCAGAGCACTCGCCATGGTATAAGCGGTAAAACACGCTGAGTGACGCAACGTCTCTACGCAATTGCAGAGATTCGAGAGTATTTACCACTTCTGCATTGCCGATAATGCGTTCAGCGCGACGCTGCAATCTGTCCAAGGCATCGAGAAGGTACTTAGCGGAACCGTCCCAGATGTGCGAGCAATACTCCACGCAAGACCGTACCTGTGTCTTGTACAAAAGGCACAACTGGTCCGGCGTAAAGAATCGCCGCACTCTGTTCAGAATTCCGAGTTTTCGTGAGGCTGTTTTGATCACGGCTTCGATGTAGTCCCTTTGGTTCAGATCGCAGCGTATCGTCATACCGAGCATGTTGATACTGCTCTGCAGGCGTAGAGATGTACCCTGAAGAGATGGAAGGGGAAGGAATGGTGACTTTTTTGCCGTGAACGCGCACACCTGTGTTTTCTTGGCATTGAACTCAACCAGATTATTGGTGCCCCAATTAGATATGAGGTCCAATACCCGATTGAGCTCAATGACAAGATTAACTCGATTCACTTCGGTTTCGACCCGCCCAGCCGCTGGGTGACCGTTATATCCTCCATGGACCGTACTATCATCTGCATAGCAATGAATATTTCCAAGTGGAAGCATATCATTGATATGCAGAAGGAACAGCGTGGGGGATAGAACGGACCTCTGAGGGACACCAGCGTTCACTGACATGAGCCGCGAAGCGCATCCATCAGATATAACACGGATTCTGCTCTCATGCAGGAAGCCAGCGACCCAGTTGCAGAACTGAGCAGGCAGACCGTATGCCGGGAGCTTGGAGAGAAGAGCTTTGTGCCAGACCCGATCAAAAGCCTTGGCTATGTCAAGGCTAACAGCCACCGACTCACCACGCTTGTCAATAGCCTCACCCCAAAGATGTGCAACGTACGCTAGAAGATCACCCGTTGACCGTTTCGGCCGAAACCCGTATTGGCGATCGTGAATTATGGAGTGTTCTTCTTTCTTCTTTATTAACATTGATATTATGCTGATATTTTTGGATAAGATGGCGATAGTTAGCTAGGCTTTCTCAAACATGCCCTACCACCAATCAAACTGAGTACAACCCTATACGCTGGCAATCGAACCTCTGAGCTTGAGACTCTTAACCACTAGAGCACATAAGCATTTATAAGAAATGACAATCAGGTATTTGAGCGCGCCGGTTCGCCAAGGGGGAATTGCTGGGATAGTTTGAGCACTCCCACTCCTTTAAGCCGAGTAATGCAGCTGAGGGGTGAAGTCGCTCCCGACCGCCAGATTGCAAACTCCTTGTTAAGTATAAAATATTTGTATAAGTACTCACGGAGTCTTTCTCGTGCACCAGCTCTGGGCACTGGTGGACCAGCCACGTGGCGATGTCCATGTAGTCGTAGAAAACGGCCTTGTGCAGCAGGCTCACGCCGGCCTCGTCGCGGCACATTATGTACTTGCGACGGTTATAGTCTGAGTTGAGTAGTTCCTGAATATTGATGAGTAATTTAGGTGACGTCAATAGGCTATTGTAGTGTGTTATG
Organism: Eudonia lacustrata; assembly: GCA_947562085.1. Lineage (NCBI taxonomy): Eukaryota > Metazoa > Arthropoda > Insecta > Lepidoptera > Crambidae > Eudonia > Eudonia lacustrata. The sequence goes on from OX387318.1 coordinate 8,177,520, forward strand.
GCCCAATCTCAGATTTCTACAGAGTTGGTCTAAAATATTTTTTGATAATTTAATTAGTATTATTCACAGGAAAATTTTATAGTTTAAGAAAGAATAATAAGATTTTTGTCATGCTACCAATTATACGCATACTACGTAGCTTCGTAGCGCTTCGTATCTGTAACGCTACGAAAAATAAAGTGGCTACGGTAGTTCTACGAAATGGACTTTCGTTAACATATGATTCAGTAAAACCCTCTAACAATTGTCATTATCGGCCTGTAAACATCTCTCGGCTGCAACATTAAACATGACACACTTCAATGATGTTAATACTGCAATATGAAGGCAACACATTAGAGAACAAGCGCTGCCAGTTGGTACTACCGCGTTCGGCCTATCTATAAATATGATGCTCTATAGTGCTTGCAGTGAGCAGATGAAGCAACGCTACCTACATGACACAATGCAATTATGTGAACTTGTTGATTACCATTCGTACCTGCAGCTCGACGAACGAGCCTCACTCGACGGCAGCGTGCATGGCGACGAACTTGGCCACCAGCGCCGGCAGGAGGTGCGACGACAGCTCAACCATCGACACTTCTCTCAGCCACCGCGCGAGATCTTACTAAACATGATATTTGGACTGGCCAGTGTTGGCAGTAGGCAGATGAAGCAAAGCTATCTAAATATGACACACAGCAATAATGAGTTGATTACTATAAGTATCTGCAGCTCCACTAGCGAGCATCCCTCGACGGCGGCCGGCGTGCAGACCGTCGGCAGGCTGTGCAATGACTGTACAGTACAACTACCAACTCGGTCCACCTCAGCTAGCAGGTGCGGACTATCTATGATGTTCTAAGAGTAGAAGCCAGTAGAAGCTAGCAGTGCCAGTACTGCCAGCAGAGGCTGGCAGTGGGCACATGAACACACACTGCGATGATGAGAGGTATGTGAAGTTGTTGATTACCAGCAGTACCTGCAGCTCGACGAGCGAGCCCCGCTCGACGGCGGCATGCAAGGCGTCGCACTTGGCCACCAGTGCTGGCAGGTGGTGGGCTAGCGGCAGCGCCTCCGCCACCGCCAGCAGCCGCCGGCCCTGCCCCGCCAGCACGGCGCGCTCCAGCCTGCTCTCGGAGCCACCACGGGCCCACTGGCGGAGTTGCGCCTCAGATGTGGCGCCTACCACTGGGGATGAATTTATCACAATGTCGTGACAACAATGAAGGGTCAGTTAGCGGAACGGAGAGATCACGTCGCATGCGAGAAATCGTTAGACTACTGACGTGAACCGATACCTGTAAACATGGATGTTAGCTTTTCTGGACGGGTTAACATGAATAAAACGCATTAATAATAATCGTTATAAAAAAATCTCTACGTGCTGGGTATATTAATGCGGTAGATAGTCCAATAGTGGTAAGGATGCATTGAAGGTCTGTAAATAAAAATATTATTTAGTTCATACATGTGTGTGTGTATAATAAATGTAATCATCATCATCGTCATCATCATCAATCGAATCGAAGGCTTTTTCATAGTCCACAAACGCTAAGCAAAGAGGCTGGTTATACTCTTCGGTCTTCTGTATAACCTGCCGCAGCGTATGTATGTGTGTGCTGAAGCCTTTTCGGAATAATAAATAATAATAAATGTATTTTAAGGTTTTATGTGTAATACTAATAAGACAATGTGGTGTTGGTGTAATAAAACATAATTAGCTGCATATTTTTCAAAAGTATTTAGAACTTACAACTTCAGAACCGAATTGGAAGAAAAGAAATTTCCGTGTAATAGGGAAATTACACGGAAATTGTATTGTTGTTAGACATTGGCACAAGAACACAAACGCATCACCAAACATCCTCTCTCAATTTACTTTACGTGACATTTTACTTATTGCGATTTTTACACGTTTATTCTTTAATTACCGGCCAGTTCTTGACTATTAATCCTATTACATATTTATAAAACTTTATAAAACACGATAATGTATGTTGCAGGAACAAGAAACTGATCAATAAGAGGAAACACAACACAATAATCCGGATCCACAGTCCACGCATTGACTAAGTCAAACTTAGAATGCGTCTTTTAGTAAACAAAAGTTATTTTATTTTAGCATGCAAAGCTTCTCGGATTGCAAGTTTATTACGAAAGTGATGTCTACTGGATCGAGGGCAAACTATAGTGTCAGATACTGATAGAACACATATATTTATTAGTTGCAAATATGCAATGTTACCTTAAACTTCCTGTTGTTTTATACTTATTATCACGCTTTCTCACTATGTCTTGTGATACGTATTTCATAACAGCGATAAATAAAAAAATATTACCATTCTCTCAACAGTGCAACACGGCTATCAATGCAAACTGTTAGTCTGACTCTAGCACTAAGGGCTAGTTTTAATTCCACGTTAGTTGCTCTATCGTGGGTTCGTGATCTCGTCTCAACACCCATAATACTCGCGATAAACCGATTACTTACAGCGTGCTGCGCTTTGTAAATAAAAATAAACAGAGAGGTTATTTTTTGCGTGGTTCCGTATTTAATTTATTTATTAGGAAGACTGATCATTGCTTAATGAAAAGTTAAGTAATGATACAGAAAATTTATTAAGTATTAGCTTGGTTATCCAAAGAGGTAATGTTGTCGGCATTCTTGGGGCCGTCCCCATGAGCCCACAGCTGGAGGAAATCTTTTGTTTAGAGGTTTTATTTTGACTTAAATTAAGTTATGTTTCCTTTACTTTATTTTTTCTTTAGTAAATGCCGTAATTCTTTGCATTCTATATAATTTTGAACAAGTACGAAATAGAGTAAAATTAGAGGCTGGTTCGCTTTGTACACTCAACGATACCTTTGTCAGGTAGTGTGGTAATCGTTACTTACAGAATTGTAAATATTAAATAATGTTATTCCTAATATTAATATTTTTATTTGTGACTTACATTTAAAATGTATGTTCTGTAACTGCTTTCTAAAAATTTTAACACACTTCTTAATATGTATGTAACGCTTTTTCTTCCATTCGATATTTCTTTCAAATGTATTTATAATACAAATAGAGTGAATTGATATTTTAATGTAACATATTGTTTGCTTTATGGTAGTTTTAATTATTTTATAATGCTCTATGTAAGGAAGTTAGCAGATTTTAAGGTTTTGTAATAAATAACAAGTAAGTAGTGCACAATCTGAAGGAAGTGATTCTATAACTATTTTGAAAAAAATATATAGTTCCCATGATTGTTAGTCAAATGTCGAAATCGAAATGTTCGAGTAAATCGAGCTTTTGATGTTTTCTAGACTTGATATATTTTCTTACTAAAAAAAACATATCTAAGCACAAAACCACCAAAAGAGGTGATTTAGGTTGCTTCATTCCAATTTCAAAAGACAATAGAAATGATTATTCCCAAAACTTGGCATGCAGAGTTTTGATTTCCAACAACCTTCCAAACTTAAAATAAGAAATAAAGAATAGGACAACACCCTCTTTATGACCTTACCCCTTATCGTGGCGTGGGGTGTAGACTCTACAATTTATAAGCTAACCACTGCCCAGTTATCGCCACATCTGCTGACCTTACACCATCAACGCAATCTTGTGATTGTTTCCGTAACAACCACACATCCTGCGTGCTCACGTCAAATTGCATTTAATATACTGCGGCGACCTCATTATGCAGTGTGCATATATCAAGAAACGAGCTTATAAATGATTATTTTCTGGGGTAATTATATACTTACGTAGTTTTGTTTTATATTTCCAAGAATTCTGTAAATTAATCTAATTACTGGAGTTAACATAAGCATGCATTTCTTTTTCGTAGCAACAATGCTTTTTACGTGTAGGTTGTATGTACAAGTACAACACAAATTTAAAATGGTTAAAACCAAACCTAGATACTACAAAGGTTTAATGATAGTTTAGATACTAGTGTGACCTAAAATGTGCTGTAACTTAGTAGGTACGTTTTAGGTCACACAGTTGAATAGCCGTTTAGCCGTCGAACTTCCATCAATATTAGTTTATCAGTAGTGGAACCCAATTTTGTTTTCATTTTAGGCTACTATTACACCGTTTAAAAAGGTCAGTATACCATGGTTACTAATGGTATCATAAACAAGATTGCGGCTTATTGTCCACTTAGCCTATACGATTAAGAAGAGCCGTAGTTTGTAATAGCACACACATTGTAGAAAAATGATAGACGTTTTAAAAAGCTTTAGAGTTTTAAATATTTCAGAATCCAAGACAAACTCTAAAGTTCAATATTTCCCAAATCATCTTTTCCTAAAATTTATTTTTAATTTTTTACCAAACTGTAGAAAAGCTTTTAATAGATAAAATAAATATCATGGTTCAATCCCCACATCTCTGTTGGACGATTGACTTGAGCACAGATCTAAAACATGCGTTTCAGCTTTCATGATTTTAAGTTCAATTTTATTTATTTGGGACAACAATTAATTACAAAATGTATTATGCTATACAGCCTAAAATAAAAAACCTAACTTATTGTGTAACCAATAACGTTATTCACAAAATAAGTAATATTAGAATGTTTAAGACCACATCTTTTTCTAATAGAAAAATTTGTGAAGCGCTACAGATGTCGCCTAAACAATTAAACAGTTACCGTTAGATACAAGGAGGATTCCAGCATCATTAGCTTAATGTTATAAGTTGCTTTAATATTTTATTGTTAAGGTGTTTGTTAAGGATTCCTGAAATGTTCTTTATTTTGTTGTGCAATAAACTACAAGTAATATTGAAGGTCGAATTGGGAATTGTTTCTGCAATGCCAAGGTTAGTTTACTAGTGGTGCACTTAATAAGATATGTACTACAAACAGACGTTCTACCAAAATGTTTTAATATAAACTTGCAAAATTTAAACTACGTCTTCAATAAAGATAAACCTAAGTTGAATACCATTTTAAGAGATTAATTTAGTAACAAAGTACATTATTATATAATTTGACGCAAATTTTGTTAACATAAACTACAAAAAGTGTTGAAATAATTTCCTAATTTGTCGCACTCATGAATTTCAAATAATTATATGTGAATAATAATAATAAAGCCCGACATCAAGAGGTCAATCGTCGAATCTAATTAGGCTGGGCAGCGTTCGGTAAGCTACGAAAAATATCTTCTCGTCCGATATACCGCAGTGTCTCAAGACGAAAGTCTTTGACCAATGTGTGTTGCCAGTGATGACATACGGGACTGAGACGTGGTCGTTCACTATGAGCCTTATGAGAAGGCTTAAGGTCACTCAAAGAGCAATGGAGAGGGCTATGCTCGGGGTTTCTCTACGTGATCGAATAAGAAATGAGGAGATCCGCAGAAGAACAAAGGTAACCGACATAGCCCGAAGAGTTGCTATGCTCAAGTGGCAGTGGGCAGGGCACATTGCTCGCAGGACTGATGGCCGCTGGGGCGGAATAGTCCTTGAGTGGCGACCGCGTACCGGAAAGCGCAGTGTGGGCAGGCCTCCAACAAGGTGGACCGACGATCTGGTGAAAGTCGCAGGAAGCCGCTGGATGCGAGCAGCACAAAACCGGTCGTGGTGGAGATCTTTGGGGGAGGCCTTTGTCCAGCAGTAGACGTCTTTTGGCTGAGATGATGATGATGATGATGATGATGATATCAAGAGGTCAATGGTTCAATTTCTATAGTAAAGTGAATAAACTGGCTTGTGATCCACAAGTTTACCTTTTTTACAGAAACCAAGGCAAAATGAATTTGTTAATAAATTGGTGTTTGTTACAATAAAATCATTTTTCATAAATAGCCTATATTAACTGTCTCACAGCTGGGCTAAGGCCTATGTCATTGTAATCAAGTCATGGGTACCAATTGCTGGGTATTGCCAAATGCTGGTTGGTGATCGATCACAGACCCGGGTTATGCATCAAAAAATCCGAAACACAATTTGTCTGACCTGGACATTGAACAGAAGACCTTCGGGTATTATCGGGCCCATCAGTGCTATTCTCTAACGCCCGTTCCCTATATTCTATCTGTCTGTTGTTTTGCTTACTGGAGTTAGAAATTTGACATAATTTGTATGGAGCTTATGTCAAATTTGTATCTATAGTAGGCAAAACAACAGATAGATAGGTTATTGGGAACGGGCGTAAGCAAAACAGCGTCGACCTCGACATCACTCGCTTATAAATTGCAAACGAATGTAGACTTTATTACTCTTTGAAAGTAGGTTGAAATTAGTTTGCAAGTTATGAGCGAGTTCAATGTCGAGTTCGACGCTGTTTTGTTTAGAGAATAGCGCTGTAGCACTTTGTTACTTTTTATAGTAAGTTTGATCATTGATTTTGCTTTGCCTGATGTTAAACAGAAACAGAGTCCAATGCGAGGACACCTAGTGGAGCAGGAGTGTGCCCCGCTAGACCGCTTAACTGAGTCCTCGCCTGCGGTAGGTACGCGGTGCGGGAGGTACGTAGGGCCTCTGCTACGAGTACGAGCGTTTTGCGACACGGCGAGCGATTTCTAGTTCATTGTGCTATTTCTATAACCCTTGATTATGACTGTCGTTGTATAGCGCGCAATGAACTAGAAATCTGTTCGCCGCGTCGCAAGTCGCTCATGTTCGTGGCAGAGGCCTTACGTACCCCCCGCCCCGCATACCTACCGCAGGCGAGGACTCAGTTAAGCGGTCTTGCTATAGCCGTCTTCACCTTGCCGGCCCGTAAGTTGCTTCTTTCCCAAGGCATTTCCTATAAAATTCAAAATTTAATACTAAATTCAAACTCATTTAGTTATTCAATTTGAAAAAAGACAAAGTGTTCAAAAAATTCCACGAGCGGGATTCGAACCCACACCCCATGACATGCCGGGTCAGGTGCACTGCCAACTATGCTATCGTGCCTCAATCCAACTCGCCGAAATTAATCACCTTACTTTTACTTTATAAGCCAAATGAACCCTATTCAATCTATTTCTTTTTCAACACTGTCTTTTCTCTCAAATTGTAATTTGTTCGCAACAATATTTCCGTAAAATAATATATAAATAATCATTTATTCAGTTTAGGCATAAGTAGCTCTTATGCCATCGGTTCCATTCCGGACCAAAGGCACCCCTGGAAGAAACCCCTGAGAGTGCCACGGGAACTTGAATTCGGATTCGGACCTGTGGGGCCCACAGGTCAATTAGTCTTTTGAATATTGAATATAATATACTTATATATATAATATACTTGATATTAAAACTATGTTTTTATTTAATTTTATTTATTGTTATTATTATTTTTAATGAGAAATTGCGTTAAATAAATATTAAAATTTTATTAAACTATTGAATAATATAAATGTCCTCCATCACTATTCGATTGGTGGGTTCATGGGAACTATTAAATAGAACTCGTGATACCACTCACTGGTACACCGTTATATGGATTTGCGAACTGGTGATGCCACGGGGCCGAATCCAAGTTCCCGTGGCACCCCGAGGGGTGTCTTCCAGGGGTGCCTTGAGTCCGGAATGATCGGTTCGTAAGTCTACACAGGGCTGGGAGCCATTGTACACACTCCTGCACATCAACCTACAAACACAAACTGTCAAATTTGTTTAATAGACTTTGAACTGTATGCCGAAACAATTTGGTTGAAAATGTATTAAAGAAAGGAGAATGGGCAAAATATATGAACTTTGGTCTACCTACTTAGCACTAACGCCATCTATGCTAATAAATAGATTACATTTTAATAAACTAATAACGATTAGCGTAAAGTACTAGGGGCTGGCAGAATTTAAAAAAAGAGAAAACAAAAATAAAAATTCGGTGATTTATTACATAATATTATAATTGCGGTATCACATGATGTTAGTATCCACAATAACATTATTCAGATGGGCAGCCGGCGGTGTGAAACGACGACAACATTAAAACAAATAAAAACAAACAAACAATCAACGACAAGCGAAAACTGTAACTTGTAAGGAGCGAGCGAGACGCGCGAATGAAGGCAAAGCAAGCGCCGCGCGGGCGCGGCGAGAAGTGAGCAAGCAGTTTACATGGGCTGCGCTTGCGTTGGAATTTGAACCCTACACCACTCCTTGCCCTCTCTTTCGCAAAACCCTGTCGTAATATAGAACAGTAAATGTAAAGTCTGCTCTAAAAATATAACGAAGAAGAAACTACACTCTGCAATTATTTTTGTCATTTTTACAAAGAACCCCCTAAGCTGCATATTTGCGGTCCTACAAAAAAATTAAGTATAAGAGATGCCCTTTTCATTGATGTATGGCTTGTTGGTGTTGAGTAGGTAGACCAACTTGCCCATTCTCTTTTGACAGATTTAGATAGGTTGATGTGCAGGCGTCTGAACTGAGAAGAACCGGCAAGAAACTCAGCAAGGGCGTCTCTTTTCTCCCATAAAGCGTTAATATATAAAAATAAAAGAAAATACCCTATCATAGCCAGTATATACAATTAATACTGGTGCGTAAAGCTTTTTTTACCTTGATACCTAGTATATTTATTGTTACGTGCTGAATGTGTCAAAGCACTTCATTCGGTCATGTGATTAAATTAAACTGTGTGTTTTATGTAATGTGCATGCTGCACTGGAGGAACATAAGCCGGATTTACCATATTATTAATGCAACAATGTTCTCGCCACGCCACGCTAAGGTCACCGTGTAAGCAGGTCATCCAAAATATTTCAAGTATTTCCGTACGTCTTTTGCTTATCTACATATAAATACTCAACCATTTTTCTTTTAACACAATAGCATATGAATAATAAAATGATTTTATAACAATGATTAAATCATTTTTTAAATATAACACAGACCAATATAAACTAAGTTTCATCATCATCCTTGTCAGCTTATTTTATATCCCCACTGCTGGGGCACGAGACTTCAATAGGGATGGATAAAGAGAACGGGTCATAAACCACCACGCGTAATTAACAACAATTTATTATCTATACATATAATAAGAACGTAGGGATAAAAAAATCTGTAATTGCAAGATATAAAAAAAAAAATTACACAGGTTGCCTTAAAATCACTTACGGAACACGATATAATAGTTTTAAAAAAAAATTTTTGTTTGTTTGTTTGTTTGTTTGTTTGTTTGAAGTGGATAAACTCGAGAACTACTGAACGGATTTTGATCCGGTTTTTACCAAAATGCTAAAAAAAATCCGGAGAATAATATAGGCTACATAAATACTCGAAAAATACAGGGTGTCTCATTTAAATCTGTCAGTATGGGAAAGTCTGAAACTATAAGACATACGAAGATCTGTCCTTAGGAACCATGTCATCGATTTTAATAAGAAGAAAAACTGCATTCATACATTTAAAAAAAACCTGTACTCAGCTCGGAAATCGAACCCGGTTGTTTTAAAAAAATAAACTTATACTATTTCTATTTAGATATCGATTGTGTAGGTCTTAAGCAGTAAATGGCTCTTTGAAACATGATGTCTAAAATGAATAAAATGCATTGTTTTCACGTACTTTAATTTATTTTAGTAGGTGTTCGAAGTGCCCACCGTTACGTTCAACAAGTTCAGGCATGTAAAATTGTCTCTATGGTTGTTTGTACCTCTTTGCTGGTTTTGTAATTGTAAGATCGTTACCTAAACGTGTTGAATATTGTATTGACCTACACAATCGATATCTAAATAGAAATAGTATAAGTTTATTTTTTCAAAACAACCGGGTTCGATTTCCGAGCTGAGTACAGGTTTTTTTAAATGTATGAATGCAGTTTTTCTTCTTATTAAAATCGATGACATGGTTCCTAAGAACAGATCTTCGTATGTCTTATAGTTTCAGACTTTCCCATACTGACCGATTTAAATGAGACACCCTGTATAATAAGAACGTAAGGATAAAAAATCTGTAATTGCAAGATATAAAAAAAATAATTTAAAATCACTTACGGAACACGATAGAATAGTTTAAAAAGAAATTGTTTGTTTGTTTGTTTGTTTATTTGTTTGTTTGAACACGATAAACTCGAGAACTACTAAACGGATTTTGATCCGGTTTTACCGAAATGCTTAGAAAATTTCGGAGAATAACATACAAATCGAAAAATGTTAAACAAATTTTGATATACGTATTTACGCGACCAACTGTTAGATACGTTCGTTGAGTTATTATTTTAGAAAAGTTTTGTTACTCTCTAAGGTTACCTACCCTTTATAAATCTGTGAGGCACCTAAGCGAACATTAGTACCGCAGTAGTAAAGCGACGGAAAATAAAAACAAGCTCGAAATCACGCACATCATTAAATTTGGCTGTACATAGGTACACTTTTTGTTTCATTTTCCAAAATAACCAATAATAATATGGCTATTTTGCAGTTTTCTAATACATAGAAATGTTAAAAGTTAAAACATTACCTATATTTGGCGGTATAAACCTCTGTGTCGTTGCCCAACATAATGTCTCTTTTTTTAGTTATGCATAAAAATGTTACCTACTCATTAAATTTGGCTGTATAAAACTTTGTATCATTGCCCAAAATCATGTCTCTATTTTTTAAAATATTGCACATAGAAGATATCTTGAATTACATAGCATGGCTGTATAAACCTTTGGGTCGTTGCCCAAAATACTTAATGTTATTTTTTTAAATCTATTTGGTGAAAAAACGCGAGAACAGGAAAACTTAAAAAAAAATTGGCGCTCAAATTTTGAAACGAACAGTAGGAAATTTTGATGTTTTGCAGTGCAATAAGTACCTATTTTTATTTTGTTAATAATTTTCAAATTATATTAATTATTCATTGTGTAAAAGTTTTTTAAAACATTTTATGCAGGTACGTTAAATATTCCAGTACTTATTGAGATCTTATTAATTTTCAAATAAGATTTATTCATTGTGTAAAAGTTTTATGAAACATTTGATGCAGGTAAGTTAAACACATATTTCAGTACTTATTTTACATGTAAGCGGTTTCTTACTTTGGTTTCTTAACATGTTTATAGGATAAATCTGTGTTCAATGATACAATATAAGCAAGTAAGTATCATAACAATTTTAATATCATAAAACCTTTAAATAATGAATTTTGTACATACTTCTAGATTACAGAAAAATGGTTTTTCCATTCTTCTATCGCATAAGACGATGGCTACCTCTGGTATCAGAGTTGCAAAAATGTTTAAGTTTGCAGGGTACAACTGTATTAGAGGCACGGACTTCAGATTTTTTTTTTATTAGAGGTTCTATGTCCTGTGATCTACCTCTAAAGAGCTACCTACCTAACAAGATGCCACGAAGAAGTTCAAATTTATCGCAAGTATGTATGTAACATAAAATACTATAATGTATTACCTAATAGACAATAATATAATTTATTACAGTTCTTTTTTTATTGATATCTTGTATCTACGAATAAGAACATAGTTGGTAAATAGTTTTTTGTGCCTTCTGGCCGACAACCAATAATCCTGGACCGCTACCTGCTACTCGATATCCAGCTTCGGTGGACAAGGCAAAAAATATTTTGAAGTCCGTGGTTGGACAGTATAACAGTAGACACATTTTAGCTAAGATACACCAGTGCCTAGGACGACTCCGGACGAGTACCTGAGCTGTAAAATACCAATTTTATTACATATAATTGAGCGTCAGTGAACCCATTTCAGGTTTGTATGACGTAGCAAATACGCGCAACCCACCGAGAAACGGTGTTGTATACTGAATGTATGTGGAGGGATAATTGAAACGGGAAACTGAGTGAGAATCTGTATGAACGGGACGATTCTGTGCTTCAAACTGAATATATGTATGTACATATATTCTGTGCTTCAAACTGAATATATGTATGTACATGGCAGAGATGATAGTCGAAAAAATAAGAGATAATGTATGAAAATAATGATGAACGTAAAGGAGGCACAGGAAGTATGCCAGAACCAAACTAAATGGAGATCAATTGTCTTTGTCTATCTCAGCATTCCCAGCTGAAAGGATATTAAGAGTGAGTAGATGTACGTATGTCGGTAAATACAATGTCAATTTTCTAAATTTCCGATGCATATAATTTTATTATACCCTAATAAGCTTAAATAGATACCTACATAAAAATTAAACTGTACAGACTACAGCCTTTAGCTCACGCGGACGAAGTCGCGGGCAACAGCTTTTAGAATAAGTGTTAGTATCATCTATATATATCAAAATCAATTGCTGTTCGTTTGAGTGGCTCGAGAATGGCTGGACCGATTTGGCTAATTTTGATTTTGAAATATTTGTGGAAGTTTAGGGAAGGTTTAAACGGTGAGAAATATAAATAATAAGTAACGGAAATAAGTGAAAAAAAAAATAATTTTTAATAAAAAATGTTTCTTTTGTTGTCATGGAAACTGTCAAAGCGGTACGAAGTCCGCCGGGTCAGCTAGTTAATTAATATAAATATAAGATCAAACTAAACTTAAACATATTACTGTCACGTTATGTTCGTAACATTTTTATGACATGTAATGTCCCACAGCTGGGCAAAGGTCCAAAACTTCTTCCATTTCTTTCGACCTTCAAATTGTCTACTATTAATAGATAGAATGAAAAAAAAGGTCTAGTTTTGGTTGAAAGTAAGGCTTTTTCCAAATCGCTTAGGAAAGGCTATCACCATTTTACCTCAGTCCGCCGCCGCCGCCGCCGTAACAGCAAAGTTATACTCGTATACATTATAGCGTCCCGACAGCGGTTAGATAGCCAGTTAAATGTTTAATGATTTAGGATGAGAAGTACGCTTTCATCTACGCTACGTCTTATCGACATACCATCAGACTCAAGATTCATTTGCGTATCGGGTCTATTGCCTATAAGGTACTTCACGAATGAAAGCATGGTCATGTGCGTATCAGGTAATTTTCGTTTCTGGCAGTATGCGTCGAAATGATAACGTCGTCTCAATGTCCGCACAGACATTACGTTTAGACATTAGGACTAAAGGGAAATTCATCAGACTATCAGCACAGTAGCCCAACTGTTACGCCAACTAAATATATTGAACTAGGGGCCGCTCGCGGTTTCACCTACGTGGTTCCCGTTTCCGTGGGAATATCGAGATAAAAAGTATCCTATGTTTTAATCCAGGTTATAAACTATCTGGGTGAATTTCCCGGAACCAAAAATTGCGTGAGATCGATGAAATCGGTAGGTACTAAAAACATAGTTATAATGTTCTAACATTTTTTTCTGGTTAGGTGAAATAGTAATCTATGTGTAGCACTAAATATTTTATTAATGGGATTAATAAGTACTCCAATAAATTAAATTAAATCTTTCATTGCCGTGTTTGTCTTCACGTCACCGTGATGTGTATTATATCTAATTGATAAAAATCTACTGGTTATTTATATTAAAACCTAGTTTTATTTGATACGTGAATAGTTAAAGTATTGTTACGGAATACATTTATTCAAATATTTGAACAATACAACAAATGGTTAATAAAAAATTATTTGTCCCAGAACTACCTTTGTCGCCATCGCCGTGTCCTAAACATGTTTAAGAATATTGTTTTATCTAACGACTAGAGTCATCCCCCCTGTGCGCTAAACGTTGCATATCAGTGCCACTGAGCAAGTAATCACTAAGTTATAATCAGTGCCGCCTAAGTGCTCGACGTAGAAGGACGTACACACGTGCCTGCGTTTTTGCGCCATAATTTTAGTATTCCATTTATTATTTTACTGGACATTTTTTCTTTCATAGCCGTGGATAGGTATAACTTTTATTTGAATAAGTTTGTCGTCTTGATTAAGCATTCGAGAGAACTCCATTTCTCTTATGTTTGTTTGTGAAGTGTTTATTACTTCGAATAATTAATAGATTTTTTGTTATTTTATATTTTTGCCTTGATTTTCATCGCCGTGCTTTCATTGCCATGGTTCCCGTAGCCAAAATTAGCTATGGCAAAGAAAAAAAGACACGGCAATGAAAAAAAAATCATTACCATGCCTTGTAAAACAGTTTAGTTTATAATAGCAGAATCAAGCATTGCATGGATACAATCTTCTTTTTTAAATATGAAAAAAAAAAATTGAAATGAACTTATTTTACGGATCTACTTGCGTTTATTTTATACTTTAGGTTTAATTAATGTTTATCCTTTACTGATTCATTTCAATGTGTGTAGTGTTCGTGTAAACTTTAGAAAACATTATATGAAAAAAAAACGAGCAAGCCTTACAGCAGTCGCATTATGATGTGTAACATTTGACATCTCACCTTAGTAATGAGCAATTTTAACATTATATTCTGAAATAAAATGGTACAGGTTCATCTATAAAATAAATGCGGTAAATACTTATTAGAAGACATTTGACATATCAACATGTCCTTTGATAGTCAACTGACACATATAATAATAATATGTCATGTTCATAATATCGATTTTAAAACGTGATATTGGCGGAATTGTGTTCCGCTGTAGACACATGCCATAAATAAAAGAAGAAATCTACAAAATGACGCGCGCTTGCGCGGTTCCCCGACTTCGTGTCACACTGTTACACCTACTTCCGTCACATTTCACGAAATCACTCCCACAAATTGTATACTTTGCGGAAAGATGTTACACGTCAAAAATGCTTTAATTATTCAATAGCATATTAATACATAGTTTAAAGGCAGAATATCTCCTGCTACTAGGAAACGTTACTGACAGGCACGCGAGCGTCCGCCCGGCCGACGGTGTTTTTCGACTGGCGAAAAACTGTTTGCAAAACACTTTCGTCCTGGCAGCACACCCGGTTTTGCTGCAGTATTTTATGGTCTTTCTTTTTGATTGTTTGTTGTGTAGTTGCCGTTATAACGAAATTATAATAAAATATGGTTATATAAGGGTTTGCCCGAACAAACGAACTAAGAATATAGAGTCAGATGGAGCGAGAGAAGGGAGGCCTTTGACCTGAAGTAGAAAAGTAATGGCTCATAGATCTATAAGAGCTATAAATAAACTTTCCTACACCCACACCAATTATCTAGCCCAAGAGAAGCTTCGTTATGAAACTCGTTAAATGGTTACTAGACAACGGATAACAATACTTAAGATACTTAAATACATACTTATTATACATAGAAAACACCCAGACCCGAGACAATTTAGAAAAACAATAATTTCTAAATTGACCCGACCGGGGATCGAACCCGGGACCTCAGAGATGGTGACACCATGAAAACCGATGTACAAACCACTCGACCAAGGAGGTCGTCAAAGCTATGGGGATAAAGCATTGATCCGTTTTGCTACCGACGTTTTAACTAATATATAATATAGTAACTAGCGGCCCACGCGCGACTTCGTACGCTTGAGAACACCCGTATCCCATGATGGTTTAAAAAAATATCCAAGAAGCCCGACTGCAACGTCACCTACTGGGTCCAATGGTAAATCGAAACCATCCAGAGACCCAAACACACACAAAGAAACATCGAAATCGGTTCAGCCGTTTAGGAGGAGTTTAGTGACATACACATGTATTTAAAAATGATATATACAAGGTGTAGTAAAAATGAAATGTTTCAAATTGTAACCGATCTAGATGAGTTGTTACTGAGACATGAAAACAAAAAAAAGAAAATGAAGACTGAAAAATGTTTATTTACCAAAATTAATTGTAAGGCGTGTTACAGGATTGTACAATGACTCCCACACTAGGCTAGGTCTAGCTCGTGGAGGGTTAGCAGGGTAACAATGTGGCTATTCGTCACAAACAATAACTACACGATTATTTGTTCCGTTTGCGGTGGAAACAATGGGTCCATGGGGGCCGGAGGCAAAGCAGCTTATTAAAGAATTAAGTGCTCGCCTTATCGAGGCCTCCGGTGACAAGAAGGCTGGCAGCTACCTCTGCCAGCGTATTAGTTTGGCAATCCAGAGGGGCAATGTTGTCATCATTCTTGGGACCGTTCCCATGAGCCCACAGTTGAAGGACATCTTTTATTTATAGGTCTTTAATTTTTAATTTTCTAATTATTTTTTTCAAGTTTAGTTATTTAATGTTTCTTTTTGGTGTGTATTTATAACTACACAGTATGATTCTGACAATAACAAATAATAAATTAATTAGTTATTGCAACTGCAATTGCAATTGCAACTGCTGGTGCAATGCGTGAATGTGGAGTGCATGTATGGTGCGTGTGTGGGTCAGGGTGGTCATAACTATTAGCTTTAAATTTAAACTTTTAAGAAGATGAATTAATTGATATTATTTACGTTTAGGCGGGCTGTAGTGCGCGTAGAAGCCATTCTTCTTGACTGTCCGCTCTGCCAGCCACTTTTTAACGCTCTCCATCGATGATAGCCGCCGTAAATTTTCACATTGTGGACCTTTATGAACAGAGCTAATTAATAAAATATATAGAGAAGAAAATAATACTTTATACTACAAAAAATGCAGACATACAAATAAGCAACGCCTTTCTACTTATTATTTTTATTATGTTGTCCCTTTTGTTTGTTTGCGTAAACATCCTTATTAACAGGTTCCCTGTCCCATATATCACATGTGATACATAACAATTGATTATCTATTGTTTTAATTTTTGGACAGCGAAACTGCTAATATTATAAATGTGAATGTGCGTTTGTTTGTTACGCTTTCACGCAGAAACTACTCAACCGATCATCATGAAACTTTGTACACGTATTCTCAAAGGTATTGGGAAGGATACTTATAGGATACTTTTTATTAAAAAAATATATATAAATATTTAATTTTCCAATACAAAATGATTTGTTTGTTTTGTTGTCATGGAAACTGTCAAAGCAGTACGAAGTCCGACGGGTCAGCTAGTAAATTATAAAATTAATAAAACATAATATAGTACTAAAGGCGGCTCACTAAAAGCAATATAAATTCATTTATTTGTAATTATGCAGTTCTAAGTTCTAACATTAATTGTTGTAGATTAAATGAATATGAACAACTATTTTACTTAGGTATACCGAAAAAAACATTAAAGAGGTACGTGTAGATTGTATATGTAATTGCCCCATGTGCAATTTTTATGTGGTATTGCACAAAATAAATAAAATATCCCTCTACACTGTCCCAATACTGTTTACTTTGGGTTGACGATTGCCTTACTATAATTATTGAGGATAATAGCGTCCCGTAAACTTCCGAGGCGCGTAGAAGCTCGAATATATTTTTTTAATTAAGTTAAGTGCGTGATGCCGTTCCCTCTAGAAAATCTCCGAAGGTGATTCGTTTCACACGGCTTGAGGAACCCTTTAAGTTTCTCGCTGCTCCCAATCAAGCCCGGTGAAGCTGAGAATGTCGTCCAAGGCAATCAGCAATCTCTCTCCAAAAAATAAATAAATCGTTCACTCATCTGGGATCAAGCGTTTTTAAAAGATGCTTTACTCGCAAGCTTACAAATAAGCATCAAAAAGTGGTTTTGCTCGTGAAAGGAACAATGGTAAGCTTTAAGCGCACAGAAATAGGCAGAAACAAATTGATTTTTAAGCTTAGACCAAAACATCGATCGACTATCCGTCTTATCAAATATTTACCGGTTTGTCCGACTAACCGCATGGCTTAATGGCCTAGCCTAGGCGGGTATAGCTCCTGTGTAAAGTTCCGACCCCAAGTTAAAGTTGTAATACTGTTTTGTTGCGCCGTGAAATAGCTGGGTAATGTTCTGAGTAAAATAAAGTGTGAATTCTTAGTAAATTAATCATTAACCTTAGGCCCTTCAATAACTCTACAAACTCGTCTGCGAATTGATTTCTAATCTATTTTTGACAATTGGATAAATTTTTTTTATTTTTATTTATTTACATTAAAACATACAATATTTTTGCATCATAGCAGACCAAAAACCACTGAGGTTTGTCCGGAATGCTCGAACTTAACATTAAATTAAAAATTATATTCCTATGACGACATTAATTAAAAGATATACTTACAGGACTTATTGTTTGACCTGTATTTCGCAAGTAATAAAATGTAAACATTATACAAAATATTATTTAAGAGTGAATTAAAAAAATCAAAAATTCTGAACAACTGATAAATTGTAATGTTCGCCGATTATCGTGGTATTTTTAAGTACTAAAAGAAACTATAACTTACCGTTAGTTGTTGGTTAACTTAATCGCTATTAGAAATAACACTTAACAATTACGTTCTACTAAAATGCTTAGGTTTTCCAATTTTTAACGAGCAATATAAAGCGAGCGAGAAACAATCTAAAAGTTTCTCACTAAGATCCTTCTCTGCAGAGTGACTTATAGGGTTGCAGTTTGAAAACAGACTAGCAATTTGCGCGATGGAAATGCCTACGATGTGGACAACATGAGTACGGACAGCTGCGAAAACACGAGAGACGCCTGTTGGCGACAAAAGGTACACCCCGGCGCAGAGGTTTCGCCCGGGCTCAGCTTTAAGTTGCAATAAAATAAGGAATAACATTACGAATCATAGTACACGTGAAAACTTATAAGTTTATGTTTGTACAATAGATATGAGTACCTACTATTTTAGTAATGATGTCAAAAAATTAAAAAAAAAAGTTGATACCTAAGCAAGATTTCTCTTTTACATATGTGCTTGTAATAAAGCTTACCTATGCTTTCTGCATTATGTTAGATTATGTCGCTCTATTTTATTAACGGTTACCATGAAATGTAAGTTGAACGAAGTTACTTTGTCAATGTACAGGTCAGGTGTGTCATGTACAACAGTGCTTATATTATTGGACCTGACGTTAGGTTATGTATTACTCCATGGTATATCATTGCACCTCACATTGCTTAGGTGACATTTTTATTCCATAGTGACCAAGTAGTTGTACTGACAATTTTGTGAATCGAAGGCAACATAGAACACAGTGCATGTCGAGCAATTATTAAATGCAAGAGCAACTTTTAAAACGCGTGAACATCTTTAGACAAAACAAGCCCGATTGCGTGTGAAAATCAATACAAAATCATCTAAAACCTCTAGAAGTAACTCAGGGCGACAGTAGCTAATGTTCGTTCAACGGATGGTATCTACTTATATAGATTTAAGGCTGCCTGTCCACTCCCGTATGCGGAGCGGAGTTGCGGACTGTGTCTGTCCATTCATGCGGAATGAGGCAGCGGGGCGGAGCGTGGAAGTAATGCGGAGCGGAGTTGCCTACTGTGCGGAGCTAGGCCGAGTTCATGCGACGAGTCACTTTAGAGGCCGGCTGCGGACGGCCAGTTCAGTTACTCGTATTCGCGCTTCCCCGCTACGCTACCCTCGCTCCGTTTCCGCGCTTCGCAATTAAAAAGGGGCAATGTTGCCAGCATTCTTGGGACCGTTCCCATGTGTCCACAGTTGGAAGACATCTTTTATTTGCAGGTCTTTAGTTTTTAATTTTCCAATTATTTTTCTTTGTTTTTTTTTTCAATTTAAGTTATTTAATGTAATGTAATATAATATTACTTAAAACGTACATAGATATATTTATCAAACGTAGAGAAAAACCTAGGAACATGAAGAAACTTTGCATGCTTGCTGTGCATGATTCAGCAAGATGTTTAAATAAAAACTGTATCGATACAAAGGCTTTATTTAGGACATCACAATTAATGATCCCACGATGCGGCATTAGCGAATTACATCGAAACGGTAAACGAATATACTTAGTTGCTTTGTACGCTTCATAACTCAAAAACATTGAAAATTCTTATTTTAGCACAAGCAAATTAACATTATTAATAATAATAATAATAATATCATGTCACGTTGTACTGGGATCGATCTATCATCACCGACAGGACTATTGTAGCTAATAAGCCAGACATTGTGGTGATAGATCGATTAGCGCGCCGCACGATGATTGTCGCTTTCACCATTCCCCATGACGAGAACCTCGTGAAAGCTGAGAAAGAGAAACAAATCAAATATCTCGATTTAGCACATGAGGTTGTCGACATGTGGAATGTGGACTCGGCTGTCATCGTGCCGATTGTTGTTACGGCCAACGGCCTGATGGCCAAGAGCCTCGATCAACATCTCATGAGGCTCTCGTTAGGCGGCTGGATCAAGGGCCTGATTCAGAAGGCAGTTCTCCTCGATACGGCACGCATTGTGAGGAGGTTCCTGTCTCTGGAGCCCTAATCACCGGTAGTTTGGACCCTGGTCCCGATGCCGGTGGACCCCTATTTTTTATATTTTTAAATGTTTGTTTTGTTTTTTAAAAAAATATTTAAAAATGTAAATTAATATGTAAAAAAATAAATAAATAGAGAGATAATAATAAAAATAATGCCCTGACCATCGGTAGCTTAGGCCCTGCCCCGCTGCTGGTGGTACTCTAGGATTAGGTTTTTATAATGTTTTATTGTTTTTATTTAAAATATTGTATAAAATCTAGTTTTAAGAAAGAAAATAAATAAAGAATATAATAATAATAATAATTGCCGGCGGTACCCTAGGCTAGGTTTTTTATAATATTTTTATGTTTTGTATGTGCTTTTGTATTTTACTTTTATATTAATATTATAACAAACCTAGGCTAAGAAAAAAAAGAAATAACAACATCACCTAAAACAGTTATAGTAATATAAAGTTACAAAAAGAAAAAAACACCTTAAAGTTAAAGTATGTTTGTGCCTTTCTAGGTTAGGAAGACCTGTATTCTAAGTGACAGATCCTTCCTTTTTTTAATTTTTAAAATACTAATATTATCTCACAAACATAAAATTGAATGGATGTGTATGTTTATGTGTTTGAGGTTGTGTGTGTGTGTGTGTGTGAGGGTGTGTGTGAGGGTGTGTGTGTGAGGGTGTGTGTATGAAGGTGTGTGTGTGAGGGTGTGTGTGTGAGGGTGTGTGTGTGAGGGTGTGTGTGTGAGGGTGTGTGTGAGGGTATGTGTGTGAGGGTGTGTATGTCAGGGTTTGTGTGTGTGTGTGTGTGTGTGTGTGTGTGTGTGTGTGTGTGTGTGTGTGTGAGTGAGTGTGTGTGTGTGTGTGTGTGGGGGGGGGGGGGCTGAGTGTGCGTTATTAACTTTAAAATATGTCATTATACAGTCAAAAGATGTTCTGTATTGTTATAGTCTAGCAGTTGAAGCCAATCTCGTAGTTTTATTTTACATGAAGTTTTTTGTGAATTGTATATTTCTATGTTTTTGTTAATCTTGTTGTACAAATGTGGCCCCAAAAAGCATGAGAACTTTTTATAAAAAGTAGTGTTGTATTTCTCTATCCTACATGTTTTTTGGCTCTTCTTTGATCAGATTCCAATATTGTTGGGTCATAAATTAATTTGGAATGTTGGATCAAAACCGTTTTTATAATAAATAGTTGTCTAACAGTAAGTAACCCACTCAACTGATACAACTTAGTAGTACAAAATCTAAATGGTTTAAATGTCATAACTTTTTGAACCGATTTCTGGACTCTTTCTGTGGACAATAACCTTGTCTTACACGCTCCACCCCATACTGTAATATAGTATAAGAGAATGGGTTGATAAAGTGCGTAGTAAATAGTTTTAAGTAAATTCAGATCAGCCACATGACGCAATTGTTTCATCATCCACATTACTTTTCTTACT
Organism: Eudonia lacustrata; assembly: GCA_947562085.1. Classification (NCBI taxonomy): domain Eukaryota; kingdom Metazoa; phylum Arthropoda; class Insecta; order Lepidoptera; family Crambidae; genus Eudonia; species Eudonia lacustrata. The sequence continues at coordinate 8,199,058 of OX387318.1, forward strand.
TTGCTGTTTAAATTTTCAATCTGCCGTATTCAAGAAAGGTGATTGTCTAATTCAACACCGTGGTATCGAATATGAGATGCTGCTACTATATCAGTACATGTACATGATTTAGATGGAGAACCATCATGCCCGAATGCCAAAAGATGTTTTAGGTTGGGACCTACTATTAATGGAAAAGTTTATATACTTATTTAGTTTTTCCGACATTAAGTGACAGCAAGTTTCTGTTCAGCCAGGCGATCACTACCCTTAGACCTTGCTCAGCATGTACACGAGCCTCATTCCAAGTGTCACCATAATACACAAGAGCAGTGTCATCTGCAAAGGTAAACACCTTACCATTAACGACATTGTGAAGATATAACTCATTAATCTAAACTAAAAAGGACTCGGTCCGAACATACTGCCTTGTGGCGTTCCATAGGTAAAGGGCATGTCATCACTAATTTCCTCACCAAACGATTTCTAAGGTAGTCCTCAAAGATTTTCAACGGCATTCCACGTATACCTACATTATCCATCTTAATCAGCAAAATAGGAATAAAGACGATGTCAAACGCTTTTGCTAGGTCCATAAATACACTAATACATTTCTTTATTTTGTCCAGATTGTTATCTATGCATTCTGTTAAATTACCGACTGCATCTTCGGTTGACTTTCCAGCCCTAAAACCAAATTGTGACTCTGCTAATAAATTTTCTCTACTCCCTTGTTTGAATACAGGTGTTATAAGTGCCTTCTTGAATGAATTTGGAAAGACACCACTTGCTAAACACAAATTGAAAATGTAGGTGAGGACTGGCACAATACAATGACATGCCAATTTCAGAAACCGTGAAGGAATGCCACCCCAACCAACAGCTGAATCACTTTTGAGACTTTGTGTAGTTGCGTAGACCTCTTGAGTGTCTGTGTCAAGCAGTACAAGAGACTTTAAATGACTCTGTGACTTTATTGAACAGGGGACCAAAGACCTACAAGGAACATTCTGAGCAAGTTTCTGGCCTATAGTAGAAAAGTATGAATTCACGTCATTTAAAGGATCTATAGGTCCATTAGGATTTATGCGTAACAATTCTGTCGATACACATTTTGTACCACTAGTGTTACTCACACTCTTAATAATTGTCGTCCATATTTGTTTTGGATTATTACACTTCTCTAGCTGTGATTTATAATACGAATGATTTAAATTTTTGACAAAATTATAGTAATAATTTCCATATCTGCGATACGTGGGTTGTAATATTTTATTATCTGGATCAGTTTTTGCTAATTTTTGTAGTTAATTACGGTGTCCATACACCGCAAAATCCCTGTAGAAATCCAGGGCTTAAATATAGGTTTACTAGGTACCGAAATCGCTCTTGTGTTGGCTGTCAGTACTTTTTTAAAGTTTTTACCAGTGAATCAGTTGCCTCGTTTGGGTCTTCTATAGAAAAAATATAGGAAAAATCAATACTTTCTAATTGTTTTAAAGCATTGTTACAATCTGTCTTTGTTATAGTTAGATTTTTATTTAGTGCAACAGGTTTTGTGTAAAAATTTAGTAATGTTGGTTGATGATCAGTAAATGCTGATTTAAAAACAAAAGTCTGAGATGACGCATAACCTTTAAGCATAACATGATCGAGGCATCTTGATTCTCTAGTTGGAAACGTGTGGGCTGGAATCACACCATGCTCTGCCAATAAGTTGAGATAATTATCTTTTCTAAGATCATTTCTATAAGTTTTTATGTTTATGTTAACGTCCAATTATACCATAATTTTTATATGATTTATTACTCTTGCAAAATAGAATTAAGGGAATTTAGAAATACCACTATATTATGAAATGAAGGTGATCTACTATTATATTATAACAGTGTCATTATTTATCTTAATAACTAAACAATTAGCTTCACTAAAAGATGGTTCTTCAACAGTGCCATCAAAACTATCATTGGTAAATAAATCATATACACCACCACTCCGTCATTTTGATTTATACATTTTGAGTATGCTAGACTGTAGTTATCGTAACGAGGAAGTGGTTTATTGCAGTTTGTCCAGGGTTTCAGTGAGAATCGGTATATCACACATTACTTTCAGTCCAGACAGTAATACTTGAAAAGAATCAAAATTCTTATATATACTTCTGACATTTTGCGCTAATTTTTAAACTAAGTCTGTCATGCTGACCATGCTGTATCTTATTTGATAATTCATTGAAATCTATCAGTTCACTCTGATAAACCCGCATCTCATCACATCAATGTCACTTAACAAGTCTCTTGTTGTAGCCATTAATAAAGAGTTTGTTTAAAACAGTATGTTAGTGAAAACATGCATAAAATTAAAATACGTAGCAATAAGTCGCAACAGTTAGCGACCAACGACTATAAAATTACCCATAATAATGCGTGCTTTTAGTTTTAGTTGATTTTTAGTACCTTTTTTGTTGATTGACATATGAAATTTGTGTTTTATTGTGTAAATGCTGTGTGTGAAATTTATCATAGTGTAAGTTCTTTTTTTAAATAAATATTTTTTATGGGTGTGTTTGTGTAAGTATTATTAAATATCTTAAATGAAAAGTTTTAACAAAGTAGAGTAAAAAAGATAACATGCAAAGTGATTGAAATGTAAAAATGTATGAGCCTAGTCACTTATTGGATAATTTTGACAAGTCAGATAAGCAGTCCATTCTGGTGGCTGGAAGTACTTCTGCCTTACGTAAGTATACTCGTTCGCCAGCTATCCAACAGAAGGTGTACTCGTTTTCCTTACTGAATTCCCGACAAGAATAAATTTTTCTTGTTTCACTTGTTACATACTCCGATATATAGACAGTATCACACTAATATTAAAAATGCGAAAGTTTGTGTGTATGCATGTCTGTATATTTGTTGCTTCTTCACGCTGCAAACAATAGATGGATTTGGATGAAGTTCGGCATACAGATAGTTTATAACCTGGATTAAAACAAAGGATACTTTTTATCCCAATATTCCCACGGGAACGGGAACCACATGGGTGAAACCGCGAGCTGCCGCTAGTTATTAATATACTTACATACTTTAACCACCTACTACGAGTATACCTCTATTTGTGTCATTATTTAAACTGAAGTTAGCCCTTACGATGATCTTATACGAGTATAAAGTGTTTGTGGTTTATTTTTTTGTTATTTTTATTGTACATTTTCTCATATTTACCAGTCCGGAGCAGTGGTCCAACTGCTCTGACCAACTAGTTGGACCATGGGTCTTCACTAGAGGCATTTGTCCAACTTTAAAAATAGCTGGACCACAGCACCTTTTGAGAGTTCCGTGATCCAATTCATTTAAAAAATAATTTAAAGTGTCGCTTCTTAAATGTTTCACATTTAAACACAAGTGAATCAGGCTCTTCTCTGATCAATAAAGCGTGGGCATATACCGTCATGTGTGGAAAATGTGTCGTTTCCCATGCTAGGCCCTGCCTAATAATTATATCAAAATTAACTTGACCTAGAATTATTAACTATACCTAATACGTATCGATTTAAACTATTTCCACAACAACTGATGTTTCAGACGTTCATAGTCATTTTAATTTAAAAAAAACGTATATCAGATACACATGTGGGACAAGATTTTCTTTGAAAAATCGCATAAATATCATTAAATATCATCATCATTATTATAAAATATAATAATTTCCAAATAGCATTAATACACAAATTCTAGAAAATCCTAAAGAAATGATAATCTTAACTTTCCGAAAAAGGTCGGGTTAAATCCTTTTCGACAAGTAACGACCAAATCCCATAACGCATGTAGAGTAAAGGCAAACAGGAAAATATGCGTTTATTCGTCGCGCGTAAATGGAATTGTATATAACAGACCTTATTATTATGTGCAGCAAAGAGTAGCGCCATATGGATGGTAGGGGGGGGGGGGGGTATTCATTTGTACAATGAAAAAAATCATGTATACTTCATAAAATATATCTACTTAAATAGTATCGTTATTCGTTAAATATACGTATATGTCATCTGATTTTTCTTTTTTCTTTTTAATAGTGCCATCCTTAATACGTCCGACGGTAGATGTAGATACGATCGAGAGCGGTAATAATATCGAAATATAAATATCATCGTCATCATCAGCTCATTTTATGTCCCCACTGTTGGGGCACGAAATCGTGTTATAATCCCACTAAAACATGATTGTACTCTGTCAGATGTTTGAAGTTGCTAAAGTATTAATAACTTTTCATCAGGATTAAAATTTAAACGATAAATAATATGCATTAACGATTTTGATACATGTCGTCGTTCAAGCGGTTCAAGAGGTGTTTTCATATTGATATTTGAAAACTAAGGAGCCTATGAACGTAATAATATGGGTGATAACATTGTAATGAAACCAACTGAGTAGAATGATAATTATATAATCTACAACTGTATTATTATGCGCCTAATAGTTATAATACGGGTCAGAAGGGTAATATCGATGTAGTTTTGACAATGGGTCAACGCGGTTTATATTTTATGGTCCATTTCGTGCGAGCTGTCAGATAGCGTTATGTTAATATTAAAACCGATATCCTTCTTCGTATTTATTGTAGAAACTGGGAGCTCAGGCTTATTTTGCGCTGAAAAAAAAAATCCTATACGTAAAATTTAACAATTAACGATAACGATTCGAATTTCTTAGTTTCAACTTCTTTACTTCAGGATGGATGGAAAGTGATAGATACTTTGGTTGGGGCACTAACTATGTCGTTGTAACTTTCAGATATAATTAAATATAATTAATTTTAATAGCGATGAGTGTAAATACGTACTGTCATTCTGTCCTGTTCTGTTATTCAGTTGAACATTCAAAATGCGGTGATAGAGCTCATTGAACTTCTTCTGCCGCTTTACGTTGGATGGCGTGCGTACGACTAATGTTGGCAAAAGAATGTAATGTTCGAGGTCGGGCCCCTCCTTCGAGTGTTTTCGACGGGGGTCTTTTTTCACCACCAGCCGTGGGTTTTTCGCTTGAGGCTTACAAGTAGCGCTACTACTGCTGGTAAGGTTGGAGATTCTGTCTCGACGTTGCTCCGGGGCCGGCTCATTAACGTTTCTCTCAGTTTTTAAATGGTTTGATGCGTGATAGCAACATGTTGGCTCTCTATTTGCTGGTGATCGTGGAGTAGCGTAACTTGGGCCGGCGGCACTATCATCTGGTGAATATCGTCGGTTTGATCGGGCTTCTGGGAACGTGAAGCGGTCATGGCTTCGGGGAGTCTTACGTTGACTGCGTTCTTCCAATCGTCTTTCCGCCATCATCGCACTAGCAGCGTTGTGGTCGCTTATGGTATAATCTTTATCTTCATTGGCCTCCCTGTTCTTATGACTGGCAACAATAATGTCACCTGTCTTACCAACCGGTCTGCAACTCTCGTGTCGATGGTTCAACTTTACGATCCTGTAATGACGACGTCTTCTTCTTTCGACGTGCGCTACGCGCTCTCTAAGCAAGTTGTCAATCAGACGTTGCAATTCGCATCTTGTACTACACCTTTCCTGGTGTGGTACTCGACGACAAAGTCGTGCACTTGGCCAATGTGTGCGACACACGTCCTCATAAATAATATCGCTCAGAACTGCTTCCCGAGAGGGTGTCAGCTTTATGCCATCGTCGCGTGGAGCAAATTCACCTTGAGCTAAGTAATGAACTGTGTCCATCAGTCTATAATCACGAACTGGATTTAGTTTGTGGCGTATTTTGTGAACTCTTTCCGCTGCTATTTTAGGAATATCGTCTCGCTTACAGGGAACCGAGGCGCATTGTCGCCTACCCCGCGCTGTGATTCCATCGTAAGTAGTGAAGTCTCGACCATATTGTTCAGAATTATGTTCTTTCTCCAAGGTGGTAGCTTTGCTGGGTGACAAAGGTGCAGTTTGTTGAGCATATCTTTGAAAAGCCGATGTTTCTGGAATGTGGCTATACTGCTCTATGTAGCTACAACCGGCCCGTGTGGTTCCAGACGAAGCTCGCATTATGATACCATTGGACTCTTCATCTGACGAAGATAAAGGTATATTAGGGTTCATAGAACGAAACATAATTTCTTGTTTTATGAGTTTACGTTCTAGATTTTCAATTCTCTTATTTAATTTAATAATTATACTATGAGAAGGTGTGACTGAGTCTTCAGTAGATGTATCAGTATATATTAAAGTAGCAATATCGACTTTATCGGGTTTGATTTGTGTCTCTTCAGTTTTTACTTCAGTTTTAGGAAGGTTTATTAGCTGTGGCTGAGTGTAAATATAGCATTTTTCTGCCGACCTTCTTCTAGCATTGTATATCGTTTGAGGTGGGATTTCATTACATGAACATTTTGAAACTGATGCGGAGGATTCTACCTGATCAGTGACCGAGGATTCGTTTGTTGTTTCTTCTTCACTTTTAGCGTCCGTCTGCCGAGTGCCACCAGTGACAATATTTACTGTGTTGTAAACATACTCAGTACCTGCAAGAAAAATATTTTTCAAAAACATGATTTTACTTTATATACTTAACAAGATTATCTCACAGAGCTCTTACAAGTGGTGAAAGAGGAGTGGTCTCCTATACCAAGACGAGATTCTGATTTCACTGAACCCTGTAGTGAAATAAAAACGACAAAATTATCATCATTAAGTGCTTAATAGTTAAAGTAATTTCAAAAAACTTGGAAGTAAGTACCTTTTTTGAGAATCTGCTCTTTTCAGCAATGTAAAGAGTTTTTATTGTCGGAGTCCGAGGTTTTATAGATACCAGTACCCTTTGATTAGTTTGGTAACGAGTTGGACTTCTCTGCAATATTTCTAAATCTGTAACAACACATGATCAATTTAATTCAGAAGCGGCAAATTAAGATGACACAAACAAAAGCAATTACCTAAAAAAATTGGCTTTTTAGGAGAATGTGATCGTTTTAAATAGGTATCGAAGTCAACTTCACGTAAAATTTTTTCTTCTTTGATGGATATTAACTTCTTCTTGGATGGAGACTGATTATTTTCCATCACATTTCACTTTCCTCCTCCCGGGCATAGTTCTTAAAATTAACCCACATTGACTACAAAATGTTAAAGGGGTCTTACAATAATTTTGAAAGGAAAGAAAATTTTACATTATTCTGACAGATACAGAAAAGAGATAAGCCAAGATATTTCTTTTTACTACTTTCATATTTATGGTTCTTCATTTCGAACTCGTTTTAAAGGTAAGTAAAAGAAGACTTAACTGAACTTTTGAAAGAACAATATTTCAAGTAGCTACGCATTATAAACTGTACGTTGTCGTTTGTAAAATTAAAGTTTTTATTAATTTAGATATTTATTAATTTCAAACTAAGTTGGATTATAAATTTCATAAAGACAAGTAAAAGTATCATTTAGGTCTCTCCGTCTAAAAGTAACCAGAATTGGTTGCATGTGACCTCTAAGGTAGCACGAACTTTTACATGAAAGCCCTATTTTAAATATGGAAGTCAATGAAAAACAAGGAAAGTTGTCTGTCAAAATTTACAAGGAGTGACGTTTCACCCATTTGTAATTTTCTTCATGGTGACAAATTTGTGAAGTTTCCGAGTGGTATATAGAACGTATGGATGCTTAGGTATTGGTAAAGGATGTCGGACCAAGAGAAGAAAGGTGGTGGTGGTAGCGGGGCCTCCGTGGTGTTGGTGGAGAAGACGGCGTCGAGCCGGCACAAGCCGTACCGGCCCACCGAGCTGGAGGAGTCGGCTCCCGACCTTCACAAGCGGTCGCGCGCGCCGGCCGTGCCATGTGAGGACTTCCCTTCATTCCTGGTGGCACACCATCATCAACTGACACTTTCTAATGACAACTATTGCTTTGCTACCTGTCGTGTATCTTTATCAACCGTTTAGCTGTCAATGGCAATATAGGTACCGCTATGAATAGAACCTTATTAGTGAAATCAATTAAAAGTTTAGTACGCTGAACCAGTCAAAGTGATTGACATTATGTATTTGTTTGCACATTTTATAGCGTAGGATTTGAACGGACTATACCTCATTTTACCAAAAAATAAGATATTTTCATTGGTTATTCCGTTATTATTCTAAGAGTTATTCATTACTTGATTTCGGTGAACATGATACGTAAAGAATTGTTGTACTACGAGATCCATAACACCTACGAGCATTTCAAAATTATCCCGAACATTTCAGCTGTAGCAGAAGAGCTAAAAGATACTACGGTAAACGAGACCATTGGCCAAGTAAAACGAATGGAAAAAGAGCGCTGTGAGATACCTGTTTTTTTTTTAATTTTACTCAACCGAATTTTTATTATTTTGAATTTGGCATTCACAGTGCTATTTAAAGTTACATAATTTTTCTAGTTAAATGTTATCTTGTCACACTTACGTTTTATTATTTTATATTATAATTATTCCCTCTTTAACAGCCGTGTCCTCTGAAAAACAAACTCACGTATCGAAAAAAATATCATCAAGTAAGAGACAAGCATCATCACCAGAAGATATTGCCATGGTCTCAATGGACGTTAAGGTGAGGACACACCGACTTTTTTTAAAACGACGATTGAAACTTTATTTATAATTTTCTTTATTTATTTATTTATTTACTTATGAACCATCAGCAGAGTTATATGAAAACGTACAAACTATTAATTAATATTAATAATTATTATAAATTGACAAGTAATGGGAAGCCGCGTTTGTCATTAATAAGCTTTATCTTTTATTATAGCGTGTCATGCGACCAGTGTTATTAAACTTGCTTTCCTAGTACCAACATTGCGTTAGCATGTCGGCCCTTAATATTTTGGTTATGATTAAGTGGTTCACTACATTATTTTAAATTAACATCTCTTGTAATTAGTACTAGTTGAGAGCTGAATAAACAAATATTTCACAACATACTTTTCAATGTCACAGCGGTTTTTAAGTCAGTCAGTGATGTTGAATGTTTTAAACAAAATAATGGTTCAACTACATAACTAGACGTGTTATTGAATGATATTGTTCAATCAAAGGGCTAGCTGTGCAAATAACGGGCCATAACCCACCACGCGGGCCCAGAGCGGATTGGTGGTTACGTGCCATCCGAAGCACGGAGGAGCTCGCGATGATACATTTTTTGTCACCCCATCCGATAACCGGCCTTTGCGAAAGTTTCTTAACCTCCTCCAAAGAGCTCCTCTGCGACTGCGACATACATATAAAGTTATTAAAATTTACACTAAGTTATAACTGAACCCCAAAACCTTAATAGTACCTACACTCTACTTAAAGGGACATTACGCTTTGTCATATGTTTGTTGTCCAAGAATTTGAGCGGTCAATAACCTGATTTTTATGGTTTCAGAAAGATACCACCACCACGGCGCCACAGCCCATACCGGCCCACATTGACACCGTAGTGTCGGAGGAGTCTAATCTCAAGCCCACTGACAAGAGAAACGAGGAAAAGGGAGCAGACGAAGACAGCATAACGGAGGAAATTGCAGAGTTGCGGACCAGCGATGCGACTAAGAAACACTCTGAATGGGTCAGTATCATCATCATTATCATCAGCCCATTTTATGTCCCCACTGTTGGGGCCACTGGCCATAAACCACCACGCGGGCCCAGTGCGGTTTGGTGGTTGTAAACGACTGTTAATACAGCCGGGACCAACGGCTTTCCAATCCTTCCGAACAAGAAAGGCACGTAAATTGAGGTCAGTATATTTCATGACAACAAAATTTTTAAAAGAGATTGTTTTTGGTCGCAGCTGCCTTTACAGCGTAACCGGGCTTTTCTAGGCGGTGAGAAACTAAAAGGGTTCCTTAAGCCGTGTGATAAAAGAAACATCTTTAAAGGGAGTCATTCGCCAGCATGTCCATGTCACCTACTAGATTCTCCGAGACGTTGGGGTCGCAATAAGAGCGGAACAACCAGAGGGCGCCTCTAAAGGCGGCAAGGTTGACGACTAGTGCAGTATGACAAGTTATAGAGTTTGAATAATAGTAGCCTGCCTTTGGTAGTACTGCCACTACCAAAAAAACTATTAGCCTTCGTCTCCTCAGATTTTAGGGATAATGAATAATGATGCTGATTATGAAAACTATGTTTTTCTGGAATTCTCAATCACTGAGGAACTAGCTATCATATTTTATTATTATTATATTATTAGCATATTTTTTTTCTATCTATCTATTTATCTATTTTTTTGATAATTAATGTTATGGACTTAAACAAACCTTCCACTGTATATACCTGGCTACAAACATGTACTCCACTTAAATTATTCCACAATATTTTATGTACCAGTATATTAGCATCAGTGTCAATCAGTTTTGCTGTTGCTAAACTAGATTTAGATAAAATAAATAGCTGTAGTGGATGTCTATTAATGTAGTCCCACTTCTCATCATCTGATTCATTGGAAAGGCGGATATCGATTTTCCAAAGTACCACCAAACGTTTGATGCGCGGTCGCCCGCTCGTAAATCCTTGTTTTCGTTAACTCGTATTCGGCTGTTGAGTACCCATGTTGGAAGACATTGACACAATTGTTTGTTTATAGTCTGACGATGAGGAGGCGGGCGGGCTGCCGCGTAGCGAATCGCGCGCGTCGCGGGTCTCGCGCGCCGTACGTCAGCTGTTCTGCTGCGGCGTCACGTACAGCGCCCCCTCCGAAGAAAACATGTCGGCTCGCGAGGGCAGCGGCATATAAACCTACACCCGCCCGTCACCTTACACCGGCACACTGCCCACACCCGCCAATGTCGTAGCGGCTGGCCATTTCTGATCGCCCAATCGTTCATCGTCGCCCTAACCCTCAGACCCGTTTCGTCCACCAGGATCCCTTAGCCTGATCCCACAGGGGATCCTCGTGAACTCATTAGTTCACCAGGATCCCTTTTAATAAAAAGTAAGTAATGACAATATCACACTGGGTATTTTTATTTACAGAAAATTATTTAACAATTTCTAAGAAATGATCTATTGTTATGTCGTTATTTAATTATTTTAGCGGTATTTCCTGTATAAACTTATCAATTGCAATTTGATCTGTCTTGCGGGCTTTTTTCGGTTGCCTTAGCTTTTGTTCAGCATCTCTTTTTAATGCGTTCAGTAACTGTACAACATTCGGGCGTTTTCGACCAATCATTTTGATTCAACCCGAGTTTCAACTTTCACTACCGTTATTAGTCAGTAATATTATTAGTTAGTAATTGTAAATGTATTAAATTATATATTGTAAGATTTGGTAACTAGTATTATTATTTACTAGTATTTGTATTTATTTTTACTAATGGTCGCCCAGTGGTCGAAATTCGACCGTAATTTTATTAAGGCTGCACGGATTGTATCCTAGGCAATGAAAAATTAAGAAAGATAAAATGTGAGTTTGGATTGGCATTGACAGATTTCGGTCGCTCCTCTTCCATTTTTGAATTTTTTTTTAAATAGTATTTATGCGTGTGTGTCAAATTCATGGTAGTGTGTGTATTGTTTTAGCCCCGATTTAATCCTCAGATAAGTTTTATCCAACGAATAATATTGTCATTGTGACATTTTATAAGGAGAATCTGTCATTAAGTCAAAATTATTGAATGAATAAATTTTACCTGATGATTGAAAAATCAGCCCTTGTATTTTTGTGCATAATTTAAAAAAAATATTAACATTCACATTTGTACTCCTTCTCTATACAGTTTGTCCAGGGATGTAGTAATAAAACTTTAGGAGCAGTATCTGCAATATATTTCATCGACGAAAATACCCCTTATGGGGGGTCAATTCCAAAACCCCACAAAACTGCAGAGACTATTGGTTTTATTTTACCAAAACTCGCTTAACTCATAAAATTAACGGCGGTTTGAGTTCTACGTCGTGCAGGAGCTCGATTTTGGTGTTTTTTTAAAGGCAAAGGTGTAGGCTAGCTAGTGCAATAAAAACACGCTATCAAACAACTCCTTTTTTTAATTGCCGAAAGGAGAAAGTATTTTTTTTACAGTTTTTGTGCGCATTCGGGCACTTTATCAAAAAATAGTACTAAAACGAGACCATTGACATACCTTTTTTTTATAATCACTTAATAGTATTTGAGTTACATAAAAAATTGATGCAGCAATCACTATTCTCGGTCTAATAGTTTAAGAGCTATTGTTGTTTAAAAAGACCCCTTTGTCGCGAGTGCACGTGCAGGTAAGCGATCCTCGTCTTTTGTTGCGTTGTGTGAGCAGATACGGATTTTTTTTAGGGAGTTAGAAAGAGACAACTATTCTGTCAATTGAATGTATTTATGTATTTTATTATTATTTTTTTATTTTATTTTTATTTTATTTTATTTATTTATTTATGTATTTTTTTGGTATTTTCGTCGATGAAATATATTGCAGATACTGCTCCTAAAGTTTTATTACTACATCCCTGGACAAATTGTATAAACTATAAGTGTGCGAAATTTCATACTCCTCCGCTCGCGCAATTTTCGTAAAAAGGGGTACAAAGTTTTTGCTTCACGTATATAATATATAGATTATTTTTGTAACTTTTCTTTTTGTGGTATTTACGTCCATCGTGAAGCATCACTTCTCCATGCTTTTTTATTTAAAAAGTTACGTCATCTTCCATTATATTTAAATATTATTATGATTAATACAAAGAAATAAATACCTACCAACGCAATGAAAATAAAATAAATAAAATAAAAATAATGTAAGTTTTTTACTAAGTATAAATCGGACTCAGTGTGCTACCATCTTTTTATGCTTATTTTTATTAAAGGGGATCCCGATGAACTTATGAGTTCACGAGGATCCCCTGGGTGATCAGACTAGGGGATCTTGGTGGACGAAACGCTCAGACCACCTTTTAATGCGCGAGGTGGTGGTTGGAGATGGCCAGCTAAACAATAAACTTACCTTTGTGTGATTTTTGCGCCTGTATTTAGTTGTGTATAGAAAGATAATATTAAAACTTCTTGGCCTTCTTGGTCCGAAATCCGTTGAGTTTTATTTAGCCTACAAGATCCAAAAGTTCGTCGTTTAATTTAATTGTACTATCAACACTTTAATAATATTTGGATCAATCAATCAATTAATTAAGAACATTGCTCAGAGCGTTGTTTAGTTCATCAAAACTATTTTAATTCATCGACCACTTGTTGCCATTTGTTGAATGTTGCTTGTCGCACGCATACCACCAATCATCATCATCATCAAGCCAAAAGACGTCCACAGCTGGACAAAGGCCTCCCCAAGGATCTGTGTTAAGGTTTTGTGTTAAACAAAACCGTCAATAACATAACAAAATAAAACAAATTGTAACTTTGTGCAAGCGAGTTGCACGGCATTGTGTTCACAAACTTCTGCAGGCAACGGGTCGTATCTTATTATCACTATAGAAAAGTTAAGTGTCCAATAACATGGCAGATAAAGAAGTGATTATTGCAAGCAACGGCATGTTTTCTCATTACAGTCGTACTTACATCCCACGTAAACAATTTTTTTTTTATGTTGCCGTGTTGAGGTAACGTTAAAAAACATTGTTACAAATGTTACATAATGTTTTCAAATGTTAGGCAAACAACATATTAATAATAACTTATTGTCATCAGCTGTTGCCTATTAACCTTTTCACCGCCCAACTATCCTGCACGCGATGTCCCGCTGTACGCCAACGTATAAATGTATTTTAATAAAGCAGGTACAAAGAAGAATTTCTATAGAAGTGCTGGCGTGGACGGCACGAAAATCTCGAACTTCTATAGAAGTTGTTGGCGGTAAAAAGGTTAATAAAACGACATTAATAAAGGCCCTCATTCACAGGCACCCAATTCGCGCCACTTCATCACTTCAAATTAGAAATGGATCTTGGAATGTCAGGAAATCCATCCAACATCCAAATCGCTGGGCGACCACTGTATCAATGAATGTGAAAAGAAAAGTCCAGGGGTGCAATAAATATATTCTGCAACTCTGTTTCCATACTAACTCTGTTGTTGTTGTTTTTTTATACGGAATCCAAGTAATTATAATGGAGAGATAGAATAAAGCGATGGAGCGGAGTGTCAGTGAATAGAGGCCAATATGATTAAATTTGGCGTGATGAAATTTAATTTAAATAATATGTAGTGTTAAATCCGCTAACTCACGGAAGTTAGCGAAATTAACACTACATATTATTTAAATTACATTTTTTTTGTACTATGGATTTCCGCAAAATAACGCCTGATTCCATTAATTATCTTGTGATGAAATTTTTTTTATACGTATATGACTTCATTTCACTTGATGTTAAGTGAATATGGAGTCCAGATGTTTAGAGAATTTAACCAACCGGAGAGGCCACGCGCCCTAATTTCTATGCAAAAAAGTCTGTCATTTTCTGCGCGGGGGACGAGGAAACGCACACAAATAGACTTCACACTGATGCCTTTTTCAATGACGTCGCTACGCACGCAAACATAATACACAACAAATAAACAGCTAGTTGCACACTAATATATTCACACACAGGGATAACCTGTCCGGGCACGAGTCTGACGTCAACTTTTTATAAACGTCGATAGTGCTTGACACTATCGATTAAACTTGTCGATGCCAATAATAATGAAAAAATATTTTTTTTAATTCAGGCTCTTCAGTATGGTTAATTAAGGTAGACACTTTGCTTTTCATTATCTTTATTAATTAGGATAAGTCCGAATTTGCAAAATATATCTATATAATTTTGTTCCATTCTAAGGAGAATTGTTGTTTTTAAGAAAAGCTGCAATCTTATTCTTTCATTATGAAAAAATAGTTTGCTCTAAATAGCTATCGATAGATATGGCGGTTAGAACCACTCTCAAACAGGAGGAACCGAAAAACTAAACAACATGTACTTTAATGGTTCCATAACGCAGATCAATTCTTTTTTGTAGGTAACGTAGGATCTTAAAGGAAAATAATAATATAGATAATAACAATATATTAATAGAGATCGAAACATACTTATCTCCATTTGGAGAAAAGGTAGTGGAATATAAAGCGGGTTTCGTTATATTTTGTACTATAAAATAAATAATTGCAGTACATGCATAAAGGGTTTATGTGGAGAGCCAAATGACAAAAGTTTTACATACCTACCAAAAAAGTTGTGGTGGCCTAATAACATGCATCAAAAGAACTTATTGATATATGTCGCCTTTGTGAATTAAAGATCCGCAAACGACAAAAAAGTTATACACTCTTGTTTACCGCATTTTGTTACAAATAAAGTGTTAAAACATTATGTTGACCATTGAATTTTATTTCTAGAAATAGGTTGGTTAGAAAGCAATAATTTTTTAATGCATTCCGAACTGTTAGTGCTTTATTTGGCATTTACTTATTTATTTTTTATTTACTCATTGCCTTAAATTACATGTTTTTTTTTATAGTTGACAGAGTAAAAGTAATGTTTCAATGTAATTTTACCCTAAGGTGTAACAAGTAGTAGCAACAATAAGTACCTACATTATTCAAATAAATCTAAAATTTAAAAATTACATACAAGGATGCATAAATAAACTTGAGTAGCAGTGTTTCATGTTTTATTTTTATTACTTTTCTTAGTTTTAGTTAAGTTGGGTTCTAGTCTGGGCATCTTCGGAAGACGAAAGTCGTAGCATTACTAAAGTGCTATGACACATGCTGAGAAGATGCCTTTTCAGTATCATATACCATGTATCTTAAATTATGAATGCTTTACTTGTTTGAATGTTGTTTTGTGATACTGTCTAAATGTTTTTCTATTTCTATTCTATTTCTATAAATTAAATTAAATTAAAATAAACAATTTAGATACACAAATTCAAAATAAAATACCTATTAAATTTATACAACAATATAAACAACAAAATTAACAGTTGATTTCTGACAGATATAACAACACCGTAGAATTTACTTAAAACTATAACAAAATTACGTTTTTTATTCCAAAAACTCTTTTAAACTAGGTATACGGACACTTTTAAATTAGCAGTGGATTTAATGCATTAAAGAACTTTGCATTTTTCAAAGATTTAACCTCAGAGGGCAGTTTTTTATAAACCTTGACACTATTATATTTCGCTGTTCGTTTGTATGATATCGTTCTGAAGTTCGGTGCCTACTGGTATTGACATGTTTGTTTTAATTTAAGTCTACTGCTTTTAAATTCAGGCTTTTTTGGAAACTTATCCGGGTAACATCTCGAATAGTTGCATCTTTTGGAAACCTGAAAAATTAATAGTCAGAATAAACATTATGATGAAGTCGATATCAATATTTTGTTTTTATACCTACTGTCGCAGTTCTAACTTTGTTGCAGTGTGGCCAATGTAATTAAATTAAAATTTCCTATTTTCGGGATAAGTGACGGGACGTGAATATAATATATTAATGAAGTAGACCAATCATAAACATACAGTTTCATATTGACAATTTTTAAAGCATATTAGGTGAAAAAAAAGTTGGAAATACAAAATAAGTAACAATTTATAAATAGTGATCTATCACTAAATAAATAAGCATTTAAAGTAAAAATACAGTTTTAACGATAAAAAACATGAAATATAAATTGTAATTCAATGTGGCACATTCAACTTTAAAAGTTACTAAAGTTACAACTTGACGTTTTAGTGGCAACACTTTTTGATTGACAATATTTTTTCAGTTTTTTGCAAAATATATTAAGACAAAATAATACTTACAGTTAGTTATAGATGAAAAGTAACGTTATCCTTTACACTCGACGTTTCTGATCGTTTTTACACGTAAACGCGCTGCAATTTGGCATTTTTTGCTCACGTCCTAACGCATGCATCGTGATTTGCAAATGACACTGGAACACGCGGGAAATAACCGGCAAGACCGACGGTCATGTACTTTTGGCAGAGGGGAACGCCTGACAGTGGCGTCTCCGGTTGGTTTAAAGTCCAGATGCGACGACAGCGTGAAAACAACGCAGCATCAGTTATCTCTCTCTGCCGCCCACAAGGTGCCTCTTCACGCCTCGTTTGAAGGACCCCATATCATAGGAAGGAGAGAAAACGTGTGCTGGCAAACTATTCCTTGATTTGGAGGTGCGACAAAGAGTTTCTTTGTCACCAAATTACTTAGTCCGCGATGGAATATTTGCGTTTTCGAGTACGGCAGCTAGTGTGTCATCATCATCATCATCAGCTCATTTTATGTCCCCACTGCTGGGGCACGAACCTTTCCTATCGATGGATTGGGAGAACGGGCCATAAACCACCACGCGGGCCTAGTTCGGATTGGTGGTTGTTAACGACTGCTAAAGCAGCCGGGATCAGCGGCTTAACGTGTCTTCCGAAGCACGGAGAAGATGATTCAAGATGAAAAATTTTTGGTCACCCATCCGTTGACCGGCCTTTGCGAAAGTTGCTTAACGTTAGCAATCGTAGACCGAGCGTGTTAAACACTACGCCATCGAGCTAGTGTGTTCTATTCTATTCTATTAGATTTTTGACTTGCAGACTGATCAACCAACACATTCCAGCGCATTCAAGAAGAAAGAAATATCATGGAAAGAAAATAACAATCTTAACAGAGTCCATTTACAGGTTCGTAACGAGAAGGTGTAATTATATAATTTTTACTATAAGAAAAAACAAAAAAAAATCTAGTAACATTTTATTATGCTACTATAAATATAGCATTATGAATGCAACATCCAAATTAATGAACTTAGGTATAATTGTTAGAAAATCAAAATTACCTTAGGCACTATTTGTTTTTCCTCACAGTTTTTTTTATGTACCTAGGTATGAATGATTCCTATTTGTCGTTCTTAGTAAAATAATTAATTTTGCTTTTAGGATGAGAATATAAAGAGCCTAGCTTCGTTGCTGGAGAGGAAAGCATCAGTGGGCCCATGCAACAAACCAAATAACCTTTATGGGGGGCCTTCTGGTATAAGTGTATGCGTACCTAAGGCATGTATTTATTGAATATTAGAATCATAACGTGCTTTATAAGTAGCATAAGCTCTATAACTTACGATAAAAAGTAAACAACGAACTGAAAATTGTACTTACTATAGCTAGACCGTTTAACTGAGTCCTCGCCTGCGGTAGGTACGCAGGGCGGGAGGTACGTAGAGCCTCTGCCACGAGTATGAGCGTTTTGCGACGCGGCGACCGGAATTCTAGTTCATTGCGCGTTATACTACGGCAGTCATAGTCAGCAGTGATAGAATAAACGCAATGAATTAAAATACCATGCACAATACTTTTATTGCTGGTATTACCAGCTATGGCAGAACGTTTAAAATCTATCTCGATAAAATCCAGAGTCTCCAAATTAGAATTTTGAAAAATATCGTATCATCTGCAGCAAAGAACAATACAAAAATAGTTAATATGATCTTTTTAGGCATTGCAATATTTTCCCCGTACATATTAAATTTCTGTATTCCCTCTTAATAGAACAATTTTTTAACGAAGAAATCCAAAAAAAAAAAGTTTTGCATATTTAAACCAGAAAAGTAATTAACGAGCGTTTAATAACAGCAAAAGCTAAAAATACTTTTGGAGAACGGACAACGCACTATTTAGTTCCTCGTCTATGAAATGACATTGATCCTTCATTTTTGAATAGCAAACCAAAAAATAATTTGAAAAGTTGCATTTTTGAACATCCTGTAGCCAACGCAAAAAAAGTTTCTTTTATGCACGCACATTTATGTTTTGTGACTCGGTCTGGCCAACTTCACTATAGCACGGTATAACTAAAGCGAACATTCTAGCTAGCTTGTATCTCTTTCGCACGTAGTGCAGGTGGCCTGCTGGAGGTCAATTCTATTAGAAAACTGCAACTGCACGTTTACGCCTGTCAATTGTCGCGTGTAGGAGTAGTGCCGTGGAAATAGACGCATTCTATTAAAATTCTCTGCACCACAACTACACTACAACTGCGCGACTACTACACTACAGCTGCACGAATCCTGCAATAAAACTAAAAGAACTAATGTTACAATACGCTAAATACGTAAAATGCTTATAATACGCTATGCAAAAGTTGCTCACGATCTACTTCAATAAACCTGCACAAAAACTGCACCAATACTGCTGTCATTACTACACAAATGTCAAAATATTTTAATGGAATACGACTATTTTGCAGTAAACGTGCAGGTGTAGTGCAGTTTTGTTAGTGGAATACCTATTTGCGTTACTTTTCCGTCCCTGCAACACTACGGCAGCAGCGCTGCATAACAGAATACCGAAACGTCAAAATTTGCTCATTTTGACACACGCGACGCTGCAGTGTAGTTGCAGTTATTTAGTAGAATCGGCCTACAGAATGGGTAGTAGGTAAAAAAATGTTCGGACGGTTTAAAAGTAGCACCTATATTTATAACTAGCTGTTGCCCGCGACTTCGTCCGCGTGAGCTAAAGGCTGTAGTCTGTACAGTTTAATTTTTATGTAGGTATCTATTTAAGCTTATTAGGGTATAATAAAATTATATGCATCGGAAATTTAAAAAATTTACATTGTATTTACCGACATACGTACATCTACTCACTCTTAATATCCTTTCAGCTGGGAATGCTGAGATAGACAAAGACAATCGATCTCCATTTAGTGTGGTTCTGGCATACTTCCTGTGTCTCCTTTACGTCCATCATTATTTTCATACATTATCTCTTATTCTTTCGACTATCATCTCTGCCATGTACATACATATATTCAGTTTGAAGCACAGAATCGTCCCGTTCATACAGATTCTCTCTCAGTTTCCCGTTTCAATTATCCCTCCACATACATTCAGTATACAACAGCGTTCTTCGGTGGGTTGCGCGTATTTGCTACGTCATACAAACCTGAAATGGGTTTACTGACGCTCAATTATATGTAATAAAATTGGTATTTTACAGCTCAGGTACTCGTCCGGAGTCGTCCTAGGCACTGGTGTATCTTAGCTAAGATGTGTCTACTGTTATACTGTCCAACCACGGACTTCAAATTTTTTTTTGCCTTGTCCACCGAAGCTGGATATCGAGTAGCAGGTAGCGGTCCAGGATTATTGGTTGTCGGCCAGAAGGCACAAAAAACTATTTACCAACTATGTTCTTATTCGTAGATACCAAATATCAATAAATTGAGAACTGTAATAAATTATATAATTGTCTATTAGGTAATACAGTACCTATAGTATTTTATGTTACATACTTGCGATAAATTTGAACTTCTTCGTGGCATCTTGTTAGGTAGGTAGCTTTTTAGAGATAGATCACAGGACACAGAAAGAAGTTACCTCTAATAAAAAAAAATCTGAAGTCCGTGCCTAATATAGTTGTACCCTGCAAATTTAAACATTTTTGCAACTCTGATAACAGAGGTAGCCATCGTCTTATGCGATAGAAGAATGGAAAAACCATTTTTCTGTAATCTAGAAGTATGTACAAAATTAATTCTTTATAGGTTTTATGATATTAAAATTGTTATGATACTTACTTACTTATATTGTATCATTTACACAAACTCTCCACATTTGCATGCCGTGGCGGTCAATAATAGAAGGCTGTACTTAGCATGTAAGATGTTATTGTTTGTTACATATTTTTTTTGTGTTAGTACAAGTTTTCGCTGACTGTCCTTAATAAATAAATAAATAAATAAATAAATTGAACACAGATTTATCCTATAAACATGTTAAGAAACCAAAGTAAGAAACCGCTTACATGTAAAATAAGTACTGAAATAAGTGTTTAACTTACCTGCATCAAATGTTTCATAAAACTTTTACACAATGAATAAATCTTATTTGAAAATTAATAAGAACTGAATAAGTACTGAAATATTTAACGTACCTGCATAAAATGTTTTAAAAAACTTTTACATAATGAATAATTAATATAATTTAAAAATTATTAACAAAATAAAAATAGGTACTTATTGCATTGCAAAACATCAAAATTTCCTTCTGTTCGTTTCAAAATTTGAGCGCCAATTTTTTTTTAAATTTTCCTGTTCTCGCGTTTTTTTACCAAATAGATTTAAAAAAATAACATTAAGTATTTTGGGCAACGACCCAAAGGTTTATACAGCCAAGCTATGTAATTCAAGATATCTTCTATGTGCACACGGCCGCAGATCAACCTACCCAAAACTGTCAAATTTCTACAATCAATTTTGAACTTTATGTTTTAATTATAAGGATCAATGTTCATTGGAGAAATTTGACAGATTTGGGTAGGTTGATCTGCCGCCGACTGTGCAATATTTAAAAAAATAGAGACATGATTTTGGGCAATGATACAAAGTTTTATACAGCCAAATTTAATGAGTAGGTAACATTTCTATGCATCATCATCTCAGCCAAAAGACGTCCACTGCTGGACAAAGGCCTCCCCCAAGATGGGGGGTATTTGCCATAATCGCCACGCTGGGCAGGCGGGTTGGCGATCTAAAAAAAAAGACATTATTTTGGGCAACGACACAGAGGTTTATACCGCCAAATATAGGTAATGTTTTAACTTTTAACATTTCTATGTATTAGAAAACTGCAAAATAGCCATATTATTATTGGTTATTTTGGAAAATGAAACAAAAAGTGTACCTATGTACAGCCAAGTTTAATGATGTGCGTGATTTCGAGCTTGTTTTTATTTTCCGTCGCTTTACTACTGCGGTGCTAATGTTCGCTTAGGTGCCTCACAGATTTATAAAGGGTAGGTAACCTTAGAGAGTAACAAAACTTTTCTAAAATAATAACTCAACGAACGTATCTAACAGTTGGTCGCGTAAATACGTATATCAAAATTTGTTAAACATTTTTCGATTTGTATGTTATTCTCCGAAATTTTCTAAGCATTTTGGTCATAACCGCATCAAAATCGGTATTCTCATGGCAACAACAGACTATCAATGATAGGCTCAAAAGGGCAAAGAACCCAGAGCCGTAAAACACGATAGCAATAGAGAGCCAGAGCCTCAAATGCCAGAGCCGAAAAAGTAATTAAAAAAAATTCCCCTATGTTACATAATAAACAACAGTTGCCAAGCAACCAAGGATTAAATCCCGGTTTAGACCAAATCAAAATTTAACAATTTTCGAGTATTTATGTAGCCTATGTTATTCTCCGGAATTTTCTTAGCATTTCGGTAAAACCGGATCAAAATCCGTTCAGTAGTTCTCGAGTTTATCGTGTTCAAACAAACAAATAAACAAACAAACAAACAAACAATTTCTTTTTAAACTATTCTATCGTGTTCCGTAAGTGATTTTAAAGTATTTTTTTTTATATCTTGCAATTACAGATTTTTTCATCCCTACGTTCTTATTATACAGGGTGTCTCATTTAAATCGGTCAGTATGGGAAAGTCTGAAACTATAAGACATACGAAGATCTGTTCTTAGAAACCATGTCATCGATTTTAATAAGAAGAAAAACTGCATTCATACATTTAAAAAAACCTGTACTCAGCTCGGGAATTGAACCCGGTTGTTTTGAAAAAAATAAACTTACACTATTTCTATTTAGATATCGATTGTGTAGGTCTTAAGCAGTAAATTGCTCTTTGAAACATGATGTCTAAAATGAATAAAATGTATTGTTTTCACATACTTTTATTTATTTTAGAAGGTGTTCGAAGTGACCACCGTTTTTTTCAATACAATATTCAACACGTTTAGGTAACGACCTTAAAATTACAAAACCAGCAAAGAGGTACAAACAACCATAGAGACAATTTTACATGCCTAAACTTGTTGAATGTAACGGTGGTCACTTCGAACACCTACTAAAATAAATTAAAGTACGTCAAAACAATGCATTTTATTCATTTTAGACATCATGTTTCAAAGAGCAATTTACTGCTTAAGACCTATACAATCGATATCTAAATAGAAATAGTATAAGTTTATTTTTTTCAAAACAACCGGGTTCGATTCCCGAGCTGAGTACAGGTTTTCTTTAAATGTATGAATGCAGTTTTTCTTCTTATTAAAATCGATGACATGGTTCCTAAGGACAGATCTTCGTATGTCTTATAGTTTCAGACTTTCCCATACTGACCGATTTAAATGAGACACCCTGTATTTTTCGAGTATTTATGTAGCCTATATTATTCTCCGGATTTTTCTTAGCATTTTGGTAAAAACTGGATCAAAATCCGTTCAGTAGTTCTCGAGTTTATCGACTTCAAACAAACAAACAAACAAACAAACAAACAAACAAACAATTTTTTTTAAAACTATTCTATCGTGTTCCGTTAGTGATTTTAAGGCAACCTGTGTAATTTTTTTTTTATATCTTGCAATTACAGATTTTTTTATCCCTACGTTCTTGTTATATGTATAGATTGCTGATCTTCAGATGAATCTTGTTAAAATTATCACGTGTGTAACCTTACCGCCCGGCCAAGACCACACTGACGTCTTGCGATGAGGCGAGCGATTTGTAGTTCATTGCGTTTTTTCTATCTTTCTAACCATTGACTATGACTGCCGTTGTATAGCGCGCAATGAACTAGAAATCCGTTCGCCGCGTCGCAAATCCCTCGTGTTCGTGGCAGAGGCCCTACGTACCTCCCGCCCCGCGTACCTACCTACCGCAGGCGAGGACTCAGGGTGCCAAGTGCGAGTATCATTCGCAATTCGAGAATTTGTATGGCAAAATGCTAACTTTTCTCGTATGTCGCCAGGGGCGCTGCTACAATGCCATACTAATTTTGGTTTTCGTAAACGTAATCGATTGAATACGGATAGTGAACAAAACTCACACTAGGCACCCAGTTAAGCGGTCTTGCTATAGTATTAGTGGTGAGTTTGATGTAAGGTTAAGAGCGTTTACGCCGCACACTAGCGCCACTAATGAAAAAAAAAACATATCTAGTAATTAGAGATAGAAAATCAAATTATGCTCAACAAACTATTTGAATGAAATAATTTAGCATTTTTACGTCACCTAATGAACACCTCACATGTTATGGTTTAGTTAAATAAGACGTTACGACCACTTTTAACTATAACGCCATATTTAACTAAACCATGGTGTGCCATTACTATTAGTGTTTAATAAGTGACGTAAAAATGCTAAATTACTTCATTCAAATAGTTTGTTGAGTATAATTTGATTTTCTATCTCTAATTACTAGATATGTTTTTTTTTTCATTGGCGGCGCTAGTGAGCGGCGTAAACGCTCTTAATAACTTATTAGTTATTAACGTTTTGACACTTCGTAAATTGTTTTTTTTTTAAATTTAAGTCAGTGTGTTTAAGTTATTGTTAAATGAATGTTTTATTACATTTACTGAAACTTGGCTTATCAATGTTTTATGTTCTACAGAAATCAGTACGAAATATGAAGGAAGTATCTCTTGCGATACCATCGGTTATTAATTTTAACGTTGCGAGGGTAAGTACGTACCAAATATAGAGCATAAGTTTAGGGCTGGCTAACTTATCTCTCAATACATAGTTACGTTGGGAGAAAAAGGAAACTGCTTATGCGCCAAAAATTAATTGGTAGGAAATGCATTTTAAATATTAAACTCTAAGGTGCATTTCCCACGAATGCCCATTTGGTGTTTAAGCGTTTTACCTTTCCACCGACCGACGATATAGTTCATCGTCACCAACTTATTTTATTTCTACTATTTAGGCACAAGCCTTATCTATGAATGGATAAATAGGGAGCCATAAACTACAACTTTACCATTACATTTTTGGTTTGTTGGTTATTAACAACTGACCGCTCTAATGCAGCCGGCACCAACGGCTTTACATGTCTTCTGAAGCACAGAGGAGCTCGAGATGATACATTTTTGGTTACCCATTCGATGACCGGTCTTTGCGAAAGTTGCTTAACTTCATCAATCTTAGACCGGGCGCGTTAAGGTTTGTTCAGCCAGCGCCATCTGTCATGCGAACGTGAGTTGTATACAGGCAGCAAGCAGCGTGCGTTAGTGCTATCGCCTCGGTTAGATGACGCGCGCGTAGTCCAGATTGTTTATCACAGAGTAATATATGATCAGAGTCTCGTTTATGACTGAAAATTTTGAATGCGTTTTATTGCTGTAATTTGTCAATTTGTTAATCATCATCATCATCAGCCAAAAGAAAGAAAAATGAACGAAAAAATGTTTTTAATGTTTTATGTGAAAAACTCGGTATAGATATTTCTTTAGTTTGTACCTTTTTCCTGTAAGTTCATTTTATACGAACAGTAATCAAAAATTATTATTTTTAGCGTAAATCTATTTTTTGCTACTTCAAACGTTACTTAAATTTGATACAAAATACTTTTCATCCATTACACTGATGGGTAAAGGTCGTTTCTAGTGCGGATCCTCTTACGTGTGTGGGCTATTTCAGGGGGCGGCGAATCAATGTATAGTTCGAGTTTTTTGCCATTTCATCTCTATTTTATGAACTCTTAGTTCATACAATTTGATATCCCATACAAACAACGTAGTTCAAATTGTTTGATACCAATGATTTAATTTTAATGAAACTTTAAAGTCTACTGTGAAACATTTCTTATCACATAAATTCAGTTGATTAAAGGTTTTTTTTAATGACTGCTTACTGGTCAAGTATAATAAGTGTACATTTCGTTGAATTGAAATAATAAGGTTTGAAAGTATCGTTAAATTGAATTGTTGCGAAATTTTACAAGCCTATTAATATATTAAATATTATACTTTATCTGTGTTAATTTTATGTAACATCACTTGCGGTGAATTTATCAATAAATTAATATTATTGACTGAGGGCATACACTTTATCCGCCTTTGTGGTCTAGTGGCTAAGACCACCGGTTTAGACCCAGAGGTCCCGGGTTCGATTCCCAGCGGGGGGTACATGTTTGTGTACTCGGTTTGGTTGGTGGTAGGGCTTGTTTGTCCGCCTGGCTAGCTACCACCATCTTATCTAAACATGTCGCCATAACATTAATGTTTGTAACATTGTTGTGTTCCGGCAGCTAGTGATAAGATAGCCAGTACCTCACTAGTTGAGGATCCCGGGTGAAGTGCGCTTCCATCATTGGCCTTATCATCACTTAACATCAGGTGAAATCAAGGCACTGTGCTTACCCGTTAATATAAAAAAAACTTATCTGGTTTTAGCTGTAATTGAAAAAAAAAGAGAAATTAAACCTATATTTGCCACAAGGTTAGTAGTGTGAATAAAATGACAAGCTAATGATAAAGGTTAATAAATGAGTTTAAATTATTTTACCTTACCATAAACTTCATAGTTAATTAATACCAAACCTACAAAGAAAAAAAATTAAAGCGATTTAACATCTCTCACTTGTGTCTGGATTGCTCGAATTCAGTGATGAGTCGATTTACTTCTGTTCAACAGAATTATTATTGGTAGGTATTTCTTGCCATTTACCATATTTTTAAAGTACGTATCTTTGCGTTCAGCGGTCTTAGCGTTCATTCCATTTTACCAGTAGATAGAGCGTCCAAAATTCGATGTATCTGCATTCATAACTCATTTTTGATAAAATATATATTTATCATGTTTTACCAGTAAGCAGACGTATATAACTATTAAAATCTATGTATTTTTCTTATGCGTGGAAAAATTCTTTACTATTGGCTTATTGGCTATTGGCTCATTATTAGTTTGAAAAAACATTGGAACTTGGAGTTTCTATAAGAAGCAAGCTCCTTCCAGTTTCAAACAAAGATAGTTTTTTTAAATTTATTGTTATAAAAAAAACTTTTAATTTTGCTCCTTAGTATCTAAATCTCTGAGGGTTTTCAATTTTCAATGCATTCAAATTTATAGAAATGTTCATTTTTGTTAATAACGTGTCCGAGTGCCATACACAAATCGCACTATGCACCAAGTTGGTGTTACTGCTTCCCTGAAATGTCCTTAACTTTGTTTATAGAAACTGGAAGTAAAATGTTTTTTCCATGAAGAGAATCCGAATCAAAGGACCATTTTAACGCTAGTGGTACCACAAAAACTTAAACCTGCCCCCAAAAAACCTGAAAAACAGGTGTGTTGAAGTTCATATTATTTTATCCCGTATTCACCAACTGCTGTGCATAGGCCTCCTCCATGTTACGCCCTTCTATTTTGAGCTGATCACATAGTATTTTCTAGCAACCAGCTCTCCGATTCCCACAATAAAAAACCGTAACGATATCGTAGCGACTTAATCGTTGAAACCACAGGTTGAAACCATTTTCATACTAATATCCGATTTTAAAGTCGTTCGAACGAAGTTCCAACTAAGCGTATACGGTAGATCTAGACGGATGTGAATATGAAAATGGTTTCAACGACTAAATCGCTTCGATATCGTTGCAGTTTTCATTACAATCAATGAAACCGTAATGTAATGTAATGTAATGAAAACCGTATTAAATTCCAACCAACCGTATTCATATAAACATGGTAAAAATCCCGTTAAAAATTACTCTATTGCAAGTGACCATGATAGTTTAAATAGTTAAACCGTATTCAGATCTACCGTATATGTTGGTTGGAACTTCGGTCGAACGACTTTAAAAATGGATGTTAGTATGAAAATTATTTCAACGACAACGTCGCTACGATATCGTTACGGTTTTTGTTATGGGAATCGGGGGGCTGCTATATACATCTGGCAATTGATACTTTGATTGATTGATTAATTGAGAATACTTTGTTATTGAGAGAGTTAGGCGCGAGGTTAGGCGTAAATTAGAATGCAAAATCTGCTCTAAAGTCGAAGCGTGCATTTAAAACGATAATCGTTAATGTCTCATTGCTAAGAGCACAAAAGTATTTAATGATAAACCTTTAGTGGTTTGACGTCTGGTTGCCACGACGTCTGGTTGCTGTTATGACTAATTCCCAATATGTGAACTGCCACCATGGCCTTTTCCCATTATGCACACTTCTCAAAACCTCCATTTATCAAAATGTCTATTTCCCATTATGTACACTTCCTAAAAATATATAAAAAAATCCCTTTGGGACATTAATGGCCACTTCTTAAAATGACCACTTCCCAAAAGGACCACATCCTACAATGACCATTCCCAGATCGTCCACTTCCCGGAATGACTACTTTCTCAGATTGACCACTTCCCATAACGACCACTTCCCAATATGTCAATTTCCCACAATGACCACAACAACAACCAAAAACTATTAAATTTTGAGATTTGCATATAACAAAATAGAACATCCTCGTTTTCTGATTATTAGTCGCTTTCGTTGTATACTTTTGTTGCGTTAAGCTCACAGTAAATGAAACAACATAAAACATAACATAACCTCCTACATTCGAAATATATGTTATATTCAATATGATTTTCATTTTTTAATAACGTATCACTATAATTAAAATAATCAGTTGTTTTCGAACTTCTAGCCCTTCCAGCTTGTCAAACAAGTATTATACCACTTTTAAATTTTAGCTTTTTATTAGTAGCCTGAAAAGTGGACGTTTTGGGAAATAGTCATTACGGGAAGTGGACGATCTGGGAAGAGGTCGTTTTGGGAATAGTCATTACGGGAAGTGGACGATCTGGGAATGGTCATTGTGGGATGTGGTCCTTTTGGGAAGTGGTCATTTTAAGAAGTGGATATTATGGGCCTAAAGAAAAAAATCTTCTATTAAGTACTTTGTTAAGTGTTGATGTGGTTGACCACTCATCAAAGATATCTAATTTGTCATAGTCCTAGTGCTAAGTCTTGTTATTTTCATAGCTACTACATAAGTAAGTTGATTAACTTATTTTTTAAGCTATTTAATTTTTTCCTAGCTCAAGATAGATCAACCACATCCCAAGTTTTTCGAGGGTCTCAGAGGAAAATTAGATAACATGACGTCAAAAATTAGAACTAAATTAAACATGTAGATTTATAACAACGTTTTGTACTACGTTTGTTTTTGTGTTTGTAAAATTATAATTTTATTTTTTTCAAGAAAAATATGACATATTTTATTTCTAAATATTTCAGTGTCCTTCTTAATCTATACAAGGTTTGCATGAAACATGGAAGATTTTTAAAGTCTCATTTATTTCGTGATATGTAGGCGGTAATTAGATTGATCACAAATAAATTATCACAATTTTATTAGTCTGTGCGCACAACATTTAATAATTATTAACAATGTCTAAACAAGAGTAGATACTCAACAAACACTACCGATCTCTTTACACAATGTTCCTAGTTATCTAGTTTAGCAGATATTGTTCTCGTTACAGTGAGCGAGACTGCTGTGCAATATTATTTTATTTTAACGAAAACAATCTTATGCGTGTCAAAAATAAGCCCAGTTTGTTGCGGTCTTATAGGTTTCTATCTTTACAGTTCTATAAAACAGCTTTACTTATATTTATCTGGACAATCTGATCCACTATTAGCTCGATTTTGCAAAATCTTGGTAATAACCGACATGGGCAGATTGAATTTGCTTTTGAATTCTGCGTATAATTATAAAAATCTGGCTGTCTCTATGAAGTGAGAAATGCTTGTTTCGTAAAAAATCTTTATAGCACGACACTTACCCCCTTATTCCAAAATGATCCAGTCCTATACTTCGATCAATAATAGTACTAGATTCCAGATAAGCGTTTCAGAAACGGCCCTAGAAATAGTTCCACAAATACTAGAAAAAAAACAACCAGTCTCATGAAGCTCAAGTGGGAATCGAACCCACGGATTCAACACTGAAAGTCAGATTCGTGAAATGGCAGATAAGCAGAATGTCGGAAACATGACATTTTGCTTACATGGCTTTTCGCGTTTACGTCATACAGCGTATCCGTTGTCTTGCTATTAAGAGCGTTTACGCCGCACACTAGCGCCGCCAATGAAAAAATATCAAATTATGCTTAACAAACTATATGAATGAAGTAATTTAGCATTTTTACGTCACCTAATGAACACCTGACATGTTATGGTTCAGTTAAATATGGCGTTATAGTTAAAAGTGTTGAGCATAATTTGATTTTCTATCTCTAATTACTAGATATGTTTTTTTTTCATTAGTGTCGCTAGTGCGGCGTAAACGCTTTTAAAGGTTCACAACCATGCAAAGTGACATATAAGCAGAATGACGTATTTCTGACATTTTGCTTATATGGCTATTTATACAGCGCATTTGAATAAAATCCTTGAAACTTCTATATTATAACAAAACTCTTCAATGATAGATTTATTTACCTAGTACTCAAAAAATAAAACCCTTGAAACTTCTATATTATAACAAAATTCTTCAAAGAGAGATTTATTTACCTGGTACTGAATGTATTTACACACGTTGTCGCGTTAAAATGTAATTACAATTTATCCTGAATCCCTGTTACATTTTGCTTATCTGACATTTCGCATATCTGACATTTTGCTTATCTGACATTTCGCATATCTGACATTTTGCTTTTTCGGCATTCTGCTTATCTGTTATTTCACGTATCTGACTTTCAGCGTTGAATCCGAACTCACGACCTTTGGATAATCGATCCAATACTCTGACCGCTGAGCTACCGCGATCCCAGAAGACTCGTTAAATTTTTCTAGTACTTTGTGATCTAACTATATCATTGTGATTGCAAAATTCAAAATAATAAAAAAAATCTGCAAATACTCTTCTGTGGTCTTATTTCAAACTAGGAGGGTCGATTACTTATATGTTCCAAAAGGTATTATAAGCTGTTGGTGCCATAAAACTTTGTTTTATTACGTAATAAGATGAATAAAAATACATAATGTAATAATTTCTGTAACCGATCCTTAATCTACTACTATATTGATCGAAGGTAACTTAACCAGGATTTTAGGATCAAGTTTTGGAAAAAGAGGTATTGAGATTCGGAGATCTGGAGCAGATTTGTAAGATATTGTCATTGTATTATTTTACAATTATTCTCTCTCCATTGTTATGTTCGGCTTAACAGTTGTGGGCACCACTGGCAGCTGGTGCGTGAGGTTTTCTAAAAGCAGGTATCTCTAGCTGCCTACATACAAGGGCACGCTCCCGCACCAGGTGCTCGATGGTCTAACGGTTTATCTGCTGGTCCGTTGACACCTGTCTAGATGTAGGTGCGTTACCTCCCGTATGCTTGGCGCAGTCTCTTATCTGCCCCTCAATACTTTAATTCTAGTGGTTAATTGCTGGTTCGTCGATAGCTATCTACATGCAGGAGTCCTTGGCGTGGTCCTGCATCTGCTGCTCGATGCTCTAACAGTTTATCTGCTGGTCCGTTGATGCCTATTTAGGTGCAAGTGCATTCCCTCCCATGTCCTTGGTGCCTTCCTTCCCATGATCTGCCACTCCTGTGGTTCTAGTGGTTTATCTGCTGGTTCGTCGATGTTTGTCTACATGCAGGGATCCTTGGCACGGTCCCGTATCTGCCGCTCGATGCGCACGCTTCGCGGCACGTGCGCGTAGCAGGCGGCGCCGCGCACGGGCAGCTGGTGCGTGAGATTGGAGGCGCGCGCCGCGTCGTAGTCCACGTCGCGCGGCCGCCAGCACAGCTGTGTGGTGCCGCACTTGCACGTCATCTGGCGGCAGATCTGGTACACACGAAATAGGAAGTTAACAACAAAAATTATTAGTTCACGTAAAAGTATATTTGAACGTTACCTTTTTTTTATCGTCATAGTTTATTTTATTTTATTTATTCATAGCTCGGCAAATGACTCTGCTTCACCTGATGTTAAGTGAAAAAGGAGTCCAGACGCAAGGACAACTGGCGCAGCGTAAAAACAACGCAGGATCAGTCACCCTCACCCTGCCAGCCCACAAGGTGCCTCTTCACGCCTCGTTTGAAGCCTTTAAGTACCACAGGTCCACATTCTTAAATGGTCCACTTGCCTGAATGGTCCACTTTCTCAGACTGTCTATTTTCCCAAACTGTCAAGTAGACAGACTTTCTCAATCGGTCTACTTTCTCATACCGTCTATTTTCTCAAACTGTCTACAAAGCCGTAGTGTATATGTATTTAGTATATAATATACAAAAACCATCCTAGAAGCAAGCTGAAATACCAGGACAGTATAACTATGTACGAGATTGTATTACACCTGAAAATTGATAAACAAATAATTACATCATTTCAATACTACTTCTTTTATAGCCATGCTGTCCTGGTACTTCAGGTACCTTAGTACCTGAAGGCTAAATGTAGGAAAGTGGCCTATACGGGAAAGTGGACCTTTAGAAAAGTGGACCACGCAGGAAAGTGGACTATGCAGGAAAATCAAGTAGACCATATGGGAAAGTGGACCATTTAAGAATGTGGACCTGAGGTACCTGAAGGGTTTAAAGGACCCCATGTCATAGGAAGGAGGAATTTTTGCCATTCCCATACAATTTCAAGAATCGTTTTGACAGTTGCTGAAAAGTTTATCTATTGATTGACTAACCAGTCGATACCCAATTATGTTGATTTTTATATAATCTTACCGCTTTCTATCCGAGTCTCGAGTCGGCTAACTAATTCATTAACGTCTCAATATTGCTAAAAGTGGCCTGTTTTTGATACAACTATGGGAAGATTGCCAAAATCAGGCTATCAACATACGACAATGACAGATGATTGATTGATGTTTACCGAGGCTAAGTACTCGTCGCGGCAGGTGTCGGGGCAGTCGCAGGTCCAGTTGGTGGGCGGCACGCAGGGCACGCACGGCGGCGAGTAGCAGGTGTTGGGGTGTGCGTAGCAAGTCGAGCAGCAGCATTGCGAACACATCGAGTACACCTGGAAACATGAATATGCGAAAGTTAGGAGAAGGACTTAAGTCTTAAAAAGCCAGCGCAGATGATGTATATTGGGGGTTAAAGTTACTCGCGTCCGTAGGTTTACCCTTGAGACCCTACACGTGACCCCTGGGTGGTGCTAAATGAGTGACACTGTCTGAGTGGTAGAGCCACGCTGCGTTGCAGCACGAAATGGGCCGGCTCGCCCGGCGAAATACCACCCTCTCACAGAATATCGGCGTGAAACAACGGCACTCGTTGCTGTTGTGTATCGTCCGGTGAGTGAAAGTACCGGAGGCCCATCTCTCACCCCTCCCCCTCCCAATTCCTACTCCCTCCTCAAGATCCAACTCCTTCCTCAAGGTCGGCAACGCATCCGCGATTACTTTGGTTTTGCGGGTGTCCATGGGCGGCGGTGATTGCTTTCCATCAGGTGACCCGCCTACTCGTTTGCCTCCTTTTAACATAAAAAAAATAAAAAAATTATAAGTCCCACGTATGACTTACTGGTAAGCACTTGGCTCTCATCTCGCCTGATGTTAAGTGATGATAAGGCGAAGGTGGAAGCGCACTTCACCCGGTATCCTCAACTACTGAGGCACTGGCTATCCTATCTCTAGCCGCCGGAACACAACAATGCTACAAACATTGATGTTATGGCGACATATTTAGTTATGATGGTGGTAGTTAGCCAGGCGGATAAACAAGCCCTACCACCAACCAAACCGAGTACACAAACATGTACCTCCAGCTGGGAATCGAACCCGGGACGGATCTAAATTGGTGGTCTTAACCACTAGACCACAGAGAATTTTAGTGTTGTAGTGCGGTCTTTGTTTAACTAATATATTTTGACAGACAAATTTACGATGAGGATGGCCTTATCTGCGCCTTATCTGCGCTAGCACTAAAGAAATGAAAAGTCAAGCCAAAATAGTTCAGCCGAGATGACCTATTTAGGTCAAGGTATAAGATACAATAATCAAAACCTAATGATTTTAAAGACTGCCTACCAAAGAAAAAGAATATTCACAAAAGTTAGAGTTAAGCTACTCGAAAATAGTTATTAAATAAGCTCGGACCCGATACGATTAAGGATTCCTTAAGAATTCCAAGCTAATCCTCATCCTAAGACTACTGCACTACACTACGTGAAGATGGTTAGTCTTCAATGTAACATTACTAACCAGCCATATCGCTCTGCATATCTCGTTCCGAACGTACGGCAGACAGTTGCAAAGTAAGCAATTCTCAAATTTTGTCAACTCTGGTATACCCAAATTTTTTTCTATACCCGATGGCCCCAATATAACCTGAAATATAAATTTGTTAAAATAAACGTGGCTTAGCCTTTATTAACCAAACAAATCGACAAAACATTGCATTTCCTGTATTGCTTTCGCTAGCTTTAGATTTAGCTAAGTCTAGCTTAGCTAAGATTTCATTATATTGCAATCTGATAATAGACAACACTGCCCAAAAAAAGACACTCAAATGTAACCGGACGTTTAAGGCAAAAAAGGTTTTGAGACACTCAAGTGTACCCGGACGTTTGAATGGTTAGTGTCTACGGGAAAACAACATCAATATCGTTGTATATTATGTATTTCGTAATTATCAATTGAAATATAAAGTAAACACCACGTAAACACATTAGTGCTTTGTGTCGGAATACAAAGAAAACTTGGTTGTTTGTGCTTAACGCATCAAAAGTTATACAAATATAAAAACCTAATGAAGAGTGCTATCTAAAATCTTTCGTGAACTACATATGCTAAATACTATGTAATAGATATAATATGTATTAGATATAATTTAATTATTGTAATTGTATTTTTTTATACCGTTTTAATTAAAGTAAAATAAAAATAAATAAATAAATGCGCACATGTACCCATGGTGCGCCGTCCTGAGAAACACGTACAGTAGTGTTGTACTATGTTGTTGCTGTCTTCGATGTAGTTATTATTTATCAAAATGAAGCAATAATATATCCTCGCCCTGACGTGTCGGGACCACGAAGCAATCGTGGTCGGGACTGTATGTGCTTACGTAAAAGCCACACTTCATCATGGACTCCGTAATCTGGCAAGTCATCTAGTTGATTTTCCCTGTCGGTCTCTATAAGGTAGGTATAAACCGTTTTGGAGATGTTCCCCGCAGTATGATTTAGCCAGTTTTTTATTTTTTTATTTTTTCTCCGTATTATGTGCCCCGCCCATGCCACTTGTTTATTATAGTTAAACTCGTTTTTATATTTGTTTAACAATTAAACACAATCAACCAAGTTGTTTTGGTATTCCGACACAAAGTTCTTATGTGTTTACGTGGTGTTTGCTTTATATTTCAACTGATAATTACGAAATACATAATATACAACGACGTTGATGATATTTTCCCGTAGACACTAAGATATTACAATATAGGTATTCATTTTTACCTTATTCTTAATACCTATAACTCAGAACGGACAAACATTTCAACAAAGCTGTCATAGTAAATGTTGTTCCAGATAAAAAGACTTATCCAACGACATATCTGACTGCCCACTGTCCTTTGCAGAACGTCCTTTTCTACATTTTTTTAAAATTGATGTGTTGTCGACAGTCTCTTTACACTTGGTTTGTCAAAGAATTAACTAAAGTATCAGGCTCTTGTCAAGTACTAGTAGGTAATTATGACATGTAACCATGTTATCTGCCTTTTGTTAATGATCTACTACTACAAACGTACTACACACAAACATACTACATGCTACGTACATCCTTTTTGTAGATGGTATCTACCGTCTGGAACGTGCTCTTACCTCACTAGCAAAGTACTGACAGTCAGGCGCACAAGTGCACAGGCTGTCAACATACGCGCACTGCGTGACCTTCTTGGCGCCTTGCAGTCCTTTGACGACGTTGACAGTAGTGCGGGCCACTGCGTACGCGCCGGCAAGGCAAGGGGTTTCAGTGCAGCAACATTTGGCCGCGCAAACTGCCTCTGTGCCACTCATGATGCTTGAAGTTACGCACTCGATCTGCAAACCAGTGAGATAATGCGACGGGTGATCCCAACAGGACGTTTTATAATGAGGCCTTATGCATTGGTGTTAGAGTTTATAATTGGTCACGTCGATTAAGTTTATGATTTAGAGTGCTCGTATTAGTTAATTCGTTCTAAATAGGCGATGACTGCGCGCTACTGCATACGCGCTGGCGAGCCAAGGGGTTTCAGTGCAGCAACCTTTCGCCGCGCACACTGCCTCTGTGCCCCTCATGATGCATGAAGTCACGCACTCAATCTGGAAACCACTGAGACAAGGCAACTAGCTCACTAGTTCACTAGTACCAGGAACCCTCAACTACTGAGCTAGTTACTAAACTAGCTCAATAGTGAAGTGAGCTTCCGTCTTCGGCCTTATTGTCACTTAAAATCAGGTGAGGAAGGCCCAGTGCTTAGGTGCCGTATTTAATTAAAGAAATAGTTGGATGTTAAATTAGCTGAGTCGTTCTAAATAGGCGATGACAGCGCGCCAATGCAGCCTTTCATCACAGACACTGCCTTTATGCTACTCGTCATGATGCACGAAAACACACACTTGATCAGAAAATCAGCGAGCTTATAGAGAACTTGTACTTGTACTGACAAGAATTCGGAATTACTCGGCGAGAGCTTTTTCGTTCTTCGGTTTCGTATTATCTACGAGTACAATACAAGATTATAACCAATCATCCACTTACTAACAATGCGGTTATTTACCCATGAGAGTTTTTGATATGAATTTGTAATTTAGGTAAAGCCATTTCATTCCTCTTCTACATTCTTATGTGAAAGTTTGTCATAAAATGTTACATATTTAGATAATTAGAATATAGTTATATACCCAAGAACGACCACTGCCACTTGCCAAATTTGGATCTAAGCCAATCTGAGAGATGGTTGATTTTACAAAAAAATTAGAGAACATCCCCGTTACACACGACTTTAAAGTTTATCTGACACCCCCCACCAACCGTTAGGTTATAAAGTTAGGTGTCAGACATCCTTGCACAAGCACAAGGGACCATCTGCGTCAGATCATAACGCCAGATCAGGACGTGCCGAAGCGCATTCTTCTTTCGGTACTTTTAAGACTAGTGTCTCGAGCGAGTTGCCCCGTGGACACATATAGTCCACTACCTAATATCCAGATACTAAGTTACCGGAGCTGTAAGCTCGCTCACTTCTCGTTGCACTAAGAGTACAACTCGCAGATTCCACTGCTCGGGTCGTCAACTCTAAAGTCGACTACTAATAATGTCCTCTTTGGTGGCGGAGTTGTAAGCCTACTCACTTCTCACAAAATTAGAAAACAATTTTAAATGAACATTACCTGTTCTTGTGACATTGTGCACGGATGTACCGCAGTCGACAGCACGGGTACCATAGTTTTCGGGGTGGCCCCACCAATGACGGGCACTCGAACCGCTTCGGGGGGCATCCTCAGGAAGTCTGCCAGCACTGTGTTGGCGCGCACGCAGTTCAACTCCACGCAGCCGAGGAGGGTGCGCGGATTGTACACGCTCCGCAGGCGCTGGATCTCACCCACTAGCGGCACCAAACTCTCCACTGGCTCTGTTGCTACTATCGTGAAGCACTGTATAGAAATGGATTTTATCAAAAAGTCTGCTTCATAAGAGGCCATTTTTCTATTAGAAATATATATAATTATATAAAGAAAGATTAAGTTCTGTCGGTGAGAACCTATATATATTTATATGTATTATATTTTGTAATCTATTAAAACTTTGTAAACCTTGGTTTTCCTATGATACTAGATAGTAAAATAAAAATAATGAAATTGTTTATTAAGGCGACGCATTGGAAATTTACGTTTGCGGGAATCTTGATTTTTCCCAACAATTACAAAACATATGAAAGTGATATTTGATGACATGATTTTTCATTTAATTGTCTTCATTTAGCTAGTTGCAGAAACACGATTTGTCAACTTTTATAACAGAGAAAAAAAAATCAAAGTAACCTCTTTTAAAACATAGATTTGCATTTTACAGGCCGATTTAAGCATCGAAATTTTCTTAGTAGATTAGTCTTAACACACACTTCAATATTGTAGTTCATTTTTTTAAATAATTTGTAGTTTTAATTTAAAGGAAAAAAAACAGTCTTTCTTATGGTATGGGGCGCAAACGCTCCGTATGAGATTTATTGTTTAGCGGTGCGTCGCCTTAAGTATTATAGCGTGTACAGGATTTTTATACTACTAAGGTTTGTGTCAATGCTCTTGTTATCTACTAACATCTATTTATATATTTTTAATGGAAGCGTAAAAGCTATAATCGTAGCAGCATATAACATCTTATAAAAACTTTAACATTTAATTTAAGAAAATCAACTTTAATAAAACTTTAATGCCTATGTAAGGAAAATACAGAGATCTAAACGTTAGTAACTGAGTTTATTTTAGTTATAAAGAGAAATAGATAAAGGCTCTTTGTGAGGTATTCACTTACGTCGGGACAGACGTTGCACATCTGCAGGGTTAACTCTGTCAAGACTGGCGAGTTGTTTTCAAATGTGTCGAACCCATCCCGCGCCACAATCACCACAACTTTTGAACCCTGAGAGACATTACCACGAATAAAATAATATTATTTAGAGGAATTAACACAATACATGGTAATTAATATTTTATATCATTAGGTAATGTAATAAGTAATTCAGGACCAATCAATCCCAATCACATTTATCATCCATTGAAAAAAAGACCTGCTATTTTAGTAAAATTGAGGAAAATCACATTTCTTTTCTTTAAACATTATAACTTGTAATCGAATTGGTGTCTTATTCACAATAAACTTTGAAAAGTTTCGAGTACGATTTTACAACAAAGTAAAAAATTTTTTTTTTAAAGTTCTGAAAAAGCTCCAATTGCGTGATTCGAACCCGCACCCCATGACATACCGGGTCAGGTGCACTACCTTTATGCTATCTTGAACGTCCAACCCACGGAATGGAATTTTAGAATATGCCGATATTCGTGATAGGCAGCGACATGCATGCGGTATAGTGAAAAATGAGCGCGCCGAGCGCGCGCCTTCGTGCGACACGGAAAAATAATTCTATTTAATAATGTAATTAGATAGAGTTGATTAGAAAGTCCTTCAACGTTGACTGCCTCAAAATCAGCCATTATATTAGAAGCTTTATGTGATTGACAATGCCTTTTTGCATAATTTAAGATTTCCTAGATGTAGCCACCACTGTGGTCAAGTGGTAATTATTAATATATTAATTATTAATGATTAAATATATGATAGATATTTAATGCGCTCCGCGTACAGTACAATACAGCTTTTAGGATGTTGATGGGACTCCTCAGGTACTGCAGTGCATTAGCTATGTTCGCAGAGGCATTTTAAGAAAACTTATAGCTTCAACTTTGATCAGAGTGAGAGGGAGTACCAATGGCATCCTGATGGTTGTGAAGGATAGGCCTGAGTCAAGCATTGGGTCCAAATGCATGTGCGTGGATCCAAAAAATATTAAAACTAAGTCATTTTTTATGTGCTCTCTTAGATAAGTATACTAACAATTTATGGATCAATGGTTTGAAAATAAAGATTATATTTTTATTGTTATAAAACCCGGAGGTCCCGGATTCGATTTCCAGCGAAGCCATATTACAGTGTTTGTTCAAAATTCAAAATCATTTATTCAGTTTAGGTTACAAGTAGCTCTTGTGAATGTCACTATGCCATCGGTTCGTAAGTCTACTCTGGGCGGGAGATCTTGTACTGAGAAGAACCGGCAAGGAACTCAGCAAGTGTCCAGCTCTTTTCTCCCTTACAGCGTCAAAAATATTGGAATGAATTTTCCATTAAAAATAAACACAAAAAATATAGAAGACAACCACAACATGTAAAAAAAAACATTGATACCTTGAGCGCGTCGCAGAGCATGTGCCGGCCTGAATAGGAGGACACTTTGCATTTTGTATCTACGTGGCTAAGCTCCATGCCGTAGCCACAGGTTGGACACACGTCGTAAAGCGCTATCTCATCCAAGAGAGGGCACTGCTTCAGTAGGAGAGCTAGCGGCTGGCCTGTGGCAAAACAATATACCAGTTAGTAAGCTAATTGAGGAGCTCGATGGCGCAGTGGTTAACGCGCCCGGTCTGCGATTGCTAAGGTTAAGTAAATTGTGCAAAAGTCGGTCATCGGATGGGTGACCAAATGTTTATCATCCTAAGCTCCGACGTTCTTCGGAAGGCACGTAAAGCCTTTTAACAACCACCAATCCGCAAGTGGGCACGCGTGGTGGTTTATGGCCCGTTCTCCTTATCTATAACTCGTGCTCCAGCAGTGGGAACGTTGATGAGCTAGTGATAACAACCACCAATCCGCACTGGACCCGCGTGGCGCTTTATGACCCGTTCTCCCTATCCATCCATGATGACGACTCACCAGGATCAAACGTATAGTACAGTGTGCTACAGCGCCGTTCTTAGGGTGGAGCGAATGTAGCGGTCGCTCTAGGCACCAGGCAGGCAAGGGGCGCCAAAACGCTAAATGAGAAAACAATTGCAAGCCAAAAATAGAATGTTGTTAGCGCCTTTTGAGGTGAATGAGTGATATCGTGTTTTATTTACATTTTAGCTCCACCGTGATCAAGGACTAGGGCTAGCGCTGATGTGCTACCGCAGTCCATTGATGCTCGCAGCACAATCATGTCCAGATTGTTAAGCCCAGTTCTACTTAAGCGCGCAATAAACAAAAGATTCGCTTGGCTCGTCGCGATCCACCCCACCTGTGGTCATGGCCACAAAATAAAGAGACTGCAGAATATAAGCTTACTTTTTCATCATACGATCATGTTAACGAATATGAAAGGTAATATTTTAACTCTCGTTTTTCACCAGAAGGCGTTGCTTCAATGCCCTACAAATTCACTTTTTAAGTGTTCGTGATAGTCTTTCGCGATCACAATCGTCATTTAGTGCCATCTTCATACTGAAGGTTGGAGATAACTAATAGCTTGTTTAACCTGGCGATAACTAAGTCCAGTCCATTTTTTGATGTCGTCTTTCGCCGCGATAGGTCTAAGAAACAAACTGACAGGACTTTGTTATCATTCTCATAACAGTATTTGCTAAAATCTACTGTGAAAATACTATACCAGTGCATCCTGCCGCTCCGCAAATAGTCACTTTCATACCACCCGGGCACGTACTATACGATCGGCTCTTTTCTCTACAAGATCTCCGATTAAACTCGTTATTATAAGTTACCGTCGTGAAAATATTCTTTGCATGATGACGAGGTCGAAACGCTTGCCATAGCGTTTTAAAACCAATCATTCTTTTTGTATTTATTTATTTTACAATTTTTACTAGAATTTATTAGAAATTATTAGACATTTGTTTATGGGACAATTTGACAATTACATGTTTGATAGTTCTCATCTAGGTACTTAACAACTTCATGGTTCTGATTGAGTTCTCTAAGAAGTTCTCATCAATACTCTGTGGAAAAAACACAAATGTTGAAAAAATTCCACGAGCAGGATTTGAACCCGCACCCTTCTGACATACCGGGTCAGGTGCTCTCCCAATTGAGCTATCGTGGTTCTAACCAGCCCGCCGAAATTATTCAACACTATTTACTTTTTACTTTGAAAGCCAAAGGCGCCCATTCAATGTCAACAACTACCGTCATTAACATCTGATCATAATATTTGTGTTTTTGTAATATGTTCGCAACAAAATTTGCGTTAAAAATTATATAAACATTTAATACTCTGTGGTTTCATCATTTAAGTTTAATGCTTTAAGTTTTTCCTTATTTTAATTATTTATAGATTTCCATTGTACGAGTCTGAGGTACAAGTAGTCTTCGGCCATACATGTGCGGCATTTGCGTACCACCACGCTAGCGCAAAAACAACACGAAGCATATTATGCTTCAATATTTCTGGACTTGTTAGACATCTACTACTTTCAATTTCTTACGAGAGTCTAGTCTCTCTAGATACGCAACTTTACAGAGACCTGTAAAAATATAGGTCTTACACGCTCTGAGAGGTCTCCCGTTCATGAGGTCTACTTCCTTGTGTATTCTAGTCGGGAATTGTCAAAGGCTGCTTTGATAACCTAGCTTACCAGAACGCTTTACCGTTTTTGGGGTCACCGGAGCGAGATAATCTCTAATATTATGAAGAATATGCGACCTAACTTTAAATTCACTGGTTTTTTTCATATAACTAGAGGCCTACTCGTGACCTCGTCTGCTTGGAAACACCCGTATTCCATCATGGACTATTGCAGCGCCATGTACCGGGTCCAATTGTAAATCTAAACCATTCTCGAATCCACTTGAACACACAAAAAAAATTATCAAAATCGGTCCAGAAGTTTAGAAGGAATTCAATTACAAACACACACACACAGCAGATTTATATATATTTAGATTAGATAGGCTTGCATTTGACGACTATCTCACCTGATGGAAAGAGACGATGTAGCCCATATGTAGCTTACGTAGGTTTGTAGCTTGTCATAAAGATTTCATGGTTTTTTTAATTCGTTTACGAAAAGATGGCCGTGATAGGTCTCTTTATTTGCAACAATTAGATTTAGTTATTGTTCTAAGGCAACAATATTCATATTGGTATATAAAACTAGGTACTTACGTAAACTTGGCTATATAGCTTCTACGTCACTAAGTTGTGCTGCATGTTGGGAATCTCTGATGTATAAACACAAGTACGTACAATACAAAAGGGCCTAATCACTGTTTCCTAAAACTCTTTAATATTTTATGAGAGCTCGTCATTAACAAACACTTACAAATATTTTAACTTAGAAATGCTCTGTAGTTATCACATGAAATAATAGTGTGGCAATAGTCCGTTATTAAAACCAACGCAATTAATATGAAAACACTCCAATTTTACAACTTTTAAAAATAATTTTGTGTAAAATTTCATAGCTATTAAATGATGGAAATATGCATTAGACACGGTCGCTCCATGAATAAATAATAAGGAAATATGCTATCACTGAGTTGGTAAAGCTGCTCGCAATATCCTAATGACTGCAATGCCGCTACCATAACCGAACAGTCGTTATCGTGCTTGTCAAATGTTGCATGAAGTATTTAATTTGAAAAACATGTTTGCGCGTCTTCAGAAGTTTTTCGTATCTAAGTCAAACCCTCAAATAACTCTCCTTGAAATATTCAAACCTCTTTACGTGTTACTGTCTGTTCTTGGATTGTTTCCTTACTATGTGAAATTCAAAACAAAACACAGCTATGTAATAATACCTCGCTCTATTTACAAGACTAGCTTGTATAGTACTTCAATAAATTTGCTCATGTTAACTTTTTTATTTATTCATATTAGAGGTATCATCATGCTTACTGATTGTAACTCCCTTACCGATGCTATTATGACTCAGATAAACTATATCTTGGAGTTGATAAATCTGACAATATTCTGCATAGTCGCATACACTTGTGCAATTATGAATCGATACAATTTTGTGAACATTTTGAACACATTAGCCGCCGCCTGGATGGAATTACCAAGCAAAAATAACAACATCTTAATCAATCTTAAATATAACGTTTTCAAAACTCTATTATGTCTAGTGCTCTTAGCAATAGCACAAATCGCAGTCAATTATACAAGGCATGACAGTCTATGGAAGAAGATTTTGGTAACTTTCTCATTCAACTTACCGCAAATGATACAGTTCATAGTATTAGCATTTTACTACGTTCTGATCGTCATGGTTTTGGCATTGTTGAAGAAGATCCAGGACAGATTAAAGAGTTCAATGATAGATAAAACAAAGAGTATAGAATGCTTTATACAAATGGAAACCAGACTGCCAATAAGCAAATTACGGACCATGGAGGTGGTGTTTGTGAAAGCGTTTGAAGTAAAACGGAGCATAAACGAGGCTTTCCAGGCACCAATTCTTGTCGCTGCAGTACAATGTTTCCACGCAATGGTGAGCGAGGCGCACATCATATTCCATGGCGCCATAATCCATAGAACCTTAACCACACACGAAGTTATCAATTGTTCTATTTGGATTGTTTATCAGTTATTCAAAATGTACGTCTTGGCGTATTCGGGGAACCTTCTGAAAATTGAGGTTGGTAATTGTTATAATCATTCACTAATTTTCAAAATATATCACAAGTAATAACAATAAATATCATTAATAATACGTAGTTCGTACCTACATCTTAGCTTTTATTATTTTTAATTAATATAAGTATATATAAGTACCAGTTTAGGATCTTTTAACACAAATTTTCCCGGAGTTGTCTCGGGGTTCCTTTAGTTTCGTAAGCATAGCTATTTACAACTACATCAGTTAATTAAAATAAAGTTGCAATATATAAAAAAATGTCCATTATCTTTCAGACATATCAACTGGGTCAAGCTCTTCATAATATCCCGATTGAGAAACATGATCTAAGAACGTTGGTGGAGGTTGGTCCAAATTATTTTATTAATAAATGTCGTTTGATCTTTTTGAAAAAAATAATAATAGAAATAGTTACCGTTACATTATAAATCAAAATAGTCATAATTACTTAATTTATTAAATAAAATAAAATATCGTAAATGTTTAGTATTTTATGTATTAGAGTTAAATTCAGATTAGCATTATACCCTGTTCAACATTTTGTTTATATGGAGTGCGAAGTCAACAAATATATAAAATCTCTCCTCAATGTTAAATTTATTGATCAACAAACACAATATCATTACAGGACATCCCATTTCGATAAAGTGGTCCCTTAAAAGTGTTAACATATGTTAACTTATTGCAGATACAGCATTTCGCCTCGCTTATATCGTTTCAAGCAACTGAAATGACAGTGTATGGATACTTTCCACTCGATGCCACGTTAATGTTTAAAGTAAGTAACATTAGTTTCAAATAAATAAATAAATGTAATAATAAGCTCATAATAAAAATATTGTTTGCTTAAAGATTTTAGCTTTCTAGGCTACGACTTTAATAGTTAGGATATTTTTATTTATAATAATTAAATGCCGAGTTATTGCAATTTTAACACCAATAACAATATCCATAAATTCTTTCGCAAAATTTCCAGTGTATTGCTGGCTTGGAAGAAGCAAGAAACGCTTTTTTAATTGCATGCCCAAGTCAAAATTTTTCAGTTTCTCCAAATTCACAGAGGAGCTGGGACGATATAATCTGCAAATTGT
Source organism: Eudonia lacustrata (assembly GCA_947562085.1). Taxonomy (NCBI): domain Eukaryota; kingdom Metazoa; phylum Arthropoda; class Insecta; order Lepidoptera; family Crambidae; genus Eudonia; species Eudonia lacustrata. Next base: position 8,243,997 of record OX387318.1, read on the forward strand.
CTTATGACAATCTTTTGAGCTGTAGTACAGGTTCGGCGCGTGCTAGGCTTTTGGCCGTGAATACGCATGAGGCCGGCTACTGGCTTCACGCGTACCCATCCCTCCCTCCGAATCGCAACCTGTCTACGGCTTGGGGTTCCGCGGGCAGTCTGCGCTTCTCATAAATGTCCCTGTGGCAGTGATGTCGACAAGCTAGGACATCACGGACTGTCATGCCAAAAAAGTGCAGGCCGCTTCTCGAGACATGCCGCACATAACGATATCATACGCCGGTCCTTTGCCACCGTCAACGTGCCAAGTCTACTTGAGCCGACTGGTATTGCAAGAGACGATGGCAAGAGACCGGACGGTATGAGTTTGATTCCATGGAAGATGGGCCGGGTGCTGGTATGGGATGCAACCTGTTCTGACACGCTGGCCCCTTCCCATCTACATGGAACCAACAACAGAGCTGGTGCGGCTTGTGAAGCGGCTGAAAATGGCATGCAAATACAGGGGTCTAGGCTCCGAATATGATTTTGTCCCATTCGGTGTCGAGACCCTTGGTCCGTGAGGTCCTAGCGCTATAAGGCTTTTTAAGGAAATAGCAAAAAGGTTAGTCGACATCACAGGAGACCGAAGAGCGAGCACCTCGGACAAAGAATTAGTCTAGCTATTCAAAGGGGGAACGCTGCCAGTATCTTCGGAACCTTGCCTAAAGGGACTCCTTTTAATAATATATTTTAATTATTATATTATATATTTTTTTAAGGTTTTTAGTTATAGGTTCATTGTTCTAGTATATATATATATATATTTATTTTATTTCTGTATATTGGTATTGTATTATTTTATTGTAAATTGGTTTTCGTAAAGGAGATGTTTAATTTTGTATGGAGAAAATGCCAACACCTTGTACATAATACCAAAATGTAGCTAATGCATGAAATAAGCTTATTCAAAATGATTTTCTTCAAATAAATGAATAGTTTTTACGTAAGAAGTATTATAGATAAACAATAATGGCAAGTTTCGTGATCGCAGGGGGTAATGGTGGTATTCTGTCAATGTCATGTCAAGTAGCTGTCATAACAAAAGTACTTACCGTATGCATGAAAATTGTTAATGTTAATAAATTAACTTACTTCTGGCTATTACTTTCATAACATGTAGGTAGAGTAGAGTTAAACTTAAGCTGTTAAGTGCCTAATTAAAATACGAAAAACTCACCTAAAAACAACGAATGTAGTAGCAACAATGCAATGGTATCAACAGTAGCAGGGTCAAATGCAAATCGAAGTCCGGGATAGCAGGCAGAAGTCAACAAGTGAGGCAGCAAACGGAAGTCCAGGATAGCAGGCAGAAGTCAACAAGTGAGGCAGTAAACGGTTAGCAGGTAATCGGTCCAAATCAGAATTTAAAAACAGCACAGCACAAAACCACAACGACTCAGAATCCATGTAAAAACGGAATGAAAACAAAACACCGGTTTTTTTTAAAATCATGGTGACAGTTGCACTTTTAATTACGTTCTTTACAGCTTTGGACACTTGTGTTTAATCTCAGAAAGACATCTCAAGTTGCCAGGTTATTAAAAATTATGTTTCATTTTTTTATTCTTACGCAAAAATGGTAAAGCATATCGGAATATTAAATATATCAAATAAATACATGTATTTAATACTATTTTTTGAGTAGGTGTACATGGTCTTGGCAAAAAATTAAACATCTCCTTTCTTTTTTTAAAATTTGAATTTGAATAATTGAAATTCTTTCTATTTCAGATTATTGCATCTGCTACAATGTATCTAATCATACTGGTACAGTTTGACAAAAAAAATTAAAGAAGATAAAAGTGTAAAAACGTAAAAGTAAAGATTTTTTTAAAGTAATACTATGCGGATTTTGAAATTCTTTGGACACGTTACACGTAAAACCAACTCAATGGAGCGGCTTGTTATTCAGTGCAGAGTCGAGGGCAATAGATCCCGCGGCCGATCGCCAACGAGATGGGCTGACACTATAAAGTCCGTCACAGGGTCTCTTATGACGGAGTGCGTTCGCCATGCGGCCAACAGAGACCGGTGGAGAAGGCTTGCAAGGGCAGCAACTGCTGCGAGCACTAAGGGCGACCCTTCATTGACCACGACCACTCTGTCAAGAGTGACCGACTAAGAAGAGAATACTGTGACTGTGCAAATACTTTATGTGAAGTAAAAAGTTGCTGACAATTAAAATGATTAATGTAAAGTAGCAAGCTTAATTTACTACTGCTGTAGTCCTATTCCTACGACATACTAGTATAAATGGTTCCTCTCGATTCTCTCTTAAACACGACTGATTCTTCTCGATGGCATTTCAAATATTATATGGTTATGTTTATATAATACTAGCTGTCCCGGCAGACCTTGTTGTGCCCTATTTCTCTAAAACAAAGTTACATTGTTTTTTTTATGCTAATAGCTGCCCCGACAGATTTCGTTTTGTCAAAAATTATTGCCCTAGTAACAATTTCCGTTGGGGTGTCGTCGCCAACGGTAGGGAAAAGGTAGGGAGATGGTAGTGTTATTGCCGACAAAGTCCCATCATAGGGCCAACCGCGTAATGTTTACGTTATATATCCCACAAAGTCCCATCATAGGGCCAACGGCGTAACGTTTACGTTATATTTACCACAAACTACTAACAGTGGGCCTACTACCTGTGTCGTTGGTCGACCAACAAGAAAATTGCTTCGCGGGTTTAACGTTGGCCTAACTGCACCACCATCTACAATTATGGCGTAATGTTTACGTTAAATTTCCCACAAAGTCCCATCATAGGGCCAACCGCGTAATGTTTACGTTATATATCCCACAAAGTCCCATCATAGGGCCAACGGCGTAACGGTTACTCGTAGTTGGGCTTACATTGGTCCTACGGTTGGCCCACCTACAAATAGGTATGACAGACCTCACCGTTGGCCAACAATTACGTACTCAAAGGCCTAACAAAACGCCAACTCAAATTGTTACTAGGGTGGCCTGTCGCAGTCTAATAAAAATAAAATAACATTGAAAGACTTTAGTAATATCTAATGTGATGATATTTTTATTGTACTTAATGCCTTATTTTTTGTTTAATTACTTGGCGCGTAAATAAATAAATCTGAAGATTTTCCGACGCGGGAGAACGCAACATACAACAGCTGTCCATGAAAGAAGCATGTGTTTTCAATATTAACGCCTCAAACATTCAATGACTGGCCCTGAGATTTATTTATGGTCATAGCGGAAGCAAGCCGCACTGGAAATTGCAGTCGTTGAAATACAAACGGTACGTCAGTTCATCAGTTGGGATACCATAAAGTATAATAATACTACGGAAATAGAGAGACCTCTTGCGGGATTTTTTTACCAACCGATTTGAAACAGCGCCTCTACATATTTGCACCCGAAACTAATTTTATATATAGCTATAGCTGCTTTTGAATATGTAGGTAGGTACTAACTGTTTTGTTCTAGTAAACACTAAATTGTAACATTGTTATTTTGTAATGATTATTTATTGATTTCATTACAAATTAATAACAATGTTACAATTTAAGTGTTAACTAGAACAAAACAATTGATTATTATTGGTAAGCAGAAAGTAGGATTTTGTTAAAATAAAAAACACAATTATTATTACGAATTTATTACACATGTAATACAAATTTTACATACTGTTGGTACATAATGTAATGTAGCCTATTTTAAACATAATCTGTTTATCAGTTTCCATATTCAATGGATGTGATTGTAGAACTAAGACATTTTTTTTTAATTAAGCGTTACTTTTGTTTAACGTATAACTAATGATTTCTTGAATATGGAAACTGGATATATAATTAGTTTGATGAATATTTTAGGTTATTCATCGTCATATACATATTAGGTGTTAAAAGTATGAAATTGCCGAATAGTATACAAATTTTTTAGGAAATTGCCACTTGTATACTTACAAAGATTTTCTTATTTTATTAACAACCGCGAACATTAATGTTTCTATTGACTGTTAAAGTTACTATACATTATGAATACTTGGCTAACTAATGCCACAGGTATTTAGAATAAAAAGTTAGTCTCAGCTAAGTTACAACGAAGAAAGTGGTAATTTCCGCTTACAAAAAAAGCAGTCTCTTTTCAATATTAAAGAAATAAAAATAACATTCTCATTATTATTCTATCTCATACATTATTGAACATAGTGGTCATGATTCGATATAATAATAAACAACTGAAGCATTTGTTGAATCATAAGTTATAGCTTTATATAAGTTTAGTGTGTAACAAAAAATGGGCAATTTTATACTAAAACCTCTATTATTTTTAAGAGTTGCTGCGAGTCAAAATTGGCTGGCATTTTATGGAACGAAATACATTTTTGACTCAAACGAAATACATTTTGACTCAAAGCTATAGAGCTTACTAGTCTGTTCACATCCAAGAACACAACGGTAACCAGGCATGGTGTCGATTTTGGTAACACAAAAGTCCAACAAAAACAACACAATATAAACTAAATAGCGTCCGTATCGCAGTCAAAGTGCACTCAACACTAGGACGGAGGAGAATGGATCTCAACTCAACGTCTACAGCAAAGAAAACACTTATTATAGGCACAAAATTGATCGGAAAAACTGGGAAAACAACAAGCGCATACGCATGCGACAGTTACGACCAATATTGTGACATTTTGTTTTTAGTTTCACAAGTGTGGCGACTACATCAAGGCTATGTTGCCCTATCAAAATATGAATTAATTTCAATAAAACCAATTAAAATTTCATATATGCATATGTTTTCTGTTTAAATTTCCGCTGATCATTTGTCACTTTTGTGGGTATTGACCAAAGCCATAACACTTCAAACTTAGTTCTGAGACGCTGTGGGGCGTAAGCGTCGATCAATATCTTGGCCAGATAATGGAATGATAGAGCGATGAAAACTGGAAATATTAAAGAAAAACAATTATTTTATAACTTTTAAAACATTAAGAAATTATAAATTTACATCTTAGTAGCGACATCTATCGGCATTTGATTAAACTAAGTTAAGACAAAGTTTCGGGTGCATAAAACTAGATGGCCCTAGCTTCCTTGTTAAATTAGCAATGTTAGGGACTGTCATCCCCCTGTGGGATACCATACCATTGGCATTGAGATGCGGGGTATCAACACATCTTCTCCCTTATATTTTCCCTTTGGAATGGTTGCCTCGACCACATTGTTCAGTAGTTTTTTCACTGCTAGCCGTGTGCCGTTACAAAGAATAAACAACTAATAAAATAATACAAAATATAATATTATATTGAACCTCTAATCAACTTGAAGGCATACCAAAGATAATCCTTACGCGCCTTTGTTTTGTTTTGATTGACGTCAAATGTTTGACATCTGGTGACAGAGTGGTTTGTATGGGAAACGAAAATTGTTGTTTTTACAATTTTTCTCGTATTTTTTTTACTTTGTTTCTCTCCTTAGAAACCTTCCTCAGACTTCATCAAACACAACAAAAAAGAAATTAGCCAAATCGGTTCAGCCGTTCTCGAGTTATGCGATTAGCAACACATTTAGCGATTCATTTTTATTTATATAGATAGAATAGCTGACCGGCGGCGGACTTTGTACCGCTTTGACAGTTCCTATGACAACAAAACAAACAAAACGTTGACAGTTTCTATGGCAACAAAACAAACAAATCATTCGTCCGCTTAAGAACACCCGTATCCCATGATGGATCCCTATAGCAGCGCCACCTACCGGGCCCAATTGTAAATTTAAACCATTCTCGAATCCACTTGAACATACACAGAAAACATCATCCAAATCGGTCCAGCCGTTTAGAAGGAGTTCAGTAACATACACACGCACAGAAGATTTATATATATAAAGATTTATGCATGTATTATATACATTTGAAATGATTTATACTACGAGTAATATCCACTTAGTCATCGTACTTAATTACACTTACCAATGTAATCTCTGCACCACACTATGGTTGACTGGTAGATAATGCCTCAGGCATTAAGTCCGCCATGTAGTAATGATGCAAAACTTAAATAAATAAACTCTCTCACGAAACGTTTGTCTAGTGTAGCACCTCAGAACAATTAACTGTTCTGAGTGTAGCACAGTCGACGTTATTTTACCATTATTCTACGCAGCTAAAAAATAGACATGCTGAATGGATAAAGTAGGTAAAAATAATGGGGGCGATTCAAAGGCACTTTTTTAAGGTGATTTGAATAAAAAAATATTTAGTCTTTTGACTATTTAATAAAAATCAAAATGTTAATTTGTTTTCTTTAAAATTGATTGGTATGTACATTAAACCATATTTTGTCGGTAATAGTCGGTCGGTACACAATGGTGAACTTAAATAAGCTTATGGAGACTGTGGCCCGCACTCAATCATAAGGGCTTAAAAATAAACGATGTCAGATAAAAAAAACGAGCGAGTCTGACATCATCATCATCATTTGACATCTCACCTTTTGAAATAAATATTACAATAAAAAATTTAATATAGAATTAACATTGACGTATATTTTTTTATAAATCGAAGCAGCAAGTATGCGGCATGCAAGCAGCATGCAACCAAGCAAACAGCTGGCAAGCAAGCTAGCAGCTTACAAGCAAGCATGAAGCATGCAAGCAAGCAAGCAGCAGGCAAGCAAGCAAGCAGCAGGCAAGCATGCTAGCAGCATGCAAGCAAGCATGCAACATGCAGTAGGCATGGTCTCTTTCACGGCTCCGGCGCTGCGTGGCTCCGGCGGTCTAACGCGAGCTTATCGTCGCAAATGGTTTTCGCTCTCCACCGCAGCTTCAGCCGCGTCGGCGAGCGTTAAAACCACTTGCTCCTCAGCTCGCGGGCCGCCTCGCCCCTCCGCGCCTACGCGCTTCTAAATCACACTCTAGGTGTAGGACTGTGTTCTGTGGGTAGGACAGACTATACTACGTGGACTCGGATTTGCAGCGATTCGTTTTTCTCACTGACTTTTGTAGCACAACATTATTTACACAACGTATTAACTTTAAAAATATTATGCATTTTGATTTTTATACCATTACTAGATGACCCGGTGAACTTCGTATCACCTACATGTATTTCAAATGACGTCGTTTGGCGCAACGCATATTGTACAGGAAAATTTCATACCCACTTTCAAGGTAGTATACCATAATTATTGTTTTTGATAAATTATTAATTGTGGCAATTTTACTTTACCACCAACACAACATAATCTAGTAGATTCATCGCTGTATTTTAACGCTTTGCAATATTGACAAATGGTTGTCATTTCCCCAATAGTTACGGTACAATAATCTATTTCCGGGTCGTAGTGGAATGCTACTCGTTCTAGGTTTATAGGAACACTGCGTCTGCGGAATCGCTCTATTTCATTGTGTCGTGCACTCGTGCTCGCTGTTATTGTGTTTGGTGTGCCCAAACTCGTTCCATTCTAAACCTATCTACTTCATTATTATTCACTGTGGAACGCAATTCTGCCATACAAACGAAAGTTATCATTATCTGTCTCTCGCTGGTCGTCAGCGCGGTTTGCACGTGAGTTAGCTCGTCACACATTTGATTGACATCGCGACCTAAGTCAGGTCCTCTTCTCCTTGGCATTTTAAAACAATAACAGCAATACAGTAAATAAAGTTTTCGCGCACTGACAAACTGATGATAGATTTTAATAATCGTCTTCAAATTTATTAATTTATTTTCTTTTTTCGGCTGCATTAGTAGCTGTTGTTAACAACCACCAATCTGCACTGGGCCCGCGTGGTGGTTTATGGCCCGTTCTCCCTATCCATCCATAGGGAAGGCTCGTGCCCCAGCAGTGGGGACTTTATGAGCTGATGATGATGATGATGATGATGATGATTTTCTTTTTACGACAACCAACTGACACTTTAACACATTTTTATTTCTGAAACAGAAATGTTTTGTATTCCAACCAAGTGACAAAAGACATCAAACGTTTCACAGCTAGAAACATTTTGTTGTACGTACCGCTTTGACAGTTTCCATGACAACGAAATAAACAAATAATTTTGTTGAAAATTAAATTGTCGTTTTTAGTATTTTCCGTTACTTATTATTTATGTTTCTCACCGCTTAAACCTTCCTTGAACCTCCACAAATATTTCAAAATCAAAATTAGCCAAATCGGTCCAGCCATTCTCGAGTTTTAGCCCGACTAACGGACAGCAATTGATTTTTATATATATAGATGATGTATGGCAATCCAAATTATGACAATAAACAGACATGCGTTTTAAAGTGTCACCAAACCGCCTATGTGGTCTAGTGGTCAAAACCACGGGTCTCAGACCCAGAAGTCCCGGGTTCGATTCCCAGCGGGGGTACATGTTTGTGTACTCGTGTTTGTGGCAGCGAGAGATAAGACAGCCAGTGGCTCAGTAGTTGAGGATTCCGGGTGAAGTGCGCATCCACCTTTTTTGGCCTTATCATCAACTTAACATCACGTGAGATGTAAATAATACACCGAAGAAAGAGTAAAATTCCTTAAAAAAAAAAAATTTGGTGGACTTGAATTTTGTCTTTACATTAATCAATTTTTAGTTCCACTATTACCTACTTAACGTTTACTAGTGGTCGCCCAGTGATCGAAATTTGAAAAAGACATAGTAGTGTGTGTAATGTTTGTTATATTGACTTATGTATTTTTTATGCATAATTTAAAAAAAGTATTAACTTTCTGCACTCCTCTATATAAACTATAAGTGTGCGAAATTTTATACACCTCCGTCCCCGCAATTTTCGTAAAAAGGGGTACTTACAAAGTTTTTGCTTCACGTAATAATATATAGATCATAGATGTAACCCGTGGATGTCACTAAACGAAATTGATACTTTAAAAAAAGATTCAATTACCTACACGGTAAAACGTGAGAGGACCTTAGACATAAGTAGGTACATAATGCAAATAAAAAAACGTTTCATGTGCCAACACTTACACTTTTATGAACACTAAACGGTTTTTTTTAAATAAAATGAAAATTAATATGTTTATTAGAGAACACACCGTACAAACATAGGTACTTACAAAACAAAAAAAATATATCGAAAAATGTGTCTTAAAAGGACTCTCTCTAAATTCTTACGAAAAGTTGTCACGACACTTTTTGCTATAGTAAGCTATTGTAAGCTGTGCGGCGTCGCATGTTTCTCTGTTTGTCTCTCTCTCTCTTATAGAAAGCAAGCCAGATATTTTCATTTCTATTTCGCATTGAACAGTGTGGTGTCGCGACGATTATTTTTGTTGAGTGTATACAGGTTTTTTGTAAATAATAAATAATAAAAAATAATAATAATAATGAATCCTGACAAAAAAAAATAAAAAAAAATAAAAAAAAAATTAAAAAATAATAATAATTTATTACAATTCCTTCACTAATTCCCTTGACACCTCTCAAGTTTTTTTTATTTAGTTTTTACGGGTAAGCAAAGAACAGTGCCTTGATCTCACGTGTGATCTTAAGTGATGATAAGGCCAATTGGTGGAAGCGCACTTCACCCGGGATCCTCAACTAGTGAAAGACTAGTGATGATGTTTTTTTTTCATTGGCACTAGTGTGCGGCGTAAACGGTCATAACTTTTTATTAAATTGCCGGTGCTTTTTATAAGCAAAAGCTTTAAAATTGAATTAAAAATTAAACACGGACAAATTAAGCTGGTAAATAGCCCTTAGCGCTCTAGTAACGCTTATTTTAGTACTCTACATTGTATGAAAAAGGAACTCTAAAGATTTATATTTAACATGTACTGAAGTACACGCACTAGGTATATCTTTATCTTTAATATAACATTTTTCCCAATATTAAGTCGATACTTTGTAAACATGCAATTTATATTCAATAAACCTTTAAAATATTACAATTACAAAAGTTAAAGTATTTAATTAAGGCATCTTAATCAGTTTAGCCATAAATATAGCTATTGTAAAAAAACTATTTACCCCAGAATAATTAGTCTGTTATTGTTCTGAGATTAATACTGAGGTCTGGGATGAACCGTCAAGACTGAATTTACATAGATCTCAGCTTAGAACATACCTAATCGTTATAACTTTAGGTATTGACCTTAGGTATTAACTCTTGCGGTAAAGTATTTCACTTAAAACAGTTAGCTTTATGGAATGAGTCCATTTGCTTCCCCAGAAAGATAAACAAAGTAAAAAGAAACTGAAGTCCGTAAAGATCATTCTTTACTTCATTCCTAACTTCATTCAATAACATCTGTTTCATTCATCAAATTAACTATCATTCACTCTATTCATTCATTGCCAGCCGGTTGCGCCGGTGAATTTTTCGCTTGAGATTTGTTTCTCTCTAATATAAGAACGTTGTGTCTCTAAAATCAGTACTATTTTTATATTTTCGGTGCCGTGCCGTGCTGTAGTATTCAAGTTTAAAAAATGGTAAGTACTTCACTTGGGTAACCTGCTAACGACTCATCATCTAACAAAATGACATTTTGAGCCAGCTGATTGTATAGAGGTTTATGTTATTTATTAGTTCTAGTGCGGAGGGTTATGATATGAATAATAATTGTTTTAAACAGTGCATTACTGTAAAGCTTAGTTTTAGGTTTTTATTGTAATTAAATTCAGTCTTATAGATCGACTTTCTATAATTTGTCAAACCGGCATGGTATCGTGGTTCACTTCACCACATCAGCCATCTTGCGTTCTCGTAATGGCCGGCGGCCGCCATGTCAAAATTGGTAGTAGTCACGCGTTTGTATTGTAGAAATATCTTTTGATTTGTACTGCTACTGCTAAGTTTAAGTTTCTTGCACTAAATAGCGCGCGCTAGGGCTTAAGATTTTTGTTTTTGAAACGCTCATAAAACAGAATAGCTACCAGCTATACCTTAAAAATGTTTGTAAGTACCTACCTCCCATAACTTAAAAAATCGTGAATCGCTAAAATCTGGAAAATTGCTTGATATCATGTAAAAACTGGAGTATTCATGTGAAATACATAGGTATTATCAAAGCGATTATGAACCATCGAAATCCATAGGTTAATATTACCCTTAGTCATAATTTGCTACAACACCGTTTATTGTTAAAAAAATGTTCCAATCACACTAATTACAATGATTATGAACCAATGTTAGTTCTCTCTGTTCTATTATAGAAAATTAACTCTATTAACTTTTAAGATTTTGTAGATTTAATGTGTTCCTTTGTATAACTGATCAATAATTTCATGTGTAAATAAACGTTATTTAAATTTCTAGATGGACGGTAATGTTGTGCATCCGCACCCTGGTGTCGTCCACGGGGTGCCTGGAGGGGTGGTCCATGGGATGCCTGTGCATGGCGCCGGCCCAGATGGGGAGCATGCTCCTCACGGGCCACGTCGGCGCTATCAGAACCGCCCAAAGCCCCCAAATAACTTGGAGCGTCTGCCTCTTGATGAAGCTGCAAAGAGAGTAAGAAAACTTAAAATTGTCTAATACTAAACTATAAACCCTTCATAATCTAAAGTATGACTGTCTCATTATTTTCTAAGTAATTTAATTAAATGAGTCCTTGGACTGTAATTACCCATCTATGTGGACTAGCGTTCTTCTGTTCTACTTATCTGTAAGGTAGCCATTTTCTCAGTAGTTTAAAAATCCAGATGTATTTCAATTTCATTTTCAGGTTTTTTAAACCTACAATCAGTTGAAAAAAATACAAAGTTTATACCTAGCACATTCCTATTGAGAAAAAAGTTAACTAACACAGGCCCGGCGGCGGTGAAACTGTTAACTGGGACAGCATGCGGAGGTCCAAAACCATAAGAGATATAAAGAAACTGTCTTAGAAACCATTATGTTTTTGAAAACAAATTTGACATAACACATTTTTGGTCAAGTGTAAGTTGTACATAAAAAACTAAGTCAGTCATCAATTTATCCTAACATAAAACATTGTTAGGATATTTTTTGTATCAGAAGAAAATGATCTGAGCAGCAGGAATTACTCAAATTTTATGAAATGTTTTCTCATACAGTCTAGGCCCAGTTAAAACCTTTATTGAGCAGAAGGTCCTTCAAGCTACACATTCTTGGTGTCATATTAACCGCTATATAAAATGCCCTAAGAGCAAAACGTCCACAAATGAAATAGTTTGCTAGTTTTCGGAGCAAAAAGTTATTGTTGCTTAATGTTCGCAAAATAAAAAACCTATTGAGAGCAAAACATCCTCAATTCGTGTCGTTCTCAAAAAAAACACGGAGGCTGGAGTCAACCATAAGGGCTTGCACCGACTTGTTTCAACGTGAGCCTAATTTAAAATCAGTGTCAAAATAATTTATTTATGGTAATTATTTATTTAAATTAAATTAAATTATGTTCCTGTTTAATTAAAATTTACACTTGAGCTAATAGAGTTAATATGTAAAATTTAAAATGTTTTTTATAATTGTAATTCTTCTTAAAAATTCTTAAGGTGTTTTACTCTCTTCTTCTAATTTCGAGCTTGTTATGCTTGTTGCCTGAATTAAATGATTTCTATTCTATTCTATACGTTAATCTCTATATGATTTTATGTTATTTTCCGTTAAAGACCGTTTGCACTAAGGACTACATGAATTGAGGACGACTTGCTCCTTGGCCGTTTTCCCTTTGAGGTCAAATTATTCGATAGACGTTTTGACTAGTGGACTAACTCATTCAAAAGACATTTAGCCTGGAGGACCTTCTGCTCAATAAAGGTTAAAACAACACTGTATAGCAACTACTTTTTTATCTTTATTAAGAATTTGATGTGACAAATGGAGTAAAACTAAAGTATGAGCACAGTCTGAGGTTAGAGTCTGATGCTAATTTTATTTAATAAATATATGTTATTTAGGAAATGGAATCCCTCCCTATGAAGACTCCAGTGTCTGTTTTGCAAGAGCTCTTAGCTCGTCGTGGGACTGTACCAAAGTATGAGTTGGTCCAGATTGAAGGCATGATCCATGAGCCTACTTTCCGTTACCGTGTAACAGTGGCTGATCTTGTTGGTAAGCATAGACACTTTATACATAACATGGAACTAATTAACTTATGATCTTAAGATCAATATATTGTGAGTTGTGAACACCCAACATCATTACCCACCCAATCATATAGTAAATATTGCTTTTAAAACTCTAAATTAAACCAAATGAAATCTTTATTGCTCACAAGGACACAAGAAAATTAAAATTGAATGTTTGGTTTTACAGATTGTCAAGACAATTAATTTTAGATAACTACAGTTCCCTATAATTATAATCATTATACAACAGAACACATATGAATGTAGATAAATCATTAAAGTATGTAAATTTTTAACAGCAATGGGAACAGGCCGATCAAAGAAGGAAGCTAAACACTCTGCGGCAAAGGCTTTGCTGGATAAGCTGACAGGAGCAGCCCCGGCTGACCAGGCCACCAATGGCAATGTGCCTGAAGCGTGAGTATATCTTTGCAAAATATATTTTAGATTAACATATATTATTATCATGACCAAAACGAATATTAGTCTTTCTTATCCTACAAGGCAATATTATAAACACTGCCTACCAAGACACAAATAATTATTTTGAAAGAAGTAAAAGTATATCATTGTATTATTGATACCACAATATAAAAGTTTGCAACTTCTTTGATGGCGTCGTAAATTTGACTGCAATTTACACTATCATTATACAGTAGAGGTATTGGATTTTCAAAAAGCCGTCGTCAATTTGACTGCATATTTACACCATCATTATACAGTTGAGGTATTGGATTGTCAAAAGCCGTCATCAATTTGAATGCATAATTACACCATCATTATACAGTAGGGGGCTTATTAATAAACAAAGTGTGAGCTTGGAGTAGTTACTCCGTGTTTTGTCTTTTTTACTCTAATATGAAATGAAGTTTACATGACGGGAACAAAACACGGAGTAACTACTCCAAGCTTACACTTTGTTTATTAATATGAGGGTTAAGGTATTGAGATTGTCAAAAGCGTATTTCATAGTTTGGCGACTAACTTTTTTGAACAGGTATTTAATAAAACTAGTGGTCGCCCAGGGGTTGAAATTCGACCGTAATTTTTATAAAAAGCTGTTTACTAAACAATATTTTATTAAGGCTTGTTTTCTAAGCAATGGAAAAATAAAAAAAAGAGAATGTGAGTTTGGATTAGTATTGACAGAAGTCGGCTGCTCCTCTTCCATTTTTGAAAAATTTATGATACAATGTTTATTTAATTTAATGTACATATGAATAATTTAAAATAAATATTAGCATCTGCACTTCTCTAAACTATAAATGTGCGAAATTTCATACTCCTAAGTCCCGCACAATTTTCGTTAAAAGGGGTACAAAGTTTTTGCTTCACATATTAATATATAAATGAACTGCATAGATAAAGAGTGATGTTGATGATTGATGTCTATTGTTATGAAGATTTCAGGTATGAGTGTATAAGAATGTTGAAGAACAAATACACATTATAATAATTTATGGCAACTGGTGTGTGATGAATGTCTCTTTGTTATCATGATAAAAACAGTTGGTTAATTATCAATTGATAATATAATAAAATTGTCTTTACTAATGTTGTATTCGAACACTGAAGGTGTATTATCTACATTACCTGATCATACGCATGAGCGTCATTGTGCGTGCGTGTCTGCGCTTCTTGCTATGGGTTTAAGAGATACCCGTAGTTACTGTATCAATAAAATTGTCCAAGTTTTAAAATACATTCAAATCACAAAATACAAAATGTACTTTTTATTACAATATTTCTAAAAATGCAACAAATAGGTATTTTGACTAACAATTGAAATGAAACAACTTTAACGGATCTACTCGCGTTTATTTAACACACTTCTAATTATTGTTTATCCATGACGTTTCGAACCCTTTGCAGGGTCCGTGGTCACAGAGAGACTAAGGTGTTGGTCATCTCATAATTAGTTAGTAACTTGTATACCCTCATTTAAATTTAATCAGGTGTGTTCCGTTTTACGCAGAAAGAACTTACAGTATCTTTGGGTCTGGCAGTATGGTGTTGGGGCTGGGATTATCATCTTAAGGATGAATCATTGTTCTCTCGTTGTTGTATCGTTGTTCGGATGATACGCGAGGCTATTGAAATTAAAAAAACATCCTAATTTCAATAGAGAAGATGGTTGGAATCTACCACCAGCCTGGGATCCCATCATACAAAATATTAAATCCCAGCCCCAACACCATACTGCCAGACCAAAAAAGACTAAGCTCTTTTTGCGTAAAACGGAATGCACCTGAATAAATTTAAAAGAGGGTATACAAGCTATGAGACGACCAACACCTCGGTCTCTCTGTGACCCCGGGCCCTACAAAGGGTTCGAAACGTCAGGATAAACATTAATTAAAAGTAATGTGTAAAATATACGCGAGTAGATCCGTAAAAGTTGTTTCATTTCAATGTTTAGTGTTCGCGTAAACTTTAAAAAACAATATTTGACTAACAGTCTTGATAATTATCAATCTGTTATTATTATCTTGATAATTTATAGCCAACTGAGATTTTGTGTGATAAAATATATCTATATCTATATTAATATTATAAAGCTGAAGAGTTTGTTTGTTTGAACGCGCTAAGCTCAGCAACTACTGGTTCGAATTGAAAAATTCTTTTTGGGTTGGATAGTCCATTTATCGAGGAAGGCTTTAGGTTATATGACATGACGCTGCGACCAAAAGGAGCGAAGCATCAGTGAAAAATGTTGCAAAAACGGGAACAAGAGCCTAAAAAATTAAAAATGCTGCCGAAAGTCACCATTCCACGCGGACGAAGTCGCGAGCACAAATTCAAATTCAAATTCAAATTCAAAAATCATTTATTCAGTTTAGGCTACAAGTAGCTCTAATACACAGCTAGTAATATATATTAGGCAACATCATACATGCACTCGTTTTATGGAAATCCGATACAGCGACAGTACCACAATCACCCAGACCCAGACCCAGAAAATCGAAAAGTGCGTTTTTTGACATTAACCCTACTGGGAATCGAACCCAAGACCTCAAGAATTAGTCAGTCAATATTTTTTTTGAGCTAATTAAAACATACCTAGCTTAGGATTTAAGATACTGCTAACCAAGGTTGTACCTATAAAATTAATTGCCAATAATAATAAAAAATGTTACAGAGGAGCCGTAGTATCGTCGTTCGAAGATAAGCTTATGGGCAACCCTGTGGGCTGGCTGCAAGAGTTGTGCATGTCGCGCTTCTGGCCGCCGCCCTCCTACCACGCGGAGAACGATGACAACGTGAATAGGCGTAAGTCACTATGCCGGATTGGCTATCTAACTACGTTTATCCTTTTTTTATAACCTTATAGTTGGTGGTGGTTGCCAACACTAGTAAAGCATAAGTTAAGTTTTTTAAACTTGAGTTTTTGCTGTCATATTTCTTTTATTTGATTACAGCCAACAATTTAATTATGTCTCTTGAAAATTTATGTAAAATGTTAATCTGTTTGAATCGTTCTTTAACAAGGTTAATAAAAGGCCCCTGTCGTGTTTGTTTTCTAAAGTGACATTTGACGTTATCGAGCGTTTAACACATGGCGTTTATACAACGTATATGTAATACATATAAGTGATAACATTAGAATTAGATTAGTATATAGTTTAATAAATAAATAAATATGATGGCAAATTATGAAACTTCAGCAATTTTTTCATACAAAACTGGCATTTGTAGGCTGATAATGATGATTTGTATGTTTGCCCACTACCTCTTCCTACAGCCTTTAGTTTGAGTTTTCAGTCTCTCCCGGTGCAGGTCTGCCGCACGAGCGCCAGTTCACGATCGTGTGCACGCTGCTGAAGCGGCGCGAGGTCGGCACCGGCAAGTCCAAGAAGCTGGCTAAGCGGCAGGCCGCTTACAAGATGTGGCAGGCGCTGCAGGATAACCCCCCGGAGTCGTTCCAGCCTGAGGAGGAGGTAATATAACTTTACTGTGTCTAATTTTAAACAAATGGTTTTTATTTTTTTCTTATTATTGAGACCGTTTATAATTTGATATCCCATACAAAATTAACGAGTTTAATCTTTTTCAAACCTATTGAAATGAATAATTTCTATGCTTAGAAAAATGCAAAGATCTAATAAGTTGAATAAAAATATTAAAAAAAAAAAAATTTTTTTTCAGCTGCATGCAATTTTATTTGCACTATGGAAAGTTTTAATAGCCTAAGTTTAGTTGTCTAAACATTTCTTAAATGTTTTCTACTTTCGTTTTTTAACAAACTTCAAAAAAGGTTTCTCAATTGGACTTGTATATATTTAAACATATATTTTTGTTATTGTTTTCTTTTCTTGAATTTAAAAACAAATATCTAACAGTATTTTATAAATTTGTAAGTAAGTAAACAGCCTATAGTTGTCCCACTGCTGGGCAAAGGCCTCCATCATTGAAATCAAGTCATCGCGCTACAATTGATGGGTAATCGCTTAATCACCACGCTTGCCAAATGCGGGTTGGTGATTACAAACCCGGACTATGCTATGCATCGAAAAATCCGAAATACATATTGCCCGACCTGGGAATTGAACCCGGGACCTTCGAGTATCGGACCGAGCGCTCTGCCACTCGGCCACCGAGGCGTTTATAATGTAATATAAAATTGTATCAATAGTTTAAAAAAATATAACCATTATAAACGTTTTAAAGTAAAAGTAAAAATAAAAATGCTTTTATTTATGAGGGTGCCGCGCGGACGCAAAACTGCGAGTTTAGGCATACAGCTAGCGATTGGTGCGTGGATGAATTTGATTGCTTGATTGATGGTGAATTGAACATGAATACGCACGCACACTAATAACTGTACAAAGTAGGCTGGTGATTTATTTGGAGCAATGTTTACTTACGTAAAATCATAATAAAAGGCTTAATATTTTCATATTTATATTTTTTAAATGAAAAATTAGACAACAGTGGCCTGCGGAATATTAATACAAACATTTTCATGTCAGATTATTGTTTCATGTGCTATTTGTACAAAGTTTCTGAAGAAATAAGTTTTTAGATATAATTGCTTTTACATATTGTTCATGCAGTTTCTGGGTATTTGTTTCAAATTCCAAGACAACCATGGCCCTGTGAAAGGATCAAGCTAACCTACACTAGTCCTTTTAATGTATATATACCTATTCAGCGCCTAGCACCAGTGACTTAAAAACACGTAAATTTTCGAAATTCCGCGCGGCACTCCCTTAGGCAAGCTCACCCTCAGAAACATTTTCAAATAATCATGATTCTACCACTTAGTTTCAAATGCAGTCTAATTAAATCTCCAGTTGTAACCTAGGTCACTTATATTGTATGATTTGTAACAAATAGTGGAATAAATAAATGTAATATCAAATATTGTGATGCATATTTGAAATATTGAAATAAAATTTTATTGAGATTTATTTTGATTTGAAAAAAGAAATTATTGAAAGCATCACAGCATTGAAAATACCGTCAAAGAGTTGAGTTAAATGCAATATTTTTTCTAATTGTTCACTTATCTCATATCCACTAACCACACATATCTCGGGTTTTTCTCTTAAACATATTCTTATTTAAATTATTGTAAATAACCAGCTTAATTGAAGTATTTGTATCTATATAATTTTTTGTACTTCTACTGTTAAATAAATAAAAAATCTTCAGTGGCACAATAATGATTTTATATTTTTAATCACTTTCATCAAAATATTGTTATGAAAATTGCATTATTTCTATACTGATAATAATTATGTATTTGTTTTTTCTATAGCCATATTGATCATTGGCTTATCTCTAGAGTTCAGCCATCATGTACACCAGAGTGACTCTTGTTTGGTCCCTGTCAAAGGGCTGTTCGCACTTGGCCAGGTGTTTTACTATCTTTCAGTCAGAATGAAGGGCTATTGAATGTTTATCATAAAAAAATACTGTCAATTATATAACCGCTTATATTTGTTAATATTCGGTTGTTCTGTCATCCAATGTACAATTTATCTGTCTCTTATGTTGTATGTTTTATGTGATAAAACTAAACAAATTGGTCTGTTTTTGTGCAACCAGCTGCAAGGTCCTCAGGTGGGGTGAAGGCCTTACACTGACCTGTTGAGTATAAAAGCTATGTTTGATTTCTAGGGCGGAGTAGCGGCCCGGTACGCCGACTTGAAAGATAGTAAAATCTCCACTCTCACCACGAGTCACAGCCACAAGGTGTCGCAGTTTCATAAACATCTCAAACAGTCTGTCGGCCCCAACCTGGCCAAGTTGCAGGTACGATAATCAACACTTTTTTATTGCATGCATTATACAAATATTATTATTTTTTTATATTTTTTTATTGTGAATGTCTTAATCATTGTGTTTTGTTGCAAATGCATGTACAAAACTAATTTAAGGTAATTTGGATAATAGGAAAGATAATGTAATCAGATTAAACTTTACTGCGTAAACAACCTTGACAAAAATTGGTCACTTTTGCAGAATGTCACATCTATGTATTTTATCTGTAATGTAAACGAGACCTAACATTAACACTACAGAAAATAGGTAAACAAGATACTTATTGCAGATTAAATATTTTTTTATATCAAAAAAATATATAATAAAGGCAAGTCCAGACTATATGACTTAACATGTTAGTTAAATAGCATGTTTTATTAGTGTGGACAATTATGTGTCAATAAAACATACTTATACTTTTAGTTATGTTACCATGTTATATTATATAAATTATATAACATGTTACTTAAACTGGACTCACCTTTGTGGTATATAATAAATTAATTATTTTGTAGTGTTGTTTGTATTAGGTCTCATTACATACAAGCCAGCGTGTTTATTTTAATTACATTCTGATTGGGGCTTGATAACATGAAACATTATTTAATATAAATTTTCATGATTTGAAATAAATTTACTGTTATTATTATTATAACATTTATTTGGTGTTAATTACAATGGTATACTTTCAAAAACTGCAATCTATGTATATCAAAAGTAAATTATTGGGACTGGTTTTAAAATCCCATATTAAATATTTATACAGAAAATGTTGCAATGTAAAATCTGTATATTTTATTGGATTTCATAGACTTTATGTCCAAGTGATAAAGTTAAAATGATGGTGCCCAATGTATCAACAGACACCTTTATGGCTTAAACAATATCTATTTGACAAATATTAGACATCTGTTATAAATCAATTGGTTTTTTATGTAGTAAAATAGAGTCGAGTTTTGCAATGTGCATGATTATCATGAAAAGTCATTCATAGTACAGAGTGGTCTCATAAAAGAAAACTACACTTTCAAGTGCACAACTAGAGTAATTATTAATAGGGTTATATTTTTGTTTTGCTTTTTTTATTATTTTAGATAGATATCTATATTTAAGAATAAGAATAAGATTATATTAGATAGATATCATTTATTTTGACACATTTGCATTGCATTTACATTGATCATAAATTTACTAATCTCGTTAATAATTACTCTTAAAGTTAGACCATGATACTGACATCTACACCAAAATTTCTTCTCACAGGTGACACCGCTAAACAACAAGGACTTCAACTTCGTCCAGTTTCTCCAAGAGATCGCCTCGGAGCAAGCGTTCGAAGTGACGTACGTGGACATAGAGGAGAAGTCTCAGTCGGGGCGCAGCCAGTGCCTGGTGCAGCTGTCGACGCTGCCGGTGGCCGTTTGCTACGGCGCGGGGCCCGGCAGCAAGGACGCCCAGGCCGCCGCCGCCCACAACGCGCTCGAGTACCTCAAGATCATGACCAAGAAGTGAATATATCAACGTCCAGCGACATCAACCAGTGCGTACCGACGCCCGTGATCGAAATAGTGTGTACCATGTGTGCAGTACATGTTGGATAGTGCTTGTGATCAAAAGTGGTAAACGAATTGCGGTTCGAGCTCTCCCACCTTTGGCCTTATCATGTCTCGTAGTCCTCACTCTTGGCAGAGTGGTTGGTCATTAACAAAATTTTTTTGATTTAACAATCGACTACCAATTTGTCATCTATTATATGAAAATTAACACATTGGCCAGACACAATAGAAATTTTCTTGTTAGGCGCTGTAGATCTAAGGTTTGGCAAATCAAAGGTTAAAAGAGACCATTTTTTTATCTTAGTAGGACCTGCAGGGGTTTCCCTTTCTAAGTGTATTTCAACCTATTTGGGATCTTCTATGCCAACAAAGGATGTTTTCCAATCAAGTCGCATGAGCCAATTTTTCTCTGAATATGTTTAGAGTTACTATCCAAGCATTGTTAGCTGTTCTCAGTTTCACTCCAATAAGAGCCATTGATTCATGCAAAAGTAACTGCACTGTAGTGCTAGTCTTCACTCTACAAGCTTATACCAACATGTATTGCAAACATTAGATATGGCAGGTCACTGAACCTCTCGACAGATTAAATGCCTGAAGTCGCACTCCAGTAAGAATAGCTCCATTGGAGCTTGTTCTGTTGTCGCGTAGCATAAAGGTGCGAAAGTGCGCGCGGTTGATGTCACTAGGTTTTGAGCCTATACTTATCTTAATCACCACTTCCCATTTGAGTAATGGCATATCGCCTGTGTGCCGATAGCACTTCGGGCTATGCTTTATAACTGGCATATTTGCAGTATCTTACTTGTGATTTTTTTTGTCGTATTATGTTTTGTCGTTTTATTCGTCATTATTGTTTTGTTTTTTCTATATTTTAATTTTTCTCGGCGTTTCTGTCGGAAATTCAAAATAAGTAGCAAGTGAATTCTCACTTGTATTATTACTGCCAATGTGCGAGGATAATTTGCATAGCCCGTAAACTTAAAGAAACAAAGTATGGAGTGGTCATATATCAAAATACAAGCTATACTTTGCATAGAATTAGTGTAATTTTCCCAGCGTGGAAATTACTTAAAAAAAATAAAAAATAAAAAAAAAATAAAAAAATTAAAAAATAACAAAAAAAGTGTGAACTATATTTCCAGTTTAATATTCAGCATTATTTATTATTAGGCATGTTTTTGCATTCATTCATATTTAAATGAAATTATTGTATACTTACCCCATAAACTTGACCTTAGCTTTTAATGTATATTGTAATCAAGGCATAGCCAATCATGTTTTACTTATGTTTAAACAGGCATATCTACTTACAAATGTTTAGTTAAGTATGGTGTGTTATAATAAACTTATAAGAGTTCTTTTACATGCTGAGCATTAAACGGAAAAAATATTCTCAGCTAGTATTGTCTTGTTGACGAACTGTCTGACCTTTGCTTTGGAAGAACTTCTTACAAAGTGCAAGGGTTTGTTGTTTGAGACGACGCATGTCACACATGTGTACAGAAAAGATTGCATATTGTTTTATCTCAATTTTGAAGTCAGTGACTCTTAGGTTTTCTTTTTAATACATGATGGAAAACTTTGCAGGGAAGCTGAGAACTATGTGTTAGGGTGATATTTCACTGGAAAAAGTGGTTGCGAAGTTAGGATCCCTTGCCTGTGAAAATGGGCATTATTTTAATGCAAAGTATAGAGGTTGTAACAATTTCTATCTGTTCAGTGTCGTCGTCGGTGCTTCGCCGTTTGCGCCAGGCAATGACGAGGATCCTGCACGCACCGAGTTTCTTTTAAATTGAATGGTGTGAATCAACCTGCCCTTGTTAAACATCGCACTGTTCAAGTTAGAAAAGACTAACTGGAGTAAAGGATTGGAGTTCTGTTCAACCAAGACCAACTAAATAAATTGTAATGCCCAGCTGATGGGCCAAGAATTCATGTATTATTTTATGTTTAGTGAGTCTTGGTTTTACCTGTTCTCGTGATTTTTTCGCGAGAACAAATAAATGTAATAATATCTAAAATAATAATGTAGTATTATATCGACACTATTGTGAACATTATTCACCTCTTGCATATTTAAAATCAAATATTGTAAAACTGTTAAGGTATATTTTTTTCGCTATGCATTGTTTCCGCTATTACTTCAATAAATTTTGGTGTTGCTTAACTAAACTCTTTTATTTCTGAAGTATTTTATTTATTATTATTTTTCAACCACACTTTTTATATTCTTAACACCTCTGACGCCAGTTACTGTTAGGTATCTAATCAATGCTTTCTCCACTCTAGTGGATTGAGTTGCGGAATGTCGCATAACTAATCAAGTAACCAGCTATGACTACTACGCAACCATATTTTAACGTTGCGTCGCTCGTGAATATTATTTACATTCGGCACAATATTTACGGGGTGTCTAGTTAGACGTTCTTTCAATTTAGACGTTTGTTGTCGATCGGACGGCTAACGCACGTTTGCACTGCGTTACATATTTATTTAAAAAGCAGACATGATGCATTTAAGGCATTATGCGTTTTAGGCGTTTTGCTTTTCAGAAGACCTGCTCGTGAGGGAAACAGTCGGGCGGCGACGCAGTCTAAATAGAAAGAGCCCTTAGGGCGGCAAAACTAACTTACGTAGGCGCTGTCGAACTTGCGTGATCGAATAGCGAATGAAACTCACTAGGCACCCCCAGAGTCCATTGAATGAAAATTTTGTATGGCCTCTGCAGCGCCTCCTGGTGACAAACTACACTCAACAAAAGTAATGGAATCACTTACGTGGATTGATTCCGCGCGATCTTGAGTACTAAATAACTAGTTATGAATAATAAAAAAATGGCACCATTTTAAAGGTTAAACTTGTTGGTTGGTTAAACTTGTTAAATTGATACCAAATTCATTTAAATCACACCACTATCAAGGAGCTATCCCGGATTAAGTGAAGGAGTTAGGAAATATGGAAAAATAATGAATGAAGAAAACAACAAAAATTAGTTCTTAAATATTTCAAGCGTTCAATCTGTTAAAATATTTTGTGTTCCTTCCCCTAGCCCTAATAACAAAGCTGATTTCAGCTCATTCACACTTGAAGGAGCAGGATTTCTGGAACGAACCCTCCTCTTCAGTTCATCCCACACGTGCTCAATGGGATTCAAGTCCGGGCTGAGCGCTGGCCAGTCCAATGTGCCCGCTGGCTGAGCCCTTCTTGCAATAGGGCGACGATTTGTGCTGCTTCTGTAGGTGTAGAATCCATTTTCATCCAAGGTCAAGTCAAAAGTAGTAGTAAAGTGCATTTTTAAAAGCGTGTTTTTCTAGTGTTTTTTAAACTATTAATTTATTTTATACTTTTTGATCTTTGATAACGAAATATTTTTAACATTTATACATTATTTTAAGTAGGCGAATGAGCCCGCATCCTCTCCATCTCCGCCAGTGAGTCTGTATAGCATGGTGTTTTATCTGTCAGCTTAGAACAATCTAGCTCTTCAATCTGGAGACCACTAAGTGATTTTACTCTACTTAGGGCCACATACGCCTGTCCAGCCGCAAAAGTACGGGACCCTAAGTACACCACTGCGTGGTCTACCGTACAGCCTTGCATCTTGTGCACGGTAGATGCCCAACTTAAAATCACTGGAAGCATGCGCCTTTCCACCGTACCGTAGCTATAGTATTCAATATGTAATAGGTTTGCTATAACCTTGAAACCTGATCGTGTTCAAAGTCCATTACGGGGCCTTTCTCACAAGTGCAAACACGACTATGATACGATATTCTATCATGGAATGCCAGTGCCTATCTTCCGGCTTCATCATCAGACCTTGAAACCTAATCGTGGTCAAAGTTCATTACAAGACTTTTCTAATAAATCCAAAACAGCTATGATACGATTTTCAATCATGAAGTTCCAGTTCATATCTTCCGGCTCCATCATCAGATCAGTTCGACAGTACCATATTATTGTATTGTCATCAGAACTACATACAGCTGCCAATTTTCATTACGCTAGGACCCTTAGAAAATGGTTAATTAGTTACCTTAGATTCCATTACATACGACCGGTCGACCTCATAAAAGCGTGTTAATATGAGCATAAGTATAAATAAAACTCGCAATCCTCACTTCGTGGACTTCTTGGCGGTGGGTATTTTAGTAGGTAATTTATTTTATTTTCTTAAATTTGTGTTTTTAAGTATATTATTTATTTAATTGAATCAACAAACTATTACAAAATGTGTCATAGACAACTAAATAGATATATAGAACTTTACTAATTTTGTAACCAACAACGTTTTGTCACATCATCATCATCAGCCTATACTAGTCCACTGCTGGACATAGGCCTCTCCAAGTGCATAATAATGTGAAATAATGGTGGATAAGTAACAGTAATATTTTCGTAAACGTGCATAAGTGTTGTCAAATGAAACAAAACATCGAAACGTTGCTTTCAAATTCTCTTAAGACCGCGTGAGGTCTCAGTAAGCTTCCACATCTATACTGAAACTCGAGGGCCTTGGGAAGAATATAATTTTACCTATCAACACTCTCAATACGTAGGTAGCAAAAACGCAAAAAGACTATTTTGACAAAATATATGGTAATATAGCGAACACCCAAAAAAAAACAGAATTAGAAAACGGAAGAAGTTTTGCCGGGAACGGATCTTTTTGAGTAGTTTGCTAATAACGTAAGCTTGGTTGGTGTACAGCACAGAGCATAGAAAACGTCAAATATCTGTGGAATACGTGTGCTTAGATAACGAGAATTTGTATTTTTTTAAATATTTACAGTCTGCAAAATCAGCGCGCCTGATGAGGCGGCTGATGTTGGAGGCGGATGTCCATGGGCGGCGTGAGCGGTCACCGCCGCACATGGACATCAGCAACATCAGAGCTGATGTTGCTTTTGTGTTGCCGACCTGAGAAAAACCTCTTTACACCCCTTTTAAAAGAGTCCATGTCGTAGCTTAATGGGAAAACCTGGGATGGCAGCTCATTCCACAGTTTGATGGTAGGGTTCTAACCGGTCTGTGAGCTTGGGATCGTTAACTAGTCGAATGGCGCGTCGCTGCAAATATTTGTATGGCATGAAAGCAGCGTCTCCTGAATTTTCAAACCAAATTTTCATTTGATGATCGTGATCCAATGGTGAATAATACTCGCATTAAATGCTGTGAGTACTGTAGTGATCGGGACTGCTTGGAGGCGCAGACCTACTGGCAGCCGTCGCGTTCTTCAGTCAAATCACGACACGCGGCGGAAGGAAGGACGATCGAGTTGAGCATCGACGGCTGGAGCGGCTACGACTTATTAATAGAATTATTGTTTACATTAGCATGCATGACAGTATGACACCATGGAATCCCATGATGATCCAGTCTCAGAACAATAACTAAATACATTGTTCCAATCCCAAGGTAAGTAGCTAAAGCACTCCTATCGTTGCGAGTATCAAAAGTGTTCTTACCTCAGAATAATAACTAAAGGTGTATATTATATTCTTTGACTAGAGCTAGTTCTTACAAATTATTTTTATTAGATGTCATTATCATGTCGATACTTAAAATGTTAAAGGGCTTAAAGGACATTTTTGGGGAAGTGTCCTTTAAGCCCATTGACATTTTAAGTATCGATATAAATGATCTATAACGGGTTATTGTAATATTAGTAATACAATAGACAGCAGATAATACTTATCTTTACACAGTATAAAACAAAGTTGCTCCCCGTTAGGTGTCGCTGCTATAGGGTTCTATTCTATAGGATACGGGCGTTCACTCAAGCGGACAAAGTCGCGAGCGGGCCGCTAGTAGATAAATAAGACAAAACATGTGTAATTTCATGGAATATTTGTTTATTATAAACACCTGTTCCGATAGAAATTCAAACAAAGAATAAACATTCAAAAAGCTTATCAATTAATGAATACGATTACAATTTTATTTTAGGCTTATTTTTCCGGTTATATTTAAACTGATTTAAGTTTTTCTCTCTTTGAATGTAGGCAGGAACTGAATTACTAATGAGTTGGTTTGTGTTATTTTGAAGATTCATCCTATAAAAGGTTGTATAGGGTGGTACTGGATTCTGACTAAATGACTCAATTTCAACGTCGTTTTGGCTTAGCGTCCAAGTTTCAGTTTCTTCAGAAGGTGATATATTTATTTTATCATTGTTGTCTTTAATTATATTAAAACTGTTTATATATGGAGCTTTATCATTATTGAATCTTGGATCTTCTTGAAAATTATCATGTGTAAACAAATCGGTATCAAAGTCGTCACTAAGTTCAGGAGAATAAACGCCTCTTTGGTCACAAAATTCGGGTGGAGGAGGAATTAATTCAATATTATTTGATTCGTCATTTTCAAAACACTTAAGTAAAGCTTTAGGATCTAACATAGAGTGATCAATGTTAATTTCATGCTGTGACAAATTGTCAGCAATATTGAGAGGCAAAGGTGTTAAGTTATATTCACTGCTGTCTTCTTCATTGTGGATATTTTTATAACAATTTGGTTTTTCTGTGAGAATTTTTGCATCAGGATTAGCTGTAAAGCTACTTTCAATAGTTGCGTCTCTTTCTGTTACCTTGCTAGCCATCTGTCCGCGTACTCCTAAGTTATTAGTATTTTTTGGAGAATCACATAAGTTTGCCAATGGAATCTTAAGATTTTGGATATCAGTTATTTTGAAAGGCTTATTTGATTTAATAGGTTTTTGGTACTTGCAATTGTCTTTATATGTATTTTGAATAATTGGGATCTTCACACATTTACCATCCTTGCTGAAAACAACAATTAAAACATCAAAGTTAGATTTTATACTGCACTAAGTTATTTCTACAAAATCTGAGTATCTTACCTCAACTTTTTGCTATATTTCTGTAGAATGTTTTCTACATTATTATTGTTCTTAAAGTTATTGTTATATCCAACATCATGATGTATGCCTAGAGTTTCTTCTTTATTATCTGATTGTTTGGAAAAAATGCTAGTTGTACCCTGATCATCAGCGTTTTCATTCAAAGCAGCCTTTTTATTTTTGTCTGTGTCTTTGGTTGATGTAGTTTTTTCTGATCTATTTATAAATTTCAATGAATGATGCTTTAATTTATCACCTTCCACTACATTGCTTAGGTCCTCTTTATTAGTAGAGTTAGCAAAGTTAAAAGGACTCGCTTTTTTTTCTTCTAAAATTATTTCTGTAACATCTAAGTCTACCTTTAATCTTCTAATATATCGAATTTGATGTTCATTAGTGAATTTTGATTGCACATCCACCTTCTCTGCTGAGAATGCATATTTTACTTCATGAGTTTTTGTTTGTTGAACATTAGCACTAGGGTATTCAGGATCAGACTTATTTCTTTGAGAAGATAAATAAGGTTCAGGAAATTGTTGCTTTGCTGATTGTTTTTCTGTATAATATTCATCGTCTTTTATTTTTCTAGAATAAAGTATTGTACTATCATTTTCTCCAAGTGACGCAATTTCTGGTGTAATACTACTTTTAAGGCTATTATAATTTTCTTGTCTGAATTGACCGTTGGTGGATTTAAATGAATTTTGAAATGAGTTGCATTGTTTTTGTTTCATTATTATCAAATTAGTTTCATTATTTTGTATAGCTTTGTCACCATTATATTTTATTTTGTTTATATCTTTGATTGTATCATTATTCTGTATGATATCATCACATTTTATATTATCAATTGAAACTATTTGCAGTGAATTGCCAGTATGTGAATGTAACATGAGAGAATTTTGCTGATTGTAACTTTTTGAGTTTTCTCTATAGTTTCGATTTTCTTTTACAGGTTCACCGAAATTTTGAGATATTTGTATCGTTATTGGTTTTGGGCTTTCCTGTTCTGATATCATCGAACCAATGCTTAAATTTCTTTCGGATGTAGTGGTTTTAAAAGGCTTTGTTGTATTTACATTTATGCTGTTTTTGATATTTGCATCAGCAACTATTGCTTTGTCTTTGTAGTTCAGATTTTGAGGAGACTTATAATCTTTAATATATGTGTTAACTTTTTCATTGAAACATAATTGAGATATGTTTTTTTGCATTCCCAATTGTGTATTACCTTGTCTGCTATACATATCTTTTAACATTGCATTCATTGTTTTATTTTTGCTATTTGTGAGGCATGCATCGAAGTTTGTTATCTCCGTGTTATGCACATTATCATATTCTTTAAGAGATTTATATACATCGATGCCTACATTATCAAGTTCATAGCAAAAATGGGATTGCGGCTCATTTTCAAATTTACTTACTGCTCGATTCTGATTG
This sequence comes from Eudonia lacustrata, assembly GCA_947562085.1. Classification (NCBI taxonomy): domain Eukaryota; kingdom Metazoa; phylum Arthropoda; class Insecta; order Lepidoptera; family Crambidae; genus Eudonia; species Eudonia lacustrata. The sequence continues at coordinate 8,273,185 of OX387318.1, forward strand.
CTTACTTTGCAAAGCTCTTTTAACGTATTTGTGGGTTCTATTTTGTCAGATTTTATATCAATCGTTGTTGAGTAATTTATGTAATCAAATTTTTGAGGATACTCAAACATGTCATTCTCTATATCATCAACTTCATGACAGAAATGGGATTCCTGATTGTTTTCATTTAAACTTAGACTAACTTTCTCATTGCTTAGCGCCAATTGATTACTTTGATCACTAGATAGCTTGTTTAAAGCAGCAGTTCCAGTTAAACTATTTTCTAAAAATGTGTTCGTCGTTCTTGTTTTATTTATTTTATAACATTTTTGAGGACTCTTGTACAAATTGATATCTTTGTCATCAAATTTACAAGATAGACGAGACTGCGATAAGTTTTTATGGATGCTGACATTAGCTTTCTCGCTACTTTGTTCTGGTTTAAAACCTGGTTCTCTGCATAGCTCTATTATTGTAGGATCCGAGGCTACGTCTTCTTTAACACGGACAGTTTCCAAATATTTATCAAGCCGGGATTTTATAGCTTTAGAAAATCCATTATCTATGTTCGGAATCTCATCTTCTTCGCTTAGGTCAACGTTTCTTTCAAGTAGTTCTATGAATTTATAGTTAGATTCCGTTCGCGCAAGCTTGTTTTTTCTTGAGTTTCTTATAGTGGAAGTTTCGACTCTATTTCCAATTTCTTTACTTATATTGTTTTGACAAGTACTAGTGCGTTGTCGTAGTGTCGTGTCGTTAGCGACAGTGTCTTTATTATTTATTAAAATTTCGTTTTCAATATCATTTAACAAGCTGTCTATTTTTTCGTTATCCATTATATCATCGAAATCGTCACATATAACATCGTTTTCCAGTTCGCAAATTTCATCAAACATTTCTGGGTTGGAATCTTTTTCTGCTACACATTTATTTATATTGTTTACTAAATTTGAATTATCTATTTCAAACAGATCATTAAAAGCACATTTTGACATTTTATCAACTTCTTGTAAACTGTTCTTCATTTTATCAGATGTTTTACTAAATGATTCTTTCAGTAGCTTAAACTTCTCAGCTAGGGCATTTTCTCGTTTCTTTTTTTCTTTAGACTGCGTTATGTCGTCTTTACAGTTGTTTTTTCTTTTATTAGGACAAGCGCTTTTACTTTCTTGCCTTTTCGGAGTTTCTGTATCAGTAAAATAGGCAGACGAAGAGTTGATATCATTTGGTACCGAAGGCATTAAATTCTTAAATGTATATTCACAATGCGCGTCAATGCCAACTGAAAAAAATCTTTAGTTAGTCTTGAAATTTTATAATTTTACATTACTTTCTACTTATTTCTGATAATATTACTTACCAAATGTAGAACTAATACAATGTATATAAACTTTATGTTCAAAGTTATGTCTTCTTGTAATTTCATAAGTCATAGTTCCATTATAAACGCTCATTAAATCTTTGTCCCTAAAATTAAAAGAAAATTAAAAAACACGAAGTATCAAAATTAAAATTCAAAGTACTCAGTATAAACAATAAGAACTCGAGATATTTTAATTGATTTTGGTTTATTTACCACATTTAGTTTTACTGACGTTAAAAAAAAAAAAGAACCACGATAGCTCAATTGGAAGAGCACCTGACCCGGTATGTCAGAAGGGTGCAGGTTCAAACCCTGCTCGTGGAAATTTTTTCAACATTTGTGTTTTTGTAATTTGTTCGCAACAAAATTTGCGTTAAAAATTATATAAACATTTACTGACGTTTCAAATCCTTTTAGGGTAGGTAATAAAAGACACAATTTTCGTGATTACTGGAAGACACGAGAGTAGATTCGTACAAAGTGTAAAGTAAATAAGTGTTTGTGTAAAAGAAAGCAATATTTAAGTAAACTAATCGCCCTAAACTGTGTAGAACGGCAAAAAACAAACATCGAAGAACACTTTAGTACTGTGTCATAACAACTTTATAAGAAATTAACAAGCGCCTTGCATTCTCAGTAGTTGATTAGCAGTGATCGGAACGAAGGGAGCTAACTAAGAGGGGGACAAGACTAAAAGTTGTAAAACCACCAATTTTTTTTAACGATTCCTGGATCATACTTTTCCCGAATCATATTTTTTATTTGCGGACGTTGCAATTGCTATGAAATACAATAATACGAGTAATATAGTGTGTTAGTCATGTCTTGTAGGCAACTTTAGGTAAATAAGCCCCTTTCATTCCGATCACAGTTGACATTGACATTGTTGATTGACAAAGTACTAAATAAAGCGTTCAACAAATGTTGCTGTGTCCAACTACTGTCTCTCACTTGAAAGTGTTTAGTAACAAGACGTGGTTCTTCGAGTCCCCGGCTATGACGTAGCACCTATGCGCTTCACCCGCTGTAAGCTGATCCACGTTCTCAGACAGATGCGCATGGTTCAGTAGCAGCAATTGAACTGACACGGTCTTTTCGTTGACCGGCGTGGCTTCAATTTGGTACTTTGGCAGTAGACTTATTTGTTTCCTTAGCACATTACCCGCTGGAGGGCCTTTGTTCATGATCTAAAAGAAAGGCGTTTTGTGTGATACCATAGACCGGAGAATACGAAAGTTTTCTTACGAGTATCAATTTAAAAGTGTTGCGTTTCCGAGGCAATGAAGACTAGAAGCAGCGGTGGAGTGGTTATAAATTTATGCAAATATATATGAACTAGTTGTCTTCCCGTAGATGCTTGGAAGCCACAATTCAATAGCATTTGTTGGATGTCTATAGAACACACTTAAGTTATTGATTTCCTTATCACAGGATAATTTACGTACTACTATAGTTTCTTACATTATATTGAGAACACCATTTATCGTCGCTGAAAATCAAACTTCTAGACTCGGTTCGTTTGGGTTAAGATCAATGGTTAAAAATGTAGCAAAGGAGACATTGATGACGGCGGGCGGCGCGGGCGAACTAATTTTTTCTGTGATGGTTCATCGTGATCATCATCAGCTCATTTTATGTCCCCACCTGCTGGGGCACGAGCCTTCCCTATGGATGGGTAGGGAGAACGGGCCGTAAACCACCACGCGGGCCCAGTGTTGATTGGTGGTTGTTAAAGACTGCTAATGCAGCCGCGACCAACAGCTTTATTTGCCTTCCGAAGCACGGAACAGCACGAGATGAGATGAGATGATGAAAGTCGCTTAACCTCAGCACTCGCAGACCAGGCGCGTCACTGCGCCATCACCACTGCGCCATCGAGCTCCTCTATGATGGTAAGCATAATATAAAAAATAGTAAAAGTAACGAAAAGTAACTCTTTCCAAGTCCCTCGGGTGGCTCTCTTCCAGCAGCATGAAATTGACTTTCCCCGCGGTCGCCAACAGCGTGCTGTAAGTAGGGCCGATGCCTTTCAACTGCTTGCTGACATACGAAGAGGTCTCCCACAAACCCGCTTCCATACATTTGCAGAGAATGATCGAGTTCAAAATGGCGGAAAAATATGTTTGTTCTTCAGATTTGATCTCTGGACGAGTTACATATGCCACCAGACCTGAAAGGAGAGACTTGTTATTTAAAAGTCCGCCCAACGGAGTGCCGGTTTTATTTGGCATTCGATCACGTTATCGAAAATTTTGTTTGGCAAAATTTTAACTCTCCTCGTCACCTTCAATGCCGTACTCGTATAACGTGATTCTTTACGCTATATACAGCGTGTAACAGAAAGGTGTGGTTAAAATGAAAAGATCCAAAGTGTATCCGATCTAGATCTTGTAGGCAGAGTTACTAAGACAAACCGACTGTTACGACTACGCAGCTCCCGGCCCCTTATAAAGCGCCATCGTTCGACATTTGTTTTATGTTGTATTACCCGCGACAATACGTAATAATGGGGATGAAATGTATAATGTACAATGTTTGATGTGTTGGAGCAATTAGAAATAATGAAACATAATAATGACAGTCATACGCTGTTGAATGACCAAATAAATTTAGTTCCATCCCCATTATTACGTATTGTCGCGGGTAATACGTCACAAATGTCGAACGATGGCGCTTTATAAGGGGCCGGGAGCTGCGTAGCCGTATTCCGGTTGCCTTCACAGCCCTTATAAAGGCTAAAGGCAAACCCTAGGGGTTTTTTACCGGGTCGGTCTTAATCCTTCTTAGAAAAGGACAAGGCCAGCCCCGGATCCCTTGGAATCTGCGAGCAGATTTTTCCCCTGGGACAAAAAACAAGAAAAAAAAAGCGTAGCCGTAACAGTCGGTGCGCAGCTCTCGACCAGTCAACAGCTCCTGAGGATGCCCCGTGGAGGGGCGAAACACGTGTCGTGTCGGGCGGTGCGTGCGTACTGTATCCAAGCTGTATAAACGAGTGAGTTAGCGGAATTAACACTACATATTATTTATATTACATTTTTTTTTATGCAATTTTTAATTAAATATTTCAATTGTGACGTCACAATCAAATTATTAAACAAGTCACAGCCCTAGTGGTTTAGTAACCTCTGTGTGCTAACACTGCTGCTTGCTTATGCGCGCCTGACGCGTTTGACTTCACTAATAAAGTATTTAGTTTACAATTACATGACAACTAAAGTTAATAATGATGTCTTAGTAACAACACACACAAGATCTAGATGAGATACACTTTGGATCTTTTAATTTTGACTACACCTTTCTGTTACACGTATACACACTATTTTGTAGAATAGTAAATAAATCTCGCATTCAACATTCAATACACGATTTGACTAAACTAGCGACAACACATTTCCAGCAGTGGTTAACGAGCCCGGTCTGCGATTGCTAGGGTTAATAAGCTTTTGCAAAAGCCGGTAACCGGATGGGTGACCAAATATGTATCATCTTGAGCTCCTCCGTGCTTCGGAAGGCACGTAAATCCGTTGGTCCCGGCTGCATTAGTATTCCGCACATGGCCCCGCATGGTGGTCTACACAATGGCCAGATCTTCCTATCCATCCATAGGGAAGGCTCGTGCTCCAGCAGCGAAGACATAAAAATATACTGGTGATGATAATGATGATGATATGTACACTTACATTTGCAGATCCTTGTGGCAATTCTCATAATCTTCGTAGCTTCTTGGTTAAGAGAGGGATCAGGGATTGGTAGACAGCCTAGCACAGCTTGAATGATACTGTAACATTTATTGAACTACACTTTTTTACCTTTGTTTATAATACCATAGCCTAATTAGACTAATGTTAGATAACTACCTACTCATAAATACTTTAAAGGTTCCTTCAAACGGTTATACAGGTCAAATTTATATGTGTTTGTAGTAGCTACATTGTTGCTTCCAAGAGTACGCGATAAGGTGTTTTGGGTTGATTTTATAGGACTACGATTTGACAACGTTGTTTTGTTTTCGTATTTTACTTTTTCGTTTTTTATTTCACAAAATTATAAATTAACATTTGTTTCTATATGTAGTTACAAACATAAACTTATAAGTTTTTTTTTACTTGCACCACATTCATACTGAAGCTTTGGTCCAAGTGATCTTTGTCTTACCAGTCAACCTTCATTTGTCTCGAGTTGATTTTCCCCTTCATGGGGAATCGTATGGTAGCAGCCGTGTTGTTCCTGTTGAGTGCGTTGAGGCTCCTGCGCTCGTCCACTCGTAGGTGCATGTCGGCTAGTTCGTGGCACTCACATAGCATGCTTAGAAGTCGCTCTAATGATTCGTCACCTTGGATCTAGGGATTTAATTTATTTGGACAGATAAAAGGTAGGTACTGAAGAGATGATGAGGAGCTCGATGGCGCGATGGATGGTGGTTAATAACTTTCGCAAAGGCTGATCATCGGATGGGTGACCAAAAATTTATCAGCTCGCGTTCCTACGTGCTTCGGAAGGGACGTAAGACCGTTGGTCCCGGCTGCATTAGCAGTCGTTAACAACCACCAATCTGCACTGGGCCCGCGTGGTGGTTTATGGCCCGTTCTCCCTATCCATCCATAGGGAAAAAAATAAAATAATGGGATTTATATTCTGAGTGGTAGAGTCACGTTGCGTTGCAGCACGAAATGGGCCGGCTTGCCCGGCGTAACACCACCCTCTCACAGAATATCGGCGTGAAACAACGGCACTCGTTGCTGTTGTGTTTCGTCCGGTGAGTGAAAGTACCGGAGGCCCATCTCTCACCCCTCCCCCCTCCCAATTCCTACTCCCTCCTTAAGATCCAACTCCTTTCCAAGGTTGGCAAAGCATCTGCGATAACTTTGGTTTTGCGGGTGTCCATGGGCGGTGATGATTACTTTCAATCAGGTGACCCGCCTGCTCGTTTGTATACTTTTAACATAAAAAAAAAAAAAAATTGGGATCGGTCTATCTGAAACTAGAAAATTTCAGGCGAATCAAAGGTGTTGTCAAACTTATAGCTGTCATCTTATCTGAGGAAGAAGAGTGAATGGATGAGGTTGTACAAAAGTTATGGGTCGAAGTGCTTCTGGAAGAGGAAACTCACGTCGAGCCTTGATAAGATAAGATAGGATTACCAAGATAACCTGAACATTATAAACTATGATCTAACTGCTTTAAACAAGTATTCAACATAATTCTAAGTAAAAAAAATATTAATCAGCTTTTAAAGCTCCTAAGATGTCCTTTATGATGGAAAACGTAATGAATTACCTTCATTAATAACTTCATAGTCTCCAAGTCCAGGTAATAGACGGACATCAGTCGTCCAGCCTCCGTAGACGCTATGCAACTAGCTTCGTCCATAGTGATCAGGCCCGCACTGGCTAAACCATTCATTGCTCTCACACACATTTCTGAAAATAAATTAAAGACTTTTTTTCCGTGGTAACACAAATGGTTTTATATTTTAAAGTTATGATAGAGGGCTGGTGTTCATGACAAGATTCAAATTTAGAGCCTAATTATTATTATGTTAATCAAAAATATGCAACTAGATAGGATAAAACATTAAAATTAAAATAAAACGTAAACGAAGTGTGAAAGTAAATTTTTTGGTCCTTAAGCTTGGTAGCCGAACAAGGGTTCCCTCTATCTGGCAGAATTTTGTTGTTCCGAATTTTATTTGGCATAACACACTTGGCATAATTTTCTTTAAACGACTATGTTCAACGCATAAAAATCATTTAGTATAATTATTATTTGGTCGAATGTTTATATGTCCGAATTCCTAATGGCATACTTTAAAGATGGCAGATTTTCACTAGGCATTTAGCAAAATTTCATTACGCATAATTTTGTTTAGCATGACACTTATTTAGTGCGACGATTACTCGGTATAATTTCACTTGGCATACTACGATGATGGCAGATTTTCGTTAGGAATAATTTTATTTCTAATGAATTTTATGGTATCTCTCATGTTTAATATAACAAATGTTTTATTTTGGAAAATATTATATTCCAAAAAATATATGCTTAAATTGTCACTTCACATACTTAGGTAACTACCCTACTCCTTTAGGGCACGTGATATGTTAGGCTTTTTTTTAGACAACAGAAATATAGCTATATACAAAAATATTTTTTTGAAACATGACTAAAGAATAATTATGCTAAAAGATGATTCTGAATATTGACTTTCTGCGATATGATGGTTCTGCCTCTTAATATTATGGATATCTGCATAAACATGATTCTGAATGTAAACTTTCTGCGATATGATAGTTCTGCCTCTTAATTATTATGGGTATTAAATATATGCCAAAAGATGATTCTGACTTATAAAATTATGGGTTTTGAATATGATTAATGAGTGTGTGCCAAATGATTTTCTGCGAAATGAAGTTTATGCTTTTCGCTGTTATCTATGCATAATAAAATTATGACATAAAAAGTTCTGCGATAAAAGGTAGATCCAGCCGAACAAACGTGAATGTTTTCGAGCTGTTTCGGTATCAGCGAAAACAATGGACATTACTCGTATATGGAATGTTTACAGTTACCTACCCCTTTACGAGTTACCTACCATAAGAATTACGTCGACGACAGATTTATTATTTACTAGCGGCCGCTCGCGGTTTCACCCGCGTGGTTCCCGTTGCCGTAGGAATATCTGGATAAAAATATCCTATGTGTTATTCCAGGCTATAAACTATCTGTATGCCGAATTTCATCCAAATCTATCCGTTGCAGTGTGAAGAAGCAACAAATATACGAACATACACAAAAACTTTCGCATTTATAATATTAGTAGGATTTATTTAATTAATTACACGGCCGCGGCCAACTACTATATATATATATATATATATATATATATATATATATACATTTATTTTATTGTAGTAACACTCAAAGCTGACGGCAGTTTGATGTAAACAGCCAAAGTTCGGGCAGCCACAGTGGACTGATACGTGCTTATAATGATGATGATCAATCCCCTTATGGGTAACCAATAGTCATATTAAGTATGTTGAGCAAATACGAACGAAGTGCCGTTTAAATTAGCTTGTTTTTACCGATTACCCGATTACTGCGACGACGAGACGCCAACGTAAAGGGCTTACTCTTTGATATTAACCTTTGCATTTTATAACCTATCAGGTAGGTACGTACAGTAATTGTAGTTTCTAACGGCTTTGTGCAACTTATGTCGCGTCACGATTAAGTGGAATAAAAATTTAGTTTTTCGTTGAAAAACAGTTGTTGTTGAAATCATGAAATTATATTGTGATGTCGGTGGTTACGTTATTAAAGGGATATGAATGAAAAATTTATAATTATAATTTACTGCCCTGTTCCTTTATGCTTTCATTTGTTATTGTTGTATTCTTATATTTGTTGTATTATATTTTTTTATTATATAGGTAAGCAGAGTGTAAAGTCGGGGGAGGATGGCTGAGTTGTTCTTTTAAAACAATAGATTATACAAACACGTTATAATAAGTAAGCCTGATAAAACAGTTTCCGTGAGTAATTATTTTATTGCGTAAACTATAATTATTTTGCTTATTAACTTTAATTTAGCGATGTCGTGGCAGTCTTTTATTAAAGAATAACTTGTTTAAAAGTATTATTTGAAATGTGTAAAAGGTCCTTTTTAAAGTACATCTGTTTTATTTATAAAAACCGTCTTATATCTAATGCATGGACTAATAATATATCCTAATGTAAAATAGTATAGAATATGACTTAAATTACTTGCGTCATAACGATACTTTTATTCTATATCGTAAATCGTGTCAAACACAAAAAAAAAACATGTTAGTGTCAAGCCACGCCATAAAAGTAGCTGTGATGAGTCTTATGTTAATGATGCATTCTTAACGGCTGATATTTACAAACGTTTATTACTATTTAGCACAATCATATACTCATTAGAGTGAGTTCTACGATGGCGATGACAGAAATACCTCCATGTGTAAAGGGCAACAGATTGTGCAGGTATAACATATAAGTGGAACGCGATTATCGTCGTAAACATACTTTTAATTAATAATATAATTGATTGTCTTCATACCATAGGTAGCAATTAAAGGAATTAGTTAAAACAATACTAGAAGTTGCTACTATAAAATAGAGTTGAAATGGGTCAAACGTATTTTATCGGAGATAATGTCCTTTTGTAACATCGATCAATTAATGTTTAATTCCTTTCTCTATCATTAAATGCACTTGAAATGAAACGGATACTCGTACTATATTTTTCGCATCAATGTAACATTAATTATTTGAAGACTCGTGATGTATTATAATTAAATGTACTATGTGTGTATTTCATTTTGTACTACGTGATTTAATGTCATTCTTATGGCATAATGATTAAAGTAGCTTTAAACGTGGAGGCTTGACATAACATTGTAAGCGTACACCTAACTTTTATGATATACGTTGTAAGCTGTACAAATCACATAATAACTAAGAAAAAATACTTCAAGCCGATCGTCAAAGTCATATCAACATTTATTTATATAGGTACATAAAAAGACTACAGCTAAAACCAAATTCTAAAAAAGCTTGACCACTCACAACGAAAAGTTACTAAATACAAGGCAAAATAAAAATATAATAGTTAAAAAACCGTAATATGAACACGTTAAAAAATTAACAAAACAATAACAAATAGATAGACTCTACTGATACTCCGACTGGACAGCCACTCGCAACTCACAATATTAAACCTGCTAATCATAAAGCTGAAAAGCACTAAGTTTGCACTAAGCGCTGTTGCATCGCGTGCAACTTCAAATGCAAAGCCTGTGTTGGCAAGGCTCATCCATCAATCACGATCCGGAACTGGCGAGGTCGTGTGAGCCGCGTGACGTTTATTGATATTGATGAACTGGAACGATTCACTTATCGATTGTGCAGGGAGCGATGCTAAAGTTCAGAGCAGGGATCTGTTAAAGCTTGTGGTTGACTTCGACACTATATTTATTTTATTCAACTTAGGTTATGAAAATTTATATCTAAGTAGGTATACTGAACAATGCGCTAAATTAAAAGTAAACAAGGAAATCACTTTGTTTATGTTTGTTGTTTGTTTATTTTGTTATGTTACATCCCTATATCGACGGGTCCTATATAAATAACTTAACTTTATAACAACAATACTTATTATGTTATTTAAATTAATTAGACTAATAAAAAACTCAAGAATACGAGAATGACTCTGATGGAAAAATCCCTACAAAGCTAATAGTTTAATGGGTCATCATCAACAAAAACATGTTTATAATGTAACTTAAAAAAAAAGGATATTTATAAAACCAATAAACGTCAGTACTAAATAAAATGTATTGTTTGATTAATTGCTTATATTTTTTCTCTAGTGAACACCAGAATTCCTTGCAATTATAGTTTCTTATCAGAGTAATTAAATTAATTGCTAAAGGCTATACGGCGGCGTGAAGTAAACAAATCAGTTGTGTAAGATGCGCGTAAGTGTAATGTGACTGGATTCCATAGGATTATCATTGTTTATGTAGTTATCTATGAAAATATGTTAGCTAAGTTCCAACACAGATATTGTTAAAAATAAGATGTAATTCTTATTTAAAAAAAAACATTTACACAATTCTACATTTTGTAAAACAAAACTTTACTGTATCATTACATCAGCCTCGCTAACAAAAGTTTCGCTATCGCAAATTTTGAGAAAATGTCTAAAAATAATCTAAAACAAGGTAAGTATTTTTTATTTATCGAAAAAAGCCAATGGTCACAAAGAGTGTCAAAAAATATTATGATAATAATTAATCGTAGGTAGTTCGAATCGACGACAGTTTAAATAGTTACTATGTTTTAACCGCCTCTGTGGTCTAGTGGCTAAGACCACCGGTTTAGACCCAGAGGGTTCGATTTCCAGCGGGGGGGTAGGTACATGTTTGTGTACTTGGTTTGGTTGGTGGTAGGGCTTGTTTGTCCGCCTGGCCTAGCTATCACCATCTTATCTAAATATGTCACCATAACATCAATGTTTGTAGCATTGTTGTGTTCCGGCAGCTAGAGATAAGATAGCCAGTACCTCACTAGTTGAGGATCCCGGGTGAAGTGCGCTTCCATCATTGGCCTTATCATTACTTAACATCAGGTAAGATCAAGACACTGTGCTTACCCGTTAATATGTATATATAAAAAAGAAGGGTCAATAAATAAATCGCTGCGTCACTTTTTGTTCTGAGGCAAGAGTCTATTCTTCCTAAATAAGATTACTTACAACCAAAATATTGTACGTGTTACTGCAAATACGTTGTGATAATCACATTGCATTTATCTTTAGCTGATATTTGTAAGTTTTTTCAATAGTGGCGTGAGTGATGGTTCTGATGCGAAGTATTGCAAAATAGAAGTGGGTTCTATTTACTTTTTTAATTGGTCTAAAAAAAATACATTCGACATCAATGAAATTAAATTAAAGTACCCCATAATTGTGTATTAGGTACCTCTGCATGTCGCAAAATTTGATTTGCAATTTGAAGATTATAAACATATAAATTCAAAATACAATACTGAGATGATAATAACGATTATTCTGTCATCCTGAACCTTTAGCTAATTAATTAAGTGCCTAAAACTCGGTTTGTATTGTTTAAATGTAATCTGTCTTTCCCATTTATGGAATTTAGATGGATACGTTGTATTTTAATCGACAACATTTGTTTGAATTAAGTATTCACCCGAGATTTCTACACAGACACATACGATTCCTTATAGACTAGAGAATATCAGCGGCCTGGACCTATAAAATGTTTTAATTAATTAATTAATCCTTTATTGTACATAAAAAACCCACACTGAAACACACGTTACACAAGACATACACAGCGGCTAGAAGAGGACTCTTCCAGCTAACCTAGCTATGGTAGGTTTAAAAGTGAACGAAATATTTACCTGTGGCTAATGCGCCTGGTCTGCGATTGATAAGGTTTAGCAACTATCGAAAAGGTCGGCCATCTGATGGGTGACCAAAAATTTATCATCTCGAGCTCCTCCGTGCTTCGGAAGGCACGTAAAGCCGTTGGTCCCGGCTGCATTAGCAGTCGTTAACAACCATCAATTCGCACTGGGCCCGCGTGGTGGTTTATGGCCCGTTCTTCCTAACAATCCATAGGGAGGCTCGTGCCCCAGCAGTGGGGACATAAGAATGAGCTGGTGATAGTGATGTGAAACATCATTTAAAAGCCTACGCGACCCCTAAATGTTTATATTACTATATTATTCAAGGTTTTCTACGAAAGTTACAAAATGTTACTAAGTGAAAAAGTGCCAAAGTTTTTAAAATCAATAATGAATAGATTAATAATTATTCTATTACCAAGACAATCCAGCATACGGCTAGCTTTATAGTGAAGCGGTTACCCGTAGCCTATGGAGGTTTGAAAGACCAGAGGTATTATTTACGCGTTCACGACCAAGTAAAAACCTTGTCATTATAAATTATTATTTACTATACGAGTAAAATTAATAAATACTACAAGTTGCATTAGCAATAGTTAATATACTATTTCTAATACAAAATATCTGAAGCATCCGCCTTACTAGTCGCAGTGTCATCGGCATCACACAAACATTCTTGGTACCTATATTCATATCAGTAAATGCCATAAAAAGATAAATAAACACACAAGAAATGCATGCTATGTAAAGCTTACATCAGTCAGACACAAATAAAAAGATGAAGATATAGAAAACAACAAATTAAATAATGAGTAACGATTCCTTACTGTAATATTATATTATAGAACCTACATGTTTACAGCCCTACGTAAAACTGTTACTCGGGGCTAGTGAAACAGTGAGTGAAACAAACGAACTGAAATTTTAGTGTTTTGAATGTTGTGCAGTTTGCACCGGAATCTCAAATCTAAATTTAAAAAAAATAAATAAATCCAATGTAAATCGAGAGATCGAATCAAAATTATTTTCAAGTTAAGTAAAAGAAGCTTTTTTTCACCCTTCTTAACTTACCATTCTCTACGAATTATCTGCACTAGTTAAAGTAGTGGGTGTAATCTAACCTTCAATTTTCTTGGATATTTGATAGCTCGGTGCCGCTGGGGGTAAACTTAAGTATCTCTTCGGATCTTTTGCTGCTCGGACGTATAGGAAAGTAGAGCGCAGCCACTGCACGCACTGCGCTACGTCTCCCACTGTGCCGAGAGCAGCTTCACTGTTTAGATTTTCCGCTAGCCGTTTGTGGAGGTAGCTTTGGAGCGGCTCGGTGCCTTCGACGAGGGCTTGGTAACGTGCCTGTGAAGAACATTTAATTTCGAGTTTATTGATCTTTCCGCTCGCCTTCTATATATACCTACAATTTGTGGGAGTGATTTCATTTCATTTCATGAAAAGGGACGAAAGTAGGGTCTTAACATAGTGATCCGTAACAGTATAATCGGCTCGCCTTTTTTATACAATAACTAGCTGTGCTCGCGACTTCGTCCGCGTGGAATAGTGACTTTCGGCAGCATTTTTAATTTTTTAGGCTCTTGTTCCCGTTTTTGCAACATTTTTCACTGATGCTTCGCTCCTATTGGTCGCAGCGTGATGTTATATAGCCTAAAGCCTTCCTCGATAAATGGACTATCCAACACAAAAAGAATTATTCAATTCGAACCAGTAGTTCCTGAGATTAGCGCGTTCAAACAAACAAACAAACAAACAAACAAACAAACAAACAAACAAACTCTTCAGCTTTATATATTAGTATAGATTATTATTTATGTGACATATTGTGTCATCATTTTGATATGTCAAATGTCTTCTAATGAGTATTTACTGCATTCTCTTTTAGGTATACGTCATTGTTTTCAGAATATGGTTTAATGCTATAGGTCAGAATATAATGTTTAAATTTGTATTACTAAGGTGAGATGTCAAATGTTACACATCATACGCGACTACTGTAAGGCTCGTTAATTTTTTTACTTAATACTATTTTAATGACATAAAAATTTTACTCCAATAACCGAAAGCACTCGTTGTCTATAGCAGTAAGTATATATGGCTCATTAAGTAAACAATGAAGAAAATTTTGTTAAATAAAGCTATTTATAAATATTTCTTATACTATATTGTCTCAAATGTAATCTGTTCACATATGAAAGATATCTCAACAACACAGCAGATAAAGAAAATAAATTGTATTGTAAGTTTTATTTTTATGTAGACCTCTTTTTGTATACCAAATAATAAAATAATATATGAAATGACATTGACATACGTAATTCATGTTAGTGTCATTACGTAAGATATATTTTTTACAAAGCGAGTCACCCGAGTCACCCGACAAGATTTTTACATCCCTAATCTTTATTATTTTACAAGTTTCACATAATTTATTAAAACAACATGCCTACGAAAGAAGAAAAGAAAGCGAAAAAAGAGGCGAAGAGGCTTGAAAAACTCAGAGCCGAAGCCGAAGCTCGTAAAAAATTAAAACGTGCAGAGCTCCAACGTGAAATGGCTGCTCAGGCCCTCAAGAGAGGCGAGCTAGACAAAACGTGGCGTGAACTGATGCTCAAAATCAAAGAGCCTTTATTCAGACAAGATATTGAAGTCATGTGGCACACTTTCGAGCGAGCGTTTGACAAAAAAGACCATCTGATTAATCATACGATGAACCTAATGGACATAGCCGATGACCAATTTCAACGCACAATTGCTAGTTTTTGTGAAACTATCGATACCATGATTAAGAAGTTCTTATCTGATTTGGAAGATTTATCCAAGGAAAACGACCATCGCACCGCAGAGTTGTTAAAAAGGGGCGAAGACGATGCAGCTCGTATTATGTCGGACCATGACGCAGCAGAAACTCATTTACAACTTCTTCTATTTCATGGTCATAACACTGCAGATACTTTAGCGTGGACAAAACGTGGCGAAAACTTAGTGAAACAGGATGAAGATCGCAACAAATTCTTTGAAGAATGCGAAAATCTGAGATCTCTCCTTGAAAATAACTACACCGCCGTTTGGGACCAATATAAAGCGGTTCTCAAAGCTTATATAGTTGAAACCGCTGACAATCAAAAACAAGTGCGTAAATTACGTCGCAAAGAAAATTTAATGGCAGACATTATTGCTTCACAAGGCAAGAAAATTGCTAATAGTGACGGAATGCTAAAACGCCTCCGCACAGAACTGGCAGCTTACGAGTCGGGCACAAAGCAGGCAGTATTTCGAGATCGCCGTAACAGACACCGCGCCGCTTGCCATAAGCTCAAAAAACGTCTAGTCAATGGATGTGCCCTTGACATCAAGCAGATGACTATTCTAGTCCGAAACTCAGACGGCACTACGGAATGGCTGGAGTCTGCTGCCAAGAAAGGTGAAAAGATCCTTCGCATGGCTGCATTATGTCGAAAATTTGAGAGTCAACGCGAAAAAGTTTTGCCTTACGGTTCATCTGAACCACACTCTCCAACGCAGGTGAAAACTAATTTACGCCCTCAAAAATCTGATGACTCGTTAGTTGCGAATGCTATATCCACAACTTGTGGTTTGACCAGGATGTGGCAGCGCATAGCTAAAGCAGAATTGATTAAAAGATCTTTACTCCGCGAAAAAAGTTTATTGGAGCATGAAAACGCTTATTTAATGGAAGAAATACAGGAGTTGAAAGACAACCAAACTGGTCCTGAGGTAAAGCCGTGTAGTTGTGGTGCGGAAAGGAAAAAAGGAATTGCCGGCCATCGGCCCACTGCGATAGAAGGCGTTTTTGAAATTAATAAATACAAGCAAATTTAGAACTAGAATAAATGTATCGTTTCTCTCTCTCTCTCTCTCTCTCTAGATAATGACATAATGTGCATTTCATAAGTAACTAAATAAAGTTAGGAGTTTGTTCCACAAAATGCAGTGTCGTAGACATCGCGTGTTGCAATGACGTGAGACGAGCACAAGGCGCAAACGATGCCTCTTTGACCTCACCCAATTCTCAAACTTCAACACAAGTTATAATCGAACAGCGTTTAGGTAACTCTACCGCTAGTAAAAAATAACATTTTACAAATATTTTATTAGAAACAAAATTTATCTAAGATTATTATATGAACTCAAACTCTTGATAATTTCTAGTTAATTCATATTTATTTAATTTTAATGGTGCTTAAAATAAAGTATGTAATTATAAACTAAGATAACATACAATGCATTTTGACGAATTTTTGGTTATCTACCACCGAATTAAATACTATATTATTATCATGTTTTATGGTGTAAATTAACTAAAATGTGAAATTTTATAGAAATATATATATGCAATATGTTTGGACCAACGACTGTCATAGCTTAACTCATCGGTAAATGCAAGTTCGTTTAAAACATTAAACATTGACTTCGAAATAAACTTACAATAAAATAATT
Source organism: Eudonia lacustrata (assembly GCA_947562085.1). Lineage (NCBI taxonomy): Eukaryota > Metazoa > Arthropoda > Insecta > Lepidoptera > Crambidae > Eudonia > Eudonia lacustrata. Next base: position 8,289,962 of record OX387318.1, read on the forward strand.
TAAAAACAGCGTAATAATTGTAAATGCCACGTGACATACCTGACCTTGCAAAGTATTTCTACTTGCATACATACTTGCTAGTTAACTCACAATGCTTAATTAAGTACCTACCTACATGTTTAAAAATTATGCAAACTTTGTGATTGGGTTTACTTTTGAAGTATGTATGTAAATCATTATAAAATGTAAAGAAAACGTCCAGCCAAAGACATCTAATTAATGTTGCAGTGCATTTGATTGATAGCGAGTTTTAAAACGATAACTTTAATGTACACTCAGATAGCCATTTGCAATATGTAAAAAGACAAACCTACAATAAAATAGTCATATATACCATATATACCATGAAATATATTTTTACTTAGCCTCTACACTGTCGGTTTAAAATAGCCCAACTGTCGCTGTCCGGCTACCGGTCGCTTTTTCCCTTCCGTCTTTATGCTTCGACAGTTACGTGAATACTATGCCGATCCCGCTCTAATTTATACAGAATGTAGTAAGTAGAACAAGGATGGGAAATAATATCTCTTGGGTCTCAAAAAAACACCATTTCATGACATTCAATCGCCTATAGTCTCCACAAGGCCGGATTTCGCCATTTCTCCTAACGACTATGTGAAGAGGAGAAGCCCAGGGGCTCCAGGGGCTGCTGGAAGGTCTACATATTCCATTCTTAATCATCTTTTGGAACTCTAGTTTAGCAGCTTGGTATCGCTCGGGGTTCAAAGGGCGCACCTTTTCATGTGAAAAGGTGCGCCCTTTGAACCCTTTGGCCCCGATGTATGAATAAAATAAAATAAATAAAAATAAAAAATAAAAATGTATTTATTTCAGTTTCTCAATCAACATATTATAATATTTATAGGAACACTCCTTTTGAGTTTTATAAAAACTTGAACTTATCTATAATATTAAATATGTATGTGTGTGTGTGTGTGTGTGCGAATTGTTGGCTGGCTCGAATATGACATTTGAGCTACTGTACTGAGGTCGGTGACTTCGTCGCGTAACCGTTTAGAATATAGGTCGACTAACAACTTATTTTTCGTAAGAAAGTCAGCCCCGATTATAAGTTTCGGACATCTGCTACGATAAATGTCCACTGGAAATCCCGACGTAGTCCTAAGTTTAAGCTCATGATTCTCTTTCCATACGTTTTGATGGGTGTTCCATTAGCCGCAAATAAATTTGAATCGCTCGGTGTTAGCAAGTGCTTATTTTTTACTGCTACAACTGAAACTTCTGCTCCTGTGTCTATTAAAAAACGTGTACCACTGTTTGAGTCGGTTACACACAGACGGCAGGTTTTTATTTCGTTGACACCGAGAACTGCCTCTTTCGGAGTCAACTTTAGTTTTCCGGCTGTGTCTTTTGGAAACTGCAGTAGCGACTATCTTTACACCTCGTAGCAGCTTGACCGAATTTCTTGTGATAATAACACATGCGATTATCTTTATAAGACTTTGATCTTGATCTCGATCTATAACGTCTCTGGAATGCCGATCGTCCTCTGTTGTTATACCTTGACCTTAATTCGGCTACCTCTAGGTGTAGTTGTTCGATTTTCTGTGTCAATAAAGCTATTTTATCTGGGCGACTGACTTGGGATATTTCCACCTGGAGGCGGATATTTTACATTACCGTGTCGGCTATCTGCGCTAATCTGTTAAGATCTTTAACGTCGCTTATACTCAATACAGCACGGACCGCAGGGGGTAAGTGTCCAGTCCACATCATCTGGAGAGTCTCATTCGGAACCTTCTTTTTGGCGAGGTCACGCATTTTACGCAATAGCTCGGATGGTTGCTGATCTCCCAACTCCATTTCTCCCACTAGTTTTTGGAATTGTCTTGATTGGCACTCTTCGAAAACACCGATCAATCTGGTTTTTAATGCCGTATACTTGTTTTCGGCAGGTGGGTCCGTCAGGAGATCGCTCACTTGTTGTAAAGCTTCCAAACCGAGTTTTATTGCTACCACGAAATGGAACTTATCCTCATCCCCTTTCTTCTGAGGTCTCATCACAGACTCAAATTGAGCAAACCACAGTCGTGGGTGTGTTGTCCAAAAATCTGGAATTTTGGTGTTCAAGGATATGGCTTCAATGCCGCTGGATGTTCCCGGGACAGGCAATTGAGCTTCACTTGCATGCGCTTCCTCGTACGCAAACATGTCGGATTCTTCTATGTTTGTTAGTAATGATTTCTGTCTCTTGAAACTCCGGTGAGACCCGCTGGTGGGAGGCCGTTCGTAAGTTGTACAGACACTACTATCAAAGAAAATTTGTTGTTTTTTTTTATCACGTCGTTTTTTTTATCACGTCGGGGTCACCAAGATACGGGCTATGATTATTACGGGCATGTGCGAGTAAGGAAGCTTGAAATAATACTCACGAGACGATATAAAGAATCGATTTATTAATTAAATACATTTGGTTTATACCTAAACACGCGCGAGTGTGCGTGCGTCATACTGTGCCAATGCTGATACACTTTAACCTAATTTCCCCTACATATTAATTATAAATTTTTACTTTTTTTATATATATTTTCAAGTGCTAATTGCTGCACTGAAGCTAAATTAAATATTTATAAAATACAGTGAAAAAATTAAACGCCTATCCGACCCAGCCAGGAATCGAACCTGAGTCTGGGTAGTATAGCGGTCAGTGCAGCCGCCCGGATTGCGGAAGACCTAGGTTCGATTCCTGGCTGGGTCGGGTAGGCGTTAAATTTTTTTACTGCATTTTATAAATTTTATATATATGTCAGAGACGTGGCGCTAGCATCGCTTAGAAACGACAAGTATAGTCTATACTTAGTGTGGTCTGCGCAGCCTATGCTCTATGGTGCGCGAAACGTCAACGTCAGTTGGCTTGGCGCGACAACGGACTGGACACATTTGAACGGGAGCGCTCGGAGAGTACGCACGCGCAGAACTCACTTCGTTTCTAAAATCCATTTCCATCGGGCAACTGTTACTAAATATTGTAATTGTGATATTAAAATAACATTAAAGTGACTGTAAGGAATACGACTGCGTCTTTATTTTGAAGATCCAAGATGAACTGTGTTATCGACAAATCCGAGTTTGCTCGACCGTCCTACTACAAACCAGCCTCCCCGCCGACATATATATTTAATTTAGCTTCAGTGCAGCAATTAGCACTTGAAAATATTAAAAAAAAACAAAAAAAGTAAAAATTTACTATAGCGTTGTGTTATCAAGTGGTATTTCATCTGCAAAAATGAATCTGCATAGCCAACTCAAAATTAGTGTGACAAGGTTTCATAGTAAATCAAATTGGTTGACTGTACGTTGGATTTAAGACGAGTTGCTTCGTAGGCGACCAGCAATTTAGATCACATGCATTTGAGACGAGTTGATAATATGACAGTAGACGAAATAATTTTGCGACGAGTTGTTTCATAGACCGATTACGTATTCGACCATTATCGGCAAAACCCAAATGATTTTTAGGTGAGTTGATGCCGTAGACCACTTGCGTTTTTGACCATTTCATACTAACCATAAAAGATGAGCAGAGCTTTCTTTACAGTTCTTTGGTTTACTCGCAAAATTTGAATGAAGTAAATACTTGATAAAGTCTGATAATTTTTTATAATAATAATGAACTGACTCTATTTAATTCCTCCCTATTAAAAAGGTGAAATTACTTTTAAATATTTTTTGCACAATTGTAATTGGGCACAGTTTGGTACTGCGTTTTAGAATACTGAATTATTTATTCCCTTTTTTTCATGTACCTATTGACTGTTGTTTACATAAATTTTTATTTTTTATATAGGTACACACGCCTGCACATCAACCTATCCAAAACTGTCAAATTTCTCTAATCGATGTTGATCTTTATACCCAAAAAATAAGATAATATAAAGTTGTCTACGACGATAGTCCGTCTAGTCTTTATTTGTTCAGTTATAGAAATCGACGTGTCGTGAGTTTGAACGTCTACATAACGGAGACGTCACCGTTAACTATTCGATGAAATCAACTAGTCGATGGACGAAAAATAACGGTCTAGTTTCGTTGTCGTCTACGTTAAAACCGTAGACGACCCGACCCATCGCTAACTAACTAAGCTAACGCCATTGTAAAGACTATTTCTATAGGTCCTTCTAGGACATCAAAAATTTAAAGTAATTAATAACAACAGCATAACAGCACTAGAATCAAGTTGTCAACCAACAAGTTATGTAGCTTTGACAAAAAACTTCGATAGCGCGATGTAGAAATGTGCAGTACAGCGCCATCTACCGTGGATGCCCAGTAAACAGGTTCAAGCAAGACTGTATCCAGGAGCCTAATATTTAGGATTTGCATTAGATATTTAAGTGGGGATTACTGGGTGCCTAGTGCGAGTTTTATTTGACATCCATTCGTTGAACAAAACGAAAATGTATAGCATTGAAGCAGCGCCTTCTGGTGTCGAGCGAAGAGAGTTAAATTGTGCCAAGCAAATTGTTGTTTTCTCCTCTAAATGCCACTACACATTTTTACAGAATACACTAAACATGCACACTAGTTTAGGCCCAAGACACCGTACCTACTCGTATAAACTACATAGTATAAAACAAAGTCGCTTCCCGCTGTCCCTGTGTATCTATGCTTAGATCTTTAAAACTACACAACGGATTTTGATGCGGTTTTTTTAAATAGATAAAGTGATTCAAGAGGAAGGTTTATATGTCGATGGCTCCTAAGTATATAATCGTAAGCGACAAAATAGCAATTTTCGTTTTATTAGTTTTTCGTAATTAATTAGACACGTTTTATCTAATGCGCCAACAAAAATTGGAATATCATTTAAAATGAAAGATTTTTCACACGTATTTAATCGTATGTAATCCATTCGGGCGGCGTTTACAATCGTATTGTCTTGAACGATCGTCTACTGGGGAGAGGTGCGCGCGCGTCCAGACTTTCGGCACGAACCACGAATTTACGTTCACGATAATAAAGTATAATTTTTAAAGAATGTCTAATTAACAAAATGATAATTTCTCGAAATTACGTCCAAAAGGTCGAAAACTGTGTGATATGGCATTAAAGACGACCACTTCAGAAATGAAACCGTTTTTTCCGAATTTGTTTTTGACAACCGAGAGGAAGCATTCATCATCATCATCTCAGCCAAAAGACGTCCACTGCTGGACAAAGGCCTCCCCCAAGGATATGAGGGGTATTTGCCGTAATCGCCACGCTTGGCAGGCGGGTTGGCGATCGCAGTAGGTTGAGGGTAACCTCAGAGAGATGCTGCTGCCCATCCTCTGGAATGCTCCCTTAGTCGGCTTTTACGACACCCACAGGAAGAGATGGGGTGGTACAATTATTTAACCCCGGCACCACACAGGGAGAGGAAGCATTCCTCAATAATAATTAGGGAGAAATCAACAGACTACTAAGTAAGCTATAATTACATGTATTCCTTTTTGTGTTGAAAAATTGCTTTATATTTTGTTACCAACCATTCAAAACTATAGTAATTATCACATACGATTATTTACGTTTTTTTTTTTAAACAAAAAAAAAATCGTATGTTCTACATACCATGTTATACGTTAACTAAATTTATTTTTTATCGTACGTAACACATACGATTATTAACGTGGTTTGTTTTGATGCGCACTATATAGTATGTGCAACTTACTATTGTTTACGTTAATAAAAGAAACAACAATTGGTATCGTAACTTTGATTTTTTTATTTTTGGTCTTCGTTGCAAAGTAAAATTACAGCTTACCTATGTTTATTTTAATTATTTCAGAATCACCGTTGCATGAAGGAGCTGATTTAATAGAAATCGAAGCACTTTCTAATATGATCTCCAGTGACTTAATTAATGATGAAGGTACTTTGATTTAATTAGGTATTAGTTTTGATTAAACATACCGATTAATATTATACATGTTACAATGTACGACCGACGCACACTGGAGCGCGCTGTATGGGGTGAATACGCGAAACTCAATTCTTAAAATGAAGGTAGTTTTAAAAATCTTTGTCATATTATTGTTTGAGAGACCCTATTACATCACATTATAAAGTTCACATCTACTAAAAGGTTATCGGTTAACTAGGAGGCGTTTGCAAAGTTATTGTTTTTATTCCTTTTGCATTTGCATCATATTGAATTGAGTTGTTTGATCAGTCATAACTGTGTTTCTATTAAAGATATTTAAAATCTAAAACATGTCGAGTGAAGACCAAGGTTCCTACTATTTAAATTATTATGCTTATTTAATTGTGCTTAATATTAATGACGTAGATATTGTTTTTCAATTTTATTTGGAAAATATAAATCAAACCGTGATTTCTCAAATTTGCGCAAAGGTCTTTTTAATTGGGTTGTCTTTTTTAACGCACTACACCTTCCTTAATGTAAAACCGAGTCGAAAAGTAAAAGGCAGTTGCGCGAATTAAAAAAAAAATGTTTACACTTGGGAACGCCGATATTAAAAAAAACAAAGTTTCCTTTTTCTACCTTTTTTTTGTATTTTACTTTCAGTTATATGTTCTAAAGTCCAAATAACACGAAGAACTCTTTTGGAAATCATTTTTAATACTAAATACAAAGTTTAGAAACAAAGTTTGTTCACCTACTACCTCAAAAAGAAAGCTGTTTGACCCCGAAGTCATTGATATATTAGCAGAAGAAGTTTAATAATGTAAGAATAAGTCTAAATTTTGATTACTTTTTTTTAAATCTACATATTAATTATTATAATTTTTATTTTTATTTATAATCGAAAAATATTATTAATTTTGTACAAAGAATATTTTTTTTTATTTTTTTTTTTTAGCATAATAAATTATTATCAGCCATTTTGAAATCATTACTGAGTTTTGGGTATTCATCTCATACAGCCCGCCCCAGTGTGCGACGGCAGGTCAAGTTAACCCCTTACAGTTAGATAATAGCGGTTGTGTCCCCGACATAAGAATGGTAACTGACGTGCTTAACCTGACATGACGTTGACTGTACATAAATCTCACATTTCATCTTAAATCACTAAAGCGTTTTGTTTTCTTTTCAGGCGAAGATTTAATCGAAAATATTATGCCCGTTTCTTTAGGTGATCATCACCCACAGGCCTCTCCTGAAAATGTTACACCTGACGTTTTAGTTGACCGCTCAAATACTCGAGGGACACCTCATCCGTCTTTCCCTGAATGCTCAACAAACCATTTAGATAGAGATTGTTATAACGACTTTTGTCCATATTTTATTGGTAGTCAAATACGTTAACCACTATCTGTTCTCTCCAATTTTTCTGGCTATTCGACACCACAAGCAAACACACCTTTGACGTGTCATTCAAGTGATACTCCAGCTACGCAATGTAGAAAAAAAAAATAAGAAAAGACAAAGATAACATACGAAGAAGACATCAGAATGAGTGGATTGACGTTATTTAAGACTATTGTAACTAAAACAAATACGAGACGACGACAGCAAGACAACAATGATGTTTCCCCCCTTTATAACCACGTGTTACCTATATTCAAAGCTAAAAAAAATTACTTGTTAAGTCTTTGTAATAGTGGTATCATTCCACCAGAGCACCACAACTTCTATCAGAATCTTTTAGTAGATTCTTCCAATATTGATGCTGAAATTGATTTAGAATAACTGTTTGAATTAAACCTATTTTTAATTACCTAATTTAAGGATGTTACAAATAGATTACAAAATATAGTGTATGTTCAAAAGCCTAGTACAAAACAAAATTGATTTCATAAGTAAGATATTTCCTAATTTAATGAGGAATGAGGAATGAAATATTATTTTCATCATTTTTATAAACAGAGGCACCTTTTAGTTTATTTGTGAGTGTTATGTTTTAAAAACAGTGTAAGTTTATTAAAAATGATAATTAAAGAAGAACAATATTATTGTTATAAATTTTATAAACGTAGAGGAACAATTTATTTCGTTTGTGATTGTTGTGTTTCGAAAAAAATGAATTAATTAGAAAACATAATTATTATTTTGGGATAAAGTCTCGCCAGTTAAATATTTCTTATTTAATTTTTTGTCATATTTTGACATTTTATGTTAATTTGAAGTTATTATTTTGGTCATAATTATTGATAATAATAGAAATATGTAAGGAGACTGTTAATATGTGATTTTTTTGGTACAAATTAATTAAGATTTTATGTGAATATTAAGAAAAGACTGATTAAAAAAATATAAAGATAATTTGTTTTGGTGAATCTTTTTGTCCTAAGTAAGTACCTTCTACTCAATATTGACTTGATATTGAGTGTTTAAGTTTTTGTGCAGGTTATCAATTATCAATTGACATTTCATAGATATTAATAACTAATTATTACGTAAGATACGAGCGAAAGTAAACACGATAAGTCCGCGTATAATGAAGTAAGTAACTCTTACCATATATTTTATCAATGTCTATACAAAGTAAATAATTGTATAGTTGAGTTACGATTTTTAGGACTACTTTTATTCGCCGTAAAACATCGTAACAACAATATCGCCAAAACTATAATATATTTACACAAGATGTATGTGTAAATATATTATAGTTTTGGTAGTAGAATACAAAATATTTCGACTATATGTAGTCAAAAATTCGTAACTCTAGCTTATAAGACATGAAAACTGCATTCAATAATGTCTTTTAATGGCTCTCCTGTAAAATTGGGTTTTTGGACATACGATAGTATACGTAGGAGGCATCGATGTATAAAAAGAAATGTTTATTATTTTATTATATTCTCAATTAACTTATTATTATTTATTATTAGGTTAACTTTTTTTTTAAGAGCGATTGCTGATTGCCTCAAGCGGCATTTTCAGCGTCACCGGGCTTTTTTGGGGGCGGCGAGGTATGTAAAGGGTTATAGGTCCTTCTAGGACATCAAAAATTTTAAGTAATTAGTAACAAAACAGCAAAAGCACTAGAATCAAGTTACACTGTCGTCAACCAACAAGTTATGTAGCTTTGACAAAAAACTTCGATAGCGCGATGTAGAAATGTGCAGTACAGCGCCATCTACCGTGGATGCCCAGTAAACAGGTTCAAGCCAGACTGTATCCAGGAGCCTAATATTTAGGATTTGCATTAGACATTTAAGTGGGGATTACTGGGTGCCTAGTGCGAGTTTTATTTGACATCCATTCGTTGAACAAAACGAAAATGTATAGCATTGAAGCAGCGCCTCCTGGTGTCGAGCGAAGAGAGTTAAATTGTGCCAAGCAAATTGTTGTTTTCTCCTCTAAATGCCACTACACATTTTTACAGAATACACTAAACATGCACACTAGTTTAGGCCCAAGACACCGTACCTACTCGTAGAAACTACATAGTATAAAACAAAGTCGCTTCCCGCTGTCCCTGTGTATGTATGCTTAGATCTTTAAAACTACGCAACGGATTTTGATGCGGTTTTTTTAAAAAGATAAAGTGATTCAAGAGGAAGGTTTATATGTATAAAAAGAAGTTTTTATTAATTATTTTATTAATTTTATTTATTATTTTATTATATTCGATTGCGATTGCTGATTGCCTCAAGCGGCATTTTCAGCGTCACCGGGCTTTTTTGGGGGCGGCGAGGTATGTAAAGGGTACCTCAAGCCGTGTGAAACGAATCACCTTCGAAGGTTTTCTAGAGGGAACGGCATCACACACTTAAAAGTGCGTGCCTCCGTGCCCGTGCCCTACTAGATTCTCCGAAGGGTTCGGATCGGATCGGGGAGCGGAACAACCCAAGGGCGCCTCTAAAGGCTCGGAACTCGTTCGGGTATGATTATATATAATTATATATTAGGAGCGTTTTTAAGAGCTTAGGCAAACGAAGCTACGGTAACAACTTGTATTGGTACCTATAATAAAACTGTACAGGTTTTTTTTAAACACACGATAATATCACTCTAAGCCTTGAATAAAACAACTAAGCACAAAAAATAGCTTAACATCAAAGTTGTAGATTGTTTATTTCCATGTTATCGTTAACATTTAATTTGACAACAGCTATATACCCTAATTACGTTAGCCACGGCCGGAGAGCTCAAAAAAAACCGATTTATTTTATAATATATTTAATTCTGATATTAGAATTACAAATAGAAAAATTATAACTAGTAATAAAATCTAAGTGTCGACCCGATCGATGTAGGTACCGAAGTGGCGTTGTCGTCCGGTCACGTAGGCCGCTGCGTGGAACCACGAGGCGCGGTGTCAGCAGTTTACGCCAGCCGCGTGAATTGGAGCGGGCGAAGTTCGTACAATCGCCAACTCAGCTTTTAGGGCCGTGTGCACTGTTGTTCATGGCGTTTGCTAACTTAGCGTATCCCTTACTACGTGATCTCGTAACATCTCCCTCCCGAAGAGCAGCAACTATTTTTGGGCAAATCGCAAAAATGTTGCTGGATCCTGTCGCGCCGGCTTGGCAGGTGCTGGTGTTGCATAGGTGTGAACACGTTCTGGAAGCTCGGGTGTTATCTCCTGATCTATATCTTTATTCTTGAAACACATCGTATATTTTCTATATAGCAAGATAATAACGAGTGCAAGTGCACTAAACAGCGCCACATAAAATGGTATGGTAGTATGATATAATGAATCTGTCGGGACCTCGTTGAGATGTACTGCAGTCTGGGAAACGATCTTATCTTGTATTACTCGAAGATCGTTAAGATTCAATGATGAGAGTGTTACAGGAGCCGGTATTGCTGTACTCATAATGACGTAATCGGAGATGTTCAATATCTTCATAGGTTGGCCTTCAATTTGTTTTGCAGGACTCGTCCAGCCGTTGATGGTGCAGAAGCTCCTGGATGCAGTCTGGGTCTGATCTTAAATGTTGATTCAATTTCTCATGGCAAAGATATCGAGTGTTGTACTTCGGGCATTCAGCCTCAATGTACACGTAAAAGTTCTCATTGGTTGCTACTAAGGGATAAGGTGGGATGAGGACACGATTAGCTCTATTGGGTGCTATAGGAAGCTTATATAGTTGGTAAGTATGAGATGATATTATTGGTACTTTAAAGACTATAACTATTTGTTTAGCTGAATAAAATGACCCTGTTTTTATTACATCGTAGTATTCTCTAAGTTCTAAGTCTAACAATTGATCTTTTTTATAAAAATGTTCGAGCTCATTTAGCATCTTTTTTAACGTGTCTACTCCTATCATTGAATGATGTGTACTTGCGATACGCGTAAATGCTATAACATCTTCTATTCGTTGCAACTCATGAGATAAATCATCTATGTTATCTGTAATAATAGTAAGAAGCTGAGCTAGTTTGGCATATTTTATTAAACTATGTTGAACATAGGCATCTGTATCTAAAAGCAAGTGTAAGGTATCATTAATTTTAATTTGATTCTGTACAATACTTGAGATGATACTCGTGTGGTGTGTCATCCATTCTTTGCTAAGACTAATATGATTATTGATTTGAGATGAAATTTTATCTTGGTTATCCTTGAGATTTTTTTGGCATTACTATATTTAATAGCGTCGGTGTAATCTAAATTTCCTGTTAAAGATTTAACTACAGATCCTAATCCATCTACAAGACCTCGCTTCAACCGATGGGGCTCTAAACTTTCTAATTGGTAAGTTACTTTATCTAGTTTAGAACTGAGATAATTAATCTGTATTTCAAACAATATATGAGTGTCCTTAGGTAACTTATTTTCTAGTTCTATAATTTGCCCTTTAACTATGTTAATCTTATTATGGATATCGGTTAGTTCTATATATTGCAGGAAGCTGTGGTAGTGTGTCATAAGGTTCATAGGTCCGAGTTTAAACGGTAAGAGTCCCGGTCCGTCGTCCAAGCTCTCAAGTCTTATCTCGTGCGCCAGTCCCAGGCTCATGGTCAGAGTCAGCGTTATCCTGTAGCAATTTGGCGCTTTTTGGTACACGTTTAAGTCTAGATTTAGCAATAGGGCCTCGTTTCTTTGAAGTGTAAATATGTATAGGCAAGTCAGGTAAGACGTTATCTTGTGTGTATCGTGGGGCTATCTTTTGTCGGCTCGCTAAAGGATTAGAAATAAACACCTGTTGCTGTGGTTGGTATTCCTGTTCTGGTTCGCGAGTTTTATTGTGTCTTTCGATAAGGGCGGTACGGTTAGCTAAACTTGAGTCGTTGATTAGGTCATAAACTGTCTTCATTTGGTCTCTGTGAGTATGAATATATTGCTGCATTAAATGTCCGGTTATGTCTATGTCTGTTGGGTCTCTAGGGTCAAGATGTCCATTTATAATGTCAAAGGGTCTACATTTGGTAAAGCTGTGTACTGAACTATTATATGCTATAATCGCATAGGGCATAAGATTCACGATTGCCTCGTCTCTATTCTGAAGCCGCAATATCCTCAAATGTTCTAATATGGTGGAGTGAAATCTTTCGATATTTCCGTTATCGTTGGGTGCATTCGCGAGCGTTTTATGATGGATGATCTTATGGACTCTAGTGAATTCCGCGAACATCTGGTTTGTGAATTCTGTACCTTGGTCAGTAATTATAGTCATAGGTAACCCATGATGTGTAGAATATTTTAATATGGCTTGGATTACGCTAAGAGCAGTACCATCTCTTAGGTGGTAGGCTTGCCCATATTTGGAGAAAACGTCAATGAAAGTAACGTACTTTTCACTTTGGACGGTAAAGAGGTCCATGTGAACGACTTTAAAGGGCTTACTAGCAGGAGGTACAATATTAAACTGTTGCCGTATGGGATGTCTATCGTATTTAGCTTGCCCGCAGATGGTGCACTCATTGATGAACTTAGTAACATGCTCTTTCATTTTAGGCCAATAGTATTTGTAAGATAATGATAGATAGCATTCGTTAATACCCCTGTGATTGGTTTTTCCTTCATGGTAATGTCTAATGATCTCTTGCTGACGAAGGTACTCCCTAACATTTTCTATTTCAATTTTGGCAATAACAAGGTTCATAGCTGAATGTTTAAACTTTTCTTGTAATATAGGAACTATTTTATACATGCCTAATGGAGGTGTTATTAAAAGTGCAGTTTTTACTTTCGGATTTACGTATTCTTTGACTATATTTATCACATCATTCTCTAAATTAAGTTCGGATAGTTGGGCTGATATACGCGTATGAGTATCAAATGGTTTTGTTACGGTTGCTCGTTTCTTAATGTCGCCTACGATGGTAAGACATAACTGACGGTGGAATTTGTTTAATGGATCGTCTGTTATGGGGACCTCGAGTATGGGGTGCTCTTGGTCAGTGTGAACAGTGTTAGTGTCAGAGTTATTCCCTAAAGTAGGGGGTCGTTCCGAAGGGTTCACAGACATGGAGCTAGTCTCTTCATTGTGAATTTCGACTCGGGAGAGGGCATCCGCGTTCGTATTGGCCTTTCCTGTTTTATAGATTATAGTGTAGTTGTATTCACTTAATTTAAGACGCCATCTCGTAAGTCTAGAATTCGGCTCTTTTAAGTTCATGAGCCACTGGAGAGGCTTATGATCAGTTATAACTTTAAACTTTCGCCCAAACAGGTAGGGTCGGAAATACTTCGTAGCCCAAACTATAGCCAACAATTCTTTTTCAATTGTGCTATAGTTTATCTCACTGTCGTTAAGTGTGCGAGAGGCAAACGCGATTGGCTTATCCGAACCTATTGGCCCTTGTGATAGAATGGCGCCGATGGCAAGGTTTGACGCGTCAGTTGTCAAGTTAAATTCACGAGTAAAGTCAGGATATTGTAGTATAGGATCGTTAGTAAGAAGTCTTTTGCATTTTTCAAAGCAAGTGATATAATTAGAGTCTAAAGTTATTGATTTACTTTTCTTTAGACATTGTGTCAAGGGCTTTGTGATTTTAGCAAAGTCCGGAATGAATTTGCGGTAGTAGCCAAGTAAACCTAAAAATTGTTTAATTTGTTTTGTGGTTTTAGGTAACGGGTATTTTTCAATGGCCTTGATCTTATCTGGGTTTGGTTTAATGCCATCCCTACTTATGACATGTCCAAGATATGCAGTTTCTAATTTCAAGAACTCAGACTTATCCATCTGGATCTTGAAATTAGATTCTCTAAGTCTGTGGAACACTTTCTCGAGATTGATCATATGTTCTTGGAGGCTGGTGCTGAAGACAATAATGTCATCAAGGTAGACCAGGCAGATGACATTTTGCAGCCCTCTCAGGACATTGTCCATCACCCTCTGAAAGGTTGATGGAGAATTCTTGAGACCCATGGGCATCCTAAGGAACTCGAAGTGTCCGTGCTCTACATTGAAGGCTGTTTTATGGATATCATCAGGGTTCATTTGTACCTGGTGGAATCCACTAGCCAAGTCCAAGGTGTGAAATATTGACATTTCCCTAACTTATCAAGGACATCTGTTATGTTGGGGATAGGGTATTTGTCGTCAATAGTCTTTTCGTTCAGTTTTCTGAAGTCAATTACTAAACGCCATTTTTGTCTACCTGACGCGTCAGCTTTTTTAGGTACTATCCAGATCGGTGAGCTCCAAGCGGAGTCTGAAGGTCGTATGATTCCCTGCTCTAGCATTTTCGCGATTTGTTCCCGAACCTCGTCACGATGTACAAACGGATATCGATAGCTCTTTGTGTAGATAGGCATTTCATCAGTAGTTCTAATGGAATGTTTGATTTTATTACTAAAAGTTAGCGGTTCGCCATCTAAATAAAATATGTCACAGTATTGAGAGCAAAGTTGTCTAAGATTCGCTTTCTCTTCCGGGTTTAGATGGTCTGTCCTAAGCCGCGAAATTACATCATTGACGCGTGAGTTATTACTTCGCTCGGTACACGCGTACTTAACATCAAACGACTCGGTATTAAATATTTGTGCGGCCGCGGGGCGATCTAGTGAAAATATGACGTCATTGTTCGTTGGGTTCGTCACTTCTATTATACCGCGACTATTTTCAATGTTAGTGACGCATTCTGAAATAATGCAGTTACACAAAATTTGTTCGTTAACTATGACATCGCCGTCCAACGCATTTATAGGTAATCTTAATAGCTTAGATGAGTTAGCTGGTATCATGTCCTCATAGAGGTTAATATTTCGCGAATTATACATCCTAATAGGGTTAGTAGTGGTCCGAGTTGTCAGCACGTTATCTTTTAAAGGAGATGTTTAATTTTTTGCCAAGACCATGTACACCTACTCAAAAAATAGTATTAAATACATGTATTTAGTTGATATATTTAATATTCCGATATGCTTTACCATTTTTGCGTAAGAATAAAAAAATGAAACATAATTTTTAATAACCTGGCAACTTGAGATGTCTTTCTGAGATTAAACACAAGTGTCCAAAGCTGTAAAGAACGTAATTAAAAGTGCAACTGTCACCATGATTTAAAAAAAAAAACCGGTGTTTTGTTTTCATTCCGTTTTTACATGGATTCTGAGTCGTTGTGGTTTTGTGCTGTGCTGTTTTTAAATTCTGATTTGCACCGATTACCTGCTAACCGTTTACTGCCTCACTTGTTGACTTCTGCCTGCTATCCTGGACTTCCGTTTGCTGCCTCACTTGTTGACTTCTGCCTGCTATCCCGGACTTCGATTTGCATTTGACCCTGCTACTGTTGATACCATTGCATTGTTGCTACTACATTCGTTGTTTTTAGGTGAGTTTTTCGTATTTTAATTAGGCACTTAACAGCTTAAGTTTAACTCTAGTCTACCTACATATTATGAAAGTAATAGCCAGAAGTAAGTTAATTTATTAACATTAACAATTTTCATGCATACGGTAAGTACTTTTGTTATGACAGCTACTTGACATGACATGACATTGACAGAATACCACCATTACCCCCTGCGATCACGAAACTTGCCATTATTGGTTATCTATAATACTTCTTACGTAAAAACTATTCATTTATTTGAAGAAAATCATTTTGAATAAGCTTATTTCATGCATTAGCTACATTTTGGTATTATGTACAAGGTGTTGGCATTTTCTCCATACAAAATTAAACATCTCCTTTATAGTAGCTTCCCATTGCGTCAAGAGGTCAAGTCCAATAAGTCCGTCAAAATAGTCGTGGAATTTATAAACGTAAAACTTTATACTGCTTTCATCCTTAAGTTCTTTAAAACAAGGCATCGTTATTGAGTGACTACTTCTACTAGTTCCATGTATGTTTGACACTTCAAATGGATCGTAATCTAATTTTATGTTAGGATAAAAGTTACTTACAGCATCTGGGCTTAAGAAAGATTGGTTGGCCCCAGTATCGATCAATAATTTTAACGGTGGGTCAGCAATGAGAATAAACGGAAGCTGTCTTTGTGTTTGAAGATTAACTTCTATTTTGAGCTTTTTAAATTCCTGACCGATTGAAAATCCTGATCATCATTTTTAGAGGATGTAGAAGGCTGGGCCTGCTCTTCTACCTGGCCATACCATACTTCTGGTTGTGGCGGCTCCTCATATTGATATGAAACCGAATTATCATATTCGTAGTTGTTGTATGAGTCATTTGCAGTAAAGTAAGAGTCACGTCATAACAGTCATAATAATAATTAGAATAATCGTCATATGGGGTACACTCATTTACGTTTATGTCGCGAGTTTTAAAGTAATTCGATGGTGGTGGATTACCATGCTTTGTCCAATCATGCCCTGATGGTGGCAAAACTCGAGGTGCAAAGTGGCTAACACCACTCATAGGTTTTGGAGCATTATTATTAAAATTATAATTAGGTCTCTGTTGCATCCTAAACATATTACTTTGCGGGTTGTAATTAGCAGGACGCGCACAAAACATTTGTTGGGTGCGCGTGGGCATACGCATAGGAGGCGGTGGCATGTATTGCTGGAATTGAGGTTTTGGTTGAAAGCTGTTAGTAAAACGAGGAGGTGGAGCTTGGATGCTTGGTAATTTCATAGGAAAGGTGAATGGTCGTTGCACAGCAAAAGCATTAGGCATTGGCATATGTACGGGAGGTCTATAATTAGACGCATTCTGTACTGTTTTAGGTAAAGCTTCGTTTCGATTCTGTAAGTACATAGTATTAAGCTCTTCCTGTACGTATTCCAATGCTTTTTCTATAGAATCCGGGCGCATGCACCTTATACGAGATCCTAGAGGCTCCTTAAGTCCGCGCACAAACGCTTGCATTGTAAGCTTTTTATATAAATTACGTTTTGCCTCAATAGTGGTCTCTATAGTCTCGTGTAAGGTAACGTACGTCATAATCGTGGAGAATAATGTTTGACACTTATCATAAAACTCTTGGGGGGTGTTGCTCCCTTGGGTTTGAACAGCTAGGTCGTTGTAAAGGGTGGATTCGTCCCTTTGATCAGTAAAATTATTTATCAAAACGCTTCTAATGCCATTCCAACTCTCAGGAATTCCATTTGAATTAACCGTTCTAGCTGCGGGTCCCGTGATTTTATTAAGTATCCCGTTCACTAAAAATAGTTTGCCTAAAGCATCTGTTTGTTCGTTATAAGACTCTACTATTTGATCACACAGTCTTACAAATCTAGTCAATACGTTAGGGTTGCCATTAAATTCTGGCAACAGGCGTAGTGCCTTGAGGATCATATCAGGATCAGTGGGCAAAGCCATTGAGCTTACTTCACTGACTGTACTAAAACTATAACAACTTTCGTTATCACTATTAATATTTCTATTACTATCGATAACAGTGCGGGTAACCCTAGTACTTCTAATAGCCTTAGGGCCCCTGTTACTCCTTGGATGGAAAATTTTGAAGGATTATAATAACCGCAGTATAAAATTATCAGTAAAAATATAAATCTAGGAATTAAAAATAGGACTAAAAAATAGGAATAAAAGGAGAGCAACACTAGAGAAAATTCAGTGGTGTACTTACATGAACATCATAGATCTCGGCTTCTTTGGTCTTGCTATCGATGTCTGGATACCCCGGTGCAGGCTCGCTCGTTATGCAGAACTCCCGGTAAGGGCTTGAAAGCCGATTAGATACGACGGTGACGATTTCGGAGAAAAGTCTTTACGCGCACTAACCTGGGAATCCTACCGACTGCGCCAATTACGTTAGCCACTGCCGGAGAGCTCAAAAAAAACCGATTTATTTTATAATATATTTAATTCTGATATTAGAATTACAAATAGAAAAATTATAACTAGTAATAAAATCTAAGTGTCGACCCGATCGATGTAGGTACCGAAGTGGCGTTGTCGTCCGGTCACGTAGGCCGCTGCGTGGAACCACGAGGCGCAGTGTCAGCAGTTTACGCCAGCCGCGTGAATTGGAGCGGGCGAAGTTCGTACAATCGCCAACTCAGCTTTTAGGGCCGTGTGCACTGTTGTTCATGGCGTTTGCTAACTTAGCGTATCCCTTACTACGTGATCTCGTAACACCCTTTACCTACTTATGATTAATAATAAATTGTGTTAATTGTTAGAAGTTGTAATCAATAATATGTATAAGTACCTAAGAAAGTGATTAAAATGGAACGCGAAAGTTTAAAAGTTATATTAGGACTTAAAGATCCTTTTAATTTTGTAAGCGTTTAGGATCCTTACAACAATATTAGAATTTACTAAAAGTGTTATTTTTACAACTGTACGGTACTTCTATTTTCTTAATATTAATTTCCTTGCCCATTCATTGTTAGACTAGTGGGTCGCCCGCAAAACTTCGCGTTTATAGTTATAACAGATTTTTTAAGGAATTTCGAAACCTATGACAGGTTTCTTTATTTTTCTGCACATCTACGGCTGGAGCTCTTCAAAATGAGACCATAACCGATTTTTTATGTGCAGCTATCGTCCCATAATCACTGGACAAAAATCGTGTTACGCTATTAATATACATATAGATTTATGCATGTTTAATAATTTAAATTCAGAACGTACTTTTTGTTGTTTTGTTTTTGATTTTTATATGAAACTAGCTGACCGGCTGACTTCGTACCGTTTTGACAGTTTCGATGGCAACAAATCAAACAAATTATTCATCCGCTTAAGAACACCCGTAGTATCCCATGATGGACCGCTATAGCATCGCCTCCTACCGGGTCCAATTGTAAATCTAAACCATTCTCGAATCCACTTGAACATAATTTCATCTAAATTGGTCAAGCCGTTTAAAAGGAGTTCAATATCATACACACGCACAGAAGATTTATATTTAATAAATCCCTCGATATTTTTTTATTTTTATTGATCATAACACTTACAACTATCATAACAGGTGGGTACCTAATGCGATAGCAGCGTTAGTTTTACAAATAGAAATTACAAAAACACTTACAAAAATAAAGAATCTTAAAATATTCAATAAAAATCACATTCATAGTTAACCTCATAAAACAAATACAAACAAAAAAATAACAATAATAATAATAACATTATAAATTGATTACAAATGGTTACAATTTAAAATTTCCATTAAAATAATATATAAATTAAATTAAATTTACAAATAACATAGGACAAACAGTGTTGCCCTTATAAATCAGTCAAAGTGCAACAGAATACGTCAACTGCGTTAGATATCTCGTTAAAAGTGCGATAAGAGTGATAAGGTGTTTCAAGGGCGATAAATCGATCTAGCTAGGTTTAATTTTTAGAAAATTACCAAAAAGAATACCGGTCATCCAGATGCTAACTATTTATTTAAAATATACAGTACCTATTACCACAGTACAAATATACACATAGGTAATACAGTTCGCAAAATGGTTATTATAAAGTATCTACAGTTCTCGTTTGTCATTATTTCTATATTATTTATTGTATATACTTTCAGCTATAAATGTATCAAAATTAGACTTGTAATATTTTTTTCTAGGAAGTCAGCAGCATAACTATGTATACCTTATGGTAAGTTTATATGCAAACAATTTAATATTTTATTGTTTATTGAATAGGTAGTCAATAAGCATTTTGACAAAAATCATAATTTCTTGTATTAATATTTGAATCTGTTTTTACAAGATACTATTTTTACAAGATACTATTTTTAATTCAAGTCATACATTGCCAGACATTTTATTTGATAAATATGTAGATATTAGCGCCATTAAATAAAAGACAACTATAAATTACGCTGCTTAAAATTGTAATAATGTTGTTTTTATTTCAGGTACGAAAGTTATTTCATCTGCATCTCTACCCATAGTGAAGCAGCCTAAAATTGTTTAATACCTGCATAAAATACGGATGTTGTAGCAAATTGCTTTTGTACAATTTAGCAAAGTCCGAAATGTTATCGATATCTGCTTAAAGCACAAATTAATATTTTTTACTTATTTATTAAGTACCAGGCAATCAAGAAATTAAAAGAATCTTGATAATTATCTGTGTTTTATTTATCATTAAACCTAAATAAATTTTGAATTTAAATTAAAATAAGGCGCAAATTTCGTGACCTAGACCCAAGCTTTTTTATTATTTAAAATACTGTGGTCCAAGGCCATAAAGTTTAATTCCTCTTTCAATTAAAAACAAACTTTCATCTTATGTATGCTTCTATTCGGCAAGTTTTGGTTAATGGAAGTGACCCGTCTGATGTAATCTCTAATAAATTTTTCCTTCATCATCATCATCATCAGCCTCTATACTAGTCCACTGCTGGACATAGGCCTCTCCAGGTGCACGCCAATGAGCACGATCCGCGGCTACTCTCATCCAGCTCTTGCCAGTCTTAATTTCTTCTTGTTCTAAAATAAATTAATAATAAGTACTCTATGACTGATAAAAATCTGACGACAGCCGAGACAGATGCACTATACTTTTCTCAAAACCTGTGAAACATCCTTTTGTCTATTTGTGGTGACGTTCTATAAGTTACATTTATAGAACTTTTCTACTACGAGTATATGCTTCACGGATTTTGACCGCAATACATGTTAATTGTATAAATATGCTTATTAGATAAGTTATTTTTTCATAAGTGTGACTAAGTTAAAATGATCACATGAGGTCACGAGATAACAATTGTAATAAAATATTCATCAACAAGATCAGAAGTTTACGTTACGAAGAGTATTAATTTAATACGATTAACAACAAAAAGTTTCGGGAAATGATTCATAGTGGTTTTTTAGACTCTTTGTTCTACATATTATTTTAATTAGGTACTCTGAGGTTGTTATATAGTAATAAAAACATGAATTGTCTGACAGAAAAATCATAACAGTTATATGCGATTCCTAATTAATCTCTGGTTAGGAAGTTCGATATAGTCTAAGGCTAGTATATGGCTAGTTTTTTCATTTCTTGGCATGATCCAATACGCTTTGTCCAGGTAGGCGTGCTATTATATTATTCTGACCGGTGACATAAAAATTAAAAATGATAAAAATACATACATGAAAAATTTGAATTTATGCATTATTAACAATTTGGTTTTTTTTTAAGAATTTACCGTTTTATAATTTTCCGAGCCACCGGCACCGTTGACTTTGAGATAGTGTTGTTAAAAGGCTCGAGCCTCCTGGGTCTTAAACTCATTAATGGCTCGAAACTCATTAGAAGGCTTGATCTCCAATTCCATGCATAGATAGCCTCGAGTCGCGACTTGAGCCTTCTATAGGGTTTGAGGCCAGAGCTCGAGCCTTGGTTATAAGGCTTGCTAAAACTTTAGCCTTCTAATGAGACTCGAGACTTTAATGAGTATTAGACTCGGGAGGCTTGAGCCTTTTAATGACACTACTCGAGAGGGTAAAGGCACTTGTGATTTCATTGTGTAAGAAATTATTATTCTCACCTTAGGCATTCACATGTACCTATATAACTATTATTAAACGGTTAATATTTTTTTAGATATAACTTCAATATCACCGGGTTTCATGTAAAGTCGCATCCCTGATTTTAAGGATGACCAACAAGGACGAATGTAGCTTGCTCTATGTCAGCTTACATGTATCTCAATGCGTAGCTATAATGAGGTTACCAAGTTACGCACTCCCTTCATAGATACTATGGAGAAATATTTAAGAAATTCGTAAGCATAATAAATATGCTCGCTGGCATAATCACTATATAGTATAAAACAAAGTCACTTAAAAGTTCCCGCTGTCTGTCTGTGCCTATGTATGTATGCCTAGATCTTTAAAACTACGCAACGGATTTTGATGCGTTTTTTTAAATAGATTGAGTGATTCAAGAGGAAGGTTTATATGTATAAAACATGCATATAATTGGACCCGGTAGGTGGCGCTGCGCTGCCATAGGGTTCTATAGGATACGGGTGTTCACTCAAGTGGACAAAGTGGCGAGCGGGCCGCTAGTTAAATATAAAACTAAATGAAAATTATATGTAAAGTAACGTTCTTTATGACACTTTATAATTTAAATTAAATTTTATACATGGAATAACAGTCATCATAACCAAACCATTACTGTGAATATTGTACGTAATTTGCTAAAGTCATGATGTGGTATAGAACCAAGATTTGAAGAACGTGTAAGATCATAAAGACATAACTTATGTGAGTCATTTCCTCGTCATGAATGACAGATAGTACATTTCGCTTTCACCGACTGATATGGAAGGATCGCTACTAGGAAGAAGGACTGTCCTACTTAATTATAAATTGTATTGTAATCCTGTTACATAATACCGTCCTTAGTTACATGCATTGGTGCTATAAAATTTGTATAGTCAAGGCGGGTACTTTAAACGGTGGAAACAGCAAAAACGGCGCAGATGATTTATTTAAATAAGAATACTTCTATTAAATATGTTTCTAAAGTTGTTCGCTTCTGTCTGTCAAGTATTTTAAATCTTGTGTCTTATATGAGAGGAAACCCATAATAAACAATAAATATAAACATTGTTAATACATTATATCTATATACATACACTATATCTTATTCTTATGAATACGTTAGTAATGATAACAATAACCATTTCTATAGGTGCCATTATTTTACAAAGTTTTGGCAAACACCATTTTCTCGGCGACATGAAATCACTTTTAAAATGCTTTTGATAATTTTTTACATCACACTGTAATGTAAACTCTTGGTTTATGATCTGAGCTCACGAATGATTGATAAGTTCAACATTAATTAATAATTTTAACAGCAAAAATATAATCAAGGATTATATGTTCACGCGTCTGAGCATCTTCCAGTAATTAATATTGAGGTTCACGGTCACTTATTTTGATAGTTTAATTGGTTGACAACCGAGAAGAGAAACAAAGCAGTAACATTATGAAATAATTGCCGTTCACAGAACACGTAGTATCAATATGTTGCAAAAAGTTGTGTGTAGATACTTGGACGCCCAATGTAACCACAGTGCCATAGAGCAATTGAATTTCTATTGTGTCTGGTTTAAGAATAACTATGTAGATAAAGAAGCTTCATCACGCGATTACAATTTAGCTCACTGAAATAATACAAGAAGAATTTCATTCCCCAATATTTAAGCCTAATGGTATGTGGTCATTTCTTTTTAAATATCTCAAAACAATGAGAAATAACAGAACAGTTGTACTGTATATTTTTGGATCTCAGAACGATCCAAAAACATACAATACAACTGTTCTTATAGCCAAATGTATGTTTGATGTCTGTATTACTTAGGGAGGACACTGCATAAACTGTTAAAGTGATATTAGTCACATGATAATAAGTGAAATAATCTTTAAAATATTGAAAGAAAAAAATCTTAGTCTATCCTACTTTTTACTCTTCACATAATGCAACCTTTTGTTAATATGTATGACCACAAAAAGGCGTACCTACTAAAGAGCTTATTGCTGACATATCTTGACAATCGATGCGGCATACGAAAATTCAACTTATCAAGCATGTTAGGGCTATCAATTGAACAAGAAACAATTATTTAAAAAGAAACCTAAGTCTATTCTTATTCCTGCGATTCATATTATTATGCTTTTGTATTGAATCGTAACAATCGGTGTTCTTAAAATACAATTAGCTTTACAACAATGCTGCTGCATTGTTGTGTTCCGACAGTTAAATTTGAATCAGACAGTTCTTTAGTAGTTGAGTTAGGATTCTGGTAGAAATGCGCTTCCATCTTCGGCCCTAATACTACTTAGCACCGAATGAGCTGAAGGCCAAGTTCTTATCAAATGTAAAAAAATATAAAGAAAACATTAATCTAGTTTAGTACATAAGTTTATCGTTATGTGATCAGAACACCAAATTGTCACTTTATTTCATTTTAGTAAGTTATTTTGTATGTTTAGTCTGTCTAGTATTGCAATAAATTTTATTTTTATTTTTTTATATATTTATTTTAAAACCATATTATAACACCATTACAGTACAAACTGTATTATTTATCTATATTCTATCGTGGTGACAATTTTGTTAGGAAACCTTACTTACGATCAGCACATAGAGGTAAAGCACAACCGAATAAAGCCTCATCGAAAGCACATTTGCATAAATCAAAGCCCAGTGTGAACATGGCTATTGACGCATACCGGCATACCCCGTCATACGGAGGGACTTCGATAGGGCGATACAGCCTGTGGGGTGCGTATATAAGCCGGGGCGGGCTCGGGGCGACCACCAGTCTCACCACGACCGTTGTCATCAGTGTATTGCTGCGCTGTGTTGTGTCGTGTTTGTTGTGTTTCGTGTATATAAAGGTGAGTTCTCACAAAGTAATTGACCATTGTGTTTGATCATGTATGACAAACGACCTTTTATTAGCTATTAATAATGGATTTGGAATTTGATGAGCAGTTTAAAGTAATTTTGTAATAAAATTTGTATAGTTTTACATTATGCACATCAACTATAAATTAAATATATTTTTCTATAAGTTTTTAAAGATGTCATAAAAGGAAGACACCGCTTTTTTATATTAGGTAATATGAGGACATTATTTATGACATTTTAGGGCTCATTATATCGAATTCAAAAATAATTCTAATTGAACTATTCAGTTCAGTCAAATACTGAAGAATTGAATTATTCAAATGCATTACGAAATCATTAAGTTACTTAATTTACAGGAAATCTAAATTTTGGTAGAAAAGACATCAACGAGACTAATTAGTAGATGAAAACAATATAATTTAAACTACGACTAAAAAAACTGGTAGGTATAGATATTTATGCTTTTGAGAAAACAGATTTTTTTATTATTTGAAAATGGCAAATGAATCTACTCCACCTGATGTTAAGTGGAGTCCAGACGCGAAGACCACTGGCGCAGTGTAAAAACATCGCAGCATCAGTCACCCTCACGCCTCGTTTAAGAACCCCATGTCTATATTCCATCTTTTTGAAATGCGACAAAGAAATGAAAGAAATATGTGTCAATCATCATCATCTCATTTTATGTCCCTACTGCTGGGGCACGAGCCTTCCCTAGGGATGGATAGGGAGAACGGGCCATAAACCACCACGCGGGCCCAGTGTGGATTGGTGGTTGTTAACGACTGCTTATGCAGCCAGGACCAACGGCTTTACGTGCCTTCCGAAGCACGGAGGAGATAATCCATTTTTGGTCACCCATCCAATGACCGGCCTTTGCGAAAGTTGCTTAACCTCAGCACTCGCAGACCGGGCGCTTTAACCACTGTGCCATCGAGTTCCAATGTGTCAATCCTGCTAATTATCTCTAAAATGGCTTGAACAATTTTTATCGTGCCCTCTAATGAGGGTGGGGATATAACCGTCCCACACAATAAATCACATTGCCAATTTAAACTAATCGTTTGCGAAAAAACGTGCGAAACGTTATTTGTAAGTGTTATTACGATACGGATTTATTGCATACAATAATAGTTGAAATTTAAGCAAATAACTTCGTCACTGTAATAAATGATACATTCCAGAGGTTTTCCTACAATGATTAGGAGTTTTCCGCAATAGAGCGTAAGTATACTTTAATTACGCTTAACAATCAGAAGATGTCTGAATTAGAATGAACGATGGCAGATTGGTGAAAAAGTTTCAATGTCACGTTGTAATTTATTAAAGCTATGTTGCCGAAATTTAAATAATGGTGGTCATTTGGTTTCTAACAAAAAACTAAAAATGTTTACTTGTAACCGTTTAAGTAACTTTATTCACAAAAAAAGATAACTCACTATTGTCATTAAAAAGATTTAAATCTTATCGAACTATGTTGCTGAATTTTAAATAGTGGTGGTCATTTGGTTGGTCCCTAACAAAAAACCAAAAAATATTATTTGTTAGCGTTTATGTTATTTAATTCAAAATAAAATGAGATCAAAATATAGGTATGACAAATTAGGACGATTTTAAATAACTTTCTACTAGTGTCGTTCTTAGTTAACGTTGTGTTTTTATTGCTATCATTGATTAATTGTTTTTCATAACCATAAAAAGCGGCGGCGCAGATATACCCACAAACAGTAAGTACATAGATGGGGATGATAGTGGCCAAACCAGCACAGACAACACGTTGCTCCACTTACAAGACACCTTATTACGATACTATGAAGTGAGAATTTTACTTGTCTCATTAAAATGTTATATGAGTTTTCTTTGTAAGAGGGTAACAGGTTAGATGTAGGCCAAAGTGCATCCCCGTTGTGATGGAAATCAAAGTTACCATCTAAACTTAAGGTTTTACCTAGGATCTTATCTTCGTTCCCTTCCAATTATTGCATTTACTAGCCAATACAGTATATTACAACACCGCAGTAAACAGCAAAAGACTTGTAAAAAGCTTCAGAAATGTATTAAAAATCTTTCATTGCACCCGATGCTTCTTCAGTTCTTAGCGCGTTCGGGTTGCGTTCAACAACTTTCGCTGTGAGGGGTGAAAAACATTATGATCAAAATCAAAATATCTTTATTATTTACATACAGCTCTTCTCTTAAGTTTGAAAAAAACCAAGATGATGACACTGATGACACTGATGATGAGGAGGTTTGATATCGTCGTCGATTTGAAGTCGACGGTAAAACAGTTGAATTAACGTGACATCTCAACGACTAAATTGTAACGTTTATACTTAATAGCAATTTTGACCTAAGATTAAGATAACGCATAAAATAATGAATGTCATCAGTGATGACTCATCATCATCAGTCATCGTGTACCGTATGTGGGTAAGTTAAGTAATTATTTCAAAATTAAATCAGTGTACAGTCCCCTAAGTCGCTAATAGCAATTAAGAGAAGGTAACTTTGAGAAGCTGACCCGCCTAAATGCATAATATTATAAGTGAAAAAAAAACAGAAGCGACCTTAGGCAAACCATTTAGACTGATGAAAAAATTGCTAAATGAACAAAATGTGAACACAATTAGCTACGGGTACAGAGTGTGATTGTTGATATGCCATCATATTTATTATTGTTGCTTTATGTACAAATAGTATACACGTATCAAATCGATCTATGTTGAATTTGGTATTATATGTTTAAGATTATTTTGAAGCGATTTGAGCTAATTTCATTGAAATTAAAAAATATAAAATATTCTTTTTTCCTGTATTTCTTATCAAACATAAGGAAATAGTGGTTCAAAACTCGTATAGTAGTATATAATTACATATACTATTTACTAAGCTCAAACCGAAGATAAACTTTAAAGTTGTAAATAATTTTATCATTAAAATTGTGGCTCGCACTCGTATACTCGTACAGATTCCAATACAAATAACACACGCAACTTTATATGACAGCGTATAATTTAATTTCGTAGCTTTTCATTAGCAAAAAACGTCGGATAAGTGCGCAATCACACGTCTTGTGCTCGCGGCCCCACAACAAAGGGACTGCCTGAAGGATCGATCACGCGAGGCTAGGTCAATTATTTGGTAAGCTAACTTAAATGCCACATACACTCTAGCAATGTTATGAATATACATTTTTGTCATTCGTGTACTCTAAAAATCGTGTTAAAGTATTGCGGGCACTCCCTTATTATCTGTATGAAAATAGCCGCAAGAATAAGTAATGATAAAACAAGAAGGGATTTAAATTATTTGTTCCTTAAGAAAGCTAGGAGCTAGATTATTACCTTAGTGTATTACGTTAGTAACTAAATTCAATTAATACCAATAACTGTTTCCTGAATAGAGGATTGGCACGGACAGATAAACTGACAGATGGAAAACAAAGAAATCCTGTAAGGGTTCCGTTTTTTTATTAAGAGTAACAAAAACCTAAAAAAATAATTGTATAATGAAAACACTCGCATAAGATTTCTTACCTTATATTTTCATTAATAAAATATTCGAATATAAGCGAACATTCACTACGTCACATCACAAATATCAAAATACACTACAGGTAAATGTATAAATAATAATGTACGCATAAAAAATACCAAGACAATATAAATTACTAGTGGCTGCTCGCGGTTTAACCCGTGGTTCCCGGTTTCACCCGCGTGGTTCCCGTTCCCGCGGGAATATCTGGATAAAAAGTATCCTATGTGTTATTCCCGGTTATAAACTATCTGTATGCCGAATTTCATCCAAATCCATTCAGTAGTATTTACGTGAAAGAGTAACAAACATCCATACTTACAAACTTTCGCGTTTATAATATTAGTAGGATATTGTCTATTTAATTGTTGGTAAACAAACAATAACAGCAAAAACAAGTAAATACGTGATACCTAAAAAATATTCAATTATATGTAAAACGTTTCAGCGACACTTAAAGTCAATTAAAGTAATACTCGCCACCAATATCTATCAACAAAACCCGTTTTAACTTTTTTGTATGGAGTTATGAAAGCTCTAATTACCCGGACCTTCGTTATGCGGTGAAGATCAATGGCAGGCGCATCATTGTGCCGATGTGAACTTTAGCACCTTATCAATAGAGAACACGGTTTAAATGACATCGTGTGACAATGTCTATTATATCCTTCGATCAATTATGTACTGATCGAAGATTATATCACATTGAAAACTATTAACGAAGAGGTAGATACTTATAATGATTAATAGCACGTATATTAAAATTTTCATAATTTTATTTCATTGGCACGCTATTCACACTGATTGTATTACCTACTTTGTGATTATAGGTATTGTGTTAGTGCCGATAGTCTGAAATATGTAAAACTAGTAGCCGCTCACGGTTTCACCCGCGTGGTTCCCGTTCCCGTGAGAATATCGGGATAAAAAGAATCCTATGTGTTAATCCAGGTTATAAACTATATGTATGCCAAATTTCATCCAAATCCATTCAGTAGTTTTTACGTGAAAGAGTAACAAACATCCATCCATACTTACAAACTTTCGCGTTTATAATATTAGTAGGATTGTAATTTAGTGTCTTATAATGGTCAAGAGTATTAAAATGAAAACAACAGTTACGGTTTGTATACAGTATACTTAATCAATCAATCAAAAAATAAACGTTACATAGTGCTATATAGGTAAACATGCCTTCTTTAAATTGCAGTTAAGTACGCATCTCCAGTCATCTCATTGTTGACGTACTAGGCACTATTCTCTGAAAGGCTATGTACCATTAAAGAAGATAATCGAAGACCGCATTCTTTTCTCGCATTAACGTACTAATCGCTCATTGTTTGTTGACTGATGATGACTCTACGGAAACTTGAGCTGCTCGTAAAATTATAAAAACGTAAAGCTGTCATTGAAGCTATTTTAATTAGTCTAATTTGATTGAATTTATCAAGTAAATTATGTAGGTGTAAAATTAAAAAAATATATTTATGAATGATTTATTAAATAATTCATCTTTCTTACTTAACTTTACAGAAACAAGTTTATTTTATCAATCAATTACCTAATTGTTATATGTTATCTAAAAGTCATTCTATTCGAGTTTCAATTCTGTACAGCTTAACTCGAAATAAAATCCAATAAGGGACTACAATAAAATTTTATAAACTAAAAATACGATCAGGTATCGTGTGATCGTGGGACAGGGGTTTGACCAATATACATTATTACATACCTATTTTTTTTTTTTTTACAATATTGGTTTCTTTTTTAAATCAATCGTTTTCCATTGTTCCAGAATGGTGACGTCAGGAAAATGGTTGGTGTGCGCGCTCGCGATGGTGTGCGTGAGCGTGCGGCAAGCGATGACTGCGCCCGCGCCGCAAGAGGACTCGCCGCCTATGCCGGTGAGGCTTTGAAATTAAACCTGTAATTTTTCACCATCAGCCAACAAATGCTAGGCTTCAACATGTGCTATTGAACTTCCCACAAGGTCAATAGCACATGCTGAAATTCGAAGCCCCAATATCGGTTGCGAGGGTTTTACTGATTGTCATATTCTATAACAACCAACCAACGGCTTTATATGACTTTCGAAGCATGGTAAAGTTCAAGGTCATTAAATTTAGCAAAGCCTGAACAAATGATAATACCTTTTTAACTTGAAAAATCTTTCGTCATCTTAGTATATTACCTTACTTTTATTACGTGCCATTTACGATATTCTTGAAGGCAAAGCAATTCTATTTCGATTTTGTCAATACGTAGTTTTGATGTGTTGTGTTTAATAGCTTTGACATTTCAAATTCAATGCTTTAAAGCCTTCGTTACAGCAAAGGCATACATGCAGCAGGGCAGAAGAGGCGCGAGTCTATTTAGGTTTTATTAGAAAGAGCCACTAAACCGCTGTGGAATCGCAATGAATGATTCCCACTTTACCCTTGCACATCAGTACGTCGTTTTTGTAAAGTTATCTCATTCAGATCGCGGGATCGCACTGTTCCTGCTCCTCCTTTGGTGTGGCAAAAGACGTTTGATTACAGGTAATCACAGATGCAGCTTCGATTTCAATTCTAATTTAACCAATTTAATATAATAAGAATAGTCAGAAACAACAATTCACAATTGACTTTGCGGAATATAACGAGAATCGATGATTACCTACTCGGCCACAAGCCATTAAGTCGCATCTAATTTGAAATCAATAAGCATTTTATTTATGTATTGATAAAATTTAGTCGCATAATAATTGTACTTATAGGGTCGCAGAACTAAAAGTTGTCTGCCTTAACATTATAAACGAGGATCGCAAGGATGCGCCAGCGCATCGGCAATAATTTAAACAAAACGTGCATACCTTTGACCTACAACATTGCGGCTGCGGATTTAGACGCAAGAGCTGCATTGCGACACGACGCCTCTTCGTGCTGTATGACACTTAAAGGTTTAATTTGAATCCTGCATTTAAAGAGCAATGTATTCCAAAAAGGTAACCGATCAAAATGCGATAACATCCTTTCTAAAGGGTTTACATCGTACAGCGAATTAAGAAACAAAGGCTTACCTAGTTGGTGCAGACAACCTGGACGTAAGTAATCGAAATGCATTAAATGCAAGCTTTGAACAAAACAGTAGCGTTTTTTCTCTCATTATGTTTAAGAAAAACTTTGGAATTAGCACGCCGCGTCTCTCTTGGATTGTGGCATTCAAGTTATTCGATCAACCAACTAATTACAACTCCAATTAACGTAAAACTGAATTGGGCATCATCGCAAATAGTTTACCATTTACATAAATGATTAAACTTGTATGCTCAATTTCAAGGTAGATCGACTTCTATTGTCTGCTTCGAAGGTAACATAGTCAACGCAACTTCACATGCATTGGTTCCAACCGGCCGCGATATGGTATTGTTCATTCATAGCGCACTATGGTGGCATGTTAGTTCTTCGCCCCTATCGGTGCATCTCAGCTATTATGCTAACTATGTGAACGGTCGCGGTGTAAACTCACTAATTGGTCAGAATTGCGTCTAACCTCCTTTGTGCGCGTTCTTTGACTTATCTCGCTCTTATCTCAATTAATTGCAAACAATACAATAAAAAACAACTAATTTAATCACAGACTGAGACGCACATTTTGAGAACTAGAATTCTAATTTTAGCCAAATGTGTTTTATGCAAATTAACGTAAATTAAATGTTACTGTTTGATATAACATAAAGGAGCTTCAATCAAATGAAACTCGAAATCTTCTTCTTAAACTTGTAATTTTGTTAAATTATATAACGCAGAGTTCCGATTGTGACGATACAGAGAAGTGAAGTAAATTCACAATATTTTAGCAAGTACCTACATTATACAGAACTAAAAATACTCCTACAAAATACCATTAACACATGCTACGATAGCAGCGATTGCCGTTCCAAACATTCAGGCACTTGGGCCTAAACATCTTCCCGCCCGTTGAAAGGAAGCCTTTCAAGCATCAAGTTCTTCTGCCGACGGCAAGCGACAAAGACGAACCAGGGGTCTACGAACACATCCTTTCGTCGTCTGAATGTCCGCAACACGGGATATTCCGTCTGATCCAGGGTATAAACGGGATACTCTTCCTAGACGCCAGTTCAATGGAGGAACGTAGTCCTCTTGAAGAACAACCATGTCGCCGACGTTCAGCTTAGCCTTATTAGATCTCCATTTCATCCTTTGTTGTAATTCCGAGATATATTCCCTTTGC
Organism: Eudonia lacustrata; assembly: GCA_947562085.1. NCBI lineage: Eukaryota > Metazoa > Arthropoda > Insecta > Lepidoptera > Crambidae > Eudonia > Eudonia lacustrata. Next base: position 8,322,348 of record OX387318.1, read on the forward strand.
CATCTCTTCCAATAGTGCTGTCGTATTTGTTCGAGGCGGGCGTACCTTCGCAGACTATTCTCGTTGCAGTTTTCCAATCCAGGTAAGGGAAGTGCAGTTAGAGGTCTACCAATGATAAAGTGTCCCGGTGTAAGGGAAAGGAAGTCATTGGGCGAGGACGACAAGGGGCAAATAGGACGGCTATTCAAAATAGCCTCCACTTGAGCAAATAACGTAGAAATTTCTTCGAACGTTAGGTGACTGTTTCCTAAAACTCTTTTTATATGGTGCTTAGCGGACTTAACTCCCGCTTCCCATATTCCGCCAAAGTGCGGAGCGTAAGCCGGTGAGAAAATAAACTTAATACCCTTTTGATTAGCAAAGTCAGATAGAGGTTCGTAATTTTTCTTTAAAAACTCTCCTATTTCCCTTGCAGCAGCGACAAAGTTTCGACCGTTGTCGCAAAATATTTCCTCCGGTTTACCTCTGCGAGCGATAAATCTTTTAAGCGTCATTACAAAAGCATCTTTTGATAAATCACTCACAGCCTCAAGATGGACACACTTAAAGCGCATGCAAACAAATAAACATAGATAACATTTTATTAATTTACTACCGCGACCCTTGCGATTTAAAATATTAAATGGACCAGCAAAATCTAAGCCAGTCGACAAAAACGGAAAGTTGGGAGTGATCCTTTGTGTTGGTAGAACACCCATTTTAGGACATAATGTCTTTCCGCGGATGCGACGACAGCGTACACAATTATTGACAGTCCGTCTAGCGAGATGCCGTCCATTAACAGGCCATACAGTTTCTCTAACTGTAGCTAATAATAATTGGGGTCCAGCGTGCATACTATTTAAATGTTCGTTTTGGAAAATAAGCTTCGTCAAATTGTGAGAAGCATGCAATAAAATAGGATGTCTTTTTTCGTAAGCATAATCTGAGGCCTCAATACGACCTCCAACTCTAATTAAATTATTTTTATCTAAGAAGGGAGACAATGACAATAATTTTGATTTTGAGCTTAAATTCTTATTTTTAGATAGTAAATCGTATTCAATAGGATAAATTTCCTTCTGAGCAATAGTGCACAAAAAATTAAATGACTCATTCAATTCTTCAATACTCAATTGACCTTTACGTTTATTTGTTTTACTTTTAAGATTGAAAATAAATCTAAATATATATGCATAAGTTCTTTGGAGTTTACTTAATTTAGAATAGTTCTCAAATTTAACTATTTTATCTGAACTTGTAGTAGTGAGATTAGATTTTATTTCAGTCAATGGGACGCTAGTGTTAGATTTTAAAACAGGCCAGTAAGTCTCATCTTTAAGCAAGAAGCTAGGACCAGACCACCATTGACTTAGACAAACTATTTGACTGAAATCTACCCCTCGGGAAATGAAGTCTGCCGGATTAGCAGTAGTGGGCACATAACGCCAATCCGAAGGTCGTGTTCTTTCATTAATTTCTATTATTCGGTTAGGCACAAAAGATTTTAATTTCTTGACAACGTGGCTAATCCATGCCAACACAGTGGATGAATCACACCAATGAAATAATTTATCAGGTACTAATCTTAGTGATTCAGTAACAGCATTTGCACAGCCTGGAGGCCAGAACAGCGGCAGCCAACTCTAACCGCGGAATGGTACTAGGTTTTAAAGGTGACACCTTGGATTTAGCACACAGTAGTCTCAGAGACACAGACAGTTTGTTGACGTTTACTGACCGCACATATATGCATGCTCCATAAGCATACTGCGACGCGTCACTGAAGGAATGTAATTCTATATATATAGGTGAATCGCAAATGACCCACCTTGGTATTTGCAAATTAGACAGACAATTTAGGTTTTTAACAAAGTTTAGCCATTCTTGTTTTATTTCATTTGAGACTGGCTGGTCCCAGCCAACCTTTTGCTGCCATAGTTTCTGTAAAACTATTTTGGGCGAATTATACATGGACTCAGTATACCCAGTGGATCAAATAACTTGAAAGCGTTTGACATTATGAATCTTTTTGTTAGATGTTCCGTTTTAGGAATAGGTTTGATTGGGAAATGTAAACAATCATTTGAGGGATCCCACCCAAGTCCAAGCGTACTTGAGGACTCGCTGATAGTTAAGTTCTTTAGTGTATCTACATTTGAATTTTGAAAGAGATTTTGTAAATTACTTCTAAACTTTCGTAAATTAAAACAACCTGAAAGCAAAGCTGCCGATACGGCTTTTTGTATGTAACGTAACTCAACTTCGCTGTTAGAGCCAGTCACTAGGTCATCGATATAAAAATCATGTTGTATGATTGTTTTAACTAGCTCGTCCTCCTGTTCATATCCAATTTGGTTGATACACCTTGTGCTTAAGTAGCTCGCACTTGCCGTACCGTAAGTGAGAGTATTAAGCTTTAAGGTTTTAATGGGCTGGGACTCCGTTTCTCTCCACAAAATGAGCTGCAGGTTTGTATCAACACTACTTACTTGGACTTGGCGATACATTTTTTCAATATCGCCAGTCAGTAGATATTTATACTGCCTAGCTCGTACTAAAATTGAAAAAAGGGAGTCCTGGACGTTGGGACCCACCATTAAAATATCATTTAATGAAAAACCAGACAAGGAGGGGGCCGAGCCGTCAAACACAACGCGTAGCTTGGTTGACTCACTACTACTCTTGAACACGGCATGGTGACATAAGAAATATGACGGATTTGGTTTTGCCACTTTAGACTCCGTGAGATGGCCTAGATCGGCATATTCCCTAATAAACTTAGTATAATCAATCTTTAACTGAGGATTCCTATAAAACCTTTTTTCCAAATTTAAAAAACGTCTTTTGTAATTAACTGGCTTAACCTTTCATTAGCAGCGCTTATTGAGGCCTTTTCAGTAGGATTCGACATTATTGATTAATAACAATTGCGTCAATAACCAAAACAAAAGATGAAAATAATAAAAAAGTATTATCACGCTCCTCAATTTGATTGAACAGGAAACCGGTTTGTTGCAACTCCCGCTGATAAAGCGCCGCGGTTGATACAATAGCACAGCTGTGTAGCCGCACATACCCACTGGAATAGTCGGCACAATATTTCAATAACGAGATAAAAACATGTAATTTATTTGTTTATTTTTGTATTAAGGGACAAGATAAATCTGACAAAATTACTAAGGTACTTATTGCGACCAATATATTATTATTATTTGGATCAAACGAAACTTACCTACTAACTAGAAAATGACTATTCCGTAAATGGAATGAACAATTTAAGTGCATGCACCCTGAGACAGTACAATTCTAAAATTAATCAATATTTTACTTTGATAAACAAGGCGGTACTTCGATAATGCCGTTGTACATAAGTTAGACAGTGAAATATGCCTTTAAAACTTATATTATAATAGAAAGTTAATATATCATTACATGCTACCTAATTGATGAACTTTAAAAATGCATGTTAATCACGCGCAAAAATATAAAACAGTCATATTATTTATTTAGAAGTTTCCTTTTGATATCTTTTCTAATAATAAAATTTGTAGTAGGTATAATGGTTAATTTTAGCAAGTGAAGATTATCTTTACAGTAACGTTAATGTGTTTTGGATATTTTGGATAGGACTTTAGGCAAAATTCAGGTAGGGCACTAAAAAAATATTTATGTATAGAAAACTTATTTTTGTAAGTAATCGTCGTTTATTGTTGAGACATAAATAACGTGTTCACTCGGAAATACGTTATATTTATTTAATTTTTACTATTAACTTTTGACAGAACGAAGTCTGTCAACTAGTATAATAATAATAATAATGAACGTTATTGTTTAAAAAGTTGTATTGATATTATTTATGCTATTTACGTTTCATAAACAATAGCAAAAACAATAGCACGTGGGAAGGCAAGGAACCGGGCTATAACCTTAAGCCACCCTGACTCAATGCGGGGCGGTGAGTTTCACGACTGCTACCTTACAACAACCGGAACAACGGCTTAACCTGGCACGGAAAACCTCGAATATTTAAATTTGATCACTCATCTTGTGACCCAGTACTGCTGAAATTTCCAAAATATTAAACTAATATCTAAAAATATATGTGATTAGCATAAACAATGTGATATATGTGATGTATGTGATTTATAAACATAGGAGATATAAAATGATCTGGATTAAGTGTAGGTATACTTCAAATTTGAATAACAATACCTGTGACAATACGAACAAACCCTCTAAGACCGATCCGATCCGAACCCTTCGGAGACTCTGGAAGGGCACGGGGACGCGCACTTTTAAGTGTGCGATGCCGTACCCCTCTAGAAATCCTCTGAAGGTGATTCGTTTCAACACGGCTTGAGGTACCCTTTACGTACCTCGCCGCCCCTAAAACAAGCCCGGTGAAGCTGGAAATGCCCCAGGCAACCAGCAGTCTCTCTCCAAAAAAAAAAAAATACGAACAAGAGATTGAATTTGACTCGGGATTAGCATTGATTTACTAGTAGATATACCGTTTGCCATTTTGCCTAAGCAAGCAATATCTAGGTTTTGTTTTGTAATAACTCCGTACGTATGTGGCCGTAACTCGCGTCTTTTGTAACATTATCAGATGACATGTGACACGGGTTCTTATAGGTTTTATTGGCAACATTCAACCATGAGAAGAATTTAATTGAGTTGCGATTAATTGAAGCTTAGTATAAAGTAACAACGTTTTGAAATACTTACGGTATTGAATATTGCGTATCTTGCGTAAAAAATGGTAAGATCATTTTGTAAGAAGTGTTTGGGTGACGCTTAATTCCATTTTGTTTGTTTCCTGTTGTCTAAGTCAGTATTGTTAACTTTTTAACTATCTGAATTGAAATTTATATTGTCTTTGTAAAATTAAGAATATGTATGTAGTTAATTAAATATTATGTAATAGTTATGAGTACGACTATGACTAAAGAGATATGAGCAACCCTATTTGTAATTTGTATCAAGTAGTTTTATTTGCTTACCTACATTCAGGAATCCTAATTATGCATTCACAGATATTAAAACTATTCATGAATGGTGCTTTAAAAACTAGAGACTAGGACATAATAGAGCAACGCGGCCTCTAATTTGCCTTGGCCGTATTTCTCACGAGAAATTCCAAGAAAACATTTCAGCCGCCATAAAAAAGAACACTCCGAAATAATTCAAACAGTTGGAATAGATTTCCACGTACAAAAGTAGTTGATAAATGGCTTTGGTAAGTTATTATAATTGCTTATAACTATGATAATTTTAGAGTTTGCCAAAAGGCAAATAAACATAACGCCATAACTTTTTAAACTATCATGGTCACTTGCATTAGAATAAATATTATTAACGGGATTATTACCATGTTTATTGTCGTGTTTGAGTATCCGATATTTCGGCACAGTTGCATGCGCCATGATCACGGATGTACTGAAGTTATTGCGGGTGGGGTGATTATGAGCAGACAAAACGATCTACCCTCTTCCTTAATCGTTTTTTGCGCTCAATACTCGTACCACTGGCTCCTAAGTCACTATTCACTCGAACTTGTTCTCGACACACTACACTGACCGTATCAGATCGCGAAACGGCACTTTTGTTCTTTTTGCGGTCTTTACATAGGCTAATCACTGGATTCCAGATACGCGACAGTTTAAACCCATCTTCGCGATTGAAATTTTTGTATTTTGTAATTTCAATCGCTTCTCTTACCAATCTTGGTATGTAGTGACGTTCTGTTGAAATTATCTGGGGGTTATAAAACTCAATCCAGTGATTAGGACCCGATTGGATCAAATGTTCAGCAATGGCCGATTTTTGCGTATCGTTATTCTTTACAGCTTTTATATGCTCCTTAATTCGGCAGGCTACTGTACGTTTTGTTTGGCCAATGTAGGAGCTACCGCAGCTGCAATCGATCTTATACACACCGGGCTTTTCTATATCGGATACTCAAACACGACAATAAACATGGTAATAATCCCGTTAATAATATTTATTCTAATAACGCCATAAACCTGCACCTTATTTTGGTACTTTGTATATTTTCTTCTTTCTGTGTAAGTAAATAAATTGTTAGAATAAATTAAACAAAGAAAGCGTGTTAAATAAAATTAATAAAACCAATTTTAATTAGGCAGCCTTAATAATATAAGTTTTAATAGAAAAATTTAATACGTAAAGATTTTCTTTTCGATTGGATTACCCAGTATAGGGGTAAGAGAAGGGTAGAGAGAGTACTAGGCTAGAAAAATACTAAGAACGAACTATTAGAAAATTATCTTTCCCCCCTAATACAAGCCGTCAATTTTCGATAGAGCAGTGTAAATGAAAAATAACAATTTTAAAATACTAAAATATCTTTCTTTCCACAGTATGAATACAAATACGACGTAGAAGACCAAGAGAAAGCTCTTTACTTCGGCGCGAACGAATCTGGAGATGCGCAAGGCAAGGTCATCGGCGGGTACAGGGTGCTCCTTCCCGACGGCAGGCTCATGACTGTCGAGTACACCGTGGAGGGAGAGAGCGGGTTCGTGCCCAAAATCACCTTCGAGGACAACGCCAGCCCATTCGGCAAGGGCAAGAAGTAAACCGAACAAAGACTGGTCCGACAAATGTATTAATAATTCAATGAAAAACTTTTTGCCTTTTGAGGAATACAAAATTATGTAATTAGCCCATATCTTTTTGAAAATTTTATCCGAGAAATTGTTGAACTTTTGATATACATAGTACAGTTTGTAATATTCTAAAAATAGGAATATTAATGCTAGTACACATAAAAGAATAATAATACCAATATTTTTGATGAATAGTATTGCTGGAGATTTATTGTAACCTTCAGAAAATTACTGTAAGTTACATTTAGTTGAAAAATGTACACTTATACATTCTTTGAAATAATGAGATAATGTAATCATTCTCAACACTGTAATTTATGCTCAGCCAACAATAAATATAAATTATGGAACTAAAAAAAAATATAATGATAAAATCATTGTGGCATAACATAGTGAATAATTGAGTATTCTTCAGATGTTACCATTACTGTGATTAAATTATAGTGGTTAAGTGAAGGCCATCATTGCCATTATTATAAAGATAATTTTAAATTTAGATTATTAAGTACGATTATATTTTTTACTACCGTAAGAATTATAATTCTTACAGCATATAAAAATTTGTATACGATAAAATATTATATACAATAATGATGACGTTTTATTTTTAGCCTACCACATAGTTAATAGTTCTTTGTTTTAATTTACGTCTTTTTTGTCTCGGTTATTAATATTTTATTAAGAATTTCAACAAAAAATCAACAGCTTTGAATTATTTCTAGTGAAGAACACTTTTGCCGCAGTACATTACGATCACAAAACGCCACATCCAGTAAAAGTAAAAGTAAAAGTAAAAGTAAGTAAGTAAATAAATAAGTGTCTACTATTGTTAATTATGGTTGGGACCTAATAATAAATTAAATAACTTTCGAGCTTCATCAAATTAAGGTTATACATAAATTAAGTTTTAAGCGTCGTTTAAAGAAATTTAAAGTTCTTTATGTCAAAACCATGACCACTTCTTAGTATCTCAAGCTACATATTTTCAACTGCCGACGACATCGACTTTTTTTCTTTTCTTTTTTATACCTAGCACGGCAAATGACTCCATACCACCTGATGTTAAGTGGAAATGGAGTCCAGATGCGAAGACAGCTGGTGCAGGTGCACCTGCCGGCCCACAAGGTGCTTCTTCACGCCTCGTTTAAAGGACCCCATATCATAGGAAGGAGGGAAAACGAGTGCTGGTAGACTATTCCATTTTTTGGAGGTGCGACAAAGAAACGAGTCACCAAATTTCTTTGTGCGCGATGGGATATGTGTGACAGTGAAGCGATGACTCCGGAGAGCAACACGTGCATACGGCACTGTAAAAGCCTAACCGGCCCCACTTATGGTTTTTTTGAGTTATTTAAAATATATTTATTATTAATCTTTTTTTTTTTTTTTTTTCTCTTTATTTTGGCACATACAGTCATAAAAAAAAAATATTTTTACAGTAATTTCTTAGGTAATAGACAAGGAGTGCCCAAAAATTACAAAATAATACTTTGTTAGCAGTTAGGCTAGATGCTTATTTTAACATTAATGCTTTATCTTTATAGTAAAATATAGAAACATTACTTACTTAGATAATATTTACATTTTTGTTGCTTATAATATATTCTCATGAAGGTAGGTATCATATTTTATTACTTTACTTTATGATAAGTAGGTATATTCGTAGGAAGGTGTTCAAATTAGTTTATTAATAATACTACTTTTAAATCTAATTAAGGAGTTACTATATAGTTATATATCATAGAACTCACGGTTATACATTTGAAGACTACGTGGGAAGTAACTGTTACGTGTGTAATTCTTACGAGTCCGAGGTGGTACAAAGGCATGAACAGTACGTGAGGAGCGTGCTGGAAGTCGGGCTTTAATAATAAAATTAATTTTGGACAAAAGTACAGGTGAATCAATAAGATTATTTAACAATTTAAATAAAAAGGTTATATCAAATTGCTTGCGGCGATTTTGCAAAGTAAGGAGTTTGTGTCTCTTTAATGTTTGTTCATATGACATATCTAAATTATAATTATCACGATATTTGAGTATTTTTACAAACTTCTTTTGCACATTTTCAATCCTATCGGTATGGATTTTATAATGTGGATTCCAAACTACAGAGCCAAAATCTAAGACTGACCTTACAAAACTATAATACAAAATCTTTAAGGTGTTAGATCTTTTGAATGGTTTTGATATTCGATTAATGAAACCTAAATTACGCAAAGACTTTTGAATTATTGTGTTATAGTGCAGGTTAAAAGAAAGTTCGCTATCGACTATAATACCCAAATCTCTAACTTGGCTTACTCTTTTAAGAGAAACTCCATTTAATTTATAATTGAACAAAAACGGTGAAGATTTTCGGGTATATGTTATAACTTGACATTTATCAATGTTCAGATATAATTGATTGTCGAGGCAATATTTACTAAGAAATTCTAGGTCAGCTTGTATTCTGCAGCAATCATCTATATTACTTACTGAATCAAATATCTTTGTATCATCAGCATATTGAAGATAGCTACTATTCCTTATAGAGGTATTAATATCATTAATATAAATGGAGAACAAAACTGGTCCAAGATGGGATCCCTGAGGAACTCCAGAGGGTATGGGAAGAAAACTCGAGCAATAGCCTTTTAAGAAAACAGCCTGGCTACGGTTTCGGATGTAAGAACTGAGCCACCTGAGTAAGCTGCCATGCACTCCAAATCTCTCCAACTTGTACAATAACAAATCATGGCTAATTTTATCGAAAGCTTTGGAGAAATCTGTGTACACGACATCCACTTGAGTATCCTGGTCCATGGCGTTAAGTACGAAATCAGTAAAGGCTATCAGATTGGTGTCAACACTACGAGATTTAATAAACCCATGCTGATTTTCTGTTATGTGATGCCTAATAACGTAAGATAGTTGAGCAGTGACAATTTTTTCCAACAATTTACCCAATACACACAATTTAGATATAGGACGATACTGCGTTACCGATTCTTTGTCTTTGTTTTTTGGTATAGGAGTAATGAGAGCCATTTTCCACAAACTGGGAAAAACACCGGAACATAACGATAATTGAAAAATCATAGAAATAGGCTCCAATAAACTCTCAGCGCAAGTGGATATCAGTATCGGGTGTATACCGTCAGCCCCTGCCCCCTTATAAATATTAACCTGTTTTAGACAATTGAATAATTTCTTCTGGTCCAGATTGATGTGACCAAGATCTATTAATGTTTGATTAAATGTATTACAATTAGGAAATAAATTTAAATTAGAAGACTGTATAAAAACAGAATTAAAATATTCATTGAATGCATTACAAATTTCATTTCCATTTAAAAGTGTAGTTCCATTATATGTCATTCTATGTGGAAGGTCACCTGTTTGATTTTTGGATTTAACGTATGACCAAAAAAATCGGGGGTTCTCTTTAATTCGATCCTCCGCAAAAGTAATATAATTATTGTAAGTTACAGATTCTAATTTACGTAAACGAGTTCGCAGCAATGAAAAAATTTGGTAATCAATTTTATTTCCATATGTTTTCCATTTTTTATGACATTTGCGCTTTTCATTACTCAGCTTAACCAGAGGCCGAGTGTACCAAGGCGGGTACTTTTGAGTGTTAATCTGAGAACGAGTAGGCACATATTCATCAATTAAATCATTTAAAATATTGTAAAAAATGGATACCATATTATCTACATCATTGCAGTCTGAGAAAGTATTCAACCAGTTAATAGAATCAAGTTTCCGTTTAATAGCGTCAAAATCCGATTTAAAAAACAATTTTCTTTTAATATTATTAGTTTTAAGAGAAACAGGTAGGTGCACAGTGACATTTATTTCCAATGCCTTGTGATGCAAATCCTCTGGTAAAAGTGGTAGCTCACAAGCCTTGATTTTACATACGTCATTGCAAAAAATTAAATCTAAAATTCGGTTATTTACATTAAATTCATTATTATATTGATTTAATAAGGATAAATTCATAAAATCCGACGTCAAACAACATAATGAGTCATTTGTTGGTATCATTGTCACACTATTTAATTCATTATTGAATTGCCAAACGGCATTGGATACATTAAAATCTCCCATAATCAGCAGAATGTCATTGGCATTGTTATGAGATATTTCCGTAGCTCTGTCATAAAATGTAGATATTAGGGTTTCGTGACGATTTCCATGAGGTATATAAGTACATGCTAAATGTAAAAAACATGACTCCTTCCCGCGGACGGCAGCGCTAAGGGAAGAGGTGCGGCCGCGCAGCGGGATGCTCAACCACAGCTCGTCAGCGGGCGGCGGCGCGCACCAGGCAGGCTTTGCAACGGGGCACAGCTCCCGCCGTACGGCCACAACCACACCCCCGCCACGATTACATCCAGTCGATTCGACATCACGGTCACATCTAAAAACCTCATACCGATTATCGAAAAATTCCGAATTGTAAAAAGAATCATTGAGCCAAGACTCCGTTATGCAAATTATGTCATAATCATTAATTAAAACACTCTGTAAAAACTCATTCGATTTAGTCCGCAAGCCCCTCACGTTTTGGTAGTAAATAGATAGATATTCCTTAGTAATCATTTTATATAACAATCGGGTATATGATAGTGAAATAAACAGTTGTACCACTCAGTCGTATTTTTATTTATTTTCAACACACTTTTGTAATAAAAGTAAACAAACCTCCCATAACAGTCACACATAGCATAGTTGTTATAGTTATAATATTTTATGTTCATAACAATTGTTTTTATAAGTTTTATTAACAATTGGATTTTCTTACCTTCCATTAAGTATTTAAGTAAATTTAAATTTAAGTACCCACATTCAAAAATTATAAATCTATGATATATTGATGTAGCAAAATTAAAACAAAACACAAAACTAAAGTAACAACAATAATAAAAAGTTAACGATTTAAAAGACAGTCATTTAACCTTTACTAAGTCTTCTTCATTTCCAATAAAAATTGCCTTTGAAGTTTCACTTTTTCGAAGATAAATCTTACAATTATTTATCCATATATATGTATTTATATCCCAACTCTTTCCCGAGTCTTCGTGCTTGCCCAAACAAAACTTTGTTATGAGGTGCAAGGTGTTCGTTGACGAATATGGGTACTGAAGGTCCGTCAATGTCAAGGTCAGCAGTACTTAATCCTCTGCGAGCGCGCACAGCAGCCAGAAATTCGTTTTTTATTTTGCGTTGGGTAAAGCAAACTACGATGTTAGGCACTAAAGGCGGTTTTCCTGTAGCACGTTCTTGTTCACTGTTATCGCCTTTTCTGACAAAACGTTGTACTCTTTGAATATAATTGATCGCAGATGATGACAACGTAAATCCTATTTTTAGAGCTATCTTATGTATGATGTTATAAAGATTTTCAGTCTTGGAAAGTGGGACACTAGATATTTCTAAATTATTGATGCGACTAAGTTGGTCTCTTAGGCGAAGCTGCTCGGTTAATTCGCTAATCTGCTTTTTAGCCACACTGAGATCGGCTTCTACCGTGCCGGTTCTTGCATTCCAAGTGTCTTGCATTTTCTTAAGATTTGAAGTAGTTGCCATTACCTCATTGTGCTCTGCTTGCATTTTCAGATTCCATTCCCTGATGCTCGACACTTCAGATTTGATGTTCTTAAGGTCATCGTTGATTTTTTTTATATTATCGTTTTGTTTGTCCATTAATGTCTCAACGGATGAGGTAAAAGATTTTTGGAACTCAATTAACGTCTCCTTTAATTCTGTGCGATATTGAGCAAAAGTGCCGCTGAGCTCCCGTTGAAAGTCAAGCATGCATGCACTGTCGCAATCTGGAGTCTTCCGCTTCCTTAAGGTGACTAGGCTTGATACATCATCGTCCTTCAATTGGAATAAGTTAGGATGTGACCCAGAGCTTCTTTTTGGGGGAGTATGTTGAGTATTCATTTTAAGCACAACAATATTATAAAGCTACTCGATAATGCAAATGTGATGACACTTACTGGAGAATATAAGGTAGACAAAAAAAAAAGAAAACCCGTCAATCGCAACAGTAGTTCTAACTTATATTACCGTCCGGCATACAGGTAGTTGTACACTTACACCGCGCACTATTGTTATCTCATTTGTAACTTATAAAGAAAAAATTGCGTTTGTCTCTTTTACCCGCGGCGGTGAAAAGCGGTTACCGCAGTGATATGCAAGTATGGAATTAATGTCTTAGAATTATGTTTTATGATAAAGCAACCTTACACTGTAGCTATAAGGATTATATTACAATCAAACTGTTTTAACTATTTTTACTTTACACGCACACAGATCCTATCGCCAACAAGTCTATGACTGAACTGTCTAATCTGTTATTATTTGTTAATATCAGTCTATCACGCTTATAAATATAAGATGTGGGTTCACGTCAGTATTCTAACGTACCCTCGAGCCACTTCCCTTTCGGTTACCGATGCTTATATAAATGGTCATTTGATTTTGTACGCAAACACGTTCTCGTTTGCTGTATTGAAATATTTGAGGCTGCCCACTCAGGAGACTTCTTATCCTAGCGCGCCACCCAAGGAGAATACTTTAACAATATGAAAAAAAAACAAAGTGTTGAGAAAAAATTCGAGCCACGAATGCATAGTTGGTAGTACACCTGACCCGGCATGTCATGGGGTGCGGGTTCGAATCCCGCTCGTGGAATTTTTTCAACACTTTGTCTTTTTTCATATTGTAATTGGTTCACAACAACATTTGCGTAAAATTATATGTAAATACTTTAACAACTATAGAAAATTATAACTACCCGTGTGACAATAGAATTTACATAAAACTTGGGTAGAAAAAGCAAGCATAGCTATGCTAAATGAAAATATAATGTATGCTAGGAAACTTATTTGAATTGTCCCAAATGACCTTTTAGATCGTGATGATCGTTGCACTGATATATCAGTCTGATATGTATTAGAAAATTTTATTTTAACAACATTTACTTAATATTTTTCGGGATAAAAAAGTATGCCAAATGTTGTGAGTATCATTCAACTCTTTCCGGTAAATTCAGGCGTACCAACATACATACACATCATCATCATCATCATCAGCTCATTTTATGTCCCCACTGCTGGGGCACGAGCCTTCCCTATGGATGGATAGGGAGAACGGGCCATAAACCACCACGCGGGCCCAGTGCGGATTGGTGGTTGTTAACGACTGCTAATGCAGCCGGGACCAACGGCTTTAAGCACGGAGGAGCTCGAGATGATAAAGTTTTGGTCACCCATCCGATGACCGGCCTTTGCGAAAGTTGCTTAACCTCAGCACTCGCAGACCTGGCGCGTTAACCACTGCGCCATCGAGCTCCTCACATACACATAACATATAAAAAATGATATACATAAAAAACTATTTGGTGGAAGAGGAAACATTTAAAAAATATATTTGATGTACACACGCCTGCACACCAACCTACCACAAATTGTCAAATTTCCTCAATAGAATATAATAGAATTTAATTTAGCTTCAGTGCAGCAATTAGCACTTAAAAATAAAAAGTAAAATTCCTCAATAGACTTTGGACTTTATGATAAAGTTATATGGTTGAAAATGTATTGAAGAAATTTGACAGTTTTGGTTAGGTTACAGGCGCCTGTACACAAGCACTGTTTTATTATACCACTCAAAGATATCGTCAACATTCTCGACCCTACACACTATTGTTCTAGATGCCTAGTGCAAGTTTCATTCGCCATTCGAACACGCTTAAGAAAACGAAAATTTGTGTAGAAAACCTTCTAAGGCGACGCATTGGAAATTTACGTGGCGGGGATCTTGATTTTTCCCAACAATTACGAAACATATGAAAGTGATATTTGATGACATGATTTTTCGTTTAATCGACTTCATTTTGCTAGTTGCAGAAACGCGATTTGTCAACTTTTATAACAGAGAAAAAAATATCAAAGTAACCTCTTTTAAAACATAGATTTGACAGGCAAACCAGACCGATTTAAGCATCTAAATTTTCTTAGTAGATTAGTCTTAACACACACCTCAATATGCTAGATCATTTTTTTTAAATAATTTGTAGTTTTAATTTGAAGGAAAAAAAACAGTTTTTCTTATGGTACGGGGCGCAAACGCTCCATTAATTGTTTAGCGGTGCGTCGCCTTAACTCTCCTCGTTTTTCACCAGGCAGCGCTGCTTTAATGGCATACAAAGTTTCAAATGTAACGGACTACGCATCCTGATTTTTTTTAGGAGATTTAATTGTCTTATACGTCAAAGGTTTTCTAGAGGGAACGGCATCACGCACTAGCGCGTGTCTCCGTTCTCTGCTAGATTCTCGAGATGTTTGGATCGGATCGGAGACATCCAGTGGCGGTAGCCAAAGTAACAATAAAAAAACGATAGCGAAGTTCGAAAATAATAAAGTGTATAGGATTGACATAAGATTACGTGATTTAGCGCGGCTATCGTTTTCTTAATGTTACTTTGGCTAAGCCTACTGATCCACATACCTTATCCCGTTGGCGCGTCATGATAACAGCGGTGGCGTCAGTATCAAACTGTGGTCGGCCTGCCCGCCCTAGCATCTGCAGTACCATGCTTATACCGTACTCCTGTACGACAAATCAATCCAACACATTAATCCCTGCACGTCAAATCATTAACGACGTTGTAAATCTGCGTCCTTAAGTTAACTAAAGGTTAATAGCTTTTGTATCTGATGGTGTACCTAAGCACAATTTATTTTATGTACTGTTTTTGCTGCCATTAGTTAGCTTTAGTAATTCTTATTATAAGTAAAGGTTAAGGACGTTGACGTAGTTAGAACTTATAATTTTACAATTTTCTTCAATCAAAAAGGGACAATAACAATGACTTTGAGTTTTTGAAATCTAATTATATAATCTTCAACTTTTAGACTTTTGGCATATGATACTATACATATGTGTAGTATTCGTGTAAACTTTATAATTACGAGTATTATGTATGTAACATACATTACAAATGTGACATACTAAAAAAATCCTGTTATTAGGTACCTGAAAAGCTCCGTTCACGTATTGCTGGGTATTCTTGATGATCACAAGATGCGCTGGCAAGTTCACACCCATTGCTGTATCGGGAAACGGTAAATAATAAATGTACTAGTCGCTCAGTGGCCGTAACTCGTAATTCCGTATTTCACAAAATATACAATGTAATGTAACACATACTATACATTTTACTTTTCTGCAATCCTTCCCTATATGAACTTTAAGATAAATAAGTTTTATTCTACAAACAAAGAATAAGGTCAAACAATACCTAAGGTAGTGGTAGTGATAAGTATCGGCAACTCCCTATCTCTGAAAGCGTTCTCTATATTGACTCTCTCTTCATAGAGCATTCCAGCGTGGTGGCAGCCCACGCCAGATAGTACCAACGACTGAAAAGATATTCCAACTTTGTTAATCACTTATCCATTGAATTTTAAATTGAATTGAATTGAATATTATAAATACCTAACTTAAATTTCATAAATACTAGTTTGAAAATGTTAATTTTTTTAATTTTATTTTATTTTTTGCGTACCGGGTTCTGGTGAAATGTGTGGACTTCAATGTATTTACTATAACACTACTTATGTACCATGTGTTATGCGAATAAAAAGTCTTTGTCTTTGTCATAATCAAACTTACTATTTTGCTATGCGAGCTACATTACAAACATGAATTTGTTGGTATATTCTCTTTTTGGTAAAATAAGAATAACATTAACAGATTTAATGCCTAACAAAAACGAATCGTAAAATTTCCTATTTTTAAAGCAATTCAAATATTCTAAAAACTATTAATTATTCAATAAAACAAAGACAAGTAATTGTATTGATTATTAATGTAATTCACTATGTTGCGTTTAAAATATCAAATAAGATTAGGACGTAGAAGAAATACTCTAATAGGAGCTTTCCAACTGATTCACAATTTACATCTCTAAACAAATTCACATCGTAATCGCCAATGTTGCTCTACAATACTTTAGCATAATTGTAAATTATATTATTTACAATTATGCAAAAACTAAGCCAAAGTCATTACATTACTGTAAGCCTAATTTACCTGCAATTTCTTGGTCTTAATTGTGGATGCGAGTGCAGTGAGTTTGGCCCTCTGCTCGGCGTTGAAAGTAATCGTGATCTCGCGGGAGAGGGCCTCCGCTGTCATTTGAACGCTCTTCCGAGTGTTGCAGAATATCTAAAGACCATTTACATTTTATGGACTTTTTCGATAAGTGGGTAACGTAAAATAGCGGAGTTTAGTATAGTAATAAAGTGCGTCTTGTATTAACGTTTTTGCTCTAAAATATTTATTGCACGCCGGACTTTGGGCGGCGCTAACTATGAGCTCCCGGGTTCGATTCCCGGTCGGGTCAATGTCGAAAACGAACTTTTTGATATTGTGTCGGGTCTGGGTGGTTGTGGTACCGTCGTTGTTTCTGATTTCCAAGTTCTTTAGCTACTTACCTTGGGATCAGAACAATGTATGTGATGTTAAGTAATTTTTTTATATCTGCTTCCTACTATAGAAAATCGCGAAAAATATATAACATTGGCATATTTTTATTTTTGCATTCACAACGCTATATTGTAGATACAAGATAAAATTTTACTAAAAAAAAATCTCGGTCGGTCGGGTCTCGGTAGCTAAGCGGTCAGAGCAAGGGACCGGTAATCCAAGGGTCGTGAGTTCGATTCCCATTCGAGCTTACTGGTTATTTTTTTCTAGTAAAATTGTATCTTTTAGAACATAACTAGCATTTTAGGACGTCTCCTAAACGTATATTTTACCTACTGTGATTATTCGCCTTATTGTAACTTATCATCTTGTAAAATAATGGCCAACCGCTATAATATATAACACCTACTGAGACAAGCTCCGTATCACAGATAAACTAAACAATTAAAATAAAAACTTACCAATGTTGGTTTTCCGTCGTGATACTTCTGAATGACGGGCCACAGTTTGTAGTTAAGAATGATGTCGAACTTGAAGATGCTAGTGCCATCGGGGCATGGGTAACCTTCCACCACGCGCTTTATCTTTACTGGACGACATTCATCCCCAAATCTAAAAGATATACTTAGTGATTCATATTTTAAAAGGTCAAATAACTTGTATACTATTTTTATTTTAATTTAATAAGGTTTTAAGAAACAGAGATGTAACTTCAGCAAGAAGTTACATCTCTGTTTCTTAAAACCTTTAATTTTTCTTTAAACTTTTATAAATGTCCAGTATATATCAAATAAAAAATGCAAACTCTTTTTGCACAGCACTAGACAGGCTTCAATTTCAATTTCCAAACATTCTAAAATGTTACATAAGTGTTATTGACACAATTTTGGAAACTTTTGGGCTCAGAAGTTTAGAAGAGAGGCTTATATGACTATCTTTTTACGACAAAAAGAGGAAAGCGATTTCAGTAGTTAATTCGATACTTTTTGAAAGAAAGTTCAAATCTTTATATTTCTGGCCGAAGGGGTACCTATCTCTGTAGATAGGAGATTCATGGGTGTACCGGTGTTTCCGCAGTAGACTGCCCGCGAACACCACCGGACCAGCACATGGAGGTGCTTAAAACACTAACAAAGTTGTAAGTTTTATTTACTAACATTTTGTTTATAATTTGTATGTATGTTAGTCAGTAAGGTATCTATTATATGGGCCCACTATGTAAATTAACACCTGTATAATGTTTGTTGCCTGAAATAAATGGATTTATTATTATTTATTATTCTATTTCTTACTTATAGTACACGGCAGGCTTGTTCTCATTCCCCAACCATGCTGCTACGTCTTGAGGGTTGCTGACGGTAGCTGATACCGCCACAAATCGTATTCTCGGTGGAGCGGTACTCTTTGAACTGGGTGATGTCATATCACCCTCGGTGTTGCTTTGGTACTGTTTCTGAAGCTTTTCAATACGATGTGCAGATTGGGCTGCCGACTGATATGTATCGATATTTTATGTATTTGAACTTTAAATTATAACTAAAATATGGACTGTTTGTAAATAAATACATAAAAAAAATAAAAATAAAAAGTTATAATTTAAAGTTACATTTAATCGGATATAGTATTTCAATTACTTAAATATAATAAATAAGTCCGAGGAACGATAAAACCACTATATAATAAATCTTTTTTGGAAGAAAAGTTCTTCAGAACTGACTAGTTCTGAAGAAAACGGATTTTTACAACTATTATGTATTTGTAATTGGTACCTTTTTTAATCATTATATGAATTCAGATTTCCGCAAAAGATACCAAAGTAGGTCTCGGAACTTCACAAACATTATTTTGGCAAGACACATTGAAAAAAAAAGACATCAACGCGTTAGTGGAAATCATAAATCTTTGAAATGCAACACAAAGATTTCAAAAAGTACTACTTTAGAATAGTCACCAAACAAGAAAACAGCAACAGGAGTTGTTTTGACATATAGTATTGTTTTGTGAAATACTGCTATGAAAGTAATAATGTGAAATTAAAGTAATCATGGTCACTTACATTAGAATAAATATTATTAACGGAATTATTAGGTACCATGTTTTTTGTTGTGTTCACGCCATGATCACGGATGTAGGTACTGAAGTTATTGCGGGTGGGTGATTATGAGCAGACAAAACGATCTACCCTCTTCCTTAGTCGTTTTTTGCGCTCGATACTAAATATCGGATACTCAAACACAACAAAAAACATGGTAATAATCCCGTTAATAATATTTATTCTAATAAAGTAATGCTGTCTAAGTATGACATAAAGTATGTTTAAAGCTAGTTTAGCTGTTTTACTAAACCTCTATTGTCTTCATCCTACTGACGACAGCTTCAAGGACAGGGCCGCGAACTTCGTCATTTAATATGTGCACTTCATCTATTAGGAAGAGTTTCACTATCTCAACCAGACCTCTGTGGTCGCGCCATCTTCTGGTCATCATGTCCCACTTCTCTGGTGTCGTTATTATAATCCTGTCAACATTAATGTGATGTGTTAGCGCTTAGCGCCATCTATCCACACAAGAAGTAAACGACGTGGCCTGCGAAGAGCTTCATGGCAACGTTACGACAGACGCACTACGCGTCTACGTTCACACTTTTTTATTACTCACTCCATTATAAACCATTGTCGCCGTTACATTATACTCTTGTTGTAATTTCAAAATTAAACGCCTGTCTTCTACTAAACGATAAAAAAAATCATTTGTCCTGAATCGCACACTTCTTTTACCCTGAGCATCGATAAATAACAGATGAGTACACAAAATATGTACCGCCTCCGTGGTCTAGTGGCTAAGACCGCCGGTCCCAGACCCAGAGGTCCTGGGTTCGACTTCCAACATGTTGGTACTCTGTTTAGTTGGTGTTAGGGCTTAGTCCGCCTGGCTAACTTACCACCATCAGTGAAAATTGTTGCAAAAACGGGAAGAAGAGCCTAAAAAATTAACAATGCTGCCGAAAGTCACTATTCCACGCGGACGAAGTCGCGAGCACAGCTAGTAGTTTATATAGAGAAGGAGTGCAGAATGCTAATATTTTTTTTTAAATTACGCATAAAAAATACATAATAATTAAATACATTGTTTCATACATTACTCAAAACTTTCAAAAATGGAAGAGGAGCGGCCGCGGCCGAAATAGTGATTAAAGAGGAAGGTTTTTAGTATCGGCATTTGCACCCGTGCGAAGCCGAGGCGTGTCACTAGTTATATATATAAAACTATTGTGCGTGTGTATGTTACTGAACTCCTTCTAAACGGCTGGACCGATTTGGATGAAATTTTCTGTGTGTGTTCAAGTGGATTCGAGAATAGTTTAGATTTACAATTGGACCCGGTAGGTGGCACTGCTATAGGGGTCCATCACGGGGCACGGGTGTTCTTAAGCGGCCGAATGATTTTATTGTTTTGTTGTCATGGAAACTGTCAAAGCGGTACGAAGTCCGCCGGTCAGCTACGTAGTTATTATATATACCCAATATTATACATAGTCTAAGCATAAAGTTCAAAGTGTATAAAGGAAATTTGACAGTTTGTGGTTGTCTGATGTGCAGGCGTGTGTACGTCATTGTAAATGTTTAGAAAAAGAACAATAAAAAGAACTACCGATTTTTAGAATGTATTTACTATTATCTGTTGCCCGCAACTTCGTTCGCGAGGGCTATGTATCTTACAGGAACTTAATGTCGGAATGATTAATATCCTATGTTCTAGTCCGGGTCATGATTTGTCTATGTGCAAAATTTTATCCAAGTCCGTTAAGCCGTTCTCGAGTTTTGCGCTTAGCAACATTAATTTTTATTGATATAGATATAATAGATCATAATAATATTAATTAGAAGTGCCTACTGTTGGATATTAAGTAAATTTTTAATCTTTTTAAGTATTCTTTCTAATACTGTAACAAAAATTTTCTTTTCGCTTTTCTGGCTATTTCAACGACTGACACTTTAATAATATTCTATTTTAAGTTAAATAATATGATCAACACTAACTTGTACGACTTCAATTGACTAAAGTCGACATTGGTATCGCCAGTGACTTCGATGCACAAGAGGCCCAACTTTGTGAACTTTGAATACCATTCCGTCAGTCGTTCAGTACATAGAGCCTTCACGGGCGCCACTGTAATAGGACACGTGTTTTTAATAAAAACTTATCATCAGCTTTGGAACATTTCGCTGCTCGGGTTATGTAATCGCGCAAGTATAACAGCCATAGCGGGCTGCAGGCATCAGTATGAAAATGCTCCCTCGGTCCAGCCAGCCTCATAATGTCACGAGGGTAATCCCGATGTTATAGTGGGTAGACTCTCCATAACATTAGGGGGGAGTTACTTATCCGCTGCATCCCGCTGGGTGCGGCGTAAATTCATGACAAATTCACCAAATTTAAAAAAATAACAATTTTACAACGCTAGGTTTTTGTGGGTTGGTAAGTACTGTCGTATGCAGTTTCTTATCTATCTTACAAGTTTACATATTGATTTAAAATTTCAAAGTGGTGATCATGATTCGTGCAAAAGAATTCAATCCTGTGTAAACAAGTGTAAACAAGCTTATTTATAAAGTAACAAGAAAACAAATTACTGTAAATAATTTTGAAGTCGTCATTGCATTGTTTGCTCTCCATATCCATCAACAGCTGTACTATAGCCATTTCGAAAATGACAGTTTTCCCTGATCCTGTAGGTGCACATACTACCATCGATTTATCTGTAGCAACAAAACACATTGTTAACAAACCCTGCAATGCATGGTTACTACTAACACGTTAAAAACGAACTGCCACGATATCATAATTGAACAAGGTCCGTGTTCAAACTCCGCTCGAAAATTGTTTTCAACACTTTACATTTTAAGCTTAGTAGGTATAGTCGACAATGAAATTGCTTTACCACCTTAGAAGTGAATTTTGTTTGCATCTACTAAACAACAAGTTCTATTTTTGTTTAAAAGACCAATTGACAGATACGTTGTCATCATTGACAATGAGCCTTAGCGAAATTTTATTGTAATGGAAGTTTTTCAGAAGCGATAAAGCAATTTCTTAGTCGACTTTACACACGGCGGCAGATCAACCTACCAAAAACTGTCAAACTGTCATTTTGAACTTTATTGTTTGTTTATAAGGATCAATATTCATTGGAGAAAATTGACAGATTTGGGAAGATTAATCTGCCGCCGTGTGTACTACCTACTTTATTATATAATGTAGGTATGTATATAAATACCTACCTACTAAATTGTGGGGAGCTGCGACAGTAATTGCAAAGTTTTCAATCTGCCTTTATTGTATCAAAAAATTATTGGAAGTAATTAATGTTGCCCTAAAAATTAAATTCCCTGTTCTGATTAACCAGAACCTCATACAATGTGTGCTTAGTGTGAGTTTCCTTTATTTTTAAGAAGTTAACTCTATCTCGATCTATCGATACTTACTAACGTATAACTAAGTTAGCTCTAGTTAACTTCAATTGTATGGGATCGTAGAAGAGTGCCACCTAGTAAATTAGCGCTGCTGTAATCCATTACTGTAATGGCGGCAGTACACTCTCGTCCGGGAGCTCTCGCCCAGCCTCGCCCGAATGTCTCGCGCGACAGCCACATGCACGAGAGCGACCCTGTACATTCTCGCGTCGTCAGTCGCAGTTGTGAACGCCGAGAGGATGGACGTAGACATTGCGTCGCACGTCGCCGTCTTTACGTGTAGCATAGTTTTTAATTTATATAAGTATATTATTTGTATGTATGTTAGTCTGTAAGGTATCTATTCTATGGGCCTCTTTGTATTTTACCATCATGTACACTGTTTTGTTGCCTGAAATAAACAAATCTATTCTATTCTATTCTATTGAGATTGCTGCTGCCGTTGCCATGAGTGCCAACCATTTTTACAAATACTTATTAATTGCACACACAAAAAAAAAAATAAGATATGGCCTAAGCGGCGATGGTGGATGGTCCAAAGGACTAAAGACGTCAGCGCCGGCTTTAGGGTGGGGCGACCCGGGCGGCCGCCCGAAGCGCCGGGGTCCAGAGGGCGCCGCGTGCGCCAGCGCGTGGCCCTAACTTTACCACTTAATTTGATATCTATCAATCTAAATAAAAGCTAAATTCATAAATAAACATTGTTCTGTATTGCAAGAAAGTTAACGGTCAACTTTAAATCAGATATTGATGGAGATTTGTTGTGCGATTAAATTTTAAGTCTGCAACACTATCTCGAAGACAGTCAGGTAACACCTATTGATATTGACATTAAAAATTATCAAAAAGCACAATCTTCAAGAGTTATATATATCCTAACACCTGGATATCGTAAAGGCAAAAAGTCAAAGTTTTCGGAAGAAACCCTTAGGCTCATGAAGAAACGACGTAAAGACCCCCCTATCACTTCGTCCGAACAACGGGCTATCAACCAGAAGATTAGCAAACTGGTATGCTGCGACCTCCGACGCTCCAATACACGCTTGATTGAATGAGCGATTAAGCAAAATCGGGGGTCGAAAGTGTTTGTCCGGTCATTGCAGGATTTACAACACATGCTGGACGGCCTAGCTGATTCTTCTCTATGCATCGGTCTCCGGATGAATTTGGACAAAATCAAGATTATGTTTAACGAACATGCCATTCCGGGACCCAGTTCAAGGCAGTATACTCTCGAAGTTGTTAAGGAGTATGTCTACCTCGGGCAAACTCTGCAGTTGGGTAGAAACAACTTCGAGAAAGAGGCCAACAAAAGGACACAGCTAGGCTGGGCAGCATATGGGAAATTACGTCGGGTCTTTACATCGCCTATTCCACAGAGTCTACAGACGAAAGTCTTCAATCAGTGCATCCTACCCGCCATGACATACGGAGCTGAATCGTGGACACTCACGGTAGGCCTGGTTCACAATTTTTTTTTTTTTTATATTAGAAGGAGGCAAACCAGCAGGCGGGTCACCTGATGGAAAGCAATCACCGCCGCCCATGGACACCCGCAAAACCAGAGGAATCACAGATGCGTTGCCGGCCTTTAAGGAAGGAATAGGCTCGTTTCTTGAAGATTCCTAAGTCATATTGGTCCGGAAATACCGCCGCTAAAGTAAAGTAAAGTAATAAAGTCGCTCAGCGAGCTATGGAAAGGGCTATGCTTGGAGTTTCTCTGAGGGACCGGATCCGGAGCGAGGTGATCCGACAGAGAACCAAAGACGTCGACATAGCCTACAGGATTAGCAAGCTGAAGTGGCAGTGGGCCGGCCATATTAGCCGCTGAACCGATAACCGACGATGGGGTAAACGAGTCTTGAGTGGAGACCGCGTATCGGCAAACGTAGAGTAGGACGCCCTCAGACTAGTTGGAATGACGATCTTCGCAAGGTGGCTGGCAAGAGCTGGATGAGAGTAGCCGCGGATCGTACTCAGTGGCGTGCACTTGCAGAGGCCTATGACCAGCAGTGGACGTGTGTAGGCTGATGATGATGATGACCTGGATATCGCTACGTATTCTATTAACAATACCCGTGACTGTTGAAAGTGGCAATGAATGAACAATACAACACAACATAATGACAATATAATATGTATATTGTTTTTAGAGAATGAATCGGTAAAATAAAAATAAATACATGTTTCTTGTTTTCTATTATATTCGAATTAATAAAAAATATGATTTTACTTTTTTATTTTTTAAGTGCTTATTGCTGCACTAACCATTATGCTACCAGGAAGCTGCCCGGTTTGCTGAAGCCCCAGGGTCGATTCCTGGCTGGGTTGGGTGGGCGATACGATATGATATGATATCTAATTCAAAATAAGTTTTTATTTTATTTTAATATAAAAGGGCGCCAAGTTAATGATTCGCCCGGGGCGCCTAGATGGTTAAGGCCGGCCCTGGACGCAATAGTGTACTTGGGTGCGCTCGTCTGGTCTCGCGAGGGAGAGCGAGGCCCTTTGACTCGTGCGCAAAAAACCGACACGGGACGGGACCGAGAGCAGGCGAGCGACAGCGAGACAGCCCGAGAGGTAGCGAGAGCTCCCTGTACACTCTCGCACTCGGCCTGTCTCGTGGTGTCTCGGCGAGAGTGTACTGCCGCCATAAGTGTAGGAGCATTCTATGCCGAAATTACGCGACCGTAGTTCGGAGTTTTCGGCCTCAGAGGTTAAAGGCTGTAGGTACGCTATAACGCAACGTAATTTCGGTATTATGTGTCGTCAGTAATTCAAATAGCATTGCAGGCGTAATCATGCCGAACTTCAGTCGCGTACCTTCGGCATAGTGTGCTTTTACACTAATATTTGGTCATATTTTTTAACATCTCGGTAGCCGAGTGGCAAGTGTACGGCACGATGCCCGAAGATTTAATTCCCAGGTAGGGCAAAGAGTGTTTCGGATTTTTCGATGCATAGCTGTAGTTTGTGATCACCAATTTGCATTTGGTAAGCGTAAGAGCCCCATTAAACTCGACTGTGATTTTTGCGTAAAATGGTCAATTTTGGCGTTCTTAATCTCAGAAACAAAAATACATTAACAATTTTGACTTACTGAATAGTGTAGAATAGCTATTGGCATAGTTCGTAGCGACCTCGCTTTTTGTAAATTTTGCTTAACTTTTTAATGAAACCCAAAATTGCAGAGAAAGATTTTCATAAAATGCGCGAAGGCACTTTTTTGAGCTACTAGATTGAACTACTGTTCTAAACAAATTAAATTAAAAAAATAGAATGATAACTCTTATATAGTCGTACAGTTCGTAACGGCCTCGGAATTTTTAGATATCATCGATTTTATATAGAAAAGAAATCTTATTCTAAGCCAAAAACCTTCGAGAATCGCTTTAAGTTACTGTGAATTTCTCCTATCTACGATAATATTATTGAGCAAAATTTATACCAAAATAATTGTTACTTCATAATTTTTAAGCATGAATTTATTATCCTATTTCGATAAAAACGATAAATACAACTGCAAAATTACCTACTACAAAATGCGATGCGCCGGCCTTCCAAACGATACCTATTCTCGCAGAGTGGAGATTTGTAATAGGGCTCTAGCCATTACCTCAGCGTTGCCAGAATGTTACTTTTGTAACATTTTACGTTACTTTTGACCATCTCATGTTACTTTCATGTTACACGACTCAAAATGTTACTTTTACGTTACTTTGAGAACTTGATAAAAATATAGTTACCCATAATTAAATATTTTTCAGTATACAAAGATAATCGTGAAACGGAACGCAAGATAGTTTCATCTTCTCTTGTTTATTTACTTTTTGTCCATTTTCTTCTCTTTCTTACGAGGTAGTGAAGGTAGCTAACGAACTTTGAAAACAAAGTTCACTAATTTATTACTTTTATTACTTCAATCAATAAGTTTTAATACTACTGATTTCTGAAGGAAAGCACTGACCTCGGTCTGGTAGTATACCTAGCATTGGAGGTCAGGGAAGTCACTTTCGTTATTGTAACCTGTTTTTATGTGACAATAAGTACCTATACCTACTATTTTTATTATTATTTAATAATAAAAATAATAGTTATAGGTACTCATTCAATTAAACAACATTGGATTCATTGTTTTTCTTTCTTTCGAAGCTTTAAGAATGGAATATAAAGTTTTTTTGACTTAATCTATGGGTATAATAATAATAATAAATAAAAAAATTGTTAATGTTACTTTTCTCGTGAAAATGTTACTTTTTGTACCGTCTCGTGTCACTTTTGACTATCGGCCACTGGCAACACTGCATTACCTACCCATCAATTATAGCGATGACTTGATTTCATTGATGGAGGTCTTTGTCCTTTTGTACAGTGGGACAGTCATAGGCTATTTATTAACATAATATTTTTACTATGGTCTCATTTGCATTATTAATAAATTAAGATGAAACAAACCTGAATATAACCCGTCATCTAAAACGCCAGATTGTACCATATTAAAATATTGGTATGTAAAAACATCTCGGTACTTGGAATCTAGAAAAAGTCAGAAGATTATAAATACATCTTTATTTAGTGCTGCCAACTTATGCTGGAGTGCGACACCGAAACGTACACTAGTATACTTGTAAAAAAATACTAGTTCATGGACTAATATTATTAGTCTAATAAGTTTCAAGAAATAGGGCCCAGGGCCGTATTTCTCGAACGTTAAGTTATTATAGATACAAGTATATTATAGATAATAGTGAAAAATTTACGAGTTCTAATATTTTCTGTTTCTTAAAAAAACATGATTAGACTAGTAACTAATACTGGTAGACTAATAAAAGAATATTAGTCTGGCCTGGCAGAAGTATTTGTTTTCTTTATTTCTTTTGACCTTTGCACATTGGCGGTAAAATCGGAGTGTTGCTATAATCTATACTAATATTATAAAGCTGAAGAGTTTGTTTGTTTGTTTGTTTGTTTGTTTGTTTGAACGCGCTAATCTCAGGAACTACTGGTTCGAATTGAATAATTCTTTTTGTGTTGGATAGTCCATTTATCGAGGAAGGTTTTAGGTTATATAACATCACGCTGCGACCAATAGGAGCGAAGCATCAGTGAAAAATGTTGCAAAAACGGGAAAAGAGCCTAAAAAATTAAAAATGCTGCCGAAAGTCACTATTCCACGCGGACAAAGTCGCGAGCACAGCTAGTTTATTATATATTTTAAAAAGGATCTCAAGTTAATGGTTCTAAGAAGCATATTAGAAGCGAAAGTCTATTTGGGAGCTTTTTAGACGTTTTGACAAACCAAGACAATCGAAAAAATGGTAATAAGTCACAAATCTGTGTCGTTCTCTTAGGGGGATATCTGCCACTAAGAGTTATAAATACGTAAGGGATGCCTATTGGCCGAACATTAAAAGAAGCTCAATGGTAAGTGAACACATAATTAATTCATTATTGAAAATAAATATCTAAACCTGTTTTATTCCTTATGCAGTAAAGTTTAATATGTCTACCTACACTATAACGTTATATTGTGTTTTTCAGATTGGAAAACAAGTATAAACTACGATTATTTAAAGTATACCACTTGAATTTCCTCGATTGTCTTATTATTTAAGCTTCTTAATTATTATTAAACCTTCTTCACCGTCGGAAACGTCCGAATCGGTCCACATTTTATAAATTTGTTCATGGTAAAATACATAGTTTCGACTAATATTTTTTACAAACCTTGCGAGACTAATAGCTTTATTAGTGTATTTTAGTAGTGTAATTTTTTTTCTTTTTATTCATGAAACCAAAACCCAATTGACTCTAATAATATTAGCTAATATTTATTAGTTGGTAACTAATAACTAATATTTTATTACTGTAGCTTCCAGAAACGTACACTAGTAAACTTGTAAAAAATATTAGTTCATGGACTAATATTACCTACTAGTATAATACGGCCCAGATAGATAACAGATTATTGAATTTCTTAATTTAAATAGATCACTATTATAGATTGGCTCATACACTAATAATACACATTGTGCCTTACAAATAAAAACAAAGAATAAGGTCCGAATAGTTATTCCGTGTTTTGTCTCTTTTACTCGATTTTGAAATTACGACATGGCAGGAACAAAACACGGAATTACTATTCGGACATTAATCTTTGTTTATTTGTAAGGCACATTGAATATAAATTGAAGACGGTTTTTATTAACACTTATGAATAATAATTGATTATTGAGTATTACTTGGCTCTTCATTGCATATTTTTACAAAATGATAGTAAATCGATCTGACCTGATCAGATGATTCCTACCATTATAACATGTGCGGACATAAGCACAAGAAACACCGTTTAAGATTTTTAATAACAACGCACCAACTTCTTTCACACTTCGAAAGTTTCCAACTTGCCCCGTTCCTTTGGCGGGTCGAGAATGATTAGCATTTCCACCCAGGTCAATTCTTTGTTGCGATTCCATACTTGAAGAAAATGAAAGAGGTAGTGAATCGGGTATTTCGTCACCCAATACATCGGTGAAGCTAGAACTAGAGTAATATAAAATTAAGTAAGTACCTACCTACCCAAACATGAAACAGAAAATATTTTTTATAGCCCTATTACATTGAAATGAAAAATATTTATTCTTGCGGCTTATTGTAGTTAAAGTACCTAGCTGTCGACTCAAAATCAAATCAAATCGATACCATTATGCACACAGGAAGTTCAAACTCATAAACGAGTAGGTACAACAAGATTAGTACATTAGTTTTAATCACATTTGTGATCTCGACAATATTATTTACTTGATTGAATTAGTAGGTTTGCTACATAATACTTACAGATTGGTATTCATATCTTCATTTGTTTTTATGTATGAATTTAAATTGCTATTTTTGAAATATTTGAAATTTAACTTTATTTTCAACCAAATAATTTGATGCCAGTCGTGAGGTTCGTTTGATGTTCCCGCCCTCAGAATTTATTTGAGTTCCCGCGAGTCCATACCATAGACGACACTTATTTTTGTTATGTGCAGAGGACATAGACACCTCTCCAGTACAGCCTTTAACTTTAAGAGCGTTTACGCCGCACACTAGTGGCGCTAGTGTGCGGCGTAAACGCTCTTAACTAAATTGTATAAAGATGATGGCGAATTGGTTATATTATGACAATTATATTATGTGTCGAATAACAAAATAAATATTCTCTTGATCCCTAGACTTTCAGTAAACAATAAAATTCGATTACGTTACGGTTACGACTTTACGACCTCGCGTGGGTCGAACAAACAAATGTGATCGTATTAACGTCACGAATTCACGATGTCAGTCAACTGTCAATGTCAACTCATCGCTAGCCGACTTCTTGGCGGGAAAGTGAAAAGTCATGTCTGCGGTTTTGTTTTATTTTCTAAAATTAGTGTTAAGTCGAATATTAATGTGAAATAATGGTGGATTATTAACCGTTAAGTTTTCGTGAGTGTGCATGAGTGTAGGCAAATGAAACAAAACAGTGCAACGTCACCATTCAAATTCTCTCAAGAAGTCTGCCCGAGGACTTAGTAAAGCCCCACATCTTTACTGGGATACTCGAGGGGTTGGGGGTCTGTCATTTCTCACTTCTCATTCATCATTATCATCATCATCATCATACATGAAGGGAAAAATACTAATGAATTTAAGAAATTAGACAGGCAAGAAGTGTCTAGAACGAACGAGTAGGCTTGAAGGATTTCGTCCGGAGCCGTAAAACAATAAACAAAAAAAAAACTCGCTAGCCAGCTGTCTGTAGTTATTTCGTTTGTTTTCCTCATCGAAATCGAAAATAAGTTTTGTTATTATTAGGATAGTAAATTGTGTTCTATGATTAGGATG
Source organism: Eudonia lacustrata (assembly GCA_947562085.1). Taxonomy (NCBI): domain Eukaryota; kingdom Metazoa; phylum Arthropoda; class Insecta; order Lepidoptera; family Crambidae; genus Eudonia; species Eudonia lacustrata. Next base: position 8,352,801 of record OX387318.1, read on the forward strand.
ATTGTCATTTATTGGCTATAAGTTGATTCAATACAATTTATTTATCATGTAAGTATACGATAATTAGAATTATACATAAAAAAATTATTGTAATTACTCGATAATACCACGCAATCAATCTTAATTTTTAGGGAGTTCCTGAAGGATTTTGAACATGCAGACTATCTCAGTGTAGACACCTTGGCTTTAGAAAGTATTGTGCTTGATGAAAGGGCAAAGGAAATAGGTGAACTGAAATCACTGAGTAAAAAAGTAAGCCATCTACATACCAGTTTACTATACTATCGAAACACAAAATCTAAAATGGGATCTACATGTTACGAAGCTTGGAAGGTGTTAATTAAAAAAGTTGGAGGTACACAGAATGGATGGCAAGACTTGGGACATCATCTGCAAATTGCAAAATCTGATTTAGATGTAAGTACCTATTATACATTTGAAATTGTTGTTATTTGTCAAATAGGGTATAATTTACCTACTTTAGAATAAATAAATAACATCAACATTTTAAACTATATAGGTATATCAAGGCTTAGGAATAAATTGAAATGACATTAAAAGATATTGAGGTACATGCATGCTATGTAATCATATCAATAAAATAATTAGTTGTTAATTGCCTGTGATGTTCATATGGGAAGGCAGAGCCCAGCAATAGGACATTTATAAACATAATAAAGAGTTTAATTGCAATGCTTCAGTTTTTCCAAGTATTAACGTCTCTATTTATTTTGATTTTTTAAATTTCAGTACATAAAGAATTCTGTTAAAGAGGACCTTGTTGATATAGTGCTCAAAGTGTTCATGCAAAACGAAACAGCAACTTTAGACAAAATTGTGGATGCATTTGTCAAATTAAATCGATATGATATATTAAAGTCCATCGAAGATCCCTTTTTAGATTTAGCTCAGTGCTTCAACAAAGATGATAGTGGCTATCACAGTAATAGCAAAACAAGCGGTCACAAAGAAATTATTAGTTTAACGAAAAAACTACCCAATGACTTACCACCAGCTTTAAACAAGAATATTGTCATAAAAGATAATGATTCAAATAAACCAAATCAACCGAAACCCAAGCCTCCGTCTAAGAAAGTTGATAAAAAGAATGAAAATGATTCACCAATATTATTTTTGACTTTCACTGAAGATGGTCATCAAACAGCACTGAACATCCAAAACTATGTTGAGAATTGGACAGACATGGCACCAGTTACAGTAGTAACATTGAGTGACAGAAGAGATGAAGTTTATCAAAATCCAGAGAAATTCATACGAGAATATTTTGAAAAGGTAATATTGAAATTATTATATCTTAAATTAATGATTTCCCGTTTAGCATTAAGACAATTTCAAGTAATAATCATATTATGAATTAAGATTTGAATGGTAGATTGAGTTAAAAGTAGCATCTCACACAACAGTGTTATTACAAAAAGAAATTGGTGAAACTCTTTCAATTATTATATTTTTAACCTGTTATGGGCTTTGAATAAGCAAGAATTCAATGTGTTTAGTTTAAGTGTGTACTTAAGTAAAGTATTTTATTTTACCATTATAATAACCAATCCTACACTCTACACCATTTACATATATGTACGTACACACAACATAATTCTTTTTTTATATTTCAGGCTGACTATGTTGTACCTGTTATTACTTCCGGATATCTCAACGAAATAAGGTCCTGCAACACTAGTGATCCCCATGTAACTGACAACCTGGATTATAAATATGTTAATTTCATTTATACCCTCATAGTAAATCATTATATTCATGCTACTGGATGTCTAAATAAAAAGGTCAGAACTGTTCTGCCACAGGAAGTGGATTTAAATGTGTTTAGGTATATCAGTATGTATCCAGATTTGATGCCTTTCACTCATGAATCAAAATTTAATGAACAGTTCCAAGCCTTTTTGAAAAATAAGGAGCTAAATTAATGAATGTGGTCAAAATTTAACTTTTTGATGTAAGTATGTACTTGATACTATTTATGCATCAAGTGCACCTATGGAAACTAACTTGCCATATAGACTTAAGTTAGTACTTGGGTAAGCTAATAACTCATATTATTGTTAGGGTTACCCATTTAACAGTACTGTAGAAATCTATAGTTCTTGTGATTGATTAGATTATGTATTTTTTTTAGTTTTAGTTATTAAACTATACTTTATATAAACATGTAAAGGCTCATAAAGAATATATGACATGTTATCTTTGTTTAGTAACTTTTTAGTAGTTTTAGTTATTAAACTAGGTACATTTTATATAAACATGTAAAGGCTCATAATACTCATAAAGAATGAAATGTTATCTTTGTTTAGTAGCTTTTACTGTTAAACTTGTAGGTGTAGTTGATAAAACATTCTGCCTTATAACAATATCAACAATACCAGTGTGGTAAAGCAATCTGTTCATAAACTATGCTTGTTACAGGAAGACATTAAATATTAAAATAAAATATGATTTGGAATAACATCATCATCATCATCATATATTCTAGATGAGTCTCTAAAGTGGTCTTGTACCTGATTTGTAATGGCAGTTCCAATAAAACAACATAAATTATTAATTTATTTTCTTATTATTTTCAAAATACTTTTTCTAGAACAATGACAAATTATAAATCTTTAATACAAAACACACAGAAGTACATTTTTCTCATTATGGTCAATGCATAAGATAAAAGAAACAAGATAACATCTGTGTTATTTATTATGCAATAGAGATTTGAAGGTTTTAAAGCTCAATCAAATAATTAGAACTAAGCATTAAATAATAATAATTTGGTAAGATAACCCATAAACACCAATTACACATACATATTGTGAGTATGTATTCTTGGGTCTTGAACGGGTTTAATTAAAGAAAATAAACAGGACAGTAAGAAAAGTAATAATGTATGAACAAAAGAATTAATCTAACGTATTTTATTATAAAGCAAATTGCATACTAAATATTTTTTATTAAAATGCAAACCTTTGAACTTAAAAGATAAAGATAAATGTTTCTCATTAACATTTAATTTTTGATATCAGCTGTCCCAGAGGTAATTTCATTTTCTTCCGTTTCATCGGCTGTGCTGACATCGTTCACGTCAATGCCTGTGTCATTGCTGTTATTAGCCAATTCCTCCTAAAAAATTCAGAATGATAATCAAATTAACCTTTTTACCGCTAACAACTTCTATAGAAGTTCGAGATTTTCGTGCCGCCCACGCCAGCACTTCTATAGAAGTTCTTGAAGTTCTTCTTTGTACCTACTTTATTAAAATACATTTATACGTTGGCGTAAAGCGGGACATCGCGTGCAGGATAGTTGGGCAGTGAAAAGGTTAAACCTTGACTTTTCTGAGCCTTCTAAAATGGTCAGTTTCTTTTAGATAAAGATAACATCAAGTATATGCAAAATGTCTTAGAGAATATCTGCAATTGTGATAGGAACCATCTTAGTCTTAGTAAAGATGAAAATTTGCCACTTACGCTTTGTGGATCATTTGATCTAATTTAATGAATGTTCAGAAACTATTCAGGAACTGATACAATCCTTTATCATAAACATTACAAGAAAACTACAAATAATTCAAGTATAATATAACTGATGTTATCTAAATCTTAACATTCTTACAAATTATGTAAAAAGTAGCTTTAAATTGTTACCTTGACCACTTCAATGAAACTGTTAGCCTCTTCAAGCATTTGTTTGGTCAATTTATTTTCTTCTTTTAGGTCTTCGATAATCTTAAGGAGTTTATGGTTTTCATCTAAAGCTTCCTGTAGTGCAATCCTAAAGATAAGGCAAGATATGTACGGTAAGGTATTTATAAGAAAATAATAATGTGTAACTAAGTCAAAAGCAGTTTACTTAACTTGTAATTAGCCCGGTTAGCATTGGGTTTGTTTTGATAATAATTCTCCAAATGATAAATTGTACTTACTGACGTTTTTCAGCTAATATTTTCCAATATTTTTCAGAAGCTTCTTCAGGATTGGTAAGGTCCTCTACAGAGATTTTTGTGTCAAGATTAGCTTGAGTCTCTTTTGTAGACAAGTTTTTACGTTTCACTTCAACTTCTCTGAAACAATTAAAAAATTTACTTTCAAAATCATTAATCGATTCCTAAAGCAACATTGTTAAATGTACAATCACTAACACAGGAGAATCTTGACTATGCTGATGTTTTAAACTTTTTGGTGGTCTACCCACTAAGTTTTCACGATCGCTAGCGGTGTGTTGAAGAGTTTTCAGAGATTTTCTCGTCGTCCTCGAAGATTCCTGAACCAGTAAAATTATAATTACAACAGATTTACAACACTAATCATAGAATAATTAGAATTATAACACAAACACAGCGGCCTAACCTGTACATCGGGAGTACTCATTGTGCAATCTTTGTAAAATTAGTTTCAGTATGTAATATTCAACTGCCCGTAGACATACAACTAGGCGTTCTTAAAAAGAGGCCTAAACCGTTGATCGATTATTATTAACTTGGTAAAACCAAATCACAAAATAAACAATCCAATGCAATGCAAATTGCGAATCCAAAGCAAAGCATCTGAATCTGAAATTGACAGTGATGACATGACAGTCATTGACAGTATAATTTTCCCGCCTTAATAATTACATAAAGAAAGCAAAAAGGGCCAAGGAACTGTGCCGGTTAAGGTGGCATACACATGGTCTAGTTCACGTTTGTTGTTATGCTCTCTTTTATAGCGTAATTACTGCAAACATAAAATAATTAGTGCCTCTTTAGTTAAAATAAAGACCTATTTTAGTGTGTACGCTGGCATCACAATTAAGCTAGCGTACACATGACCGTTCTCGAAAACAACTTATATTATAGCAGCGAAATTTACACACATATTTAGTGCCATAATAGTGCACGCGCTATGCAACATCGCATAAAGATTGCTCCTTAAATAACGGAGATATTGAACGTGACTTGTTAATGACATTTCAAGCTGGCGTGAAAACAGCGTACCCATAATAGTGCTTACAGAAAGCGAACTTCTCTTTATATAATTTTATATGACAATATTATAGTGCGTGAAGTTCTGATTTTGTCAGTAAGTATATAGTTTATGTGAATTCGCAGTGGAACTATATAAAAAATGTAAAGTTCCATTCATAGTAGAAGTATAGACAAGTTCAAAGTGCTTTCTCTACTATTATAGTTTTTTTTTTAAAGAATGAAAACTACTAAAAAAAATCAAATATAAAATCAAAAGTGATCTAGCAGGAAAATAAGATCACTGATTCAGATAACTAGATTCTTGGCAGAAAAGTGAAGGGTCATGTTTGCATTTAAGTTTTATTCTCTAAAAGTGTTTTAAATATTAATGTGTAATAGTGGTGAACTATTTACCGTTACGTGTTTTTGAACGTGCACAGGGTAATAATGAAATGATGACATAAAGAATTGCAGATTATTTATGTTGGAAACGTACAGATATCCTTGCAGAGCCGCTTAGTCACTTTTACAATGGTGTATAGAAGAAGGCGTTTTCCCTGACCAGTATAAGATAGCTAAACACTAGATAGATAAACACGCAGACCCGAAATAAATTTAGAAAAACAGTTCTTCTATAAATTAAGCCGACCGGGAATTGAACCCGGGACTTCGGAAACGGTGCGATGCCCGACCCGGCGCGCTAACCACTCGACCACGGAGGTCGTCCAATTTTAAAATGTTGCAATTCATCAAAAGTAAAATAAATTAATTTATTCACCAAAGTACTAAGATTTTCTAATCGCGCTATCTTCGAACTTACGGCAATAATCGACAATTGGTCGGGCAGAGCGTTGAGCGACGTGACCACTCTCTCAGAGGCCTCGCGGCGGACTGATTTGATACGAGTAGAACGCAGAGTTTTGTAATAGTTTTAGAGCAGTTTTAAAATATTTATAGAAAAATTATAGAGCTAATTTAGTTAAAAGAATTTTACGCATAATTTATAAAACACTTTTTTCTATAGTAAAAAGCTTTTATCTTATATTTATAAAGTAAGTTTAATAGAGAAAATAATTATTTTATCACCTATAATTTCTTTAAAAATTCACAATGTTTGGATTTTTATAGTTTTTGTTAGTAACCAAAATCGAAAAATGTTTTAACAAACAATTTTGCCGAAGATCTTTAAAATTGAAATAAAATTTTTGTTCTTAGATTTGTCAGTAATTTAAACACATTTTTAAGCTTCGAATTTAACGCGGAAAGTCAAATTATGAAAACCTCTGTTCAATTATCTTGTTATAAATTCCAAAATATCCATAAATTTAAAAATGTTTTCAACAAACTATTTCGATGACAAGATCGCCTAATGATATAAGTAATTAACATATTTGTAAAGTAAATATTCATAGATATTAAGAGATTTGAAAAGTACAGTTTTTGAGCAAAACGGCGTAAACGCTCTTTAACTAAAGAGGCATTAATTATTTTATGTTTGCAGTAATTTCGCACTAATTACGCTCTAAAAGAGGGAATAACAACAAAAGTTAATTAAAACATGTGTACGCCATCCCCGCCCGATCCTCTAAATGCCACTACGCATTTATAGAATGTATTAAACATGCACACTAGTTTAGGCACAAAATACCGTACTCGTAGAACAAATGTACGATGAGCCGGTTCACACGGGGTCTATACCAGGTACAGACATGTACCTGGGTGCTTCTCCCCACCACCACGGCCCAGTCAACCCGAGCCGAGGTCCTCGAGGTCTCAGCCTTTTGAGGCGCCCTCGGGTTGTTCCGCTCCTTGATCCGATCCGAACCCCTCAGAGAATCTAGTAGGGCACCGGGACACGCACTAGTGTGTGATGGCGTTCCTTCTAGAAAACCTCCGAAAGTGATTCGTTTCACACGGCTTGAGGAACCCTTTAAGTTTCTCGCCGCCCCCAAAAAAGCCCGGTGAAACTAAGTATGCCGTCTGAGGCAGTCAGCAAACTCTCTCAAAAAGAAAGTCTACGTCACCATAACGGACAATAATTGGTGCTATAAAGTCTGAAACTCAATATTAGTCTTCTTACTGCCGTACTCAGAGACGACAATTAAGTTTTAATGACAATTAAGTCTCTTGCTGTCACTTTCTTATGTATAATGCTAAATAGAGAAGGAAAGACATTTAATTGTCAGTAAAACTTAATTGACGTCTCTGAGTGCGACAGTTAGGGCTGATTTTTCAATCGTTAGTTAAAGTTTATTTATTGTATAATTTGACATAGTGACAGATTTTCTTTAGAAAATATGTCACAATGACAATCTTATTTTTTGGATAAGACTTATCCGAGGATTGAAAAACTGGGCCTTAGTACTTTTATCACTTAAAAAAAGATAAAATATTTTAAACATCTTTCTACCACAGCTGACACAAGCATAATGTGCAAACCTCAGAATAATAACTAGAGCTATAGAAACCGGACTAAAATAGCAACACTCATTCATTAGTTCGTACTATTTTAACTAATGAACCTAAGTTGTATTGGAAAGAGATCGATTGTCTCTTTTCTTTCGTTATTTCTAAGGTGTCATCAGATTTGTGACGTCATATTTGAGGTAATGTAGTGAGTGACTTTATAAAGGACTCAAAGATTTTGAGCCTAGTTTGTTTTGTACAAAGCCAATACTACTCCATCCATAGTGTATCGAAACGATATCATTGTTTCACTCAAGTTTGTAAGATAATAGTGTGAACTATGGAAGTTCCTATAAAGAAAAAGGGTTACACTCAAAAACATAGGGCTGAATGGGAGACTAACGAAGAGTTCAAACCATAGACTATGTATGTTCAAACAATGGATAAAGCCGAAAGCCCTTTGTACGTATTATGATTTGCGTAAGCACAGATAATCCAAAAAACACAAAGCGAAATGTGAACTAATCACAAAAAATAATATATCCCTGTATAATAAATAATAGAATATTAAAATAGGCAAAAAATACTTTGATATTTAGCCACTTCTAGCCACATTTCGGAAGCTATTTTTTTCACAAAACTGGCTACTTCTTTATTTTATTTAGCCACAAACTAGATTGTCCTAACGGCAACACTGTTTCTTTAAGTGTCGGACAGACAGAGTGACATGACACATGTCACAGTCAGTTAGTCAGTTGTCATCAGTGACTTGGACTTGTATGGCCTATATTAAATTCGGAAATTAATGTAAACTTTATAAAATGTGCATTGATATAATTTAAAATCAGTTTATATGAAATAATAACTGTTAATATCCTCTTTAATAGGTATTCAATAAAATAAAATCGTATTTAATTAAATTGTTCAACTTTATCATTTAATTTTGTGGACTCGTTCGTTATCTTATCTTGGACACCTTTAGAAATAATAAAGTGCTTTCGTTTCGTGTACATCTAACACACAATATGGACACCTTAAGGTAAGGAGCTAAACGTGGAGAAGAAATTTAATGTAGGTCAAAATTTCAATACCTACATAGATACTACCACTTACTTCTAGTTATTTGATGTACCTTGAATTTGCGCGTCAAAGTCAAGGTTATTTTTGTAGTTAGGTCGATCGATATTAAACTATGTTACGAACACTGAAGTGTAATATGTACCTATATGGTCAGTAGGTCATTCCGTGTACATCCATTATTTTCTAAAAATTACAAGCAATTCGCAGACTTGAAATAAATTAATATACATAATAACTATACTAATTTATTACAATTGTGTAAATATGCTCTAAAAAGTTGGTTGATTTAATAAGTAAATAAACATTGTGAAGTAAAAAATTCCATTCTTTCTTACTAACAAATTATGTGTAATTTAATAACAAACCTAAATTTGTGTGCAAACTCATGTTTCTTAACTATGGTCTCCACTCTATTAACTTTAATTGCAACATTTGAAAAAATCACACATTACGGAATGTATACAAAGTTACAATTTGGTGGTGTAACTGCTTATAAATAATATTTTTAGAATAACTAGGTAGATCTAGTACCATGTATAATAACCTTTACCCGTAAATGCATAGTACCCTTTTGACTGTTTTGTGTTTAATGTGTATTAACAATTTAGTTACTTATATCAATATAAATCAAAATATATACCTATTATAAACTTATTTATTATCTCATCTCATTTTGAAAAGAAATTTAAGTCCAATAATTAGCAATTTGAACATAACATTCATCTTCCTACAGGTTTTATTTTGTGACCTGGAATGTGGCAACTAGATCGCCAGGGCAAGATCTTAACTCATTGCTAGACTTCCCTTCACTATATAATAAGAACAAACCACTGCCTGACTTCTATGTAATAGGGTAAGTTATCTTAAATTTACGTAACTAAATCATCGGCTTACTATAAATGACATTAACAACTATAGATGTTTTAAATGGCATAAGCCATCATGAGTATGAGAGGTATATTTTTTTTATATAAAATACTAATGGCATAACATTATTGGATACCAATTGAATATAATCAAAGGATTATAAATAATTGATTTCTCGAAGTGTTCTTTATGGCAAGTAAAGAGTTCTTGCAGTTAGCAGACATACTAAAATAAACAATAAACAGGATCCAATGCTGCAAACAGTGGGATTAGAAGTTGGCGAAGAAAGCATTGAAAGGACAATTTAGACTTCTATAAAAGAAGAGAGAACTTATGGAGAGATTTGGGGAAGACCATTGCCCAGGAATGGGACAACATTAGTTAATTAAGAATAAATAAACAAGATAGTCACTAATGGTTATCTTTTAATGAATTGTGAATGTTATTAGAATATTTGTCAACATTTCATATCTTTTAGCTTGCAAGAAGTAAAGTCGCAACCACAGAACATGTTGATGGATTCATTGTTCTCCGATCCATGGACATCTTCATTCAACAGAATCCTATGCCGACAAGGCTTCATTATTGCCAAAAGCACAAGACTGCAAGGTCTATTATTGCTTGTGTACACACACATGAAACATGTTACACATCTCAGAGACATTGAAGCTCAGTACACAAAAACTGGCTTAGGAGGCATGTGGGTAAGTTTCTTTAAAATATTTTATTGTGTAAGGTTTATGAAATAGAAATTGTGAGAGTTCTATAAAGTAATTTATCAGAAGGATATTATAAATGAAATACACATTTACCATGTAGCTCTGTATAATTGCGACTAAATAATATTTGTGGTTGGCTAGCGAGGCAGCCACTGGAAACATGTAAACAAAGGTGTTGACATATCATCATATTTCAAATTATAAAAAACTTATCGCTAGTGCTGGCGCTCTGTAAATAACAATAGTGCACTGTGTACCTACAATTATTTATAATTAAAATTTGTTGCCACTAAAACAACCACTAAAGGACTAACCGAAAACTAAACACCAAAGAGCCACTAAACGAACGACGACACTGACCCAAATTATAGTTAATGAAGTCAGTTTAGTACAAACACTTACCTAGATTAAGGCTCTCCAAGGTGATCAATATTGCCACTTTTATAAAAAAAAAATTGCTCTTATTAAAGTAGTTGTACAACTTTCAAGCAGGTTCCACACTATGTTTAGAGTGGTATGTGTAGAATTTTACCTACATTATAGGGCTTTAGAAAACGCTTTTACAAGGACTCTGCAGTTACTGGCTAAATTGCATATTTAAGTTAACTTACCTTAAATATCATTGTAATAATATTTATTGCTTAGGATAATATTAATGAGATAAGCAGTGACAATTTATTAATAAGATTATTACTATAATTTTCTTGCATCAGATATTTTTGCACAGTTGAATGTGACATGATCGCGGATGTACAGAAGGCGCCTGCACATGGACCTATCCAAAACTGTTAAATTTCTTCAATACATTTTCAAACATACTTCACTACAAAGTACAAAACAAAGTCGCTTCCCGCTGTCCCTATGTATGTATGTATGCTTAGTTCTTTAAAACTACGCAACGGATTTTGATGCGGTTTTTTTTAATAGATAGAGTGATTCCAGAGGAAGTTTTATATGTATAAATACATGCATAATATAGTAAGAAACACTGATAATTTTAGTGGTTTCACAATTTTTTGGGCTTACATTGCAAACGCTGGCTGATCCCTACGAGATAGATCAAAATAATGTACTACAGTATTGTACACCTTAAAAAGGTCTGCAAAAAAGTCCCCGGTGGTATATGTCTATCTTTTAGGAATAACCCTCAATAATCATTTTTTATTCTTTACCCTTTTACGAGAAATAATGGCTTATTTACGAAGCGATTTTAAGCAATACAGCATTAATTATTAGCCAATTAAGTACCTTAAATACATTGTGCATTTAATATAGATCAATATGGCCCTTTACAGCATGTAATTTAAATGAATATTTTCGAAGATATTACAGGTTTAAAATGCAAAGACATAGCGGTTGCGTGTATCAGCATTGCACTCGTGCGAAGCCGGGGCGGGTCGCTAGTAAGGCATAAAGTTCAAAACCTATTAGAGGATTGACAGTTTGTGGTAGGTTGATGTGCAGGCGTGTGTGCTAAAGTTACGTACGACGACGGATGGATATTTAAAAGCAGACAAAACGATCTACTTACCCTCTTTCCTAGTAAGTAGTTTTTGCGCTCGATACACGTACTACTGTTTCATAAGGTGTTTCAAGTTGCAATTCTCTCGAACTTAATCTTCACTACACTCACTATACTCATATCATCCGAGTCAATTAAACAAAATTTCAATAGTAAAAATGGGTTACGTTTTCATTAACGTAATCGAATTTTATTTTTTGGGGAGAGTTTGCTGATTGCCTCAGTCGGCATTTTCAGCTTCACCGGGCTTGTTTGGGGGCGGCGAGAAACTTAAAGGGTTCCTCAAGCCGTGTGAAACGAATCACCTTCGGAGATTTTCTAAAGGGAACGGCATCACGCACTAATGCGTGTCCCCGTGCCCTCCTAGATTCTGGGAAGGGTTCGGATCGGATCGGGGAGCGGAACAACCCGAGGGCGCCTCTAAAGGCTCGGACCAGGCCGTGGTGGTGAAGAGAAGCGCCCAGGTACAAGTCTGTACGTGGTGTAGAGCGCGTGTGAACCGGTTCGTCGTACCCTTGTTCTACGAGTACGGTGTCTTGGGCCTAAACTAGTGTGCATGTTTAGTGTATTCTGTAAATGTGTAGTGGCATTTAAAGGATCGGGCGGGACGTAATCGAATGACAAATAAAATGTGCACTAAGTAAGCACCCAACTTCTTATGTGACAAGTAAGTACCCATGACGCAAAACGGCCCTTTTCTTGTTCTTGCGGTTTTAACAAAGACTAGAGTAATCCCTGGATTCCAGAAGAGAGACCATTTAAACCTCTTAATTTAAATTCATGTATTTCGCTTCTCTGGACCAATCTTGTATTTTCTTACGACGACGTTGTGGCCTTCTTCATCATCATCATCATCGGCTCATTTTATGTCCCCACTGCTGGGGCACTAGCCTTCCCTATGTATGGATAGGGAGAACGGAAACACCACGCAGGCCCAGTGCGGGTTGGTGGTTGTTAACGACTGCTAATGCAGCCGGGACCAACGGCTTTACGTGACTTTCGAAGCACGGAGGAGCTCGAGATGATAAATTTTTGGTCACCCATCTGATGACCGGAATTTGCGAAACTTCTGACTGTGCTTCGTTTTACACGGTTTGAGGAACCCTTTTTCTCGCCGCCCCCAAAAAATTTCAGTGACGCTGATAATGCCGTCTGGCCTGAGTGAGGCAACTAGCAAACTCTAAAACAACCATACCATTTGCCTCGGGTCTTGCACTAGTCTGGGCCATGGGCGAGCGACGTGCAACCGACGGTCTTCGTTATGTCGTATCTTATTAATATTATAAACGCGAAAGTTTGTTTGGATGTTTGTTACTCTTTCACGTAAAAACTACTGAATGGATTTGGATGAAATTCGGCATTCACATAGTTTATAACCGGGAATAACACATAGGATACTTTTATCCCGATATTCCCACGGGAACGGGAACCACGCGGGTGAAACCGCGAGCGACCACTAGTATGTAATAATAGTACCTAATGCATATTATATAAAAAATAATAATTGAACATTATAAATCATATCTGTCTCGCTAACCATGTTGTTAGAAAACGTACGAATTTGAGTCGGACAAACAAGTACGATCGAATACGAACAAATTCGTTCAAAAACGCATCTAAAGTGCGACCGGCCGGGCGTTAAGTATGTTTTTGCCTTTAATAGAGCCTGCAATAATTCTGCCTGCAATATTTTATATTGCAATTATGCATGAGAGAGGCTATATGCAATAGAGGTTCTATTGCATTAAATCTCTTTTCTCTCACAAGGTTTCTTCAATCGAATGATTCTATGTTTTGATTTCTAGGGCAACAAAGGGGCAGTGAGCATAAGATTCAACATTTACGGTTGCTCAGTGTGCCTCGTGAACTGCCATTTGACTGCGCACGAGCATCTTCTAGCAGACCGCATCAACGACTACAACACGATCATCAAGCAACACGTGTACCACGTCAATGAAACAACAAACATATTGTACCATGAGTAAGTTTTTTTAACACTTTAAACCGTCATGTTGACCCATGATCATCAAGGTTTTAGATGACAAGAGGCATACCTTTTATTTTATTTTACAAATTAATATTAAAAAGTATACTATCTATAGATTACTAGAAATTGCACTAAGCCAACTGAGATGAATAGCAAGTGTCTTTGGACACTGAAAACGATACACCAGACATTAGAATAATCTTTCTATTAATTTGTTAATTGTTCACATGACAACCAGTTCTTGTTGTAGTTTGGCCTCCACAATAAGTGGTTGTCGGTGGCTGCTTATGTATTTCTATTTGACAAGTATTCGCTCACTATGCAGGAAGCGTTCAAGAGATGTTTATTTGAACGCGATTGAACTTTGATCATAATTTTGTTACTTAACCACTTTTCATTATACCAGTTATTTATCATTTTCATGTACAGTATGTACCTATGTGGTATATCCCTGTAGATACTTGTATCATCCTCATCTTTCTTATCCTCATCCTTTTGACGACCTCCTTAGTCGAGTGGTTTGTACACCGGTTTTCATGGTGTCGCCATCTCTGAGGTCCCGGGTTCGATCCCCGATCGGGTCAATTTAGAAATTATTGTTTTTCTAAATTGTCTCGGGTCTGGGTGTTTTCTATGTATAATAAGTATGTATTTAAGTATTTTAAGTATGTTTATCCGTTGTCTAGTAATCATTTTAACGAGTTTCACAACGAAGCTTCTCTTGGGCTAGATAATTGGTGTGAGTGTGGGAAAGTTTATTTATTTATTATTTATTTATTTATCCTCGTAAAACTGTGCATATAGGTATACACGTTATTATATATCAACCTTTATGTGGTATCACCGAGATGACTGAGGTGACACGCATAAAATGCTTCTGCGTTAATATGCGTATGAACTAATTACTGTATTATGGACTAATAAAGTATTAATATCAATAGCTGGTGCACCGGGCTACTTTTTCAATTATTTAATTTACAACGTCTACATCTCATATTGAAACTGGATAAATAGGAGTAGGCTTTATATATCGCACTGCTGCGTTTTGGTCTAAAAATACTAACACGCTTCAAATTTTTGTAATAGGTACGATAAATTAGCACACATAAAAAACATCATCATCATCGGCATAGGCTGATGATCATAGATTGGATTAGGTAGAGTTTTTTGACATACCTTTGCAATGTTAGCATAACATGGACAATCTTAAGCAAACTTAGTTTTTTCCAAAATTTGGATAAAATAAAGTATAAGATTTTTGAAAATAATCTCCAGTAACGATCACCTAAATCACACCTTGATAGTCTGAAGTGCAAAAGAGTTAAAAGTGTATTTTCTCTTATTATTTTATCGGGTTATCCATACTATTGATAACGTTATGACGCAATTCACAGAAAAAACTCTACATATTCCGATCCGATTCCGATATATCAAAGTGCACGCCACTGAGCACAATCCGCTTAAAAAAACCATACAACACGAATCACTAATATCTGAAGAAAGGAAAGCATACTTACAGCACTTTACTATCTCAGATTATAACGATATTGGTTCAGGCGTTTATTTATCAGTTGGATAGTATTTGATAGCGTTGTTAACTGTTGTATCGAAAGATGGCTTTGAAACCTGTTAGGTATGAAGGACGAGGAAAATGTATTGCGTCATACATAATAAGCAACACTATATTGTCTCGTCTCGTCACAATAAAATATAGCTATACCTATTGTTATCTTTTCAAAATGTTGTGAATGACGTTCGAAAATGTTGCGTAAATTCGAAGTTTGTAAGTACTGTAGCTTTCTTTCAGCATTTACGTACGTAATATTTTTGTACAGATAGGCCGCGTCAAAATGATCGCAACATGATGTGTTGTGGTGTAAAATATATAAGCAGTTAGCAGGTAAATAATATTGAATTTGTCAAAATATTTGATTCAAGCAAGAATAGACTTGAAACTCACGGTTTTTAAAGTTTTATTTTAATTGCTTAGCCAGTTATCTTGACCACTTCGATGTGGTAATGTTTTGATGCTGATCGTACACATGAGCTAATACACTACATACATACGTAGACAGAATTACATAAAACTTAATTTTGATAACTGCAAGCTTGTGAAATTGGCAGTTGTATTTTTCTAGCTAGAAGTTTTACAACAGTTACATGAGTATTAATTATGAAATGTCGTAAACACAACATTACGAACGTAACTTATTTCTATACATCTTATGTTTTGATTGGGCCAGAAGAAGTTATGGATTTTTTTTTGAAGAGTAGGCCAATAACTCCGCTTTACCTGGGTGCGCGTGAGTTTTGTTTACTATCCGTATTCCTTCGATTACGTTTACGAAAACGAAAATTAGTATGGAATTGAAGCAGCGCCTCCTGGCGGCATACGAGAAGAGTTAACATTTTGCCATACAAATTCTCGTTTTCGTTAACGTGATCGAATTGCGAATGAAACTCGCACTAGGCACCTTGATGTTAAGCAGAAAGAAGCGGAGACCAGGTGCGAAGACAGCCAATGGAGCTGTGGGCTTTTCTAGCCGTCCTTACCTTGCCGACCCGCAAGTGGCTCTTTCTTGCACGTGTTTGTAGTTTGTTCTTTTAACTAATAATTTTTAAGTAATAAATAAAAATAATAATTTTGAAATAATAAATATTTTTTTGTAGCAAGTTATTGTTGTACCTACCCATGTTGTAGGAAGGACGGAATTCTTGTGCTAAGAAAGCATTCCATTTTTAGGGTTCCGTACCCAAAGGGTAAAACGGGACCCTATTACTCTTAAGACTCCGCTGTCCGTCCGTCTGTCCCACAGAACACAAGAATGGTCTGTCCTGTCACCATGAACCGTGATCTTAGTTAGACAGTTGAAATTTTCACAGAATGATGTATTTCGGTTGCCGCTATCATTAACAACAAATACTAAAAAACAATAAAATAAATATTTAAAAGGGGCTCCCATACAACAAACGTGATTTTTTGTTTGTTACCTACATATTCTAATGATGTTCTTTTTTCTCAGCTACGTGTTCTGGATTGGAGATTTGAACTTTCGAACTGATCATCCAACTGGCAGCAGTCCCACATCAGAAGAGATTGTCGAGACCTTAAACAAAGTGGAGAAGGACAAATATTCCAATCTACTGAAGCATGACCAGTTGCTGGCTGTTATGGACTCGGGGGAAG
This sequence comes from Eudonia lacustrata, assembly GCA_947562085.1. Taxonomy (NCBI): domain Eukaryota; kingdom Metazoa; phylum Arthropoda; class Insecta; order Lepidoptera; family Crambidae; genus Eudonia; species Eudonia lacustrata. The sequence continues at coordinate 8,369,529 of OX387318.1, forward strand.
CGTTCTCGGAGTTCAAGGAGCCCGAGGTTCGATTTCCGCCCACGTACAAATTTTCCATTGGAGGTGACGAGTATGACTTGAAGTGAGTATTTAATCATACTTAGTTGACTAGTGCGATTTTGTTTTTCCTAACTCTTTATTTTTTTCGTAATGTACATGTTGATATCATAATATTTTTTAAATTATTTTTAATTAAGAATATGGTTTTAACTATTTAGAATTTAAGTATCAAAGCAGTTGTCGGTTTACCACAGCAGTTGCTCTCATTATTGTGTATGATTTTTTGTGTTGTCTGACTTTGACCGGATTTTGTGAATGCATGAGTTTGTTGATATTTGAAACAAAGTCATTACCATCAATAGCCTATAAACGTCCCACTGCTGATTTCAGGCATTCCCACATAAAAGGTGGGGTATGTGGATGTTAACAACTGCCATCTTACTATACAGGTCTGTTAACTAAAGCTGGCACGTTCAACACATTAACACGTTGCGCTTGTGTAGTGTCTGTGAAGAAGTGACGTCGCACTGCATACGCATCATGAAAAGTCTATCAGTCACTCTCGCGCTCGATGAAGTTTATGAGTATGAAGGAAGCAGTTATTGTTTTGCTTTTGCTACTGCTTATAAATACAGAGTGGTATTTTTTGACATACGTCCGTTGGCGTCAATCACGTTTAAATCGATGAAGATTATTGTGTCATCTTCGTTTACCTATTTTAAGGTTAGATTAAAATGTCTTCTCAAGGAATTGGTTCCGGCAAAACATTAACAGGACGATCTCGTGAAATAGTTTGAGTGGGGTAGAAGATTTAATTTACGATTCTGACTAGAAACAATTAATGTAATAAAACATATTTTTAAATTTTATTTACAACAACCCTATAACTTTACTCAACCTACAACTTACAAGCTTATATAACTTATTAAATCAGAGTAAGAAGACTAAATTTTTATAAAAGGGTATGAGTAATTTGGAAATCGATTAAAAAAAAAATTTCATGTTGAAGATCTTATCCCAATAAGCAAAAAATTATTAAACAGAGTAAGTCTATCATGACCAGACTTTGAGCTATTTCTTATTAAAAAAAATATTTTATTCAGTATGTATGTTGCTCTTGTAACATAATCTGCCCCTTTGTTCTTTACTAACTATCTTGATTCCCTAAAAAACTGAATGAAAATATACTAAAATTCCAATTCCACATTTCACACGTAAACAGTTTTACGGAAAGCAAACAAGATTCGATATCTTAAAAACTGCCCAATACTGGGAAATGTTGTGATAGTATTTTTTTTAATGTCTTAACAAGTTCTTTCAAATACAATAAAAATTGAGGCGCGACAAGCTAAAAATTTTTTTCATACATTTTCCTATTTTATATGAGGAATTTTTCACAAACTATGAGGTTTCCGACTTTGCGTTTATTTTTATGTTGAAGTATATTTTATGGAAGTAATGAATAAATAAATAAAAAAATTCACCCCTCCATACAAAATTACTTAAACCCCTTTGCTTTTTCATATAAGATAATTTAATTAATTAAATCTAATTTAATTTCTAAACATGCTGCATAGTGAATTTGCATTAGTGTGAGTACTGTGAATATGCCAGCTTTAGTTAATAGACCTGTAGCAATCGGGACCAACGGTTTTACGTGCCTTCCGAAGCACGAGGAGCTCGAAATGATAAATGTTTGGTCGCCCATCCGACGACCGGCCTTATTGCATTCGCAAACCAAGCGTGTTAACCACTGCGCAATACGAGCAAATTTTAATCCAGCTTCAAATCTCGCTTCTAGCTTTTTTCAACACTTACGAATACTGTAATTTTTTTAGGAGAAAACCGTCGTGGACCGACAGGGTACTGTACAAAGTGATAGCGAACAATTACGAGAACGTGACGCTCCGAGCGGACATGCTGTCGTACAACCACATACCGCACTTCACGGTGAGCGACCACAAGCCTGTGGTCGCCCTCTACAGCATCAAGGTCAGTCACCATATATGTTACGTTGGTATCAAACGCTTTATACGAATCTGCTGACGTTTTTTTTTACCTTTTGACCGCCACGGTTGGCTATAATCGACAAGCGATAGCGTGTCCTGCATGCCAACGATAGCAATGGCCGACAATACCTTTAGTTTACAAAAATAATAATTGAAAATTTTGGAATCCCTTTTCCTGTTGCAAGCTTTTACTCTAAATCTGAAATGCTTGGCGTACAGGACTCGGCGTAGTATTTATGCTGTGGCGGTCTCCACCCTATTTGCATAGAGGTATATGTACATTATAAGGTATAAAAGTATATATATTATGTAGTCTATAATTTGAAATAAATTCAATATGTCAAGATATTCACTAGTAATTTTAAAATTCAATATTATTTGTTCAAATGAAAGGAAAAACTTACCGGTTTTGGTAAGTACCTAAATAGGTCCTTTTCAAATAGAATTTTCATTGTCAAAAACTATTTAATCAATGACTCTGAATATGAGTGGGTGCTAGCACTCTTGTTATCATAATGTGAGAATTGTTGATAACAGTTCATTTACACCTCTTTAGGAAAATTTTAAGCGTGGAAAAATATCTGGTGACTTCTCTGCATCTTATCAAATTGTGAGAATTATTAATAACGGTTCAAAAATAGCACCTTCCTAGCTGAATTTTTAGTGTAAAAAAATGTAGACGTGATATGGTAGCGATCGATAACTCGTAATTGTTAATTGAAAATTATAGTTTCCTTTTTAACATCGTATTCTTTATTCACATAGTACTAAAAATAAACGCTACTAGATCTGTATAAAGTGTTTATGATACCTATTTATTTTAGTGCACGCATGCATTTTGCATATATAAATATTAATAGCATGATTTAATGCAAGAATTATTATAATAATAAACAATTCCATAACTAATTTAGTTTTAGACAGTTTTAGACAAAAAATTATTAAGAGGATAATATTGGTTGATAGCGTGATAATTCATTTTTAGAATGAATAATACAAACTTATTTAGTTTGATTATAAACAATAGCAGTTATAAAAAAATATATTTAATACCACTATTATTACGAAATAAGAGTCACACAGATATAGTAGTGGTCAGACTGCCTTTTTGAATATAAAGACAATATCTTTTAAACATGCTTTTAATAACCGGCTGATGCCTATTTTATTTTGTTTTTTAATAGTGTAGTTTCTGACAGTATTGGGTATGCCACTGCACCTAAGACACGTATTATGGAAACACGGAGAAGCGCAGAGAGCGGTCCTTGAAATATGTCGTCTCATTATACAAATAATTATATAACACTTCACTGAGTCAAAATAATTGCGTGGCAAGTCGAACGTATACGTGCTCGAGTCGAATGCGAGAGATATGCCCGTTAGATAAACGTAAACCCACTCCTAGCACAAGCATATGAGTTTACGGGGGGGTTAAAAGGACAATTTTTATTTTTTATTTAATTTTTTTTTATTACTAATGCTTTATTAATACAATACTGTTCTTTGGAGTCACCGCTGTACCTACTGTAGCGAACATTCTATCACGCACAAAGAAATATGATGACTCGTCATTTCTTTGTCGCACTTCCTAGAGATGGAATGTCTACCAGCTCACGTTTTTCCCTCCTAATGACATGGGGCCCTTTAAACGAAGCGAGAAGAATCATCTTGTGGGCTGGCACGGTAAGGGTGCCTTATGTTGTCTCCATGCACCAGTTGGCTTAGCGGCTGGACTCCATTACCATTTAACATTAGGTGGAGTGAAGTCATTTGCCGTGCAAAGAATAATTAAAAAAACAAACAATAATAACATTCCTTTTAACCCACATAGAAAGCTTATGCTTGTGTTAGGCATGAGTCAGTAGTCTAACGGACATCTATCCGTTCAGCTACCTACGTTTTGTGTAAATAGCACATATAAAAACGTATATACGTTCCGCCCTCTCAACCCTCCGCGTATCTATGAACGTGCATATATATTCTATTTTTGTACTGTTAACCGCATGCTAGGTCCCGCACGCCTACGCTCGTTCGCTAGCAAACGAGCGCCCTATGTCAGGGATCCGAATGCGATCAGCGATAATGATGCCCTCTACCGCGGAAGAGGCACTGGCTGGTGTAGCGATGCCGTTCGCTACGTTGGTCGGTGAGGGCAGCAACGTGGTAGCGGTCGACTCGCCGGACGGTCTGGTTGCAGCCCCTGAGACTGTAGAAGAGACTCAGGTATTGCCTTAAGAAGATAGACGAACGCAGCTTCTATAGATTCCCCTTTATTACAAATGGTTATGTAAATTGTTTGACGTGGTCTAGATACTAGACAGCCTTTTTGGAAAGGCTTATTCATCGATAGCGTTATCAGTCACCCCACTTGTAGGTTTATTAGAATTTACCTGACAGTTATTTTTATTAACTGTTCGCAATAAATTGTTTCGTTTTCGGAACAGTATGCAGTATGAAATTTGAACAGATTGGCAAAGATGTTAAAGTTGCAAATTAGAATAGTTATAGTAGTCATTGCATGTGTGGTGCCAATTTTTTTATATCGCGACTGTTGTTTTTCTTTTTGCGTGCCTGAATTAATTCTAGAAGTATTTCTGCATGCATGTAAAAAATCTAAGGTTATATGTAATTATTGTAGTGTAGTTTTTTACTCATAGTTTTCTTTACATTTTGCACTATTAACAATAACCATAGTTTCGCACTGTTTAGTTTCTTATCATGTTATATTGTATGTGACTTTTTTGTTATTTTCTGTATAATTTTGTTATTTCTCAACGGGTAAGCGTTGAACTGATGCTAAGTGACGACAAGGCAAGGTTGAAACGCGCTACAGCTGGAATCCTCAACAACTGCGGACTGGCTATCTTATCTGTATTTTCTTACTAGCGGCCGCTCGCGGTTTCACCCGCGTGGTTCCCGTTCCCGTGGGAATATCAGGATAAAAAGTATCCTATGTTCTAATGCAGATTATAAACTATCTGTATGCCGAATTTCATCCAAATCCATCCATCCGTTGCAGCGTGAAGAAGCAACAAATATACACACATACACACACACACAAACTTTCGCATTTATAATATTAGTATGATTCTATAATACAAATACTTGCCTAAAGTATTTGACCGCGATCTCACCTGCCCTCCGACCACCTAACCGATCGCTTTGACTACGCGTATAGTTTATGACGTCATCTTGCCACCTCGCACCGCCTATGAAAGCAATATCAAAGCTAACGACGACAAACAAGAAACGACAAGATGACGTCATAAACCACACACGATGTCAAAGCGATCGGTTAGGCGGTCGGGCCCCTGATTGTAAGTGATGATGCGGCCTAGATGTAGCTAACTTGCCTAGCTAGATAATGACAGTTCACTCTTGCCTTGAAAATGTCCAATGTACATATCAGGAAACAGGTCCCTAGGAAAGGAATTCCACTGTTTAGCCGTTCGTGTAAAAAATTATGACGCATAGCGCTTTGTGTTCGGAACGCATCACTGCTACAAACATTGTTGTTATAGCGACAGATACACCACCTAATAAGCCAAAAGCAAAAGCACCCCCGCTGGGAATCGAACCGGGACCTCGGTGGTGTAACCAATAGATCACAGAACAATAATGATATTATGTTAAAGCTTATATAGGGGATATATGATAATATTATAATGATATTATAATAAATCCCTTTTTGCTTGAAAGCGCAGTAGCTTGCGCGTTCGAGACGCGATGTTGGAATTTTGGAATACTCATCAGACGGATAGGTGACCAATTTCAATTATCTTCTTATTGAAGAGTCCTATGCCCAGCTGTGGACTTATGTAAAATGATGATGATGAGCCTCGAAGCACGGAAAACGTGCTTGAGAAGGCATGTTCTAACTGTTTGATATCGAAAAGTAATACAGCTAATTAATGTTTGAATAGAGAAGAGAATCAATGAAAAAATTATTAATGTATGAATGAAAGTATAAATGAAATGAAATTTAACAAGGAGAATGGGCCATAAACCGGCACGCGAGCCCAATGCGGTGCGGTGATTGTTAACGATTGCTAATGCAGCCGCATAACGGCTTGTAACAAACGACTTTACGTGCCTTCCGAAGCGTGGAAAATATAAAAAGTATGATGAAATATAAATAACTAAATATTCCTAAATATTCCATCTAATAAAATAGGTACATTGTAATTGAATTAAATAAATAAATAAACTTTCCTACACTCACACCAATTATCTAGCCCAAGAGAAGCTTCGTTATGAAACTCTTTAAATGGTTACTAAACAACGGATAAACATACTTAAAATACTTAAATACACACTTATTATACATAGAAAACACCCAGACCCGAGACAATTTAGAAAAACAATAATTTCTAAATTGACCCGACCGGGCATCGAACCCGGGACCTCAGAGATGGCGACACCATAAAAACCGGTGTACAAACCACTCGACCAAGGAGGTCCAAAATGAATTTGGAGTAAAATTTAATAATCCGTTATTTGTCTGTTCCAGGCATTCTCAAACTATACGGTGAAGACGGTGGAGTTCGCCCCAATCAGTCGGATATGGTACGTCGGCGACGCGGACTTCCGAACTCAGTGCACGTTGTCGCCCGACGTCGAGGTGAATCCCAGCGACTGGATTGGGATATACGATGTAAGTGTCAAAGATAATTTGAGTCTTATTGTGTAAGCGATAATGTTTTTTTCAGAGAAAATGTTTCACATCTCACATTTACTCACAAAAAATTTGATAGATGGAAAAGGTTGTGTCTCATTACATTAATTTAAAAAGCAAATGTCTGATGTATAAAACAACCCAGGACCCAAGAGCATCTGAGACCCTTAAGAGCGTTTACGCCGCACACTAGCGCCACTAATGAAAAAAAAAACATATCTAGTAATTAGAGATAGATAATCAAATTATGCTCAACAAACTATTTGAATGAAGTAATTTAGCAATTTTACTGCACCTAATGAACACCTCACATGTTATGGTTTAGTTAAATAAGACGTTACGGCCACTTTTAACTATAACGCCATATTTAACTAAACCATAACATGTCAGGTGTTCATTAGGTGACGTAAAAATGCTAAATTACTTCATTCAGATAGTTTGTTGAGCATAATTTGATTTTCTATCTCTAATTATTAGATATGTTTTTTTTGTCAATGGCGGCGCTAGTGTGCAGCGTAAACGCTCTTAAAGAGCACCATGAACTTTTTTAAATATGTACCTATTTACAGATGTCATGTAAGACTTAAGAGATGTTAAAAGACTTCATTCAACCTCTTTTGTTTCCAGGCCAATTTCCAAAGCTTGGACGACTATATTGCGTACGAGTATCTCCCCAAAGTGAGCTTGCCTCAAGCGCCTGCTGCCGCGGGTCAACCGAGAGACATCACTCTCAGCTTCCCCGTAGGCAGCGGCGTGCGAACTCCCGGCTTCTACCGATTCATATACTTCAGCCAACCCCACAACGACGTCAGAAGTGTCTTGGGTAAGTTTAGTTTTAGGAAACTATACAGCCTTCTAGAACTTCGCGAAAATTTAGCCGAAACCTATAATGGTCACCTTCATCATAAGCAGAGGCGTGCGATCACCCGGCATCTACCGGTTCATATACTTCAGCCAAACCCATAACGACGTCAGAAGAGTCTTGGGTAAGTTTTCCCACTAATATTCTGCCATAAGTCAACCAGAAACCATCACTCTTGGCTTATCGTAGGCAGCGGCGTAATAAAGTCTGACTTCTACCGGTTCATATGATAATATATACAGCTGCCAACCGTACAACGACATCAGAAGTGTCTTGGGTAAGTCTGGTTCAAAGAATATTCTGTATCGTCTTGTAGAACTTTGCCAAAAGTCAGTAGGGAACTATCAGTCTTAGCTTCCCCGTAGGCAGCGGCGTGTAAACATCCGCTTCTACCGATTCATATACTTTAGCCAGCCGCACAATGACGTTCGAAGTGTCTTGGGTTAGTTTGGTTTAAGTAAATTTTGTAGTGCCTACTCCTCTGCCAAAAGTCATACATCACTGTTAGCTTATCTGTAGGGAGCGGGGTGCCGCATCTACCTTCTACCTGTTCATCTATTCTGAATCATGGTGTGTGGCCGTGTGCTGGGTTATGATGACCAATCTCCCCTTGTGATAGGCACCAAAATAAAAATAAAATGTAGGAAGCCTGAATTCTACAGTGGGACTTTTATAGGCTGATGTGTACGATGATGGTGATAATTCATAATAGAGTATACCGACAACAGTCTCCTAACTTTTTGACGTTGTCACAATGAGCTTTCACCTTAAGAGTGAATCTGCCATAAATAGTGTTGCTAAAATTGTTAAAACCTGATCTCTTCCTGCAGGCATATCCGAACCCTTCGAAGTGAGCAGCAAAGAGGACAGGTTGGTAGCCGTCGACCCTTGCGATCAGCCGTCCAGCAGTTCGTCCCCTGGCCGGGCCAAGCCGTCTTCAGCTACATCCGACATCTTCACCGATTTCACGGGGCTCGATGTGGCCAAGCTTTCCCGCCATTTCTCCAACGACCTGAGCATTGACTGACTAAAGACCTACCTGCCTGGCTCACCGGCCACGGGGAGGAGGAAAGACAATGGTGTTTAAGTTTGCCCAGTGACTTGTAGATGTAGTTAATATCGATGATCAACCTTGTGATGTACAAAATAATTTTAATATACCGTGTGTACTATACACTAAATTTCCTTGTCGTGGTGACTGATCGGAGCGTATCATCGTATCGTACCATTCGCGGCGAGCTTGATACGTCGGTGCCGGTTGGCCAATAACAGCAGAGGCTCGGCTCGACTGTACTGACCATGCGAATGCTCGCTTCGAACATGTTACGATACAATTTGAAAAAGTGTTAAAAATTTCTACAAGCGGGATTCTATCCCTCACATATTACCCCATGACATACCGGCAAAAATCACGTAATCATGTTATGTTACGGCAAAATGCTTCGGTCAGTCCCACCTTTATAGTTGCACCGGAGTTTTAAATCTAAGTTGAACTTAATCTTACCTTATATTTTTCTTTGGTTTTCAATCTTATAAGTATCTTAAGGTCCATTTATGGTGACAACCACTGACAGAATACGCATCTTAGTCAGGATCATTGCTAAATTTTTCAACTTTGCGAACAAGTTTAATTTGTATGTAGTTAACAACATAAGGAGATTTAATAAAGATATACCCAGCGAAATAAAATATAAATACCAATATAAATTTATGAGAAAATTTCGTAGAGTTCTGTGGGATTATATATTTGAATTAAATAATTGGCACTTTAACGCAAATTAAAACTTGCATTAATATATATAAAGCAGATAAAATTATCACATAAATGTAGTCAATATATCACTTACTTGTTAGTCTGGTATCCTACTACACAGTCATTTTGAAAATGCATTGTCATTTTCCGTTTTTTTTATGACATGTGACATCTTTATTTGGTTGGGTAATAATTTATACTTACAACCATTTTGTATTACACGCATATTTTTTTGTATTACATGCGACATTTTTAATTGATTTGATTATTATTTATATATCAGGTGAATAAGCTTTATTCGTTATTTAAACAATAAGCGCCTTACAAATAAACAAAGAATAAGGTCCGAATAGTTATTCCGTGTTTTGTTCCCGTCATGTAAACGTCATTTCAAATTAGAGTAAAAGAGACTAAACACGGAATAACTTTTCAGTGCTTATTCTTTGTTTATTTGTAAGGGAGTAAGCTTTTAAACATTTCTAAGTCACAAATAGTTATGGCAAAAATATTAATTAAAGTTTTTTTACAGTATTATTATTACCTATTATTACCATTAAGTAAATAGTCATCTTTATTTACATATAACTTCAAAATTCACTTCTTTTTGTATTCATTGGTTGTGTAATTAGTATTACCTTTAAAAAAGATAATTAGAAACTATATTATACCTACTTATATAGGTTAGTCGGTGTTCGACAGGAACCAGTGATCGACCCTTTCTTCCTCTCATTATTCAAAATAGAGGTTCGCACCAGATTTTTTTTACTTTAGCGATAATTGAATAGACTACCTGCTTCTTAGCTGTGAGAGTGAACGAGAGTGCCGTAACTTCATACAAGCGCTCCGAAACGCACGCACACAAGCTCGTAGTTCACCTACATTACATTATTACGCACACAGAAAAAAAGCACGGGAAAGGAGGACGCGATGACGCGGGCTGTCCCCACAAACGCGGATCGGGCAGCGTATGTTGCTGTAGTAACGGAGAATAACAAGTATGTCACTGAGCGCTGCCGATCAGTATACACGTATTTTTCTTGGTTTGGGTGTCGCGATTGCGAGTTTTGTTGCATATAGGTGGGTGCCTATCGAAAATGTCTGGAAAAAAATCCTGTTGTGTATGCGGATGTCTCAACACACACAACCATGATCCCAGTTTGTTCCTTTTTACTTTGCCGACAGATATAACAAGATAAGTTTACAATATAAAAGACTCAAATTCACACAATAATAAATTAACTATGTGTGACTCAACCCTAGCCGGTAGGTACAGCTCGGTACGTCGATTCAAGGTCACGGCACTGTTGCCGCACTCTCGTTCACTCTGGCTGTGATCTAGTAAAATTTCAATGAAATCCTATATTATTTTTAGGGTTCCGTAGTCAACAAGGAACCTTTATAGTTTCGCCATGTCAGTCTGTCTGTCTGTCTGTCTGTCCCCAGCCTAGCTTATAGACTCTTAGTACTGTAAAGCTGTAATATGGCATGGATATACATATTAATCACGCCGACAAAGTGGTGAAGTACAATTTTTAAAAAAAAATTTTTAAGTATACCTTCCCTACACGTGAAGTGGAGATGTAATTTTTTTTCTTGTCTACCCCATAGTGTAGGATGGCGTTGGATAGCAATTTTAAAAATATTGCGGGTTTGCGTAAACAGTTTTTTGATTGAGGCATCCGTTTGTGAACTATTAAGCTTTAAAGTGCAAAATTTTGTTAGAGTCAAAAGGAAAACTATCACAGCTAAGTAGGCTTTGCAACTTTACGAGTAACAGTGGACCAACTTATAAAATGTACTTGGCGCAGTACAAATTACTCATTGGGAACTACTTAAATAAGTCAGGTGTGAAACCGGTAGCATCCGAATTATTGAGATGGGCTACGGAACCCTACACTGCGCGTGGCCGACACGCACTTGGCCGGTTCTTGGCAATAAAAGCTGGTGTCGAACATTGCTGCCACTACGATTTATCCTGTCTTATTGATCCCTAAAATGACCTTTATAATTATAGTACTATGTTATACTTTCATGTAAATATGTTAACGTGTTGTATCCGCTTGCAATTCGGTCTGTCGTGAATTCCCAAATGACAAAATGTTTTACTGAGACGAAAGAGGCCGGCCTCCGACGCCACTGTGCAAAAGTTCATTCGATCCGTTGCTCAGTTTTAATATGAAGAAAGGACAGACAAACATGCTTTCGCATTTATGATATAAGTTAGGATTGTTAAATTACATCCAAAATTGTAGTAATGATGAACATGTATGAAAATGAGTTTTAGCAAAACTAAGGGCGTTACATTAAAAATGTGTAAATTTAATTGTGTCTACTGTTGTGTACTTGCCAATAATGAGTTAGCTCTTTCCAAATGATTTAACTGGTAAAAAAATCAGCTATAAAATAATTTTCTAAAAAACAACTCTAAGTCTACGTTAGTAAACATAATAGTGACTAGTACAACTTAGTTTTAATTGTTACAGAGCAAGACACCATGTCTGATAGTACGATAATTATAATAACGTAATGAACTCTGAAATTTTCATCATGATTTGGGATTGGATAAAATATAATGTAAGCAAAAATCCCTTATATTTGGTTAGTCATAAGGTCTATATATGGTTAGGTTATTCCAATTTAATTCACGCGTCAAAGATGGTTCTACGAGTATATATATCATAAAACTAAGGATTATAAGTAACTTTATAGCAAGCTAGTTAGTTGCCTAATATGCACAGATTATAGCCGCTTCGCAAGCGAGCATTTTACACGGCTAGCGTGTTTAAGTTGCGCTCGTACATAGAACTTACGCAATACCGGGTCCCTAAATGGATAAACAAATTACAATTATATTTACAGTACAGTCGTATACCAATGGATTGAGCTAACGTATCGGGTTTATGGTCTGACCTTCCTATACGCAACTATCTTTAAGGGAAGGCTGGACCCTTTTTTTTAAAGTCCGGTCGTGAACAGATAATTTCGTACAATGACACGGCTATAATCGCACTTGTCTCGAGACAAGAGACAAGTATAGCTGTGAAATTGTTACTGTTCGGCGACCGGACTTAAACTGCGGTTAATGCATTTTACTGCTGACTTGCGGGTTTGTACCCAGCCTAACTTCCAAATAGTAAGATGAAGTGCAGCAGGACATATCCACTAGATAGAGACTGCAATATCATTCCAGCACTATATTAGAGTTGGTTCGTACCACGAAAAACAGGCACCAATTAGGCCAGCCAATATATTTTAATGTCAAATAAAACACATGAGGTAGGCTTAGATAAAATGTGTAAATAATTATAGTGTATAAATATACATTTAGTAAAGTAATAAATGACAATACCACAATTATTAAAGATATTGCAGTAAATGGGTTTCATAATATAAACATTGTACTACTATTTAGTTTCTGTGATTGTTATGCAAATGCAACATATTTAGTAAGTTTTCAGCAATATAGTGCAATAAGTAGATTTAAATAGTAGTAGTATATTCGGGTAGTGATTGTAATGTTATATGACCTGTTTATATTGGAATTGATATATATATTGTGTTCTGACTTAGCTTTGTATGTATAGTTCTTAGAACGGTTATATTAATAATATTTAGAAGCTGATGTCATGTGTTGGCTATGTTACCGTAAATATCAATAATAGCCTTAACTAAGCAAAACTGTATAGAGTATTAGAAATAACAACTTGTATGTGACCGATATAGAAACACGTCAAGCACGGACAAGATGAGGCCAAAGTTATTCATTTGGTACTTTTATACATGCTTACTGCAAATGATTTACAGCCTTGTACTATCCTACATAAAGTAGTTTATATGACGTCATATTTTTGTCAAAAGCAAGTTACGGTGTTGACCAGTGACACAATGTGGTCTAGTGCCTGATATGACAGACAATATTTCTCGTTCGAAACGTCGGGTTTAAAAGTATGGCATACAAAATTAAATACAGACGCGTGCACATCGGACTATCCAAAACTGTCAAATGTCTTCAGTGAATGTTCAACCATATGCCATAGACATAAAGTTCAATGTCTATTGAGGAAAGGACATCAGGCAAATTTCTTTGACAATAGACCCAAGAATGTATAGCATTTCTGTTTGTACAACAATGTAGGTATATAAAAAGTTGATCGTGGAAACTATTTAGAGTTTATCAAAGATTTTTATTAGATAAGTTATTCACGTTTGAAATATTTTTCTTTGGTAACACTGACACTAGTATAGCAACACTAGTAATTCAAACCAAACGTTTCGGTAATTGTTGAATGAAAACCAGTGTTCCCGAAGAAATGGTCTAAAAGTGGGTGTACCGATTCAAATTAAAATTATTATTTATTATGCTTTCTTGTTGATCGCAAAGATCTAAATAAAAAACATGATACTGATGGAGAGTGCGGAATTCTGTTTCGTTCATTTAATCATGTGGTTGTAACCAAACGCTTCAGTTGACAGTGATTGACATTGTCAGTGACAGGCTGGCTGACAGATCCTCAGAACTTTAGAAATCCAGCCAACTTCTGTCAATGTCATAGTCATCTGATGTAATGCGCCTTGTTCTTACTCTGAAGTTTCCATAATTCAGAGTGTTAGTGTAACACAAAAGTGTCAGTTTCATAGTCGTAGTTTTGTTTTCTAATTAATTAATTTCAGCCAATTAAAGGAGTTTTAAAATAAAGGTGATAATGATTTAGGTATATAATTACACATAGTGCTTAAAGATAATAGAATTAAGTTTATACATTTTCGGGTCAAATGTGCCTGATGTCCTTTGACAGTTTGTGGTGGCGTGTGTACACAAGGCGGCAGATCAACCTACCCAAACCTGTCAAATTTCTCCAATGACTATTGATCCCCATAACCAAACAGTAAAGTTAAAAATTGATAGTAGAAATTTGACAGGTTTGGGTAGGTTGATCTGCCGCCGTGTGTACATATGACTTTTTAAAATTAATTTCATTGAAACATAGTTATTGGTAAACATCTTTGTAGACTCAATCTTCTCATAACAAAAAGATAACAATTTAAAACTAAGTTTACTATACATTTCAGTTTATATTATATAAATGGGTTAAATTTTAAAAGTACCTTTTTTTCTTGATTTCTTCGTGCTTACTGTACAAGTTGTAAAAGTATGAGCCTATGGAAATGTAGCTGCCTTTGTTATGTAGCATAATAACTAGTTACTAAAGATAATATTTTTATAGCGTTTGTAACAAAATGTCTCGTAATCACGTGTTTCTACAAGTTGAGTTTATATCGTCTAAAAAATTTAAATTAATGAAAATAGCTAGTTTGAATAATATTGGAATTTTCTATTATTCATGATCAATTGGCTCAAATTTAAGCTCAGTCTTGAAGACAATAAAATACTAATAATATTAGAAACACAATCAAAAAGGCCAAAGTTATTCGTCCTTATAAGTATTTCTTTAATTTTATCTGTTACAGACAAAAGCAACCACCGATTACTTTTACTTTAAATTAAACTATTTTCTACCAAACGTAATTAAAAATAATCGGTACCTCCATTATGTTAAGAAGGAAAGACAAATTAAAACACTTATTTGTAATTTAAGAGTAGACTATAAATACCATTTAATACATGACACTTACAGAAGTTCCTTTTTTATTTTAATTAGGAGCCGTTGATTTAATAGTAACACGAAATCATTTACAGATTGTAGGTTAGATTGAAATCAAATATGGCACCATGTAATTTAAAAAGAAGTTATAGGTGATATTGTACATACGAGTATGTAGGGGTACTTAATTATTATAATTATTATGTTAACGTAATACACATACAATTTATGATTTATATTTTTATATGTAAGGCTTTTAAGCTTTTTTGTCGTTATATGGGTACGTGTGTATTATATAACATAAAGTCTATTGTGTTGTTCATAAGCTCTAATTTTGTTGGCGCCAGAGATTAATGCTTCATGGCGCTTTTTTAGCAAAAACGCTAAAAGTTTTTAGTAAAAAGATTAAAATGTTAGATCATCGAGCATAATCGAAAGTTGTTTTTAAATGTTAATGTTAGCAAAATATTATATAACTTGCCAATTCGTTGTTATTTAAAGGTTGACTTATACATATTAGAAAGCGGATTAAACGTTAAGTTTTTTAAACTTTTAACTCATAATTGCTTAGGTAAATATTAAACCAATAATACAGCAGTGCTATTTCTGTTGTTTGAAAGAAGTTTATACACCGCCTAATAATACATACCAGTGGTATAGTCGAAGATAATTAAATGGTAACTTTATTAGCCGTTGCTTTACCGGTTTTTAATGGTTTAGGAACTAATTCGTCAAGCAGAAAGAAAGTTTTGCCAAGCCTTATTTTTGTTTCAACTGGTCAAGCCAATAAAAAGTTCTGAATTGTCAAATGTTGTTAATTTACTTGGTCAAATAATCATTTCGCAACATTTTACTTTTGCCCTAATCCTGTAGGTCACTTGATAGGTTATAAATGTAAGACGCGAAGCGCAGCGTAGCGATTGTCTTGAATTTCGAGGTTATTTTTTTTATTAGACTACAGAAATACTAGCTGCCCTACTCCCGTAGGTCACGTGAAAGTTGTGTTTAAGTAAAAAAAATATTTGACAACTCAGAACTTTTATTGGCTTGACCAGTTGAAACAAAAATAAGGCTTGGCAAATGGAAACAAAATTGGGGCTTGACTAATTATTACTTTTGCATTGCTTGACAAATCAGAACAAAAACACACTTTCCAATTGGAAATTTCTTTCTGCTTGACGAATTAGTTCCTAATTTTTTTTAATTTATGCAAATATTAAAAAAGCATAAATAGCTTTTGTTTGGCACAGCGCGAAATTTCAATACTGTAAACTGTACAGTCAGTATAGTAGATTGAAGCATTTCTTGTATAAAAAAATATATCAGCAAATGGAAGTGTTTATGCACGACCATGTTCACAGTTCGTTTGCAGGCTTTGCTAGCAAATATCAACTCACAAATAGTTTCAACTGATAAAAAATACTAATATGGTAGAGATTGACCGGAGCGAACATCGTAACGTGCCATTCGCAGCGAGCTTGATACGTCATTACTACCCGCTAACAGGGCGGAGCTCGCGGCGAACCGCTCGGCGTACTGTAGGTAGGTACTGACAATGCGAATGAATGCTCGTATCGAACATGTTACGTTACGATGATACGCTACGGTTAGTATCATCCACCATTAGATAAGTATACCTATACATACAAAATGGAAAGCATTTCAGCATTTGTGATGACAGTTGTGTATGAGTGATTCAGTTGAGTACAAAAAATAATAATTTGTAGTTATCCGTCACAATAGTTGTGTTAATTTATGTGAATAGATTTTATTTAGTTGGTAACATGTTGTTTATTTTTATACCTTATCCAAATCTCCTCTTCTCGTCTCTGACTAAGTACATTCGAGTCCAATTTTATATTAACAGTGGGCCGTCAAATATAAGTTGACAGAAGTAACTAAGTATGACAAGGTACAATAGAGCTTCAATACTATTGGGGCCAACTGTACATTCATACCTTTGTCCTAATGCTGTTCTTGTAGAAAAACATTTACCTTGGTCTGGACGGTTGGTAAGTTACTTCGCCAAATAATTATTTTAATTGGTGAGTTGGCCATCTTAAGCGTAATCAGAAATACTCCCATCTATCCCCTGGCCTTACTTAACCTTTTTACCGCCAACAACTTCTATAGAAGTTCGAGATTTTCGTGCCGTCCACGCCAGCATTTCTATAGAAGTTCTTCTTTGTACCTACTTTATTAAAATACATTTATACGTTGGCGTACAGCGGGACATCGCGTGCAGGATAGTTGGGCGGTGAAAAGGTTAAAGGAACAGATGGGAATAAAAAGATGGACAAGGTGGACCGACGATCTGGTGAAGGTCGCGGGAAGGCGCTGGATGCGAGCAGCACAAAACCGGTCGTTGTGGAGATCCTTGGGGGAGGCCTTATTCCAGCAGTGGACGTCTTTTGGCTGAGATGATGATCGGTCCCTATTCAGGTAGGTAGTAGGGGCAGCGAGAAACTTGGTGGAGAAGCCTGTTGTTATCAATCAAACCCCGGATGTGTTCCTGGAGTCAGTATGACGCGAGGCTAATCCCCATACGTATACGTATGAGGAGCTCGATGGTGCTTGGTCTGCGATTGCTAAGGTTAAGCGCCTTTCGCAAAGGGTGACCACGATCTCCGTGCTTCGGAAGGCACGTAAAACCGTTGGTCCCGGCTGCATTAGCTGCCGTTAACAACCATTAATCCGCACTGGGCCCGCGTGGTGGTTTATAGACCGTTCTCCCAATCAACCCATAGGGAAGGCTCGTGCCCCAGCAATGGAGGTATAAATTGCCCTTGAAGCATTTAAAGTCAAAATTAAAGTAGGTTGTTCGTAATAATCGGCGACGAGGACGGTGTCTTGTACACACGCAAGCGCATCAGTCTACCACAAACTAAAATTTCCTCAATAGATTTTGATCTTTATAGTCACGGCTCAATCTGGCACATGGTTGTGTGATCTGTCTCAGTAGTCAGTGTTGCCGGTCGCCACATATGAATGGATGTTTGTTACTCTTTCACGTAAAAACTACTGAATGGATTTGGATGAAATTCGGCATACAGGTAGTTTATAACCTGGATTAACACAAAAGGATACTTTTTATCCCGATATTCCCACGGGAACGGGAACCACGCGGGTGAAACCACGAGCGGCCGCTAGTAGACTATATTTTTCTCTGACCGAAAATCTACCGTCGTTGACCGTCTGAGCGCCAGAAAATACCAAGCTCCGATTGGGCGACGCTGCAACCAATCAAAGTGCTGGAAATCGACCATAAAGCCAATGTTGCCATTTGTAAAATAAAACAAGTAGGTAATTGTATTAATGCATTTTAAATAATAATTTAGTAATATGGCAATAAATCTGAACTAAAATAACGAACCCTAACAGTTGAACATTTTATTGAAGAAATTTGACAGTTTTGGGTAGGTTGAACAGACGTCTGTACCTAAATTGGTGCACCTGTGTAGTGTCATTGCAAGGATCAGGGGCCAAATATATTTCACATACCCACCTACCTACCTCACCTACCTACCTACCTACTTACCTACCTACCTACCTACCTATAGGTAGTAGGTGAAAATTATATTAATGATAAGCAAAATTAAATCATTATTTTTTCTAAGTGCAGCTTATATGAAATAGAACTTAACCAATAGGTACGCTGAGTGTGTAGCAGCTTGTACCTGAGCAGCTAACTACATGCGGGATCGCAGTTTGAGTATATAGACAAAGTTAATTAGGTATTCCAGGCTAGACCCTTACAAACTAACTGAGATCGACAAATAGAGCCCTACGTTGTCACTGTTAGGAACGCGATTTTCACAAAAGCAAACCGAATCACAATGTCCGATAACCCTGCAGGGTAGCACTAGATTCTTGGATGGAATACAGTCATTGCAACACGAAAAAAAGCAGCCCTAATACAACTTCGAAACCATTTAGGAGAAAACATAACAGTACAACTTCATTTTTCGAATTTTGCCAAGCAGTCCGCGTGAGATTTTTACTGAAACTCAACACACTGACGTAGGCATCGCTTAGGTATAAAACTGTACATAAATCTATAACTTTAATATTTAAACACTAATTCTTACGTAGATCTCGCTTTGGATTGGGAAATCGTCGGACTGTCATCGATCATTTTTTAAATTTCAATATAGATACTTACTTTAATATTTAATTTATTATTAAACGTTGAAGTTTATTGTACATTACGTAGGTACCTATATTTTCCTATCTTTGACATTGGTTAATGTGCAAACCACCACAAAGCCATTAAAATAATAAACAAGTAAAACTGTTTTGTTTTGTTTTATTAAGAACCTCACAACCCCTCGTTACCCACGAATGTAGGAGAATCAAGTAAAGTAGATAGATGAATAATTCCCCAGTCTACCAATTTTCGATTTAGAAACCCGATTAACAAATTAAGATCGCAGCCGAGCTGTTGGTCAAAACTTGTGCAATTATACCGGGAAAGCAGTTTCGTTGCGGTCGAATTACATTATTAAACCTAAGGCCGACCCTCATCAGAATCCGCTAAGTGATTTAGTGATTTTAGATGAACAACGATTCTGTTACACGGGCCTATTTAACGATCCGTTTGCGATCCCATCTTATTTTTGTTTTATGTAGAGGTGTAGATACTGATTACAAGGAATTTCTAACATTTAGATACCTACACCATTATTTAACGCTCAACTAAGGTCGATTGAATTGAAAAATACGTATGAAAAGTAGACAAAATCAAGATTTCATAGTCCCCTGAATCCTCCTCTAAAACTGGACCGATTTAATTACTTTTTATACATTAAGAATTAAAGAAAGGCTTTGTTTGGCTGTGTCCTTAAAGTATTTTTTAAATTTATTTATTTAAATGTTTAAAAACATATTTCTTTGTACTCTTGGCACTATCTAATATTTTTTTATTGTTTTATAGCGCGCTCAGAAATTAGCGTTGCGTTTCATTTCACTTCACCCGAGTCTAAGTATCATTCAGTATTTCAGAAATTAAGTCAACAGGTATATCCCGTGCAAACCCTCGCATTAGTCGGAAATAAAGTATTTTCCATACTTTATTTTTATTTAAAAGAATAAAGTATGGGGATGGAAAATAACGTAGGATACGTTATTTTGAAGAAATTTTGAAGTATAGTTGGCAGCTCTAGTTATAGGCTATTAACTTCACTTACTATATAAACATTCACCTGTTTACTGTTGAGTTGAGTTTGCTGATTGCCTCCGACGGCATTTTCAGCTTCAACGGGCTTGTTTTGGGGGCGGCGAGAAACTTAAAGGGTTCCTCAAGCCGTGTAAAACGAATCCCCTTCGGAGGTTTTCTAGAGGGTACGGCATCACGCACTAGTGCGTGTCCCCGTGCCCTACTAGATTCTCCGAAGGGTTCGGATTGGATCGGTTTTCGTCGCCAAAGAATAAAATAGAATTTTATTAAAAATTTAATGGAAAACAAAAGTAAAGGTGAAGAAGGTGGTCTGTAGGTATTCTATTGCTGCTAAAGTCAAAAATTAGTCGCTGACCTATAAAAAGTGAGGATCACTGGACCTTGTCGAAGACGGGTGCCTCTACTCTAGTTATTTATATTAATACGTGAAGCAAAAGCTATGTACCCCTTTTTTACGAAAGTTGCGCGGACGGAGGAGTATGGAATTTCGCACACTTATAGTTTATATAGAGAAGGTTATCCGAATGTTAATATGTTTTTTATATTATGCATATAAATACATTAAAACAATAAAACAAACATTACACACACAACCATGTATTTGACACACACGCATACCTATGTATTTGACACTCACGTTTAAGTATATATTTATACTCTTTTCTTTTTTTTTTTTTTCTTGTGTTATGGCTTCTGGAGTGTCTTTCCAACACACATAATTCCGCCAATGTCGAGTGATTAACGAGACACGTTATAATTTTGAATATTGGCCGGTAGAAGTAAAAAATTTATTGGTCGGTAGAAGATATGAATTAAAACTTGGTGAATTGAGTTTCTAATCTACTGAGTAGACAGCACCTAAAACAAAACACAACACATATAAAGACATCACAACACAGTTAAAAGGGAGGTTCTAATTATACTCTTTTCAAAAATTTCAAAAATAGAAGAGGAGCGGCCGAAATCTGTCAATGCCAATCCAAACTCACATTCTATCTTTTTTAATGTTTCATTGCTTAGAATACAATCCGTGCAGCCTTAATATAATTACGGGTGAATTTCGACCACTGGGCGACTACTAGTAATTAGTTATTCTGTGACCTAGTATGCATAAAGCATACAAATTTTGCTTCATTAAGCTTGAAATTCTTAGACTAAGCTAACATGACAAATTTTAGAAAGCGTTCACTACCTTAGGTAAGTACACCTAGGTACTAAAGTTTTTTGAGACTTTAGATAAAGAGCTTTTATACATTTCCATACTCACTGATGTGATGACCTATAGATATCTATCCCAATCTGAAAAATTCAATAAAAACATTTGTTTTTTTAAATAATGTTTTCCACTAATGATATATTTCGATCTTTGTATTTTCTTTAAGCATACTAAGTTTTATCAAAACTGACTTATTGATTAAAAAAATATCAAATGAAAATCCTTTACGTTCAATCTTCTCTTCCTTTCTCAAGTCCCGTATTCTATACAACTCAATGTTATCAAAGGGAATAACAATCATCGACCATTAAAAATCACAGAAAATCAAATACAAAACAAAACTGAAACAGTTTGTAATCCTTCAGATAATAGAGAAAAGAGTAGTTTAATTAAATTTTTGATGCGGGAAAGTCATACTTGAGGTTTCGTTTTTGTTTTCTATGTATAATTAATGTGTAATAATGGTGTCTTATTACGACAAAAACGAGTAAAGTATAAATTATTTCTACATTGGTTCGGGCTATTTTTCAAACTATTTTCCTGATTATGTAGCTATGATGTTATTGATGAGTTTTTAATAAATTTATGGTAAAACATAATTTAAGTGACATTTCCATACATAAATTATCGATATTATATTTATGGATCCGATACTATATTTATGGACCCATATATCTGTTCAACGGTAGGGTACTGTCGCGGAAAACAAAGTAACAACTTTAAGGTATTTTTATTTTGTTTATTTAGATGTTTTGTTGTAGACAAAATTTTTGATGTAACATCTCAAGAAATTAGCGATTATTTTAAATCAAATTTAAATTGTTATTGTAATTTCTATTCATGCGACTTTTATGTGTCGTTCGATTATATAGACAATAGAAACGCAAAATCCGTAAAGTCATCTCCAGCCAGTCAATCAATCCATTATATCAGAGCCAATTAAGCAGAAAGGACATGACGTCCGCTAATGATCGCTGGTTTACAAGAGTCGTGAGACGGTAAAAGCGGTAAAAGCAGTATATAAAAAAAAAACTTTGGAAAAAGAACTTTAATTACAATAAATACAAATAATTTTAAAGAAAAGTAGGAAGTACTATACAATGTATTCAATACATTGTATAGTACTTCCTACTTTTCTTTTAGAATAACATAAAAATAAATTGTATCAAATATATATGATGTAAGTAGGATATGTTACCGTCTACGTAGTAAGTATTTACCAATAAAAGTTAAGTTAAAAGTAAAATTGATACGTCAAATCGTATTACAATGACAATATCTAGTCAACTGGACAACAATATAGTCTCTTTAACACATAACAATTGTGTAGAAAAGCAGTCGTCCAAATTGCGAAAGATCTTGAGTATAAGAATAAGAATAAGAATAAGAATAAGAAACATTTATTGACCTGCACAAAAACAAATACAAACAGATGAGAAAAAAATAAAATAAAAAAGAAGAAAATCTTAAAACTTTTAACACAATCACAAAAAATAGAAATAAAAATAAAAGAGAAAGAACACTATAAATAACTACGATATGTGCAAGGCCAACGGGTAGCTGTCTCAGCAATGCTTTTGTGAGTACCAGTCCACCTGTGGCACGTGTCGCTTTTCAAAATCCGGTGACGCTTAAAGTGCCGTATGAAGAAATCACCAAACTCCATACAAAAAAAAGTAGCAAAAGAAATGTTTTTTTATTCGAAAACAGTAGAATCTTTTTGGACCACGAGTGTACCTATATTATTGAACTAGCTGTGTGTGGGCGTGCTAAGTCAGCCGTGTTTCAATTACCCAGCAGTTTGATTACTAGGTAATAGACATCAAATTTGTATCGCCTACCAATTATTATGATTGATTGATAATATTTTTCATAGATATACAGATAAAATAATGGTAGACAATACAGACAAAAATACATAATTGTAAAAATCTATTAGATCAAGTACTTATAAAGTTAGACGGTCTTATCATTTTAAAGCGACCTCTTTTAGTTAGAAATGGTTATCTCCCTGAAGCTTTAGTTCTTCTGAAGTTTGAACGATAGAGAAGAGACTGGAAGAGACACTATACAAAAAATGAAAACAAAATTACAATTTAGCGGTTTCGTCGCTTTAAAGCGATCTCTTACGCTTTTTTTTTCATGTTAAAAGGAGGCAAACGAGCAGGCGGCTCACCTGATGGAAAGTAATCACCGCCGCCCCATGGACGGGACACCGCAAAACCAAAGTTATCGCAGATGCGTTGCCAACCTTGGAAAGAAGTTGGATCTTGAGGAGGGAGTAGGAATTGGGAGGGGGGAGGGGCGAGAGATGGGCCTCCGGTACTTTCACCGGACTCACGGACCGGTTTCACGCCGATATTCTGTGAGAGGGTGGTGTTACGCCGGGCGAGCCGGCCCATTTCGTGCTGCAACGCAGCGTGGCTCTACCACTCAGAAAATTATGGGTAAGTTTATAAATAAATCGCTTAAGCATATTTTAATTGTAGTAGTAGTAGTTTTAATACAACATTGGGTAAAATGAGGTATAGTTTGACTACCTATGTGGTATGATGGTTAGACCACCGACCGGTATCACCTTAGCAGCGAATCCGGGTTCAAATCCCAGCAAGTGCTTCACGTTATATTCGGCCTGTTCAAAGTCCCCCTGGCTAGCGAACAATAATGTAGGAAGCATTGTTGTATTCCGACAGTTAGAGATAAGGTACCTAGTTCTTTCATAGTTAAGTATTCTGAGTCTAAGGCGTTCCACTGTTTCATCTTATCATCCTTTATATGGATTGAAGTAAAACAATTGTTGAAAAAAAATCCACGAGCAGGATTTGAACCTGCACCCTTCTGACATACCGGGTCAGGTGCTCTCCCAATTGAGCTATCGTAGTTCTAACCAGCCCGCCGAAATTATTCAACACTATTTACTTTTTTACTTTGAAAGCCAAAGGCGCCCATTCAATGTCAACAACTACCGAATGGTGCAGGTTCAAATCCTGCTCGTTGATATGTTTTCAACATTTGTGTTTTTGTAATTTATTCGCAACAAAATTTGCGTTAAAAATTATATAAACAAAACAAAAACATTACCTATATAAAACAATTGTTCTGACATTCCTTTTTTTAAAGATGACTATTATTGTTGTTTTTTATGCTGATGGGTCATGTATAGGAAGGCCTGTGCTCAGCAGTGGGATTATTGATGGCTGATGATAGTGAAAGCATATTTTTTTTTAGTTGATGTTTACAAACACTTAAAGGTCACCATTATTATCACCATTATTTTACATTAATATTCAACATAACAAAAATTTTAGAAAATAAAACAATACCGCCGGCCGACTTGACTCTTCACCTTCCCGCCAAGAATTCAAAGCATAGTTATTCATAATTTAATTACTACGTAACGTATTTTAAACCTATGAAAGGGCCTGTACTATGTTAGTTACATACACAAATAGTGCCCATGATATTATAAGTAATTAGGTCCATGGGGCCCGGGTGCTCACAAACTCTTTAAAGATATTTCTATTAAACTAGTAGAAGCCACCCGGGACCCCAGAGCTAGCAGCTACTTGGGCCAGCGTATAAGCATAGCTATCCAACGTGGCAATGCTGCTAGCTTACTGGGCACTCTGGCTGATGGGGATGATTTGGGGCAAATTTTTTATGTATAGTTAATAGTAGATATAGTTTATAGTTTTTGTAAGTTTAATTTTAAGTAGTTTTATTATTATCTTGTTTTTGTCTTTGTTTGTAAATATTTATAAGTAATTTATTTTTTTACCCAAAGCGTTTGCATACAATTGTTGTTAGTATAAAATGTAGGTACTGCGTCATACTCGCAATACGGTTACAATGAACAAAAATGGTTTCCAAATAAATTTTATTTGTCATACTGATATAAGTCGATTCCCCTGAATTGCTTTCTTT
The DNA here is from genome assembly GCA_947562085.1 of Eudonia lacustrata. NCBI lineage: Eukaryota > Metazoa > Arthropoda > Insecta > Lepidoptera > Crambidae > Eudonia > Eudonia lacustrata. The sequence continues at coordinate 8,394,747 of OX387318.1, forward strand.
AATTCAAATAAATACTTCGTATGGAACCCGGGCGCCTATAAGACTTTTGTCTTAGGCGCCCGCCTGTCTATAAAAATAATACATCATATTACAATCCCATTGTCAGAATGTGCCGTCTATACAATGAACTGGTTGCACTTAATAACAACATCGACATATTTTCCATGAAATTACATAATTTAAAAGAAAAAATCCGGGATATTCTCGGCTCGGCATCTCCCACTTAATAAAAAAAAAAACTTTATAAAGT